>FWPY01000031.1:0-2400000 GCA_900174645.1 Sonneratia alba
ATCGATCAGTTAATGAGGACATAAGTTCAAGAGGATGGCACAAGACCTAACATCTCAACAAATGATTATACCAAAGACGACGAAATCATTCTCCAGCAAAAAATATTATCTGGATGTTAACTACTTAATTAGCGTAATCCGCAAAGCTGCATATCAACTATTTTCAAATTCAAACTAAGCATAACAGATCCATCTAACACTTCCTTTATTCCAGTAATTCTTACAACTATACTTCAGAAAATCCCTTCCATACTGCGGAAACTAACTGGTTCAATGTATATATAATCGATAAGCCAATTTTGCTTTTATAACTGTAAACAGATACGAAATTATCCCATATATATAGCCAATCCAAAAGTAATAGGCTTACGCAGGACATGAGGAAAACATCCAAGTTGCTGAGAACCTTACTTCAATCAAGCATTGGAAAAACTGGCATCATATCAATGTGCGATTCATTTCATACTATAGGTTTAAACTAGCTTTCTTAACCTGAAAAAAAGCTGTATGAGATAAACAAATAACTCAAACTTTTTTTCTGTTTTAAATGCATCCAATGTAGCTCCTTTATATCATCAAGACATCTATTGTCAAATTTAAGATTATATTAATTGCATGTGTTCTTGGACATTATGACGGTGTTAGGCATTGAATTATGATCTGACAATAATTAAACTCAAGACAAGTAATGTTATTATATTTTTTAAGGTAGCAAATCATATTGAAAAGCCAAGCATTCTAGGCAAGCACCAGTGCCAATCCATAAGTCCCATCGCTGGCACCAAATCAAGAAAAAGGTGATACTCACAGATACTTGAGCACATGCATCAGGGAAAAACTATACAGCCTTATTAGAGGTGTGGAAGAATTTGAGTAGTAGTTCCTATACCCTACAACTGCAATGCCATTTTCATATAATCTTTGCAGTTTAGCATCAATCTATTTCCCCAAACCAAAATGGTCGGAACATTTACCAGTCTCTGCATTTTCACCTGCCAACCAAAACAGAGGATGACCATGTCATTTTCCCTAGAATAAGTGATAGCAAGCCGCACTAAATAATTCAATTATGTAGTATAAATAATTTGCATCTCACCACGAAATCAAAAAAAAAGAAGCCAAATCACTCAAGATTGTTACCGCTTTCTGCATTGAATTTGAATGGACTCAAGAGATGTTCAAAAAGATATAATAGTATATTATCAAAACGCTCAGTGGTCTTTTCATAAAGTAGCCAGCAAAAGCAGATGTTGCAAAAGTAAAGGCCAAAAAACAATAAAAGTGAACAAGTCTTCTCTTCACATTGAATGTACAGCTGACGGTTATGATTCCGTAAAAAAGGATCACTAGGAAGATGTGGTGCAGAATTATATTGGCCTACGACTAGTGACATTAACTGTTCAATTGCATAAATTATACCAGTCAGAATTGGAATAATTCATTAGCATATAGAAAGAAGCGATATTGTATTCTACAAAAGGCGACAAAAGTTGGATCAAACTTGAGTCAAAGATCTGAGGAGATCATATGGATAAACAAGAGATTTGCATGAATTAAATACCGTGTACGTCGGTGCGCCATCCCCTGGAAAGATCAAACCACCAGTGATGCTCCTGATGTCGTAAACAGACACACAAAGCCCCAACTTTGGGATCACCTTAAAACGAATATCTGTCAAGTTAGTCAATCTCACAAACCATGTGATAGAGTGCAAGAGAACAAGCATATGAAACAGAGGGGAAAAAATGAAGAATGAAAAAGGAACCCTACCTTATCTAAGAAGAGCTCCTCCAACTCATGCCTAACAGCTTTCTCTAAAGAGAGGCTGAGCAGGTGAGGTGGTAACCTTAGAGTGTGTTCCACAAGGCTTAGAGAGAACATCTAAATTGTAGATTTTTTCCCAATTGAACAGATTAAAATCGTCTGACTCCCCGTGGCCAAGAGAGGGAGACTAAACTGAGAGGAAGGAGCTCCTTCGAAGTGGTCGAGGCTAATTCAAATCAATAGGAACCTTGACCTTCCCTTTGCAAAACCAATAACTAGAGTGTTTACATTTTTAAACTGAAAGCATAGCAAGTATCTATTTACTGCTTGAGTAGGATCATCAGGCAACAATTCAAGAACCAACAGCTTCATTTATGTCCTTCCACTTTCAAGCTTTAGTTTTTATAAACAAACGAGATGTTAGACCAATTAAACAGAAGAGCTTCAAGAACCAAAACATGTTTGGACATCTGAGGAAATGCATAAAGTTGTGGGATGGTACAAGGGCACAGAAACTAGACAGATGACAAGATGCTCACCTAGGATATCTCTAAAGCCAAAAGAAAAATGATAAGCAGGATGATCCTGAGTATAATACAGTATGAACCATTACACTTGAACACATGTATAAGCAAGTATCCGAAAAATATTGGTACCATGAAATTCAAATTCCTCACCCAAGTAATCTTGAAAAATATATTGGATATTCCAGGAGTTAGTCATCCAATCTACAAATAATTCATAAATAGAATAAAATCCCACGTTGGATTTTCACGAAATATTTTTCAAAAAAGCTTGTCGCCAGAAGCAGCAAACAGAACACAAGAAAACACGAGTCCAAACTTTTAACCCTTATACAGCATGATAGGAAGCCTACTATTAACCATAAACAATACAAGACGACAGTGCAATGCTCCAATACAATCAACATTCTGTGTAATTTGTGCAGCCTCTAACCACCGCTTATAAAATTGAACAAGCTGAAAATTTTGCAATTATGCACCAATTTGACAAAATTTCCCTGAATGTTCGTTCCATTTAAACCATAGAAAAATGCCAAATACATTCTAAAACGAATTCTTTCCCAGAATTACATGTTTGCAAACCATGAAGACTGCTAACATACGTATGCATTAACCCGATCACGACTGAAGCAGTAGTAACTTTCGTAACTGAAATGGATCGATAATTTATGAGTGTATAATATGGTTCCATTCTGATCAGAGGTTCCAATACTTGTGTGTGAGTAACTTACTAGGAGCAATGGCTGACTGAGACAAGCGTCAACACTCGTAGCAGCAGCAACGAGAGAGAGAGAGAGAGAGAGAGAGAGAGAGAGAGAGAGAGAGAGAGAGGCTGGGAAGAGCAACTCGGTCGTAACACACTCGACTAAAACTAAGAGAGGCGGGGGCTGTGACAGCCGCGGAGAGCGAGACTGGAGCTGCGGGGACGGAGAGGGAGAGGCTGAGGGCAAGGAGAGGAAGCAGGTTGAAGGCAAGGCTTAGGAAGTTAGGGTGCTGGGGAGAGGGAGAGGGAGGGGGACACCGGACATATACTGGGAGAAGTTGGGCCGCGGGGACCACAACCGCCATCCAGGGGCGGCGGTGCCATGGAAAGAGGATTCCGGAGGAGAGAGGACCGTGGTTAGGGTATAGATCAATGTGAAAATTTTACCGATTGAATATTTAATCGCAAAAGGCGGATAATCATATTTCCACAAATTTTAAATTATATTGTATAATTTTAATATGCCTGGCGGGCTGGCCCCATGAGCAATCGGGTCGGGTAACTGGGCTTGTGCAGCCCGAATTGACTCTCAATTTTATCCGATTTCTTGAAACTAGTCCACTATGAGTACGCCAAATTGAGCATGCCGGGTGCTCAAATTTGAGCCCATTGCCTCAAAGGAGGTTAGGGGGTGTAAAAATGGTTTGGGCCATATCAAAACGGGCCTAAATCCATTTAGCCCAGTTAAGCATAATGGACCGGTCTTATTATGGGCCACCCTTCAAAAAAAATGGATTGATTTGATACTATTCATAAGCCAGTTTGAATAATAGCTTTTCATTTTTTTCCCTCAAATTATTTAAAGTGAATGCATTTTATTTTTTATTTTAAAATTAAATTGATAAAATTTAATTATTAATTTACATAATTTTTAGTTGTACAGGCCATTCTAGATTTTTACTGGTCAGTTGCACATCAAACCGATCTATTTAACATATCTAAAAGAGGTCACCAACGGCATTGGGCTTCCATCACTCCCAATATTTTCTTTTTCGGTTGGAAATTGAAATTTTTGTAGGGACAAAAATGACATTGCTAAATTATTTACCTGAATTAGAGCCGCAAAAATTGGACAATAACGTGTGCTCTAACTACTGGGAAGTTTAAATATATGGTCCTGGACGTTATATGAATATATCACGCTTTTGGACCTTGGTATTACTCTTAGATTGGCCAGCATGAGATCCAAGCCTGCAACCGGGAGAGTCAGCATTTTTTTATAATTTCCTCAAATTTCTCTTTAATGTAGCGTCATTAATTTGATTTTAAAAATCAAATAATATGGAACAATATAAATAAATGCATCCACCCACATAAGTTGATTAAAATAGTTTGACCAGTCCTCCCACTTTAAGTAAGGTAGAGCGAGAAATTTCCCAAATTGATAAATATACCTCACAGACAGTATATTACCTTATGGAATTTTTTTGGTACTATTACTTGATGTATCTAGAATAATTATTTAAATTTTAATGCTATTTGTTGTAAACTAATAATGGAAAGAGATCGCGGGATAATCCAATTTTAAGGAATATAAAAAAATTATAATAAATAAGATATTAGCTATTAGTTATCATTATAATTATCATATTATTATGAGGCAACTAAATGGTAAGACATTTATGAGCTGATATTGGTGGGTGTCTCATGTAAAGAGTCTGTCACATAGGATTTTTTTTTGCTCTAAGGAAGATATATTATATATCGATATTTTTAAGAGCTCAACTATCCTAGAAAAAAAATAAATGTATATGTATTTTTTATTAAATAATTTTAATTTAGAGATTTAATATTGAACGGACGATTTTCTCTTAGAAAGTCGTAAGAACCCGGGAAACATATTTTCAATTATTATTTTTATATTATATTTTTTCAAAGACAAAGGCGCGAAATCCCCTCCCTCGCTCCCGCTCCCGCCCCCGCCCTAGCTCACTCCTCCTCCCCACGCTCCCCGCTACCCCGCCTTTATATTATCTTCCCACTTATGTCAACCCTCCCCTCCTCTCTCCTCGCTGTAACCCTCGTTCGATCCACCCGCCGCCCTACCGATGCAGCAACACCGTCCCCAGCCCCACCTCCCAGCGCCTTCCGACGCTGTCTCCGTTACCGCCGCCGACCTCATCAAGCGCGGGAAGAAACGGGGCAGCTATAACTGTGGCCGCTGCGGCCTTCCCAAGAAGGGCCACTCCTGCCATGTTGGCGCCTCCGCCGACCATCCCGACTCCCACCACCCTCCCTCCTCCACTCCCGCCCCCACTGCTGCGGCTGTACCTTCGAGCGCAGCTCTCCTGTCATCGTCTTCGTCCTTATCCTCTGCGGCCTGTCCCCCTCCGCCTCGTCATCCGATCTCCCACCTCCGCCGGGCTCTCTCCTTCGACGACTTCGAGGTCCGCTCTGGCGCTGGTGATCTGGACGACGGCGAGGCGGAGTCTGATAAGGACGAGGAGGTGGACACGGATGTTGGTGGCGGGTTGACTGCGAGTTGCCTGTGGGAGATCCTTCGGAGGCTGCCGCCGGCAGGGTTGTCGTTGGCGGCACAGGTGTGCAAGGGGTGGAGAGGGACGTCAAGGAGACTATGGAGGGCAGTTGAGGAGCTCAGGCTAAGAGTTCCTGCGACTGCTGAGGTTGGATTTGTCGGATCAGTGTTGCAGAAGGGTCCTGGACTCCTCAGGCTCTCACTTAAACTGGAAAGGTTAGGGATCTTCCTAGAGATGACAGTTTGGGTACAGATCTAAGGGTTTTGGTAGTTGGTATTACCACAGAGAGGACATCAATGCAAACTGAGATGCAGCAGTCGGATCTTAAGCTCACAGAGTACTGAAACATCAAATAAATGCTTAAACAACAATGCTTGGTTAGATCCGCGAGATCGAGGGCTTTTCAAAGGCAGCTGTTTTTGACTGGTGATGATAGTAGAAAATAATACTCTTAAAGTGACTTCTGGATTGTGGAAGCTAAAGATTTATCCCTGACTCTAAGATGGAAGATTAAACTTTTACGCGCTTAATAAATCATATGCTGTTTGATTGACCAGAAATCACATTTTCACTGTTTTCTCTTTTTTTTTTTTTGGGCTTTTGCAGAGATGTTGATGCGACAATGTTGGCCTGCATTGCATTTTCATGCCCTAACTTGGAGTCTATGGAGATCTGTACATCTGCAACAGCCATCAATCGGATCACAGGGTATACTTATCTTTTTCTAAGTGTGATCTTGTTTTCTTATTGTATTTACCTGTCAGTCACCGATCATGAGTGCTTTACTCATTGTTAAGCCCCATCAATTTAAAATCCCACCTCTGACTGCAGATGAAAATTAGACTTCAAAACTTCAAATCAAAATTCTACCTAAAGAGACGCCTTTCTGCTGAAATAATTGAAGCAAGCATGAACATTAGAAGATGCTTTTGTCGGCCAATCAGAAGGAGATACTATTCATGCATTGCTTTCGAAGTGAATTTACTGCTGGGATTTTCTGCATTAGGATGGTAGAGTTCAAATCAAGGGCATTATAATACTGAAACTTCATTTAACTCGTTTTGTATAGCTGTAATCCCTGGAATGATGATTGATTAAAACCCTACATTCGGTATGAAGTCCTCTTAAGAGGAGCAGGAGCACATGTCAAGGCTGATGTCTGAATTTTTTAAGTCCAAAATTTACTTGGTACATGCGTTGTTCTATTTGATTTCTTAGATTATACGTGTGAATAGTGTTCCAAGTTGAATAGAGGACCATGGTTGAACTGGCGCTTCACCCAGATCTTATGATAGAATTTCTGTTCCGTTCTGTTGTAAGCTTCCAAGTCGTGTGCGCCATTTCAGGGTACTTATTGTTATTAGATCACCAAGTGATGCAACTCCTTACTGATTCTGTGGAGAGTGGATTCATCTTGCAGTGATGAACTTGGTCGCTTTGTTGCTGATAAACGGTGCCTTACCTCTCTTAAGATGGAAGGGTGCATCAACCTTGGAGGTTTTGTACTCAATTCGCCAAGTCTTTCTATGCTGTGGCTCTCAGATCTCTACTCCCTATCCAAAATGGTAGATGCATAATTCCTATTGATTTAAGCTATTAGGTTTGCAAGAAACTTTGACCTAATCGTATCTATTTCTGTTCCTTAGGTTTTCAATTGTCCCAATCTGAAAGAAATTTCCCTGGAATTCTCCCTGCAAGAAAATGATTGTACTGATCTGACTAAAGTGGTTGATGGACTTGGAAGGAGTTGTCCAAGGCTGCAAAACATACATATTGCATCAATCTGCCTTTCACATTCTGTTGTGCTTGCGCTTACTGCAGCAAACTTAAGGTCAGCTAATGAAATCCCTTTTTCTGCTTCCCATGCTTTGTCATCTTAAACTACATAATCACAAAATTTCCTAGATGATCTTCCCCCAAAATTTAGCTATTCATTTTTTTAAAACATATATCTTATGAATAGACCTGTCAATCCGGGCTAGCACAATAATTTTGGATCGTGCTGGCATGGTATGCCATCTTAGTCTAAAAATCCCAGCTTAGGCATGAATTTTTCATGCTTCGGGCTGTGCAAGCCCGGCCCAAATCAAACAAAAACCATTTTTAAAAATAAATTTAAATAATTTAATATATCAAAATAAATTTTTATATGATATAATTTATTAATTAATTTAAATATTATATTAGAAGAATATTGAAATAATTATTAAAATATTATTATTGACATAATTAATTATTAATTTTTTAATAAATTTTTTTTATTGTAATTTGTTTTTGTGCTTTCAGGCCGGCATGGCCTTATATTCTCTGGTAGCTTGAAAATCTTAGCCCAGACATGGTTTTTTTTGTGCCATGCCTGGGCCATGCTTCCGGTCATGCCATTTTTGACTGGTCTAATTATGAATATGCTTGAAGTAAAATGGAGGCCTTTATCAGTCAGCTTAAGTTTTTAGCAATATGTGATCAGGGAAAAGGTAGAAGCTAATGGGGATATGATTATCATGATGCAGGTGCTTAAGAATGCTTTCACTTGTACTTGGATTAGAAATCACTGATGCATCTGTGGCTGCCATAGCGTCATGCTATTCAAACTTGGAACTGCTTGATCTAAGTGGGTAGGTCCTGATGCTGAAGTACAACAACGAATGTGTTATGAGTTCATAGAAATGTCTCAATCACTGAAAACTGATGTTGTCATTACCGTTACAAAATATTGACATTTTAACCTTTAAATGTATTTCTGGAAGTGGCTTTAATATTGTACATCTTCATTAAAAAGCTTTGCAAGGACAGAACTGAGAATTTTGGGAAAGCAACTGGAAACTTCAGTTTACTAACCCATATTTGCATATTTGTTTTACGCTCGTTTCAAGCTTCCTTTCAGTACTTGTAAAAAAAATGTCATCTCTCTTCCAACCACTAGCAAAGTGGCGTCTGATCCTATATTTTTGTTTTATTTTGTTATTTTCTAATGAATAGAGAGTTTAGTTTGTGAACAATAATATTAGTTTGAAATTAATAATATTACATGTGGAATAATGTGAATAATTTGCTTGACCACAAATAGCCAGGGCGTTGATTTTGGTGGCAATCTTATGATTTCAGGTCTAGCATAAGTGACAGTGGGATTGGAATGATCTGCAATGTGCTTCCTAGGAAGTTGTCGAGGCTCCTTCTTGCTCTTTGTCCAAATATCACTTCAAGTAATTCCCACACCAGTCAGTGCTAACACATATTTCTTTGCCGTTTTAGCTCATGAATCATTGCATGTTTCAGGTGGCATTCAGTTTGCAACAGCTCAGTTGCCTCTTCTTGAACTCATGGATTGTGGGATGACTATATGTGATCCCAATGACCACAAGCAACCTGATGAGGGTTCCCCATGTGATGCAGATAGGAGGCCCAGCAAAAAACTTCATCATATTTATCAGAAGCTTATTATCAAGCATGACAGGTTGAAAAAGCTCAGCTTGTGGGGTTGTTCTGGATTAGATGTGAGATTTTTTATTCAAACTTGTCCATTCACCTTTATTGCTCCTTCCACAGCTCTAACGTATTGGTTGATTTGCAGGCCCTGTACTTGAACTGCCCAGAACTATGTGATTTGAACCTCAATTCTTGTAATAATTTGCATCCTGGTACAATCTGAAGTTGCTCAGTCATAAGCAAACATTAACATTTTTTCATTTCCTTCAGAGCTTATTCATTTTTCATTGTTTACTCTGCCAGATCGATTGCTAATTCAATGCCCAAATCTAGAAAGTGTCCACGCATTGGGCTGCCAAGAAATGTTACTTGGAGCAATTGAAAGCCAGGTTATTGCTGAAATTTGCTCTGACTTTACAAGTTATGACACTCATACACAAATAAGCTGTCTATAAGTTACCATCAGTCAATAAGTTATGCTGAAAATGAATATGGTAACTCCACAGTTGGATTTGATTTGCTTCACTACGAAGACACTGTCTGCCTTGACAGCAAGCACCATTTTCAAATATGAACTTGCAATGTTAATTCGGGTTGCTGTGCTTCAACTGTCTGGTATTCACATCTGAATGCCCTATGTTACATCTTTGTGCAGGTCAACAATGAGTTTTCTCACATCGAGAATCATTTTCCATACAAACATTCAGCTGATGGCTCCAAAAGAGTTCAAGTCCCCAGTATGCTGAGTCAACAGGTAAAATATCCTTTCATTGCTCGAATCAGTCATGTCTAAACTCCCATAGTACTAAGAGTGGAACTAAAAGATTGGTGAGATAGCCTTTAAGTGCATCCATGAGTGTTTTTGTTTTTCACATAAAAAGTTCAAAAGTGATTTTGTTATTGTGGTAATAAAAGACTTAGTTACCAAGGCATATATGAAAAAGGGATGTCCATACAACATTTAGCATTCTCCTATGTCAATTCCAGATTCCATTATATCATTCGTACATTTCAGTTTCAATCAACTGGGTATTGAATACTACTGCCGTGTTAGCATCCACTAGGGATGATATTATGGTCTTGTTTTTCTACAAAGCATATTGAGTCTCTGTCTCTCTTCCCCTGCTGCAGCCTTTTAACGATGAAAAGAAGCGAAGCACCACGAAACGGCAGTGTAGTGTGATAATAGACTGATTTGAACTCCCAATGTTTATTTGACTGTGGATATGGAGATATCCCTCTTACTTATCAAGCCTGTCCTCCTACATTATTGTGATCATTATTCAAACCAAGGTCCCAGCCATCCAAGAGGCCCTCAATCAACTCAGGAACTGTCGTCCATCCATAGCAGAAAACGTTCAGTGAAGTGTGGATGATGTGCCTTTGAACAGTTGAATAAAAATAAAAAGAGCCGATTTTCTAGGTGCGCTTCTCTAATTCCAAAGTTTTCTCCACGTGATCTTAATGGTTCCGAGCAGCTTTGTCTGTCATCACCTCCAAAGTCATTGATCTGTCTGTTGACTGTAGCTTCTCCACATGGATGAAATGTAATTTCCTCAGAACTCATGTAACTATATTATACATGGGCAACCAAGGATTCAGGTGCTAGCTTGGCATCTACAGGCGTTTTGCAGTAGTTGCATGGAATAAGAGAGTTCTCTCTTTTCCTTTTTTTTTTTGAAGTCATGGAGTAAGGAGTTGAGAAGATTCATTCTTGTGATCTCAGAGCCATTTGACAAAAATTTTAATGCCCACAGTTTTTTTAAAAGTTTTATTTTTTATATGCCCTTTTATCAATGAAAAAATTAAGATTTCTTAAATTTTAAAAAAATGCTGTGGGCGTCTATGACGTCATCTTGGGCTCTGATGGCTCGCACGAGAGAACTGCTTGCTCAAGTTATATGCAAATTATTATGTAATAATTATAAGAACATATAATTATTTATCATATGGTGTATTTTATAAGTATATTTTTTAAAATTGAATCAAACTGAAAATTGATAAGTATAAATTTATAGGTTTGCGGATCGTATTTGGATTTAATAGATATAATCGAATGTTTAATAAATAATATTAATAATATATTATTATTAATAATTTAATTTAATAATAATTTATAATAAAAAATATTTAATATAAATATAAATATATTATAATAAATTTTTATTTTTTAAAAAATTTAAATTAACCAATTATTTTCATCGATTTGATGGAAAATTAGTTGATTTAATTGGAGTGAACTAAATTTAAAATGTAATTTGATTAATTTCGAAAATCAAACCAGGTGAGTGATCAATCCAACTTTTAAAACTATTACTATCAGTTATTACATTGTAATTTTTAATCAAAGTCTTGGCTCGACATAGGAATTCATCCATGCAACACACGCCCATCTTAAGCATGACGCTATGAGTAGGAGAGCCAGTTGGGAGAGAAAAATACGATCCATTTTTTTTAAAAAAATATATAAAAAAATCATTTCCAAACATAAATGGTTAGACTTAGAAATTAAAAAATAGACCAAGGGTGAAAGCTCTTCTCTAAGAGGTGAGTGGTTCAGGTGTAACACATTAGTTAGATCATATTCTGTACCATATAACATGCATATCATAAATCTTGGATATCCGATCAGGATGTTAACTTAAAATTGCTAATAATAATCTAGTTTAATCTAAACTTTAATTTTTTTTATTACTCGTTTTAATTTAAGGGTTGCGAAGAGTTTTGAAATTAACAAACCGGAGCCAACCGGTTCTTGGATATGTTATTGAATCACATGGAGATGCATAAGAAAATTGGAATGCATGATTCGCATACGCACCTCGTCCCGTCTGGGCTAATGGTTATTAAAAGGTACTTTCTTCTCCACTCGCGTAAGTCTGCACCTATAAACCACATCTTCTTCTTTCTTCTGCAACTTCAAATCACACAGACACACACTCTCTCTGTCTGTCTTCAGGTAGATGATCTTTTGAGGATTTCGAGTCGCCGGGTCGTTCGGACTCACTTTCCTCTTCCCTACACGCAGCCCTTCTCATGGCCAACAACCCCGCCGAGCCTCCCAACGATGACTTCCTCGAGCAGCTCTTTGGCCTCCCCAACTTCCCCACCCCTGAGGCCGGTCTCGCCACGGCTGCGAATCCTCCTCACATGATGCTCCAGCTCAGCTCCGGCGACGGCTCCGGCCACATCTCCAGCCTCGGTGCTGGTGGAGCGGCCGGTGGTTACCATCACCAGCCCATGTTCCCCCTGGGTCTGAGCCTGGAGCAGGGTGACGGGGGAGGATTTCTGAAGCCCGAGGAGGCTTCTGGTAGCGGAAAGCGGTCCCGCGACGAGGTCGTTGATGGCAGAGCCTCTAATGTGAAAAACGTAAGCTTTATGCTCTAAGCCGTTCTGTTCTCTTCGATGCGGGCGCCTGATGGCTAAACTTCTCCCTCTAAATATCGTCCAATTAAACTGCCTTCATCAATCATTTTGTTTTGTGTAGAGTTGGCGAAAAGTTTTTAGTTATTGGGTAGTTGAAGCGTCACAATTTGTGTAGAGTGGGTGGTTCGGACAGTGCAGCTGCAACCATTCTCAATCAAGAACATCGATTGAGGTCACTGACCGTAGTCAAATCCTCTGACTCCTCTGTCAAGGTCGTCCAGTCTTGGTTGAGCTCCTGTCAATCTCCACCGTGTTGTTGTGTTGGGGGGTGGGGTGGGGGGGTTAGACTTTAACGTGGCTTCAGCTGTCCTGTTGAGTTTGCCAAGCCTCAATCAAGATGGTGGAGATTTTGACCCAGGAGCTGGGCACCGTGGCAGGGATGTCAGGCTCAGGCTTAGTCCTGGTGGTTGCTAGATGCTGCTGGGTAAACTGTGATGTCTTCGAATTACTTGACAAGCTTAGGTGCATCTTCGCTATATAAAAATAAAATTCATAGACTCCTGTATATCCCTGTCTGAGGTTTGTCTTCCCCTGTTTATTCAATTGAATCCAGATAGTGATCCTATTATTGCACTCAAACAAAATGGATGAATATTTTTGAAATCCTTTCTGCCCCTTATTGCCCTCTATGTGTTGCCTGACGGAGAATTTGGTTCACTTCCTTTACATTTTTGGTGATGCCAAAGTATAATTAAGGGTAATCTAGCAATTTTTCTGGTTGGTTTTTCCATTAATCCAGATATTGCAGTTACACACACAAAATTAAGAGCGCCATTTTCCCACTCTGAATGATTTACTTAGAAGGAGTTTCTGAGCTTTGGCTAGCCAATTGATCTTATCTGACCTAATGCTGTGGATACATCTGTAGAAGCTAACTCTTCCCAGGAATTTTGTTTTGTGATTTTCCTGCCTTGTAAAAGCTGGGAAAATCTCCTGGTCATATGCATGCTAGGCAAAGCTCCTAGTAGCAATATAATCCTGCATTATATGGTGCTTGATGCGTGCAGTTCTTGGATTGCTGGCTGTGAGAATCCAGTAGTGGTGGCTTATGTGTTAAACTGTTTATTTGTGCTTTTGATTGTTGAACTATGAGAAAAAGAATGCGTGACCCCAATATACAGTGGAACATGTAAATCTCTGTGGATAAGGTATGAATTTGTGGAAGAAAAGTTATAGTTGTTACTAGTTAAGAGATTTGGTATTTGCTGTTTAGAAGAACAAGGAAAATTTTGAAGTCATTTAGGAATAAAAGCTTATGTTTTGTTGGTAATGCCAATTGATTCTCTTCCCAATCTGTTTTAGGCATAAACTTTACATTTAAAAAAAAAATATATATATATATATATATATATATGGTATCTTTGAGCTTGTCATCTAAACCTGTGATGATGAATGTGCCAATTTGACTATTGTTCTTCATAGCTGCTGTCGCCTAATCTTTTTGATTGATGAAAGAAGCTATAGTAAAGAACCAAGATAATGCAGATTCCGTATACAGATGCAGAAGGATTTAGAGCGCCTGTTACACCTTTGACTTTGTTGCATATTATCTGTTTCTATGCAATTATGGAGATGAAAAATAGGTGTGTTCCCATAAATTAGTGGACTGTGTGCTATGTAAAGAAGTGCAATTTTACATGTTGATAAGTCTATTCTCAGGTTTTTCATGGACAACCAGTGCCCACCACTGTGCCTGCCGCACCACATCCACCAGCAATGCGTCCAAGAGTGAGGGCTAGACGAGGACAAGCCACGGATCCACACAGCATTGCTGAACGTGTAATTAATATTTCCATCCGATGGTTTTCGGTAGTGTGGCTGTTCAAAATGTTTATTTCTAAATTGAGAGGCTTCTGTTAATATAAAATGGAGTTTTCTCATTATGCCATCTCTTTGTTAGCTTACTAATGGGAAGGGAAGTAAGAAAACACTTGTAGAACATCCAGTAGTCTATTAACTGTTTAGTGATTTGGTATCCCACCATGTGAAAATGGTGTCCTATGTAAGAATGATTGGTTATAAGAGATGCCTATATGATATTAAGCTGTTAAAGCCTTTTACTCCAGGAATATATTCTGCATTTAGGCATAGCATTCTTCTTATTTGATTATGTATTACATTGCAGTTGCGCCGGGAGAGAATAGCGGAAAGAATTAGGGCATTGCAAGAGCTTGTTCCTAGTGTCAACAAGGTGAGCACGCTTCAGTACTTTGGATCTTACGTGCTGAAGTTAAATTGATCTTTCACCTAATTTTTGTGGTCTTCTTTCTGGTTTTTCTTTGCATGATGCTTCAACATGGTTCAGAGGTGACCAGAAAAAGACAATTCTAGTAGGTAGTGATTAAAATACCTGATACGTTTTCTGAAAATGACTGAATCAAGAGAACAAATTATTATCAGTCTTAAGGATAAAGAAAGTGTAACTAACAATCGTCAAAAGTGAAGATTTAGTGAAGGGGTACTAAATTTCTCAACAGAGAAATGTCTGCATGGTTGATGTTTGATGCTTTGCTTGATTGTGTGTTCTACTGGGAGCTTAGAGAAAATCAAGTAATAAATTTTCAATATAGTATTGAGTTTTCCAAAGGAAGAAAAAATAATACTATTTTTTATTTTGCAGACCGATAGAGCTGTTATGCTTGATGAAATTGTGGATTATGTCAAGTTCCTAAGGCTCCAAGTGAAGGTAAAGTAATACTTGTAATTCTGTACTGTGCAAGTTGTTTGGTCTTCAGATGGGTGTTGGGCACAACATAGAGTGTATTTCCGTTGCTGGAGTTTCTCACTTCCTTGAAAGATAAGCATGAGTCTAATTAAAAGTTGACTGAGCCAAAATAATATCATATATCTTGCGATCTTACTTTTATTATGATGTCAGGCAATTTTCCTGTACACTTTATACCTCTCAGGGGTTCAAATGTCTTGGAATTTAACCTGAAAGCCTCTGTCCTGAACTCATATTCCAACCTGTGTGCTAAATGCCCCGTGGCTTCTGTTTTATTGATAATAGATTTTTTAGGACATATTCATTAAACTAACTAATTTTAGGATACAACCTTTTTTAGGACTGTTTATAATCTCATCATAGGCTTGTTTGATCATCTTCCTTGTGGAATTGGACATAAGTGGGGTAAATGAGAGGAATGTGAAAAAGTCACTGTAGTTACCACCTGGTCTTTGATAGGAGTCATAATTTGATATGGATGACATAACTCTATTATGAGATCATTTGATTAGAGTAAATTCCATGTTTTAATAATGTAAAGTGGGCTCTCAATTGGATCAGTGTTGATGCCTTCCCCCCTGAAAATGGAGCATTTGAATCAGCATAATGTGATAATGATGAGCCCAAATCTCATTTCCAATTTATAAAAAGAATCACTTTTTTCCTGCTCAGCAGGTTCTCAGCATGAGTAGATTGGGAGGAGCGGGTGCAGTGGCACCACTAGTGACTGATATCCCACTAGCATCCATTGAGGTGATGATATGTAGACTATTTGTCATGATAGCTGCATTTCTCTATCTTATTATGCCTTGGTGATTATTAATGTTATCAAGCATTGAATCTTGATACTTCAGGAAGAAGGTGGTGAAGGTGGGAGAAACCAACCCGCTTGGGAGAAATGGTCAAATGATGGAACAGAGCGACAAGTTGCTAAACTCATGGAAGAGAATGTGGGGGCTGCTATGCAGTTCCTTCAGTCCAAGGCTCTCTGCATAATGCCCATATCTCTGGCCAGTGCCATTTACCACTTGCAACCACCAGACACCTCTTCTCTCATAAAGTCTGAAAACAACCCATCCTGAAGACTCCTCCGAGAGGTTAAAATCAAATCCTGCCTACTTCTAATGTTGCAATAATTAAAGTCATCTGTTTGATAGGGTAGGCTAATAGATCTCCCCGACTGGTGATAGCTTGCCTCTTATGTGGACTATTAGGTAGTTGGCCAATATAAGGTGATGTACACGGATCCGATGACAAAGGACCTGGTGCTTTTCGTGCACAGTTGATTACTGATATAATGACTGATAGTGATCTGATGTATTCGTGAAGTCCAGGTAAGAGTAGTAACGAGAGTGTACATCCCATGGTCCCCAGTCTTGGGTGCTAAAATGCCGGTGGATTTCGTCAAATTTGTCCCCATCTCCTCACCTGAGAAGGCCAAGTTGCCTCTTTTCTTTATGATGCAAATCGAAGTCAGATGCCACAGCTGCTTCCCTTTCTTTCTTTCCCCTCAATCTTCTCCTCTTCAGCTTTTGCCAAGAACATGGTCTGATAGAACGCCCTAATAAAAATGGAAGCAGCAGCGAGCCCCTTATGTCCTGCCAAATTTCAGGTAAAGTTGAAAGTGTGAAAAGAACAAAAAGGAGAACCCATTTTGTCTAAACTACTCTTGATCTGGCAATTCCTCTTCTTTTGAGTAGCTTGTTATTTTACTCAATGGTGGGTTGTGGAAAATGATGGAAGAAAAAGCTTACTTTCTGCTTAGTGGGTGCTGTCATCTCTGGGTTTGTCCCTGCTGTTTGCTCTCTACCGTTGGATGCGGTGTAGGCTCCCTTAGAATGGGACCTACACCGCATCCAAAGGTGGGTGGGATCGGAACCATCAGGGGATGAGATAATTCTCCTTGGACTATGTTTGTGGGCGGTGGGACCTTGTTGTGAAAGATAAAACAAATTATCATATGTTTTGATTTCTACACCTGTAATAATAATGCTGGAGGTGCTGATATGTCGCAGTGTCGTATTTTATAATGGAATGATTCGGTAAAGTGGATAACAACTGTGTATGTGTGTGTGTGTGTTTCTTTCCCCCCGCTCCCTTAGTCTAAAGAGAATTTGATTGCTGCCCATAGTGCCGCACCTTAGCTTTTGTGCAAGAGAGTGGGGGCACGACTTTTATATAAACAAAGACTTTGCCATCTTTTCAAGGAAGTTTTCATCTTATCTTCTCTCGAGTAAAGATTCGGTGTACGTCAAGATCGGAGTGAATAAAATAGCCGAAGAGACGATCGAACGCGGTGTTTGTGGGTTGCACTGTTTCTGGGTTGACCGTGGTTTCGTGAAAGTTGCTCCACTTTTCCCATGTCATAATCACTCTTATCCGATACGTACAGATTGCCATCGCTCGATCGGTAGCCAACGCCTCTTGTAATGGCCTGTAGATGGTGCCGGAAGAGCGCTGACATGTAAGACAGTGTACGGAGGCAGCCCCCCATCAGAGAAACATGTTCCGATTACTTTTCACAAACGGTGTTAGTGCGGTGGAATGGCAACAGATCGGTTTTGACCGGTCGGGGTAAGGTTTTCGGCCACCCGCACGGTGAAAGGGCATCGTAACCTTGACATGGCTGGCTAGGGGAATCGAATCGAATCCAACCTAGGTGTGGACCTTTGGCATCCTTCCCCTTAAAGAATTGGAAGTGCAATTTGGACTCCTGCACGGTGGAGCGGTGTGTGACGGACCTCTGGCCTGGAGGTGGCAATTCAGTGCGGTCCGGTCTTATGGGGGCAGACCGGCATGACCAAGAAACATTAACGAGTCAGACTGGTACAGCCCGACAAGATAAAATGGCCTAATGACTGCTGGCCCAAGAATGGCCCGAAACACAAATCTGGCCCGAAGCTTATTTTTCGTTAAATTCATATTTGCTGATCTGTCGAGTCAATAAGGGAATGTATTCTAAAATTTTATCAGGCTAATGGACCGGTCTGACCTGAAACTCCCTGGCACAACACTGAAATATTGGGCCGCGGCAGCCCAACCCGTTAAGCAATTGATCCGATAACACCCAGCTTGAGTTCAGGCAGTAGGCGCGGTGTTATTGGGCCAGGTCCATGCCATGCTCTCGGGCTTGATTTAATGAATCGCAACCTCTACCCCGGCCGATCTCGAGCCAGACACGAGAAGAAATAAGTATCAACAGGGGCTTAAACCGAGTTCTCTATGCGTAGTCGAAGCAATAGAAGCCATCGCACGCCAAAGCCGATGTAGCTAAGCTATCACGGTGGGTGGTTGAGGCAACAATAGTAGCTGTAGTGGAAGATGGGACCGTGGTTGCAGCCAACGGGTGGCCCGTGACAGTGCCCAGAAATGGATCAGGACCTTATATGGCAGTGGTTCCATTAGTAGTAGCTTTCAGCTTTGATTTCTAAGCGTAGACTTAAGGGCAATTCTTAATGTTGAATTTTATTTTTTGTGCATTATTTCCGCGTTCTTTGTTTTTCTGAATTTTATTGTAATTGATGAAACTTATTTAAATAACCCAGACCCGTTCCATGCATGTCTAAGGCCCATCGACCCGACTTGGCCAACGGTCCGCCATATGGCGGACTGCCCGTTCATGCCGACAAGTCGTGCAGGGTTGGTCCGAAATTTACCGGTCGGATGCAGGCGAACACACTGAGCCAGAGAAAAAAGCATCACGGATGCGGCCTGGTCTGGTCTTCCTTTTTCTTTGGCGAGTGCAGATTCAAAACCCCCCCGAGGAATTAATTGTGCCTCGCTCTTCCCGATTCGTAACGGCACCGATCCCCGTGGTCTTTCAAGATCCGCTCCCCATCTTCCCTATCCCATTCCCTTCTCTATAATATCCTCGAAGCCTTGACTGGCAAATCCCCTGTCTTGTCTTTCGTTTCTTCGCAATCCCGGATTCCCCCATATACCCCTCTCTTCCGGCACATGTTCTAGGCCTGATGAATTTTAGGTAGAACTCTAACTAATTGCTCTAAATATGGGAAATTCGAGCTGGGCGTTGATCATTTGGATCTCTCTTGGTCTTTTTGCATCTGGCTCTCACTCTTCCGACAATCTTCGGCAAGCGTAAGTTGCTTTCTTGCAATAGCTGCCCTTAGTGTGATCTATGATTAGCATTTTGCCCCTTTTGTTAGGACAAGTTTAGGTAGCCCCCTTTTTAGACGTTAGGTTGCTGCATGAAGTTGGAATTTCTAGGTACATTTGCCATTCTTGATTGCAAAATTTGGACTTGTAGTTCTCTGTATTTAGCGTAATCTGGTGACACATTTTCTCTCGAGCTGCATTAACTGAAGAAGTTCTTTCCTAGATGAAGTTAGTAAAACTTGCAGAAGACCCCAAAAGCTACCTGACAAGTTTTGTTGGATGTAAAAATGGGTAAATAATTCGTGAAAAGAGAACGTTACTTTTTTCTATAAGTCATACTCCGGAAGAAAATTCTCGACTAAGCTGCATTTATATGACCCAAAAAAAATGCCTTTGAAGATGTAGATTAGGGTAAATCAAGGGAACGATTGATTCTAAATGAAGTGTTTATTTGAAGCAATTATTCTTCAAAAAATACTGTGTCTCTTCGGTCAGAATTCACTTAGAAAGGAAAGGGGAGGGGACGTGAGCAGAGGGGAAGGATGGGATTGGTTTCCATTGTTTGGATAGGATTATGAGAGGAATGAAAAGAATGTGATGGAAATTTTATTTTAATCAAGACCATCCATGCCTACTTGTTACTTGTTCTTGTAAGTTGAAAGAGGTTGAGATGGTCTTTGTTAAACTTTTAATATTTTAAGTGTTTGTTTTTCCCTCCCTCTCTTTAAAGTTTACAATGCCATGCAAAGGATTTGGAATCCTTCCCCTCCGTTTTATTGCTTTCCTTCCTTTTCCTCCATGATCCCAACAAACTGTTGGTGCATGATTGATTATAGAGACATTGTAAACGCTGTAATTGTTTTGCCTCATTCTTTTGCTTCTCATATTCAAATTATTTTTAAAGTCAGTTTAGTTTTTGCTGTACAACTTCCAAATTGAGCATACAAAAACTGCTCTCACAAGATAATACCTACTCCATCTGCTTAATATGAAGCCCAATTGTGGGGTTATGCAGGAGAAGCTTTAGGATATGGTTACACTAGTACCTACATTAAATAGAACCTACTGTAATGAGAATTTTGAGAAAAAGAGCAGCTCAAAACTGCTATAATTGTTGAATTATTTTTTGAAAGAAAAATCAGAAACAACCTACAATCATATATAATGTCAGATCCATAAAATGCGGTTAGAACTGAGAAATTAATCTGAAAAGGAAGTTCATGGTGATTAGAGTATCAAGTAGAAAACGATTGGACATCCTTATGTCCAAACGGGATCTTTTACCCCCGATGGAATAGACTTCCAACAAAAGAAACATCGCTGAAAAAATAAATTTTTATTTATCTCCACCCAGTCTTAACTACTTATATTGTTTGAACTCATAATAAATCAAACTTTGCTTCTGCTCTTCAGTGTAGACTTGCTGAGCTTTGTGTAAGATCAATGCAGTAGTGAATTAGAAAAGTAGAATAGTAGCTAAGAGGATACTAAGGCAGCAAGCCATTGAGTTTCTGTGCTTTTGACATTCTGAAGATAAATGGCCAATTAAACCCATTCATGGACCCATGATTTGGTCTAGAAATTTCAGATCACAATGATCATCAAATCTTGGGACGAAACCTCAATTATTTCTAGAAAATCCACTCACCAGTAGAATGCACATCAGAAAACTTGCTTTTGCTTTGGACCTGTAATCTTAGATTGAAAAGTGTACTTCTTTCAAAGGGAGCTTGCAGATCCTCCTCATTTAAAGTCCACTATTGATCTTTCTATGAACAATATTCTGACTGGAATATAAATGGACCTCAGGCTTCTAACATTCTTTAACTGTAGAACTTCATTGCCTCAGTCATATCCTTGACCTACAAGGATCTTCAATAACTCTGTCTTCAAAAGTTGGACTTTTTAGCCGTTCAAATGATGTATATTACTATCCTGAAGGGAGATAGCTTCCTCTTGACTGGAAAGAGAAAACAACTCGTTTTAATCAGTGAGAAGGCACACCTAATCATAGTTGATGAAATGCTGCTAGTTGACTGCTTCTACTCAGGAGTAACCTTGCATGCAGTAGCAGTTTGTCCTGTCTTTTCATTTCAAGTCATTTTTGCCAAGAGGGAACTTTTATGCTATAGTAGGTATTGTGGTTCTAAGTTTCACTTATGAGTGGTCTCAGTTCTTCCTGTGACTTAATGTAGCCTCTTTGGTTTCTTCTTAACCAATCAAAGTATTCACTCATGAGTCATGACAGTAAATGTTCTATTTCTTTATTTTTTAAGTGTAATTGTTATATTTCATAGGATTCATATGTCTCCTTGATCCAGGTTTCCAATTGTGGAACCTGATCCTGGTCACACAAAACTTCGTCTTACAAGGGAAGGACTGGATGTGATTGAAAAGATAACAACTCCAATCGCAGTTGTTGCTGTAAGTTTCAGGTTTATGATACCAATTTTAGTTTTCAGTTATGCATTTATTATAAAATTGAAATGTATAGAAAAACTTTGCTAAATTTCAAACAAAGAGTTCGTGGCTTTTATGGATGCATTTGGCATTTATAGGCTTTTAGCAGATGTCTTAGGAAAGAAAAAGTGAAAACTAGTTTCATGAGGTAGCTGGATGAAAACCTCAGTTCGAAGAGTGTGAATCGGATTAACCTAATGAATACCTACCTGCTGAGTTAAACATGCATAGCACACTGCATAATATAGCCTAAATAAATACCTATTGGTACTTGGATTTGAATTCACATGGCACCAGGATAGAATTTAAATGTGATCTGACCAATCAATTGTCTGGACTCAGTGAGAACCATTAGCTTTTGTTGGGTGTCTGAACACCTGGTGATGGCGGGTCCCCTAAAAAATAAGTTGATAGGAGCCTAATAGTGACACAAAAAGCTTGGCAGAGATATATGCCATCTTACTGTGGAGTAAAGATGAAGTTATCAATCTGTTCTTGGCCTATACTAGGGGCAAAATATGCAGTAAAAATGTAAGCAGGTACACATTGTAGAAATTACCTGATGAAATTCTGCATCTGTATTGTGGGGAATATAATGAGACTGGATAAATGAAAAGCTTCAGTACAAATTTATTATCTTGGAAGAAGTTTGATTTGATGGCCATCTCTTCTTTTCTCTTATCATATATGGGAGCTTCACTAAATATATTCATCATTTGACTAGTTTTGGAATTGTAAGCACTGTTTTAGATTATGCATTCTTTCATCCTTTTGACAGATTCCTTTCTTATCAGAACTTAAAGGTTATTAACATATGTCATTGATTGTAGCTTTCCATTCAATTGTTTTGTTGTTAGGTGATTGGTCCATACCGTTCTGGAAAATCCTTTCTGCTCAACCAGCTTCTATCACTGTCTTGTTCTGAAGGTCTGATGTGTAGAAATCAGTTTATTTATTTCTTCTCATGGAAGGTATAGAGGTAATGAAATTTTTGTTTCTGTTATGTGCTCTTCACAGGTTTTGGTGTAGGGCACATGCGTGACACTAAAACTAAGGGTAAGTGAAAATGAAATTTGCTTTCTTAAATTTCCAATTCTTTTGTGTATCAATATGGTCACATTTGAATAGTAGGAAAAGGCATTTCATGAGCAATTGCATCCACAATGTGCAAAGAATGTTCTTGAGTTAAAAGTGGGGAAGACAGTGAGGGGAAAGAGGGAACAGCTACCCAGAGCTATTTAGTGATTTGCTAATATATCATGAAAACATCAACATCCCATCTATACCTGTGAGTCATCAAGTGTTTACACATCAAATGTATATATATACCTTTGTATCTTGCAGGAATATGGATTTGGGGAACACCCATGGAGTTGAACATCAATGGTGTAAGGACTTCAGTTTTTTACCTTGACACAGAAGGATTTGAAAGTGTTGGCAAGTCAAACGTGTACGATGACAGGTGATGTCCTGAAAAGACAAGTTTAGCAGTGGAGATTGAACATTCACTGTATTTGACTGATACTTTTTTGCTGATTTTTTTTTTGGTTGAATCTGTTTGGCTGATACGTGCTTGTGTAGGATTTTTGCTCTGGCAACTGTTTTGAGTTCTGTCCTTATATATAACCTGCCTGAAACGGTTAGTGACTCGTCATTATCCTCTGCTCTTTGTTATCTGTCTAATGGCACATTGAAAAGCTTCATTTTTGGTTTTGTTTTGGGTTGAAAGATGAATTTCATTAGTCATTCCTGGTTTATATTTGCAGGCACACATTTTTCCTTGTTGTATGTTAATTGCATTGAATTTGATTATTTTTCTTTTATAGATACGTGAAGCTGACATATCTCGGCTCTCATTTGCTGTTGAACTCGCTGAAGAATTTTATGGAAGGTTACTGGCTTCATTAGTCATCGAATTGAACTATCACAATTTATCATGTCGTTGATATTGTTACTGACTTGTTTCCTCTGTTTGGATCTGCAATCATTTCGTCACCTGTAGAGTCAAGGTAATTCAGTAGCCAGTCTAGTCATATGTTTGTTTCTTTCCTCTGTGAAATTTGTTAATTTTTATTTTACTATTTTGCTTAGGGTGAGGGTGTTGCTTTTGAACCTGCCAAGCTTCTGTGGCTCATTCAGCGTGATTTCTTACGTTAGTCTGATCAACTCATTATGATAATTTTATGACTTCATCTTGTTGCTCATGAAGAAAATGACGTAGTTGCTCTCCTGCAGAGGGCAAATCTGTACAAGAAATGGTGAATGAAGCTCTTAGACGTGTCCCAAACACCAATGGTCTCTTAATCTGTGTGAATATTGGAAATTTCGGCCTTCTTTCAAAGCTTATATTGTGGTTCTCAAACTAACTTTTGATTTGTGTTTTCTTGCAGGAGATAAGAACATTGATCAGGTATACTTTTCTTTCAAATGTTGGTTAGTTTATTTAGGTAATGTTAGACAAATCAGTTCTTTCTTTTGCACTTTTAGGTGAATCAGATTCGGGAATCCTTGGCTATTATGGGTGAAAATAGCACAGCCTTTAGTTTGCCACAAGTAAGTTAACTTTCTTTGTTTTGCTACAACTTTGTGCATCTGTTTGTTCATTGTTAATTTTTATATTTCTGGGTGGTGGTAGAATAAACATCTTTGTAACTGCCCATATACACCAATTTATAAATTCATACTTTATGTGCTTTCCTTGAAAGGCTGCACTTATCATGTTGAAGTGAAATTCTCGGAACCAGACTGGACACTCGAGCACAATGAATATGACTTATCATATAATAGGTAAAGAGAGTTTTTCAATGATGAACCCAATCAGATCTCATTGTATGAGATATACAACCATTTCTAGTTGTTTTTTTTTTCTTAGAGAATTGGTTGACTTAGGCAGGTTCAAGAAAAGAACTGTCTGAATCATGCTGGCTACTGAGTCCATTGATCTAACCATGGAAGTGGTCAAGTCTGGTTTCAAAACATTGTTTGCAAGATTTGATATACCTGTGCAATATTCATCTTCCCAATTTGATTAAATCACATGTTGAAGAATATGGCTGGCCCGTATTTTTGTCTCTGTAAATGGTTAAATAATCAGTGGGTGAACCTTCAAACAGCCACATCTTCAGCGGACAAAACTCTGTGACATGGGGGACAATGAGCTTGACCCTACATATGTTTTGAGGAGGGATCAACTGAAACAGCTTGTTGCCAGCATAGTCTTGCCAAAGATTGTCCAGGGTAAAACACTGAACGGAAAGGAGTTCGTTAGTTTTCTCGAGCAGGTTAGTCCTAATCTCTTGACCCATATGGCCTCAATTTTCTAAGGAATGAAATGATGAGCTCTAAAAACATAGTCATTTGTCATTATAAGATGCGCAATCTGTCTTTTTCTTGGTGGCACTTTATCTTGATAGGATGCATGAGCTAAACATCTGAACTATGCTCTCCCCTCTATTGCAAGTGAAATGAGTTGTAAAGTGACAATTTTTGTGTCTTGGCTCCAGATAGAAAGCAAAAGATTGTTGGTGCCATGTAGAATTGTCACAGTACTGTTCAGGAAATACAAACTCAAAGATGAACCTTTTTTTTATTCCATATCATAGAAAGAAAACCTAACCATGACATGTCTGCAAAGATTTGGAAATATAATTTATTGAAGTGTCTTCATGATGCTTTAACTTGTGTTTTTACACAGAATGTATAATTATTCTCGTACACTGCCAAAAATGTTGTGTGCAGTGTTTACCCTAAATATAGGATATGTGCTGATTATATCAGCCCAGAGAAAAACATAGGATATGTGCAGAAAATGAAACATAGGTGAAAATTCTTTTGAGTCCAATCTTTTTCATGCACATGCACCTTCTGAATTTTATGAGAAAATAAGAAACCCTACCAGAAAGTTTCCTCATAATAAGCAGATTGCCATTTAAGTAGTATTTATTTATGCAACTTTGAAGGAACAAAAGAGAAATTTGAGCCAAATTCTATTTAAGGGAGTATTTGGCCTGTGTTGTTTCGGTTTTCAGATACTGGAAGCCTTGAATAAAGGGGAAATTCCATCAACAGGCTCCCTCGTTGAGGTTTTCAATAAGGGCATCCTTGAACGGTGCCTGAAGTTGTACAGTGACATGATTTCAAGAGTTAGCTTACCTCTTTCTGAGAATTCTTTACAAGAATCCCATGAGAGGTCTAAAGATGTAGCCATAAAAGCATTTGATGAACAGCACTTTGGGCGGCACCACGCAAAAAGATCTGCTGTGCAGCTGGAAGAAGAAATAGATAAGGTACGACTTTGCTATTTTGGTTAATTCTCCTTGATGCAAAACACCTTTGATTTACCTAGTATTTCTGAGTCAAAATGAGAAAATCCTTGTGTTGGTAGACCCAACTTAACTCATACGCGCGCATGCACACAACGGAAAGACTTGTGACACATGGCAGATGATAAACCAAAAATTGCTCGGGAATTTTTTGTAAAGGATGAATGTGTTCTGAGGGTTCTTTGTTTCTTCATAGACTACTCTCTTTTGGTCCTTTTATTGGGAAACCAGAATGGCAGTCCTTCTGTGTCTCTTGTCGCTTACTTTTTCTTTCTTCTTAGTAAGTGAAAAATAATCACTGTATTCTGTTTATTTTAGCACTGCAGCGACATTTCTTTTCTCACAGGAAACAAAAAAATATTTTAAGTTATATCAGTTGCAAAAGAAAGGCTATACATTTCTTTTGCTCCTCATTTTTTATTAAGCCCTCTTGTGTTTAGCAATAATGGTTAGATTCTTGGCGACTAACCTGGAAAAATATAGTAAGTTCTATTGGTTCATTATTTGGGCATTTGACTTAACATTTCGCTATGTTAAAAATTGCATCTAGATCTACAAGAATGTTGTTCTTGTGAATGAGTACCGATCATCCAAGCTTTGCGAGTCTCTATACACAAGGTGCGAGGATAAAATGGATCAACTTCAAGTTCTTAGGCTTCCTTCAATGGCAAAATTCAACGCTGGGTTTCTGCAATGCAATGAGAGCTTTGAACAGAAGTGTGTTGGACCTTCCAAGAGAAATTACGAGCAGCGCATGCTGAAGGTGAGATGTTACTTGTTGATTTCTTCTGACTGGTTTATTTCATCATTACATAAGTGAAATTTCCTTTGCTATTCTTCTCTCTTCTTTTTGTTATGCTGTCATTTTGTTTTACTTTCTCATGTTAGGGGAAAGCAATAACCAGGAATACTGTAGGATGAGATTGTTGACTGGTGGATAACTCTTGCATCTAATGTAACATAAGTTCATGAGGTGGAACTTATATGCAACTCCACAGCTTCTTTTGGAACCAGTTTAGTCCCTAGGCATTTTTATACCTGATTTAGTCCCTATCATAGAGATGTGCGCTTATTTTAGTTTCTGATGGCAACATTAACTTCAATGTCTGATTGATTATTCCTAATAAGACAGACAGGTGGCAAATTGAGCTCCAACTCACAGAACCCATTTACACGTTCCATTCAAAATCCTGAATGAATCCTTTCATGATCTTGAAATAGTCAATTTCCATTGATCATTCCTTTTGTTTCGTACTCTTCTAATGCTGTACTCATCTATAATTGCTGATTGTCTCATTACAGATGATGGGGAAGTCAAAATCTCTCTTCATTAAGGAGTATAATCAAAGGCTGTTCAACTGGCTGGTGGCTTTCTCGCTTGTGATGGTGGTGATTGGCCGATTCATTATGAAGTTCATTTTGATCGAGATAGGAGCATGGATAATGTTCATATTCTTAGAGACATACACAAGAATGTTCTGGTCTGCGGAGGCACTTTACTACAACCCAATCTGGCATGTTATTGTGGCTACCTGGGAGAGTCTTGTTTACAACCCTATCCTCGATTTAGATAGGTATTTTTGTTCGACCCTTTCTCCTTTCAGTCTGCCCAATTTCGAGTTGAAAAGGATCCGGAAATAGCACGGCACAACTTAACGAGGTGCTGATTTGCATGAAACAGGTGGGCCATTCCGATCATGATGATGGGGGCATTAGTTCTTCTTTATTACCGGTGTTATGGGAAGAGGAAACAGGGTTCTCGGTCTCTATTGCCTCTCTTCGACAACAACAGCAGTAGGAGTGGCTCTACGAGACCAAGGTCAGATTAGAAGGTAAAAGATACAGCTGCTTTTCTTCAAGGCATCTTCTATTTTACCGAGCTCTTCCTCTTCTTCCTCTTTCTTTTGACAAGTGCAACCTCTCACAAGTCGGCATCAAATGCCCCCCATTGATACATTCATCTCCTGCGAGGAGGGAAACACCCGGGAAGAAAAAGGAGAGGCTGCAAATAGACAGATACAAAGAGGGGTGCAGAACTCGGTTTTCTTCATGCTAGCTGTTTTAGAAGATGATGTAGCATAATATGGCCAGCGATTATCCATGTGATTAAAATTGATTCAATTCAAGTGTGCCACTATGCTGGAACAGCTTGCAGCAGCCATCCCCGGATAGTGATGCCTCGCTCGACGAGTCGGCCCCTCCCCTTTATTTGTTTATCCCACATCTCTGAAGAGCTCTTGAGTTAATCCTTTTGGAAGTGGAAGCTTAACAGGGATTATCCATCTCTAGTTTTACTCTCAAAGTCTCTCTGCCTGAGAGAACTCTACATCTCCTCTCGGGGTTCCGGTCTGATCCTTTTTCCATACATTCAGTTAGGAAATTTTCTACTCCACATGCAGTTGGAATATTTATTCTCTGCACCGTGTGAGCCCCTGCAGACCCAAAACATGGTATTCTGTTAAAATCCCCAAATCCGGTGCCCTACGTCTGCCTACTTAGCTAGAACGAACCAAAAATGAGATCCTGCGCAGGGGACGCTGTTTTGATTTCGGTAGGTGTGGCAAATCAGGTCGGATATGATATTGGCGGGTCACGCTGACCCGACATGTTAATATTTTTGGGTCGGGTCGGCATGGGCCCAACAAGATCAAGGCGAGATAAGCATGGGTCCAAGTACGGCATGGGAATTCATTGGGTCACATGGCCCGGCTCGATAACGCTTTTATTTTTTCACAATGATACTCATTATGGAAAGCCCATGAAGAACTCAGGCCCGAAAGCATCCCTCTGCTGAGCTTGTAAGAGCAAGGCTGGGCTTACTCCTTTTAGTTATCGGGCCACCACACGATAACGTACCTAGCCTCCCAAATCCTCGGCCCACTTGCAGCCTTATCGTCCTGGGCCGGGCCGAGCGGAGAATCAGAATATCCGGTTAGAAGAAACTCCGAGATGGCCCCTCTCAAAGAGAAACCATAGAGCCCCTCTGTGCCCCGCCCACCTATACAATCATCCCACAAACTTGGCAAACCGATGCCGAAGGTTCAACCTGTCGTCTGGAAACTCCAGAGGATCTTACACCTTAATTGCATATAGGATTTGCCTTTTGTCTCTCCTTTCTTTCGGGTGTCTTACGTTGTAATTGCCAACTATGATTCCATTCAGTAAAGACACCAAAAGTGAAGCCCCGTCGCCCCCCTTAACACAAGCCCGAGATTCCACACTGAGTCTCTGAAACTGACCAGGATAGTAGTCGGTTGCCACTAAGAAATTCATCCTGCAAGATACAAAGAGAGCCGTACTCTAGTTGTTCCAGCTACTAACATGCCCCACTAATCAAACCCCCTTGTGTACAAAAGAGAGACACAGTATGCAGTCAATTCAGTATAAAAATTTCCAAATTGTCTGGTGGTAACTTTCAAGCTCCCATCCTAAGCACAGGATTTATTTCTTCTTCTTCTTCTTCTTCCCTTTTTTTTTTCCCCCACTATTCCATTGTTAATGCTTCCTGGGGTTGGGGAAGAACATACTCCCACTAGGGCATGGGCCCAGCAATGTCCTGCACATTGCTTGCCTCTCCCTCACTCTGTAAATTCTGAACTGCTGGTGGGAGCAAATTGTTATTAGTACCATTAGGGAAGCTGCTGTCCAATCTTGAGGGCTGAGGATTCATACCAGCAATGGTACTAGGGGCCACTGAATGGTTGAAATAAAGATGGCTGGGATCTGGCTGCATCGGCATGGGAGGGATTGGCAGTGAATTCACTGGACTGCTCATGAATGGGATGCTGGTGTTATGCACATTCGACATGGCCAGCAAGAGAGGGTTGATTCCAGTGACTTGCTTCACTGTCTCCTCGGCCATTTTCACCTGAAACAGAACATTATTCTTTATCTTTACTATGCATGTTTTCATTCTTTTTCCATCAAATTGCCGACACAGCTAAAACCAAGAGACTGGCAAAGCCCTAAGGTACATGTTATGAGCTTAAGTAGAGGTTTTAGTTGTCCATATAGATCTGAAAAATTTTGAAAAGAAAAATGGTTAGTCTGGCCTGGAAGCAATTTCTGGTCAGGTTAACAGGAAGGTCATCCTTCTCACCAACTCAGTGAAACAGACACTAAGATTCTAGCAGTGTGACCACTAACTTCTGTGACTATTGTTAATGTGAGGAAGTCACACAAGATGCTCTGAACTACACAAGGGCACATATCATTAAGACTGCAAGCAAAGAATGCAGGGGGGTAAAAAGACACAATGGGAAAGACCTTAGCCCGTAAAGTCTCAATATCGGCTTTTAAAATTCTGTTGTCAACAGAGGCTTCATCAAACTTATGATTTATATCAGTGAGCTGCTTCAGCAATGTAGTATGCTCAACCTTCAGCTGGCCCACCTGTTGCAATACCATATAACTTAGCTTTATAAGGCTTTCCAAGAGCAGAACATAGTTTTTAGAGTCACTCAAAGAAGAATAAAACCTGGGTTTCGAGATCATTCATATGTTCTTGCTTTCTTCTTCTGGAACGTCTAGCTGACTCTCGATTTGACTGCATCCTGGCACCAGCAAAAATACAGAACTTATGCTTGTATTATATGCAAAATGCACGTTCCTATGATGTAATTGTCTATAAGCATTATATAAGAATTAGTTGCATAAAAAAATTATCTGGCTCTGAACCACATCTTTTCTTATTTTAGATATCAGCTGTAGTGACTTGTTATAAAACAACAATAAAAATGGTGAGGATGAATGATGGTATGTGAATCAGATTCCACTTCTTAAAATCCTTTGAACCTGTAGAATTTTGAAGCAATATTCTTTTGCCCCCAAAATAAAAAATTAAAAAAAAAAGGCTAGAATGGTTCCAATTGCTACTTTATGTGTCAACATTTGACTGTATCTTTTTTAGTATATATAACTCCACCAAAAGTTAAAGTGCTTTTCTTGAGATTAATTCATGTCCAAATATAATTTTAGATATTGCCCCTTGATTCCTCAATTAAGTATCAGACCAATCTACCACAGTTACTATTATAGAATGGTGCCTGTTAAATGACCTGACAAGCAATGATTGCAATCAATTAGGGTAGACTGGACAAAAAACAATAGGGCAACAGCACCCACCTTATAAAACTTTTTCAGATGTTCAAATGTTCACTACAGTGGCGGGTAAAACATACTGCACTAATTTGCTCTCTCAAGATAAAGATGATCATCCGTAAGGCTAATCGAGCTTAAAAACATAACCACAATTGGAACAAGATCAATTCTGTGTTTTAACACTGCAAACAAGCACGTCATATACAACTAACTTAACAAAGGGGCTTGACTATGACTGTGACACACTGAGGTGGCTTCATCCAAAAATCATAGACTCCTCATAAGCTCAATGAACCATGTTACTAAATTTATTGGCTCATTATCTGGCCAAGAATCAAACCCACCTTGGGAGAATCAAGTGTATTATGGGCTCCCAAGAATAAGTGCAACTTTCTCAAGATACTGTGGAGCATTGATAGAATTGTCATACCATGCAAAGAGACAAAATAATATGGATCATTAAATGAAGGGAAACTATAGCAACAAAAACAAAAGAAGCTACCTTCTAACACGTTTAGCTTCAGCTGGATCTGGATTTTCAGTTGTTCCAGTGTCGCCTTCAAGTTCATCATCATCTGAATCTTCTCTTGATGATTCACTGGTTGTTTGTTTGACCTGTAGAGCTGAATTTTTCTGTACAGAAGGCAGAGCAGGATTGCCAAGTGATACACCATCTGAAGCACATTGCGCCGTTGAAACACCATGACCAGAACCTAAGGCATTTGAAGAAATCAATTTACACATAACAGACAGTGAGTAAAGGAAACACTGAAATACAAAATCACAATGCCAAGCATGACAAATAAACATGGAACTGACAAATTAATCAATAGAGAAGTATTTCCCAGCCAACAAGTCTATGGCACTAAAGCCAACAATGAAACATACATACTAGGAGGTCACCAACAGCTTGAACATCCATATTATAGAAAAAATCATTGTAACTCCATTACACTAATTGAGTAAAGACGTGAATAGTTAAATCAATAGTTTCATGCCTGAATAACAAAATTTCTGAACCATTCAGTTCTCTTCTATGGGAAAATTTATCCCATTAATTCTTTGGTTTTAGTGTAGTTAAGTCCAACCCATTATGCTCCATCCAATCGATGCACTTCATTATCATGATTTTTTTCTTCACCTTTTACTAATTGGAAAATAGACAAATGATCTCTTTATTCTTTCTAATTTCTCAGCAAGTTATTTGTCCTGTAACTGCCTGCAATGCCATCACCGAAGGAACATAAGAATTTACAATTTCTCAGCATCAATCCATCTACCGAACTATAACACATATTCTCTCTTCTCAAGCCTTCCCACTGAGCCACAAACCCCACCCCCACCAAAAAAAAAAACCCCTTTTCTTTCCATTGCAATTGCCTAATGATATTTTGTCTGTATTAGGTGCATCATTCTCTCTATTTGGTACTTATGATAGCACTGGCTCTGCATTTATGTTTTCCTGCAAATTTGTCATTTTTTGTAATGCTTTGTCACTCCTTCCTAGGTAGACTGGTTAATGCATTCTTTTGATTCATGGACCTCCTTTCCTGCTCTTCAAATTCTTTCTCACTTCTAGGATTTCAAAAGATTAAGATACTTCTTATCTTCAACCTCTAAAGTCCGTGTGTGCACAAATGTTTTTGATACATTGACAGGCCTGGTAGACTCTCTTCAACAAAAATCAGACATCAGGCTTCAAACGTGATTTGATGTTTCATATACTAGCCCACTGAATTCGTCAAACATGGTGATCCAACCACAGAATATCAGCACTCATTGATCATGTACAAATATCATTAACAGCAACGATTTGTATGCTCATGGACTCAAGCGTTGTCTTGTTACCTGCTTAATTTAAAAAATATATGAGAAGGTAAATTTTGAAATTGCTTGCTGAAACATAGCAATGATCTCATCTTTCACCTATTCATCAAACACAACATCACCGTAGACTGAAGAGTGACAACAGAAACTTCCCACATGTTCTCAATGAAAATTTCTTCAATTCAATGTTCAATGCATTAAATTTGTAAAATTCTATGATGCACATTGCAATATACTGTTCACCCTTAAATCCTTCAAAAGTATAACACTAGCGAAGGCCGAGCATATCTAAATTGCAATAATAGCTAAATTATAACACCTTAACTTAAATTTCGCGAAGCATTTTGTCCATGAAGACTCTAACCTGATAGTATGACATTTTAAACAACCACCCATTTCAAACATTCTCTATTTCTTGAAAACTAAAAAAAATGTGAAAAAAAACTCCGGAGCATACTAAGAATTTAACTTGGAAGTCAGGACTCCCACATAGAATGGTAAATCTACCCAAGCATATCCAAAACTAGATTATTCAACAATGCAAGCTACCAAATTAAAAAACTCAGGCCTGCGGCCATATGTAATAGTAATAAATTGAAATGATTTGCCTCCTATTATCAGAAAGAGGGAAAAGAAGCAATTGGTCTCACCTACGGGGAAAACAAAAATAATTTTAAAAAATCCATGAATCAGATAAACATCCACATTTTCAGCTATCATCTTTCCGTATGATCTAATGCAAATCTAAAACCTGTATGGAAAGAAGATTTTCGTATGCAGATAAGCTCATTTTACAACAAGAAATTTTTATCCCACTGCAACAGAACAGGGCCAGGGATGATAAGAGTTCAAAATAAATCTAATCTTCCTTGAACCCAGTTACCAGATTCAACTTACAAAAGAGAAAAGCATCATGCCGCACACAACTTCAGATCTTTGAGCAGAGTAAATTTCAAAGAGTCTAGTCAAGTACATAACTCTTAATCGTACACTGCGACATGAAATAAAATGAACATCATGGCTTTTATATTTAGAAGGAAATGGGAAGAAAAGTGACGAGGAATTACAATATACTGGTTTGCTTACTAGTTAGGGAACTTATAAGAAATGGAGCAGAAATCAATTTTATCTGATAATTGCATTTCATTTATTTTGGTTTTGAATTGAGATTTTTAGCTCCCTATCCTCATCTAAGGAGATAAGCAGATAAGGGAGCCAATTCAAAATCTGCAACGGAGACATAAATTTCACTGAGTGACAACAGTGACTATCAGATGCATGTCAGCAGATATTAGGATGCCTTGAGTTGAAAAATTAGTTCAATTAAAAGAAAGCCTCACCATCCTCCGGAGACTCCAATTGCAAAGATTCTATAGACTGCAGCGTGTTCTTAGGCAAAGCACTGGATTCCCCTGGCTTACTAGTTGAGCCCTATAAGAATGCAATGGAACAAGTAGAATGCGCTCCATAATTCAGCTGGTAGTTTTAAAACTAAAAAGAAAAATTTGAGGGAACATCTAGAACTGATTTAAGATGATCGGGAAAAAAAAAATAGCAAAATGCAGCAGCTCTCAGCCCCTCCTCTGTGACAAACTCTTCACAAAAGTACTAGATGATATTCCCTTATCTCAGATATACAAAGCATAAGTAACATCAAAAACTAAATAAATACTACTACTTTCTTGCTCGGGCAGCTTGTGACCGGTGACTGACGAACTGAAAACCGCCTATTTCTATACATCAGGCACGAATTGACAATTTCTTCCTAAGTGAAGACATACGTGCAGAGAGAGAGAGAGAGAGTACTCGGGAGCGAGCTACAGCAGCACAAGCCTGGTCGAGCCGGGACTTGAGGAGGGCACGGTAGTCCTCAGGCCTGATCGGAGCCGTTGATGACTGATCCACCTTCTGCTTGTTCAGTTCCTTATCCCCCTCGGGAGGCTTCGAATTCGAAGCCAACTGAGGCAGGGAAGGGGAGATCACCGACACCTCCTCGAGAAGCTCATCATAAGTCCACTCCGACATGGGCGCCGTCGCCCGCACCTGGGCGGCAGCGGACCAGAAGGAATCGGGGATCTCGTCGGCCGAGAAAACGGAGGAGTTCATCTCCGCAGCTCTCTCTCTCTCTCTCTCTCTCTCTTCCCACCTTCTCCGAACCACCGCTGGCGCTGATCAATTGACGACCTTTTTCTGCCTGACTACAATACAATAAAAGGACTGGGAATGATTGACGGTTCATACACGGGACGGTCCCGTGAGAAAGGCTCCGTACGGCGGCACGCATCAGCACTATGACAGACACATCCCGCGAGTCCAGCGTACCGTGCCACGTGGATTAGTGGCGATGGGTTTGGGAAGGTTTAGTAGCCGTCGGATCTGACGACGCTGCCCGCGAGTACAGGCGATCGTGCCACGTGGATTAGTGGGAGTGGGTTTGGGAAGGTTCAGTGGCCGTCGGATCTGACCATCCCTATCATCAGATCCAAGCCTGTGATTGCCTGCACCGACGAAGAGGTCCAGGCCCTCCTCCAGTCGTGGTGGTCCTCTCCCGTGCCCAATCGAAGAGCATTGACACGTTGTAAAGGAGAAGAAATCTAGGGAACTGTGCTCATTTGTGGGTGAGAATTATATGTGCTAGGAAAAATAATGGAGTACGCATCTATAGTGTACAGAGGGCACTGAAGAGAGTTCAAGCCAGCATTTATTCGGTGGGGGATCCCGAAAGAATGATTGCACCGACCGTTACTAATCAAGAGACCTTGTTCTTCATTCAGATTCTTGCCCACCCCCGCAAGCGACGCAAACTACGGACCGTACTGGGAAAAGCAGTTAACGGGGCCTTGTTCATGACGATCCTGGTTCATGACTTTCTAGGACTCGTTCCATGGCCCCACAGCAGAGCAATGCTTTGCTGACTCTCGACCCAAGAGACTTAAATTCTTGTATTCTAAAGAGATTTTAGGTCTACTGGTCCCTCTTGGATGAATGTCTTTACCGAGTAACGCATATAAAGATTATTGCTGACAAGATTAAAAACCTTCCTCGTTTCTTCTAATCTCACCCCCAGATAGAATTACTTTCATTGATGGAATGTGGGCCGCTAAAAAGCAGAATCCCTGCTAGGAGTACTTACATGTCATTGAAAAAAGACATGAAAATAGAATTTCAGTTTGTCACAAGGTCCAATGGTGCTTTGCCTCTGCCATTTCAGGAACCTGTGGTCTTTCTTCTAAGCTTTCACTGCATGCCAGCATGTATTCGACTATGCACCAACATCCTTTCCACCTCTCTCCCCTAATCATCTCACGGAATGAAGCAATGTAGTAGTACTCGTACCACTTTGACTACAAAGTCCTTTAAATTCCCGTCAAAGAACCCATAGCCAGCACAGGTTAATGCCTAGAGCTCAGCCCTAGAGCATGACAAGGTTACACAGCCACCAAGGCCTCTCTTTACACCCGACACCAGGCAACCAGCCTCCATCCCATCACAGCCACGTCTTGTTTATCTGGTGACACATTATTTCGAGAGAAACAATACGTCCAGCTAACAAACAACCATCCCATTCGACAGGTGGGCAAAATCCCACATCAATAGAACCAAATCCCCCTCTAGATTGACAATCCATGATGGTCACAGAGTTGGAAAGGGAGGAGAAACAAAGAGAATGGAGCCATTGGACAGAATCAGCACATTTGTGACCCAAAGAAATGTCACACAAAACTTGTCCACCATCACCATGCTCCAATGTTCTCCGGCACTATCCAACACAAATACCCAAAGGACAAAACAACATATATGATGATGATGTGGCGAACTAAGCACTTCTCAGTACCTAGAGGGTTCCCTCAGATCAACAGCTACCTAAGTGAGGTGATAATACAGCTACCACTTTCAACAGTTTGTACCATTTATAGATAAAACATCAACCCTCCTACTACCCGCATAAACTGTAATCACTTCCAAAACCACCGTGTCCAAGTTCTGTCCATCACCATTGGAGCAGAACTATGTTTATCTCGGTCTAGTAATAGCTTCCATAGTAAGCCTGAGGGACTGTGGACACTTGTGGGGCTGTGGCTGCTGTTGGTGCGGCTGGTGCGGCTGCCACTGCAGTTGGTTGCGCATAACTCTGTTGTTGAGGATACGCTTGCTACAGATGTGAAGATTATGATGGATCAGCATTTGATGAGTAAATAATAGTCTGATTTTTTGGCTAAGAATATAAGATCTTAAACTTCATTATATATATAAGAAACATCAGTATTATCAGAACTAGAACTAGTGACACTCGAAACACATGGGGGCAGTAAAAAGGTGGTAAGACACTTAAGCCTATCTGTATATTCATGTTTATCATTTACAACATTAAGCCTCTGGGAAAAGATTGTATGGAGAACATACAAAGAAACACAACCAAAACCACTGATCCCTCACAGTCAAGCTTCTAATGCCTTTTGTCATCATCTTTTGTGCCTTCCATTCAATAGGTTCCACATTCTAAAGAGAAAACCTAGACTGTCCCCAGAGAAAGGGACATGGAAAGGGCAAATTAGTGTATTTGCACCTGTGCAGGATAAGTAGTTGGCTGATAAGCAGCATATGTGCCAGTTGGTGGGACCGGAGTGGATGTCTGAGGATAAGATGTTGCATAACCACCATATGCAGCCTATAAACCAACAACAGAATACTGAATAAACAATGATAACAACAGCAGTCCTAACGTAAGTGAATTAAAAGATGACTCAATGGCAACAGAGAAAAGAGATATAATGGTCTAAAATAGGTAACAGGAGGTCAAACCGCACAATTGAGCCACCAATCAAGACAAACTTCCCAAAAAACAGTATTTACAATCCTTGTTATTGATAGTCTCATAATTTTTTATGAATGATGATAATACCATAATTACCCAATAGCTTTAACTTTCCACCAGAAGAAGTGCTACTTTTGGTAGTTCATAAACTAGTTAAGACATTAAACATTCGAAAAAGGATGAGTGATTTTTTTTTTTTAATAATGAGGATTTTAGGGCCATGAACACCCCCACAAGCCAAACACGTGTGGGTGGCGTCACCAAGGACTACATGGTCAAGGGGAGAATCGAACCCAAAAGGATAAGTGGATAATATCCTGCCGAATGACTGCTTCATGAACCATTTAATATACCCAGTAAAACATGAAGCTGCAACTTGTAGGGAAAAGGCCGAGTATATAATATATGCAGTTCCATTAGCGACTTAACTGACATTCTAGTGGTATATCATTACCATCAACAGACAAAAAGAAATCCTAATAATAATTTAGCATCCCCAGGGGGAAAAAAAGAAGACATCCTCAAAATAATGTTTTTTTCAACCTTAAAGTAGTTTGATTCTTGATCTCCTATTACATAAGTTCTAACTTTTCACGTGTTAGTAACCTGTTAAAAGCAGTAAGATATCAGCGTGAAGACTAATTCAAATTTGCAGCAGGCAATTAATAATCCAAGCATAATAACGTTACCGTTGGCTGGGTATAGCTCGGGTTCCACTGTTGCACAGGCGCTTGAGCAACTGGTGGCCAAGCTTGAGGTTGCACAGCATAACCAGCTGGCCATTGGTTTGGTGCACTAGGATATGCACCCATCACAGTTTGTGCTGATGTGGCGGCAGCAGGATCAGATTTTGTCAACTTGGATTTGTCCGAAGAAAGATCCTCTCCTTGACGTTTTTTCAACACTGAGGACCTCCTATTGTTTATAAAAATCTTAAGATGCCTATCATATGCCTTCTTCACAAAATTGGCATCACCAACCACATCCAGAAACTGCACACAAATTTCCACAAATCAAGAGCGAGGAAAAGAAAAAACTTTATCAATTTTTTACCAATGGCTGACAGCTTTAGCCTTCGAAGGTATAATCATCTATATTTCTAATCCTGATTCAACAGACGATACTAATAGAAGAAAATACTGACATTCAACTAGATTTAAGTAGCAAATAACTTCATTAAATCATTCAAATCTCATCGCAATTCACAGTTGAGTAAATCTCACCTCCAAAAAGATGCTAGATAGCTCCTCTCTTTCTGCCACACTAGCAATATCATGGTTATCAGGATTTGGAACAATGAATTTCTCAACTAACGTGTCAATGTAATCAATTCGCTTTGGAAGTGGAAACATGGCTTCCATGCAAATCATGGCCTGGACCAAAAAAAGGATACACAGCTAACGGCTGAGTTACAGGCAGCCCTTTTATGAAAGAATAACATATAGCAGGACCATATATGATAGAAGGAAGAAGCAACCTCTAGAAACGGCTTCGACAATTGGACATTCTCAGGCGCTTCAACTAGAATATCCCTAGCTTTCTCCTGTTTAGCAGGGGACTGAAGAAAGATAGAACAAAATGATCAAAATGCAACTACATATTCAATGGAACATCACATGACTCATGGAAACACTCATCATCATGATTTCTTATACTCCAATTCCCAATACATCCAAAACAATATCAGCTGATACAGGACTGCAGAGAATGAAATTTCAACATGTGAGGCAGTAAACTCCACCCACTTCATAAGAATATTAAAAGAAGTTTCAACCTCATTCAAAAGGCAATGACAAATTGCACCCCACCCCCCTTTCTTCCCTCCCTCCCTCTAAAAAACCACTTCCATTCATTCTCCAAGTTCAAGCTTGAAATCATCCAAATAATTTCTGTTTTCAATTTTTTGAATGAGAAGTGAACATACAAATAGCCCCCCCTTAAAAAATGACAACAATAAAAAAGTCCAAAACTCCTAATACCCCAACACGATTATCTCCTCCCATGAATCCCCAAGAAATTTCTGACAATAACGAACCAACAGGTGCAACAGCAATGAAAATCAAAATGTTAAAACCACTACATAAGTTGTATGAAACAAAAATGAAGCAGATTAGGGTCCCTTTAAGCTCATCAAGTGGATAAACAAACATGATTTCCAAAATCAGTAACAGTAAAATGAGCAAAAATCTAATTAATCATATCCAACTTACCAAGTATAGAAACCGAGCATATTGAGCAAACAACACAGGCAACGTTTGCGAATGTTCCTTTCCCTTTTCTATAGCAATTGCCTGTTCATATACAGACAAAGCATCATCCATGTTCCCCTGAAAGGATAAGAAAGAAATCAGATTAGAAGAGTTAACTTCTCTGGCACAACCTATGCCAATGTAGAGAGACATGATGCATAAAACAAGCAACGAAGAAAAGTCAAATAAATTGGCTGATAAAAAAGAATGAACAAGTGTATAGCGGTTACCAGTCTGCGCTCCATATTTGCATGCTTTATAATTGCCTCAAGAAGACCAGGTGAAATTTCTGCATGGACAAGTTGATAAGCAGCTCGAGCACCAGCTATATCCCCACTATGTTCCTTGAACCAAGCAGCAAAAAGGTGGATCTCTGGTTGTCTCTGAATAACCAGTAAAAAAGCATATGAATAACTTGAAATGAAACAGAAATTTAGCCAGGTAAACAACCAAATAAAGGTCCAAATATGAAAACCTAATTGATTCCAAAGGCTAATCTTCATGTCAAAAAAAAAAAAGAGGAGATAAAGTAAAGAGTTATGAAACATTTGAAGTAGAAATGCATCTCTTTTCAGCCATGCCAACAAATCAATTAAAAGAACTGCCACATCTAATATGGCAAGAAGTTTGCCGCCAAGAAATAATATGCACAGAGTCAGTTAAGAGCTAGTATCTAAGTATCCTGCATTTCTAACCATATTCCAATTAATTGTCATTTATGATGCACAGCAACCATGCTTTGACAAATTGCTTTTGCAAGCAAAATTAAAGGCTGTCAGTGGTAGAAATAAATTAAAGAGAAGGACAAAAACCTTTCCCGGTTGTAGATGGAAAATAATTTATACATGCACATATATATTCTAATTTCTAGAATGAATTCAAATTCCTTCACTGCATGGGCCACATTTTCAGACACAGGAGAAACAAGGAGGAGTCACTCAAGAACTTTATAAGTCCTTATTTTCCTAATGTGCTAGAGCTGCAAGCAGATGTTAACACCAACTGCCAAAGATCTAAATAACAAATAAATTAAACCCAACACAAGAAATGCTTCACGGTACGAATCTAATAAATAAATAACCCTACATCTATATGTGCTACTAAATAAATTACATAAAGAAAATAGAAGAATTACATAACATATGAGCAAAGATACTATAGTTTTGACCGATAAAAAATCATATATTTAAAGAGCTCTCAGCCGAAGTCATATCATTTCATACAACGAAGAAAAGCTGGCTCACCATGATGCTGGATGATACAAAATGAAATTACTTGAAGGGGGCAAGTAAAATACCTTCACAAATACTTGAGTGGCACGGATAAGTGCATTTTCAGCAAGTTCCATGCTTCCACGTGTCTCCATGCATTTTACATATCTCATCCAATATTCTGGATAATTGGCACAAGCTATCAGACATCTCTCATACAGCTTCACCACCTGACATCCACAGATATGGCAAGTAAATTATTTTATCACAATCCACCAACCAAAATGAAAGAATAACCCAAAGCATGGAGGAGATATGCATAAGAAATACTCTCTTGCTGAACAGAGAGTCTCCTCAATAGGAAAGGAGGAACCCTCCTTGCCTGACAGATAGATGGTTAGGAAGATATTTAGATACCTGCATGCATAACATTGGAACTTTAAAACAAAACCAATTGAAGGGATCAGAAATTCACAATGTCCTTTCACAAATAAGGGCTTGAAATACTTAGCCTTTAAAGAAACCAAACTGAAGGCCCATGCTTTAGTCTCAGTTCAATATCCCGTTTTAAAAGTGGCTTCATCCAACGGTTTGGCCAATAAAGCACATCAAGCAGCAGGTATAACTAAGTGTAAGTAACTGCAGAAAATAAAGAGAAACTAAAAACTAGAGACCACCACGGTAAACGATGGATTATACATCCAGATACCTTGCTGAAGTCACCATCTCTTTCTATGAAATTCAGATAGTTATGCCAATTTTCAAGTTCTGCAGCATTGAGGGGCTTCACGTGAAAGTATGGTCTCCCAATAGCTGTTTCAAAACCAACGATCTTAGAGTCGAGCTCTTTAGCTTTCTTATACATCTCTTCTCTAATCGCGACATACTTCTCCAACTCCTCTGCTTCTGATAAGCCAGCACTTACAGGTTTAGAAGGCTGTTCAACAGCATCAGAAGGAACTACCCCTTCAGTCACTTTATCAGAAGCCTCTGACACAACAGATACTGCAGCTGCACCAGCAGCAGCAGCTGTTTCATCAGAAGTTCTTAGTTCAGATAAAGGCCGGTTTGCAGCCAACTCCTTGAAGCTGCAATGCCAAAAAATACAACGCTTATAAATCTGACAGAACATGATCCAGGAAGCACAAGTACTAAATGTTGAAATTAAGCATCACTAAATAATCCTTAAAGCTAAAGGACACAGCAACAGTAGTTACCACAATTGAGAAAAAGAATAATCAACAGCCATACTGGCAAAACTCAACATTTATGGTACAAGAGGCAGGAACATATCCAGAAGAGGAATAACCTGTTATAGTACTTGTCCAAGTACAGAATGGGGTTCTCAAGTAACCTTGTGTAGATCATAGCAATATGGGACCATTCCTGGTGCTTATACTCAAACTCTATGTATTCATCCCAAAGGGAGTAAGACAGGTAATCAGATCCAACATAGGCCAGTCCCCTTTCAAATAACCTGAACCACCACAAGTATGGAAAACCAATAAGAGTATGAAACATGTTTGTATATGCATAAAATTGTAAGAAAGACTCTGGTACTGACACTCAAAATTCATTCTAGAAGTATATGATGCTTCCAAGCCCTGCATTTACCTTCCTTCAATAACCATACAATGTTGAAGAAATTGAGGAGAGAATATGTCATCTTAGCCCTTAAGCAGGATGTATCTTCCCAGCAGCAATTTTGCATATTGACGGACTTCAGAGTTTCAATATTTAACTCAGCGGCCGGCATAAGTTACCATGTAAATGACAGTTTCTCAAGAAGCAATGCAAGATCAACAAAAACCAAGAAATAAAGGAAAAAACAGGATAGCACTTACCTTCTTATAATGTCTGTATCTTCATACTTGCTAATTGCAAATCTACAATAATGCAGCCAGATGTCAACAGAATAAGTTACTGCCTGGACAGCACGCTCATAAACCTCCACTGCCTTTTCAACAGAGCCAGGGGCCTCATGCTCTGCATACTTCTTCCAGTAACCGTAGCAGAGAGGAAATTCTGCCAAAAAGGCATCATACACCCTTCGAATTTTCAAGATATTTCCCTGCATATAAGGTAAAAATTTGCTCATGAACCAGAAGAGAAACGCCAATCTGCAGCAAACATCACAGTAATGCACAGAAACCAGGGCAGTCAGCAAAACAATTTCCTGTTTGGATAAGCCTGACCAAGGCAATTAATAGCAAAGTTCCTATAAATATCAAAAAATTGCTACCTCTGCGCCAAACTGCACATTGAATTGTGAAATTCGACATGGAGCAATACAAGTGAAAATAGTGGAAACAACAATATGAAGCAATCATCCCAGAAAATGCTAAGATGGTAAGCATCTAGCAGCCAGCAACCGCAGAGAGAAATTACATGGAAATAGGACATAGTATGAAAGTCAAGTCATTTGATTCTTATTTTTGCAGATTCCTTTCATCTTCCCTTTTATTTGGGGCCAGAAGGCATGAAATCCCCTCCCATCTCTCAGGAATTTGAACAAAGAGAATGATTAGGGGCAGATTCTGTCTTCCTTCTTAGAGATACAATTGGATGCACAGCTTACAATGGATTGAAACACTCAGTTTTTTACATGGAAAGAATAAGGTTTAAGCTATTGCTCCAAAAATTAATTTATTGATTGACCAATGACCAAAACACAAGGTAGAATTATCCAGAAACAAGTACCTTCACGGATCACAAAGCAAATGAAAGATATTGAACGAAAATATAAGTTAAAAATGGGCAACTGATACCTGGGCCACCTTCTCAGTCTCATCTATTAGAGCAACCCAAGCATCAAAATCTAAAGAATTTGCACCAACAACATTCCATAGTCTCTCCTCTTCAGCAGATACAGCAGGCACTGCAACCATGAGAAGAGCAGAAATTTTGAAATAATCATAACAATCAACAGGCATCACAAATCGAGGATCAAAGAAGGGTCATCAAAACAACTATAATGAAATAAAACCACCAAAAAAGACAACCAGGCCAGTATGTTCTCCATATAACTTAATAACTAATCAGTTTCCAAGTATATAACATGCAAAGAGACCACCAATTACGCCAGTGAAGGAAATACATAAAATAATTAACTTTATCAGTCAGAACTGTAGGAAACTTTAGGCCGATTACTTCATGCTGGAGTCAGCAGAGCATCGGATGAAATTTTTTTCCCCTTCACTAAAAACGGCTGCCAACAGACAGCTTCCCAGAGCAAAAGAAATTCAAATCTGAGGCTGTGGAAACAAAACCAAAAGGAAGGACATCTTCTAGAGAGAAGATCGCATGATCTACATCCAATAACTTACAACACCAAAATAACCTAGGAACCACCGGACCAAACACAGAAAAAGTTAGAACAGAGAACAGAATCACCACTGTAGGAAAACGAAAATTACCAGAACCGTCCTCCAGGATATGCAACCCAGCAGCTCCTGCACCATCACCAAGCGAGGCATTGCCATTCTCAGCATGACTTGCACCACCAATAGCACTGCCGTTAGCGAAGGAACCATAACCACCCCCTGCGACATCTTGACTAATGTGAGGCAGCACAGCATCTGTCTTGACCTCATAAGCTGCATTACTGGCATAAGATTCTGGAGGGATATCATTATAACTCTTGGTAGGGGCAGAAGCAGGAGCCGCAGAACCAGTAACGGCCTCACCGGCGGCTTGAGCAAAATCCGCTGTGTATCCCATTGCAGCAGACGATTCTGAGACAACCATCTCACTATCCGCCATGGCTGGCAGGTATAGAGTAAGGCTCAGCCCTAGTTAGAATAACACCAGCAGTAAGTCCCACCAAGAAATTAGAATCACATAAAACAGTCGATAGTTCATGCCGCTGTGTAATCAAGCCAAAAACCTAACAATGAACAGAACCCTAAGATGAATACTGGCACGATTTCCAACCCACCTAAATGAGGCGACAGCTCCGGTGAAGCAGGCGCGGAGGTAATTGAGTCGCAGAGAGGCAATCACCCAGAGTGGGGAGAGAAACGGAAGGTGCGCGGAGCAGCCAAGACCTGGGGAGAGGATGAGCAGCCGACAAGAGAAAAGAAACCTCTAGTAAACCCAAACCGAGCCCTTGGAGTAAGTCCTCGAAGTAGATCAGGGGAAACGGGGGAACATCGTCGTGTGGAATAGTTTTTTTTATTTATTTTTTTCCCTACTGCCAAATTAATAATATATATATATAAATAAAATTTTATTATAAAACTCGTAAAAACATTTTTTTTTTAAAAAATGTTAGTAAAGATTTCAATTCAAGATTCGTCTAAAATGGAACAAAATGCTGAAAAATAAAAATAACAGAAAGAAAAAAAATGATACGAAAATTTAATGTAAAATAACGAGAAAAATATGTACTTTTGGTAATGTGTTTGGTTGAATATTTCATTTCATCTTTTTTTATTTCTTGATTCTTCAATTATTAAAGATGTTAAACGTGTCAAGTTAGTCGGAATTGGTCTAGAATTAGCCCTTCAAAATCAGTATCCGGCCTGAGCCGCCCCAAACTAGCCTCTAACTGCTCTTATTATGTTAATGGGAGGTTACAGGCCAAGTCGAAGAATTAGACATGTTAAACCGAAACTAGTCGGAATTGGTCTAGAATTAGCCCTTCAAAATCAGTATCCGGCCTGAGCCGCCCCAAACTAGCCTCTAACTGCTCTTATTATGTTAATGGGAGGTTACAGGCCAAGTCGAAGAATTAGACACGTTAAACCGGAACTAACCCAACATGTTTCTTATCATTGAACTGACATGAAACCATTTGGGAACCAGCCCAAAACCGTTGCAAAAGCAAGCTGAACTGTCAAAAACCTTACAAATCAATGATTAGATTCTGTTGGTTTAATTTAAAATTTTCAAAAATATTCATTTTAAATAATTTAAAAATAAAATAAGCTGAAATTGTCACAATTCCCTATTTAAACTGGCATAAACTGTGAACCGGTCTACTTAGAAATAGTTCTAGCCGATTTATATTTTTCCTAAACCATGATTTATAACCGAACGGGTCAAACCATCGATGAACCAAATGATTATGTATTCATTTTGAATTGACCTAAACTGTCAATTTAAAGTCTCTAACAATTATATTAATTTAAAAAATACCATAAAGATTGCATTAAAATCAACATAAATTATCAATCAATCATTTCTGCCCTTTTACTCTCATCAATCGATCTTTCATTTCATATCCCCACTCTCCTCCCATGTAAAATTACTCTTTCCTTCTACAATTAATCATAATTCCTTAACCCTCCTCGAACAAATTCACTTATTCAAACCTTCAGATCCACCAAACAAGAGCAAAATCATCTCTCATTCGAGCCATTGAGAGACAACAATCGGGATTAAGCTATTGTTTTGATCCTTCGTTAGTCCTTTTGACAGTTTTAGTGACTCTTGTATCAACTCGTGTGGCACGAAAGGTGTATTTGCCGTGGATGCGGTCGACCTCTCGGGGGTGGGCTTCTGTCTACTCTGGGAACAATGAGGTCCGTGTCCAGCAAGGAAAGGGAGCCAGGTGATTCCATGCCGGTAGCTACCCAAGCTGGAGCCCGAGCTTCAGAGCAGGTATCCACCCTGCCGATCCAGAAGAAGTGGATAATAACCCACTATTCTAATGGCTGCATGGAGCTAGTAGCAATGATTGGGAGGAAGAAGGCAATGTACACACTTAAAAGTTGAAGTATGGAAAATGCCTAGAGCTGTTAAATGGGATGGGTTGGCCCGGAACTGGCCTAGAACCGCTCTTATTGGGTTGAGAGGCGGTTACGAGCTGGGTCGGTGATATAGGCCTGTTGAACCGTAATCGGCCCAGACCGTTAACCTATGGATCCGGCCCGGAACCGTTAAGAAACCGGCATGGACCGTGAACCATAGCCCTCCACCTGCCAAGTGTCGCAATCTCCTATACTTTATTGAAAAATCAACGCCACAAAATGGGTGAGACATTCCATGAAAGCATTATTATTATATCACATCAAAAATACTGTTCATCTATACGATCAGAACACTATTTACATGCATGGTTTACCAATCAAAACACTGTTTACCAAGTTTTTTTTTAAATTAAAAATATGGACAGTTCACAGGTCAAATTGGTCCAGACCGTTTATAAATGGTTTTGGGCCAGTTCATATTCCCATGAACCGTGACTCGTAACTGGATCGGTCCGTTAAGTAAACAGGCCGAACCGTAATGAAATCTAATAGTCCCAAACCCGTTTTGAACCGACTTAAACCGCACTTTTAACAATTCTAGGAATGCCTCTGGATTCTCGAGGGGCAATGAAGCAAGTCCATCTACTGCATAAAAAGGGAAGGTATGGGCCACAATCTCCGCTGTCCAAAAATCCTGATCTAACCCAAATAAGTAAAAATTTTCAATAAATTTATATTTAAATAATTCTTTACATTAATCTAAAATTTATATTAATTTGAATAAAAATATTAAAATTAACTATTAAAATATAATTATTTTAGAATAATTAATTGATTTTAAAAAAATTCACAAATTGTTTTATTACAAACATGACTTTCATGGACGGCTGGAAAACCTAAATCCATATATTGCTTTTGTGTCATACCCCAACTGTGCCAATTTTTCACGGGTCTCACGTTACGCAAGAATTTTACTCACCTCTCTCTCTCTCTTGCTGTCACTTCTGATCGTGCTTCCTAGCTATTGAGCCGTGTCGGTCCGACTCGTTGATTTGATTGAATTGATCCGATCCGAATCTTTAATTTTATGATTCGATCCGGTCCAGTCCCATCAGACCGGACCGGCTCGAATAGCCACCTCAACCTACGTCTTCTCGAATCTGCCTCTCTCCCACTCCGTTGCCCTCCGCTGTTCCCTGTAGCTCCTTTACCGGCAAGCTAGCTCGTCTCCCTTCCACCGCCGTGAGCTCGTCGTGTCGAGCTCCGCAGCTCAAGCTTGTGTTCTCGAGCCTTAAACCACAGCTGATACGGAAGGTGTCCCCCCCCCCACTCTCGCTCTAAACTGTAATACGTGCTGCTGGTAGATTGCTTTTTGGTTGCTTGGCATGAAATTAAAGAGAGCGACTTTGGGACCCAAGAGGGTTGTCTTTGCCTGTTTCCGTTGTTTTCTGAAATGCAAGTCTTCAATCTAACTGCTCTGAGTGTGGAATCATGTCCTGACAGTTGGGTTCAATTTCATTGTCCGTGCCCTCTATTTGTTTAAGATCTCAAGTTTTAGTAGGGATGATTTATTTTATCTGCTTTTGGCTTTGTGGTCTGCTCATTTTTTTTCCCAGGTTTTGGATTCTGCTATAGAGTAGTGATCCTTTTTTTTTCACCGGAAAATTTTAGCGTTTGGCAGCTGAGCTGCGTCGATGTTCTACTGCCTAATTGTAACCTCCTCCAGTATTAGTTGCTTCCTTGTCCTGTCTTCATTTTGTCGACAGTGGTTATAGTTCATTTTTAAAATCTTGAAGTTGCATTTCTCAATCGTCCTCTTTACGTTTCGATCTCTGAGAGAGAGAAGGTATCTTATCTTGGAAATTAGCTAATTTATTAACAAGGCCAGCTCAGGAGCAGGTTTTCTTTTGATTTATCTCACTCAGTTGGTGCTTCTTTCAATTGGAGCTCATGTTGGAGTTCCAGTTCGAGCTTGATCTTACCTGATGCTACAATTACTCAAGATGTCTCAAGCTTACTTGGACTCAAGCCTGAGCTAGCTTATGAAGAGAGCAGCAGATTGCGCCTGTCAAGTCAAGCTCCAGTTGCTATTTAATTTCTTCAACCGAGCTCATTCTAGGATATTGGAACTCGATATCTCGACCTGAGCTGGCACTTGACTATATTTGGCTTGGCTTGGCTCTTTTACACCCTTAAATTATCCTTATACAAGCAAAATCCCTTAGTCTGCTATTTTTGAAGATGTCATTGTGGATCATTTTATGTTTTGAAACCTGTGGTGGTGGTGACTCAAGGAGGCTTGGGATTGACGGACTGGAATTTTATAGAAGAGGAAATAAAGGTTATAACTTGATGGAGAAAATTTACTAATAGTGAATGGTGTCTAGGAGAAAGTCAGTAGTTTGTAGGAGGTCATACTTTGAAGTATCTGCTGAGAAAATGTCAGACGTGCTTGGGTTACAGATATAGCTGTATAAATTAGAGTATCACTTTAGAATTTTTATCCTGCTATACAAATTAGAATATTATTTTAGAAATTTTTATCCTTTAGAAGGTGTGAATACACGATGAGGGTCTGTTTTTGCTATTGTATTAATGTGGCAGTTTAACATTCCTCCAAATAAAGTTGTTGGTCTGTGTCCAATAGGATTCTGCTTGTTTGGCATGGTAGACTTATAAATTAAGCTTGTGTTGGCTGTTTGAGAAGTGTCCAAATACTTCTCTCTTTAGATTTCTCTTGGCACATATTTCCCTTCATATATACATTGAAGTTCTTGTTTGAATATTAAAAAAAAATCGAATACACAAAAGATATTGAAGTTTTATTTTGTTTTATGCAATTTCTGAAATGCTGCATTGTGGATTGAAATTGTTTCCATGTCAACCGATCTCTCTCAGATGAGTAACTTCCCAAGATATGTCCACATGATTTTATTTCTGCAGTAAGGCCTGTTAAATTACCTAAGCTTTTATGAACATCTTCTTGATGCCTGTTATTTCCAAATATATTTATTGATGCACCCATCAGCATATTTGCCCTTTTAGAGACTTAGTATATTATTCTTCCCTGCTTACAGTCATTTTTTTTAATGATTTAATTGTATGAGTCATCTTGAAGTGGTCTCAGGTAACAAATATGGACTCCAGTATACAGTCATTTCAGCCTAGGCCACTTTCAATCAAGCTGTGGCCCCCAACCCAGAGCACAAGGCTCATGCTCATGGAACGGATGACTAAGAACCTCACTACTCCCTCGGTCCTTTCGAGGAAGTATGGCCTGCTGAGCAAGGAAGAAGCTGAGGAGGATGCAAGGAAAATTGAGGAGTCAGCTTTTGCAGTAGCCACTCAACTCTATGATAAGGAGCCTGATGGTGATGGGAGTTCTGCAGTTCGACTCTATGCTAAGGAATCAAGCAAGCTAATGTTGGAAGTGATCAAGAGAGGCCCAAGGGCTAAGGTTGAAGGGGAGATGGCTCTCTCTGAGAGATCTATAGCTGCACCAGAAACTGTTTTCGATATTTCTGGAGGTAGAAGAGCATTTATTGATGCAGAAGAGGCTGAGGAGATACTTAAACCCCTTAAGGTGCATGGGAATTCATACAAGCGTATATGCTTTAGCAACAGGAGCTTTGGGCTGGATGCTGCTCATGTTGCAGGGCCCATTCTGGCATCCCTCAAAGATCAATTGACTGAATTGGATCTTTCTGACTTCATTGCTGGTCGACCTGAGACTGAAGCTCTAGAGGTGATGAATGTATTCTCTTCAGCCCTCAAAGGGTGTGTTCTGAGGTATCTGAACCTGTCAAATAATGCCTTAGGGGAGAAGGGTGTGAAGGCATTTGGTTTGCTTATCAAATCGCAGAATGACTTGCAGGAACTATATTTGATGAATGATGGCATTTCAGAGGAAGCTGCAAAAGCAGTTTGTGAGCTGCTTCCTTCTACTGAAAAGCTTTGGATCCTTCACTTTCATAATAATATGACTGGAGATGAGGGGGCTGTTGCCATTTCCGAGATAGTGAAGAGAGCCCCAGCTCTAGAAGATTTCCGATGTTCTTCAACTCGTGTTGGGTCAGAGGGTGGAGTGGCCCTCGCAGAGGCCCTCAAGACATGTACCCTGATGAAGAAGCTTGACCTTCGGGACAACATGTTTGGGGTTGAAGCGGGATTAGCCCTGAGTAAGGCTATTACTGTGTTTCCTGATTTAACTGAGATTTACCTCAGTTACCTGAACTTGGAGGATGAGGGAGCAGAATCACTTGCATGCGCCTTAAACGAGTCAGCACCTTCCCTTGAAGTTCTTGAGATGGCAGGTAATGATATCACTGCAAAGTCTGCACGTGTCTTAGCAGCCTGTATTGGATCCAAACAGTTCTTAACAAAGCTGAATCTCTCTGAGAATGAACTGAAGGATGAGGGAGTGATTTTGATTGGGAAGGCCTTGGAGGAGGGCCACGGGCAGTTAGTTGAAGTTGATCTAAGCACGAACTCCATTAGACGAGCAGGGGCCCGGGTAGTGGCGCAGGCTGTCGTGCAAAAGCCTGGGTTCAAGTTGCTGAATATCAACGCAAACTTCATATCAGATGAAGGGATTGAAGAGGTGAGGGAGATATTCAAGGGCTGTCCTGAGGTGCTTGGCTCGCTTGATGAGAATGATCCTGAGGGACAGGATGTGGATGAGGAAGAGGGGGAAGAGCAAGTGGGTGACCAGAATGAGGGTGAATTGGAAGCAAAGCTCAAGGACCTTGAAATCAAGCATTAGAAGGTAGGATGTGCTCGGGTTTCCTTACCCGGAAATCAATTCCACCGGGGGCATATGATTAAGAAACTTAGCCCCCCGTGTTAAGAGTTCGCTTGGGACAGAAATTTTCCCTAGAAATGGTGCATTGCTGGATGGGATTACATTGTATTCATCTGATTTTTATGCCCTTCTTCCCCGTTTAATTTGGGAAGATCCGAATGTGTTCACCATGTTTTTGCTATAAACCTCATATTCAGTCTTCATCGCAGTCCGCAGAGACGACTGTGGCTCAGTTTGTGTTGCTCGAAAGTCACTAATCCCTGTAGATCTGTGCGGGGTCTCAGTAATTTGCCCCATTTTTTCTCCTTTCATTCGATCGAATCTTGTAGGTGTTCATGACTCCTAAGGTAGGGCCCTTTCAAATTTCAAATCGTGGACAAGAAAACTAAAGTCCCTCCCAATCCACTGATATCTACAAGAAACCAAGGAAGAATTCGTGTCTTTTTGTTCTCAGTGCATCTCTGCGAAAGAGAGCTGCTCTGTTCCAGCAGCCCAGCTTGGGCTGACGCCATTGTGTTGATACGCGGCTGGAAGAATTGCCTTGGCCCTCTCAGCTTCATTGAGGGCTGAGTTCTCCTTTTTGAACATTGCATCTTTCCTCTGCACATTAGACCCGGTCGGACCCCCGAGACCCAGGCGGCATTTAAAATATTGGGCGAACCCATAAAACCGGTCGGTAAAACCGGCTCACTTAAAAATTAAATTTTAAAGGCAAAGCAAAGAAACCCTAACCCGCCGGTCACTGCTATGACTACGAGGCGCTGAGCAACGCTCCCCCGATTGTGGCACTAGACAAAAGGTAAATCTTCTTCCCCTATCGAATGCCATCCTAGTGATCGCATCTGGGTTCGAGTTCTGGTTGCCTCATTCATCCCCGGCAGCATTTCTGGGCACTTGTTGGTTCCTCATTTACTGCAGTTGTTGCTGTGCATGCTAACCTGAAGCGCTGCTAATGTGATGTCACTAGCTGGCAGATTTTTCATATACTGCTGATGTTATTTCATCTGCCTTTTGAGTTTGATGGCTGGTCTGACAGTTTCAGTGATCACTTTTTGATGATTTGATACCTGAACTTGATGGTGATTTAACTTTACTCTTATTAGTTTGTTTATCAGGGATAAGGGATTGGTTCATGTAACTGAGAAATTGCTTGATTTTGTTCGAATTGTGGGATCGGTTCCATTTTAGGGTCTTTCTTCTCACAGTGAAAAGGAGGGGCTCTCCAGAGTGATCGATTCATCATGGTAAGCAGTCTCGTGCTTAGGATAAAGTTTAATGTGAAGTATAGTCTTGTAATATGAATGCCCATGCTGGATTGATGTTATTTCAGTCAGGGAGAAAGGAGACGGTCTTGGATTTGGCCAAGTTCGTGGACAAGGGGGTTCAGGTCAAGCTCACTGGTGGAAGACAAGGTTGCTTCTTGAACAACTAGTTCATTATTTCCCTTTCAATCTGTGTGTATCAATTGTGCTTATGCTACAGTGATGTTGAGTCTATGGGTGGTTTGCTCGTCCAAACACAGGGCTTGAATGTGGGATGTTGAGCAGCAAATTTATGTTGTCAAACATCTGTGTTTTAGAATGTGAAATAAGAGAAATAAGAGGATCCCTATCGTTATCAGAACCAGATGACATTGCTGTCAGCCTTCGGTGCTCTATTCCTGTATTCCAGGATATGCAGAATTCTTGATATGTCAGTAATCAGTTAATATCCATTAAATTTTTGTGTAGTGGCCTTTGAAGATTTCTGTATTATTAACAACATAAGTTATGATGCATGTTAAAAATCTAGAGCATCAAATGTAGATGGTAATTTGGACTGATGTTGATTCATGATAGAAATAATGTTCTCCGGACAATGAACTTTACAATCCTTGTGAGATACATCAAACCTGTGTATTAAACTCTACTTGTTGTCTTACTTGAAAATACCCTGCTTGCAGTCACTGGGACTCTGAAAGGATATGATCAGTTGCTGAACCTTGTACTAGATGAGGCAGTGGAGTATCTAAGAGGTAACATCTTTTTGGCTTAGACTTTGAATTTGCTGCTGGTGGTTGTATAGTATTAGCTTGTTATATTTTCTTTTTTCGAACTGTTTGGACTTAATCTTTGGTTGAGAAGCTGAACACGGGGGAGCCAATGTCCTAACTCTTTTGGCTTCTTACTGGCAGATCCAGATGACCCCTTGAAGACAACTGATCAAACCAGGCAGCTTGGCCTAATTGTATATCCTCTTCCTCTTCACTAGCGAATGCTTAGCCCAATTATTCGGTAGATTGTGTTCATTCACCTAAATTTGTTAAATGCGAACCTCATCTATAATGACTAGTAGTTACACTTATTAAGACATGTGTTCAGAGCAACAAATGTTTGGAGATGTTTGGAGCTGAGACCTATCGAGGCAGCGTGAATTTTATTTTAACTTTCCTCCTTGTGAATCGCATGGGTGGTAGTTAGCTCCAATAATGTGCCAATAGATATCCTTATGTTTCATTGCATTTTGACCTATTTCCTTCCTGGTCAAACTAGATTTATTGCTGAAGTTGTACTTCATTGCAGATATGCAGGGGAACTGCTGTGATGCTTGTCTCACCGACTGATGGCACAGATGAAATTCCCAACCCTTTTGTCCAGCCTGATGGTGCCTAAGAGTTTTTCTACAGGCCACATATTTTAGCTATAGCTCGTGTGTCTAATCTTAATGCTTGTTTCCTCTCCTCAAACTGCTTGAGCTTTTAGTCCATCTTGGCTTACTAGCATTGAGACCAAGATGTAAGCACTGTGTTGGGAGGAAAAATCGACTCGGTTAAGTCAGTGATAGAAAAGATGACATTGGAAAGGTACTTTCTGAGATCATCAGGAGGTGTAGTTCTTTTCTCATCAATGTAGGTTTTGAGATCCTGGATGACGCGAACGTGGTTTGACATTCCCAGCAGATGGAATTTTAAAGCTCCAATCGTCATGCCTTTCTGGCGAGAATGTTCACTTCCGGAACGTTTCAAATGAAAGCAACTAAAGTATCATCTCCAGCCCAACCTAATGCTCATCATAACTTCCCTCTAGATCTACCTGTGTTGAACCTTCAATCTACAACGCGCAAGCCTTCGATCGTTGTCCTAGTGTGCACTAACATTTTCATTTGAGGAATAACCAGAAGCTCTGTTCCATGAAATGAACCCTATTTGGTGGGATGCCCAATTGTTGCTCTCTGGATACAAACGAGCACAGCCATCCTCAAGTTTTCTGTTGCTGATTGGACCCTGGAGAGGCCTTCCTGAAATCTCTCCATGGGCCGCAACCTGGTCCCCATGTTCGAGTCAACATTCAGGGTGAAAACCAGCGGAGTCAACATCAGAAACCATGAGTGACAACCACCATTCATCTCGCACCTATTGTGTCCAGTGCGCATTACTACTGCTTGCCTCGCAATCACTGTTGTTTGAATCGAGAGCTAGTACTGATTCTTTGCAAGGCGGCAATCTACTACTACTAATAGGAAGCAGGGATTCCTCTATAGATGCAGAAAGGAGTACGCTAACCAAGTGAACCATAATCTTACCATTGTTCATGAGCACGGAGCAAGTATTAGAAGCAGTTAACTGAAAACTCCACAGGATGAGAATCTCAATTAAGTAACTTCCTCAACTCGAATTTCGATCAACTCTTGATTACACTTCTAAAATTTTTCAGCACAGGCTGCCCAACAGAGAAGCAGAGGCACACCATCTCGTTGATGGAGGAGTGTCGAGAAACTGAACACCACAAAGCATCAATCCATTCTGCCCTTCAGGATTCGCTCTCTCACTTCGGTTGGTGTTCTGCAGGTCAGAGACAAAATTCAGTGACACTTTCCATTTCGGGCATGGTAGAAGAGAAAATTACTGATAAAATCTACGCCATCTCAAGTAGCCAACAGCTTTAGTTTAAGCCTTCTTTTCTTTACTATCAGACTTTGCAGTGTAAAAGATTAACACAAGGAAAAATAAGAGAGACCGTAGGACATAATCAGGGATATATAGAGAGTGCACTTACACAACATAGACATGTCCTCCCAACCACTCAAACATCTCGATCTACGGATGATAGACAAGTGCTTGCGACACACGTTTCCAAACAATTCCTCAGGCTCCTGAACACATATCAAATAGCAAACTTAAATGCTGGATCACTGTTATTATAGCCTTCATGAAAGAAAAATAAATGGAAAGACAGTGGCTACTTTAAGACACAGATTTTAAACAATGACTTTGAAGAACAAAACAGCCTGGAAAGTGAACTCTCTCTCATGGATGATATAGAACATTATCATTCTCTTCAGATGTTAACTTCCAAACATATAGAATCAGCATAATGCATACACTTGATTTGTCTAATGGAGATCATCCTAATTTTGTTGCAGTAACAAGGTACTGTTTAGCACAAATGAAGTGCACAACAAAAAGCATATTTTTACAAAGGGAATATATGACGAACGCATGTCAGGCCTTAACATCGCCTCGCATGCACCATAAAGAGACTCTGAAGCAGTACCAGCAACCACGAAATCTTTGGCAAGCTCCCTAAAGTGATGCCAGGAGAAAGAAGCAGATAAATATAAACTGACCATCAGTAACATCCATCAATATTGAGTTTAAAGTAGATTCATATATCTAAGAGAAATATCACATGATAAGGTACCTTAGTAACACTTTTTTTTGTGTATGGCACTTTAATAACATGATAATTAGTTCCTCTGATACTGAGACTTTTGACATGACGCAGGACAAAAAAGCTTTGACTTGAGATGTAATTATGGCATCGGACACAACAGAGAAGGAGAAACAGTGAATCTTGCTTTGTTTCTCCACAGGAAGATAGTTTTAAGCCTTAGTAAGTAAAGACTTGACTATCTACACTGACCACAAAGAAAATCAAGTTATTTTCCTGAACATTGTGCAACTGAACACTGAGTGGCTTTCAGTAAGATGCAGGGAATGTTAAAGTTGATAAGGATAACCATTTGAACTACCAATAGCGATCAATTACTACTGTCATATTTGTTTCCACTTCGATTTTCTTTTTAAACAAAGAAGAAAGGAAGACAGTACAAGGACAATGCACAGTTCTAGAGCTAAAAAAAGACCATGATTGGAACAGAAGCAAGGTGCTAGTAGACCTTGGCATCTTGAGAGCTACCCTTACATTAGAAGAATGAAGTTGAACCAACTTACTTAGCTCCAATTGAATCCATGGTACAAATGAAGGGCTTGTCTTCATCTCCCAGTCCAGCAATGACAGGTTGACAAAAGTACGGACCAAATCTAAACAATAAAGTAATTGCATCAGGCATCAAGAGGTACAGTAGATAACATGACATGTTTATTTTTCTGTTGTAAACTCCAGAACTTTCGATGGGTGATAAAGAAGGCATCATTAGCATTGCTCACACCTAGCACATTAATGGAAAAGAGGGGTGCAAGAGCATCCCGTCAAACTACATAAGAATCAGTTTAATAAAAGGGTAGTCCAGGAATATGTCACAAAAATAATGGAACATAAAATTGGAAAAATTTATGTATGTACTTGCTGACTCTGACCATTTATTAATGTTCTATATTTTTGCATCACTCTGCTGTAAGTCAGACCACGAAACATAATTCTTCCCAAGTCTGTCCACAAATCACATATATGTTATCATTGTATGTCAAACTATTTACGTCAATTTAAAGACACTAATGTCAGAAAAAATTGAACAACTGTCTACTGAGCACACAAAAGACTTGTTCAGCCCTTTCTACATTTAAGAGTCGGAGAAGCATAAATTAATTAAGCAGCCAAATAATAAGGATAACTCTGATTAAGCAGGCCAATAATGCAGATATATAACACATCTTCTGTCCAGGATATTTCTCAATAAAAGGCTCAATTTAAATGGCTCAATTCTCAAGATTACATTTTGTTGTTGATTTCATACGATACTCTACAATGAAAAAGAAACTGCAGAAACTTTCCCAAATGCCAACATCAGTTTCACATCTTGAGCACATCCTAAGACTCAAATATGAAATCAGTGCAGGATCCCGTCATTGTGCCTTTTCCCTATTTTTTGCTCTGAGCCAAATCCTAATGGCAATAAAGTCTTAGCATTGTATATTTCAACTGGCTAGTCCGGATTATCTGCATAGAGAGAAAATGGTAAATAATAAATAAGGAGTGACCTTTTTCTCGTAAAGTACACAGCTGAAACAGGTAGCCAAACGTTCGGGCTTCATGTCCTCTCATCACGAAGCGATAATAACTTGTGCTAACCAAGCCTCTGATACCCCCTTCAACACACAGCGGAGCCCATCAAAAAACACACAAACAAATAGGAAAGGATAACACTTGAACATGAATGAATGGGGTGGCGTGTTGGGGAGAGGAAACTCCGTCGCAGTACAAACTTACAGGGTCTGAGCATCGGTCGCAAGGCCGGAGAGCCGAAGAAAGAGCTTGTCGTGAATCTTATAGATTCTCTGGAAATCGGTGGCGATAGTCTGAAGCTGAACACCGAGTCGCCGATCGCTGGCGATGGCGAAGCAGTTCTTCCGACCATCGCGATTAAGGGCACTTCATTGTACGTCGAAGATCTGAAACGACATCAGCAAAGGAGACCGACTAAGTCAGCAAGCACTGAGGTATTGCTAACAGAGATGCAGAATATGCATGAGCATGGAAGCTCAGAGACGCACCGACATCGGAGATCGAGAGCGTTTCGGCTCGAACGTGAAATGATCGGCGCGGGCGTTTCAGAGGGAAGAGAGCAGAAGTAAAGGGGAGGACGGAGAGTGAGCAATCGTATGTACTGTTTTGTTGAGAAGATGACTTGGAGATGAATCCAGCCCGGCCCCGAGTTTCTGGTCCGGGTCGGATTTTCAAATTCGGATATGGATATATACGGGGAAACCGAAAGCCCGTTGAGCTCAAGCTTCCACCTTCACCTCCTCTAGGCCCAATCCAAGCTTTTCAATCGATTCGAAGATGGGCCAGGCCGACCTTACTTTTGATCTGGAACCAAATTTGCACACTGTCACCACTAGACTGGCTACATTAAAATAATGCAATAGTTCTGGACCAATATGAAAATTTTCGAAAATCTCGCGGAGTAAGCAGGGCGGAAAACACTAGTTCGACTGGTCCGCTGGTAAAAATATAACGGATGATGAAGGACGAGAGGAGCAACAACAACCTCCGAGTCAGGTCAACTCGTGTAAGGACGGCCATTCTATTGCAGAAAAAAGGCAAAAGACCTATCTGATGACGTCACCAAGGTACTAGAACCCGAATGTCCCGAATTCGAACCAGAATCGGCCGATAAATGGAAGTGAACAACTCTTCCGGTCATGGTAATTTTTCATTTATGAGTTCGAGTGGAGATTCCCGGCAAAAAAACTGTAGAGGAAAACGGAACTAAGTCGGGGAGACACGATCGCAGAGCATTGCGAGGCGAAAGGCCAAGCATTTTTGCCAGTGTAGGGCCTTGATTGCTGTACTGGTCTCTGTGCTATAATCTGGGTGCACAGTTGCCCACCGATAGTTAAAAGGACGTCCATTTTCCTCCCTCCCCCTGAGCACCGAACCTTCTGCAAGGCACCCCTTGAAGTCTCCAAACTTCAACTTCAGTCCCTGGAAATTTAAATCTAAATTCCTTACCCCAAAGATGTAGGCAGATGCCATTCACCCCCGCTTCCGCCAAGATATCCTCGATTAGCTTAGAGTTAACTGCAGATAGATGATCACGCGTGGAGACTCTTCCTTAGTCGCAATCCAGTGTGGAGTTGCCTAGGCCATTGTTTTGTGAGATACGCGAGATCTTATGAAATCTACGGCGCATCTGCTTAACGTCATGGTCCCAATCACGTTAGATCGAATTGGTGGTAATAAAAAAAAAAAAAGAAGAAACACGTTTGGGACTGATTTGATGATCGCCTTAAAATTTTGAGATGATTTTTGACTATGTTTGCGAGACAAAAACACTAAAAGAAGAGAAGAAAGAGAGGAAGGACAATGCGACTGGGAAGTGGTCCCCATAAAAAATGGAAAAACTTCAGTACACTCGGAATCAAAGTCAGCAGGGGCCCGCCTTCTTCGTTCCGCTGCCTCTCCTCCATTCTCTCTCTACTTTCGATCCGCCCGTTTCAGTGCTCTCCGCCAGTTACTCGTGCCTGATTTCATGTAATACAACCCATGACATAGATATATATATGATATATATATATATAAATATGCCTCGAAAATTATCTCCACTTTGGCGCCAATTAATCTCTTATCATTTTTCCCACTTCTGGTGGAGTGGGCGTGCCTCTCTTGAGGCTCCAAACACATGCATCGATTTAATTATTACTCTCCATCTTTATACTACGCCTGGAGAGGGCAACTCTGTCTTCGATTTACACCGGCAATCATTAACCATGGGTCGGGTCAGTAAAAGAGATTTTGATTGTAATCTACTCTCTTCTCATTATGAAAACATGAATTAAGTACTCTAGGCTCCCTTCCCTCTAGATCTATGCTGATGGATGGGGTGGAGGGGGGCATTGATTGAGACTTTGCCAGACTTTGTAGGTAGCAGCAGGAGCCACCCGTCCCATCCCATCCCATAATTGAGATTGGTGCAGGGTGGAAGAGGGGAGCACAAGCTGTGATGAAATCTATACCCCCCCAGAATAACTCATCATCACAGTCGCTTAAATTTCAGAGTGTGTAGAGAGATTTAAAGGGAGAAAAAAGGAAAGAAAAGAGGACATGAAAGCTCATCATTGCATCCATCACTCTTTAGGACAGTCCCACATGCACAAGCAGCCCTGAGACGGCCCTGCAATCCAGGGCGAAGTCTTTCTTCACCCTCTGACCATCCCACTCCAACTTTCGTACCACCTTGGAAGACCCCAACTTGGTCCGCGAGAAAAAACCCTTCTTGGTGAACCTATTTTTGGTCACCCCTCTCCCATGTGCATGTGCTGCTGTCTAATTATAAAATTCATCGGGTTCTGCCACCAATGATGCCAATGACTTGACCGAACACTGAACGGAGACTGACTCTGTAAAATGTAATGGGTATCAGATGCTTCTTGGTTTTCAGTAGACATATTAACTAGACACACATTTCTTAAATACGACCCATCATTTTATCTGACCAAGAAAGACAAAGTAAAAGGTTACCATTTATCCCATAAAAAGAAAAAAAAAATACAAGGAAAATGGGGAGAACAAAAAAAGGAATAACGGGCAAAAGATAAACAAGCTAAAAGTTCAAGTGGCAGAACAAACAAAGGTAAAGCAAGAAAAGAATTGAGCACTCTGGAAAACATTCAACCATGGCTTCAGCTTCTTTTTCTTCTCCTACTACTAGTACTACTACTTCCCCCTTAAAAATCTTCAGAACACCAACCTCCGACGGGGCATCTGGACCCTGTCAGTAAAATCAGGGGCGAAGGCGGCGAGGTCCCGGATGGTCTCACTGACCAGATCCTTGAAAATCAGCCTCTCGATGTCCAGCACCGACTCCGACACCTCGACCGGGCATCTGCCCCACCCAGTAACCGCATCCCCAGTGATAAGGTCCTTCTTCAGCACCCCATAGATGACCTCGAAGAGGTCCTTCATGGCCACTTCCCTCCCTCGAATCTGCCGGAACTCCAACCATATTTGCTGCACGGATGGCCTCTCCAGAGACAAACGGATGGAGTTTCCCATACCCAATTGCCGAAACCGTCGCTTCCGCTCGAGAATCTCCGTGACAGCATCGAATATTAGCCGCCTGTGCATCCTTGAGACCTTTGAGGTGTCCTTCCCCTTGAGGCACTGCTGCTTTTCGAGCAGTAGGAAGACATCAGAGTCCTTAGGCAGGCAGCTCGAAGCTCGGAGGATGTCTGAGATGTAGCCGAAGTCTGCATTGTCTGAGTCCTCTTTCTCCTCCTGTTTGAATGAGATTACGCTCAACAGATCATCGTCCAACTCACCCGATTGATCTGAAAACCAAAACGAATCAAATCATTAAAAAAATAAAAAGAGGGGGAAACTAGGTGGATTCTAATACAAGGCTTGCTATAGTCATGAGATTGCTTTTTTTCACTAAATTAAGCGAATCAATAAAGAGGACGACTTGGGGAATGCCATCAGCACCATGTGAAAGTAAAAGCTCGAGCACATGCTTGATTTTTATCCACGACATGACTTAGTAAGATGGTCCCCATCGGCCCAGTGATTCTCCTCTTAATCAAATTCAGTTAACCCTCAATCCGATCTCAATTTTATAAGATACTATACATAAAAATGGAATAAATCTTTCGCATAGAAAAAAGAAGATATAATTTAAAAAAGAATTAAAATCCATGAGGCACTCACCCAACTACATAGAGCACAGAAAGCTAAGAATAAACAAACTGCTCAGAGATGGTTCATTTTACCGTTACCATGACTAAAAAATTAGCACTCTTCTGACCCGACACATACTTCTACAATTAAAACAAATATTTCCCTTATCTTCTGTCAATGACGAGGAGATGAATGCATGAATGTACCGTACAGCAACGTCCCCCTTATCACCAGTAACAAGACTATTAAGAACAAGTCACATGTCAATCCATTTTATCCCTTAAACATGTTCGGTTAATGATGAACCTGCGCATATCATCCATGCAAGCCCTTCACAGACAAGGTAAATGAGTTACTTTCATAAATTGGGTCCTTTTAGGGAAATTACAGAAACCAAGTCTTAAGAAAACTGATGGAGGGAGAGTGTTTGGTCCTATCCTGATCCAATCAGCTCCACCTCAGCAGAACATGCTTTAAATAGTGAGCAGAAACCAGGCAGGAAGGACCAACAACAGCACTCGTGAGCACAATAACAGCACTAGTCAAAAGTTGATTTGAGAAGAAAACATATTTTGATGCGATCACACATAACCCAACTTTTAACTCTAATTGGACATTACTAATCCAATTCACCCGATATTTGATCCCCACCCAAAGATAGCAGCAAGGGGTAACAAGCCATAAATTTATAAAGTCAAAGAATTCTCTTCCAGAGACCGTCCAAAAATTCACAGGGCATGACGTCTAGTTTCATTTAATAGTTGTCGTTGATCCAAAGTTTGATTCCAGTTGTTAGTGGAACTGCTGAGTTAAGTCAAACTTCCCTTTAGTAATTGCAAGTAGTCGGGTATCACAGGAATGGAGTGAATGAATGTGATAAAGCTGGATAGAGAGAGGGCACCGAACTGTTTCACTAGTCATTACTGCTCACCTTTAAAGTCAATGCTGCGTTTCATGACGGGGGAGAGGGACGACTCATCCTTGTAAAAGGATGCTGCATCAAGCACTGATACCGGGCTTGGCTGCAAGTCCGCTGCTGCGGTCATCTCCGCTATGCTATGCAGTAGCTTATCGCACCTCTCCAGCAGGCTCCTTCCTTCCCTGTATTCCTCCACCTTGTTTCTCTGCCAAAAACCAACCGGGGCAATCCTCCATGTTAAATTTAGATACCATATTAACTGAATCAGTACAACTATAAAGTGGGAATTTCATTGACTTTTCAGGATTGAGGATATCTTCATCATAGATTTTCTTAGAAAAAGAATATTTGTGCGCAAATTACCTCTGTGTCCGTCTGAGAAGGAGTGCTAACGCTGCTTTCAGACAGAGTGGAGGATTCATCCTCTACCGGGTAAACCTCAATCACTGGTTTCTGGACTCTCAGCGTTCGATTCGTGACGATTTGACTTGATCGGAGTCTGCTCGGATCGATCTTTGATGACTGAACAGGGGACACCTTCTGCTCCACATTAACCATAGGCCTCCTCCTGCCCGGGCTATTGGCGCTGCTGTCGCTTCTAGTAGGGGAGACAGTCGATGTAGCCCTCCCCCGCTCTGGGCCCGCACGTTCTCCCGCCTTGGGCTCACTGCTGCCACTGGGAATACGTCTCTGGCACCGGCGGGGCTACTCCGGCGAACAGCTGTGGGCCTGGACCTGTAGCTTAAGGGCGGCGACTCAATCTCACTCCTGCCGCTGAACCTATTGACCGGCCTTGAAGGCTTCATGAGCACAACCGGAGACTCCTCAAAGCCTTTCTCATAAACGAAGTTCGTATGGTGAGTGACATTACCGCCGATACCTCTCTTCGAATGCAGCAACCCCTTGAGCTGCAGGGCGTCGTGGAATTGCTTCAGGGTTTCTAAATCCTTGGGGGGCTCGTCAATCCCCCTCATCCGCAGCCTCCTCCAGATCTCCTCATAGATCGGTGCACTCCATTTCGTGGGCTCAGGGAAGAAGTCCGTCGAGTCATAGAAGCTCTTCCGCCGGCCCAGCCCCGACCCTCTCTGATGCGGCACTTTCACGGTCTGCACCATCCCCGCATTCCTCGCAAAGCTTGATTTGTCATCTCCTGACACCACTCCATCTCTGATCACATTGCTCGAGACCATGGGCTGTTGCTGCAACTGATGCTGCAGGAAATGGTTTCTTTCTATGAACCGATACAGATCTTTATTAGCCCGGGACTCAGAAGCGGATCTCCGCAGTTCGGCATTCTTGGTAGGCTCAGGACTGGCACGTGGCAAGTCCTCAAGCCCCATCAGCCGGGCGATGACGCTCGGCGATCTTCCCTGCTGGTCATTCTCGTCAGCTGGCAGCGCGTCTCCCACGTTTGGCCGGTCCGCCGGGTGGATGATCGCGTCACCACGGATCTCGCGGCGGTAGAGGCTGCCCTTGGCGTCAGTGACAGCCCTGCTGTCAAGGGAGAGCCTGGGGGCCTCCTTGGAGAACTTCCAAGGAGACCTCGTGCCCTCCTTGAACTCAAATATCGGGAAGGGAAGAGGGGATCTGGCGACGAAGCCTCCGATGGCGTGCCAGGCTCAGGCGCCGGCGAGCGAACATCCTCAGTGAGGATGAGCTGGATTGATATTCGGGCGTCGCCGGAGGACCTGCAGTCTTCTCGGCATCAACACGGGTCAGATCGAACCCCTGAAATCAGGAACGAGAGGAAAAAAAACAGAGATGTCTGTCAGAGTGATGATTAGAACCAAGAGCGGGATCAGAAGAAATGGGGAGATGAAGTGGGGTGAGCTGACGGTGGAGTGGGGAAGGCGTTTGGAGGTGATGAGGCGCTTGGCGGGGAGGGACTGCTGGCGGTCAAAGATGTGGAAGAAGCCGGCCATACAACCGCCCATGTGCCTCTCAATCTGCTTCTCCAGGTTCTGGTCCTGCACCATTCCCGTCATCATCTCCTCCTCCTGCTTCTCACCCTTTGCTTCTCTATCTACCTCCTCAGTTGTCAATGAATAGCTACAGGAGCCCGGTCTCAGATCTCCTCTCCCTCATTCCTCTCTCTCCCTCTCCCTCTCCCTCTCCCTCTCTCTATCCCTCTGTGTGTGGTGCGTATGGGTGAATGAGAAGATGACTACTTTACTAAAACGGCTCCCGCTTTGCTGGGCTTTTAAATGGTGCTGTGGGGGGTAAGGGGCGGAGATGAGAGATCTACGCGTCCATCGAGAACCAAAGTATTGCATTGAAACGTTGGATGAGCAACTAGAAAAACGACATCGTTCCGTGAAACCCAGTCTACAGAATTGTATACGCACAAATAAAATCCTTTAAAATGATAAATATTTGCATCATTTTTCCTATTGATTTCGTGTAATTGATTATTAGAGTAAGTAGCACAATGGGGGACAAATTTCAATGACTTTATGAATTTGGCACAATCTCTCTCTATATTGCATGAAAAAATCACGAATCTCCCAGCTTGATATCACATTTTCATTTTGACACCGCGATGCGCCTCTCCGTGGGGAATGGAGTTTCTGACGTGGCAACTGGGAGTTCATTACATGACTATTGCAATGCCGAAGTGGCGAGTTCCTCACTTCTAATTGGGCCACGTTGGTGAAATGACATCTGAATCCTTTCATCTTCCGTTTCATATTCTTTCTTCGTCGTTTCCTCTCTCCTATCTCCGCCCTCTATCTAAACCGTTCCCTGATGTTGGAGCTCTGAATCTTTTTCTTACAAGGGATTTGACCGGGGGCGTTAGGATTTGTGTACAGAAATCGAGGGTCGAGTTTTTCCGTCGTTCTTTGTCTACACAACCGCCCCTCCATCAACTTCCATGGCTGAAGTGATGAATCAAGCAAATCGAGGAGGACCCGAGACATCATATTTTCCCCCGCCAAGCAGATCAAGAGGCTGAAAGTTTGTTATTTGCTCTGCTCTTGCAGGAGATAATCGACTTTCACCTCATCCGTGGAAATTTGCATTGGAAAGAGCCTACCTGAGGAATGCTTCCAGTTGGGTGCCCGAGCGATTTATTCTTGTACAAGCACCCTGCAAAAATTCAGCTCAGGGAGCCTCGAGTCTTCATCTGCTTCCAGCAGCCTGATAGTGGCAGGGGGAAAAAAGATCGACGGTAGGGGAGTTGGCCGGTTGAAACTTGAAAGGGAAGACACTGACGGTGCCGCTGTCCGGTGCAGTCGGAGAAATTTGACAATAGGGGAGGGAGAGAGGAGAGAGAGAGAGAGAGCAGATAATCGGTGCAACCATCGTCCTACGGTCGTAAGCAAGGGGGTCAAGCCGTGAGTGAGGGGATCGGGCTTCAAGAGGCTCCGCTTTGGCGTTGGCGGACGAGCCGAGACGGGATCAGGGTGGTGGGTGATGTGATTGCCATAGCTGGTCGAGGAGGGAATAGGGAGGGGGAGGTAGCCTTGATTTATTTTTAATTTTTTTATGATATTAAAAAATATGCCACTCATTATTCTGGAAAAAAAAATCGTGCAATTTATCTCAAATTTCAGTCAGGGTAAGGCTGAACGGCCAGCTGAGTGCCAATCAGCAAGGGAACGGAATGACGATTGGCGCGATTCAGAGATTCATCTCTCTCTCTCTCTCTCTCTCTCCCTAGGCAGCTCTGGCTCTCACTCTCAATCGGTTGGCCACTAACATAACAACCAAAGTACATCACATCAGCCACAGTGCCCAACTGAATCACAATCACAGCTCAACTACTCACTGCCATAGTAATGGACGAAATTATGTTCTTCTGCCCCGGACTTCGTGCACCGCTTCGGAACAAAGCACGTCCACCCCTCTCTCTCTCTCTCTCTCTCTCATTTCTAAGCAAATGCTTGACTGGGGCTTTGTCGCTTGTCCGCCACAGGCAACCAGTACGTTTCTTGCCGTGTTGGGGTGCGGTGCTCAGTCGGTCAGTAAAAGGATATATCATTAGCCGTCTCCTGCAGAATCAATCCATCGCAGGAGGCGGAGAGGACGAGCCACAGGGCCAACTTGGTGGATGAAAGGCAGGTGCCGCGGCCCTAGGGTTATGCTGGTCTACTAATGTAAGGTGGATGATTGCTAAAGATAGCAGGCATGAGCGAAGAGTGATTGAGAGGCACTTAATCACTTCATGTCAGGGTCGATCGAAGGAGTCATGTGTTGACAGTGCACGGTGGATGAGTGGAGATGCAAACATATAAGTGGAGTCTTGATCATGTGGGACCCGATGATCGAGTGCGTGGAGCGCAACTACTCATAGAAGGTGCGCAGGATGCTGTGGAGCGCAAGATCGGTGCTCACAGGATAAGAATCATTGACACCAACATGGAAATAATCGATTGTTTCCTTATGCGGAGCGGCTGATGATCAATCAAGAACCAAGTGGGGTGCAGTTGTCCGGGTGCGTCCGAGAAGTTGTCCAAGTACGGCCAAGACGCTGTCTAGGTGGAACGAACATGATCAAGATAGAAGATCATGTGATAATACACAAGTGGGAAAAGTTTCTCCCGGGATATGGCAATCAATATATTATGGAAACAATCTTGAAGATTGCGGCCAAGATTGGATGGATTGATATCTGATGGAGAGGAGCAATTAATTCAAGGATATCAGCTGTCATATTTCGTCTATTAAGCACCTTTATATAAAGGGGGTTCAGTCACATTCAAAGAGAAAGCAAAAAAGAAGAGCGATCCAGAATTCTCAGATGAGAAACTACAAAGGTCTCAAGGCGTCTCAGAGAGAAGAGTCAAGGAGAGCAGCTAGAGAGAGCTGGAAAACACGAGAGAGAGCGAGAGAGGCAAAGCATAGAGTTGCTACTGCAGCTTGTAGTTTAGCAGTGAATGGGGAGTGAGTCTCGTCTACTCTTGTAACACGAAAGTGTGTCGAGTTATGGTGTGTCGAGTGAGGACTGCAAACGGTACGGAGGTCGTGAGGCATATACTCGACAAGCTAAGTGAGTTTGCTCTTATAAATGGTTTTTCATAATTGTATAATTATGAATATAAGTGGAGTTTCCCCCTTTGTATATTGCTCGTGTTCACTTCGTTGTGGTGTGATCATGTGCCAGGTGACATCAAACTTCGGTTGCGAGTGGGGGCTGGTTGGTAGACGGAGCTGTCAACGCCAACGAGATGCGAAAAAATTCGATTCCCACGTTGGTCCCGTGATAGGTACCGTTAAGCGTTAATGTTGCAGCTGACCCATGCACACTAGGGATGCAAAGAAAGGATCTCAGCATCCCTCTTCGCACACTTTAATGATACGATCTGAACAGCAAAGTAGTAGTCAAAGGAGGAAGGGTCAAACAGAAACTGATTGGCACGGCACTGCTACTACTACGCCAATAACGTCTATGCGACTCTAAATTAAATTAAATGCTTTAATTGGCGTATTAATTTCTGCCCCCCAAGTTGACCGACTCAAGCTGGCCCTAATCAATGATTTGCATGGATTTCAAGCGACAATAATCGGCCAGCGCGCCACCTGGCCATCCCCTCATTTTCCGGTCCCATATCTCCAAACAAGGAGTAGGGTGCGCTAGAGGTTGAGGAAACAGATCTACAGGAAGAAAGTGAAGGGTAAGAATGACAGGGCACCTGCAAGTGTTGAAAAAAATTGCACTACTAATTCACATGATAAGAAGAGTAAAAAGGCAATAATATCCCCATGCTATCCCATAGGTCCACAGGGGCAAGACTAGGCTCTGCATGTAGATTTCTATCTCTGTGCTTAGGATTACGGGCTATAAAGGGGATTACGAGGCCTCTATGTCAGTCCACACCTTGCAGGCGCCATCCTAGGTGTCATACTGAGATATGTCCCACCATTCCAAGACCACCACCATGCAGAAGTCCCCACACAGCCTAACTAATCTTACTATGACGATGTGTGAATCCCTTTATGAAAATACATGATCTAATTGGTTTTTTTGCTCAATATCTAAGGGTATAAAATACCAGTAGAATTCCTTTAATGGGTATTCCCAACTCCCTGGTACTCCATTGAATCAAGAGAAAGTGCACCGTGAAGGAACAGGAAAAGGCTGCTACCTTTTTCCAAGTGCACATGTAAAACTAGAACTAGGACATGCTATGGAACAGTCCAAATAATCATTAACAACAGGAAAATCTGATGACCCTTCCATTGGGTCGTCAGGATGGTCAGCCGCCCCCCCATGTGGGCATGTCAAGACCAGTGTGAAATCATCCATGTGAGGAAGCTGTGTGTGCCCTTGACTGAACTTACAAATGATCATACCCCTCTCTGATTCCCTTCCTCCTACGATATGTTATGCATCAATAATATTCTGATGGCGGTACTTTTTTATATTCAATGTGGCATCCCTTTCACTTTTGTCTTGTCCAGTGGCCTAATTAGTCCGTATCTCGGAAAATCATGTGCTCCCTCTGTGAGGTGACTGGTCTAAGCATCTTGCCAGCTTAAAGAACTAAAAAAATGATAAAAAAAAAGAACTATATATGAATGCGCAACATAATCTGACAACTTTCCTTTGGTTAAGGTGCATGAACAATGGAACTGTCCCGGCCTGTCGCTGGCCGGACCGGGATGGCCATGGATGGAGAGCTGAGAGCTCTGATGATCTCATGTTGATGTGGGTATGCTCCTCCCTCTGATATATATAATTAGGGTGATAAGATCAACGATATTTGCTAGGGTTAAAATTCCAATTGAATGTATACTTTGACCATCTTTTTATTTAAATTTTAGTATAAACGTAACTTGATTATATATTAATATTATTTTATTTATTAATTTTAGTATGACGTATGATTTTCACTAAATCGTATTACGTGACACGGTACCATTAAGATTATTTGATGAAAAAATAAATGCCGTACTAAATTTAAGAAAGTGATCAAAGTTTATATTTAATTAAGATATTGACTATATTTTAAAATAATTTTTACGGTGGAATCTTGTTTTACTAAAAATGTGCTATTATGGTAAATTTAATACCACAATTTTTAAAAATATTTGCAGCAATTTTTTCGATTAAATATACAACTTGTCCAAAAAAGGGACCCGATTAAATTGCGACAGCATTAGGCAATTTCCCCGATCGGGAAAGTTCAAATTAACTTTGGCGGGGAGCGATTCAATTTAGCTCCCTCCATTTTAAGTCATCCGTAAGCATTTCTCAATTTGAATCTTCTCTTTTCTTTTCTCTTTTTATTTTCTGGTCGGCTGTCACAAGTTTGATTAATTAACGTGGAAATAGCATGTGGAGGCTTGAATAATTGGGATGTTTGTCGCATAGCCGCAGGGGAATTATGCAGTCTGATTGGTTGGTCGGTCCCCGCACTCCTTGAGCTCGAGGGACAGCTGCTAGAGTTTAATAATGCCTACTGTGATGAAGTAGAATAAGTAAGGGGATTAACCCGCATATAGAGTTTGATACTATAATATTATTTTTGATTAAATAATTAAGTAATTATAAATTTAATTTTTATTATAAAATTTTTTGTGTTTTTTATTATATAATATGAAAAAAATTAATTAATTGTTTTTAAAAAAATATCTTTGCGGGCTGTGAACAGCACGCTGATGTACTACTGGCTTCTTCGAAATCCACCAAAAACCTGTTTATTTTTTTTATTTTATGGACATTATTATAGTTAATAGATTAAAAATAAATACATCGTGATTTTACTGATATAAATACACATATAGGAAATATATATATATACATACATGCAAGTATAGAGTTCACATAATTTTCCCTCCATATTGAATTCCACTTGCATAATTAAATGAAATTTCAAGCTTGAGTCCATAAAATTGATAAAAAGAAATGACAGTAAGTTCAATATTTTAACGATACAGCTCTAACATAAGTTATCTCAATTATCATAATTTTTAAATATTAGATGGTATATATATATATATATATAAAAGATTATTAAAGTAGGAATAAAATAGAAATTGCGAACAATACGAGGAGGAGGAGGAAAGGAAAGGACACATTTGACCTTTCCTCTTTACGAGGAGAAATTGAACCGTGGCTAAAGGACTTATTAATTGTGTTTATTTATTTATATGAACACATTTATTTTCACTTAATTGTTCTTATTCTTTCTGGCCACACGTGGCTTCTTCCAGCCAATCTTCTTCAAGGAACAATTTTTTTAATCAGTGATTCGTGAATTCCGCACTTAAGATCATGGCGGATATATTTGAATACAAAGGTTCATATTTGGCGAGCAAAGCCTTTCTTGACCTAAACCATGCGCTTGTTTGAGGCCCGCGCGGGCGCCTGTGGCAGCCGCGCACCGGGACTCCCCAAGCCAGCCCTCCGTTCGGTCAACAGGGTAAACAAGCATTTTATATGGATAATGGAGCAACACTCGAACTAGACACTTGTTGATCATAGACAAGGCCAGTCCACGTACGAAGGGGCCAATACGCAGAATACAGGAGAATCCCTAGTTGCTGCCCGAGGGTAAGAGTGAATAATAGTGTTGTCAAAATGGGCGGTTCGGGCAAGTTCAAGATGGCTTCAGAACCATTTGACTCGGCTATGATTTTGTCCGTTTTGCTTAACAGGCCAATCTGATTATAGGTAACAATTCAGATATATATGAACCGGTTTGAAGCCATTTATAAGTGATTCGGTTCACGGTTCGGACCGGTTGAACCATGAACCGTTCATCTTTTTATTTTTTAAAATAATTTTAAATTAATCCGACAAAATCCGACCATTAATTTGCAAGATTTTTGGCGGTCCGGCCCGGTTCAGCAGGGTAACGGTCTGTGCCAGTTATAGTTCAGTGGACCTATATTTCTGATCCAACCCGTAACTGCCATTCAATCCAATAAGAATGATTACAGATCGGGTAAGGGACGGTCCTAGCCGGTTCCGGGCTAGCCCGCCCCGTTTAACAACTCTAGTGAATAATCCGGTCCGTGACATTCTGATGGCAGTCTAGCGAGTCGGGGAAGAGCGAGATTGCCTTCCATTCTCGTGATCGAGCGATTGTAGAAGCCAGATCTGGAGCTTTCATCTGAGCCTGTGCTGGGGATGAGGCCGGGCACTTTTGGTGTGCCAAGAGAGGGTCACACAGCCCTCTTGAAGAGCACCACCTGCGACACGAGCCGAGTCAGTTTCCCAGGAGGCGTCTCTGTACATAATCAGTATTTCTCTCGAACAAGTGCACCAATTCGTCGGGCCCAGTCGAGCAGAGCGGGACATCGCCCATTTTTCTGAACTCGACCGGGGAAGCGACCCGGTGGGTATACGCCACGGATGCATCCCCAATCTCCCGTGGATCCTCTGGGAGACCAAATATTCTTCCAAAATTCTCCATTCCCTTTACTAAGAACACCGAGACTGTCCGAAGATGCAGAAGCTTCTAACCGAGAATTCGCCTGTGTTTTTTTTGTTTGAGTACACGTTAGTTTGTTGTTCGGTCGAGTGCCATCAAGCTTCTTCAAGGAATATCATCGCATCATCCTAGGATTGGATTTGACTCATGATCTCGTCGACGACCGCTCGTGAACGATCCGAATCTCGGGTACAGCACGTGTTAGCCCCGGATTCCTATGCACCTTTTTCAAACCCTCTTTGTTTTTTTTTTTTGGCTCTTATTTGATAACAACAGGCTTCTCGTATTTGCCTTTCCCGTGAGTGCCGAGCTCTCGTGAGGCTTTTTTGTGTAGCGTTGAATCGATTGCATCAACAAGGCCACGACAGTAAGGATTGGCATCCGAAGACCCTTCTTGCTTGTTTCCTTCCCCTATTATGTGACATTTCTTCTTATATTTGTAGGGAAGACGCGTGGGTGTCTTGTCGATATGATTCACGTGTGGCTAATACGGATGAACCATCGCGACCATGCTATATATATATATATGTAGGTTTGTCTACGTACCATGATCCCTCTCATGGTGGGTCGATAATTCGGTCCGATGGCCATGTTCCAGTGCTCTGCTTGCTGGGTAGAATCTAAGGTCACATCCGGTCAGGGAACACGCAGAATATGGTAAATGTGATATTACGATCAATACTTCAACGGCTGTAACAAAGATTTTCACCGCTTAACAAGTCAAAAAAATATAAGATTAATCAATTGTGTTTGAAAAATACATCTGATCTTCGAGAAAGCAAGCGATGACGTAATATTGGATTTATTATTATATAGTTAAATATTGTTTTATCTAAAGTATAAGTTAGACAAACCCTAATCTTGATGCTTTAATTATGGTGAACTCATTGGATACGCAGTTAATATTCCCAACGTGACTTTGTCGAGCGATGATGGATCCTAGGTTTTAATGTTGTTGGATAATAATATTTCAGATATCACATAAATATTATTATTTAAGTGCCATAGATATTATTATTATTGTCCATTTTATTATAAATAACTAAGTTGCTTATTATTATTTACTCACGAGAATTTAGGTTATTATAACGTATTCTCTATTATCCCTTTATACCATAGTTTTAAAAATCGGACCGGACCAATCGGTTCGACCAGTTCAACTGGGAACCTGCCACTTACCAAGTTCAGTTTCTATAAAAAATCAAATTGCACATTCAAAGAAGTCGATTCTGATTGAACCGGCTGATCTTAGTTCAACCGATGGATTCAATTAAACTTGTGGAAAAATCGGTCGACTTAAAATTAAAAAAACCTATTATAATGTACATATTTTATTTTACTGAATTTATATTTATATTTTATGTTAAATTTTTATTTAATATAATAGTTGTATTAATAATTTTTATTATAAATCATATTCAAATTATGATATTGTGTAAATTTATTAAAAATATAATTCAACCCATGAACTCATACGTAAATCGGTTCCCATCTGATTTAGTTTTAAAAATTATATTTTACATGCTATGCTCCAACCACTTGTACCAAAGATTGATGTTGTGCAAGAGACCCATAGATGATAAATGAGGCCAATGTGGGGGCCTAAACGATGGAGGGTTTGCAGCTGGTCAAGGCCTCCGATTCACATTTTTACGGGATAAAAAAATTTATGCTATAAAGGATTTAATCACCCAATATACTAATTTGAATTAAATCTAAATTTATTAAGATAATTTATACTATAAATCAATATTTTTTAAGAACAAATTAATGTTTTGGTGGGAGTAGCACTCGGCACATTCCCCGAAACTATCTTCACATGATCAATGAATGGACTACCCCTTTATGGGAATCGGTAAATTAATTTAGGGCAATTTGCGGCTTTAATTTTTTTTTTAAAATTTTCTCATAAATATTTTTTTGAACGTATTTTACCCTCAACTTTTAACTTAGATGTATACACTTTTTAAGCTTTTTTTTTTCTTCTCATTATTATTTTAACGATAAAGATTTAATGGTATGTAATAAATAATAATAATAAAATAATATGAGAAAAAAGATTTTGTTTTTAAATAATATAATATAAATGCCTTCATGGGAAAATGTACCGTAACATTTCGTACGATAATGGAATAGACCTACAGGCTTCGATCGGAGCACCCACCCACGACTACCGGATACTACGTGCTCTAATTGTGCCACACATATTCGGGTAAATCTTATAAAATTCATCAAAATTTCGATATTTTTAGGTTTTTTAGAATTTTTTATATGCTAAATAATACACAAATTTTTTGGGGTAAATTTTAGGCTAGGAACTCGTTTTATATTGCGAATCGAGTATTTGCATCAAACAAATTAACTATTTAGAAGAAAGGGAAGTGTCACGATGCAGAACGAAGGGAACGGAACGGTAAAAGGCATACAATAAATTACACTGATGAGAATTGAATTTAAGAAACCCCTTAACCGTACCACTAAGGACGATATCATCTATGCACGGTTTCATCCCGGGCCTCCCACAGTCGAAGTAATCGAAAACGGTCATATTTCAGGTTTCATTTTCTTTTTCCCTTGGCTCATGGTATCGGGTCGGAGCTACAACTTTGCTTCTTCTCAACGTAGGTCGGTCGAGACGGTCCAACACCTATTTTCTCACCGAGTGGATTCTCGTGTTCTAGGTTTTCTAAGGAGGAAATGCGTATGTCAGAGAAGAGTTTCGTGTATTATAAATGGAATAAATGCACTATAAAAACGAGAAAAATCCATGGATTATGAGACCGATTGATTCCTTCAAATTTTCTCTATTAATAAAAAGTAAATTTAAAATATTTACAGTAAAAAAAGAAATTTAAAATTAATTTACCTGGTTGTTCTATATATATATATGTATATATATAATGTGAAAGGGGAAAAGTCAGAAGCAGTGCCTTGCCGTCGTCATCACATTCCACGTTGCCTGGGGCAGAGCACCCCCACCGCGTCCCACAAAAGCAGCCAAAAGCTGCGGTGCGGTGCGGTGCGTTTTGCTGATCCCTTTCTCCCGTCACCATCACATGGCTTTCCTCGGTTCAGTTTTATACTTTAAACCCCCCACCCAATCCCTGCCTCCCTCCATTTTGACCGGCTTCTTCCCTCGAAACCAGCAAAATTCGCACAACTAAGCATAGCATAGCATAAAAATCACTAATTTAATATGCATTTTTTTAAAAAATAATTTGTAAAAAAAACCGAACTTAATTGAGAATTGATTTTCTAAGCACCACCCTAAATTCTTGATATCAACACTTGTCGCACCATTAAATGTGATGGCGCAGCTCGATGAAGTTGAGATCTCACATTCGAATATCTTCTCGCATTCACGTTAAAAAGAAAAAAAAATTGTTGTTCAAGGCGCATGGTCTGAATTATACTTGATTTTCAGTTGCATCAGGCCGACCAATGGGGCCAATGATGAGCGGTCTGCCAGATGTGTCCATCATCGAACGTAAAAATCCCAACAACATTAAATGATGGGAGTGCGTGAATCACATCCTCAGTAGTACATGTTAAAATCATAGTTTTGAAAACCGGATCGGGCCAATCGGTTCGATCTTGGAACCAGTCACTCATCCGGTCCGGTTTCTATAAAAAGATCTAATTGCACTTTCAATGAGGTCAATTTCAATTGAACTGGCTAGTTCTCTATCCAACATGTGAATCCAATTGAACCGGTAAAAAAACCGGTCGGCTTAAAGTTTTTAAAAAATAAAAACGTATTATAATATACTTATTTTATTTTACTAGATTTATACTTATATTTTATGGTAAACTTTTATTTAATATAATGATTATATTAATTATTTTTATTATAAATCACGTTAAAGTTGTGATATTAAATAAATTTATTAGTAATATTATATTATTAATATTATTGATCAAATGTGTGATTCAACCCATTGAATTCCCAGCCGATCTATGAACTCATATTTACACCGGTTGTTGGTCCGGTTCGATTTTAAAAAGTATGATTATAATGGTAACTAAGGCAAAGACCATGCATACTGTTTTTTTCTTGGTTCAAGACTCATAGACTTAATGTTAAACTAAAGATTTTCGCGTTTCTTTGCTCCTTTTCCTGTTCTTAAAATTGATTTGCAAGTAATGTAAAAGTTGTGTTGGTAGATATTTCACTACTCTTACCTGCATTGATTGGTTGACATTATTGTTCATAAGTTTCTTATTTTCACTCATAAGATCAGAGCTCGAAATTTTATTTAAGATAGAGAGATATCGAATCATCCAAATCAACTTATATCGTTATAACAGTCTTCTTTATTACCTCATCGTCATACTATGATACGAATACGATGGGCAATAAAAAATGGAGACCGGTGGAGCCTAAGTTAAATTTCGCGTTTAAACAGATTGAATTCCGATGCAGTGAATAAGAGTAGTGAAATGCAGTTAAATATGCTCGATTAAAACGTGCTTAAAATGCGCCCGTTGGATCGGGTGCCTACTTATGATATCTATCAGGTGTCGAGTTTGACGATTTTGACCCTCTAATAAACGAGAAATGTACGGGTTTGGAAATTTTCTTATTCCAACCGATTGATTATGGGCCACACTCTGATCCAACTAATATATTTATAGCCAGCCCATCATATGCAAGTCGACGGTCGAGAATTTTTTGGGGGGTCAATCTTTTTTTTTAAAAAAAATTATTTAAATAGCATATTAGCCTTCTCGAGTGAACCTTCTCGTCCATGACAAGCTACTTCACACGAGGGCTAGAGCGAGTAGCGTTGCCCCACTCTTCATCTCGAGTTTTACAAGCCTAGAGGGATTATGTTCCATGAGGTTTCGAGTAGCACCGGCCAAAAACAGGTCGAGTTTTCCTCGCCTGAGACGAGCTAGGCTACCAGAGAGGCTCGGGGTGATCTCGCCCAACGCTTGGCCTACCTGACAAGAGCTCGAGTGTCCTCACCTACCGCCAGAAATGACATTCCCAGATGGACTAAACGTGGCCTTACACGACGGAGGGAATCCTGACAGGCTCCGGTGACCTCTCTCGGAATTGGCACTTCGACCGAGTGATCGAGAAAGTTAATCGATCTCCACTGCACCAAGAGACCCTTTAGGCTTGGACTGACTGTAAATCAGATGAAACATCTGCAACGCATCAGTTTACATCTTCATTAAGCTTCATTTCTATGGAAGCCATACACCCCCTCAGTTATTTAATCTAATCTTCGGTTCTGGATCGAGGACGGTATCATTACACCAAAAACCCCATTCTCAGTACGTAACCTTTACAAGATCTGTGCAGTTGCTAGTTTAACGATGCAACTGCACTGAAAGACAACAACCGGACCAGAAATTCAAAGGTGAAACTCAGCCATGTCCATCACACAGTTAAACCGAATTAATAATCTACACATGCTATCCAGGCCACGGGCACAACTTCACCAAAATTGGATCGCGGCGATCTCGGAGAGAGACGCCTCACCAAGGAAGGGGGCATACCGTCCTTTTCGATGTCGCTGTGATGGCCTAGAAAGTCCTCGAGTATTTCCTGATCTCGTACATGATCGACGAGATGGAAATGAGATCCTTGTTGAGGGCGGAACCGCCAGGGATCTTCTTTATGCAGTCCGAGAGTCTGGTGTAGTAGAGCAGCAGCTGTGTCAGCGCCGCCCTCAGGATCTCCATACCGCATAGGAAATTGCTGAAAGAGGTAATCACATCTTTGTGCATCAGCTCTATTGCTGCCTTCCATCGGTTGGCAAAGTCCTTGACGATTGGCTCGACCTCTGCAATGGTTACAGGCCGATCTGAAGGAGAACTGGGATCCTCGGCTGATGGAATCAGGGGAAAATGAAGAAATTACAATTAGCTATTCCGTCGCGTAAGAGTTCATCATTTGGGAATTCTTTCCTGTCCCTAATTTGGTCCCAGAAAGACGTTCTTTTCCCCTTAAAAAATCTTGGACAGGCACGAACTAACTGATGCATTTGGCATCTTAGATTTCAATGGATACATGTTTGGCACCCTAAAATTTTCATCATCAATAAGGAGAACAGGGAGAAAATTTCCTGTAACACTTACAGCCACGGGTTTTCACAAATTTGATTAGGTCACTGAAATGCTCGAGAAGCAGTTCTTCCTGCAGGCACAAAAGATGAGATGCATCACGGGAAAAAAAAAATTGCTACTAGTGGTACGTGTAGCATTGATTAATCACTAAGTGACTGCACCATAAGATTAATCAATTATATATACCACAAATGATGCAGTATTGCTTTTCAACAGTTCCTCGAAATGCATTTGAATCTTCCCACCCTCTGGACCAGCTTCCTGGACAGTACATCAAGAACACAATGAGTAACTGAAATCAACAAGGATAATCAGAAATTTCTATGATCTCAAAGCTTTATCGGACTGGCCTCACCTTCAGAACAGCAATTGCCACATCGTAATTGTTTATGAGAAACACGATTTGTTGCTTTGGCTTTGGAAACATTTTAGCGAGCTTCACAAGTAAATCATCCACAGCCATTCTCAGCCGTTCCAAATTCAAGTCAAGCTGCCAAACGTCCAGCCCTGAACATATGAATTTCTGACAACCTGATAAAAATTTTGGTTTACAAATCAATGTAACTTCCTGACCTGCCCATCTCCATACTCAACATTTAGGCGAATGAGGGATGCAGTATACTCGGCATAACGTCTCATAACATAATGAGGATGGATATCATCTTCCCACAATGTCTTTATGTTGGCATTTCGGAGACTACTGAGGTGCAAATCAAACACCACTTTAAAACGTGGCCATAGGGAGATATTAACCTGCAAAATTCAATTATTCGCATCAAAGAGCAGCTTAGCTTAAAAACAACTGAAAGGGACTACACTGACGATACAGACCTTGTCTAAATATGAGTCTAGGCAAGGAATCCTCCGCCGGGACATGGTAAGCTGAAATTGTAAAACATAACATTAAAATTAAATAGCAATGCGAGGAAAGATCAAACATATGGGTCATATATGCTCTGTTAATATTCCTGGCCCAAAACCAAATTGACAATCCTCAGCAAGAACATGAAGCTGCAATACACATCTTAGCATTTTGTTAGAAATGGAAAATAGCAACATCTAATTGTAGCTACCAGTTTTCAAAATGCTGGGACTTTCACACATCACATCAATGACAATGAGGAGATGGACACATGGTTAATTTTTCCCCTCTCAAGAGTGGGATGGAAAAATTGCAAATGCTATCATGTGAATCAAGAGGAAATTAAAGCTCGAGCTAATGTTAGATCAATATTGCTTGCAAAGTTATCATTTGATAGCAACCAGAATACGTAGAGAATCACCTGGTGCTGGTGTGTGATGAGTATCATAAGCATCAAACCTATAGCATCATAAGAATTGGGAAGTATTGCATTCAAATGCTCATCGATGACAGCAAATGGACCTGATTACAACATAGTGATCACAAATGATAAATAAATTCTGATGCCTGAAATATGAACATCATCCAATTAACTTAAATAAAAAATCTCCATAAATTCAAGGATCATGCTTGTCACTTCCATCCTTCAGAAGAGGAAGATGACTGTGAGAGGAAATGTTGCTAATCAAAAGGCAGGCATGCATAGTGATCAGCACATGATTTTTTTAACCAAGAACTGCTTGAAAGAAACAAAAAAGAAATCAAGAATTAGATGCTGAGAAGAGATTACTTCACTAACCTGAGAAAATGTCAAAAAATATGGACTCTTCTCCAAAGAAATCATCACAAAAGAGATACCTGCCAAATAGAGAAGAATGTCAAAATATATAGATAAAAAATGCCGCAATCAATGTAACAAAATAACTTTAAGATAACAATCTTGTGAAGTACTCTGAAGTAGCAGTATCCATAAGGAGCTTGTGCAAGCTTCTGAAGAGCACCTCATACGGATACTTGGTTGAGCTTGCTTCAGCTATATGTGGAATCAATGCGGGTTGATCAATTTCCTGAAGCAATTTTAACATGATGCAATGATCTCCTTGTGCACAGTTAAAGGAAAGAGAAATGAATGAAACTTACAACAATCATGAATAATGATGGTCAGGGTCATTAACATAAAAAAGGGTAAATTATTATTATACAAAAGTCCTTCTGAAGGAAGTAATTCATTATATAAACACTCGATGGTTGCACAATCTATAAAGCAATTGGCAGTGACCTTTGGAGCTACTACCTTCGTTGTTACAGGGTAACCAAAACGTATTGTCATTCATGGTAAAATCATGTTGATGAACTATTGCAGCTTGACATATCAAGCATCATAAGTTAACGCAGTTTCATGGTGAAAATTGGAAAACCAAGGTAAAGGAAACCTATTTTATTTCTTCAGAGATGATCCCTTTAACCTAATTAACAAGAATCACTGTAGGAAATGTAAAAAGGTTGGTCCTGTAAAAAATCCATGTATATGACATAAATTCAAACATGTTCATGAATTCGTGAATGCAGGAGATGTTTCTTATAATTCAGTTAATTGAATTGAAGCATCATTGGTTAAATAACTACAGTTATATATAGATGGTTCAGATTTTATAAAGATCTGGAAAGCCCAATATAACAAGCATTACAATGTGTGGCCTGAGAGAAAAAATTCATAATTTGACACGTTGTTAGTCAACCATGTCAGCAAACCTCAGCCTACAATCTATCGAGCACCCTACCAAAATTTAGAACTAACAGAGCGTCCAAGGATGATCAATTGAAAAGGGAAAAGAATAACTACATGGTGCCAGACGATAGGTTATCCATCCATTTCATGTACAATAATAATTTACCCTCCAAAATTTTCTTCTACACACACCATAGTTTTTCTCAGTACAACACTTGCTTTGAGTATTTTCATATATTAATGATTTTTAAGCACATTCTCATGACAGAGAAAGAGAAATTTACCAATACAGGGTCAATTTATAAATTCTTACAAAAATAAAAGAAAAATCACACTAAAAAGCATCACGTAAATTGAAAGGGTTTAATGATAAATATGACGCTTATTCAGAAAGACGAGAAACAGTTATCATACTAAATGAAAAAACATTGACTTGGAAGACTCATACCATAGCTATTGAGCAGAAGTTACCAAGAAAAGCAAGGGCAAAGAGCATAGCATTAGGCATATGAAGTTTGCTATCACATAATTAAAAAACTTATTGTATATTTGTTTCATGATATACTGCTAAGAATAAACTAAATGATAATCTTATATGTATATATGAAAAAAAAAAGTATGCCCCATTTCATGAGCAAAGATGTTTGTACCTTCAAAATGTTGATCCTATCTCCCAGAGCATAAACAGCAGATCTGTTCTTCAATGGTTCTCTTGCAATTGAAAATAGACTAGTGCTTCTAGCCTCCACACCAATCAGATCAGTAGATGTGACGATGTCTAATTGCAGCTTCTCCAAGGCTTGAATATAGGCACGGAAATGTGCACTTAACACCTATAGTTCCATTGTAATATAATATGTTTGTACATTAAAACAAATGCCAACAAAAGAATCGAAGTCTGAGTAGAAGCAAGGAAATATTGAAGGTGAATAATAAATGACAAGAAGTTCATATGATGACAAGAGTATGACGTTCTTTAACACCACTTGGTAAAGACAGTCATCTTCTTCAAACTGTTCAGTTGCCATGAGGAGCTGATTTAACTTCATGTAAGAAAATACATCACGCTTTTAAGATCAATACATGCTAATGAACCCGGTTTCCACAGTGGAGCTGATGGTTCTTTGAGAAGGAAAGAGATGCCTATAAATACAACAATCACACATTCTCCCCTGCAGATTAAAGTAACGGATCTACTTTTGCAAAAGCAAATATCAAAGTTCACAGACCAATACTATATTTTAAGGTAATTCACCTTGTTCATTGTGTCTATATATGCTGCACGAACTTCTATGTAGATTTCCTTGCCATGTTCCTTTAGAAAGACGATTAGATACCTGAATAACCATGTCAAGATCAGGTTTCACAGAATAAGACCACGATGGTCAGAATATAAACGCAATAGGATAGCCAATTGCCATGCACAGTGCATATATTCCTGCTGGTTTATGATCCATAAAAATCAACATACCAAAATACAATTGCATAATTACATGAAATAAATCAATGAAAAGCTGCTAATATGGTTTTAATTATGTACAGGAAAAAGGATAAAAGAAAGAAAGAAAGGAATAAATAATAAAAAACTGAGTTTCATGAACACGCCACAGAAAATTATGCATAATAACTCGTATATGACCTATTTTCCCACAACTATGAATTCAAAATCCTAATTCATCCTTAGGAAGATCTGATACTACAAATATTTTTCTTGCTGATAAGTCTCAGCATAAGGCAAAGCTGCGCTGAATTTTCAGACCCCATGTGTAACCCCATTGCGCTGAAAATTTCTTTGTGAAGAAGCAAAAATGTCTAGCACCAACATGATCCCTCAAGAACTAAGCTCAAGCTATCAGAAGGGAATCCACTTGACTGTAAGCAATCTAGTGACAACACTACCTCAACCAATATACGGATGCCTATAAAAGCTTGAAACCTGTTTCGGATGCTTTCTTGAATCTGCTCTCTTTCCTACCAAAGAGGCTAGAATACTAGCCAATTCTTGCATTATCCTTTTAATTTACCACTAAACTAGGACTCAAAAGTGACCATTCAGCATATGAGATTATATAATTAGTACCACAGAAAGTTTATGCCACAGTTCAGAAAAAAGACATTGAAGTCGATAGAAGACTATGTTAAAAACCATAATTTGCAATTAATTCATGATGAAGTAGTGGTCACCTCTGGAAGAGAATTTAAAATTGACTTCTAGAAGAAAAGGTTTAATTTAATTTTTGATATTAATAAAATAAAATAAAATAATAAAGAAAAGTAACAAGGAAATAACAAGAGAAAGAAGAGGCAGTGAAACAACTGCCTATATCTTCCCATATATATATATGTATGAAAAGTATGCATAAGTTCTCCAAAGCGTACCAGATTGTGAGAATGAGTGAGATTCAGAGAGATTGAGGGGAAGGAAATGTGCATATATATGAGTAAAGAGCCAAAGAGTGGTGGGCATGTTTTGATCTTGAAATAAAATCTCATTTCCATTCCAAACCTTGTAATATAGCCTCCATGTTCCTCGAAATCACACATCACTAATTCCCAATTAGCATCTTTATATCCAACAATATAACCACGACACCGACTTACACCAAAGCTCACTGATTCAATCAGGTGTTTTCTTTTATCACATGAAAAGCACTGTCGAATTAATTATGTGAAATTTATATGCTAATTCCAACAACTCATACTATCTTGAAATCAAATCAAGACAAGCACTAACCAATTTCAAAATTTTTAATGTGTGTTTCGTGCCTGAGCTAGCTGATAACAAAAGAATAAGATTACCACATCCAAATCATTGAGCAAAAGAAAAGGAAGAAGAGAAAAGAGAGCAAGTTGACTATTATTATTATACTGGAAACTGGGATAAATTTAAACATCCCACCTGAAATACCTAAGAGACATCAATTTATGCTTCAGTTCTATAACAAGTTAGAAACAACTCACTTGTACTTTAGAAGGACACTCTGCTGAAGGATCTGAATATTTGTTTTGGGCTTTCTCAGAGCATATAGCTTCTGAACAATGAACTCAAAGACCTAGGGAAAAAAAATAAAAATCTATATTAATGATAATTGAATCTTGGGAGATCCATATGTGCAAACTGCTGAATGACCAAAAAGCAGAGATGCAGGTTTTGCAGATCTCTAAAATTCTGTATAAAAGCATGATAGGATCCACGATCAACAGCCAATATCTGATGTGAAATCTCAGATGCTGCCAAATAAGGAAATATATTTAGAAGTATTAAATATTCCTTGTACCATTATCAAAGAAATGCATAGGGCACAAAGGTGACTGGAGATAAATAATAAAAAGAAGTCTAAAAGATATTTTTTTAAAAAATGCAATTACAAGGGTAAACAAGAACTTTTCTATCTCCTAATAGATGAGCAGGCAAGAAGTTCAATAGCCCACTAATAAGAGAAATCTTAATAACCTTTGAGACTGCTTTCTGCCTCAACTTTTCAAGCTCAGGTTGAACATCTTTCAGAGCTTTGGAAGTTTTTGCCATGGGATCAGCTTCAATGAACTTCAACTTCTTACTTAAGATCTCAAGAGTTTTCAGATATTCATCATTAACCTGAATAATTGACAATCACGCTTCAGGAATATCACTTGGAACCAGAAAAAATCTTTTTCTTTTGGACAATGGAACAAAAAAGAAAAAATCTAGACCAATTATATATTTCATTTTCACATAAAAGAACTATACAACTTGACACTGAAAAGGAAAATACTTTCAGATTTCCAACTCTATAAGGGTTCCACAGAGGTGAATACAAGACATACTCCTAGCCAAATCAGTTCCATTTTTGTCCCAAAAAAAAAATGCTGTGTTGGTAGTGTTCCATTATAAAAGAAAAAGAAATTAATCCTACACCAACCACTCATATATAAATTTCTGCATCTATGTGATCTTGGATAGGTCCTGAGGCCTCAAATGTGTTCTTATACCCAGTAAACTATATGATATAGGCTGCATCGCCACTTTGATCACCAATAGAATCATTTTGCTTTTAAAATTGAAAAGGGAAAGCCCAGGGATTTACCTCCCCATCAACGATGATGTCAACCATCCTCGGTGGGACAATAATATCCTCAACAAACTTAGCCAATTTGGATTCCGCAACCTGCAGAAAAAAAATTTACCAGATACAGTTACAGCACAAATCTAGAAATTGAATTGACAGTAATCAGAAAGCCAAGGCAAATAGGCATATTACTGAAGGATATCAGAAGTCATTCCCCATGTATTGTCTGGGTCTGCTATTAATACTGATGACATCATCATCAGTAAAAGGAAATAGAGTTCCTTTCTGCTGGTGACTAGAGGAACTTCTGTTAATTTTGATGCTTAAAGTAGCAATTTTACATTCTCATATCAACTCAAATTAGTACAAGGTACAATTTTATGAGGCTTCAACTGTACGGATGGAGGCACAAATATTCTGAGCAATCAGCCACTTGCATGTATGTGTTCAGCTCAGAGGCAAGAACTGTCACAACTAGTAGGAGAGATATATAACTAATGGTGGGAATTTGTTTCAACTAATATGATCTACAAAGCAAGGTAGGAGAAGGTAGGAGAAAAAGTAAACCTTTTAGGAAGACTGATAAAAAAAAAGTCATTCCATGGTTAGTGGATCTCAAGACATATTTGGCCACCACCAAAACAATTTTTAAAGAGTCATGGATCCACGTTCTTCAACTTTAATGAAAGAAATCACAATCTATACAATGTCCTTTGCTGATAATTGTGGTGGTTGGGTTGGGTTTTGGAGCATTGAAGTTGTGTTGCTTGATCAATTGCAAACTTTTCAGATCCTGTTAGTCTTCTCAACAAAATTAATTGGTTGGATTAAAAAGTGAGAAGCATGTACTGGTAAAAAGCTAACTACCATAAATATATCAAAGAAGGTAACAGTACCTTGCGATTCTTCAGCTTTAGACCCATATCCATAGACTTCTCCTGAAGTATTTTTATGTCTGAACTAATAGAACCAATCTCAGCCTGGACAAAATTTAAACATGTTCAACATCGATACAAACTCTCTCATTCATAGCAGGCAGTAACTTAATTTGTACATGGTACAAGAATATTTCAAATAAAAACAAAGAAAGAAAGAAAGAAAGAAGCTCTTGAAACCAAAAATTGCTAAGCCAACGAAAAACTAATGTGCCGTGCTCTTGGAAGCATCTCCGGACCACAATAGTATGTCTTTTCTTCTGGTGATGATAACAAATATTCAAAAGATGGGCTTTGAAAGAAGAGAAGGAATAAGAAATCTTTACTGGTGTCCATATTTTTTGGACAAGAACAGAAGCATAAGGATTTAAATCAATTTCTGAGTCAAAGAGTAACACAAACTTCTGCATTTGGTTGAGAACATGAACACAAACTTCTGCAGTTCGTTGAGAACATGAAAGGGAGAGCAGCTTTCACTGTGTCCAGAAAAAAATTTTTTTGAGCATACCGTGTCCAGAATTTAAGCAATAGTATAAAAAGGTCCAATTATATGCTACTTTTATAGCCCATCAAGAGAGCAAATTCCTGTGTCAGTTTTACGATACCTGAAATCCACTCAGAAGAGTCTCCATCTGAGACAAAATACTATCACATTCAAGAATTTGATCGTGAAGAGACACAAGATTGTCACTTTCCTTTATATAATCCTGCAAATTGGTGAAGCAACATAAGTATAACGAACTCTTTCAATTCCTGTCCAAAAACTGATACAGAAAGGAGAAAAAGAGAGGGGAAGGTACATATCATAAACATAATAGCCCAATTCTTTAGCAAATTCACCTATAAAGATTACCATTACCACAGGGATCAACTTGATTCATGTCAACATTTTTCAGTTTTTTCAGAACTACCTGAAACAAGAAGGTTATGCAGACACAGCCATTGATTACAAGCATTTGCCAAATTGAGAAAAGCTCCTCATATCTAAGTTCCAACAGACAACATGGTGGATTGTGTTATGTGGAAATGGGAACAAAGCTTGTACAAGGACATTATCTTGATTATAATAGGTCTTGAATCTAATGCAGGAATTTGCTTTAGGTGCCTGTGGAAAGTAGTATGGCCTTGAAATGCAAATTGATCAATCCCTGTACAGAGATGACCAATTAACTGTGAACTAGTACTATCACCCTGTTTACCAACTTTAAAAATCTAGTAGTTATACAACTTTTATGAATAAACCGCCAATAGCATACATAAAGCCACCTTTCCTGTTCCACAAAGAGAATTTACCAACTGTGCTAATATAACCAAATGGTTTAATAAAATACTTCATGAAGGAATTCAAGTATACAGATAGATGACAATAAAATGACCACCCTCAACAAATTTGTTCTTTAAAGTTTTTCTCCTTTGCATGGCTCCTTTTTGTCTTTCTTGTGCATGCTTTCTTAGCATAACTCAAATGTTCATCTTTATCTATGAAAACTTCATGGAACTATATGTTCCTCAATATGTATTTTGAAAAGGAAAACTGAAATATGGGACTATGACTAAGATCCCTTGAAGTTGACAAAAGAATGTAAATTGATAGCTTTTCAATTGACTCTTGTATATTGGGTTGATATTTGTTCTTGGTAATGGATTAGTGCAAGTGAACCAACATAATCTTTTATTAAGATAATCTAATATCATTTCCAATCTGTGAATCATAAAATTATCTTATTCAGAATCAGACCATTTTTTTAATTCTATAGCATCTTACAGAAACTTTTATCTGCATAACTGTTTAATTTGGAATCTTCTTTCAACATTGCTTTTATAAATTTGATCAATAATTACAAGCACATGCAAACTAACATATATGGCAATGTACAGAATTATCACAAGTACATCTCATCTTATGCTTTTGCGATCTTAACATCCACAAACCTAGCTTGTAAACACAACAATCTGCAGACTACCAAGCCTAGACTGCAGCAACTAGACTGGCTGAGGCCTTACAGCCTCAATCTCAGTCTATCTTGCACTTTCTGGGGGTAGATAAGGGCTTTTCCCCCCATTAAAAATAGAAAGACTACCAAAATGGAGTTATCATTAACATTAGACAATAAAATCTAATCATGAACGACATTCAACGAACTATTTGGATGCAAGTTCTACATCCAGAGTTATGAAAATTAGCAAAGCGTAAACTACTTTCTCAAATAGTTAAATGACCAAGTGAAAGGCCAAAAAACCAGAGGTAATTGAGAATAACCACAAACCTGAATAGACTCCAATTCAACTTGTCGAAGATTGTTCTCTACCCCTTTTGTGTGTTCTCTCAGTTTTATACCTTTAGACAATATGTTTGCCACCACCTACAAAAATTTGAATAATCTTTATTTCATAGCAATATGAAGAAATTGAGCCATATTGAACAGAGAAGGGGAAAAACTATAAATTCTCTACATTGAAAAGTGTACATTCAATAGGATTATATCATATTGTGAGCATAGAAAAGATGCTCATTCAAGTTAGAGGATAAGTATGATCGAATGTCACCAGTATATTGAATTGCCATCTCTATGGAGTGAAAAAAACAACCCAATTAGCACCTTTTTTACTAAAGGTGACATTGAATTAGAGAAATTTCTGACAGAGGTCTCTCTAATTCATGTTGTCTTCTCAAGAGTTAATCCAAGCAGGACAATAAACCCAAGATTTAGTAAACATGCAATAACAAAATTAAGAGTCCAAGTATGATAGATTCACATATAGGGAACCTAATATATGGGAAAAATACTATAACAATGTTTCAGGATTCAAAGCATTCAAAAAGTGTAAAATTAGGCAGTCCTCACAAAAACAGTCTGGTACTAAAATATATCACAGGACAGAGCTACAACCAACTAAAGTAAAAATCTGCAATTGAAAAGAAAATAGCAACTAAAACATGCAGCGCATGTTTTTCTTTTTCTTTTCCTCTTACTAGATATAAAACTTCAATTATGAATGAACAAGTATAGTAGGCAAAGTATATGTATGAAACAGCCATCTCTTTCTGAAACTATAATCCCACATAATTAATTGTCCAAGACCAAATGAAAATCATTATATATAGAAAGAAATATCATATAATCTGACCAAGAATTGGTTAGATAAAAACAGACAAAGTTAAACAAAAAATTTAGATATATGGAAGCGCATATTAGAAATCAAGAAATAATTCTTACATCGTCATCCTTGCATTCTTCAAGTTCTTGTTGAAGTCCTTCTAGTGAAACATCATCACTGTAAAATGTGAAAGCCCAAAACCTATAACTAGTGGTTGTAGACTAAAAGGATAATTGTTCCAGAATATTCTGGAAGAGAAACTTCATATTCTGAAGTCATAGTGGCAACCCAAACCAGTAAATTGTAACTGTCATATGATAAATATAATTTCAAAGCCACTGCATCAGAAGATACTATGGTAGCATAGAAAGAAGATCCAAGCACTCTTACAACGCAAGCTTCCCTACACAAGAACACATACCTACTGGCATCATCCTCAACAGTTAAGTCTCCAACAAATTCTCCCAAGTCAAATATGTTCTTGTGGGCATCAGGTGTCCCGCCAAAGGAATGTCCCTAAAAAAATACATGGGAGAAAGGGCGTGCAAATAGAGGGAGGAGAGAACAATTAATTAAATAACCTTACATCATAATATCAGATACCTGAGGCAAAAGGCAATTTACTCTAAGAAAAAAATTGAAAAGGTGCAGTCAGAGACCAAGCTACATGAACAAGTTTGTGCAGCTCCCAAATACAGGATGTGTTAGCCCCTCCATCAACCCCTTCCCCTCCTATTCTCTAATGAAGTTTCAACTCCAACAGTTATGAGCCCAATGAATCTTTGATTTAATGACTAAACCCTCTGAAATCAGTGTCCTTATAGTACATAATATTCTAGAATAGGGTTGGTTGCAGATGTCATTCTTTTATTGATTAAAATGAAGCAATGGACTGACATGTTCAACTCTAGTAGACGGCAAAAAGTTTACCAGGTTCGTTATCTCTGCCATTGGATAGAATGATTGCCAAGACCAAGTATTATGGCCTGCAAAAACACAAAAAGAAAGTTTTGTGAAAAATCCATCAGACTTCTGAAGCACTGCCAGCAAACTTGAGAAGAACTGAAACCAATAAACATTAGCATTTTGAAAAAGATAAAAATAGAGTACATCTGCTCCAGGTTCACTAACTAACCAGTTAAAAGTACAATGATTTAGCTCAGTTACAACGATTAACTATCCAAGCCGAGGTCTATATCCAAGTTCAATCAAACCACCAAAAGAAACTATCGAAGCTCACACTGTAGAATACTGAGAGAGAAAGATCTCCAACCTACTTGACGAGGAGGTTCATTGCAACCTGCAAGAGGTCCTCAATAGTCTGAATACTAGAGTTTCCATCCAAATTATTGAAAGATGTTGCAAATATTTATCTCCAGTTCAAGCCATAGACAGATACTTCCAATCAATCCCATCAAGTAATTTCACCAAAACTTTGCAAATTACAATCAAATTCAAAATGAGAATGCTTTGCTCTCCTTGCAGAACTGCACAATTAGCAAGGGATCGATCAAATGCAGTGGGATAACGGGTGAGAAGATAGAGTAGGGTTGCTCCTCCAGGGCTAAATCGAAACAACAAGAAGTGTTTCTTCCGAATTTGGAGCATCGGGGCCAAGAACACGCGAGATCCTTATATGAGAATGATTCACATCCTTCAGTTTACCTGGGCAACCAGACAGTAGCTGCCACGGGCCGCAACACGTTGCCGCTTAGCTGGGTCACGACAAGGCAAGCTACCAGATGGGGAGGTGGTCCGTTGCAGATCGCAGATCCGTGGGAGTAACAGGAGGCAGAGATGCCAAGGCTCGGGGATCGGGATCCGCAGCAAGACGTTCAGACCGGACCGGAATCGAATCGGTCTTTGGGATCGTGGGTTCAATGGAGTCGAGGAGGAGGAGGAAGTTTGGGCTGCTTGGAGGGTAAGGCCTGAGTATAAAGAATGGAAACGCTTCAAGTATATATATATATACGGCTCCGGTCCTATTGCAGAAAAGGCATAAGGATACTTATGAATTTTAGTTGACCATTACGGGCTGAACAGTTCGACCTTCAAGAACAGGGACATGATATGATCTCCCATTACAGATTTATGGGCCTGCGGCCAAGGCACTACTAGGTTCATGTCACAGTGGGGGACGAACCAGAGACAGTACGCTACACGAGATAGGGTTCATGAGAGTTCTTGGTCAGGCTGTTCGGCCTAGCAAGTGTGCATGCAACCTCTTGCACCCATGAACAAAGGTACTCCATCTATTCCTTGACCGGTTCGTTGTTGTTTGCCTCGATGGTATCGTGACGTACAGTAGAGCAGCTAAAGCAAGTAAGTATTCATGGCTCAGTGGGAAAGCTGTATTACGTCTAGGCAGTAAGTTCAAATTAATTTGGACTGAAGTTGTAACTTCAATTTTGGTCTCTGCATGGTCGCAATCCTGTCTTATCGAGCTAGGATAATCTCATCTCAATCCAATCTAAGGGCGAAGAGCGCACCACGTGGCACGAGAGGATGGACGTCTGTATCGCACCGGAAGCTTTGGTTGGTCCTTTCTCCATAAAAAAATCTCAACCTTTAAAAATAAATACGGAAAATAGAAATAAATAATTAACATATTAAGAACGGCTCCAAGCAAGAGAGCCAAGTGTGTCATGTTGTCATTTGCTCACCGTAGAGCAAGTGGTGTGGCGGTTGTTCTCTCGGAGCACTCGGCTCTTGCTCTGTCTGTGGCTGTGTCGTGAACTTGTTAGCGGGTAAGTTCGTCCCTTTCTTTCCTTCTTCCTGATTTCCCTTGGCCTTGCTCGGTCACTGTGTAGTTCCAACGCATTCGGATAATGTCCTGAGTTCTTTGATTGTTCTTGATTTTCACTGAAGAACCAAGAAACAGGCCCCGGCAGTTTCTGGGGTTCTTGCGTGTGGGCATCCGTTAGTATCCTCAATTCTTCATAAGCAGGGCCCCTAGTTCGTCCCCATTTCAATGGCTTCTGCTCTACCCACGGGACCTGATAACCTCGCCCTAGTCACGACAGTATACCCAAAGGGTCTGGGCTTTCTGGGTTCGGGTCTTCGTGGAAAGCGTATCCCCGCATTGACGTTAGCGTCTTCGAGTTTCCCAAGGATTGGCGGTGTCAGGGTCACACGGTTAGTGCCTAAATGCAGCTTGTCGGCCTCCCGGCCCACCTCGCAGCCCAGGTTCATACAGCACAAGAAGGAGGCCTTCTGGTTCTACAGGTTCCTGTCCATCGTGTACGACCACATTATAAACCCAGGCCACTGGACAGAGGACATGAGGGATGAAGCCCTCGAGCCTGCTGACCTCTACGATAGGAATATGATAGTTTTGGATGTGGGTGGCGGCACTGGGTTCACCACTCTGGGAATTGTGAAGCATGTTGATGCAAAGAACGTGACTATTCTTGATCAGTCGCCGCACCAGCTTGCTAAGGCCAGGCAGAAGGAGCCCCTCAAGGAGTGCAAGATTATAGAGGGTGATGCCGAGGATCTCCCCTTCAAAACTGATTATGCTGATCGGTACATCTCAGCTGGAAGGTAAAGGAGCTTTCCATGCCTGATTAAATTGACTAATTAGCTCCACCTGCTGAACCACCTGGGACTGAGATCAGGTGAAATACCTCTACTTGTGCTTTAAGCCAACAACTCGTTGCAGGAGTCGAGTTAAAAACAGAAGTTGCTCTAGGATTTTGAAATATGGATGAAAAATTAGTGAGACATGTCTCTATTAATGAGATGAGGGTGGAAATGAAACAGGATGCATTTTTTCCGTGTTTGTTTGTATAGATGTGTATGCTGTTACTTTATTATTAAGTATTTTGGAGATATCATTTCCTTTCATAACTATCTCCTGCCTACTTCTAAAGTCTTCCCGGCAAATTAAGCGTAAATGCTGCTTTTCTTTTTAATTCTATCACTGCATATCAATGAATCATTAACATTGGTTCCTTTGTCCTTGTTGGAGGTGCCACAGAAATCACTGAACTATTCATTGCTCAAAAGTAACAACTTTTTCTGTTATAATCTGGTTTATGTGCTGATTTTGATTGATAGATTAATGGGTCCACAGTGTCATTGTAATTTATTCTAAAGAAAAAACATATCTTTTGTGGGTTATTTACCTTTCTCTAATGTACATGTACATATTTTCAACTCAATTTAGCTTTATGGTGATCTCACATGTATAAACTATTCTGAGTCATCAAAATATCATTTTAATGTTATTTTGGGTTTTGTGTGTTTAATTTCTTGAATCTTTATTTAGTTTTGTTTTTAGGTGACAGGTAGTGTCAAGGTTCATTTAATTCAATGTTGTCTAGGTTTTCTACCTGAAGCAAGTATCTCGTAGAAGCCATGCATTACGCATGTGTTAATAATCATGTCCAAAGGCCTATGTATTTCATGAAACAGATAGAGATTTATGTATTTCCTTCTTATGGATATTGTCTTTCCCAATCTTCAGCATTGAGTACTGGCCTGATCCACAGCGCGGCATCAATGAAGCCTACAGGGTGCTGAAGCTGGGCGGAAAGGCATGCATTATAGGCCCTGTGTACCCAACATACTGGTTATCTAGCTTCTTTGCAGATGTTTGGATGCTCTTTCCAAAGGAGGAAGAGTACATTGAGTGGTTCAAGAAGGCAGGATTTAAGGATGTCCAGCTTAAGAGGATTGGGCCAAAATGGTATCGTGGAGTCCGTAGGCATGGTTTGATCATGGGATGCTCTGTTACTGGTGTAAAACCTGCTTCTGGGGATTCTCCTTTGCAGGTTAGTTTTCTTCGTAATTGCCTAGTTGGTTTCTGTGCTTTATTACAGTTGGTACTATTGCTGGTGCACTGTTATCTTGAGTCAATTAGTGAGTGCGTTAGTAGAGTTGGCAGCAACATTAGAAGCCTGAGAACCAATATTTCATCTTGATGCAATTGGGTTTCTGAAAATGAGTCATGAGATCTTTGATTGTTCAATCTTCAAAAATTTTTTTCTGGTCTTCTAGTACTTCTTTGTCAGTTGTAGCTGTAATCTGATGTATGATCTTCTTTTGATAATCATATCCAATCGGAGGTCATGAATTGCTTCCGTGATTATTGGCTTATTTCCTAACGAACCATGCACATGGGTTCTTATTGCAGCATATCCAACTCTTTGTGGACCTTATTGATTCTGTACATTGTTGTATATCTTTTTGTCATGGCTTAAATTGTATTTTGTGGGGTATAGTTTATCTGATGCTTTGCAGCTGGAAATGAAAATGATGGTATTGGCGGAACGGTATCTGGTTTAGTAGATAGGAAAAAAGATTGGAATAGTTGGACAAGACAGAGTTTTTAGGTCACATCTTAGACAAAACTATAAAGGCAATGAATGACAGACTTATGTTGTGGATTGAAAACTAGACAAAGGTTGGGACAAAATTCGTGCCTATTCTGGAAATTCAGTCAGTTGTCAAATTAATACTTGTGTTCACCGGCAAATACATAATCGAAAATTTTCCATCAAATTTGGTTCAAAAATGCTTTCCAGCTTATCATTTTATTACTCCACGTGCCAATTTCCACTAGATACTTAAAGTGACATGTCCTGCTTGGCATTTTTCTCATGTGACATTAGACGAGTTGGCACAAAAATTAAGAAATAATAATAAAATTCTGTCAAATTAATGTTAATCTTTTTCTAGGTGAGTTTATTATTCATTTCTTTCTGACTCTTATCTCTGTTAATGAAGAAAACATGCATGAGCCAAATTGTACTCTTTGAGATGCTACACAAGATAAAATGCCGAGTAGGGCGTGCCACATAAGCATCAGTAGAGTAAAATGATAGTTGGAAATCATTTTTTTAAGGACTATTTGATGGTTAAATTCTTTCAAATACATGTTTGATGGCTGACACATGCAACTACCATACGAGTTTACCCCTAGAAACAAATTAGGGGAAAATGCAATAGGAAAGGTTGTTACAGGACAGACATGATTTTTGTTGTCTAAAACCTCAAAACAGAATTATATTTATGAAAGAACACATGCAAAGAAGTTTGATCTTATCCAAGCCAAATGTGAGGAAAGAGGCATGTTGTGGATGATTTGTAATTACTGTTAACTGATTTTATGTTGCTTTCTTCCAAAATCATCATCTGATCTGTCAATCAAAAATTCCATCCATGTTTTAAATTGTTTAGCCTTATCTTTACAATGAGTGGTTGTTTGAGACAGAGCAATTGTCATGAAAGTGGTGAGAATGGTCTCAATTTGAGAATTATAGACCTTCAAGGATTTCCTTTTTTTGTGAATACTTGAGATCATTGGCTATTCATCTCAATAGCAAAACCTTTCCTAAGAAACAGATTCTTGTCGGGTAAGTCTGTTGTTTAAACCGAGTGACATAAATGTGATATTGCACCCAATGCTAATAGTGGTGCTCAGAGTGTGATCTTTATCCCTCCTTTCCACTAATCGCAAATAACAAGTACCTGTGTATCTCAATGCAGCTGGGTCCAAAGGAAGAGGATGTCTCAAAGCCCGTCAACCCATTTGTGTTCATGCTGCGCTTTATCTTGGGTGCTATGGCAGCTACGTACTATGTCCTGGTCCCAATATACATGTGGCTCAAGGATCAGATTGTCCCAAAAGGCCAACCCATTTAAGAGAGAGATGCATCTAGCTAGGTTTCAGGGCAAAAACACTGGTAGTGTCTTCTTTCCGACTGGCTATATCACGCAACCTGTTATGACGAGTGTTTTCAAGGTAGAATCCGTTTCTTGTTCATCTATGTTAAGAATAATAATAGTATTGAGATTGCCAGAACTTTCTGCCACCCTTTACTTTCGGTTTAAAGTGAACTCAGACTATCTGCGCTTGAATATTCTGTTTTCTGACCTGAGTTTCCTTTGGTAGTGCTTGACATCTAAGCTATCAAGCTAAAAAAACCCAGGATCATATCTGCGTGTTTCCTCAGCAGCATCAACTACTGTGAATGTTATTCTCTGTGAAGAGATAGCCCATACATACTATGAGATGCAAAAATTAAACTCAAGATTTCTTCATTCAAGGTCGATGATGGTGCTATTATACTTTTCCTTGCCATAAGATCATGCGTCAGCCCTGAGTACTCTCTATGTTCTAGTTTGCTGATACCTCAACCAGTGAACTGGGTCTTGCAATCAGGAGAATCTTGAACGCGCTACCGTGCAGCAGAAATGGCCCCCCAAGCTACCTACAGGAGTGCTTCATGTCCTAGTCGGCGTTATATTATGGCCTAATAGTGTTGGCTCCATTTCGATTTTTGAAAGGGTCTTGATAAGCACTTGAATTTAGGAAATAACAACTGGAAACTTAAGAGAAATATGTGAAAATTACATTTAGATTATGAAATATTACCATCAAGAAGCATACTAATTAAGACAAAAGCAGCTTTTTATAAAGTCATTGACTATGCTCGTGGGCCTGATGCAATCGAACATGGTGCTAAAGCTCTAAGTCCCGACCCGACATGGAGTTAGGCGTATCTAGATTAAGTCATATTAAATATGCATAACTCGATAGAATGTATTAGATATGCCAATTGTTGTTAATTTAATTTATTATATGAAGTGTGTTAAAGTTATTATTATATTATGATAATAATATTATTATTTTTTTTGTATTTTCATCAAATTATTATTATTATTATATTAAATGCATTAATTATATATATGTAATTAATATATTTTAACATATTGAGTTTATACAAATTAAATAAGTAGATTATGGAATGAGAGATTTTTTTATACAGACATTTAGATAGGATACGGTTAGACGAAACCTGAATTACCGGACTTATTTCTCATCACCATGAGAAGGTCGTCCAAGCAATAAATTTCTATGCCCGCCCTCGAATTACGGGTCAGTAGCGGGTACGGTGGTTCGTCCGACAAATGAATAGGACGTTCATTTTACTGAAATTCTTTTTTCTTATAAAATGGCTTTTTTTTTTTGCATTTGCAGAAAATTAAATACAATTAAGTTCATGGATGGATCTGGTGTCCGATTATTCCCTTAAAATCGAGGGACTTTATAAAAATTTATGTAATTTTCACTTTATTCGATATTTATTAAATTATCATATTACCCCTCCCTGATTCCTTCCCTTAATGTTCCATCCCGACAAAGTTTTGAAATTCCCACCTTAAGAGTCAACCTAGTATATTGTAATATAATCTAAAATCGGAGCACCGCTGTCGGTCATTCCATCTCAGGATGTATTTGCTCAGTATCGCGAACATTTCGTCGGTGGAGAAAATAATTCCCGATTCTGGTGACCAAAGATGTCGATGCAAGTCGATCAGCAAGCGGCATATTATATATATATATATAAGTAAAATTATAATAAAAATTTTATATATTTACCATTTCATATATTTTAAAATAGATATTTCATATACTTAAGTTCTTATTTTAACGATTTATCAGTGTGATATTTAATGGCTCTACGTGGTGTAACATGTTACTATAATTTTCACAACGTCATCATGTTATATCAACTGAATTTTGTCGTATTGACATGTCATGTTAGCAACTTATAATTGATACGTCAGTGTATTATTATTAGAATTAAAATTTCAATATATTATATTATAAAACAAATCATACACAACTAAAAAGTTATTTTTAGAATATAAAAAAATTTTACTTAATTATATATATATACCCCAACTGCTGTCAAATTTGTTAGGTGTTGATTCATTTAGCTGCCCATATGAATGCCTGAGCTAATGGCCGTCGGTACCACCGGATTCGCTTTTATTATCGGATTATTTCCATGACTTGGTGGGATTTATCCTTCCTCTGTTTCCCTTTTTTTAATCAAGGAAAGAAAAAAGAAGATTTATGAGTCTACTCAACTGTCTAATTTACAATATATACATATATATTTATTTATTCCACTTTGGGAGACGCCCTTCTTTCTTTGTTGGTATAGTCATCTCACAGTAAAAAATACGAATAAGGTCGTGGGATGTACTACGTATGTGAATCGAGACGAGGACCGCTTTGTACGTACTCCGATGCCGGCCCCCTCGGGTTGTTCACTGCACTCGCCGTGCAACTCGGGGATGTCCGTATTCAACTTCAGACTTTGACTTTTGACTCACCTGTCTCCTAGGGTAGGAGTAGGAGCCGGGACAACCCCGTATCTTTGAATGCGGATCTCTCTCTCTCTCTCTCTCTCTCTTCTCGTGCGTGCTTGACAATTCGTTGCCACACAAAGCTTCCACTTCACACCCCCATCTCCGTTTGTGCATGCGTGTATACATATATACATGATACACTTTCTGCTGGAACTTGTAGCAGAAGACATACCCTTATAGGAGAACGCTTTGTCGAGCGAATCTCGTCTTAGTAGATCCATCCGGTTGTTTTTCTGGCAAGATGGCGGAAGCCCTCACGGAAGATCAAGTTGCTGATTTCCGGGAAGCCTTCTGCCTTATCGACAAGGACGGCGACGGTGAGAGACCAGTCCCATCACTTCTCCTTGTACATTTTTGTCTGTAAAAGAGCCAATTCCGAACAGTTGTTACTCTCAGTATTTTGATTCTGCGATTAACCCCAGAAATTTACTGAAGTCGTTAATTGGACTATGATACCAAAAGTAGCACTTTCGTCGGGGATTGTGATGTCTGCTTCCCGCAGCCGCCTCTGAATTGAATCCAAATCTGGAAGCTGAATTGGTTCATCATGATCTACAGGCATGATAAACACGGAGGAGCTAGCGACCGTGATCCAGACGCTGGACGAGCATCCGACGAAAGAGGAGATTCAAGCTATGATCAGGGAGGTGGATACTGATGGCAATGGGACCATAGATTTTGCCGAGTTCCTCAGCATCATGGCCAGAAAAATGAAGGTACGCTCCCTCTCTGTCCTTTTTCTTCTCCCCCTCCTTTCAATATACAACGTCGGTCAGGTATACGAAAACCCATCAGACTCAGCTAATCCACGATTAAACTCAAGACAATCTACCGGCTGGTAAGACTCTCACTGACTGGAAATTCTCTCCTCTTCAAATTGGAGATCTTTCTTGACGGGAAAAGCTTACGAAACTGTATTGCTTCGACGAGGACGATGAAATTGTCGGATGGGATGGTGTGTATATTGGCAGGAAAATGTCGCGGAGGAGCTGAAAGAAGCCTTCAAAGTGTTCGATAGGGACCAGGACGGATACATATCAGCCGAGGAGGTGAGCCTACCGTAACCCTTACATAATTTACGCACTCTGACCGTCTCGTGGTCGCACTTGACTACGATCCGGGGGCTCTGGCTCTCGATGCTTGGATTACAGGGCCAGCTCGATCGTGCAACTCGGTCGAGTCTTTTACGCCTTACGAAAGATGAGTCGATTAAGATTAATTCAAGTAGAGAGATTACGACAAGTCAACAAAGAAATGAGAGGGACCCCGTTTGATTTTTTCCATATTAATTTTTTTTCACAATTTATACTATGTAGCTTATCAATTAATGGTTATATTCATACTATCTAATTAGTTTCTCTAATCAACATCCCAAAAAAAACGCCCGATTTTTCATTAGCCTAAATGATATTTTTATAAAGAATTTACACGAAAATTTTAGGAATAAACCATTTGAATTAAAAAAATACTCAACCTAGCCATAGTCGTAGAGGGTTAATTACAATAAATGATCAGATATAAAATTCAGAATTATGTGAATAGGTAAATTATATGATTCGAAAAGCTTTATTTCTTAAATGGACAGAAGCTCAAAGCGGGGAAAAGAGTATAGTGTTCATTTGAAAGTTTGGTTTAGGGTGTAAAGGCTCTCAAAAGGAAAACGTCGAGCTGCGCTCTCCACAGACTCACAAGTCGGCGTTCTAGTGATGAAACCCTTGAATGGTCTCTCTGTGGGTGCAGCTGACGAACGTGATGATGAATCTGGGGGAGAGACTGACCAATGAAGAGGCCAAGCAGATGGTCAAGGAGGCCGATCTCGACGGGGATGGTCTCGTCAGCTACGAGGAGTTCGTGAGGATGATGATGCTTCAGTGACAACGACTCTTAGCCGATGGCACGTTTCACTCTGTCCACGTTGTCTCATGATGACAGTGCACTAGGGGAGAAAAAAAAACATTAAAATGACCCATCGATAATGGTAAATAAATTTCACTTAATTTTATCTTTTTTTTAGTGAAATTCATCTATTTTACGCAGTTCTCCATTTTACTCTTCCACTAGAATTTTCCCCTAGGTAAAATTCTTGTACGCGGCCCAGTATATGGATCGGCCCATATTTTGAGCGGTCAGCCCATTTTCTGGGCTAAAAAATGCACAAATACCCTCTGTGACGTCCGATCGTATTATTGAATAAAGATCAATGGCTTGAAAGGGCCGACGAATCAACTTTGAAAGGCAGACGAGCTAGAGCTGGCAAATCGTGTCGATTGGGCTTGTCGTGCCGTGTCGGCACGTCCTGATAAGACATTGACCCAATAATGATGGGCATGAGGACTGCTGGAATACTTATCAGGCCTACTAAAAACTTTTATTGTGAAAAATATTTTTAAAAAATTATTAGAAATTTAACTCAAGTTGATCGACACCTCTTTCCTCTTTCTACCCTCTAAATCTCATTGATATATCCAAAATACATTATATATAATTTAAGAGTGTTTAATTTTATTTTAATACAAACAGTTTTTTAAAAATAAAAATAAATATTCGATTTATCGGGCTGTGCTTGCCCGGCCAGATAGGTGGCTGGCCCGAATGAGTCTTGGTCCAGTGCCGGCCTGCCGGGCCAGAAAAAAAAAATTGCCAGCTCTAAGATGAGCTTACAAAGATTACAGCACCATCAACCTCACGACTTCCGGGGCTAAAATCTGAAAGGTTGAGGTCTCAGCTAGAGCTCTTGCAATTGCACTAAAAGGGAGAGAAATTTAATTCGGATTTTTGCCAATCATATTCTGCATATGATGCAGACTATTGTATCCAATCGTATTGTTATTTCAATTATCAAGAAAAATAATTATAAAAGGGCAGCCATGTTGTTATCTGTTTCTCGACCAAACATAAATCAGTGAAAATTATTAAATATATCTTTTCTTTAAATAAATTAGAATAAAAATTTATAAATTATGAGAATTTATATTATAGAAGTTTTATATCTTAGATGAGTCGAATATATTTAAATTTTAATTAGTTAAAAAATTAATAAATATTAGAATATCAAATTATATATATATATATATATAGATAGAAGAAATAGGGAAAGTACTGACATTAGAATCGTCCATTTTTCGGGACATTCAAAATCTTTTGGCCGAGTCCCAAAAATAATATTTTCCCACCAACAAATGCGAATCACAAATAATTTTATATAATAAGATATATATATATTTGTTCTAAGATGGAGGGGCTTTAAATTTAATTTTTAAATAGTAAAAAAACTACAAACAATAGAAGTTATTAGAATGTGATCAATCAAATTGAAGTTAAATCAGTCCAATAAAAAGGTAAAATTCTATTTATATAAATTATATATATATCATTTATGTAAATTTAATCTTATTTAAATGTTAAAATAATATTTTTATATCCATATATTTTCCCTTTTCTCTTATTATTTTATTTTTATAAACCACGTGCCTCATTTGCAGCCATGTCCGTCATCCCCTTTTACGTGCTGGACTGCACGACGATTGATAAATTCTCCTAACATCCTCTGATTCACGGAGTTGGTAAAATCGACTACCTCTAACCAACATATGATACTACGATGGCAGATATGCATCTCGATTCCGATAGTGAAACAACGGACAGAAAGGCGGAAAGGATACTCTATGGAGAGTGGGACATCCCTGCAACAATAGGTTCTTGGCCCATCAATGATGGGGTGGTTTACGCGTATGGTGCATAAAATATTAAAAACATAATTTTTAAAATTGAATCGAATTAGGAATTGGTGTAGACATAGATTCATAGGTCGGACCGAGTTTTCATGAGTCAAACCATATATTTAATAAATGATATTACCAATAAATTTATATAATATCATAATTTGAATATGATTTATAATAAAATTATTATATTAAATAAAATTTTAAAATATAATATAATAAAATAGGTAATTATAATAATTTTATTTTTATTTTATTTTAAGTCGGTCAGTTTTTCTACAGACTCAACTGGGTTCGTCGGTCGGACGAGAACCGGCCGGTTCAACCGGAGTTGGCCTCATTGAAAATGTAATTGAGTTTTTTTATATGAATCGGAACGGGTGAGTGACCGGTTTTCGATTGAACCAGCCGATCCGGTCCAATTTTTAAAACTACTATTGAAAGAAATAAATCAGTATAAAATGATTTGTTTTTGTACCCATCCATTAACACAACACAAAACGTAAAATCCTTATTAATAGCGTGACGACGTCGTGAGAAAATGCTAAAATGGACCATGATGTGGATGTTGCTTGTTGACGTGGCCAAATCATCATTCGCCAGTTCTTCCCCCCCATTAATAGCCGTGTTGGCCAGAACCATCCCGCCATTGTAAATCCACGGCATCAACGGCCTACTCTCGTACAAGACCCCATATTGCTCCGTGCGGTTCTCGTGAGTTTGTTTTACACGTCAGCAGCATCACATGACCTGCAAGTAATTTTTTTTTTCCCTTTCGGTTTAGTGCCATATCAGCAATTGGTGGTGCAATTAGTAAGAATTTCATGTTATACATTAGACGGGGGTCAATTTAAAAGATTTTTGCACTGATAGGGCATGAAAAAAAAATTCTTTTTTACCTATTTATTTCTTTATAATACTTTATATTCCACGTGTGCAATTAACCCTCAATGATTCGATCTTTTGGGCAATAAATGGTCACGTGCCAGTATTTTTTTTTCAGGGAAAAAAATGTATTCACGAACCACAAATCCGATGCCGAGGGGGCGAGGAAATATAGGTAGCAGCCTTCTCTCAGACTCTGTCAGTCTCTCTCTCTCTCTCTCTCTCTCTCTCTCTTTCTCTCTCAACGTGCTCTTTCTCCAACTCCCAGTCTTCCCCCACCTAATTCTCTCTCCCCCTCTTCCGTCACTCTCATCTCCCATCTCCCTAATCTTGGAGCGAGAGAGACGCATGGAAAACAGTAATTTAAACTAGATTTAATACTATATGAACAACCCGATGCCTCCTAGTTTGAATCCTTTCTTACACCTCGTCACAACATCTGCTGGGTTTACGGCCTTCGGGTCAGTATGCCGTGGGATTCCACCGGCCTCTCTTCTCGTATTGTATTAAGTTTTTCATCGCGTGCTTCGCTGACACGACGGATGCTCCAGGACTGTTCATTTGGTGGATACGTTCAGAGTATTGCAACAGTGCAGTGTACTGTTTTGTAGGTCAAGGTTGGGGAGGAGGTGTTGGAGTAGACGCGCGCCAACTAACAAGTCTTAGTTCCACGCGCGGCCGCAAAGATGGGGGCGACAGCTGTGCACTGTCCGCTCAACCGACCAGTCAAAACAATGACCTACACCAGCCCCGACTGCTCCCCAGACCGAGAAAACCAATAAAAACGATGAAACCCTAACAATTATTATGATTATTATAATAGTAATGTTTTACCGGATAGCCTTCTCATCTTTAGCTATTGTTTTCTTTTTTAATTTAATAATTTTGGAGAGAAAATTAAATTTGAGGGGATATATGATCCAACATTTTCTTATCGATGAATTTTATTTTTATATGTCGGCATGGCTAATTATTACGCGCGCACTTCATCGTCTTCCTCTTCGTAGAACTCTTGTGGCTAACGTTTGATGAGCTAATAATACACATTAAAACATAAAAAGCGATGTGATCACCTACGGGCTACTTGAGTTCATATGCCTGATTTGATATTTAATTAAGTTGAAAACCGTTGAACGTGTCAAATTCAATAGGAATCATATGGGTCGAATCAAGAAAAAAAGTGATTAGGAAGTCCAAAGTTGTGGCAAAAATGATTCTACTAGTGCTAAGTTGGGTCATTGATGCAAAACCATCTATGTGCTTGTGCTATCACATAATGAGTCGAGAAAAAAACTAGCTGTGTCCCGTTAAAGTTTTTCGAAGGTTATAGTAGACAGAGAATGCATCTAATTTGAAAATTTAAATGATAATTGATGGTATTATTTACTTGTCTTTTTTTTAATCTGTTTCTGAACCTAAGATTACTGCTTTCAATGTAGATTATTCTTCTTGGTTGGCATCCATCCACCAAAAGGGATGGCTAACGACCCTTCAATGGGGAAGGGAAGAGGGATCTCAATTTTTAGATACAAGGCGTGTTGAGTGTACGTAGCATTTCTTGGGGGATGGCTTACATAAATGTGCGTGTATGTATGTATATATATATATATATCTCCTCATGGAAGTCATCAAACCTAGGTTTTTTTTTTTTCCATCTCCTCTCTTGTCACCTGCCGGTCTCACTTTCTCTCCATCCTTCTACCGTCTCTTCTTCTCCTTTTCAAAGCTTCATCTTTTAGCTGCACCTTCAGTTCCACTCCATCCATCTACCTCTCTCTCCTCGCAGTCAGTTCATCTAATAAAGAGGGTTTGATTTCTAGCTCCAACAACGACGATGATAGCTTCTATTCCTCCTCCTCCTCCTCCTCCTCCTTTGCGCCTCTATTTACCCGCACTCCCGTCTTCTCATTAGAACTTTTTCTCTTCCCTGTAATCTCGATATATCCCGATAGGGCGAGGAGCGAGTGTTTGTTAGTCATAGACACGGATTCGATTCAAATTTCTGATCATCAGTCGAGCTTTTATAGCATCTCTCTATCCCTCGTCATCTTAGGGTGGTGAAGGCGGCCGTGGACATGGCCACCCCGCCCGGTAGCCGCCTCCAGAGCATGCTTCAGGCAGCCGTCCAATCAGTCAAATGGACCTACAGTCTCTTCTGGCAAATCTGTCCACAGCAAGGGTAATTCATGCTAATTACTATTCCCTTACATTCTCATAAAAAGTCTTTGGTCCTCAAGAAGGTTTCCTTCTCAAATCCTATGAATATAACATAGCGAAGCTGGGTAAGCAGTAGTCTGTAGTTGATTAATTCACTCAAGTTCAAGGTGGTAGATCGAGATATAGTTTGAGGTGCTATCTCAGGTTAGGGTAACCTTCAATTGGATGAGTGTCATGATCGATGCGAGCAATGTTGTCATCTCTCCAACGAGTTGGTTCACACATTACAATTTTGCCCTTCAATTCACCACGAACATTTCTTTCCTGCTCTTCTATAAGGACCTTGATATGGGGAGATGGGTACTACAATGGGCCGATCAAAACCCGAAAGACGGTGCAGCCCATGGAAGTCAGTGCGGAGGAGGCCTCGCTGCAGAGGAGCCAGCAGCTCCGGGAGCTCTACGAGTCCCTCTCGGCCGGAGAAACGAACCAGCCTGCAAGGCGTCCTTGTGCAGCACTTTCACCCGAGGACCTGACAGAGACGGAGTGGTTCTACCTGATGTGCGTCTCTTTCTCATTTCCTCCTGGTGCAGGGTAAGTCCGTCCAATTATTTCCATGCACTTAGCCTAGAAAAAAAAAACATTGGCCTTTTCTAAAATGTGAAGTCGAACTGGATTTCCATTTCCTTACAAGAATTTTCCACCGTCTACTTTAAAGAAAATTTGCTTTAACGAGTCGAGCTTGATCTCAGGGATATGAAAGAGTGAAAGTTTGATCATCTCATCCCCTTTTGTTTTTACATTGCTTGTCACCTAGGGAGATGCTCTATTACCAAAAACAATAATAACCTCAGCCATGTTTCACCCTCACCATGTGTGTTTTCATCTGAGAAACTGATCAAGTTCCCGAAAAGTTACTAGGGTTCGATTGACCATCGGGAAGCATGCACATAGTTTAATCTCTTGCCGTACGAAGATGGGGCATAGAAATAAGGGGGGCTTAACTGCCCATCTTGTCCCATGTCCAGTGGAAGCAATTGAAGGCACAGTTTGTGCGCTTTAATGGGCAGGAAAGCAAGCAGATGCAGACGCTCATCAGGAGAGCTAGTGAGACTGTTAGGACAGTTTACTTTAGGTTGCTCCTCAATCAGTGAATAGTAGTGAAGAACTTCCATCTTCTTTGGTAGTGGGTGATTAATTCCGTAGATTAAATCATTTGCTAAATTAACTTTTCTTAATCTAATATGGTAGATATTTGATCACTCAGATAAGTAAAAAGAAGAAGCAAAAACCTGAGAGCTGTATCGTCTTGAAAAGAAAATGGTGCTCTGGGTTAGAGAAGCTGACAACTCCTTGGTATTTTCTGCTCGATATCCTAATCACCCTTTTAAGCTGAGCTAAGCTAATGTTGATATACTGCATTTTGTCAGTGTAGCATGATATTGTAAAGCAGGATCTTAAGTGCTTGTAGGGTTCCAGTCAGTCGGAAGTAAAACGTTCGATAGAAGACTAGTGGTGGAAGTGGAGTCTCAAAATTTCCGTGCCACGGAAGCCTCCTTGTTTTGGTGAAAAGTGAGAGGACAATTTCATTCAAAATCCTGCTATAGCGTGCAGCCATTTCTGATGCACTCACATTTAAGCGTTCCCTCTCTCTAGATCTCTCTGTCCCTTCTGCCTTTCAGATGGGGGCATCTGTTGACTTGGGGCTAGTTGTGCGAAATGGAGAAGCATAATTTATAGCACTCTGCACAGTTGATTGGAGTGGCTGGCATCTGTCGGGTTCCAGCTTTGTATTGGAGAAAAGTCATGATTTTGAGAGTTTTATATCTTAGTAAACCGACTGAACTTAAAAGTTAGAAGGAACTCTCATCTTTAAAAAAAAACCGAAATGAATTCATTCTGGAGGAGCATTAACTGTCTTTGCATGTGGTTCAGGTAACACAAGCTGACATGTCTGCCATGTCTATGCATGTATAGCTATATGATATCTTGGAACATAAGAAGTAAAGTGTCAAGATAATGTCCTTTTCAGAACAATTGGAACATAAAATAGGATCCTAGATTTAATTTTGGTTCGATTGCTAGGATTGTAGATGCTGGTATCGGCCTGAAACGTCCGAGATCTAGCTACTACGAAATCAAGTTTCCTGGAATAGTTCCCGGCAAGCGTCGCGCACTGACAGTAAAGGGTCGACTCGTGCGTTCTGCAGGTTACCCGGGAAAGCATACTCGAGGAGGCAGCATGTGTGGCTTACCGGAGCGAATGAAGTCGACAGCAAGACCTTCTCGAGAGCCATCTTAGCCAAGGTAATAGTTCATGTAGCCCGCTCGGACTAATACCTACATACATACACTCGAGACATGCAGCATGCTTAATTAACGCCGACTCCAAACCAAATTAGTCATGTCCAATAATACGAAGCTAATAGAAGAACCCTAGCTATTACTGTGTGTATGTGCTTACCATTTTCAAGAGAATTAATGAAACCCATTAAATAAATAAATATATTTAAATAAATAATTCACTGACGGGTCTCTTTCTTGTTCCTTTCTCATTCTCAAACTTGGGTTCTCAACTTCCATTCTTCGACGGTGGCACACAGAGCGCTCGTATCCAGGTAAATGACTACTTCTCTCTCTTCCTCCATTGTTGTAAGACCAAAGCTTTGACCATTTGGTAGCCGAAAGCTTCCCTTGTTTTCTTTGATTTTTTTTAATCTCTCTCTCTCTCTCTCTCTTGCATTTCGCGTTACTAAATTCTGTCGTTGACTTTGGGGAGCAATGAATCATTTAATGATGTTTGCAGACGGTGGTGTGCATTCCTCTGCTAGACGGCGTCGTCGAACTTGGAACAACAGAAAGGGTAAAATCATCTCATAATAATTAATTGTAATTAAGAGAAAATGACTTTTTTTTTTTAATTATGGCTGAATTATGAGGAAAAATAATTGAATTCTAAAATAGAACCGAGTAAGGCTTTCAAACGTTGATTGTGGGAGACTGTCGTTTTAGGTGCCAGAGGATATAGGGTTCACAACCCGGGTGAAGAGCTTCTTCGTCGACCACCAGCCTCCTCACCCGCCGAAGCCGGCCCTCTCGGAGCATTCCACCTCCAACCCAGCCACGTCGTCCGACTACCCCCGCTTCCAGTCCCCGCCGGTGCCAGCCATCGTGTACACGACGGCCGCCATGGACCCCCCAGCGGCCGCTCAGCAAGCGCCGGGCAACGAGGAGGAGGAGGAGGAGGAGGAGGAGGAAGAGGAGGAGGACGAGGAAGAGGAAGAGGAGGCCGAGTCCGACTCCGAGGCCGAGACTGGAGCCCGGAATCCCCAGGGAGCGGCCGCGGCAGCCGAGCAGAGCGAGCTCATGCAGCTCGAGATGTCGGAGGACATCCGGCTAGGATCGCCCGACGACGGGTCGAACAACCTTGATTCAGACTTCCACATGCTGACGGTGAACAACCAAGCAGGGCTTGATCCCGCAGACCACCAGCGGCGTGTCGCCGAATTCCGGGCCGAGTCGAGCCGGAGATGGCAGATGATGCAAGAAACCCCCAGGAACGCCATTCAATCCCCACCAACAGGTAGTCAACTAATCTTGTCATCTCCATATCTAATTAGACTCAACAGATTCTATAATATCCTACAGTTAATGGCAATATCTGAACAAGATTATAAAAGAAATTCCCCCCTGCTACCGGCCCTATCAAGGATGATAATAGGAAACCTGCAGGAAGTTAGTGGTTCTATCTTTAGGATAACTCCCAACTGCAGGAAGGAATCTAAAGCATGGGGAGCAAATTGAAAATAGTCCCATTTCACTTTCACCGGAGGAGTGCCAGTGCATCTATGACAGTAAATATGCCGTACATGTCAGGATGATGCTCTGCACTCTGCACCATTCTCCTCTAATGAAAATCGCAAGACCTTCCCCCTTTTCGTAGGTAAAAGTCGTCCAAGATTCTCCATCCTGTCCCCACGGATACTGCATCTCGGCAGTTTTTTTTAAACCAAAAAGAAAAGAAAAATTAGCCCAAAAAAAAGTATAAAGAAAAACTTTGGCCCTTTGCAGTCAAAGCGCGTGGATTCCAACTCTGCCTTGTAAGATGTAATGCATATACAGTATATACACTGTTGATAGCATATATATATATATATATATATAGATAATGAAAAGAACAGCGAATTCTGTGATTTCCCTGTCCGGCCCCCACTAAATCTTGCAATGTTTGAAACTTCTCATGTTTGGGGACAACGGATATATATCTCAACCAATCCACGTGCAATTAAAGATAATGGTTAATCAAACGTTCATCCCTCGTCGGCCCACCCCCGAGAAATTCCTGCTCTTTATCTCCTCTTCTGTACCGTCCAGGCCGTTGTGATGATCACTCTCGTGTCCAATGATCAATGGGTCGGAAGATTTATTATTCAAAGTGTGGTGCGTGTGCTTAATTAATGCAGGTGTTCCCCAACTGGACGAGTTGCCACACGAGGACACCCACTACTCCCAGACGGTTTCGACCATCCTCCAGAGCCAGCAGCCAAGCCGCTGGGCCGAGCTTTCGTCGACCAGCTATGTCCCACACTCCACCCAGTCGGCCTTCGCCAAGTGGAGTCCGGCCCGAGCCGACCACCTCCTCCACGTGCCCATGGAGGGCACCTCCCAGTGGCTTCTCAAGTACATTCTCTTCAGCGTCCCGTTCCTGCACACCAAGTACAGGGACGAGAACTCGCCGAAATCCCGCGACGGCGAATCCACGGCCAGGTTTCGCCGGGCGGGGATGCCGCAGGACGAGCTGAGCGCCAACCACGTGCTGGCCGAGCGGCGGCGCCGGGAGAAGCTGAACGAGCGGTTCATCATACTGAGGTCGCTGGTCCCGTTTGTGACCAAGATGGACAAGGCCTCGATCCTGGGAGACACCATCGAGTACGTTAAGCAGCTGCGTAAGAAGATTCAGGACCTCGAGGCGAAGAACAGGCAGATGGAGGCGGACCAGAGGTCAAACAGCTCCAACTCCAAGGAGCAGAGGTCGAGCGGTGTCACCGCCACCCGCACCAGCACAGCCACGGCAGACAAGAGGAAGATGAGGATCGTGGAGGGAGGCGGCGGCGTGAAAGCAAAAGCTGTGGAGTCCCCGCCTCCTCCGCCGCCACCACCGCCAGCAGAGACCAGCGTGCAGGTCTCGATCATAGAGAACGATGGGTTGATCGAGCTCCAGTGCCCGCATAAGGAAGGCTTGCTGCTCGATGTCATGCAGATGCTCCGAGATCTCAGGATCGAGATAACCGCGGTCCAGTCCTCTCTTACCAACGGGTTCTTCGTGTCAGAATTGAGGGCCAAGGTTCGACACACAACCCGAGTCCTTAGCTTTTTCTTTTTGGTCACTGATGATGCGGTGGAAAACTGATTCCTCTTGATCGATTCTGATATGCCGCAGGTGAAGGAGAATGAGAATGGGAAGAAAGCAAGTATTGTCGAGGTGAAACGAGCAATCCAACAGCTCATACCCCACAACGACTCTTAGTAACTGATGATCATGCAGATAATACATATAATATGCCGGCCACCACAAGTAATAGCTGACTCGTTGGTGAATCTGCTGTGATCGAGTACCTAGAAAGTGTACCAGAACTACGCACCTTTGCTCTGTTGTCACAGTTTAGTCTCGGAACACCGACTGGTAAGTGTAATCTAACGTAGCGATGGCATGTAGCACAAAGTTTTTATGAAAAGAAGTGCGAGGAAGAATATAAAGCGCCATTGGCCCTTGTATTTAGCTTCAGCAAATGAAGCTTACATGGCCGCATAAGTTTCTTCATCCCGAGATTACCTCGGCTGAAAAACCAGTGGACTTGACAAGCTTCATATTTGTTAGTGGTGTGTTGTCAATGCCGTCGAACCACAACCAGCTTGAAGAACATTCTCCACATCAATGACTACACCAATCGCAACCACTTTATGTTGATTGATGTTCAATGACTTACGACACAAATGGGACAAAACTAGCGTCTCTCTCTCAAGAATCACCGTATCCGGTTTACAAGCAAATGGCTCCACACTGAATGTAAAGCAGAACTGATGCAGCTGCAATTATAGAAACAGAAAATTATATGCAACCCATAATGGAACACAACCTAATTCGCATAAGTAATCACCTCTTGAGCGCTTCAATATCCATATAAATGAACGGAACTGCAAAGAAGAAATTTCTATTACCTAGTTCAGAATTCGGAATGGAACAATAACTCATGAGCTCATGCTCAAATTGGTCAACACAGATATTGTGAGAAAGAGATCGCACAAAAGTGTTCATGCCAGGAGTATCTCTTTCAAGGCATAAGCCAGCTTCGTCCATCAACTGTTAGGACTTGGGACAACCATGGGAGCAAGGAGTCCTACCTCAAAATCTAAAGGAAAAAGAATACCTGCTGCAAGAAGATTCAGGAGATTAGATGATTTGTACCTGTAAACAGTCATGATATGATGTATAGGATCGGAAGTGTCATCTTCAATCCTAAGCAGAAATTGCTGTTTCTTCACAAATTGCCATGATGATATTTCTCATGATATGACAAAGCAAGGAGGATAAAACTTAGGCCAATTAAAAGAGAACAGCTGATAATTACAAAAAGGATGAACAGGAAACACCTCTGTACATTCAAAAGAACATGTTCATCAATATTCTGACAATGCCGCCTTAGACATGAGGCCCTTGATAACATGCCGACACTGGTACCTGTTACCAAATAAGATAAACTATTGCGACTTGTGGAATCCAGGGATTTTTACTACAGAAATTATGGCATAATGATCAAGTAATACAAAGAGATTCGAACAAGAGCAAGAAAAACTCTTCCCTCAGTAAAGTCCTATTCACCAACTATTCCTCAAGCATTAATTATGACTTTAAAATCCTTGTTGTAATCATTTACAATGAAAACACCAGCTAAAATAACAGAGGTTGCACAAACACAAAATGAAAATTTGGTTTTAAAAAAATAAACTACACTTAGAAAAAACAAGCTTTCATCACAGAAGTTTGACAACAAAAGTGGAGAGGTGGACATCTGATTGACAAAATCAACATTGGATAGAGGACAACCGCTGATATAGTTCAAGAATTTGTTCTGAAGTCTGCAAGCATCTTTTATTAGCCTAGGTCCTTTATATATATAGAACATGACAGTAAAAAGATAAATCTCAACTTAAAATGCACTCTATACAGAAGCTACATTTATAAGAGACCTCCCATAGCAATAGCATATACGGTCAAGGATAATGGAAATTCAAACAGAACATGTTAAAGAACACCAACATTTGGCCTACCAGATCAAATCAGTTGACATGTGACCCTCCAGACTTATGGAACTGCCAGTTTCAGACTGATGACGCAACTTATCTGACACTTGATCTTGGTTACGACACTTGAACCGTAATTGGAATGGTACAATCTGCAAAACAGATAAACAAATCAATAAAAAGAATCTTATTAGCTATACAGTGCTTAGATAATGTTACAAACATAGACACCATATTGATCAGAAGGCATAAAGCTGACAGCCAAATACATATATATCTGTGTGGTCATTCACATGCTAACACATAATTCAACGAGTAGAAGAAAAGAAAATGGCGAAAAAAATAACAAAGTTAACTTGACAGTGAATTCTACATCTGCAAGTAGAATGCTGGGAAGATAATTTCTTAAATTTCAATAAGAATGGATAATTTTTCTTCTGTCTGAAGCTAAAGAGACGGCCAGATTCAACATTGAGAGCTAATTTTCAGTTGCTTCCACAAATCTCCAAAGGCAATGAAACAGATTAAAAGAGATTGGTATTACCCTAATCCTTGGAAATAATTCTAAAACCACAGAATGTCAAAAGAACATCAGGATTATTGAATAAAAAATACCTTCTTACTGTACTTGAATTCTCGTTTAGGAAGAAAATGCAGAGGTTGATTAAAAGAATAGGGAGCTTCGACCATGATGAACAGCTTAGTGGGGCCTAATACAGAGGAAATCATCCTTGAAGACGTGTCCACCTTGAACATAATTTCAACTGGACGAAGCCCTCTTAAGCATACCTGGATAGGAGCTAGAGCCAACCCCCTTTGAGATGAGCATTCTTATAGCCTGTTCCAACCCTGAAGTTATTCATCCAATACGGCAGCAAGCTAAGCAAAGGTTCAAATAGAAGTTCAATTCACCTTCTTGGAGAGCACCTCAGCTTCCTTGCATTTATTGTAATCAGTAGAACCACTTGGAGATATCCTCCCGAGCAGAAAGCTGAGCTCATAAACATAACGAGGCCTCAGTGGGCTGCTACCAAGAATCAGAATAACTTTGGAGATACCCGGGCTTTCGCTAAGGACCAATTGCAAGGCAAGCTGGGCACTGGAAACTGCATTGATCAGCTTCTCAAACCCCCGAATTCCCCGCCTGACTTCTCTCAATCCGCTATTATGCTTTCTTCGTAAGGGAGCTTTCAGGTCCTTACTTGCAAGTTCCACCTCCTATAGCCGAAATCACTTTTAGGGCAGCAAAATATCATAACAAATGGAGCTAAGAGGCAAAATTTGGCACAGAAGTAACATACCAACTGCTTGCGTTCAATATGCATCATATCAAACTCAAGATGGATGTCCTGCAAAATGCTGAACAAGAACATCGCAAAACTTGAACTCTGTCGCAATACGTATTCAACGTCTTAACAAGCAATTCGGTCAGGGATTTCAAGATTTGACTAAACAAGCAATCTCAGGATTATACACGGAGTATGCAGCAGAGTCTAGTCCAGTCCCAGCAGAAAATAAATTAAAAACTGCGACGACGAGTCGAGGTTCCGAGAGAAACTTAAATTCAACAGAAGACCCAGTTTTTTTTTTTTTTATCGCAGAGGATTCATCAGTAAAAGGTGAAGCGTGAGAAGACAGAATGAGAGGAGTGGCATGATGACCGACGAGGGGATCTGCTGATGCATGTAGAGGAGAAACCCTATCACGTCGTTGATAAGGTGATACTGCACGGAGCTGTCCATCGATTGCGCGGTCGTCTCGATCTCAGCGACTTCCATCGTCGCCGCCGTCTTGCTCCCGTCTCGCCGAGGAATTCAATTTCCTGCTCGGGGGGAGGGAATGAAATGCGACTTGTGTGCGTGTCATGCATTCGTTCACTGGTTCAGTCAAGAACCAGATCAAACCGGGTTCCAAGGTCTGGCATGAACCGGAATTACTTGATAACATTCTTCTTCAATCTCACTTTGAGTTTTCAGTTTTTACCCACGTCAATCTTAGCAGCCTTAGGATCCGAAAAAGGGCATAATAGAAATTCACAAATTGAATCATCTCCCGTCAATAGTAATGATTCATCACATATAAGAGGAAAATGGTAGAGCAAAATTACGAGGTAAGGACTTCAATCAGGCTGCCCCTTCCCAGTCATTAGGATCTCATGTGGAGATCAAGGAGACAGGGCCAGTTCCGTTAATTCACATTCAGTCTTGGGAATCTGATCCCACTGAGCAATGAGTTGGATTACCTTCTATGCAACAATCGGGCCTCTCTCATTTCGCGAGGGTGGTAATTATTGGCCCGGCATGATAGCCCGGGGGGCCGACCATGACCCCCTAAAACCGTGCCTGTGGTGAGGGTTATCGGGCCTAGGCATTATCGAGCCCAACCAGCCCAAAAGCCCGATAATCTCTCTCTTTTTTTAAAAATAAAAATATTGTCTAAAAGGTATTATGCATGTCTATGGAAGAAAATGTTATTGGGTTTATCAATGGAAAAAAGACTAAAAAACTATCGGGTCTAGATTGGATACAAGCAATTCGGCCATTCAATACGCCCAATGACCCGTGGGTTTAGTGGGGTTTATTCCATTTCCTCTTTCATTTATTTATTTTAAAATAAATGTTATCGGGCGGTGCCGGGTTGCACGATAAATAGCCAGACCGTGCTCGGGCCCACCCTTATAGTGCCATGTCCACCTGGCACAATTACATTACTGATCCTGGCCGGTACGGCCTGATAAGTCCGGGAAACCCCGATTTGGCACCCCTATCGTCCTGCCTCCTTCGAAGTTCAAAGCTCAGCACCAAAGTTCTCCTTCTGGCCAGCCCATGGATGATGATCAAACTTGAGAACCCATCGGGAAGAGCAAGGGCCTCAGTTATGGTTTTTCACGTCCTTGGGTTAAAATCGCCGACATCGGACCAATCGATTGACCTATTTATGTGGGCTGAAATAGGTCCAATCTCGTGGAATTATATGACCTATTATATGTTCCTTGTACTGAGGAAAACTTGTCAAATCTTATATAAATTTTGTTGATTTTATCCATATTTCAAGTGAATACTTTCTATTAAATTATCTCATTTGATTACATTTGAATCGAACCCGTTGTTCTTTATTCACTTCACTCGAGTTTTGTTCTCTTTTAAAAGAATATTCTATCCCACTCCTTTATATGCTTTCATTTCACTCGATTCCTCAATGTGGGATTCATTATTTATCACATGAGCTTTCACTTGTCACATGATCTTGAATATCCGCCATTTACAACTGTACACGGGTTGGAAATTTCTCTTCTATGCTCGAATGATGAGAATTAACTAATTTGATAGCCAATCGTATTATTGGTCTCAACACCTACCACACACTAGAGTAACCTACTATGATATTATTGAGAAATTCCACTAGACTTATAGGGGAGTTAGATCCATATCTAATTCAAAATTTTAAATTAATAGAATAATAATACAGATTTTCTTATATGTCATGATTGTTTTACACAATTTTCCGATGGGGGATTTCTTATCCCAACATTAGAGCTACATACGTACATATAAGATTAGGACATACTCAGTGGATTGAAATGGTGACGTGGACATTCTAACGGGGACTGCCTGGGTGGGAGGAGGGAGGGAAACCCACACGAGAAGACATGTGGACACAAATGAAGCTGGACACGTCGGAAAAGCCATTGGTTTCTATCTGATGACGGCAAATTTGCTGAGTGGATAACCACTGGGGAGGATGGCGGGTGGGGGGTCGTTTCTCGTCATTCTTTTCTCTGCTTGGTTGATGGTTGACACCACAAGTAGGATTGATGGCGGACACAAAATCTTTCTGCTCTGTCACGATGAGTCATCCAACCAACATCCAAATCTCTATTTTCACGTTAAGAAAAAAAAACTGATGCACGAACTTGTATTTTTGAGGTGCGGCTCGTATCCGTCGAGTTGGTTACCAACTCAAGAAATCAAAGAGAGTAGAACAGCCCTCGAGAAGATATACAGGAATGTCGTCAGACAGTGTTATGGCATGTAAGTCACGAGGATGCTCATCTGCTCGTTTGATATTTCCTTAACTTAGGTATCTGGAAGAGCATTTTAGACGTCTTCCTTGGAATTGGATCGTAGAGTCAATATGTGATGAACAGTGGTTGTGGGCTTTATCGAGTGAGTGCATATTATAATCAAATTCCCATACTTGCTTGCGCGTGTACAGTATATATTAAGTGCGCAATCTTCTCTCTGTCTCTCTCTCGTTCTTTACTTTCGTATTACTTTCATTATTTCGCGACTCGGTTGACGCTCAGGGATTGATATCCGAATCCCAACATGCTTCCATGTGGGCATCAACTCTTGTCTGTTGGGCTTGCAACGGTCCTCTCTTTAATACACGACCTTATTTTGGGTGGATTTCCTGGTGGGTTTGGCTCACTCCTCAGGTGTGTGGGGGCATATCATCCACACACAGGAACATGAGCGAGACAGCAATCCTTATCGATTTACGTGTCTGATGGATGATGCAACATGGCGATTTCACGATAGGCCGAAATGAAATATATACATATATATATATATATATAAACATCAATGCATGTTCATGGAAAGGAGCCCATGTCCTTGAGTCCTTGACGTCGGCAAACCCTGACGTGCTGTGGATCATCTTGATTTGGAACTCGGCCGAAATGTGTTAAGAAATCAACAATTTATGCATGCGCATGTGCTGAAAAGCTACATATACATGTATATGTACATGCGATGCAGTGCTCTTCTTCTCGTTTCAGCTGAAGGAAAATGTTCGAATATGATCTCACATATATAACTCATATTTGATATGTATGTAATTAAACACATAGGATTTCAGCTGGTTTATAATACCATTGAGAATTGGAAAGGGAAGATCACATGCAGCACATGTAATTTATAGGACACGAAGGTCCATACTTTTCTGTCGCTGATGCCGTGATCCACCACACACCACCTTCAACTCCTGCGAGTCGACGACGGCCATAGCGTCACAGCGTGTCGACGACGAGAACTCTCGCGAGGTAGTTGATGGCCATCTGCTTGGGCTCCATCGTATCTGCAAAGGGTGCCGACTTGCTCGAGTCGCCCTTTGTCCCCTTAATCCAACAAGTATTTTCTGAGTGGCTTACTCGTTTTAACACCACAAAAGCCTCATGTTATGCCTGCCACAGTATATCCGACACGTCCATTACATCGACATATTCCTGAGGGGGGCACTTGAAGCCAGCGGTGGTACGTAACAAGGATGCTCATTGAAACAGGCAGGGTCAATTCGAAGCCACATTTGCATGCAGTCAAGATTTCGACCAATGGTTTAAACAAAATCTATAGAAAGAAAATTTTCAAATCTGTAGCCGAGATTTCAAGTGGGTGTCAATTGATGCAGCGTGCATGGCTGTGTTCAGGTGGCAGACATCACTCAGACATTTCTATCCATCTGGTTGAGAGGACAGATTCATTCATTTCAGGGGACATGTCGAAGCCATGCTTAAAGAGACCCCGCTTACCTGTGGGTACGCTGCTAGCCATAGAGAATGCTGCATGATCGATCCTATTCACACATTGAAAGACAACCTAATGATTACACTTGACCTCAGAGTTTAGCTAGGGATTATACGCATTGAACTTTAGAACGTGACGTCTGGTAAGCACTTATGTTAAAATTACCTGAGATACTGAATATTACTATAAATTTTTACAATCATTTTATCTATATTTGTCAAAAAAAGAAGAAGGGAAAAGACACTTTTAGTTCTGAACCCTTTGTGATTTTGCTACTTTCATCCTAAATCTTTTTTTTTTTTTGTCATTCTTATCATCAACCTTTTCAATTCTTACCACTTTAGTCCTACATGTGGATTTTCCGTTAGTGTTGCTGACATTACATTTTAAAAATTGAAAATATTCCAAAAGAATAAACGATCAAAGATTAAAAAAATTTTGGATCAGCTACAAATCGTGGAATTTCTCAATGAAAGGAAATTACAGTTAAAGAGATTATCGGAAACTAATGACACATGCTCGATCGGCTCCGGAACGGAAACTTGCGGACGAGACCTACTGCTTCATTCTTTCTTTTGTTTTTTGTTTTCATTTTTTTAATCTTTTTGTCACATTATTTATTCATTGAGAGTTTTTAAATAATATTTCTAAAATTTTAAAATGCCACACCAGAATCTCACAATAGAATTAAAGGGATAAAAATCAAGAAAATTGAGGATAAGAATGGTAAAAAAATAAATGTTTAACACGAGAGTGATAAAATTATAAAAGACTGAGAATTAAAATGATCATTTTCCTTAATTTGTCAAAAAATATATATATAATTTTATATTTTCTCAAGATGTGCTTACAAAATTTATCATAGTCAAAGTTCCTCCGTAAATTTAATTAACAATATTCATGTAATATATATATATATATATAATAATAGTCGGACCAAATGGACATGCTAGAAAGTTATCTAACTTAAACCAAATTGCTTTAACTTTGCTAAATGGCCTCACCCATATCGCCACCCCCCACAGCCATCACTCTCTTATCCTCGCGAAATCTCCATCACCCTCTCCCCCCACACACACATAGGTACGGACTATCTATAAATATGCACCTGTGACGAATCTTCTGGGGTGTCGTACGGCTGTCTAGCTGTTTCATCAGCAACTGATACTTGAACGAATGGATGTCCAGATTCCACGATGGGACACTGCCCTCCCTTGCTTCGTGACCGTCTCTCGCTCTTATCTTCGTGGTCACGACGATCTACTGTCAAGTTATAGTCGTTTGCTATTCTTGTAACCGATAATGTGTTAGTGGAAGCCAGGAGTGAGACTGCACAAGGGGTCCAGAGATCTGTTCAAGCCAGCCGTCGGTTTCACTTCCTGAATCATTGGACCGTGGGGGGGTGCACATGGATATAGTTGGGATTACAGCCTGTTTTGGTCCCTCAGCACCCCAAGAATGGTTCTCGGGTGGTCCAAGGATGTAATATGCAAGGTGACCTACGACAGGATGCCGACTGTTACCATTGTTCCCCATTAACCCGCGTGGCTTCAGCAATCGCACTCTTCAAAACGACGTAGACACCAGGCCGGGAAACGAAGGCTTCTCCACCTTCATCTACCTTTATCGAGCACTCGGCCGGCCTCGTACAGCTTGCCTGCATTTTCAGGATAGATATCCTGCCGTTGTCTTCCACAGTTTTTCTTTCTTTCTTTCTTTCTTTCTATCAGTTTAGGTAAATTGCATGAACAATCAAAGGTTTGAAAGGGTATAGTTTGAACTACCCCTTCAAAAATACAGCCATTGTCTCCCACCGTTGGGTCGATGGAGAGGCACCTAGCATCTCTAAGTTCATGATTTCAAATTTTTATTATACATAATTAATTTATGGGAATGTAAGTGATTTCCTAATTAATATTTTATGCTGATTGTGGATATGGTCTTTTGCGAGCGATTTCTCGAGTCCAACGGCGGCGGCCCACTGCACGCACCTTGCTTTCATATATGCTAGTGTATCTCGACAAGTATATATATATAATGATCTACACATCGCTGACTTATTTGTTTAGATGTACATGTTAAGTTTTGTACACAGCTCAGTTACAAATCTAATAAAGCTGGGAAGAAGACGGAAATTATATATATATATTTATTTCATAATATAATTAAATTATAATTCTAATAGTATTTTAATGTGCTCATTATTTGCCAACATAACGTAATGAATAATGATCAGTTGCTAACATGACATGTTGACGTGATAAATTTTAACTAACGTTGCATGATAATATGACGAAAATTCTGCTTGCGTATAATGCCGCATGACACAACGAAATACTACATTCGTCTACCGTTAAAATTATGATTTAAATATATTATAAATTCAAATTTATGAAACTGAAAGAACCATTTTTATGGAAATTCTACCTGCATATAAATATAAACGTGTACTCGCCAACATCTGATGGCCCAAAGGCAAAGAGAAGCGGCAGCTCTTTGAAAGGGACCATTCACCTATGCGCTGTTAAGTGGGAACTCTTGGACTTTGGGAAAGGGGAATGTTATCCGTTATTATTATTATTATTATGAAAAATGTCATCAAGAGAAATTGATTATATTCGTATACTTCGCATATAAACGCATATTTCCGAGGCTTAATTTTGACACCTAGCGGGTCTACCTAATTTCGTGAATGTTTTTTTTTTTTTTTGCCTAATTTTTCTGAACCGCTAGCCAAAGAATTGTGAAACCAGTGCTTACTTCGATCCCGACTCACATCATGAAGTGCACCCTCCTTCCTGAGACAATATGTCAAGCAGTGGATCGGATCAACAGATACTTTTATCCGGGGGGTCTCTACCGTGGAGAAAAGGAAGTTGCACCTCCTCAATTGGGAAACGGTCTGCCGTCCAAAGGAGGAAAGGGGACTGGGCATTCCTCGATGGGAAGGTAGGAATCTAGCTCTACTAGGAGGGTTGGCTTGGTGATTGGAGAGGGGTGAAAGACCGTGGACATGGACATGGCCACATATCCTCCGAGCGAGAGGGAATGAGGAAGGAGAATTGACTGGGGGGGAACAGTCTGAACTGATGCGCAGTTCTTCAGTACGGGAAGCCTGTGTGTAGTCTAGGTGAGAGATGGGTGATAGGAGATGGTTCGAATGTTAAACGTTTGGCTACAGGACTGGTCAGGCATGGGTCCGTCGAGGAATCTCACACAAGGGCCGCTACCAAGAGGAGAACAGGACAGGAGGGTAGATTCGATCTTCATCGCAGACGGGGAATGGAGTTGATCCTCCCTTACGCTTTTCTTTTCCCAAAGGAGCCATCGAGGAGCATCGCGAGTATACCAAGATCACAATCTGGGCTACTGGAAGACCGCAAAGTGTGGAAATACTCGAGGGACGGATGCTATGACACTAAATCTGCCTATCGATTGATTGATAACCCACATGGGGGAACCTTGTGGCAATTTTAAGTGGGCGTGGATGTGGAAAACTCTAGCGCACCCAAGAACTCAACACTTTCTCTGGCTGTGCTACCACAGAGTAGTGCCGACAGCTAGCTTTCTGTCCCGAAGGGGATTGAGAATCGATTCCATGTGCAGGATGTGTCAAGAAATTGAGGAGGACCTAGAGCACATCCTCAGGTCATGTCGAGTGGCAAGATCAGTTTGGCGGTGTCTGAGGATCCCGAAGATGAAGAAGGGCTCTTTTAGCACAGGATTTAAGGAGTGGATCCTTGTCAATAGCCCTAGCCTATGAAATTCATACACCATCTACCCCATGGAGTATCATCTTCCTCAAAACCCTCTGGAATCTCAGGAAACAGAGATGTGCCACTCTATTCAATGATCAGGAACTCGACCATGCCTTGCATAATCTGTGCTCGAGCAGGTCGAGGGAATTTTACCAACTGCAAGAACAGGAGAAGATTGCCAAGATGGAGGGGATCCTGGTGCGCTGGTACCCACCTCAAGAGCATTGGATCAAGCTGAACTCAGATGGAGCCGTGGACCAAGCATCGGGGAGGGCGGGAGCAGGAAGTGTATCCTCCATGATGCCGATGGGAACTAGTTACTGATCCAAGTGTGTTAGCAGAGCTTTGGGGACTGCTAGACGGATAGCGGATGGCTAGGAGCTTGGGAATTGACTATTTAACTGTTGAATTACAGATGCGCTTTCCATGATCAATTTGGTTGGGTCCAAGATTGACTCTTAACTTGTTGCTGTTGCCCACTATCCTTCAGTGTAGGTGATACGCACGAGGATTGCAAAGACTCCGTGGCAGGACATGCGTATCGGGAACGCGAAGGACTTCCCTTCTGGCTCGACGAGAGCCTCCCTTCTGGAGGAACCTCATGGTGGATTGTCGGATATATCAGCGAATGAATTGAATGGCCCTTTCGTTTCTAGACTAGTTAGTGCAGCTAGAGGTCTGTTGATGTCAACTGGGACATTGGTCACAAATTCTTCAATGACTGTTGTATGACCCATCGTGGGTCCCTTTGCTTATGCTTAATCTCCCTTGTTACCCAAAAAAAAAAGAGAGTCATTTCACCAATTAAGCATAGGTAGCAACAACACTTAAGCTCTTATGCAATTGTGCTTTCATTGTATAGAAGTCATAACCTTATATGAGTAATACTTAATTAGAATTTATTTAAATGAAAAATTAGTCATATTTTGATTTTACATATCCCCACTTAAATCAATATGGGTTTAATATTACTTATCCACGAGGGATAAGTGATCTCCCCAACATAATGTCGGATATGTGAAGAGCTTCATATTAATCAGTTGACCGACAGGCCGACTCCAATGGCTGCAATTGGGGAATGAAACTAAGTGGCCACCACGAATGGCTCCAAACGGAGCAATCCTTTGTCCGACGGCCCACCTTCTTCCCTGAACCTGCACGGTCTCCCGTTTCCCAACGTCTCATAACTCCCAATCTCGACCCCAACGTTCTCACAATTCCCACCGTCCTCCCCCTGTTCCTCCCCGGTCGTTTCTTCATCCGCTCCCCGCGTGTTGAAGTTGCGGTCGGAGTCGTCCTCCCAGAGCCTCAGCCTCAGGCGGCCCTCGCTCCTCTCCACGTGGAATGATTTCTGCGGAGAGGACACCGTCACAGCCTCCAAGACCAGCCGCCCGCCCTCCCTGTGTGGCCTCATATGGACTCCGGCCGACCCGCTGATTGATGTCAGTGGCGGCGGGAAGCTCAAGCTCCCTCTGCGGCTCAGTCTCTTCGTACCCAGAAAGCTTCTCGGCGGTGGATTCTTCACTCCCGGGGCAGTCGATGAAATTGCAATATCGTCAAGGCCGCTGATGTTGCTGCTGCCGGTCTCGCTTCCCAAGCTCTCCGTGCACATCTCCAGGCTGATCTTCTCGCCGAGCGGCATCGAGTGGGAGTGCTTCATGAGCGGCTGGACATAGACGCCGTCGTGGTCGCCTCCACTGACGGGCTTCATGCTGTCGGAAGCAGACTCCAGGAAGCTCCACCCTTCCGTTGTCGGGTCGGGGTTCTGACGGTTGATGGCAGTTTTGGCAGTTGTTGGGTCAGGGGCGGCCGTGGCGGCCACAATTTTGTTGTGGGTAACCCTTGCCTCGGGCTCGGCCAGCCTAGGCGGCTTCTGGGTCGGCCCGAGGAGCCAGGACGAGTCCGGCTCTGGGGGAGCCAGTCTGAGCCGCAGAACAAGCGGCTCCACGAACCTGGGCTCGAGGCATGATTGCAACCCTTGGCACACACTTGACGACATGCTCTTATCCACCACTCACAATTATTAAATGCCTAAAGCTCGGGCGGAAAGTGGACGGAAATAGAAATTTGGGTGAGGGAAATTACGCGAAAAACAACTGATACCGCTCTAGTGGGCAGAGATTTCGAGCGATTCCCATCTCGAATTTCTATTTCTTTCTGCTGTTATGGAAATCTGGGGTGAAGAGGTATGGACAATAGGGGGGAGAGATGAGGTGAGGTACCAAGAGAAGTGAACATGAGAGTGAAGGAAGAGGGAGGGGTCTGGGCACATATTTATACAGCTGGGGAGCGAATAGGATGCTGGGGTTTTGATACCCACTAGAAGAATTGCAATGCTTCTTACGCTGCCACACATTGCAAAATTTTTATACTCATAAAATTAAATGACGGGGCAAATAAATAAATAAATAAATAAAAGATGAGTGGGAATACCCCTTTTTTTTTCTTCTATAGACAGAGGGAAATATTGGCTGTTGAATGCTAATCACATGACAAAATGACAGTAGGAACCTAAAAGGTTCATTATTTTCCTAACATTGTATCCGAATCGGTTATAAATCGCTAGTTCCATCGCATCGTTCAGCCCGTTCTGTAAAGAACTATCGATTGACTCAATGAGATGTCACCAAGAGCATTGCCATATTACTCATATCTGCTTACGTGATGTCGTCGGTACTGATTAGCTAACATGGCAAATTAAATTAATGTACACGTGGCGCAGTACATGCCTACCACATCAAGAAAATCGGGACAGAATGGTGATGCCATTAGTAAGACAAATATCCATTATCAAATATTTCATGACCGTCTTGACTTATTTAAAACATGACTGGGCATAAAAACCGAAAATAGCTTATAGAAGTTCGGTTGTCGCTATTTTTCGCATCGAGATAGTGGAGACGTTTGACGCATGAGAATCGAATTTTATGAACTTCTAGAGAGTGGACACTGAACCAGTCGACGAACACGTACCGGTTTGGTTTTGTCTCTCTGAATTCTTCTACCCTCCGACCTCGGCTCAGATCTTCACACCTATCCGAAACAATTTAACCGTAAGCCTTGTCATTTGCTGCTTCGTGATATGCCTTTTTTTTTTTTAGGTACAGAAATATCTTTTAACAGACGAATGGAGGGCAAGAAGGACAGTGGGGGGATGGGAACATGACCGCATGAAGAAGCACGTGGCATACATATTACGTCAAGCAAAGAACATTCCATTTGTTGCATGAAAATGAAAAGGCGAGTCGAATTTAATTTAATAAAAAAAAACTAATTCTTTCTTTTTTGGTAATAAAATTAATTAATAAACAAACTGTACGTCCTAACTGGATGTTGTATTTTATATAACGTATTATCACATGACATGTGATACTATATATTCGTTCAATAAGAAATTAATATTTTAAATATTATTTTTTTTAAAAAAATATTAAATGAACCTAAAAAGAATTAGTGAACCATAAAAAAGTGACTATTAGGTTAAGAAAAAGAAAATAGTATCCTAGTGATGTAATATAATTATCGTATAAAATTAGCTTATATATGCGACAGGGATGAAAAGGCATGTTGCCATCCACACCCGAATTAAATACAGAGTTTTTTTTTCTTTTGGGGGGACAAATTTGGTGAGATTTTTTGATAAAAGATTTTTAAAAAAGCAAGAAAGGAAGGAAGAGCAATTACAGACATGCGTTGTTGCATATATATATATGTATGTATATGTGTACACGTGTATATGTATGTACTTATGTAAGTATACGTTATGTCTATCCAGATCACAAAGCAATGGCATAACTGCACCTGCAAGTCCTAACCAGCTTGAAAACAAGAATTCCAAATGGATCGATCGATGTTGCCTGCAACTATGAAGTCAGTGGAGAGACAGGAAGGAGACCTCAGCTGGCTAGTAGGGCAGAATCGGAAGGCGAGAGGGGGGGCGCAGTGACCGAGATCCTCTTACCTTGCTGCCGGTGCGATCGAATGAAATGAAGAATCGCTGTCGAGCGGGGAACAGACACGGGGAGGAGGAGCCGCTCGGCACGCGACCGGTGCGACAAATCGCTGCCGGCGAGAGAGAGAGAGAGAGAGAGAGCAGGCCCACGCTATGGCAAGCTGAGAGCCACCGTCCAATACGAGGTAAGCGCTGCCATCGGCATAACTAACTACGAGCAATCCTCTTACCAATTCCTCCATCTCTCTCTCTCTCTCTCATCTTATAACACAGCCGTTGCAATGTTAAATTCTCTCCATCAAACGCGTTAATCTCCTAACAAACTATTGATGCGGTAATTATCTATTAAAGTGACAAGTTTACGCGTGACCAAGTTTGCTAGCATGACATGCTCACTTGTAACCAGCCTGCTAATGTGGCAAAATTTTTGCTGATGTGGAGTGCTCACGTGTCACCAAGTTGCTGAGGTAGCACGACACATTGACATTAATTAACGACGGTAGTTTGCACATGTTTAACCGTAGTTGACGGAGATAACCCAACGTTGTAACAGTTTTAAACTTACAAAGTTGAACAGGACACCTTCAAATTTTTAGAACTGAGCTACCATGATAGACAAACTCTTTTTTATATAGAATACGCTCCGTCTACTAATTGATGTATATAGATATATATATATATAATATGTGATATGCGGCTTTTTGACCAATCTCCTTCGGCGCCGACCTTAATTTGGTTCCCTGTGTCCCTCCCGTCGCGCCTTTTTCCCCTTCCAAGAAAAAGCCCTAAAAATCGTTTTTAAATGGACAGATAGAGGGGGCCGGGGAGGGCTACGTGGGCAACTGTATTTCTTGCCAAATTAATTTGGAGCACTCCACTCCACTACAAGGGGAACCCCACATGGTCGATTAGGGGGGGATCGATGTCACGAAGCCATTGGCCACTCCTAATAATTATTAGATTAATAGTTATTAATAATGTGAGATTCGACGGCCATGAGGGCTTTTTGTAGCTCATAATAACTTAGCCTTTTGATTTGGGTGAGTATGCCACTCTTACTTGTCTCACTCTATGACAAGTTAATTACTAATTAGTTAAAAAGGCAAGTCTCTTGACTGTCTCGTGATTTCACTGAATAATAAAATCAGATGCTATTTTTTTTTAGGTATTATAAACAAATTGTTCATAGGGAAGTGACACCCGTACCCATCTATGGTCATGGTGGTGGAGTGACCCACTTGTAGCCCACAAAGCAGGTAATGCATGGCTCTAATTTTCACAACGATGCTTTTAGGGTTCATCTAACCCGCCCGCCCGCTCTCTCTCACCCGGTCAAAGGCAACCAAGAAAAAAAAGTGGGGGTGGGGGCTTGATGGAGCAAAGATAAATCGACGACATGCCATGAGGGGAGTCAAGTGATTCTTTAGCCAAATCGGAGAGCGACTTCTTCTTCTTCTTCTTCTACCCATAGGCATCTTTTGGTCTTGAAAAAAAAAAGAACACTTAGTTTCCAGCTTTTCTATATATGGGCAGGAATCACTCCCTGGCGATTCAGAAAGTAAAAGAACAAGTTTCCAGTGTCTGAAGATGACACCAATATTATTACTGAATTTGGTCGATCAATGGATGTTGGGTGACACCGAGAGATGTCCTTGCTTATGTCCTTTGACTGCGAACTTAGCGGGCATAATCTCTTCGCAGTAGAAATGGATTCGGTGGTAGATCCGATAGAAGATTTTGGTTTCCCAGCACCGTCTTATGAACCGACCATAAACTTCCTCGGGCACCGTTGAGGAGTGTTTTTGCCTTCGACCATAGTTTTCCAGGCCAACCAGAGGACTAACTAATTTTTCCCACTTCCCCATTTGGGGGAGAAAATGGGAAAGATGTGAGGAACCATATTACGGCTTGGGGCTACACATTTGTTACGATAAATCTACACCTCCCGTTGTGTCCTGATGGTGAAAAGCGAAAACGGTTTCTGAAAGTTACAGCAAGGGAGAACAGTTTCCCGAAGCAGAACTGGGCAGTCCCTCTTTATTGCTGCTGCAGGCGCACAGTAAAAACGGAATACCTGACCCCTCTATATGTTCGCTTGTATGATACGTTTCTGAACCGACTGGAACTGATCTTTCATTAGTGTACATTACAAGACAGCAAGCTCCGAGTGGTACAAGTTTGAAAGTCTATGCATCCACTAATGTCAACATTTCCAACTATTTATTCTTTTGTACTCGGGAAAAAAAAATTTTGAGGAATTTCCTCGCACACAGTTTTGTTACAGTCGATGATTTCAGCCCGTGGAAGCATACTAGAGCAGGTGAACTACATGGTACCCAGCGAGTAAAAACTGGACCGATATCTCTGTCAAGAGACATGTAGATTTTGGATTTCTACTTGTAGAGTCCGCAGTTGATTCTCAGCCATGGATAGTTCCTTCTGGATTTCCACTACTTTGTCAAGTCTCCGCTGAGCTGCCTCTTGGTAAGGCCTGCTGACGGCGTTTATGTAGGTCTCCATATTACTGACCGTTTCTGAGAGATCCTTCTGCATGGCCTCTTCAACTTCACGAGCAAATTCATCCACAGCCTTATTTACCTTATTGATCACTGCTTGTCGCTTCCCGGGAAAGTTTGAAATTGCTAATAGCCTATCACCAATTGAGAAAGAAAATTCTTTATGAGCTTCTAGAAGAAAATCAGATAAATCAAAACTACAATATCTATCAAGACTGAAGCATGCTTCCCAGATAAATATTGAATCCCAATTATGTTTCATGCCAACAGCTTCATATGTTCAAGAAAATTTTGTAAAGTCCTCTTGCCTTCTGATTGATATCAGGATTACTCGCACACATGTAAAGGCATGTATTATGGTTGAATCTGGACTCGCAACAGGCAAAAACTGTGCAAAGAGATGTCAAATTGGCTAGTACACGAGCAAAGGAAGAGCTCTCACCCTCCAGCAGAACATAGCCCAAGTGCTAGAAGATCTTCAAGAGTGGTTGGCAATACTGATGTCAGAAGGGAGGCAGATAAGCCAGCTGCTCCAAGTCCCCCAAAAGTTTCCAGGAACTGAACTTAATGTCAAACTGGAGATTAGGTCTTATTTTATGTGTTCTATTATTCCCCCCACCCAAAAATAAAAGCCGAGATGCTCCAAGACCACCAAAAGTCTGATAATTCAAGCCTTCTGATACATAAAAGTTCCACATATAGAAGTGAAGAACATAACAAATTGGAAAAGGGAGTCTACTTTTTCAGCTTAATCCTTCAATTGATAGGATTACTGAAATTTAATAATCTCCTTTTTCTTTATCTGAAATGGAGAAAAAATTACGGAAAGAGCGAGTTGTTCTTCTACCCTTTATTCCCATGCAACTTCACTCTGCTCTGTCGGTAGCCCTCTCTCTTGGTCTTCCTTCCTGTCAAGTCTCTCCCTCACTCCCTCCTCTCTCCTCTCACCCACTTTGCTCAGTCTCTCGTCCTCACCCCTCCCTTTCACATCTCTAAGCATTTGTGTCATTCCTTGCTCTCCATAACTACAACCTAAGACACATCCAAAGGTGAACTTCTAAAATATCTTGAAAACTGGCTTATTATGAATTTTTTAGCACAATCTACATAAACAAGCAACTTTAAGCCTATAACTTTAGGTGGTATTTTGCATTTGAAGATCAAGACATTTAGAACTTAAGAGTTCTACTAAAAAAACACCCGAGTTTTAATATGTTTCACCAAAACATTCTGTAACTTGCCAACAAATTTGTTATGGCCAAGGAATAACAGGAGCACAATTTTTGCTAAATATAGGAGAAATTGAATTTGGCTGCATGATTTTGCATTTGATGGGCAAAGAGCAAAATCACAAAATCAGTGTGAAAATTTTGTGCAGTCTTACTTATTTAAAAGGGAAAAAAAGACAAAACAAAATGCAGTCTAAACCTGACAAGAGATTTTATTGATGTCAGCATATAAGCAGCTATCATATAAGCAGAAGTCCAAGTTCAAGAGTAACTCACCGCTTCCCGAATTTCTTTCTCAAAAAGCCTGGATGAAGTACTAGCACTGAAGCTCTCGATGACCGTCAGGCTGAGTTCATTTTCTTTTCTAAGCAATTCATGCTTCTCCAGTGACATCTCATTTGCTGTATAGGATAATGAAGGCCATCTCCTTTCAAAAGATTCCCTATATTGCTTTCCTCGCTTTGTATTGCTTGATTTCAGCCAAACCATATAATCTACCAGTAAACTCTGTAAAGCAGCAAATCAAAGAAGACAAGATATATCAACATTAGCAGACAAAACAGAGAAAATTGTTTAGTTGAGGACTATCTTCTCCCATTTTCTTGCCTGGTTATTCTCTTAAAGTGAGGAAATCTTCAGCAAAAGCTTTTCTTTCGATGAAAGAGAATAAATGTCTTTGTTTCCTAAAAAATTGCAAGAAAGAAAGAAAGAAATATAAATAAGGGAACCCTGTGTGCTTTGTGACAGAAAACAGAAAACCCCTCATTCAGAAATTGTGTAGCAAACAACATTATACAATATAGAACATAACTGAAAATTTTTAATTCCACCTCCTCATCATTTCCCCCTGAAAAGAGAGGAAAAATGGAGACTAACCTAATTTCAAAGATTGTGACATTTCACCGCATATGAATAGGAGGCAGTCATAGACGGATTATGCATTCAATTAGAACATATTCTGAACTGAAAACAAAAAGCAGCTTACACGTGCATCAAGGAGTGCAGGACTGATTATGTCATTTTGAACCCTAGAAGCTGCGGGCATTCGAGCAGATTTTTCCCCCTTAAAAACATATGCAGCAACAACGTCGAGATTTGATAATTGGAGAGTGGATTCTATAAGCTCCATGATACGTGATTTTGTGTATGCAATCTACAGTTTCAAGCACAAGTACAAACAATAAATACATGTAAATAAGAATTTAATTTTGTACTGACCAAAAAAAAAGAATTTAATTATGTACAAAGGCTGATCAACATTGTGTTGATCAATCTATTTCTTACCTTAAGAAAAATGTAAAATTTTGTCTCTACCTCTAATATTTTCCTTAAACAGATGAGCAACAACCAAAATTTATACAAAAGAACTCAACATCTTTAACTTTATGTTCAATAAACACTTTCATCCCTCAACAAACCAACCCAACTAATGGCCAGACAGGAGCAAGCATAAACAAGGTCTACACTCAGCTCACTTGAACCTTGTTAAGGTTTATCCAGTCTCATTCATAAGCCAAATAGACAAACTCAAGAGCCTTTATGAGGCCAATGCATGTTCCACCAAGGCCAAGAAGGACAAGGAACTCCAATGAGGCCAAGGCCTATCCTTGCTGTGGTAAGGCCTGAGCAGGGTATATAGTTGCAGTGAGCTGTTTCCAAAAATGTAAATGAATACAAATGGCTTCCTTTTCTTTACTCTCTTATCACGATTGCCATTACCATTGCAGTATAACTTAGGATGCAGTTAAAATATAATATTTTGGGTAATTAATCCTACCATGATGATTAGTTTGGAGGTTGGACAATTATACCTACCAATATTACGAAAAGCATATTATGTCTAAAAAAGTTACCAGTGACAAAATCTGTCTTCTTCTTGAGATACTCTCAGCTTCCATCTTAACAGCATAGTCTTTAGCATCATCAATTATGTCTAGCACAGATGCCAAATCCTGCTGTGCAATTTGGCAATCTTTTCTCAGAAGGGAACTGCATGAGGAAATCAGTTGCTCTGCAATTGTGACAGGGGTTTCAAGCTTAAGTCTTATCCTTTCCTTCCCGGTGCTCGTTGATCCATCTAAGAAACTGTATAAGAACTTCTCAATAGTGTAGAAGCTACTGATTCTCCAATCAGGATCAGAAATTGATAGTCCTTGACACTCTCTTGGGACAGCATAGGAATCTACAAGTTTTGCTTCCAGAGCATATCGGGCAGAGACAGGATACAGAGTCACTTGTTCCACATTTAGCAATTTTTGGGCATTTTCTTCGATGAATGATGTTGCTTCCTCAAGCTGCATGATTTTCGTGACAATATTGAAGAAATTAATTACCTTGAATAGAAATAATTATTGCTGCATAGTGCAGATAAATAAGTCGATAAAGCAGGAAAGTGGATGTCTTACAAACCTCATGAGCAGTCCGGTATATGTCAGACTTGTTCAGCACAAAGACAACCTTTTTCTTCCATTGCTGCGTGTATTGGAGAAAACCAACCTACACAAACATGTGTAAACAAATAAATAAATTAGGATCTGATAACATTAAATAAATGCCTATGATACTCGGTATATATTCCTCTTAGCTGCAAATAGGCACATCTCATATCCACTTCTAGGGTCCTAAACACATATTTGTTAAAGGTCAATGAGAAGAGGAAAAAAATAAAATAAAATAAAATATTTAAAAATAAAAATGTAAAAGCAAACGCAAATTTAGATGTAACAGTAGGAATTTCCATGCGAATGATATCATAAGACACAAAGAAACATATCTATTTGTGAGATTGGTCAATCCCGCATGATGAACTACTTAGTTTTGCATCCTTTGCTCAATTTCAAGGGATCATTCAAGATCACAGGACACTTTTGAGGAACAATAATATCAGCTTTTACTACTACAATCAGTACCTATATAGCACTTCAAACAAGTCATGTTTATAAATTAGCACAGAAAGAGTATTTACTGCTACAAGAAACATACCTCACTTTCAGTCAAAGGGCGGTCAGCGGAAATAACAAATAGAAGCAAATCTGCACGAGGTATGAATTCTTCTGTAAGACGTTGCTGTCTTTGAAGAATGACATTAGTTCCAGGAGTATCAACAATAGTCATCTGCTTCACAGTAAGGTTTATATGATCAGTTTGGCATAGCAAATATACCAAACCCATGACAAGGAACATTATGTTTCACTTACATGAGCTACTTCACAAGGAAAAATGAAGCTATTTGTGCTCTTGAGAATCACAGGATCAGTAAATCATGTTTCTATTATATTATATTAGTGATACATTTGTATTTAAAAAAGAAGATCATCAAACCGTAATGTCTGCTAAATTGTGTCTTTCACCCAGATAACTCTGCCATGAGGCAACAGAGAGGACAATTTGGACCTGTTAATCTAGATATATACATATATATATATATATCTTTATGCATATCTGTGATATAGTATTCTATTTCTATATCCATTTCTATGTAGTTATAGTAAAAGAGATTTACAAAATGTAACGCTTCTATGGGTGGTCCAATGATCAATCTTCCCATTTTTTATCTTTTTTCCAAGTTTTTCAACTATACATTCCACAATTAAGGCCCAAAATTTTAATACTGTTTGATACTTTCTTCCAAGTTTTCATTCAAGTTTGAATCACAAAATTTTGCCATTGTTTTACATGTCATAATACTAATTTTCAAATCTATATTTACCAAAATAGAGATAAAATTTACAATTTTCACATGACTTCAATAAATTAATCTCAATTCTTCAAATAAATTTAAAAATCCACATGCCAGACTATATGTGTGTATAGATATCTTTTTGGTAAAAGAATTTCATAATTTACTGAACAAATCAACATAGTTTCATCCAAGCACTATCCCGTCTAAAATGCTGTATAATCGACTATTGATCTGTGTTTAATTATGATAATGCTCTTTTATTATTCAATCCACAATGTCTAGCTTTCTTTAAAAAAATGTTAATTTTCAATTAATCGACCATCCTATCATCCTCAAGGAAAATAATATCATCCGTTTCTGACAATTGGAGAAATATTGCTGCAGATTATGTTGCAAAAAATAAGATGTAAAAAAAAAAAAAAAAGTAGCAACAGTTTTGTATCGAAAATCATTTAAAACCAATTCAAGATGTAATTTCCATGTAATATTAATAGGCAGCAATATGGGGACTTTTCTTCTATATTTAGCATATAAAGCTATTCAAAATTAGTTAAGATTTAGTTGGGAAGATGATAGAAGGGAAAGAAAAGGGGAAGTTAAGCCCAACTAGGTGGCACCATTTAAGTGATCAATTACTTGATCCATCATATAGATTAAAGTTTACTAAATGAATTAAGTGGTTTATAACTACGTTGGTTCTGAGAAGCCATGTCACCCAAGTCTTGATTCTGTCCTGCTTCACTCTACTCCCCTTCTAATTTTCATCCTACCCAACACTTAAGCACTTGTTTTATTAAGTATTATATACCTCCATATTCAATCTGAAGCATTGCCAATTTATCTCCTCTGGGTTTAGTTCAGCTTTATCAGCGCATTACTCACCTGACCACTGCACAAACAGCTGTGGTTGCTCCTTTCAAATATCGATCATCCCATGAAATTAATATGCATCTAACTTACCAAGACATGACTTATTGCACATTAGTTTCCAAAGGGGAGAAAATATTACCTAAGTTCATATTACTATTTGACTGTACTTCCATTCTTCAATGTAGCTGATCTACCCAAAATGCCATATGGCCACATAAAATAAGTGACAGACAACAAGGTACAAGGTGGACTACATCTACTTACTTCTTTTAGAATTGGTGCAGGTAGGTAACATATGTACTGACCATCAGGGCATCTTTCACAACGTTGTATCTCATCAGAAGCCAACTCTGAATATCTCAGAAAAGTGATCTCATTTGTCGTGGGAACAACCCCCTCTTTCAGATACCTCTCTCCCAGAAGAGCATTGATAAACGTTGATTTCCCAGAGTTGAATTCACCCTATATATCAATGAGGAAACATGTAAATGAATATACAAGAACTTATTAGACTGGTACATTTAAAGCAAAGCAAGCGAGCGAGCTGAGAAACAAATTTCCTCATATTGATAAAAATTGCTCCCTACTCAGGAATATAATATGCTGGTCCAGGACATCAATATTTCATTTAGAAAATCTTCTGAAAATTGGCAATTTATTGCCTGCTCTAATTACCATTTATTGTATAGCCTTTTCAATCTTCAATCATATTTAGCCAATACATGCAGACAATTTTCTTTTCACTGTAATATTACTGCTAATCAAATGCAGCAGATTATTTTGATTCTCCTTCAAGGAACTGGCAGTTGATCAGCAGCCTTTATTTCACAAACACGTCTACTGGAATCTGGACTTGAAGAATCTATTGTTAAAAAATGTAAAACACGAAATGAATATTCTCTGCCTGTACCAATAAACCATTTAATTTGTACAACACAAAATTAAGGTGATATTTATTTTGAGAGATGGTCGGAAGGCATCAAGCAATGGCCATCAAATATTCAACCATCTGCAGATAAAGGTTGTGTGATAACAGCATTGGACATGTAGTCTTACAAACTCCAACAGAGAGAAACGATCATAATGTTCTCTCATCAATAAGTCAGTACAAGCAGAGTGTCAAAAATTAGCCAAGACTTAATCATGAAGGGAAATGAGGTGAGAAAGTCAAGGAGGAAGATAGAAGGTGAGGAAGGAAAATGTAGAGAGACTTGAGTACAATCTAATACAAAAAACCACTTGTTCACTTATCATTTACTCAATGATTAAGTTACTTATTACTATAGTGCATGAAATGACTCCAGGGCTCTCCCTGTAGCTTCTCTCTTCATTCGCACTTCAGATAGATCTAGACCAACTCTTAAGCACTTAATCCTTGTAGTAGTTATCAAACACCACCTAACTTGTATATTGAACTCGAATTAGGAATGAAAAACATAGTACATGTGAATATAAGGACATGATTACTGATACCCATATTTCTATCAAGAAACTGCCAATATTAGAGTTTATGCTTCTAGAAAGTAGTAAAAAATGTGTAGAGGAAATGTTTTAAGAAATATTGATTTGTGCAGACGTGTATAATAAGATTTCCCATGCCCATCTCCATTGCTAATGTCCATGTATGGGTGGCTTCACCAAAAGCTATGTGCCAAGGGGAGAATCGAACGCACACCCTCATGAACTACTCACAAATTGTACGCATGCTCTAACCACTTGAGCTAACCTTTAGGGATTTACCAGATGAGCAACTTGGAAAGATAAACAAACAAACATATTGCTAGGACTAAGGTTCAGGCCAAATTGTGAGTTTTCTGGCCTTGGTAGCAAATTTGAGAAAATGTGAGGGAGACAAACAAGAGACAGAGAGAGATGAAGCTAGCCAGGAAAAATGTGACTTATGGTGCATCATAGCTATTGCACACATTTTCTACTCCTCAAGTAATGGAAGATAAAGAAAACTGAAGATAAGTTTTGAAAAGGAAAAACTTCTTCAGGACATAAGGAAAGAACTCATCTAAAAAATTAGAGCTGATACCCATGTATATCCCTGGAACCAGAATTTGTCGTAAGTTCAGCACACAATTACCACTATAACCAGTAAAAATGGCTCATCAATTTGAGAAACAGCATCAATCAGAAGTGAAATCTCCTCCATCTGCCATCAATAACAACCAAGCTGCTTCAATGTAAAGTAAACAAATAAGATTGAATTAAGTGAAGAAAATTTTAATAAAGTGAAAAACTGCTTAAAAAGCAACTTTAGCTACCAAATTTAACTAAAAGATCACCATTGGAGCAGCTTTGTGAATCACATTGATTACTTCCACCAACACCGATTTCTCGGTTTCAATTAACTGTTTCTCTTGATCCTCCAGATTAACAAAGCCAGCCACTCTCTTTGTCACATGAAAATCTTTCTTAGCTTCTACTACGTTGAGCTCACTGGAGCTGCCAAGCCGATTGGTCAATTCATTCATTGGTAAACTTGCTGTGTTAAACAGTCCACTCTGAATTGCATCACTAAATAAGCCCAAGTCCTTCAATGAGATGACAAAACCACCAGCTCCAGATCTCGTTAACTGTGATGCTTCAATGAGTAAATCCGACTTCCCCGTTGAAGGAAAAGAAACAAAAATTGGGATCTTTACATCCTCAAGTAAAGATTTTAGATTGTTATTTGAGTTCTTCCCTTCAATGATATCGCATATAAGAAAATCAACACCTTCTGAAGTAGAGATGTTAGTCGTGGTGCTTGTAGTTTGCACAGTCCGACCCACCAAAGGGAGAAACACCGCTTCAGATTTTGAATCCATCATCATGTTTCGGGCCACAATTGCTGGAAGCCCTGAAATACGACAAGGGTAACAATCAGCTGTTGCCTTGTCTAGGTCTGATAATGGTAGAATTATCTAGTTTTGTAGTCTCTGAATTTTCATAACAATAAACTGTAAACTTTCAAATTAGACATAAATTTCCTGTCACGGGAAAAGTTCAAATAAATTGACAGGGTACTATAGAAATTAGTATTAGTAACTGATCAAACTTCAGCAGCTTCCATTTTGTGTGCTAGTAGGCCATGCAGATTGCTCAATGCAAAAGAATTGAAACCATCTCGACAAAGAATCAGCATAGTAACCAGAACCATATCATATGGAAATTCCATATTGTTCCCATAACTACCCAACGAACATTGATAGAGCATACCATCTTGACAACTTTACGGGATCAACAAGCAAATTATCAGGGAACAACATTAGAAAAAGTTTCAGAATGGACAACCACATTGTTGATGAGAGAGAGTGCATTGTGCAGAACTATAGAGTCAAAACAAAGATAACTGCATTCCGACAGTGTCAGTTATCGAGATCCTAATAATTTGACTATCCACTGCTTCAATTTAAATCCGCTAGCAAATGACGAAAGGCCATTGTCGACTCACAAGCTTAAGCAGTGAAAATAATAGAGCATAAAAAAAAGGAACCCAAAACGCAGGAAGAATGAACCACCTTGATCGGAGAGCAGGACACCGCTAGCATTGACAGCGGAGGCGATGTCGACCCGCTCTGCGATCAATAAATAGGCTCTATCCCTTATGACGGACTTCAAAACGCAGGCAGCCTCGTAGAGGCTCTTCCCTGTCCCCCCTCCACCACTCAGCACCACGATGCCAACCCGACCCGACACTGCCTCGTCTACCAAATCCACGCCATCCCCATTATTTAAAACGTCTTCGGGGGTGAGGTGGAGGATAAGAGTGGGGACTTTTATCTCAGGGCGCTTGTACCCGCCGGGGAAGACGGTCCTCGGCTGCTGCTGAGGCTGCTCTGGTATCCTATTGGGTGGTTGGAAGAATGGATTGGTGTTGGTATTGGAAATTGAGGTGATGGGTAAGTGGGCTCTCCGCGGTGGGGGCTTGAAGCGAGTGAAGATAGGAGGCGGGGATGGAATGAAGAAGAGGAAAGGATGAGCGGCTGTGGTACCGTGGAAGGAGAGCTGAGGTACCATGGGAATATTGGATGCAGAGAGAGATCGACAGAGACAGATGTTGAGATGGATTGAGCGCTAGCCGCAGTTCGAAGACGGAAGTAAGATTGAAGTGGGGTTGGGCGTAGAGAGAGTTTATCTGCTCAATGCTATCTCTGTCTGGCAGGGTAATGGCGAGGGAGACTCCACTATCCTTCTGAATCTAGGGTGAGCACGAGTCGGAAAGATTGTGATTTGTCTAATTGTGTTCCGTTTCTACGGGCCACTGGGCGACCACTTGCCAACGAGGAGATGACCAAGTTTGTAAATCCTCTTGTTTTCTTGCTGAGTATTTATAAAACCCTTTGTGAATTCTTTTAAGTGAGAATCTGAATTTTTGCAGACAAAACCAATCTGCTACACATCAGAAATTTAATGTCCGGATGTTTTGACCTGGTCGACTAATGGAAGCTTGACGGTACAGTTACATCTTCAACCAAATTCTTGAATCCTGTAGCAGATTATCAACGGCAAAAGCTCACTTCATTCTTATATGTTAAGACCATTTGCATTGACAATTTAAAAACTGATTGTTGCCAGCAATGTAATTAACTTCAAATGCAATCACGTTAGGACAATAAGCAGGCAATAAGACCAAGATCTGGAGAATTTATAACAGCGGGAATACAATATAACTTCATATCCTCATCAGCAGATCAGATCCATTTAAATGAAGAAAGGCCGGATATGTGATCAGAGACAGAATTGGGAAAGACGCAGCTTTATCACCCATCAAGAGTCCAACAAACACAAACCTTAACCAAAGTTTTCAGCATCAATCTCATATGTCATTCATAAGACAATCTTAATAAGCACCTAGGAAAACAAAAGTTCATTGACAAAATCTAAGCCCAGCGCTCTCAGAACGCCTTAGTACCTGCCCCTTTGCCTGAAAGCCTGAATAGGCACAACCTGTGGTTCAATTTCAACAAGCCCTGGAATATTATCTTTCATGCCGAGGGCAGCAAGCATCTCAAGGGTCTCCTTGTCAACCTTGATCTCGTCAGTCTTGATAGCTGACTCGTCCGGGACAAAGTCCATTCTCCTCTCGCGCTCCTCCTCCTGGAGCTTCAGGGAGATCCCACGGACCGGGCCCTTCTGGATTCTCTTCATAAGGTGGGTGGAGAAGCCCGCAATCTTGTTCCGGAGCCGCTTCGAAGGGATAATTGCAACCTCCTCCAAGATCTTCTTGTTGGTGTGGAAATCAAGGGTCATCTTCGAGTAGTACCTCTCAATGACCTGTCTAGAGGACTTCTTCACGGTCTTTGTGCGAACACGTCCCATTTCCGGTGGCTAAGTTGTACCTGAGACATTAACGGCAAAGAAATTATCGTAATGCAAGAAATATACCAACCAACCTAATCAAGAGAATTCGTGACTGGGTAAGGAAAGAACAGAAATTTTCGACCCTCAGCCAAAATTCAAGAGATACTATTGGAAAAACCCGGCAGAAAAATCCATGAAAATCAGAAACAATGAACTTGTAAAATGCGCACTCAGCTCAAAGCCAAGAAAGTCCCCCAGCCCTTCGCGGCGGCCAGACAAAGCTGAAAGCTGAAAGATACAGATACTGCTGACAATCCACAACATATGGGGCTCGCACAACGAAGATCTCAAGCATACAAATGCTTGCACACTTCAAACCGAGTATGTCAGAAAAAAAAATATATATATATATATATATATACCGGAAGTAGCAGCATATACCAAAATGACTAGCGCGTTGAGCCTTAATTTCTCAACACAATGACAACACCAAAGGCTACATTAAGACTTCCTCCTCAAGCTCTCTCAAACCCAATAAGCAGCAGCTTTGCCCACTAGAACCGAAACGACTCAAGACGTTGAGCAGGCAAATCAGGCAGAAGAGCAGAAATCGATAGGATCGAATCTTATTACTTTATGAATCGAATCAAATCGATTCACCAAAACCTCAAAAGAGCGGCGGTTACGTACCAGGAGGAGATCTTGGATCTCTGATAGGAAGGAGGGAGAATCCGAGGGAGTCCCAAATCTTCACTGCGGCCGACCGGGAGACGGTACAGTGCGGAGAAGAATGATACGTCGGGGGGATAGGAGGGAGGGCTAGGGCTAGGCATGCTGTTTGGTGTTGGGCCTGATCCAATGGGCCGGAAAGAAAGCCCAAGCCCAATTCAATGCCCCAATTTAATTTTAGAACCGACCATGCTTAGAGACGTTTACTAGACATACTTCAGTGGACATTAAAACCTTAGGAGGGATCGAATCTATAGAACAGGAGCAGCACCAATCTTGGATCCGAACCCTTCCCCATTATGAATTATATAATGCATTGCTTAGATCTGAAAAATCAGACGGAATCTTTCCTGAGCCTTGTCCCTTTAATTACACAGTAGTGTGCACTTATCCTACTGGGATTTTGCTCTTAATTAATCTCACAAGATTTGGCATCGCTTGCTCTGTCCCCACACCCCCACACACCATCACCCCTCTCCCCCTCTCATTTTCTCTTCTTTCTTGGATCTCAACGAGCAGGGACACAGACGCAGGCGAATGGTGACGTGAGAGAGGTTGATGAATAGGCTATGCATATTCGTCGTTTTCTGTATAGAAACAACGTTTGACGAGGCATCAATTCACCACTTACTTATGGTTAGTATTAGCCCTTGTTGTCAGCAGTATCATTCTTACCGGTGGATTAACAGTGATTACGATCTTGTGAACGTGGCTCCTTCTCTGATCTCGGTCTCCAGCCCTGGGAACCCTGATTTGTCACACGAGAACCCAGAAGATCGAGATTCCAACTTTTCAATCTGTGTTTATACTAGCGCGGATCCTGTGCCTCGACATACTAGAGCAGCCTCGGGGTCGCAATCGCTACTGCCACAGCTTATACATGCCCTCCTCGGTCCGTCACATGCGAATATTCAGTTACCGAAGAGTGATCTCAGATACGTCAAAAAGAGTACACAGTACAGCTCATCCGGGGGCGAAAAAAAAAGGGGGAAAGGAAGAGGAAAAACTTATAATCACCTGTGTACGGATCTGATGTGTACGTGACGGCAAGGGTGACCATCGTACACAGATTGAACTACTTACTACATGGGCCGAAGGAATCGACAAAGTCATCGGTCGCATCGATCTGTCTGTCGGTGCTGTTATATATGCAAATAATAATGTGCGCGAGTAGTTGGCGGTGTGGGTAATCTCATCTGTCCTTGGATATCTCCGGACTGTACGATTCAATCCTGGGTCGCGTGCATGGGTATGATCGAGCAAGTGATTGCCGAATCATTTTGTCTCACAATTGCCCCGGTGATCTTGTGCCGCTCATGTAATGCCTAATTAGATCGTAGTCGGGCTTTAGACATAATGGGATTCAGATAAAATGAGCGAACCTCTACGTCGCCCGACTGACTGGACAACGCAATTGATGAAGAATCGTGGAAGGCGATGGATTTTTATCATTGAGGATGATGTAAGATTCATAAGTTTCTCAATTCAGTATTCAATTTCACTGTCAGTTGTGCAGGCGAATGTATGGTGATGCACTTGCCGATATCGGGTATCTCGGGTAATATTAGATTAGGAGGAACACTATATTATATGTTTAATTCTTTCTTATTTTTATTAAGAAAAGGCACCGAAATCAGACTCATGACCAAGAGGTAAATGATGGGCGAGGGGGAGTAGATACAAGGGGCTTCTTCTTCGTCGTCGTTTATTGTTGGTGACTGGTGAGTGCTATGCTGCACTTGGAGTAGGACTCGAACGAAAAGGACAAGAAGCAAATTTTAAATGTGCTCGAATGGCAATTGGAGTTCACCTTCCGATCAAAGGGGGACAAGATCTTATCACAATCTATCCATCTCCATCATGCATGGATGTCGGTGAATTCATGATCGATCCGGAGGAACTTTGTGTAACCATTTAGACGGTATCATTCGATGATTGCATTGCCCTGTTGAGCCGGTTCAAGCAGTAAGTGCACCACAGGGACTTGCCGACACGCTGAGGTGAAAATGCAGCCACCGGGAGGAGAACGAAGCTCCTAAGCCCATCGTCGCCGACGTCAACGAAATGCTAAAACCGTGATGGTCTCGATCAATGAGCAAAGGCAGTCTCACGCCCCGGAAATAGTGAAATCAAGCACGGCCCAAGTGATGCCTACTAGACCTGTCGATTCGGTCCATGCTGGCACAGTTTATTATATCTTATGGTTCAAAAATCTCGATCCGAACAAGAATATTTCATACTTTGACAATTTGGGTACTACTCGAATTATGCAAAAAATTATTTTTTTAAAAAATTTAAATAAAATTTATGATATAATTAATTAATTTAAATAAAATATTAAAAATATAAATATATATAATTCAATTTTTAAATTTTTTTATAATTTTCTTTATATTATATATATTTTTATACTTTCAAGTTTGTATAATTTATTTTCCTACCGTACCAGAGGCAAAATTTTAACACCTCTAATGGCTGGCTACCTTGAAATCGATCACAAAAATCCTCTTCAAAAGGATGAATAAATGGCACACGTGTGGGTGATCCCAGGGGCACGGCGACATGGGCGGTGGTGATGAGCTGGCTGTCTTCGTGTTGCAAGCCTGAGAAAAGTCGGACCCGCATATATATATATGTATGTATAAGAATAATATAGCTGTATTAGAAAGTCTTCCCTTTTACTTTATCAAATTCGAGATATGTCTCGTTTTCGGTGCGACCATCGCGGGGTTGACCAGGGGAGGAGTCAAGACCATCTTCGACGGTTGGACTAACTGGTCAGCTCTAGCAGACCTGCCCGTTCGAAAGCTCACATCATCAGCTCATACATATAAACAAATATTATATTTTATGGCAAAATATTATTAGCCATCCGCTTCCATGATTCCGTGTCGAGGATATTGTGAAGATTCGCAACTTGTACGTACACAACATGCAATTTGGTAAGCCCACATTTCATCATATATATATCATCTCAGACTTCTTGTTAGCAGGCATAGGCTAAGTCTAATAGAGGCTCAGCTGATTCTATAGCTGTCGTATACAATAAGTTACTACTAATAATAAATAAATAAATAAAATTGAAATTAAAATAACACCTTGATAAATAACAGTGCACCTTTAATATTGTACTTTTTTTAATGGACATAACTATATAATTGTGATTATTTGAATTATATATATATATATGTGCACACACGTGTGTGATTACTAGTGATGGAAGTTAAATGATGGATTGAGAGTTTGAGGTTTCACCACAAGTGATTGATAGTCTTTCATTGATATTATATTTATTATATTCTTATTCTTTTTATTATTATTATTATTTGGGTTGTGATTTCAATAACATAATTACATAATTATAGCTATGATTTTCCTCATGGGTATGCCGTGATGCAACATTGCTGAAAAATATCTATAATCAAGAGAGTTTCTTAAAAATATCATATTTATATAAGAGACACAGAAAATTTCATAATTAGAGTTGAATTTATAATATTTAGTATCTTACTTGTTAAGTTAAAAGTAATACACGTAATTAGTTTATATTAACAAAACCTATCCTTAGTAAAAATTCTACCCACGTTTACACAGTGTGATCACATAGTAAAATAAGAATGCTAACCATTTACTCCAAGCGCAGCGCGCTGGGCAGAGACAACTAGACACGTGTATAAGTAGGCACGTGTGTGGAATTATATAAAAATTGGATGTCAGCTAGGAAAAAGCCTATGAGTCGCATCTAGCTGAGGAAAATAGCAAAAATAATAAAGTAAAATAAAATAAAAAGGGAGGTGGGAGCAAGCGGACAGCCAGGCAGCCCAGCCATCAGGTCGAGCCAAGTGACGCCGAGATTGTCGCCTTCCCCGTAGATCTATCTGATTAGTACACGTACCACTGTGTCCCCGTTTAACTGAAGCGCAGTCCCCTGCTCATCACGTGCACGCCCGCAGGCCGCAGTCCAGTCCCCTCCGCCCCACCCCCACGTAACCGCACAGCAAGTATTAATCATTGGCTAGTTAATCCGTAGCCCGGCCTCCAAATCAATTTATAACCACTCTTATTGAGTTTAGTAATAGTTACTAATCAAGTTCAATAAATAAGCTAGTTAGATTGAAATTAGTCTGAAACTATTTCAGAAATCAGCCCAAAATTGTAATGTGCTTGAAACAGTTTCAAAATCGGTTTACACTGCTAAAAATTCTGTAAATTAATTGTTAATTTTTGTTAATTCAATTTAAAATTTTTTGAAATACAAATATTAATTTTAAATAATTTGAAAAAAAATTAAAAAAATGAATAAATCACGATTCAAACCGGCCTAAACTATGAACCATCACATTTCAGAATAGTTCCGAGCAAGTTCATGTTTCCTTGAATCATGGTTTGTAACCGAACCAGCTCATTATATATAACACACAAATCATAATTGAGCCAAGGGATTTTAAATTCATTTTAAGTTAGCTTGGATTGTCCATTTAACATCCATACCTTGTATACTCGTTAGATTTGAATTTTTTTTATGGAAAATTATGTGAAATCAGAAATTTTTCTGTCAAAGCAAAGTGATATAAATCGTGTGTGAATTAATTCAAATTTATTATCCAATGATATGCATAAAAATTAATTATATATATATATTTTTTAATTGATCGAAAGAAAAAGGATGTTTCCCTAACAAGATCGAATAATGCATCCTCATTGCTCTCCCCCACAACTTTTTGGCTGCATGCATGGTGTTGTTTGGTCCCAGTGAGCTTATTGAATTTATGATGACCATCCTCCATTTCAATGATGGAAACTTGTTCTATACGATTCATATAAGAAGGCACGGACAAGCTTTTTTGAGCCATGTGATATGAAAAAAAATTTACGAATTTATAAAGAGATAAAAGAAAAGATGAGTAAATGAATATGAAAAATCTCACGATAAAAATCGAATATATATAATCTCTTAATTGTTAAATCGATGGTGATGACACTATACAAAACTTTATTTCTCGAAAAGATATGACTTTAAGAAAATAACAGATACATCATCCGTCATTTCTCATTTTCAAAATATTATATAAATTTGGTTGATTTCGTCCATATTATATTATCTTACCCTGTCGCTTTGCGGGTCTACCCTTAGGTTTTGTATTTGTGTCGTTGAATCAAAACTTACACGGGGCCTCCAGTAACAAAAGGATGCAACTGCAGTAGTAAATAAAGTTCAAGGGGTAAACTGAAAGTAAACCGGGGAGATAGACCGGATGGTAGACGGGGGAAAGACGCATATATATATAACTTGCCCAGGTGCCAGCCAGCCCTCGCTCTCTTCACTTCACTGCCGCTTTTAACTCTCTTCAACCACTGCCCTCCCTCTCTCTCTCTCTCTCTCTCTCTCTTGTGCAGAGCCGCCTGCTCACACACTCTCTGCCTCTCTCTCTCTCTCTCTCTCACTGCAAGCCCTACCGTGTGAGAGTGTAGTTTTAGAGAGGGAAAGCGCGTGTTTGCGTTTACTGCTTGCGTATTCAGAACTCTCTCTCCCTCGATCGAGTTCTGCACCATTAATGCCTTTCAGCTACAAACTGTGAGTACGCTGCCACGGTCCCATTGCTGGCCCCTCTTTGTTTCTAGGCGGCGTAGCGGATTGATAAAGGGGGAGGACTGTTAGAGATTTACAGAGTCTGGAGAGGAAATTGGAAATGGACCTCAGCAAGGTCACGCTAGAGATCTTCACGAAGCTCGAGCAGAAGTGGCTCTCCCACTGCGAGTCCTCCCGGAAGACTCGTGTCCTCAGCATCGACGGCGGCGGAACCACCTGCATTGTCGCCGGCGCCACCCTCATCCACCTCGAGGACCAGATCCGCCTCCGCACCGGCGATCCCCACGCTAATGTCGTCGATTTCTTCGACATCATCACTGGTACCGGCACTGGTGGCATTCTCGCCGGCATGCTCTGCGCGGCAGACCCCACCGGACATCCTCTGTTCACTGCTAGGGCGGCGGCGGACCTGATAACGGAGAGGAACTCGGAGCTCTTCAAGGTCGGGATCTCCGGACTCCTCCGCCGGCAGTGCAAGCTCTCCGGCAAGAGCATGGACAAGGTTCTTAAGGAAATATTCACTCGGGAAGACGGAAAACTCCTAACGCTGAAGGACACGTGCAAGCCTCTCCTAGTCCCTTGCTTCGACCTCAAGAGCTCCGCTCCCTTCGTGTTCTCCCGCGCCGACGCGTCCGAGTCGCCGAGCTTCGACTTCGAGCTCTGGAAGGTCTGCCGCGCCACCTCGGCGACGCCCTGCCGCTTCAAGCCGTTCACTCTGTCCTCCGTCGACGGCAAGACCACCTGTACCGCCGTCGACGGCGGCCTGGTGATGAACAATCCCACCGCGGCTGCCGTCACTCATGTTCTCCACAACAAGCGTGACTTCCCGTCCGTCAACGGCGTGGAGGACCTCCTGGTTCTGTCCCTAGGAAACGGACCGATGACTGGACAAGGGACCAGGAGGATCTTCAAGCTCCAGCACAATGGTGAGTGCTCGGCGTCGTCGGTGGTGGACATCGTGCTCGACGGAGTGTCCGAAACGGTGGACCAGATGCTTGGGAACGCCTTCTGTTGGAACCGCACGGACTACGTGCGAATTCAGGTAATTGTATATTATTTTTCCTTTTTATTTTTAAGAAATAAAACTTCCGTTCCAGAAGTCTGCTTGCATGAAAAATTTCAGCAGCATGGAGAAACAATTATTAGAGAAGATTTATAATTAAGAGAAATTATATTTTATTAGGTTGAATCTGAATTTATAATGTGATTTTTTTTGAATTTTTGGTAGTGACAGAGGAAAAAAAATTATGAGCTGTTCCTTCGAGCCTAGTGAAAAGTGCAGCCATCGATTTAAGTAAATTATTTCACCTTGCATTATTTTAATAATTTTTTCACCTGATTCCTTTAATTTTACTAGACCGTTATTAAATGACATGGCAAAAGTCAATGTCCATTTTGGATTCTTGCGTGTTTTTTTTCCCCCTGTTGACGCCGTCAATCGTGCAGGCAAATGGGATGGAGGCGGAGGTGTTGAAGGAGAGGGGAGTGGAGACGCTGCCGTTTGGCGGGAAGCGGTTGCTGACGGAGACCAACGGACAGAGGATCGAGTCATTCGCGCAGCGGTTGATTGCGTCGTCTTCGAGAAGCAGCAGCCTCCCCACGAGCCCCAGCAAGGAAGCCGCCGTCAGCCCTCTCGCTGACGGCCGTTAGTTTGTTCCTTTCTTTGTAATTCGGTTTACCAGTTCCTTTTTCCCTTTGTTTTTTTTTTTTTGGTACTTTGTAATCAAGCTAAGGTTCACTGCTCTTAATCCGAAGTTCACAGCTGGAAGATGGGAGAGGACAAACTTAATATGAGAAAGCGGGGACCGCATCTCACAGGGAGAAAAAAACCAGTAATCAAACAAGGATAAGGGTCCGGGTCCGGGTCCACTTCCTGCATAGCTAATGGGGCATCCCTCCATTGCGGCAATCTCTGTCGGTGCCCCTGTATCGTGTGGTCGGGTAGAAGACGGGTCAAGCCCCCCGTCGTCTCATGGAGTATTATAATCGCCAAGTAATATGAAATTCCACGTTGATTTGATAAGACAAAGTTTGGATACAACGAATCAAGTCGGCACAGCCATGACCTCATATTTAATCGAGGGTGCTCTATGGCCGGGTTCAATTCAATACCATATGAGGGTTAGCTTCAGGTGATACGAATGAGATTCGTGACCTCACTGGAGAGCTTGAGAGTGAACACGCACCAAAATTAGAGAAACCCTGTCTCGTGCAAGTAAAATAAATGCAGTGGAGCTAACTTATAGATCCCCCTTCACTCAACTAAAGACCCGAATTCAATTCTTGTAGCGCGTAGAATAATTAATTATATGAAGTGAGATACTTAATTTAAATATGAATTAATTATAATATATTTAGATTAACAAATAATGGGTATAGCATTTGGATTAAAGAAGAAAATACATTGGGAATTAGCAAATTTATCGAAATTAAGTGTGGGGCCAACAGGTCCCCAAGTAGACGTCCGTGAGGCTCGCCCCCTGTAGCAAGATAATGTCTGCCTGCCCCTTTTAAATAGAGACCAGAGGCCCGGTTTCCCCGTATCTCAATTCGGCGAGACGTGCAAAAATGGAATTCAGAAAAGAAAGCCAATTTTGTCTTTAGTTCAGGTGGGGTGGAAAAATGTCATTAAAACAAAAAAAGAAAAAAAAAACCAGAGGGAGATCAGTTATATTGACTGAAATGCCCCAGGGTTTTCAACTAAGACTCCTTTTTCTCCACATTTGAGTGTGTTTCTTCCTGCAAATTAAAAAAAAAATATGTAAGCGAAGTATTATTATACGAATATAAATTAATCATTAAGTTAACTTAATAGCATCAATCCACCGAAAAATTTAATCTAAAAGGGGTTGGTGTCTCAAATTGGTATTAAAAAAAATTCAATCTTATTTAATCGGTATAAAACTTTTTACAATTATTCTCATGCTCAACTTATGCCTCATACGATAACGATCGCCGAGATTTACATGCGGAAAATGTTGGGACAACAAGCTCGTACATCATCTTCTGCCTTTTTCTTTCTTTATATATATATATATATATATATGGTATAACCACTTAAAATTTGTAAATATACATGCCATTGTTTATTCATACGCGTAATATCATATTATACACTCTCTCTACACTTTTTTAATAATGTTCAATCCCGAATATAACATATGGATTGAACGACCGGCAGCCAGCAACGGTCAGCAGCGTAGCACAACCGAGAACCCTAGTACAGTGCTAAGAAAATGGTCTTAACGGGTACACCCGTAGATGGTGTATATTATTATCTTCAGGAGAAACCCACAATCCCGCTTCAGCCTTCAGTTAATGGCTCAGCCAGTTTATATATTATCTTCAAAAGGGTGCAGAGATGTGGCATGGCCATTTCAGGACCTTTAGACACACATACACAGAGACGAGATAGAACCTGGAAGTTCTAGATCTAATTTTGGGGAGTGACACAGGAAAAGAGTAGCTAAATCTTTCCCTCCTTTTTATAACCAGACAGGAAAAATGGATTTCGAATTTAAGCAGTTGTGGGAATGAAATAGTTTTGGGGTTCTCCAATGGTATATCGGAACAACACACTCCCAATCTTCAAGCTCTTCACGTCATAATCTTTAAAACCGCACCGGAAACCGATTAAAGTATGAGTTCATGGGTTAGATTGGAAGTTCAATTGATCGAACTGTGTATTTAACAAATAATATTAACAGTATAATATTACCGATAAATCAACATAACACCATTTTTTGACAATGATTTATAACAAAAATCATTAACACAGTAGTTATATTAATATCAAGTTGAATATAAAATATAAATATAAATCTAATAAAATAAAATAGGTATATTATAATACATTTTTAAAATTTTAAGTCGGTTAATTTTTTTAACTGTTCAATTGGGTTCGTTGATCCGATCGGAAACTCATCGGTTCAATTTGAGTTGATAGCATTTACAATGTAATTAGGTTAACCCGATCCCATTTTTAAAACTATGCTCCATATAATGGATTCTTTGATTTTTTAAGGAGTTGGGTAGGTGACATAATTTGTCACTAAGCCCCACCTCCTCACGTTTATTTATTTGCTTATCTATCTATCTACCTATCTATCTATCTATATATATATATATATATATCATGGAAAAGTGGCACAGTGATGATGCATAATGGCATTAGGTAAGACAAGATTCACGGCTTAAACTAAGGGGAAGAAGCAGTGGGGGTTGGTTTTTCTTATCAATCTTGCCAATTTGGAGATTCTGGTCTATACGGCCCTCGCCCTAACCCTAGGTGGCTCATGGCCCCTCTCAGGCCTCGCTTGTGAGAAGATGGATGTTGGGCAGGGAGTTTAAGTGCCAAATTCGAAACTGCATTTAGTGAATAAGTATTACTACAATTTTTGGTCTTTTCTCGAATGTTAGGCAGGCAATTAGGGAAGGGAAAGACCATGAAACCAAGACAAGTGTGTGTGTGTGTCTGTGTGTATATATATATATATATACTGAGTGTATTTTAAAATCCACAGATTGACTTATCTTCCTCATTTAATAGAGAAAGACGCTAGTGGAACGATTAGTTAATCAAGGGAATATTTCCCATACGGTAAAGTCCGAAGCCTAGATTCTTGCCCTAGAGAGCCACCAAGAATCTCACCTTCCCATCTTCTTTCAAGAGTCCACATTGTCAATGAGTATTCATCTCTAGTGCACAGTGATTCCCCCTATCCTACTCGGTCTAGTGGTTTCCTGTCGGTCGTCATTTTAAGAGGCAGGCATGGGGTTGAGCCTGCTCGTGCTTTTGGGAAAGCAGATTCCCACATGATTAGCTAGCTGCTCGCTAGTGGGTAAAGGTGTGTGTGTGTGTGTGTGTGATTGATGGTTACGAACAAGTGACATGTGATCATAGAGAGGCTTGGTCTGCTCTCGGCCACCCCGTGCGTCCGGTCATAGCTATCCGCAAGAAGATAAGATCGTCGAGAAGAGCAATTGCACCGTCGCATGGATGATGGTGTCATCGCATATGATTATGAGCTAGAGAGCACGATAACTAGGTAGCTGCTCGGGCTCGGGCTCATCTAAGTAACGGCAGTACCTATAATTGGGCTTGATTTGGACAGAAAATTAGGCCCCATCTAGTGAGCAGCCCAATTTGGTGCGGATGCCTCATCCCCTGCCCAAATTGACACCCCCACACCCACCACAAGATAACGTCCACGTTAATAAATAATGATAAGAGAGGTTTGGAGATCGACGTGATCGACTCAGTTTAGCGGAATCATCACAGCATGATCAAAGCCGACGGTACCTCTTTATGGGCACTGTGAAACCCTTAAGTCTCAACACACACCACGCTGCTGCCGAGTCGAACGCACCTACGTCAACATGGATCCCCCACCTGGGCCAAGTTATGGGCTCTAAAGTGCCCCTCGTTTCGCACGAGCCACTGGATTCATCATTTTTTTTTTAACCGCACCGGTAAAAAATGGTCGAACGAGTCACTATCGGAAGTTCGCTCGACTCCGGCGAGGTGACAACGAGAGCGACCGGAGGAGGCATGTCCGCTCCAGCTTAGAGCGACGGGGCAGCCGCTCGATTTTTTCTGGAAACCTGCAGGAGAAAGGGCCTAATGATGTTCGAGCTACACTTCTTACCCGGCACGCCCCCCACAGCAACCCCCACACGCTAATAGAGATGAACCGGCCGCAGTCGCACTGTCGATGCACGTGTCGCCCTCTCCAACATCCACAGCGGTGGCAAAATTTGGCAGGCCCGCACATTAAAAAAAAAAAGGGTGTATTAGCTCGTATTTTTTAACTACATGAAAGATTGAATTGTGTTAAGTGATTTGGAAAGTTTGAAAATTAATTGTAAGAAAATTCTTTAAAGTTATTAATTATATATATAATTATATTTTAATGTTTTATTCGAATTAATACAAAATTTAAAATAATCTGCTAATTATTCCAAAAAAATTTATTTAAAAAAACAAATTATTTAAATTTATATCCTTCCGAAATAGTGCGCCGTGCCGTGCCGGCCCGAATTACCCTCTCCGACCTCTGTATCCCCCAATCTCTTAACTCTCTCTCTCTCTCTCACGAGATTAATAATTCTTCAGAACAATCAATTTTCAGAGATATCCTTTTCACGCAAAAGGATCCAAGTCAGCCTGTCACTCATGGATACTCTCCTCCCCCACTCCCCGCCTTGCCCACCACCGCTGCCGCCGCCGCCTCAGCCCCTCTCCACGGCTAACAAGCGGCCCTGCCCTTCCTCCCCCAATACTCATCTCACCAGGCCCTCCTCTCTCGATCAGATCGACCACCTCTTCAACACCTTCCTCTTCCTCTCCGACTCCTCCCCTCACGCCGTCGACCTCGCCTTCGACCGTCTCCTCGACTCCCGCCCCTCCGACGCCGATCAGTCCCACCTGATCGACCAGGCCCTCCATCTGGGCTCCGCTGTCCTCGAGGCCGCCAAGCGCTCTGCCAGGAGGCGTGCCGCCCGGCACAACTCACTCGCCTGGGTTCTTCCCCCCGATCTCACCGTTAAGGTTCGGTTTCCGCTGGCGCGGCCCTTCAATCTCTCGAATTTTTTCAATTGGATCATACCTTCACGTGTTGGTTAGCGAGAAGATTTTCCGGCATTCCGCTGCACCCAAAATTTGAGCTGAATTGGCTATTGGTCGTTTGGTTTTTTAGCTTGTTTCCGTTTTCATACTGATCAATTGGGGGCATAGTTCTGAGGTCAAAGACTCCTGGATATTGGGATGACTTGATATTAGAACATCCATATTTGAGCTTTGCATTTTCATGTTCTTCAATTGGAAAGTTGCTTGAATCGCTCGGCTCTTGTATAGAAACTTAAGTGGTTTAACTATCGTTCGATCTTCATAATTTTGAGATTTTTGAAATTCATGTACACTTATCAAATTATCTGAGATTTCATGACATCCCTTATGGACCTGTTACTCTCCTTTATCTTACTACTAACTATTTTTCTTGGTGATAAAATTGCTTGCTAGTACATGAAGTTGTCCCAGAGGGATGTTTTAATCGTTAAAGGTTTTTAACATAATTACGTTTTTTGGTTGCTTTCGTTGGATTAGTCAATGACATGGCCTCACTATGAGGCTGGTTCCACATTGTGATTAATTTTTAAATATGGCAGCATTTTTTTCATTATTGGAGTTAAAATGCCGGTTTCGTTGATGGATCATTACAGCTCCATCATTCCTTGAATATGGTGTGCAACAAAATTTAATAGTCATTTACGCTTGCTAACTGCACAAAGCTGTTGCTTTCAGTGATAATCCTTTTCATGCCAGATCACTAGCTCACACGTTCTTCTTTTTTCTGTATCTGCTTAGGTTTTCTCAATGCTTGACTCACAGACCCTTTGTTATGCTGCCGCTACATGTTCAATGTTCAAGAAATGTGCCATGGATCCTTCATGTTATGCCAATATTGACCTGACAACAGTTGTTCCAAAGGTCAATAATGCTGTGGTGTCTACTATGATACAAAGAGCTGGAAAAGCCCTCCAGTAAGATCAACATTTTCTTACCTCAGTCACATTTTGCTAGTGTATTCCCGGTTGAATTGGTGCAGTGATCTCATTAAACAAACCTCGGTTCCTTTCTCTGTGTTTTTCTGAACATTCCTCCCATATTTCACTCTTCTGTTAATCCTTTCATGAACATTTTATGGTATGAGTAATTTCCTGTTCATTTGCCAGTGCAAGTTGAACCAAGTCAAGTTATTGCCCATTTGGTGGCTTATATTTAATCATTTTCTATCATTTGCAGTTGTGATCTTGCATGCATATTTTCTATATGAAACTTAGTCCTGGTTCAGCTTCAGTTTATCAATGATCTACTAACATTGGCCTTGAAGTCCTAATATTGACTGAAACTGAGATTCATATGTACAGCTATCTATTTTCTTATCTGTTCATTTATAGTGCTAGCAAGAAATCTTGTTTCCTGTATGGTTTTGTGTTTACGTCCTAAATTTTCCCACAAGTAAATCATAACTGCTATTAGTAATTGGTGAACTCTTGACAGTTGCATCTATCTTTGTTGATTTTGCTGTCTGTTTCTAATTTTGCTTGGATGTTCTTTCAGGTCATTGAAGCTTGGTATAGTTCCAGGCCCAGCTTTCTCTCCAGGACCTTGTCAGCAATTAGTTTATAATATCAGGAATTCTGTGGATGTCTCTAATTTTTCATGGAATGATAAGAAGACTAGACAGGGCAAGGAGTCGCCTATTCTGACTAGGACATGCTTGAACCCTTTAAGTGGTGATGGTGGCAGTGCTGGGTAGGCTTCAAAGTTTTCTTATATATGCACTGGATTATAATCTTACTTGGGCTCATATCCTTAAGCACCTGTACGGTTTGCATTTGTCATCTCAAGGACTCTATTGAGAAGACTGCACTTGTACAACATAGATCGCATGGATGGTGCATCACTCTGCATGGCACTGGCTGCTTGCCCGGCTCTATGTGATCTCGAGATTGTTGGACTGTAAGTTGTTTGTACTCAATTATTGCCTCTTTGAAGGTATGTGATACTTTGCTTGTGGCAGCGACTTGCATTCAGATTATTGTACTAGCCTAGTGATATAATTCAACTTCATTCTCATTTTCTTGCTACTTCAATATAGAGTCAACAGTTCATAATTATCAGGGCAAATGATATTAATAATTTCAGAGGAAAATGGATATGAATGGTAACTTGTATGGCTTGCTCTTCTTCCTTGTCAGGAGCTGATGTGCATTCTGTTTCATTAGGGATTAGTTTACTGCGTGTGGATTCATCCTCATGTTTATGCATAGCATTACTTAGCATTCATTCACTTTCATTGACAGTCATGTTGAGCTGAGGCAAGTGTTGGTTTCCGTGGGGAAATACTGTCACTTGATGGAACGCTTGTTTTTTGAATCATCAAAAACAGGTGCAAAATTTCTCTTGATTTAGAATCCTCCTGCCCCTGAAAAGTGAATACTCATTGCTCTTTATTCTTTATCAGCTAGAGATGACAGTTTGAAAACAGCAACCTGTGTCGATCTAGTCAACAGTTGTCCTCAGATGACCTCATTGTCCCTCCGAGGATTTAAGCTACATGACTCTAAAGTCAGAACGCTAGTTAAGGTATGTACATTTATCAGATGGCATTGTCCATAATAAAAAATGAATTATCCTGTGATAACTTTTGTTAGAAGTTCTTTGGCTTATTTGTATGTCCAACTCTGTCTCACCCCTTGTCTGGATAGTTTAGAGGAGAGAAGGGAAAGGAAAAATTTCCCTTTTTTGGTTCTCCAATTTTAATGAAGGAAAAAGGGAATGGAGTGAAATTAGTTACCTTCATTCCTCTTCAAAATCCATTTTCCTTTCAACACGATTTGATGTTGAATGTAGGTAAAAAAAAATTATAAAGGGATACGATTGGAGGGGAATGAAAGGGAAGGGAATGAAGGGTGAATTTTGGAAGAATGAAGATGAAGTAGAATGGAAAAAAATGAAAAATAGAATGGAATTTCATAATTAAGTTCCCCTACACTCTTCAATTAAAACAGAATAACAGATGAGCACTTGGACACTTAAAAAAAGGTTGAACCCTGAGTACAAGTAGATTTATACAGTATTTGTTAAGTTACTGTACAGTTCATGTGGTTGCATCACATGAGTACGTGTTTTATCACCCCTTGTAGTTGGCAGTGACAGATATTGGATGAAAGAACATGAAAAAATGGAGCCCTCTCATTGAGGACTAAGACTGCTGGAACTGAAGAAGGAAAGAGTATTCTTCTACTAGTAAAATGAATGAAGATGGTATTTGGGATATCATGTGGTTAGCGATGTCAAAAGATGTGCATGGAATGGCTATAATATGGTATTAAGAGAATTGTTGTGGTAAGAGGAGAGGTAAAAAATATAAATTTGCATTTGAGAGATGTTATGGCATGATAACATATGTTTGAACAACACTGAGTTCAGCTTTTTGATCCTTCACGATTATTTATCTATGTTTAAGGATTTTCGATTGAGAAACCTGATTCCTAGTTCAATTTTGAGCGGTGGAGACTATTCCGGCTGATATTTCGGCTTGGTCCCTTTGAGAAGTTTGTCCTACTGCTTCTTAAACAGTACAAGTCCCAAGAAAATGCTAGCAATGGGAGCTCATTTTAATCTCTGTCGACAACAAAAGCATGGAAAATATTGCAAATGTGTGATGATGCCTAACAATAGAGCATCATGACAACAGCTAGATCTAACTTCAGCTGAAGATTGTGCAATATTGCTGTTGTGTGATTTGAGAAATCTTGGTATCTTCTTATCACATGAACTGCATCTGATTACTCTTTTCTGATGGCAAGGGGTTTCGTAAGCTAAGATATGTTGATTTTTCTACCTCTTATTCAATCACAGGAAACTTTTTAAGGTCAGTTGACTTCCATGTCTCTTTAAATTTCATTTGGATGATCTTTACATGAAGCTGGAATATTCTTTGAATTTCCTGCACATTTACTAATGTATTACATCCCCGTTTTAGGAATCTTGGCAGCAGTGCAAGTGGGAACCTGCTGGAGGTTGTGATTTTAAGGGATTGTATGCATCTCAAAGGGGTAAACAGGCATATACTCTCTACAATTTTTTTCCTTCCCCATGTTTCTGATTTACATTTTGACATGCAGACAGAGGTTTCCCGATTTTTGACTGCAGTTCTAGCTGGAGATTTTAAGTTTCTTAGATTTGTTGTAAGTAATCGTGCTTATCTTCTGCTTATAATTTTCGTTATTATTGTTCTGCCTGGAGCCATGTATCTGTAGTTAATATCTTCATGCAGGACATATCTAATAGAGAAGGCTTAGCTTCAGAGGGTGACCGTTACAATCAGTGCTACTCTGCAACGTACTATTTCCTCTTTGTACCGCTACTGACGTGCCATTTCGTTTAGCAATTTAATCAGAAATACTTGGGTACTCCTCATGCAGAGCTCTTCCTCTGAGAGAGGTAGCTTTAGAAAGGCCTAATATTTGTTTGATAGCTGAGTTCCCGTCAGAAAGGTTAGTTTTAATCGTCATTTTTTGCACTGGCCTTGGAAACAAAAGAATTGCTTACTACTTTCACAAAGATCTGGAATCTATTCCTTTGGGAACTACATGGTGTATTGGTTTTTTTACATTGTTTGCAGTTTCGTTGATGTGGACCAAATGATTGACAGTGACCTAAATACTGAGCTGAGCCTGTCATCAGAGCTGAACAGTCACATGTCAAATAGTTCAATATTCATAAGTTCATCTGAGGGCAGCTACCACAGTGATCAGGGTAGTGGCAATGAGGATGGTCGTGATCCAAATTACATTATATATGAAGAAAGTTCTGATGAAGTGGACTTTTTGGCTGCATAGAAAAAGCTTACTATGGCTAAGCATAAGAGAGATTGCTGTCCATCTAGAACGGTATGGTATTTTTCATATTTACATGTTAAGAAAATGTTAATCTTTCATATGCTTGGTATACTCATTTCTTTTGTCCCAATTGTTTCTCTCTCTCTCTTATTTGATGAGGGACAACTTGCCAACGTACCTCGGGCACATGACTGAAAGGGCCCATGGCTCCTGTTAGGTCTTAAATCTATGTAAAATCCTTGTTAGTTGTACCACTTAGATGACAACTTAGGAGTAATGTTTTGCCTTGCCCCAGTCCATTTACCTTAACCACTCAACCAACTCGTGGAATTTCCTGACTCTCTTCAATTTCCTCAGAAAATTTCCAGTTACTGTGATGTCTGGAAAGAGATCTGTCTCAGAACGTTTCATGGACTTAAAATACCATATAAAAATGTGCATGGTGTTGATGCTCTCTTCTGCTTGCCCCTTCCACAGTAGAATATGTATATATATATATATAAAAATTCGAATGGAGGAATTGGATCTGTTCTCTTCTGCAACGATTATTGCTTGGCATTTGGTCTTGTAGAGCATTAGCTGAACGAGTTGCTGCTTTATCCTGTCTCTAACATTTTGCAGGGACACCCTTTTATTTTCTGTCCTGTCCTGATGGCTCATAAAACTGGGGATCGCATATTGGCCGCCAGCTTGTTCGTATTCAGTGGCGAAAAAGCGGCTCCAATGAGATTCCAGGTTTCCTCTTCTCCCCCTGCAGTGAGAATTGCAAAAGAGCAAATAAATCTGTGATCATCTGGACTCGAGCCAGTGATGGGGGTCTTTCACTATTGGTACTCAACTTTTGCGAGTGTTTGAGACCGCAAACTAGATGCTTTCGTGATGAGGGATCTGGCCACTGGGATCATTGGTGTATATTGCATGCAAAGCAGAGTTTCGATTCCGTGTCCCTCTCAGTCATTCATGCCATATTCAAATATGTACGAACTTGCACGTGTCCTTAATTGACTTCTTTCTAGTATTGGGACCATCATCATCTGCAAGCCCTGTATATTCCCCCCCTTTTCTGCGGCGCAAAGAACCAACTTATATCAGAAGGCAGAGAATTAAAGTTCCCTAGTCTCCCCGAAAGGCCTCGTCTTGTGTGCAGATCGGAATGGCAGTAAGCATGGCAGGATTGTTGTCGGCTGTCGGCGGGTAACCGTCCTGGCAAGTAGCTTCCAAGCTTCTGTATTTTCAATCCTCTTATATTTGCATCATATCATCCATTCTATTATGTGAAAATTGGCATTGAGTTATCCGTACTGGCGTCCCACCAAGAAATTAGAGGAAATAGATAATTGTGCATGAAATAGCAATAAAGAATAAGCTTAAATAAATATGGAACTAATTCAAATCCCACCCGATTGATATTATGCTTGGCATGTCTAGCCTAAATCCTATAGAGTTGATAAGCAAAAGTACAGATCAATTGGGGTTAATAATTAGGCCACTTATATTCACCTACGATTTTTATTTTTCTAAAAAAAATGCCTGGGAGGGGATTTTTTAAAATTAAATTTGGAATAATAATGATGGTAATAATAATAATTCCATCATATATTAAGTGATTATTATTATTATTTTCTTTCCTTTGGGACTGTTCGGGCGGCAATGGGCCATTAATGGGTGTGGATCTTTCAACTCCTTACCCCCAGACAACCTGTTGGGTTTGACATATGTAGCGTGGCTGTCGATGTCGACTCTGGATGAAAGTTGTTCGGCCAGGGTTCTACGACATGTACTACCAATTCATACTGTTTCTCCAGACCAACTCCACTCACATAACGCAGTCAGTTAACACTACTAGTTATCAGGTAATTTTGTTCAGTCGCGTTCTTCGATCTCGCAACTATGGCAGAAAACTCTGATTTCTACACAAGTATTAACTGTCTGTTCAAGTTCACAACCAGCAAGGGAAGCTTCGTGAAAGGAAAAAAGGGGTTAAAGAAAAAGAGAGAGAAAAGAAGACAAAAAATGGAGCACCAGCCCACCTGCTCTCTACTCGCCCTTCCAGGCGTACAATATCACCGAGAAATCGCCACGATCGACCTCGGAATCTTTGCATCCTCTGTACGAGTTCGAGCAATCCAGCAGAGACTGATCAAAGATCGTCTGGTCTGGCCTCGACTTCTCGCCCAGCAGGCTGCTGTGGAACATAAACACAGCATTCCCCGTGTAGTTACCGAAAAGCCAGTTGTGGACATCCCAGAAGACATCCACGGGCATCCCGTCCACCAGGATCGTGCCGTTGCCTCGGAACTTCCACCTCAGCCGCCTCACCTGCAGCACGACCTTGCCGTCGACGCGGACCACGAGGGACGGGTCGCCGGTCGCGCCGGTGTCACAGTCAATCGCCACATCATGGGCCCGGCCCCTGTCGCAGAACTGGGATCTGGTCCCGTACGACGACTTCTTCGCGAAAATGTTCTCCCTCTTGGCGACGAGCACAGCGCCGCAGGAAGGGGCGGCCATGTCCGCGTCAATCTTCTTGAACGCCTCCTTCTTCATGTCTCCGAGAAGCAAGACCAACTTCCTCTCGGAGGCGACAGCCAGATAGAAACCTCCTGCGGGCTCCGGCCCCTGCCCGAATTTAGCGTTGCAGAGATCCCAGTATATGTCGACCCGGCTGGAATTAGAATGCACGAAAACCTCTACGTTTCTGTGCCCTCTTCTCCTGGAGAACAGCGAAGGCTTGACTTCCACTTTGCAGAGGGACTGGTGGGTTGAATCATCGATTGCAACGCTGAGGCCTTGACCCATCAGGCTCTTCGTCCAGGTGACAGAGATTAAGCAGGACTGAGAGCTCAATTTACACTTGTAGACAAAGGTCACGAAGTTATGGGCATGTTTCGGGGAAATTGAAGATGGGGATGAAGAAGAAGAAGAAGAAGAAGAAGAAGAAGACGAATCAGCAACCTGAACTCCGCTCTCACCAAAACAGGAAGGGAAGTCCTTCATCGTGATAGAGAGCCCGGCCGATCTTTTTCCCCCTAATTATAACCTTCGCGATTTAGAAGGACGGGACCTTCTCTACCTGTTTCGCTGATGAAGCCCCCACAAAAGAAGCAGCTGGTCGCGTTGGGTTCCAACATCTGATCTGCTGGTCTATCCCCATCGAGCAAGAGGTGTCTGCCGGTAAGACTAAGACCTTGCTTCACTGGCATCACTGGGGTTGTGTCTCTTCTTGGCCATTTCTTAAGGGAAGATAGTATGTGAGAGAGAGAGAGAGAGAGAGAGAGAGAGAATGTGGAGGTCACATGGGAAGGGAGGGGGAAAAGGGCCTTAACAGGGAAAGGTAGTAGCTGGTGGGGGCCGACAGTGGGTGCTTCCTGGAGAAGTCTGTCTCTTTGACGGTTTATGTAAATCTCAGGAGCCCAGAAACAGCGAAGGGGGCACATCTTATTCATCGCAGGTATAATAGAGTGGTTCGGTACTTATTATCCTAATGAGAGGACTCGAGCTCGAGTCCCACCTGCGGCGGAGAGTTCTTAACCCCTTAAATGGACCGATTCGAATTAATCAGCTAGACAAAGTCTAACCGGATACCGGTGATTTATACAAAAAAAAAAGTCACATCTCTCCTCTCTCTCTCTCTTCCCCTCTACATGTCGAACCCCCACTGTTCATTAAAGCCATTTCGCACCCAGGGGAAAAAATAAGGGTCTCATTATTAATTAGATACATTACGTTATATACGTAATAAGTATATAACTATTATCTATATTTATATTATAAATGTCAAGTTCATGCATTAGACTAATCGACTTATTACATGTACAAGGTGATTATAAGAAGTTATAAATCATTAAAATTAATCGTACAAAATTATTTGTATAACCGGTTCATAATTTCATTTCTAAAACCAAAATCGACCGGTTCATAATTTCATTTCCCAAAACCTGTCTGAATTTTACTTAAGCCTACCCCGAATAATCTACCCAGTGGGATAGGTTTCATTCGATCCCAGGTACACCCGCTAACCTTGAACGGTGGGATTCTCACACTCACACACACACACAGTAGCAACATCGTCACTGCAATTTATTACTTGTTTGATCCTTTCATCCCTTGCAATTTAAAGAGGGAATAGCAGTAGCCACTCCTGGAGCCAACATCGTATTCGGGTTCTTGCATTCGATCACGAATATGACGAACGGGCTAAATAATCAGTGGCTCAGGACTGATCGCATCGGTAACGGATGGCACCTCGGAAGTCTTAACGTAGAACAAGAAATCAATGTTGTTGCTAAGCCAAGGTCCAAAAGGGTGCGTCTGTATTTACCGTTGAAGTCACATGCCTTCCAGGAAAATTTGACTTCAGAGCTCTTGATTATTCCTCTCTTCTTCAAGAAGATGGAAATTCCCCTCTCCACCGGCCATCGATGGCGGATCTATGCCCCCTCCCTCTTCGTCAAGGAAGAGAGAACATGGAATCAGGGGGGGCACAGATTACGTGGCGGTGAAAAACGAAATCAATCACCACTTGTCGGTAATGAGTTTATTATAATTATGCTGCTAAAAGTAGTTTGGGTCGATCACAAAATAATTACGAGAAGAACATCCTGGTCCTATGCTAGAACCGATATCAATGTTCCAAATTTCTCTTCTCATCTGGGGTGAAGAGGGCCTTTGACAACTCAGTCACAACGAACCGAAGTGACTGTTCTGAGTAACGAATGAAATCCTCATTATTGCCATTAAGGAAATAAAAAAAAAACCGTGAAGATGGCGATCGTCTCTCATGAGGAGTATATCATGAGGGGGTGATGGAAATCCACATAGCATGAAACCGTGAGGAGATAGCCGTGAAGAGATAACCCCTCACAAGAAATCATGATAGAAGATGGGGATTCATGAGTAGAGTCGTGGCGGTGGAGCCTCTCATGAAAAGAATCATGAGAGAAGATACGAGACAACTGCAGGATGGAATCGCGAAGGATGACTACATGAAGTTTGAAATCAAACCTCAATCGGAGAGGCAAACGAGCTCTGATCGGGACGGAATTTTGTTTGCTCGCAGTCTCACAACTTTTGGAAAACGAAGGAGATCAAAATCATAGCTCTCTATAAGTGTTGCTGTTGTTGTTTTTTTTTTAATGATGTCTGTGAACCGTTGAGATAAACAATATCACATTTATTAAATGAAGAAAACGTTATAGGCTTATAAGAAGGTTGTGTACCACAATCTATCAGTTTATGATTTTAAGTGGAAATAGATCCGGTCCCTTATGAGCTCACAACAAATTTAACATGATATCAGAGACAGTGGGTTCGCACCTCGCCCAACCCGAGTCCATAAGCTTGACTCGTGATCAGTTGATATAAGTTCGAGTACAGAAGAAAATTGCTCGACTCGTGGCCAGTTGTCCCCCTCATCCGAGATCGGAAGAATGACATGTGGCAAAGTGGACCACGTTACCACGTGAGGGTGGGTGTTGAAATGTAAGATCCCATATCGATTAAATGAAGAAAACGTTGTAGGCTTATACGAAGGTTGGGTACCTTTTAGGTAGAAATATATCCGATCTCTTATGAGATTATAACGAATTTAACATGAACCATCAGTGTAGATGACGAATTTAGGTAATCCAAGATTAGTAGTATATCTTGAATTGTGGTTGATCCAAGAGCATGTAATCTCCATTGAATAATTAAAAGTTAATTTTGTATTCGATCCCATAATTTTCCCATGCGTTGGGTTTTCCATATAAAAAAATATTGATATCTCCTTTTTTTTTTCATTACTTATTGACTCTGATGGATCTTACCTTGATTGCACCGATCCTACCTTGATTGGACTAGAATGGAAATGTTTATTGGCCGCATTGTTGATTTATCAAACTCGCGCTTACCGAACCACTCGCACAAGTATACATTAATGTGGTCTGAAGATTGAATGTGACAAACATATTTTTACTAGTTAAAGTGCATAAATTAAATGTGTGACATATTATAGGCTGCATTCAATGATCGATTATTTCGAGATAATAAATTGGGTGTACACATACACACACACGCACACACACACATGTGAGTGCAATTTGTCACATCTCTACATGATTGGTGTGTCTTATTTGCCAGCTGAAGCACTTGCGATCATGAAGACATCTATGCTGAGTAATTGAACGGGCCGACCTAAGCTCATTCATTGGATGCACGTAGTTTAGAATATTAAACATCTCTTGAAGTTCTCCAAGCCCGTAAGTATGCCAAAGGAAAATAAAAAATAAAAAAAACCCATAACCCCCAAAACCCTAAAGCATATATAATGAGTAATATTGTCTACTGTGAACTCTGGATCAAGATTTTAATATTTCTCTATTCTTTCTACCGTATTGCAAAAGAGACCGCAATTATTAAAAGATTAAGTAGTGCATGAGTTCCAGTTAAGTCTTTAATTGACTCAGATCCGAATTAACTGAGACGTACCGTGTGAGAGGTTGTTGGCATCCCTAAATGTCTAATCTAGGGCTCGTACAAAAAAGCACGTGAAGGAAGAATTGGTGTAGCCCTTTTCAAGTTCAAAGGCAAGCTAGCATTTGATATTCTTGGGAGATACTCGTCCCTTCAAAATTTAAATGCAGCCATCCCTATTAGTTGATCGATCAAGTCCCCGATGACAAGCACCAAAGCTGAATTGTCATCGCCGTCGGTATTGACTATGCAGTCCAACGCGCAGTTGACCCGGCACAGCGTGAATCGAGTGGCCATGTTCACGTATAGACGCAGACGGTACCGTAGAGCGCTATCTTGATGTGCATTTATCGACCCAATCAGAAGTTTTTTTTCTCCCCGAGTAACCCAGTCAGCTGGGAGATGTATAATTCCTAAATTAAATATCTACAATCTCCTCATTATTTTCGGCTGGCATCAGATGCTTGCTGTGGATCAAGTCCGGCCCCCTACAGATATAGATAGAGCACATGAAGATTAATCTAGCAGCTGCCCGTATGGACTTGTTGGATTAATGAAGAGCCCACGTATTAATTTACAGTCCTCAGCTGGAAAAATCCCCAGAGAAGCAAGTTGCCAATGCTCGTAATGACAGTCCACATGAAAGAGAAGTTAACCCATTCATAAAAGCGGCGAAGCTGCGGTTCGACTCCACTGGGCAACTACTAATATATGTATCTGGGTCGTCAAATTGTTCCTCTCTTCATGTCCACTCCCAACATGATTTGTAAGTGTAAATTGCCTTGATCTTTGGGCAATTCCTCAATTGAATTAATTTACTATGAATAATTACATCAATATATAGTACAACATAGAATTAAATCTTGCTAAAATGAATTACAGTAAATAAATATAGAATAAGAATATATATATATATATATTCCATAATTGAAAATTTCTACCTTTCATAATAAGTTGGGTAATGAGCTAATTACTAATGCATATAAGCTCGTTACCCCTCTTAGAATCTCGGATTGCTAGCTTACGCTTACAGATGCCTTAGGCGGCACCGCCTTCGTTTGACGTATTAATTATACATGTTCGATCAATTTATGCTCCCAAAATATCGGAAGAATTATGTGATCAACGAGATATAATGTTGATATAGTCTAAAAATCCACATGACATAACTAAAACATAATAACTTCTAATAGAAATGACTTAAAATGTTTGACTAACAAAGACCTCAACCTTTATACATATATATTTACTATATAAACATGATATCAGAGCCGGTGGGCTCACATCTCGCCTGACCCAAGTACGGAGGGTCGGCTCGTGGTCAGTTGTCCCCCTCTCATCCGAGATCGAGGGAAGAATACCTAACTCGTAGACGGTTATTGAGGGCGGGTATTTAATAGCACGTGGTAAAATGGACCATGTTATTATGTGAGGGCAAGTGTTGAGATGTACGGAATGAATTAAAAGTTGTGGAGTTATAAGAAAGTTGGATATCGCTGCCACTTATCAACTTAACCTTTTGTCCCTCACATGCTCACATCGAATTTAACAATATAAGTTACCTAACTAAAATTATGAAAATGCAACTTAAAAGTGGGTATAATGAAAGATGTTAAAATGCTTATATTTTTATAACCACAAGAAGAAAAGGTAGACAAATTTCCTTTCTTGACATTCGTAAGTCATTGAAGCCTAATTGGTTTAGTTCGAGTCAGGTTGAAAAGAGATATGAAATTATCACAGTTGATTAATTTTCACAGTGGAACGCTGAAAGTCAAGTCAATTTGGCGACGAGATTCACTGGAAAACCTAAGCTGGAGGACTAAAAAGAAACAGATAATGTATCTATGAATCTCCACCATGATTCCATTTTTATGTTGACCGACGGAATGCGTCGAGAGACATGATGACGATATTTGTTCAAATTGTTGACTGAGTCTATGGAGTGATGATAATTAGCACGTGATTGCAGCAAGCGGATGAACGTGTTCACTAGCACGTGGATAATGAGTTGTAACTCCGTAAGGTTAAATAATTTTCTGTCAATTATTTCCGGCAAATTCTGATAAAGAAAATCGAATAAAATTTAGCTCAAAAAAGAAAAAAAATCCTGTAATTTTGATTTTTTGACCGAAAAGGAAAAGGATTTAAAAAAAAAAAGAGGAGAGCACCAACGAGCTGAATCTTGATGGTGCCCATACGATGCGGACCCTGGCTTCTTCTTCTTCGAGATTCAATCCTCTGATCTGTTCATATTGGAGAGAAGAAAGAAGATAGAGAGAGTGTGGGGGGAAGAAGCAGCAGAGAAAAGGCTGAGGAAGCAAGGGAAAAAGGTAAGCCAAAAAAGAATCAAAATTCGATTGACGGGGCAGAGGAAAGGTTGTGCTTTTACTTCTTGGGCAGATGAGCATACCCATGTCTGTGAGGCACTTCTTGCCTCTCACCGCCGCGGATTTTCCCTCCAAATCCAAATCCCCGACCCCTTATCCGAATCTCAGCATTGGCTGTCCCTACTCGTATTCCATCAGTGGGTTCAATGCCCGAAAGGCTCCTCCATCCCATGCCTTCTCCCGGACGGTATCTTTTGTCTCTTCCTATCACTCGAAATTTTTTGGGTCTGTGCTCCCAGTTTCGCATTTTTCCTTTTGTGTGTGTGTGTATGAATTGGTTCAGGCGCCGGTTTTATCGTGTTTTGTGGATTTGCGATGCTGGGTATCTCGTAATTCAATCAGATGACGCCGGGGATGGGTCGTTTTTACGGAATCGATGCTTCGTCATGACCCCATTTCCATTAGTTGAATACTACTATGCGATTATTTCTTCCTAGTCAGGTGGTTGCGGGGAGTCTGACGATTCATTGTTTCGTATGTGCGCCCGATTAGGTTGTTTCGTATGGGCTAGATCTTACTTTTGCGCCCCTCCCCCCTTCACGTTCATCCTCATTCTGGAGCAATGAGAGCCATAATCAATTCTAACTGTTTTTCAGATTCAATTGTATACTATGAGCCTTAGATTTGTACGCTTTTCCTGTGGCAAGTTTTTAGTTTATCTACTACCAGATCAATGTATTTATTAAATGGGGCATGATGATTCTTGAGGATGTTTCAAATGATGGGGTTTCATGTCCTGTTTTGAAATTCGTAAACTCTGTAGGATGAATTCATGTCAGAACCATTTTACATTATTCCAGTGATAAGACACAGTTGGATTGATATAAGTTGCCCAGCTTAAGGTCTGTCTTATCGCCACTCTTTATGAGCGGTTGATTTTCGCTGATGATTTACTAGCAGGGTGTCTGTTTTTATGTGCTGCTATAGTGGCTATGTCGGAGCGTGAGAAGTGATCAGGATTCAGGCAGTAGGAATATTGATGAGGCGAGTGAAATACGGATGTTTGGATCTGATGAAGATGCGGGAATCAAAATCCCAACTCAAGCACAGTCCATCGTGGAAGGTTCTGGGTCTGTACTTGTTTCAGAGATCAGACCAGTTCCAGATGTGGATTATTTACAGGTTTGCAATTCTGTTTTCTGTTGACAGTTAATAAAGTGATCAACTTTCTTTTATCTCTCTTTTTGGGCATCCTTTTGCAGATGATCAATTACATCCAGATAAAGAATTGAATTCTTTCCTTTTTGATGGATAGATAATTTGGGTTTTGAGATTCACTTTTCTACTGTTATTTGGTCTGTATAATACTCTTGATAGATTCCTGGCAACTATGCCTGGCCAATGCAATATTATTGTTCATTAATTAATTTCTCTTTTTTGCAAATGATCACATATAAACAATGGGGCAGCAACAGATGGTGGCATTGTTTTCTCCTCAACTATTGCGGCCCCTTAGCTGGATTAGCATTGTCATTTCTCAGTTGTATTTAACATCCTCCCTTGTTTTCAACTCCAACTTCCTTTTAGAACTTGTTTTTGTTAATTGTTTGGTAGCTCATCAGAGAATTAGGAGTTGCCTTTAGCCTTGTTACAGAAATGTCTACATTTTATAAGAACTAGAGGTTGGTTGTAAGGAGATATCCAAGAAATGTTGAACGAGTTTTTCCATTCCTCCAGCTATTCTCTATCTTTCTTGGCATTCACAAATTGTGTTCAGTATGTCTGGGACATGACATCTTTTGTGTCCTATTATTGATGTTCTCCTTAGTATATTTGAATTAGCAATTATGGTCTATGCCCTTCTTTCATGCTTGTGGATTGATGGAGGGTGATAATCTTATTGGAGTAAAACCCCACATAAAGTTCATTTGGAAAGGAGTAATTGGATATTTTAAAAAAGTGGACTTACAAGACTCAGTTGCCCCTTTCATTTATCCCTGTCCAAAATAGTGATGTCTAGAATGTAATTAGAGCTCTCCCTCTGAAAAGCTTACGAATGCCTATTAATATTTCTCACACCCAATTGGCATTAACTTCAAGAACCAGTTAGAGCTGAGCCACCTATTAAAATGCCGGGTTTTGGATTTCTATTTCAATGAGCATGGGAACCATAAAGATAAAGACAATGTAAGCCATGAATGAAGTGTTACATGTTTAAGAGATTGCCAATTAGTGCAATACTTACTAATCTATGTGACAATAATATAATTAATGAGGTTATGCCTCAATACGTCATTCATTTTATGTCGCTGAAGAGTATATGCTCCTGACTGCATTTTCTGGTTGCATTTATATCTAAATACGCTCGGCTAATTTTTTTTCTTGGAATATGTCACTTGCTATGCTGTACCTCTGTTGAGTCACAATCCCTTATGGGAGAATAATGGGATGGCTTACTTGTATTTGAATCTCGAGCTATGCATTACCTTCCTTCTCTTCAAGTTTGTCACAACTATTTGTTTCTATTCAGGAACTGCTAGCTATTCAACAGCAAGGTCCAAGATCCATCGGTTTCTTTGGGACAAGAAACATGGGATTCGTGCATCAAGAGCTCATCGAGATCCTCAGCTATGCCATGGTTATCACTGTAAGACTCCACAAGTTTGATCAAATGCATATAGTTATTATACCTCATTATGTATGTTCTGGAGGAATTTCTAGGAACTTGGTGTTCCTTTAATTTTGAAAAAGGTCCTATTTCCAGTTGCACCCTCCAAGTTGCTCAAAGATTATAGAAAAAGAGGAAATGCATATTGGACAAATGAAAAATGGAAATTAACTACCTTTCAGCATCAGATTGGCCTAGATATGTTCTAGCTTGGGTTCAGAGGGTATTATTCTTGTTGATTCTGGCTCTTTGTTCTGATCATTTGCTTCAACTTAATTGATCTTGTGGTTATTGGTTACGAACATAATTCTCTTACTCTAGGTTAAGTCGGAGTTCAAAGAATCCTTAATAGGCTGTTTGGATTGAGGGTTATGGAGGGAAGGGGTCATAGTGGATTGGAGAAGTCCTTTCTTTGGTAATAAACAGTGGAAGAGTTGTGAAGTTTTACAGAGGGGAAAACCCTCCCACGACCTATTTATTTTTTTATCCTTGCGTGTTCGGATTATGGATGTATAAGTGTCATCTAGTTTGATTGACATTTTAAACCCCCACTGGTAACTTAATTACTTCACCTCTTACTATTTCGTCTCTTCAAGCTATGTTTTTCATCTCCGTAGTTTGCTATAAATTTTTGTTATTCTCTCCATTTTTCCCCCCAGAAAAATCACATATATACTTCAGGAGCATCCGGGACTAATGCAGCGGTTATAAGAGGGGCTTTAAGGGCAGAAAAACCTGAGCTTCTGACTGTTATTTTGCCTCAGAGTTTGAGCAAGCAACCTCCAGAGAGCCAAGAATTATTGGCAAAGGTAACTGTTCGGTAAAGAATTTTGCTTTACTCTTTTTGTGTGGGGATGTGGTTATAATTCAGGATGCTGGTTCGTGTTTTACCTCCGAACATCTGATCCTCCTTACAGATTACATTGAGATTGTGGATTCTGTAGCTCGTTCTGCTTGAACATCATTATTCTGAAGTAAACTCCAATTTGCCCCATAACTAAGTCAAATATGTTTTGCATGAGCTCGTTAGACACTATTCTGAAGAACCCTTGGCTCCAGATAAGTGAAAACCATCAGAGCAAACTAAATTGACTAACTGGTAAAGTGGAGCGAGGAAAGTGTGCTTGATCACAATTTAAAGTTGTATTTCAACTTTAGACCAAACAAGGTAAACGATAAGATAATTGGCCTTTTACTGATTCTTCTTCAACACAATACTTTTACACTTTTGTTAATTTCCTGTTTTATTGGGTGAGAGGGATTATTTGAAAGATACTGGAATGTAATCCTGAATAAGGTCTAATCTTATGGTTTTACATGTAGACATCCCAAGAGCGGTTATCTTTTCAGCATGCCATGTAAAACTGCCACCTATTTCTCATATAATTGGATGCTGATGTATTATGCCCTTTTCAATTGGTCGTGTTGCTCTGTAATTGGAGTTGCAGGTGAAGAATGTCATAGAGAAGCCTCACAATGATCATCTTCCATTGATCGAAGCAAGCAGGTACATTACAGTTGCTACCTTTACAGTTCACTGTGACTACTCTTGATGATTCAGCTGGACAAGTATCCAGATGAACGAATTGAAATAGTTAACAATTACTGAAGACCGGCTTGTCTTGTTGCTTTAGGCCAGTTGCAGTCAATTTTTAATTTCACCGTGCTTTTGTTTTCAAATGATTTCTAGTTTAAACAGATTTTCCATTCACCTTTATGCCTGAAGTTGTTTTTACCCATTGAGCATCAGCGCAACCACCACATATGTTGGCGTTCTATGTTCACTTGCCTAAGTCTTCAAAGCTACGCTTGATGACAACTCTCAGTCACAGATATCATTGATTTTGTGGGCTTTTAGTTCTTTTTTAGAGAGTGTCTTTTACTCCAAGAATAGTTTGCCAGATAGTTTTGATTGGTGATTTGATATTTTTGCTCGCACAAGAACACCAACGATGATTGTTTTTTTTCCTTTCCCCCTTCTCCTTTCCCGAGTGGACAGAAGATTGAATTCAGCACCATCTGGCAGCACAAACAGCTTCCCATATCAACATAAATCCAATCTGATTTAGTCAACTAATTTTCCATGTGAACAGGCTGTGCAACATGGACATCATCTCACATGTACAGCAAGTGATATGCTTTGCATTTCACGACAGCAGGCTGCTCATGGAGACGTGTCAGGAGGCGAAGAATCTCCGGAAGATTGTCACTCTGTTTTACCTGGATTGATCATGAACAGTTTTGATCTCCGTGTTCAACATTATCATTGTTGTTCAAGATGAGGGGAACTACATCTGAACATCTGCTATTGTTTAACAGACAGACAGACAGACAGACAGATTCATTATTATTGTAGGGATGTAAATCTTTTAGGGGGTTAGCTCGCTCCACTTTTCCATACAAAGATGGGACTTTTATGGATTATGTGCTATATACCAAAGTGACCGGTAAAATGAAAATCCAACAACAGATGGGAAAGACACAGCCAACACAGAAGACTTGACCCTCTGCAGTCAGGGGTGCCGGCCACCTCCCGCCCTCGGAACTACTAAATTGCATTTCGAGCATCCATAACTTGGAAGGAGAGTGCACTTGGTCATACGTATGATTTATTGCCTTTGGTCAGAATAACTGAGGCCTACAGTCGCCCAAATGCGCCGACGCTGCTGGCGAATGGGGAGACTGGTGCCCTGTGGTCATTCTCGATTGATCCTGCCACATTGCTTTCTGTTTATTGAAAAAGAAGAAGAAGAAGCTGATCACTAACATAGGAAAACATTCTCCCGGTTGCTGCTTCCCATTGTCTCTTAAGTAATCATCTCCAAGTTTAGCTCATAGAAGAGGCAATGTCCCAACGATAATTTCATTAAATTCTTATGTTAAATTGGATCCACAAACCACATAAGCTTTATCACCAAGATGCACCGATCTGTACCTCTCATAGACACGAGATCTTCTGCTCCTCCGAGAGGATCCAGCATTCTCTCTAATTAGACAATCTGCACAACCTGCGAAAGGCAAGGACCTCAAGAAGTGACAACGAGGCTATGTGAGTTAGAACTGGAGAGCCGTTGAGATCCCTGATCCATGGAGAGAGAAATCTGTGTGAGGCCTCATCTTGTCAGGGATTAGTTCCGTGAGCTGAGTATTACTTGGGAGGAGGAGAAGTTCGATGGGAGAGGGTTCGGTATATGGCTCTTATCGTGTTGGGAGTAGTCCTGCAACACCCTCCCACAAGGGAAGCTCCTGCTTCACACCATGTATTCACATATGAGACAAAGTCTTCGTCTGAAACACCTGTGTTTTGCTGCATCGGCAATGTAAGTGGTCATTGCTAAAGCATCACTGTAAAACAACTAGGACTCAAGGCTGACTATCAAATTCAAACAGGTAGCAAATGTGGTGGAGCGACAAAACTTACGTAAAGGAGTTTCTGCAATTTTTCTGAAGATTGTGATTTTGTTACATCAATATCATTTTCTGTTGTCACTAAGGAAACTAATTTACATTTTATGCTGAAAAGTTGACATCTTTCGTATGCAAGAAAGTATAATGTAAGTTATGCAAAATGGAGGACTCAGCCTTGATACATTCAAGGAAAGGCAGGAGAAACTATAGGCTTTTCCCCCTTTAAAATACTGTAGTTCAATGCATCTTCCTGCTACATGTGAATCGCTATGCATTTGAGCAGCAACACTACAGTAACAGATTCAGGATTGGTTTTAACGTGACGCTTAATATGGATTTTCTTCCTCAAGCTCCCTGTTTTAATCTTGCAAGGCAACTTACGCAGTTGAAAACATAACATGTTATTTTACAGAGATGTATGTCATTCAATCTACTTTGACTGAAGTCATTTCCTATGCCTGCAGAATAATTGAACAAAGAGGGGAAACTGGAACAACCTATTATCCTAGAAAATAGTATACACAAATAAACAAGCTCTAATTGAGGATGAACTTTGTATCTAATCCTACGATATTAAAAACCAATATGAAAACTTACCACCCACTCCTTTTTGTCAGCATCATAACTCTCACCACTATTAGGATATATAACTATTGGCTTAGTTGAGACCTGACAGAATAAATTGATTGGAAAAATAATTAATGAATAGGAAGATGATAAGTGCCAGAAAATACTGACAAATTGAGTGCAGAGTACCTTCTTAATTGATGAAATCAAGCCATGGATAAACCGAGGTGGCGTGCAGTTTATTCCGACTGCAACTACTTTCTTGCATGATTCAGCAATTGAAACACATTCAAGCAAAGAATCACCACTAACCACATTGGAACCGTCTTTTGAGTTGAAACAAAACCAAGCAGGAATATTTATTTTCTCTTCCTCCATGATCTCAGCATAAGCCTGCAGCTCGAAATATGTTATAGACATGAGTCAAAACCTCAATCTGGAACAATCATCACTTGCTTTCTTTGATGTTATCCCACCCGAGATATTTAATACAAGACTGCGAAGTGAAAAATGAAATAAAATCTATCAAATTTAAAAATTTATATATGAAGTCAAGGAATTCAAATTTCCAAAAAAAATAGCATGACGTTGTATAAAATACTGTACAGTTTTAATTTCCAAGAAATTAAGATAGAACAATGGATTAATCTGCAGAAAATTGAAAAATACACCACACAGCCTATGAGACCAGACTTGAAAATTTGCTGCTAACGGTGAACAAAAATGTAGTCAACGAGCTTTACTTCACTTCTGGCAAGAAGAATCTACCTAGATAATTGTGCTGAGAACAGCATATTCTCAAATGTCACTAGACCACATGAATGCAAGTCCTCAACATATGTATAAGATTTCTTCCCCACTGTTAAATATCTATTACTTCCATAAAAAGGAAAATCAATTCAAGTGAGGTTAAATTAAATGGGTACCTGGGCTTCTAGCTTGTTTGGGATTGTCTCAAATGCAATTAGGTCGGGATGAGATTCTGCCAGTACCTGAACCCTTCTTCGGTGGAAATCTTTCAAAACTTCTAGAGTCATTTCATTGCCATACATACCACTACAAGGAGATAAACAACACTAGTAATTTCTGTACATACGTTCTCTCTCCAAGCAAAAAAATAACCGAAGAATCTTAGGCTAGTAAAATTCATATATAATGATATTTTCCATTTTCATCCATCCAAAAATTATACAGCCATTAGTTCCAAAGGAACTAAAAGATGATCTTCTAAAGATTTTACCAACCTGTACTCGGACCCGTCTGCCAAATAAGCACCGTAGCTGCCCACAGATGCTGCAACAAGAATGGGTCGATTTTTCAGGACTTCAGCCTGGTTGCTGTCGCAGGAAGATCCTGAACAATTCTCTTTATATAGATCCCTAGCATTGCAAGCGATTTCCACACTTTTCCTCAGCAAATTCTCACTTTCTTCCTTAGAAAAGCCTTTTGACTCGAAACCTTGAATAGTGGCCTGTCCACAGAATCTGGATATTGCTACAAGTATGAAATTGAGACTGAACTATGGGTATTAACCTTAAAAGTAAAACCTGATAAGATGCTGTAATTATGATGTCAGCACCAGCTTCAAGGTAATCAACATGCACCTGCAGCCCCATTAAAGAAAAATTATTAACCATCAAAAGGAATGGCAATCCATCAGTGATACAATTCCACAACCTATCAGCTTGAGAAGGATCTCTCTGAATGTGCATAATCTACTGGTATCTTCAATACAGCACATGCCCAAAGAAAAAGTTCTAGAGAGAGTTAATGTTGGTCAATCTTATGAAAAGCATCTTATATTTTTTCTTCAAGTCTAATTGGTTCCCCGGGATACCATAAATGTCTGATACTAAACTGAAGCAAGAAAAACTCTTCGTATCCATTTACAAATTCACAACCCTATCAGCTCGAGAAGGATCTTCCTGCCTGTGCATAAACTATTGATATTTTCTTCAAAACATCATATGCCTAAATAAGAAGTTTTCAGAGAGGGTTAATCTGGTCAATCCCATAAAAAGCGTCTTCTCTTCTCACTTGAAAACTAATTAATTCCCATGATTTCATAAATGTCTGAGACTATTGAAGAAAAAACTCTCCGAAGAAGTTTAGGACAAACTCTCCAGATAATCAAGAATACTATCAATCATTAACCACTGTTAAGTGTTAAAAATTTAAGAAATAAAAAGACAAAGGAAGAGACAGCTTTGGTAAAGCTAACCGAAAGTTACAGGCGATGAAAGCCATTTTCTACTGGAAGTTTTTCTAATATGAGAAAACTTACAATTCTTCATTATACCTATAGAAAATCAGACAAGTGATACTCTGATTCTTTTTATTTAGGGTTAATGACCTAGAAAGGCATGCACTTATCCAATTTTTCAATGTGACCCGCATAACACTGAGCTTTCAAACGTTTGTGCCATTAGACACGTTGTTCACTTTTCCATCCAAAATTGACTACATGGCACGTTGTTCAATTGCAAAGCCCATCATACAGCTGGAGAACGCAATTCTCTTCTAGAAATTTACAGGTATATAGGATATTAGCAAGGATCTTCCGAAAGGTCCAGGAAAAGAATGTGAATTATAAGGCATTTACCCATAAGAATCCTATTTATTTGTCACTGCCGATATGCTGTCAATGGAGCGGAAGCATTTCATGATACACACTCTAATCCATTAAATGCGATTGAATACACACTCCAATCCATTAAATGCGATTGAGTTTTGAAGTACGAAATTTGAACCCATCCTAGGGAAAAAATTAAATCAACCTTTTGACCTGGTAAGAAAAGAAAGGAGCAACAAACATCTGCTAGATGGAATATGCCCAAAGTTTCTCCTTCTACAATGAGAAATGCAGCCTGAGTCAGTACCTTTGTGGACCACAAGACGCTCGCCGCTTGATGAAAATTTCTAGATGAAGGTACAATTATTACTTACCCTGTATCGTCTGTTTAATTTCATATTTTCTTTCCAGAGACAACTGCCGCCCAGAAAGACAAGAGGATTGCCTAAAGGACGTTAAGAACCTTCAACATAGAGGATGTGCATTGACAAGCAGTTCTGGCTAAACAAAGCTGACTTTCCCGATTTCTGAGCGAAGAAAGACTTTTGGATGACTATGAAACGATGTCTAAGAGAAAACGTGAAAAGTCAGCGACAGAGTCAGCGAAGCAAAAGAGGAGAGCGAGATTACGGATCGAATGAGGTGAGGAGAAGTAAGGAGACACTTGGCGCTCCAGAGTGGATCATTGAGGTCAGCACCGCGGCGCTCGAGCTCCGTCGCCAGTCCACCGTCGATGACGGCGTAGCCGCCGGCCTGGTGGAGGAAGTCCTCGAAAGGAAGCGACTGTTGGCGGCTCAGTCCCATCTGTCAACCGATCTATATCCTGAGGCGGAAAACGATGAGTCGAGTGCTTCGGTCGAACTTAAATCACCCGCCGTGATCTCTGCCTTTTATAGCACCAACTTTTTTTTTCTATTAAAAAATAGTTATAAATTTTTAATTTTTTCCCCATCTACGATCTAAATTATAAATGCATTTCCTTAAAAATCTTATTTTCTACGAAAATCTGCTACCTCGACTCTAACACCCATCATCAGCCTCTCGAAGGTCCCCGATAATCCCCGACTTCCCAACGGATATGGCAATTACCTAGCTAAAAGACAGTCGAACCAATATGACCTGACCTTGCCTCTCTTGACACCCGCATTTCTTCCCCGTTTGTCTCGAATCAATAATAGAATTGGCTGGGTTGGCATTGTGAACCTTTAAACTCTCGGACTGACATGAGACAAATCCCACATCCAACCGGAGATCGCCGACAGTTTTAGGATATCCCGCCCGATGGCCTTCCCTTAGGTGACGGGACCAGAGCCAAGGCCCCCACGACCCACAATTAGGTGTGTCCTTGTCTTGGATCGATTTGATGGAATTGGGTTGAGATGGATGGGCCACCACCGAGAGGGACGTCTCCTGGTGCCATATGCAGCCTTGCGAGAGCGAACATCCAACCCCACAATCTCAAGCCAACGTATTTATCTCAGGTCAATTCGGAGGGGAAGTAGGGGGTGGAGGGAGGGGACGGACGATCGTTTTTTCTTGAATTTTAAAAAACTTGTGAAATATTATATATTTATTCTTCGCTGATTCTACTTATTTATTATTATTTTATTTTTTTAAAAAAAGTGCACAAAAATACCAAAATTATCCAAAATTTTAAATTTAAGTGGTAAAACTTTTAAAATAATATTTTTAATTATAAAATTTCACATACATAATATACTTAATTATTACATCAAATATCACATCATTATCTTAATAAAAATAACATAATACATTGCGACAAACATTTAAAAAGTGAAATTTTATAATTCCAAAGATTTTATTGCTTTTAAGTTCAAAAAAACATATATTTTTAAAACCCATGGTGTATTTTTCTCACTTCATTTCACATTCTTATTATCCCGGTGGCAGAAACTGCCACTGCAAAGGATCATCTACTAGCATCAAATCTTCCAAGCTCTGACGTAGCTAGGCTTAGCCACTAGATCGGGGGCACAATAACAATCTCGGACCGTACGTGTGACATCCAACGTCGAATGCAATTTAAAATATGGACGCGGAGCATCTCTACGTCTCATTTCGTCCACACAGATACGATGAATATGTTCACAACGGGCCCAGTGAACATTGGCAGCTGAGTTTCTGTACAAGAAGAATTAAGTCCCATGACGACACTTTCAGTTTCTAGCCATAATAACCCTGGCTCGAGGCTTCGCCTAGTTGAGCATTCTTGCTGCCCGTGCATTAAGGATCTACTCATCCTGCATCAGAACATCGTTCTCAGTATTGCAGCATTTTAACGCAACATGCATGACGAGGAAAGGCACGCAAATCCTATGCGACATTCAAATTCGCTCCAGTGTAAATGGAAGATCCGAACATACGCAGCAGCACTACACTAAAATCTCTTTCAGAGAGTGCATGTTACGATCATGAGCTCGATCAGTGGCACAGTGACTGTTGGACTGGTTTCGTCTACTAGTTCATTCACTTTTCACTCCATTCCTGTCGTCTTTCGGTTATTACCAGTCATAGCTAGGCACAAATAACCCGACCAGTATGACTCTTAAATATTACTGTGGATGTCCGTGGCTATTCTCCAGGAACATTGCCAGTAAAGTAAACAATATGAAATGAAACAGAGCACTGACCTTTATAGTAAAGAGGACGGAGCTGTCGGGAACCTGTTGCCCAGTTGACACATGAAGTCCACGGACATAGCCAGCAGATGGTGCTTTTACGACATGCTATCATGGAAATAAGAAAAGGACAACACCAGAGCAAAATAAGTAAATGAAGAATAAGTGGAAAGTTCAAAAGAATGAATGAGATGCAATTACATCTACCATCCTCATTCACCCAGAGAGTGGTGGGGCTGCGGGATGGGTGGGGGGGTGTTTTAGTGGAGGGAGAGAAGAGAACTGGGCAGTACCTCCATTTTCATGGCTTCTAAAACCAACACAGGCTGTCCTTCCTCCACTTTTGCCCCATCCTTCACCAAAACTTTAACCACTAATCCAGGCATTGGGGCCACAACGGTCCCCGGAGACACAGATGCGGTCTCCAAGTTTGGTCTGTGTTGAGCCTCACTCCCATCATCGAACAATTCAATTCCAATTTTGTGTTTAAAACTGTGATGCTTTGGCCCACTCCAGATGTGAATGTGCTCAAATTGGTCCTGCCAGCTCAAGGAAGAACTTCTCATCACTATCAGAGGGAAAATTTCACATTCAAGTAGAAGCAACTGATCAAATTTCAGGACAGTCAAGCTTCAATAAGCCCAAGGGCTGGGTCAGTCTTTTTGAAAGTCAATGAACTGAAGATGAGTATGATTCCTCAAAAAGCAAGGTGCAAAACACCAACGAATTTTTTGCTACTGTTGTGAAGAAAGAGACTCAATACCGTACCATAATCATGTCGAGGGACCTAGGTGTAAGTGGGATATTTTTTTAGGAAAAATAGAAGATCAACTCATCCAGAGGGATACAACAAATGAAGTCCAACAACAATGTCGTCTCAAAACCACAGCAACCAATTTGCTGTCCTGTTTCTGGCTCAAGTTTATGCAATAATTCTGCCAGAGGGAAAGTGGTTGATCCAAATCCTTACAGCCATAGTAATACAAGTTTTTATGAGAGGAAGTATTGCAGTTGCCCATAAATGTGATATAACATCCTTTATCAAAACCAAAACACTACCAGTAACATCTACAAGGTCGACTGACGTCTTGTGAAATCTTCAAAGTTATCAATCCCTTCAGTAAGTTAAGACACACATTCAACGGCATTTTCCACGGATATAAGCAGATTATGATTGTTTCCTTGATTTTCAGCATAAACAGGCAGCTACTTCAATGCAGTTTTGATTTATACAAAATGTGCATTAAAAGAAATCAATTTTACCTGGTGATGAACTGCTAAACTAACTACTCTGCTCATGCCATCAGCTTCAACTCTGAAGTCATGGCCACCTAAGTATGTGACTTTGACTTCAATGTTGGCAGAATCATTCTCTCCTCCTGTCTGTGTATATACATCAAAGAATCATGACTTATTGGATTTTTACAGGAGTAAACAATACAACAAAATGAAAGATCATGACAAGAAGTGTGTATAGTCATAGACTTGAAGTGCATCAGTAAATCTTTTACAATTACTGAGGTTACCTCGACAAGATAACTCCCATCAGGCAGATAAGTGATAGACATCTTCAAGAGTTCTGATCTGCTGCTCTCATACTCTGAATTCCACTCGAGTTCCATTGACCGCTTCACAAGGTGGTTAACTCTGAAAGGCGGGCTTGCATACCACAAGGAGTGCAATCCATTGCCTACTGAAGGTAGAAAGGAATTGGATGAACAATCTATACAGATAAATTGAGTGCCACTTAAATAATATGGCCATAATGATAATTAAGAGTCACTTGAAACATTCTAATAGATTTACATTGTGACCAAATTCTCCATTGTAATGCAAATATCCACTTAATACAGAGCGACAATGATGAAATTTATTCTATTTTGTTATTCGCAACATAAAGCATAAAACATAACCACATGTCAATAAAATATCAAATTCCAGCTTCCTTATTAAAATCACTGATTTAAATTGTTATCAAATTTTGACAAAAAAATTTCACGCAATGTACAGTCAATTCTGACCTAGCTGAAAATAAATAGAGCAATTGAGGCTGTTGAACTTACTTGGGGCTGCATCTTGTAAACTGCAGTGTTCCTTTTTACATATGCATGCTACAACCAAAGCTGCAAAATGCTTAGCATCATCATGTGCCTCTTTTGCCAAAACAGAATTAGTAGGATCTATGAAGAGATCGTCTTTGAAGCGCTCAATAAAATGTGTTTCCAAATTTCCATCTTCAAATGCCTGGTGGTTGGCCAGTTTTGTGAGAAAGTCTATATTGGTAGGCAGACCTGCAACCTAAAGAGGAAAGGAAAACACGAGAGAGAGAGAGAGAGAGAGAGAGAGAGAGATGTCAGATATGATCCATTCCATTTCTCACTGCAAAATATTGTCATACCTTAGGGTAAATTTAGCCCTTGTTCAATGTCCTTTCACAGAAATGATATCCCAAAATCACTTCTATGAGTGCCCATTCCTACTCAAATGCAAATAATCACTTTTTACCCACTAGGGCCATTCTTCAACTTTACCCTTTAAGAATAAATCCAGATCACAAAATAACATCCAAACGCAGTCTTCATCTACGATATATATAACTTCATTATTTTAACCTCGTTCACCAAAATATTGATTGACTCAGATGCTAAGTTGATCTTGCAAGGGGAACAGAAAAACAAATGTAATGGAATCTTTAGTGCGGGCATGCATTTAGAAGTGCACATCAATATTATCAAGATAATGACAACAAACACCACAAACATTCATTAGAACTCTTGCCCTAGGTTGGAAGATTTTTTAAATACCTGAAACTTGGATAAACTATCCCTCAATTTAACCAATGCTGCAGCTCGATTCTCCCCCCACACAACAAGCTTCGCAATCATAGGATCATAGTGCAAGCTAACAGTGTCCCCTTGTTCTACTCCAGTCTCAACCCTCACTGCACAACGAGAGATGCACCAATCATTAATAGATATGGAAAACAAAGATCACTTACAGTTGTTGCACTACAAACATTTATGAGTTGGCTCTAGACAAGCTATGTCAAAGTTGGCTCCCAAAAATTTTATTGATTGTGAGTCTCCTTAAAGAATCCTAGAAGCATGCATGATATTGAAGTATCTGGTCAATAAGTTGATGTGGATTCTCCATTTAACTGACCATTTGATGCGCCTGGAGCAGGATGATAATGATAAAGAACTCCAGTTGCAGGAAGAAAACCTTTAGCAACATTTTCTGCATAAATTCGTGCTTCAAAGGCATGGCCTGTGGACATGCAAAAGGAAGATATTAATTAGAAAGTATTCTTGCATATGCAAGACAAAAAAGAACCACTCAAAAAATAAGTTGGAAAAAAAGACACCTCCCCTCTTCTTAAGTGCTGTGCAACACTAAGGGCTTTCAATTGGACTGACTTAGCATTTACTAATTATTAGAGCAGCTGATGAATCATTTGAAGCTTAATAGCTTGATAAAAATTAAATATAGCAACATCTAAGCAAAATAATTAGGATATCTTTTCCCACAAAAATGTATAGCAATAATATATGCCTGTTAATATCTGCAGTCCACTAAATATGTTTAATGCTAAGCATGCAAGCATATAACGTTCACATTAATGTAATTCTGTGTGCATGGGAAAATGAGCAACATGCTATGAAGAGAACTGACCTAACAAGGGTACTTCAGATTGTTTAATTGGTAGGAATTCACCATTTGCAACACGAATTTGCCACTCCACTAGATCTTGACCAACGATCATCTCTGTGACAGGATGCTCAACCTAACATTGAATAGGGAGATAACGTCAGGAGAATCCCTTAAAGATTGTCATCAAAATTGAAGATAAGATAAGGGTAACAAAGGCACCTGCAGACGAGTATTCATCTCCATAAAATAAAATTGGTCCAAGGCAGTATCAACGATGAACTCAACAGTCCCAGCATTATAATAGTTAACTGCCTTCAAAGATTTGACGGGAAATTCCATTAGCATCATATTTACTGGGAGGGAAATTTTCTTAGAGCATAAAAAATGACACTGCGAACACTCAAATGCCATAGAACTGTTATATTAAATGACCTACTCACGGGCAATTGAGATTTTGGAACTCAGTGGAAAATGAAAATTATAATATATACATATATATGCAGAAAGATGGAGCCTAGACTGGAGTAGCTGAGATAAGGAACAATCTGGGTGAAGAAACATAGCATTAGATAAGCTGAAAATTCATTGGCAAAAGTATTTGTCTGAACAAAAGAAATAATCAAATGAAGTATTCTTTTCAGTTTTCAGTATTACTGACACAAATGTTCCTCCATTCCAGTATATGAAAAAAAAGCAAACATGAGCAAGATATACTCCAATATGCAGCTGTGAGGCATACTCATTGGTTAAATAGAAGGTAGTCCATAAACAATCATTGAGCAATGGCAACTATTATCTTTCAGAAGGAATATATATTCTTAAAAGGAGAGAGAGTTTGGGTTGTCTCTGTGTGTTGGTGGGGGTTGGGTGTGGTGGTGTGTGGGCTGCAGGTGCGGTAGGGGAGGGGTAGGTCTGGTGTGGTGGAGTATGCGACAAACAACATTACCTTGGCAGCAGAAACAGCAGCTTCACCTAAATGGGCGCGAAAATCATCAGACACATTTGGCTGCAAATAGAATTTAATAAGATTTTACAATTATAATAACAAGAAATTAAAACTTTACATCCAAGACAGTCTTACAGCTGGGGCTTCTTCAATGATCTTCTGGTGTCTTCTTTGTACACTGCAATCTCTCTCATATAAGTATAGGATGTTCCCATGCTTATCCCCGAATATCTAGAAACAAAAAGTTAAGGAAATTTATAAGATAAAAGCATGACTGTTAAAAGACAATGGTATTGCAATTTATGTGCGAGCTATCAATCTATACATACATATACATAATTAAAGTTCAGTTAGAAGTTACTCAGCCAAAAACAAAAAAAAGTGCAGTTCCAAAATATAGGAGAAAGAAGACCCTCAGTCTGTAAGGAAGATACTATGAAGAATCAACAAAATCTGGAAACAAATCACATTGTAAAATTTTGGTATAAGAATACCTGGACTTCTATATGTCTTGGCCTTGTTATGTATTTTTCAAGCAAGATAGTATCTATGCCAAAAGAAGCAGCAGCCTCACGTTTTGCTCCTAGAAGAGCTTCAACAAAGTCACTTGGGTTATGCACTATTCTCATACCCTGTATGCGCACAGTAAGTTATAACTAGTCAGTGTGCACCTTTGGCAAGCCTTTTGAAAGATCAAAAAGAAATGTGGATGTGTCAGATTATGTTATTACTATATATCAACAAGAAAGCAAGTCTCCTTGATCGGACTAAAATATTTATTGATTAACAAGATTAAACAATAAACATTCCAAATGAAGAAGAAACAGGAAAATATTTCAAATAGAACCTATCAAAAAGCAAGATCAAACATTAACAACAATGGATATCCTAAAACAAAAAACAAGCAAACCTTTCCTCCACCTCCATGAGTGGGTTTTATCAAGATTGGGTAGCCTATCTTCTCTGCTTCTGATTTCATAAAGTCAATATCTTGCTCATCACCATGATAACCAGGCACAAGAGGGACTCCCGCTCCACCCATTATTTTCTTGGATGCACTGGATGAAAATTTCAGTTGACCACATTACATCCTAAATCCTTATTATAAATGTCTTGAGGTGGTAAAAACTAAAGCATTCGGTTCGCAAATATGATGTGACAGAGCGAATCAAATAAACAATCTACAAGCACATATTAGTTTCATAGCAGATACCGAGCTTTTAACTTTCAGAGAAGAATTACCATCCTCAATGCAAGATACTGTGAGTAAAGGCTTCTATCTGAATTTCCATATCTTATACAACTAAATGGATTAAAAACTGATGAGTGACGTAAAGATGATTAAGCATCACCAATTAAAAAAAATGAAGATATGGTGGATAAGGATACCTTTTGTCGCCCATATCCCGGATAGCAGAAGCTGGAGGACCAATAAAATTAAGACCTTTATCTTCACAAAGTTGAGAGAATTGTGCTGATTCTGACAGAAAACCATACCCTGGGTGGACAGCCTATGGATAAAAGAGGAAAACAATCTTGAGAGCACTTCCATAAATACAGAGAGATAATCCACATGAATCAACCTAGCTGAAATTTACAGGTGGGAGAATGATAAATTTTTAATAAAATGTTTGCTCAAAGAAGTAATTGACCGGTACGCACACATATGATGAACCTTATACACAGCCAAAGAATTGCATACATTTTTATTAAAATGTTTGCTAAAATAAGTATTTGACCAGTACGCACACATATGATGAGCCTTATACATAGCCAGAAAATTGCATAAATTTTCAATAAAGTGTTTGCTAAAATAAGTATTTGACTGCTACACACACATATGACAAACCTTATACATGGCCAAAGAATTGCATTTCATCTTAGATTGCAAGTAAAAAGATTCAGTCCATGGAACAAATGTCAGAATTGTAGTCTCACTATGTTCCATCACATCAAACTGAAATTATGACCTTCAAAGTCATTTGGAATTTCTAGGTTCTTGCTTGCTTCATTGTCAAGACAACTGTCACCTAGCACATCTTAGCTGCCGCTACTGCTACCCCTCATCTTAGTCTTACCAATTATAGCAATGAAAAAAAAATCACTGGGGAGAAATTGAATATGACATAGAGAGAATTACTTCTGGTATTCAAAGGCACTCTCCGAGCCATAAACTTCTATCATAATACACTTTTTTTTTTCTGTTTTTAGCTTCTTTAACTTCTAGAGGAGCTTTCGAAAGGATATAGATTGCAACCTGTAGCAGTTCTCATATCAGGTTCTAAGCCTTCTTGCTTAGGTAGCAAAAGAAACACGAATTTGTGATTAAAAAAGTTCACCATTATGGAGAAATTTAACCAGGTGTGAACCAAATAATAAACTGCTAAAACTTCCGCCTCCTTGATATCAGCATAAAGAAACACAATTAACTACGACTGCACACAAACACATGAAATTCCTACATATGCAAGAAAACAGGGATTTCGAAAAAATCCAATAAAATAGAGATTGAAATCATTGTTATTACAATCTATGTATGAGCAATTGCAATCAGAACTGAGTGAATGTCAACATGAAGACAATTATTTTAGGCAAATAGAGAAAACTGGCATTGGATTTAAACAATATCTCAAAGAATACAAAAGAATCCCACTGTATTTACAGAAAGTTTTCCTCTTTCTAGTTGTTCACGGGACTTCACAACTTCCAAATCCTAGCTTCACCATGCTATCATTTAGGCATATGATCCTTATTGTTCAAAATCATGCTAAAGGTACCAGTTATCAATAAATTAACAGCTTATACACTGCCGTGTATCTTTTAGTCATGTGCTACTTGCCACAATAAATAAAGTTATGAGTAAAGACACCCATCAACAAGGGTTTTTAACATGGCAGATTCCCTGTACATTATAAGCTGCCAGACACTAATCAATCTCTCTCAGTATATACCACAATGTTCTCTCACTTAAAGAGCCAATCATGAACTTAACACAGTCCAATAGTCAGCAGCAAAGTCACTTCCAATAGAAATGAGGAGTCAAAAGGAAACTTGTGGGTGCAAATTTTGAAATTTTCAATCTGGATCAACAGAGGCAAAGTTTACCCATTTCATATTTACTATATTATCACCTTTCAAAAAAATATATATTATTTACTATGTTACACGAATCTACACAATGCATCCATTCATACGTATTATAAGGAATCTCACAATGAATTCATACCAAAGTTTCACAATCCTGTCCACACTAATGACAATTCAAGGTTTTATAATACGCTCGCATCACTGGGAAACGAAACTGCATCGCAGCCATCAAACTACAAAGCAGTGGAATTAAAAAAAAAAAAAGATTCCACAGCATAACAAACAATTCTCAAATTTTGAAATATGAAGCATCAGTTCCATTTCTCCGAAAAAAAAAACAGTGATCAAGATGATATAATTCGAGCCCATACCTGAGCGCCAGTGCGAATAGCAGCCTCCACAATGGCGGAACCGTTGAGGTAGCTCAGCCGGGCCTGAGCGGGACCGATTCTGACAGCCTCGTCGGCGGACTTAACGTGGAGAGACTCCGCATCGGCGTCACTGTAGACAGCGACAGTCCGCAGCCCGAGTCGCTTCGCGGTCCTCATGACCCTGCAGGCAATCTCGCCTCGGTTGGCGATCAGAATCTTCTCGATTGTCGGGGCGAGCGGCTGCGGCCCTGCGGCGGATTTCCCAGGTGCCTGAGACAAGAGCCGTAGCTTAAGGAAGGGAGAGGACGGTCGGCGGTGGAGGTTCCGCCGGAGGAGGAGAAAGGCCATTGAAGCCATCGGGAAGAGCTGAGAGAGAGCAGTCAGCAGCTGAGAGCGGGAGAGAGGGAGTGAGCCGTCCGTCACTGGGTGAGATACTTACATAATACGTATACTGTATACACACACGTGGGGGAGGGAGACGGAATCGGATGAAGTATGGACGATGGACTACGAAGATAAGCATGCCACCCGTTGAAATCCGAAGTAACGCTGCGGTGGACCTCCTACCCGACAATTTCCTCCAAAATTCCGAATTTATACTTCTCGGTCAGGACCGTCAATTCAGGCTGACCCAAATTACGGCACAACCCACAATCTAGACTGACCCAAAAATTCTGACCGTAGTAGTCCTGCATGAATCAAATAAAAAATAGTTTAATATTTTAAAATAATATTTTATATAGTTATTAATTTAAATATTCTATTAATTTATAAAAAATAATTAAATAATTATTTAAATATAATTGATTATTTTTAAAATTTCTCATAATTTTTATTACTATTTTTTGGGTACTTTCGGAACAAGTCTAGTCTTAGTTATGGTGAGCAATTTACGACAGAGATCCTTTAAAATCTCTGAAATTCTGAAGAGATAAGTACTTGTTAATTTTTCCTGGCAATATTATGGACTAATTATAGCAAATAATTTTATTATTTTTTGTATCTATAAATATTGTACATTAGACCCCTCAATCCGGGCTGTCGGGCCTCCTCGAACTTATCATTCCGGGCCGATGCAGCACGGTAACCCTTGGTCCAAGCATGGCCGAAATGCCCATCGGCCACCCAGGCCCAGCCCCACTCGACGAGCACAGCACAAGTCAATCATACAATGGGCCTCTTGCTGAATTGGGATAGCGGGTTGCATAGAGAAATTTTCTTGTCAATTGAAAAGTTAATCGAGCTATTAGGCCGATCTGGCCCGATAATTCCGTTGCCCGGCACAACCCAATGAGCGATTGGCCCCGATAACCCTTAACCCGGACACAGGTAAATATACTTACCGAAAACGCGTCCTATCAAGGAAGCGGCCCCATCGAATTCCTCTCCCTGCTCTCACCTCGTCCTTGGTGGGGTAAGAAATTTACCCTTCGATGGGACAAGGTAGCTTACTACTTGGATTATTCAAATTTAATTTTAAATTTTTAAATATTATATTATATATTTAATAAAATAATTTATGCAAAATTTTATTTATTACATGAGTCTTTACTTATTTATTTAGTCACTACAATCTCTAGCAAAGAAGAATTACGCTTTGCAATCTTGATTATAAATTTTTAAATTAAAATTACGACTACTTTTAATAAAAAGTTTAAGTATTGTACATAAAATTATAAATAATTAAAATTAAATTATTCGACCGTTAAGATTTTGATCAAGAAAAAAAATATTTATTAGGCTGTATTAAATTTATGTTATATGATGCGCTATGAAAATCAATTCCTGATGGGACAGCAGAACTTTCCCCAATGATGCCGGCGGATTGACGCTGTGTGTGTGGGTGTCATTGCAGCGCACATGATCATGATTTTCCAGGTCATGATTATGTCTTCCGCAAAAGTTAATCGGGAATCTCTTCCTTTAATCTGTCAAATTAATTGCATTTATGCACTGTAAAGGCGCGATGTGCGAGGATGGAATCCCGGAATCTTCCACCCCATCAGATGTACGGTTTCCGTCGGTCTTTCAAAGGCGTGTACTTCCTCTTGGCAATTTTCCCCGCTGCTCAGTTTCCGTAAATTGGCCGGTTTTGGGGTTTAGCTTCACGAGATCCGACGAAGTGAAATCATGGAAGGAAGTCGAATCGGCGAAGTACGATGGTTTTGTTTGCTACCCGGATTGGGATTACGGACTTTTAGAGGGTCAAAATGAGTACTTTAAACTCGACGCTGAATGGGATGGACTTGCGATTCGGCACGTTGGGATCTGTGGTTTTCAACGGGCAAAAGCAAAGAAAATCGGGAGAGATGTGAATGCAGAACGAAGATGGATGAGGTTGATTGAGCAAGATTAAAATAGTAGACCGTCATTCTGCTCCGAGAATGAAGGTGGGGAAAGTAAGATTCCCGCAATTACATCACCACATTATCATGTATTAAATAGATTTTTCTAAAAATAAATAAAAATATTCCATTCAATTCAATGCACCCCTCTGTCAGTTCGAGTAAATTCCACACTTATTCAGTACATAAGAAGATTTTTCCCCCGAAGAGTCAGTTGTAATGCCATGCAATGGTGAATTGTTTTTCTTTTTCTTTTTCTCTTTTTTTTCTAGAATATCCAATCTGTAGGCTGTAAAGGCACATAATGGCACATTTGTTGAGTGTTCTTGACTGATTTCTCACTCTCTCCACAGTGCTTTACTCTTTTGTTGCCTCTTTTCCCTTTCCCGGTCTCCAACAATAACAGAGAAACAGTCAGAGCAATCTGTTTGGTCGCTCATCATCTCTGATAAAGCAGACCCATCTACAGTGATAGTGAGAGAGCGGGAGAGAGAGAGAGAGAGGTAGAGATCCAGCAGGCAAGGATTGAGAACCTGGGAGAGACTGTATGTGTGTGGGTTTTCTCGACTGTGTATGTGCTTTGTGTTGCGAGTGATGTAGCCGAGGAGACAAGGGAAGCCGGTTGATTTGGGTTTAGTCTGGTGAGTTCAGATGCTGGGTCAGTGGAAAATGCTGGATTCTCATGCTGGATTTCTCTTTCATTTTCAGTATTGCTACAGTTTGTAGCAATTCTCTCAGTTTATATTGTGAAAATTTGGTTCTTAGGCTGCTCTATTCGCTAGATTTTGACGAAATTCATGTAATTTCTGTGCATTTATTCACTGAAACATTTTGGCCTTGATCTGATCCACCGTTCCCTTGAAAACCCAGAAAATCCCGGTGAAAATGTACGCTGTTCATACCTCAAGAAAACGTCTTTGGACGACGAAGCCACGGGGAACTCGTTCCTGTTTTTCTTTCTTTGTCTGTGACATAATAAAGCTGGAGGATCTTTCTTCTGATCTTGCATAAGTGAGTTTTCATTCGGGCCATGTTCTGTTCATGATCCTGCAATTGGCTCTAATCAGTTACTTTGCCACAATGTGCACTCAGTCCCCTACTCGACCATGACTGATTTCTGTTAGCTCATCAGTTACCGCTGTCTTTTGGGTACTCCTCTTGATCTTTTCTGGTAAAATAGTTTGTTTCATATTTAAGGCCGAGCTAATGGGGTTCTGCGCATTATATTTTCATTTTTAGGTTCAAGGAGATAAATATCCGTAGACCCGTGACTGGATTGTTCTATCAGAATTGGTCTGTTAAGCCTTGAGAAATGGCAAAGACGGTGCACGCTGATTCGAGAGGGATGTATTCATGGTGGTGGGACAGCCACATTAGCCCAAAAAATTCCAAATGGCTTCAGGAAAATCTTTCAGGTAATGCTAATTGACCGTGTACTCAAAATTTTGATTTCCACTCAGCAGATTTTTTACAACAGTAGAAATTGACATTAGATCATACGGCAGCTCCATCTCCAAATGCTTCCATTCCTTTAAGAAGACGCGGCATTAGACTCTTCGTTGCATACCATGAAATAACTGACATAGAAATTTTACGATTTGAGCCCTTTGAACTCTGCTTCTGTTCTGAATTTGGGGATGAGACTTGACTTCCTCTTTTTGTTTATATTAGTGCAGTACCATCATTTTGAAAAGTTTCATGGAATACTCTTGTGCTGACCATGAGCAAATTATCATGATAACATTACTCGGGTTTTCCTAGTTAAGAAGTGAGAAGAACCTAGTATGATTTTAATGATAAAGAGTCCAGAGATAAAATAACTGTGAAATCAGTATTCTGAATGGTTCTTATATGTAGAATTGTCAACAGCTTCCTTTTTTCTTTGAGTTCTTCTCCCATGATGTTGACTTGATGTATTTATTGTCTTTCTTGTAACAGGCATGGATGAGAAGATAAAACACATGATTAAGCTTATAGAAGAAGATGCAGACTCCTTTGCTCGGAGGGCGGAGATGTACTACAAGAAACGGCCTGAACTCCTGAAGTTGGTTGAAGAGTTTTATCGAGCTTACCGTGCACTAGCAGAGAGATACGACCATGCTACCGGAGTTCTACACCAGGCTCACCGTAGCATGGCTGAAGCCTTTCCAAATCAAGTTCCTCCTGATTTAGATGATTCAGCTTTACCTGTGACTTCTACAAATACTGAGGATGCTTTCAGTGATACTAAGGAGTTCAATATTGATTTCCTGGGACAGTTTCTTAGGAAAGAATTGCTCAAGTTAGAGTCTGAGAAGGAAGCAAGCCATATTCAGTACCAACAGCATCTCATTAAGATGAGTGTAATGGAGAATGAAATTGAGCATGCACAAGAGGAGGCTCAAAAGCTGAAACAACAGCTCATTACTGTGGAAAAGGAAAAGGAAGATTTGATGGGTCAGTACAAGAAGTCAATTGAGATAATATCAGGCCTTGAGGACAAGCTAGCAGATGTTGATAAAAGTGTCCAGGAGGTTACTGGGCGATTCAAAGGGACTGAAACCAAGGTGGAAATATTAAAACAAGAGTTGGAGAAAATGACTGAGGAGAAGGAATCTGCTTCCCACGAGTGCAGTCAACTGTCTAAAAAAGTCATGCAAATTGAGTGCAAGATGCTAGCTCAAATTGATGAGCTTGCCGAGAAGAATGAGGTGGTAGGAAGGCTCTGGAGTTCTGTACAAGAGGAGCACCTGAAGTCAGTGGAGGCCAGAAATGCCATGCAGGACCTCTTGCAATCACAGGAGGACATGAGAGCTTTGAAGAGCTGTAATCAGGATTTGCAGGAACAAGTCCAGAAGGCCACTGAGGAGAATAAGAACTTGAAGGAGCTGAACTCGTCCTCTGCTTCATTGATAGATACCTTGAGAGGAGAGACCAGTAGCCTGAGGGGGATGATTCGGAAACTAGAGAAGGAGATTGAGGTTCAGGTGGAAGAACAAAATGCTCTTCATCAGGAAATTTACCTCTTCAAGGAAAAAATGAACTTGCTAAAGGAGAAGTATCAGCTGGTGATGGAACAGGTGGAATCTGTTGGTCTTGACCCTGAAAGTGTGAGATCATATGTGAAGAAGCTGCAGGATGAGAAATCAAAGTTGAGAGAATTCTGTGATCGCAAATTGAGGGAAAATGCCTCCCTTCTTGAAAAGAATGCTCTACTGGAGAATTCTGTTTTGGGTTTGAACTCAGAGTTGGAAGAGGTTAAACAGAAGCTGCAGGATGAGCAATCAAAGTTGAGAGAATTCTGTGATCAGAAATTACGAGAAAATTCAACTCTTCTTGAGAAGAATGCTCTCCTGGAGAATTCAATTGCAGGGTTGAACTCAGAGTTGGAAGAGGTCAAACAGAAGTCACGGGATGATAAATTAAAGCTAAGGGAATTCAATGATGAGAATTCTAGGAAAAATGTGGATCTTCTTGAGAAGAATGCTTTCTTGGATAACTTTGTTTCTAGTTTGACCTCAGAGTTGGAAGAGGTTAAAAAAGGGCTTCAGGATGAGAAGGCAAAGTTAAGGGAGTTCCTTGACGACAGTATGAGGGAAAAATTGGCTCTTCTTGAGAAGAATGCCCTGTTGGAAGATTCTGTTTCCCATTCCAAAACAGAGTTGGAGGAGGTTCATCAGAAGCTGAAAGTGTCTGAAGAATCTCTAGCCTCTTTGATTGGTCAGTTAAAAGCTGCCACCAAGAATTCAGAGGCGCTTGAGCAGAAAAGTGAAGATTTGCAGAATTCTATATCCAATGCTTATGCCAAGATTGAATGGCTAAGGATCATGCTGAAAAAATCGGAAGACTCGTGGCTTTTGCTTCTTAATGAAAAGTTAGCCCTTATAACTGAAAGAGAGAGCCTTTCCTACCAGATAGATATGACCAAAAGAATGCTAGAGGACTCAGTCGTAAGGTGTGAAGATCTAGAGAGAAAATGCTCCTCTTTTGATAGAGAGAGAGAAGAGAATTCAATTTCTGCTGAGTTGAGTAAAACCCGAGTTGCTGCCCTTGAGAGTCAGGTCCTCCTCTTGCAGCAAGAGGCTCTGACCATGAATCGAGAAATTAAGGAGGGGCTAGATAAGGCTCTGGACAGCCACTTAGAGATCTTCATTCTGAAGAACTGTATAAAGGATGTTGAAGAGAAGAATTTATCGATCTCGTATGAGTGTCGGAGGCACATGGAGGCCTTTGAGTTTTCCGAAAGGCAGAAGAACCTAGTCGAGAAGGGAATGTCCCAAAAGGTTTTGGAGTTGCAGAGTTGTCTTTCGGGACTCTCGGATGAAAATTCTGAGCTTCTTGTTGAGAATTTGGTCCTCAGTACAGTTGTTAGGGAAATGCAACTAGAGGCAATGAGAACCGTAATGGAAAGGGATGCTCTTTATGAGGATCTGAGGGTTCAGTCTCAGAGATGCATATTGTCATGGAATAGGTTGCAGGAAGTAATTGGGGAAGCTAAAATTAGAGAGCAAAAACTGGCTAATTGTTTGCTAAAGGAAAAGCATGAAGTGGAGCTATGGGAAGCACAAGCTACAGATTTCTTTTGCAAGATGATGCTCTCAAATTTCCATGAAGCATTACTTGTGGAGAAAGTTCATGAGTTTACTCAGTCCAACACCGATGAGAGAGAACTGCTTGAACAGAGAATTAAATTTCTCGAAGATGAAAATGTTCGTTTAACATCTAAGCTTGACAAGTCAGCAGAAGTTCCACCAAAGGATGGGGCAGCAAGTGCTCGCAAAGAGCGCATCAGAGCTGATAGTGTAGAAATTCAGGTACTTTTAGTGAATAAGTTTTCTATAGATGCAAATTATTTTACATCTTTCAAGAACATTTTGGGCTTCTAATATTATTCTAGGCTTCATTATCACACTTCCTTTTGTAAATTTAACTCTTTTAAATTGTCCCTCTTCTAATCAAAGAGGTGTCACTAATATACAGATATAATTCACGTTATTCATAAGAGATCTGCATTGCCAATTTTTTTACATGATGTTTCTATTGGTTGCAGGACATCAAATTGATCACACACTTGCAATCAATATCCAGTAGCCTGGCTGATGAGGCTGCACAGCCTGCTGAGAGAGGAATTCCACCAGAAAGTTCAACTTCTAGTGCGAAATCAGAAGATGGGATGAGAGAGATTGAGGGTCTAAGGTCTAGGCGCCACAACTCTCGTCGAGGAAACGATCCAAAAGTCCGACATCTCTCTCACAGAAAGGAAGTCATGAAGCATACCAACAGGCATGGGAAGAAACCAGCCCAACATCCAATTCACCCTGAGTCTGAAATTTTAATGAAAGACATTGTACTTGATCAGATGTCTGATTATCCCACCTCTGATCTGACACAAAGGGAAAATGTTAATGGATCTGACGACAGAATGCTTGAGCTTTGGGAAACTACTGATCTCAGTGGGAGCATCGATCTGACAGTAGGGATATCTCGGAAAACGGTTCATCCTTCCCAAGAATCCTTCTCTGGAAAGGAGCTTGCTGTTGATAAAGTAGAGGTCTCTGAGATGAGTTCCAAGGAGCCTCATCGAGGAGGGAGGAACCTGACAAGAGTCCTGGAAAGACTCAAAGCAGATGCTCAAAAGCTGACAAACTTGCAGATAACTGTGCAGGACTTGAAGAGGAAGGTGGAGGCCACTGAAAGGAGCAGGATGGGAAGAGCTGCAGAATACAGGGCAATGAGGGAGCAGCTAGAAGAAGCTGAAGTGACAATACTAAACTTCTTTGATGTAAATCATAAGCTCACTGAGAGTGTTCAGAAGGCCTTATTGTCGAGATCAGGTGGTGCAGATACGAATGGCGCAGATCATGGAAGTGGGGTCAGGAGGAGGATCTTAGAACAGGCTCGTAGAGGGTCTGAGAAGATTGGAGAGCTCCAGCTGGAAGTTCAAAAGGTGCAGTTTGTTCTGTTGAAACTAGATGACGAGGTTGAGAGGGAGATCAGGGGAGGGTTGAGAACAGCCCGGGTGTCTGAGAGGAAGACGGGTGTCCTATTGAAGGATTTCCTGCATGTTCGGGTGAGGACCAATCTGAAGAGGAGGAAGGGGCAGTTCTGTGCTTGCGTTCAGCTCCCAACCCGAGCGAAGTGAGAGGTTGAATCCATTTGCTCGGGTCAATCTCGAGGATTAGTAGTGTAACCGTAGCTACTTATTTTATGGACGGACTAGGCTAATTTATCTCAATAGTGATGAGAACATTTTTATTATTAAAATCCCATTCACTATACATCTCCGAGCACCGACCATAAAAGTTTATGCTCTTTCCTGAGTAGTTTTATTTCAATCGTGCATGCTTCAGTTTATTATTCTGATTGCAGTGGAAGAGTTATTTTAAGATCTTCTGTTTTCTTGGAGAAGAGCATCAATGTGTGCATATTTAGATTAGTATTATGCAATTGTACCTGCACCATTTTACACTGCGACTTTCAAAGCTTAAGCTTTCTTACAAGAGTCAAACTAATGGACGGTTCAGAAGATAGGTGAGTTCATAGAGTCGTTGAGTTTACTTTGAGCCATTTGTTGATTAAGCCTGTTGAAGGGTCCACAGTTGGATGGCATTAGTGGACAATTGTCAGGGACTGACATGCCCACTCACCATTCTTGATCAATATGTCTGAGCCGACTATTTTCTATTTTATTTAAAGAGAACACAGCCTGTTCTGATTTCTTCTCAGAGTGACAGCTTTCACTGAGCAAATGCTTTTGTTCCTCAGAAATAGTGCTTTTCAGTAGCCTCTTCTAAGCCTCCGGAGAGGAAGATACGACGGGGTAGCTGAGTCGGCCTCTCCAAGCAGCTCGTGAAATGACCATACAGTCTCTTCCCTCCTTCATGCAGTTTCCTTCCTTTTCTTGCAGCTGGAGATCTTATTTGTGTTCATAGCAGGCCCCAATTTAACAGCTTCTGTTCTGATTGCCTCATTTCAGCCAATGTACCCTGGATTTTTGTCTCAGGGGAATGAGTAGTAGATCCTTACTGCGCTGTAGAGAGGGCAGAGGAGCAACGCTCATAACGTGGAGGCAGAGGACGTGTGTCTAAACCGATCTTCCTTGCATCTTCTTCGGTCAGTGTACAATCAATCATATAACGGATATATGAATCGTGAATTTCCATGAGCTCACCCCTAACAATTTTCGAAACTTTGTGATGAAAGAGACAGAATTGGCTCCAGGCAAATGTCGAAAGGGATTTTGAGACGGTGAGGTTCATCTTGAAGCGATGTTAATGCTCTCAGCTGGGGCTGCTCATTCTAGCCTGGTACTTTGTTTTTGCCGCCGTGACTTCGAATATACCATACAGGAGTGAATTTTGTGTGCGAAAATGTTAAAACAACTCGGCTATAAACTGAGTGATAATATACAATAATCCATGCAATGCAGTGGAGAAATCGCATACTATAGATAGACTGCAACCAGTAAAGGAAATAAGCATGTTTTGGGTGAACATGGCTGGTCTTCAGAAAGTCCTCATCCTCACGACAACCCTCCTTTTCTCTTGCTGTATGTCCCTGGTTCAGTTTCATCCGATGTGAGCTTGATGGTAGACGGACTTCTGCAAGAAATGTTTGTGTTATCACAAAGCAATTTATAACCAGCGGGTTCTTATCTACCGGTATTGATGATCGATGTTCTTGTTCAGCCGGGTTTGCCTGTATTTGAGCCAGGCTTTTTGTCTGGGGTGTGAGCCAGAATCATGTTTGGATGAGAGACCGATAATTGAAGCTCGGCTGCATATACCGTATTGAAGATATCATGTGCTTTCTTGATGGCCGAATTCATCGATAGACGTCTCTCGAGTAAGAGAGGTCATGAGATGTGGCCGCACTAATTAGCTGATCCCCAAGGCCAGAAAGGCCACAGAACTATCTACCGATGCGACTTAGCTCCTTATCTTGACATGCAGCACCCGGTTCAGGTGCAGGTAAGCTCAAATTAAATTCAAGAGACCCAGTCGAGGTCCACGGCAGTGATGTAACTGATTAGGCCTCCAATTGGCATGCATTCTTTTCATTCTCTACTCTTGCAACTTGCGACTCCCTACTGCACGTCACTCTGGCACCGCTCGCGGCATGATTTCGAGTGGTCGATCAGAAAGAACCCTTTCACTACATGTAAGGTCCGATCGAATGGAGAGTAGCTTCTCAGCTCTTCTGGGCCAGTGGGCTTACTTGACGGAGTATTGATTGGAAACCGAATAGCAGTCACCGATGCTTCTTGCCCATAGTCCGTGAGTCAGATGCTAAGCTCAACGCAAATCGAATCCTAATATCTCTTAATTTTGAGTCGAGTATAATACCATCGCACTAATTTATAATTTAAATATTACTGGTACGTACAAAGCTAGAGGCGGCTAGATCTATGACAATGACCAAATTCTTTGTAAATGATGACCCCTTTCCAATTTGTATATGCTCCATGCACTCATCCGACCGACATTGCTGCGAGAGTTGATTAACCATGGCCACCGCAGAAAAGGCCGTAGCTTTGATGGTGGGGTTATCTTCTCTCTCGCCTCATCATTTCGCGCGCGAGCGTCTCCGGATAAAACCCTAGTAATCTACTCCCTCTGCAACCCTGATAAGTTTGAGCTGTGCTGGGATTTCGACTGAAGCCGAGCTTTCGTCCTCGATGACGTGTCGATCCTGACACTGAAGAAAGGTTCCGACCACTACAGCGAATCCCCATTGTCGGATGAAGCCGGACTACAGATATGGAGCTTGCAACGGTACTGCACTTTCCGTCGAGGACTCTGCAGACCGCGATGTATGAAGTATCTGATGCTTGTAGCTTGAGGTATGGAGGACAAGTCCTACTAGAGACGATAGCACAATAAGATACGGGAGGTATCCATTCAACAGAGAAACTTATTTTCACGGTGGGAGAAAATTCTACGGTCCAGTCACTCGACAATTCGTGATACAAAAGAACTTTATATGAATCATATAATTCTCTTCTTTAATATATATTATTAATTATGAATATCCATTATATCGCTGAATGGTTCAACGATTGGACCGTGAAAAGCTTTGTCAAGATATGTGTTATGATAGTTGATAAAAAGAAAAAAAGAAAACTGATCTCCTGGCCGGCTGGGTTCGTGCTGATTTCGATCAGTATTCTTCTCCACCTATCCAACCATCAGTTCACAACTTCATTGAATTTATGCCCTGGATAGAACACAGGGTGAATTTCGCCATTAGCTAAGACTAATCCTTGCTCGAATATCACCTTCGAACTATCTGTAATATACATCGAGTGAGTTTCAAGAACGTAAACTTACAGTAAGATTTGCTCTCTCTCAGCACACGTGAAACTAATGGACAAGTGAATGTCAGTTCAAGTTAATTAGTTATTCCAGTCTAGTAATCACTGTAATGGCTTTGTGTTTTGGTAATCACTGTTTAGTTATCCTGTATTTAAACTGGACGAAATTGCTAATCAGCAGAAGAAGGCATCTTAAAGCAGCCGAATAAGTCATTAACTTGGGATTATGAGATGCCCAATTCGAACCCACAGGAGATTAACTTGGTTTAGAAATCGCCGAAAGAGAAACAAATGTAAGATCCGATGCACCGATGGAAAAACTCATCTTATAAATTCCGAGCGATTTGGTTCCGTGAGTGATATATCGAAGAGAACTGGAAGGAGGACCGGAATCAGCTCATGGCTGCAGCCAATTTCGGTTTCCGCCATGTCCTCTCCATCTTAACCGACCCATCTTTCGTCCCGAATCTTGTGACCGGTGAACCGAACTCGGGACGGTGTACGTGGTCTGCAACAACGAGAGGTTCGACCCAGATGACCCCTTCAAGGAGAGCGTGAATTACGCTCTCAGGGACGTGGTGTCTAACATGGCGAGCCACGGCTACGACTACTACAGCTCCTCTCCGCGGCCCGACGCAAAGGCCTATGCACACGGAGCTTGCAACGGGGCAATCTCGAACACGGACTGCATGCGGCGCATGCGTGAGCGTCGTTTTCTCGAGGTTGGTGGATATCTGTGCTTACAGATGGGGAGGCCAGCTCCAGGCTCATGACTGTAGGGTAAGGCTACGAGAGGTACCCAATCGCGGAATAAAAGAACGTACGGCGAAGCACTACGATGAGACGTTGAGGAGTAGAAGTACTGGCCGCTCTAGGATCCATCGATGCCAAGTTTCACATTTCCGAACCAGCGACTGTATCGTTCCCTTCTTGTCCGAACGAAATTGTGCGAAAATTAGGGAGACCGAACTCCATCATTTTAACCATTTGCCGGTTGTGTGAAAGCAGATATGACATCGAGGTTCGATGGTCCAGTGTTTCCAATGCATGCAATGATAAATCGAAAATGTCAAAAGAAACTAAATGCAAAAAAAGGGTAATAATAATGAAGAAAAGGAGTCCAAATTGTTGTGTGAGTTTAAGTCTTCAATGGGCAGAAGATCGGGATACTGGTGTTACGAAACTGCGTGTCATTTGGATTAATCCAAAACTCGAACAGGGACACAAAAATCAGCACAGGCATAGAATGAAAATATTTCGATTATTTTACAAGTGTGATTGGCAATTGAAAATTGGCATATTGTACTTGAATTTGATTAAGTAGAAGATTATACATGGACATAAGATCCACGACAGGGAAAGACCCTCCATGAGAATTGCCCATCTTTGGCATTACATGCACCTAGCGAGTGCCGACGACATTCTCGTGGATGTAGTCGCTAAGACGGCGACTTCGGGTTATGACTAACTACTACACCTCTCGACCGGCACCCGATAGTGTGGTTGTGTACGGTCACGCAGCCTGCAATGGAGCCCTCTCGTCGATGGACTGCAACGCTTGTGTCAGTTTCGCTTTCCCTAAACTGATAAAATCATTGCCCTTACAGAAAGGGCGCAAAGATCCACCTTCAAGATGGGCTCCCCATACTTCCCTGCCCTTATTCACGCCAGAAAAGAAGGCTTGATTTGCTCCATCACTCCGATAATTAAGATGGATTGACTCGTAAGCCATGGCTGAAGCAGCTTCAATTTTCTGGGGCTTTTCTGTATTCAGTGTTTCCTCGGGAAGGGAAGTGGGGAAAGAAATATGGACTGCTCTCAGTTTGTTTTTCTTGTTTTCGTTATATTGTTTCTATAAAGCAATTTGGTCATATTATTCATTGCACATTGTCTTGTTTGTGGACATGCACAACATATATCGGCGATATTCCTTAAACTTGAGTCATGGTAAACTTGTTCTTTTGCTTTTGTTCGAGACTAAAGCAACGAGAAGAAGCGATAAAGAAATTATGCCAGTGTGTTCCATGGAAAGGTAAGGTAGATAGTGCACAATGGGCAATAATTAAATGGGCGTCTCTTTGCTGCCCTCGCAATGAAGGAGGACTTGGATTGAAAGATCTCAACTCATGGAACTGTGCATGTGTTTTGTGAAATCTATGGCAAATTTTGACTAATGCAGGTTCCCTTTGGGTTGCATGGGTTACAAAATACCTCATGCGATTTCAATCTATTTGGTCTATTAGAGTACCCTCGTCTTGCTCTTGGAATTGGAGAAAGCTGTTGAAACATCGTGACATTGCTTTCCCATTCATATCATGTCGGGTTGGGTCAGGGCAATCCATATCCTTTTGGTATGACAAATGGTCTGTAAATGGGCATCTTCATACTGCTTTGCCTAATGGTCCACTATCATTCCCTACCATTTCAGAGAAAGCTACAGTTTCAGCAATATTCAGAAATTCTAGATGGTGTTGGCCACGCAATAGAGACCCTACAATGGTATCCTTTATGCAGCAAGTAAAAAGCTTTGCTGCAATTGGTGATCGTGATACCTTTTATTGGGAGCAAACATCAAAATTTAGCATTAACACTGCTTGGGAGGCCATTAGAGCTAAGCACCCACGAGTCTCATGGCATAGACTGATTTGGTTCTCTGGACATGTTCCAAGATTTTCTTTCATTAGCTGGTTTGTTATACTTGATAGACTCTCCACTAAGGCTTGGATGGAAACATGGATCTCACTCCCCTCTTCCCTCTATGATTTTTGTGGATCTAGTATTGAATCTCGAGATCACCTATTCTTCTTATGCCCTATTATAGGTTATATATGACATTCTTTACTTGCACGGATCCAGATAAATCGACCAACTGGGGATTGGTATTTTGAGCTTACCTGGGCTGAATGCAACATGCAAGGAAGGGGCACTCTTGCAACAGTTTACAAGCTTCTCTTCACCACTTTTATCTATGTAGTGTGGAGAGAACGGAATTATCGGATCTTCAGAGATAATAGTTCCAATACCAATCTTATAGTAAGTTTGGTAATGAGTTTACTAAAATCACATATAAGATGCTCACTTCACTTAGAGTCAAGAGTATAACAATCTCATTTGAGCCATATGTTAGGCGTTAGAGTTTGATGATATTTTGATCTTTGTAATATCAATGTGTACTCTTTTAATTGGTTGATTAATACAATATATCAATTATCAAAAATAATCTCCAAAACCCTACAAGAATTTCTCCCCTTATATTCAACTAACTTGAGCTTCGAAGCAACAGAGAGAAAAGCAAATTCGAAAGATCGATCAGAGAGATATGGGTTGTTACTGTAACATCGCAGTTATCATATCAGTCCTCTTCCACTCCGTGAGGGCCGATCCAGACACCAAACTGATCAACATATTGTGTAACGATGGGGGATACGATCCTGATGATGACGGCTACAGAGCGAGCATCAACGGCGCTCTCGCTGATGTGATTGCGAATACTTCAGGGCAGGGATATAGCTATTACGCCTCGCTGCAGAGGGCTTTCGACGACCGACTGTGCCGTCTGCGTCAGCCTCGCTTTCCCTGAACTTTGGAATGGATGCCCGCATAGGATAGGGGCTCAGGTACAGCTCGAAGACTGTAGATTAAGGTACGAGAATTATCCATTTACAGGCTAAGAAGCTTCTGATGTTAAGGCGATATGCTATGTGCAAGTTTTGTGTATTTGCCCAATAAAAATCTCTTTAGTTTCACACATTCGCGATATAACTTCTGCAATTCTTCAGGCAGCACCATCAAAGTGCCTGTAATTCACGACGTAAATTATCAAAATCTTCAAATCCTTTCACCAAGCATTTGCTGTGAATTTTTCAAAGACATGATACTTCGCGGGAAATTCGCTGTCAAAATTTTGTTCGATGATAATTTTGCAGCACGTTATGCAATCCCTCCAAAAAATGCTGTTGAACATTTGATGAAAATTAGATTAACTTGACCATAATCGTCAATTAAATTGATGTAGAATTATAATCGCTGATTCGAACTAAACCATGTTGTCATTAACCGTACATACTTTGCTTGAATTATCTCAAGTTGAAGTGCGTCTACATTATTGGTAAGCACTGCTACGGATCGTTGCCTTCTTGGTGGCGCTCATCGACTATGTAGGTAGACCTGTCAACAGTGCCCCGGATATAGGCCAAGTGTATTTCATTTGCGGCGACAGATACGATGTGAGCAGTCCGTTCAAGAGAAGTGTGAACTACATCCTAAGCGATACAGTGGCTCAGACTCCCAACAGGGGCTACGACTACTACACATCGTCTCCTTGGCCAGACACAAGTGCGTACGGTCATGGTGCCTGCAACGGTGCAATCTCGGGTGTGGATTGTAGGGCGTGCCTGGGTGTGGCATTCCCTAAGACACTAAACGAGTGCCCCCTTCGGGTTGGGGCTCAGCTTCAGCTCCGGGACTGTCGAATAAAGGTACGAGAATTACCCATCTGTAGAGTGATTACAACTTCGGAGGCTGTCTTGTTGACGTATTGGGGCAGTTGTATTCGATTTATGCCATGTCAATCTGCAAGCGGTCTAATAAGTGAAGAATGTTTCTGGGTCTCTTTCTTCTACTTGGAAACCATTAAACTGTACTCTTACGCTGCTGTTATCACGTCGGCAATAATTGTCTCTCGATTTTACATCTACGTGAAGATCGTGGCAATCGCAGAAAGGAGTTCTAATTTTCATATAAGCAAATCAAGGGATGTTACGGTAAAAATGTCAGTGAAGGCGTATCTTCTAGCTACAAAGGTTGTTTTGCTGATCAGTCCAAGCGTCACATTCGGTTTGGAAAGTCTAAGCATAATGAGCCAATGTTAATTACAAAGGAGAAAAAGAGAGTGATTCGAGAAAATTCGTTGCTGCACTACAATTCATCATCAATTTGGAATTAGAGATATTCAATTTCCATTTAAGAAACTTCAACTTTCAATGGACAAAATTCATTTATCTAAAAATGAGAAAGAGGTGAATAAAGGGGTACGGAGCGTCGAGTACAATAATAGATGATTACTCATCCATAATTATATCCGCTTAAAGTATGCCGTGGTGAGAATATTCTCCGTCGACAGCTACGAGGAAATGATAACTTCTAAATAAACTTCTTGAAACCACATATAGGAATTAGTGAAAACCTACGAGGTCCTTCGTTGTTCAATTTGGAGAACAGTTAGGACCACAAGAAGTTCATCTGGAGAACCCGTGGAGTTTATTGTGAGGGAGACGGCAGAGAAGAGAATGAGCATGGCTTTCTTCAAGAGAACTGTGGTTGTCATGGTTGCTACGTTTTTCTTTTCGGATGCTGGGATCGGCCTGCCGAATATAGATGTGGTCTATACCGTGTGCAATGATCAATCCTACGACTATGGCAGCGATTATCACCCAAACCCTCTATATTTCGGTATAAACTTCGTGATGTCAGATGTCATGGAAAACACACCCAGTCAAGGTTATTGATTACTATGCGGCCTCTCCTTTTACCGGTGGAATTGCCTCCGGGCATGGAGCCTGCAATGGGGAGCTCTCAGAGGCGGACTGCAGCTCGTGCATGCTGGTTGCCCATGATCAGATCTCTTTTGCGTGTGACAGGAGGGTTGGTGGTCAGGTGCAGCTAAAAGACTGCAGGTTAAGGTTCGAGATAATTTATCCGTTTATTGAATGATCACAGCCTTATTGTCGGGTAGAAATGAAATGAATGTTTTCTTGTCGTGACTTGCTTCATACAAATTTTCTTACTCGGCCCAATTCAAGAGGAGTGTCCTTGTGATTCTAACTAAACACGATTTCATGTCTAGTGACTGTTTGCTACGGTCAGTAACTAGCTCGGCTTTTTATTGAAGATCAACCAAGATTTAGAGATGGGCGCCGAAGGTAAAAGCTTCTTCCCATATCGATGCATTCCATCGATTTGGTTTGTGTTGTTTTGGTTTCCAAGAGTCACAAGAACGAAATCACACAGGTTTATAGTGAATGGGCGTCATAATTAATACGGTAGGTAGGATGCTGCGAATGTCTTAGATCCAGGTTCGTCGAGTAAAACAAATGATCACTTCTTGTTGATCATCCACAACTAAAGTATGTCGTGACGAGAATATTCTGATCCGGCAGCTTTTAGGAAATGATAACTTCTAAATGAACTACTAGGAGCTACGTAGGAATTAATGACCCCATCAGGTTCATATTAGGATCCATTGTCTATTACGCAGAGGGAGACAGCAGAGAAGAGAATTAAGTATTGGCTTCCTTCAAGAGATCTCTGGTTCTCATGGTTGCTGTGTTCTTGTTTTCGAATATCGGGAGCTGCCTGCCAAATATAGACACGGTCTACACAATACATGCAATGGCGAATCCTACAATGATGGCTATGATTACAACCCGAACCCTCCGATTTTCGGTATAAATTTTGTGCCGTCGGATGTCGAGGATAACACGCCGAGTCATGATTATGACTACCATGCAACCTCTCCTTTTACCGATGGAATCGCCTACGGGCATGGAGCCTGCAACCGGGAGCTCTCGGAGGCAGACTGCAGCTCGTGCATGCTGGTTGCCCACCATCAGATCTCTTTTGTGTGTGACGATAGGGTCGGCGGTCAGCTGCAGCTGAAAGATTGTGGGATAAGGTCCGAGGTCCATCCGCTTATCGAATAATCAGAGCATTATCGGGAAGCTTGTCATTGACTGCACATTTTTCTTACTCAGTAAGCAGCTTCTAGAGCGTCCATCTAGTTCGGAACACGATTTCGTTTTCTGTCCTGTGTTTGTTCTCTCAATGGTCGGTGCGTTGCTCGGCTTTGATCGAAGAACACCCAAGATTCAAAGACGGTCAGCAAATAAAATTAGCTTGCTATGTCAGTGCATACGGTCGATTCTTCAAATCCCGGCTGATCCACGGGTTATTTTCCGAAGTTTCTTCACGTCCTGTGATCATGCATCTGTCTTGCTCTGGCTACGACAAGAACCGTGTCGGAAACTGCAGGAGGTTTCCGGACTTTTTGTTTAGGAAGAATGTTTCACAGGAATGTTTTTGCAACCAGTATCCGTGACAGTGGCCGAATGAAGTTCAATATGTAACGATTGCTTGAGCCTTGTAAAAAACAAAAACTTACAATTTAGAGAATTTTGTCATTTAATTAACCAAATAATCCTATTCTCAAGAGACAAATGATGCAATTTGTACTTCAATATGATTCTTCTCCGTAAGTAATCACGTGCAAGAATTGCACCAACCTGAGCTATGAGGAATGTGTTGTCGCCTCGCATCGCGCAGACCAGACCAATGACGGCTCACTGTGGATGAGGTGTTGACCATTAGTGAGAAGCTGTGGCTGTGAAAGGCCACCACAAGGAGCTCACTCTCGACAAAGCCGGCATCCTCGAAGTTGAGGACTTTTCTGCCGGGAATTGGCACGTGTAGCCAAGGTTGTCCGCCAAGGGTATACAGGAAGGCCAGCTGGCAATCATCACAGCCGTGTTGCGACTGCCGTCCTAAGATACTTCCGTGACGCCTACGGCGGTCATCGGGTTGCACCGCCGGCGATTTTTCCCCCCTAGTTTGATGCTTAGTATGACAAATAAATGAAAAATTATATTAACAATCTAAAATTTTGTATATTTTTATAAGTGAGTGGTAAAAATTTTAAATACTATATTTAATTATAAACGTTTATTTTTATTATGTCGTCAAATTTTATCTATTAATTGCTATTAAACATGATAAATTACCATTTATTAATATACACGTAGCAAACACATAATGAGATATGTCAGCATAGTATCATGTCACACCAACAACATGTTCACGTCACCATATTTTTATTATATCAATATAATATATCATCATGAAAATTATCATATCAACAATTAATTATTATGTCAATAGATATTGTTTATGGAGATTGACCGCTAGAACTTGCATTATAACCGAACAAATATGATATTTTAGAATTTTTACCATCCATTTACAAAAAAAAAAAAGTAAATTTTTAGGATTTATATTGTAATTTTACGGAGAAATATGTGGTTTTATCTTTCACTAATTAACAAGCCTCCATTTTTACAAAGACAAGGGACAAGCTCTATACTTCATTATCAGTAATCCTGGTAGGAATTATCTCAAACTTTCCATCAATTTCTTGTTATAACAAGAAGAGCACATGGAAAGGATAAAATGCTTATGATGCACATTGTAGACCATTTAAGGACACTTTCCCTCCTTCCTTACAGAATGAAAAATCAGACGGGTGCCTCTCGAACCATTTCAGCGGTGACGAGCCCCGATTGGTTTACCCGGTACAACTGCTCTATACGTGATCTGCAACGAGTCATCTTACGGGCGATAGTGGTCCATATTTTTCCGAGTACACATGAAGCTATCTGGGACTTAAAGGACAAGACAGGACAGGATAACTACTGACCGCTACACATCCGAGGAAGAGCTTATGGGAACGGCAAGTACCTACAACAGGCTACTCTCGGCTTCAGATTGCACGGCGTGCATGGAGTTGGCTATGCTCCAATTAGGAGACTGCTTGCTCGTCGAGTGCAGGAGCTCAACTGCAGCTGCAGGCCATTGCAGAATGAGATACGGGATGTACAGATTCTATATATGAATATAGAAGCAACTATTATAGCCACCTTGTTTGCGGTATGATCTACGCCTTAGGTGCATATACCGGTGTTCTGTGTCTAGCAATTGTTCCAGGGGAAGAAAGCGAATCTAGAGATATCTCGAATAAGTTATCGCCGGCAGCAAATCCTTACAAAGTTTCGAGACGGTAACACCGAACCGGCCCGGCTTCGACTACTACGCTGATTCGCCGTACCCGGAAGCTGTGGCATACGGGCATGCTTCCTGCAGCTCGCAGCTCTCACGTCCAGACTGCGTGGCCTGCATTAGCTACGTCAAGGGGCAATTGGTCGACGCTCGTCCCAACAGTGTCGGGGCGCAGGTGGTTCTCCAGGATTGCAGAATGAGATACGAGCAATACCCGTTTGCTGAATGAACGAATTCGAGAAGGATTCGTTCCTCGAATAAAAAAAGTAAACGACCCTCTTCAAGTCAAAGAGCAGGTCTTTGGCAATTTTACATGTGTCACATGATTAGTGCTTGGTCCACATGTGATGCGGTGATATGAACTCACCTAGGAATTTCTCCTCATGCGCCAATGGCTTCTGCCACGTATAATAAACCAGTGCTTTGGGCAGACCCTAACATTTAATTCTATAATAATCTAATGACGAGTCGGTCCTCCGATTTGCTCCTGGTTTACATATTATGCCCTTCCGATTGAGAGAATTATAGAAATGCCACTCCCCGAACAGAGGGAGGAGCGCACACGTCTTCTGACTTCTATAGTCCCCCGCTCGGCGCATATGCATTACTCGTCTTTCACCTTCAATTCTCTCCACCCTGTCTCCGTATACTCGTTCGAATCCCAGATTTTCTCCGTCAATGGCGAAATCATCGATCAAATACTCAGTGGTATGCTCTCTCTATCCCTCTCTGTCTCTCTTTACGACGTTGACTGGTACAGTAAATGATATTTGTTCGTGGCTCTCTGCTGACCGGTTGCGGTTGAGGACAGGTGGACGCGTTCACTGAGTCGGCATTCAAGGGGAACCCTGCGGCAGTGTGCTTCTTGGAGCAGGAGGACGATAAGAGCGATGACTGGCTGCAGGCGGTTGCCGCCGAGTTCAACATCTCCGAGACCTGTTATCTGACTCCCATCTCGGGTTCGGTGGGTGGGTCCTCACCTCCGAGGTTTCGTCTCCGATGGTTCACTCCAGTTGCAGAGGTTTTCGCCTTTTTATATATTACGTGGACATCGGATCATGTTGTCGTTCTTTGTGCCGTCTGTATATGCTGTGCTTGTTCGATTCAACGATAACCCAAGTATAGCAGAACAAGATTTGTTGGGAACAGATCTCCAGTTCATTGCTCTGTTGCCATTTTTGGGTGTCATCTGCTTCCAGTTGGAAAATTAGATCTTCCAATTGACTGGCCGACGGATTGAACTTCAACTTTGAAACTATGTAGTTATGGATGGTTTGATTCTTTTACAGGAGTGATTATTCTCGTGACTGCTGATTATGGTAATTACTGATACTGCTGTGGAATTTCATGTGGACTATGATTTGAATGACCTGACATTTATTCGTGACGTAACTGTATTTTTTTTTTATTTAAAGTGTTGGCTGGGCTTGTTTGTTACTCGCACTCCTTTCAGGTCAAGCTCTGCGGTCATGCGACTCTAGCGGCTGCCCATTCTCTTTTCTCATCTGATAGGGTGGATTCAGATGTAATCGAGTTTGAAACTTTATCAGGGATTTTAACTGCTAAACGGGTTCTGGATTGCAATACTTCCAGTATCTCAGAAACACAGAATGGGGCAGCTGCACCGTTCTTTATCGAACTGGATTTTCCGTTAGTCTCGGCAGAGGATTACGGCGGTGAACAGTGGTCATTAATCTCCAAGGCCTTGAATGGAACTTCAGTAATCGAAATGAAGATGACAGCAGCAGATGATCTCCTTGTAAACCTTTCTTCTTTGTTATATTTCTCCACACTTTGCAGCTCATTATCAACTAAAAACTGTCGAGTGGGAAAACATAGCTCAAATGGCCGTTTTTCTAATTTTTCCAGAAAATAGATTGTGAGATTTTTACATTATTGGATCCATGATTTGCAGGTTGTTTTCTCATCGGCTGAAGAAGTTGAAAACTTTCAGCCTCAGTTTGATGAGATAATCAAATGTCCTGGAAGGAGCCTTTTGATAACAGCAGTAGCTCCACCAGAATCAAGATTTGACTTTTACAGTAGATTCTTCTGCCCAAAGCTCGGAATCAAAGAGGTAACGTGCTTATCATATAAAACTGTGTTCTTTGAGACTCCCTCAATGTTGAACGACATCATCTAGTCTTCCAGGATCCTGTCTGTGGGAGTGCACACTGTGTTTTGGCACCCTATTGGAGCAAGAAACTGAGGAAGGATCAATTTATTGCAAATGCGGTATTTTATCCCTCCTGTTGCATTTTTCCAGAATGGAGTCCCTTTTTTCTGTATTTAGCTCATTGTTAGCCGTGTCTCCATCATAGTGGATTGACTTAGCGATATGGTGACCTCAGGCGTCTCCTCGTGGTGGGGTTTTGAACCTGCAGCTGGATGAGAAAAACCAACGAGTACTGCTGCTAGGTAAGGCCGTCACTGTGATGAAAGGCTCTCTTCTCGTGTAATCATTCATGAGAGATTGCATCCCACCTCCGGAGCATATATGAAGCCAATAAGATCAGCCTGTCTGGATTTTGCAAATCGCAGCAATGACAAGACTCAACATTGTTAATGCTAAAGACAACATACTGTGCTTTATCAAATGTTATTGTCTTAGTATGGACAATTTGTCACTGGATTCAGCATTTGAGTATCAATCCATTATTCTGCAAAATTCAATTTCTTTTGCTGGCTGATCTTCTTGTTGGAATCTCAACAAGCACATGACCATACAGACTCGCTCGTTTAACTTGCTGTCTCAAACTTGCTTAATCTGCTTTTACAGCAAGAAAGAATAACCGTATAGCTCGATTTGAACGGCCTGTTGGAGGGGTCTAAAGGATTTATTGAATGGACTAACCCTTTGAAGAAATGGCTTCTCTTTCCCACCTATTCCCTGCCGGTTCATCCCATCTTGCAGTTTTCATAGTGAAATGGACTGATCAGGGGTCCAAATACTCGATATGGTAGCATGACCGTTTCGACTGCTTCTTCTTCTTCTTTTAATCTAAGGTTCAAAGCACCGAAGGTGAGTTACTTGAAGTACTTGCTGGTTATGACGGCCGGGCCCGATGTAGTCCGAGCTGGCTCTGCTATAATATTCCGGGCCAGGCCTGGGCCACGCGGTCGGTCCAACCCAATATAACCGGCCCAATGTCACCGACCCGATATCTTCTACTCTATTCTAAAAATTGTGTCCAAAATCCCCATAAAGTCAGTCCTCATTAGTCATTTTCTCAATTAAAAATATATCCCGTATTAATTTGCGTATAAAAATAAAGAAAATATTCTTATTCATGTTTTTTTTCTTTTTCTTTTTTTTTTGTCCTGCTTCGGTGCTTCCCACTCTCGTTTCGTCGTCTTCTCCGCCACCCAACAGCGTCACAGCCGCACGATGACCACGAATGATGCTCTTACTGTTCTACTCCCCCACACGATTACCACGAACGGGCAGTTTCTTAGTATTTAGAGATGCCACCGCTTTCACACCTTTTCAGAAATGAAGTACCCGGCATTCATTTTCTTGCCTCGGCGGGAAAAGAAGAGAGGGGAGTGGGGACAGACTTTGCTTTCTATTCTTGGCCCCGCAGCAGTTTCTGCTTTTCGAATTTAAAATTTTCCAGGTTGCAGTTAGTTAGTTAGCTTCGGTTGGGCCCTGCTTGGGTCGGAGTTTCTTGGTTGTCTCCTCCCATAGCGAAAGAACGCCTGCAATTGTTCCGGATGCTTGAGAGGGGATTTTACTTTATTGGTCATCGTAAGACGGAGATGTGTTGAATGCTTGAAAGTGTTTCTTGGCGCATTTATGACCGATCTTGCATTTATGACTGATGTTGTTGCTGCCGTAGTAAATAGTAATAAGCGATTGAACCAGACTGACAAGCATGAAATTGACGAAAACCATTATTCTGGAAATAGATATCTTCTCCCCATAAATGCCTTCTGGTGCGTCCTAGACCCCACAAGCTCCCGTCCTTTAAAACGTCCTAGCTTTTTGTACCTTTCTTTCACACCTTCCATGAATCATCTTTACTCTTCCTTCACCACAAGATGTCTAAGAAATCAAAGGGCTCAACCGTGGAAGAAGTAGAGAAGATGACCCACTTGAACTTGCAAAAGAGATTCAATCGCTGGAACCCTGTAGAGCCCTGCACGGGGGTTGTGGGCTTCCTCTTCGTTGCTTCCCTCTTTGTCGGGTCTTTCCTTTGTTCGGATTACAGGGCTGCTACTCGGAGGCTGAAGGCCACTGGGCTGGGTGCCTTTCGGAATCATTTCTCTTCCCTGGTATGGAGGAATGAACGACCAGGATTTCTTGATGAAGCTGGTGAGGGGTGTGACGTGTTTGATGGCGACTGGGTTTGGGATGAACAGTACCCTTGGTATGAGAGCAGGGATTGCTCCCTGTTGGATAATGGGTTTAGGTGCTCTGAGAATGGGAGGCCTGATACCTTCTACACCAAGTGGAGATGGCAACCCAAGAAGTGCAACTTGCCCAGGTTTTCTATATTTTTCCTCTTCCTCGTGCGTCCTCTGGTTTATTCCATTTCTGGGCAATTTGCTGATTACTTAATGGTAGTTTGCAAGTGCTCTGCTAGCTCGTGTTTGATAATGATTAAAATTAATTGCTGATTTTTTTAGTTATTAAAGGAGTGATCATCAAAATGATCCAGTAAATCTTACTTGGTGGTTTTTTTTTTTAACTCAGTAAAAATCTCACTAGGCAGGTTAAACAATGTATATAGGAATGCTGAAAAATAAATGGTTTGGTATTATACCTGCATAATAATTTATAATCTGATGTTTTTCCTTTTTCAACTTTTGGACCCCATAACTTTCATAATTAGTAGTTTAACTGTTTAACAGCATTTTCCTCTAATTATTGATTTGCAATTAACGTTGTATCAGCCTAATATTTCAAATTAAATTTATGGTTGCAACAAAACAAAAAGGAGTCCTTAGTTCATCCATGTCACTGTGTCAAGGGTATTCTGTGGAACCCCTTGATGCCCTGATCATCTCGACAGTGTGCTTCTTGAGTTCATACTTGTTCGGCCATGTACCTGCAAACCAAATGATTTCTTTCTTCTGTTTCAATCCTGAATTTAATTGTAAATGCTGATGAATTTAACCTTATCTAAAACACTATACTTGGAGAAACTAATGGGCAGATATGCCAATGACTATGAGATGTTGGACCTAACAATTAACTTAATTTATTTTGGGAAAAAAAATAATAAGGCTAAAAATAAGGAACCTCTAGACTCGAGTGCATATCATGATTTACCAAACATCTAAATTGCTTTGCAATGAAATCAAACGTGGTCAGGTACAGAAACTGCTAAATGAATAAATCCGACTGAGAATTTTGACTATTAGAATGACTATCATCAGTAGTAACAAAAGCAGAAAGTTTAGGTGTCCACCTGATTCCTATAGACATAAGAAATCATATGAAGGGAACCGGACTTTAGGATCCCAGCAGATCAAACTGAATAACCTATCAAAAATGGAATATATATTGATTAAATTGTTAAATTTAGATTGTGGACAATTTAAAATCAAAAGTGAACCTAAATTATGCAGAGATCAGGAATGCTCCAATAATCATATGATTCTTCAAAGACATTTTGTTGCATCAGAATCAGAAAAGCTGTTAAAGATGCAAACGCAATATCACCAAACCCAACAGCCGATACCTGATTGTAAAAGGAAAATAAAAAAGTCACTATATGAAATCAGTTGAGGAGAGCATCCATGTGCTGAGTGATGAGATTTTAGATGTGACTCGTGTATCTCAAGTTTGAGTTAGCATGGAGCCTTATAACATATACTAATGGGCATAACTTTGTCTAGCTTTCGAACCATTTAATCTTCACGCTTCTTTCATTCTCTGAACTTGCTAAATAGTAACTAATTATACTTGTGGAGAAGAATTTTCTATGAGAAGAAGTTCCAGAGTTCTTGATTTGATTACCAGCAAAATAATTCAGTAAAATCAGAGAAGAGTCTGAGTAATTAACAAATGCAAAATATTTTGCGACTTGGAGCTTTTCTCCTTGTCTTCAGGATCGTATTTCTCTAGATGCACTCTACAAGCAACTCCATAAGGTGAGGGGGATAGCATTAGAACTACGCCATTCCAATATTATAGTCATGCAATCCACCTCTGTTCCATAAGAATTTCTTTGCCAATACCTTGGTGAAATGATGTGATGTTCATTGGCTTTCAATAATAAAAAATAAATTCTTGCAGAAAACAAACATTTACATTTTATATTCTTTAAGAGGTCCTGCAGTTCCCTTGTGTTAGAGTAGGACATATATCCATTCTCTTCACATGTCGTCTGATGCTGAACTTAACAAGATTGTTCATTGCTATACCCTCCTTGCTCTTTGATTCTTTTAAGTTCCTTTTACAATTCCATCTCATTCCAAGAGCTTTATTTCCATCGCAGTTTGCTCTATCTACAGAATGATCCAAGCTGCTGAGAAGTAATGTTTCTTTTTTAAAAGGGAATCTTTCATGACCGTACCCAGCTTTCTCTCTTCGTGCTCATGACAGATTCAGTGCAAATGAAATGCTAGAAAGACTCCGGAACAGGCGGGTAGTATTTGTTGGAGACTCCATTGGGAGAAACCAATGGGAATCCCTCCTCTGTATGCTCGCCTCTGCTGTCTCCAACAAGTCATCAATCTATGAGGTTAATGGTAGGCCCATCACGAAGCACACGGGGTTCCTGGTGTTCAAGTTCGAGGACTTCAACTGCACATTTGAGTACTACAGGGCACCATTTCTTGTGGTCCAGGGCCGAGCCCCAGCTGGAAGCCCTGAAGAGGTGAAGGCTACTTTGAAACTCGATCTAATAGACTGGACTGCCAGCCAATGGGAGGACGCAGATTTGTTGATTTTCAATTCAGGGCATTGGTGGAATTATGAGAAAACTCTACGGGGGTAAGCAACGGCTGTGGCTTAGATGCTCTGTATCTCTGAATTTCTCATTTATGTGATTGTAGTCTGCTTTAAATTGATTTGCTATGTCCAATTCTCTACAAATGCGGCACTTCTGAGATTTGGGAATTTTGATAGCTCTCAAGTCATATGAGTGAAAACTATAAGGTTAATTTGCATTGAAAAGAGTCTGCATATTGTGTAAGATGACTCAAAGGAACTTAATGATACAGTGGACTGTATTACATTGCAGCTCCAAATTTATCTCTAGAACTACAGTCTTTTTTTTTTTTCATGCAATGAATTTTTTACTGAAGGTTTTGAAACTGAAAGTCTTGCAATCTTCTGGGTTGAATTATGAGGTCTTCATAGAATTGTTTATACTTCCATTTCAATGTTTTTGTTATAATCATTATTATTGCTATTACCAATTTGTCTTTTGGTGAAACTTTTTGTGGTGCATTTGTTGTGGATTTATTCATGTTGTTGGCATCACAAGTATTCTTCTAAAAATCTACTGTAGGGGTTGTTACTTCCAAGTTGGACCTGAGGTGAAGTTGAATATGAGCGTTGAGGATGCATACAGGCAATCAGTTGAGACAGTTGTTGATTGGATTGGTACTCATGTTAATACGAGCAAGAGCCAGGTCTATTTCCGGTCATATGCTCCAGTTCACTTCAGGTTTGCTGCCCCACATTCTCATACGCAAAATTCTTTTTCATCTGAATAACCTATCCTCTCATGAAACTTCCCCTAGTTGGATTGCTATGTATCACAAATAACAGCAAAAACTGCTAAGCAAGCAGATAGTCTGGCTCATTTTTGGTTATAACTGAAGATACCTCCTGGTTCTGTTCAGTCTCTTCACTGTTCTTTTCAATATATTTCCATGTCCAGTTGTTGCACTGTCCAGTTGGCTAATTGCTTTTTGATTAGCCAATAAAGTCCAGTTCACTAACTGCTGGAGAAAGACATACACAAGTTATGCATGGGCATGATCTCACAAAGATGAGAATATAGGTTAAAGAAATAATTATTCCAACACCTCTATAGAGCCAAAACAGAGATTGTTTTTGTGCTTGTTTCTTCAGTGGATAGTCTTCTTCCCCTTTTTAGTATAAAATGTTTGATTAATTCCTTTACATATTTGGTTTCTTGAAAATGTGTAAGGTTGTTCATGTAGATTTCTAGGAGAGGCTTCTCTTTTTCAACCATTAGCTTAGACACTACGATTGATGATTCAACCATTTATTTTCCTTGTTGCGTCAATAGGGGTGGAGACTGGAAAACTGGGGGTAGCTGCCATTTAGAGACTTTCCCAGACTTGGCTCCCGGTTTTTCACAAACCTCCAAGCACCAAATGATCCTAATCGACGTGTTGAAGAATCGATCTGGTGTTATAAGAGGGAAGCAGCCTGTGCTGCTGAACATAACAAGCCTCACAGGCCACAGGAAGGATGGGCACTCCTCTTTGTACTATCTTGGCCCCGGCCTCGGCCCAGCATCCCTTCACCGGCAAGACTGTAGCCATTGGTGCTTGCCTGGTGTCCCTGATACGTGGAACGAGCTGCTGTACGCATATTTCCTCAAACAAGAAACCACAAGCTCAAGAAAGCTAACAAGTGCTCCTTAAGCTCTGCTATAGTCAGGAGAAAGATGCATTCAAAAATTACAACCGAATCGCACAGACATTGCATGGATTGGTGGGAGATAAGATCAGCGACGTCATTGTGGCAGTTCCACTGGCAATTTGTTAGCATGAACCCCGGCATCATTAAAGGTTTTGCTTCAGTCAGGTGAATACGTAGGAATAGGATTCAATCACATTTTTAAGGTCTTTCCGAGTCTCTGACCCTTTTGATTATTATCTTTCCCAAGTATATTTGCTGTATAGTGCCTACAACTGAGGTTGCTCGGTTACATGATCTAAATTTCTTTCGGAATTTACCGACGATTGCAATCTTAGAGTTGTAAATGTCATACATTCAGGTTTCATCTCAATTATATGTTTCTCTGTTTCTTCTCATTTACAGTCTGAAGTTCAAATAGATCTGAATGGAAGATATAGATAGACCTGTCGTCGATCTGCTCCCAACAAAGTTGCAAGACTAGCTTCACACCTGATGTAAATCTGTAACCACATTCTACTTGGAATCTCCCACTCCACCTAACCTACCCATGTACATTTCCTCGTCTATGATGGGTTTACCACTTTAGCTGTCATCACTTGCTTTAAATTTCTCGTTTTTCATTGTTTTGCTTAGTGCATAGATGGATAGGTGACTCTAAGTAGACTGTCTAGAGTATGGTTGGAGTGGTTGATGACGTCGGGTCAGGATTTGAGATGAAGAGCCCCGATGGGATCCTGGCTTTCAGATCAGGTAGGTGAACCTGAAGGCCCTGTCGGTCCAGCACGATCTGTAATCAGGACCCAACACCAGACGTGTTGAAGTTGTTGGAGTCCCATTTTGATCAGGAGTCCATAATTTGGTGTCCTTTAAAATCGTTCTCTGGAGGATGTTTTCAATTTGAATTGTGTGGCTACTCGGGCTGTACCTGCACAGAGACAGTCAGTCACACAAAGCCGAGAATGTCCAGGACAAAAACCCAAAGAGTAAGACAATAATACTGTCAAATGTGAGTTGAGTAAATATATTTTTATTAGTATGATCAATCTAAATTGATTGAGATGATTAATATCTCTTCTATTTAAATAAAATTTTATAAATAAAAATTATTTATGTTGTGAGTGTTTGACCTCATTTGTAGGCTGGTATGGCTCGAATTGGTTAGATCATTATATTTGGTTTAACTCCCATCACATCTATGTCATAACCGGACAACGAATTCAGGTGTGCGCGGAGGTCATGTTCCCCTTGCACTCGAAGGATCCATTCGATATTATACGAATTTAATTGATCTTATCCTTAGAAGAGTCGGTTTTTAAGGTGATGAAATAAGATGATTATGTAGAAATATAAATAGTTCAACATTGCATTAAAAAAAATTACGGATTTTCTGGTATTATTAAGGAGGAGATCCACTGCCGAGGGACAATTGTGGGCATCTCCCTGTCCCGTCCGTACCATGTGGTGATAGGTCGGCGGCAGGACACGTGTGCACAGCCGGAGCACGCCACGCGTCCCATCAGTTTCGGCAGGTCTTGATAAATTCCAATTAAAGAGAGAGGAAATGCCAAAACATGAGATATTTTTCGCCGGGGGAGACCGTCGTGTCCGAAGTTCGACCGAAGGTGGCCCCACACGTGCCTCAGATATTTCCTGGAGCCACGAAAAAAAGGATGTCCCCACGATCCCTCCGACCACGGACACGTGTCCCACCATTCGTTTTCCCGATCACAAGAGCCTAGCAGAGCGTTACACGCGTCCCCTCAGTAACCTATCAGAACCCGACGCGTATCACCCGAATCTAGGGGAGGTCCTAGACTAATGGGATTGTAACAAGTGTCCACCCGGAAATCCACTTGGGCTTATATAATTCCCCGCCATCTCCGCTGCAGCTGTTGGTTCCCCCTGAGACGGCCATCCAGAAGGATGAGCTCCAGTCAACGGCTGAGAACGAGATACTCGCCCGAGCGGGCCGAGCCGGCCCTGGTCGACGAGCGGGTGCTGGTGCTGGTCTTCGAGTATGCCAAGTGGGACCTGCAGACGCTGTGCCTGGCCTCGTCGGTGAGCCGGAAGCTCCGGGCGATCGCGAAGCGGGTGCTGTGGAGGCAGCTGTGCGTGCACCGGGCGCCACACATGGTGGCCTCCCTGTTGGGGGGCACCATGGCCGCCGCTTCGGGAGGGAGGATCACCGGTGGCTGGCCCGCCCTGGCGAAGCTCATGTTCTTCTGCTGCGGGTCCGAGCCGAGCCGCCACTTCCGGCTGGGCCAGAGGCTGCCTGGCCACTTCCTGAAGGCCTCCCGCTTCTCCAAGACGTCGGGGCGGAGCTTCCTGCCGAGGAAGTGCCGTGGCGACCTGCTCTACGTGAGCGACCCATGCGAGCACCATATGAAAGACGAGGTCGAGGACCTGGGGGTCTACCGGGGAGTGTTCAAGGGGTTCATGAGCTCGAGAACCCGAGCTTGCCTGATAAGGCAGCAGGTGGCGCTCGAGGACCGGGTTTGCCCCTACTGCAAGGCCCGGGTCTGGAGCATGACCACGGCTCGGCTCATCCCCAAGAGCGCTGCCCGGAGGCTCGGGTCGCGACACGGCCGGCTCGAGTACTTCGTGTGCGTGAACGGCCACCTCCATGGCACCTGCCGGCTCATCCCCCTGTCCTCCGATGAGGGGGAGGATCGATGCGATGACAACGAAGACAATGAGGACGATGGAAGCTACGGTGATGGCCAGATCAACGGCATCGACCCGAGCGGGAGCATGAGCTCGACGGGGGAGGAGATTGTTGGGGACGGGTCACCCAATACGAATTAATTCGGCTTCGACGACGTTGGCATAGCGGGGGAGAATATCGTAGTGGCATCGGGATTCTTCGGAGCATGAGATCCTCGTTACGACTCGGGGGGGGATACTGGATCTCCGTATGTCCCCCCCACGAAGAGATTGGTCGATCTTGTTTCGGTTCGCTAGGGGGAGCTAGCTAATGCAGCATACGCAGCAGATGCATTGGGCCCGATCTAATTGAATAATACTACTCTCTGGGTTTGCTTGCTCGCTTTGTCTCTGCATCAACGCGAGTTTATTTCTCAAAATCATCGGTGGATGGAGCTGACCGAAGTTATTATAAGTGGAAGGAAAATCGAGCAGCATTTATTCGAGATGTGTCATGCATGCATGTCGACTGGGTAGGATTCCTCATCCCGAAACACTCATTACCAATTCTCGATCTTAAATGGGTCACTCGATTTTCAAAAACAAAACTTCTATTCATTGCAGACCCTAGAAATACAATATTATCATAACCAGTATCATCCTATCCCATCCTATCCTATGTCTCACCGATACAGCAATTAACGCCCATTTTATATACCCAGCAAAACGATCGAGTCTCCTACGTGCTACCAATTGAGCGGCTAAACCTCATCTTACAGTAATGCAGCTATCACCCTTTTATGCCCTATCAGTACAACAATCAATCATCACCTCTTTTTTTTTTTTTTATAATCCAGTCCTCCTTCGACTTCAATAGAATTTTGAAGAGTGCTCAGGTTCCCCTCGGATCATAGCCCGCTCGCCCTATATAGATAGCGGGGTCCTCCTTTGTAGCGCACGCAGAGGTGGCAGGATTTACGAGTTTTGGTGCCATCCAATAACCCAGAGGGATATACTAGAGGACGAGTCATCCCAGTCATATCCAGTCCAAGTTCTGAAGAACGTATGTGCCGAAGTCATGAAAAGGACGAGAGCTGAAAGGCCGAGTTCCCGCAGAATAAAGTTAATCTGACAGATCTGTGTTGTTGTTTACGTTACACACACACACACACACACACACATATATATATATATATATGACGCCGCACACGTCCAGATGTTTTGACACGTGTATAAAAATCCAAACCCTCAAGTTTTTTTATTTGTATGTGTAATAATTAAAATATTATCAACTCAATTCAATTATACCACTTACTCTATTTCTATCTTATTCTAATATCACAAGTTCTCGGCCACCAAAGGAATTTCACTTCTTTGATTGCCCTAACAACCACCATTAACTCTCGATAGACCCAATATCGGATTCACTGATATTCGACTCCGCCCACATTACCCGTTTATATCATAGTCGTAACGAAATGTAAAAGTGGATTTAACTGACTCTGACTATCCTAAGGTAAGCCCCTCCTCGGGAAACTCGTCAAGGGAACCAGGATTTTATCACGGGTCCGTAAGGGACTCCATCGCCATCCATGGAGGTGAGCAAGGGGTGGCCTTTTGTGAGCCCAACACGGTCATGGTGAGCCTCAGGACCCAACACGAATGGAGAGGGAGGGAGCGACATTCCGTCTCTCCTCACCATTCTCCCTTGGAAGGAACTTGGAAACCGGACAGAGGAAACAAGTAGTAGATAAAAAGGCTTGTCGGATTTCTAAGTTCCAGGCAGGAAAAGGCAGAAAACGAATGTTCTAGGATCATGCCTAGGGATAAAAATCCTAAATGGTATTGGCATTGTTCTTTGCATGCACTGCACGCACCAACCTATACAACAAAACTGCTGAACTCTAGGTCGACTTGTTTTTGGGGTTAAATTACTCTACATCGACTACACTAAAAACAGAGTCAAAACAAAAATTGCAGGAGAAACCATTGACTGGAACAGAAAAAGGAGCAGGAAACTACCTCTGATGGCCGATTGACTGTTTAAGTGTTTGGCAGTTTGGTAGCGGAAGTTACCCGATCTCAACAATGAGTTCGGCAGCAGAGCTCATCGCCTTAATACCACCCTGCCCTAAAAGGGCCACTGCAAGTTCCTCCTCGTTCCAATGCCTAAGGCCATTGCTCAGCCTCTTGAGTACATCGACATCGACCTCCAGCACCCATGTTGGTGCGCAGGCCACCATTAGACTGACAAACCCTGACACATAAGCCCGCCATGTGGCAGGATCACATCCAAGTGATATCTTCCCATCTAGTGCACTCGCAAGGAACTCCAGGTGAGCCCCGAGGACTTTGGGCCTCCTTTTTGATGCAGAGGAGGCCGAGTCGACCCCCCAGGCAAACATCCCACACAGCAGGGTGAAGTAGGCGAGGCAATAGCCTCCAAGCATTGAGAGCATACCCTCAACCCTGACCTCACCTCCCTCCTCTAGCTCCAACTTGTGGGCTGATATAAACCAGGATGGCAACGTTTCTTTTATCAGAGAATGAATTAAATATACCCCGCCAGAGATCCATACAAAGGAGGCTCCCAGAGAGGCTGCAAGCTTAACACGTGTTATTGCTGCAGCTAGAGACACTTGTACATATCTCATCCCGTATCTGGCCTTCCGGAGCTGCTCGATCCTCTCCTTCGGTATCCCACTGCCAGCAATCTGGCTCACTGATTGCATCAGAAGGGACAGAATCACCTCAGTCATAAACATGGCATCCCTCACATACCGATGGACCCTCAGATAGAGGATCCCAGGTGCCACAGAGGATATCCCGCCAGAGAAATGGGATCCAAGCCCATGACCCAAAAGGGCTCCAACCCCACCATTGGTTGAAATCTGAGACGAATTTAGCCCTAGAGCCGATAAAAAGCAGCTTCGTAGAAGGTGAACAACTGCATCGCTGTTGTGGTGGAAGACAGTTTGGGAGGCTCGAAAAATGAGGAAGTCACTCCAACGCTTCACCTTCTGGGCCCACAAAGAGGATACGATGGGCATGCTTGGCCATGGGCAACCCGCTGCAAGAGAATTCAAGGCAGGTCCTATCAATATGAGGAAACGTTCCGAGCCCTTGTCGAGTTTGTAGGTGATTGTCAGGCTCACCAGTGCCGCCAGGGGCAAAGGCAGAATAGCTGGAGAGCTCCCTGCAGCAATTGATGATATTCAGCTTCATCTTAATAGATGAATTTGCTAGGGATGGAATTATGAAAATATTTGAAAATTTTTTCATCAGTAGCAGCTTTTGCAAGAGATTCTCCATTTCTGCATACTATATTTTCAGCTGTTTGGTTCTGAAGCAGACAAAATTTTCCAATTTCTCATTCTCACTTATTCAGAACTGTGAAATCAGGGAAAAGACATGTTTATTGCATTTTAAAAGACTTGCTGTATTGTTAAACTTCCATTGATCCTTTTCTTCATTTCTCATGATCAAGAAAGAAAATTTTCCAAGAACCAAACAAACTAATCACTTAATCAAATGACCCAATGTGTTTCAAAGGTAAGAAGATTGGGTATAATTTGCGAACATCTTTACATTTTGCAAACAAACAGGCAAATTAAAGCTTTTAGAATCTCGGCATCACATAACTCTCGAAACAATACAGCAAAATGGTTTTCTAAGGTTCATTTACCTCAGGATTGATGAACAGTAGATAAGGACAGCAAATATTCCCAACAAAAAAAACCTAATTTTGGATTTTTTGGCCAATCCAAGAGGGAAAAATCTTAGATAATGCCCCAAGTAAATCATGAAGCTTAATCCTGACAGCAATGATGGTTTTTCTCTTTAACCTGGAGTCCAGGAAGTGAACAGGCACAACCTTTACAATAGAACCTTCAATTAGGTGTAAAATGCAAGATCTAGTGTATACCTGTGGTAAGGCTTGGGACATCCACGCCAATTGCAGCAATGAGTTTTTTTATTTGCTCCTCAACAGTGGACAGATTCGCAGCAGGGCTAGGCCAATCGGTCCCATTCATGGAAGCTGGTTTCCAAATGCCCCTTGTCACCTCAGCAGAAAGGTAGCTAACAATAGTTGCCAAGGATGCAGGTAGGAAATCAGCAAGATCCTTCAGCCCTGAGCAGAGGGGAAAGAACCAGCCAATGAAACCCCAGTGAACATTCATAAGCAAGGTATAGTCAAATGTACAGGGGTTCTCAATGTTAAGTATTCATGAGTGGTGCTATGGATAGGCTTATGTTTGTTTAGCAAAAATTATTTTGTATACAATTTTACGCATCTTCTTGATGCAATATTAATGAATTTTCTTTGTTTACTCAAAAAAAAAAATCATAAGCAAGAAGAGCGTGGACCCAGTAATTATCATCTATGAATTTACAAGTGATAGCTATGACTTATCTGAGCATAATGAATAATCTACGTGTTTGGTTTTCTATGCATGTTAAAAACTGCATCCTTTAAACAGCATGCATTAATTCAGCCAAGAAACATAAACAATGATAAACACCACAGATGCCAAAATATCATTGCAGTGCAGAACCGTGTCTATTAATACTGGACATCATTAGAATGGACATAATTGGAAAAGAAGGGAGCTTCAGAAAGAAAAGGCTTCAATTCTGCTGCTGCTAGCAGTACCACATGAATGATATTTGAAATGTAGCCTGTGAAGACTGTTAGCTCAGAAAAATGCTTCTAACCTCATAGGATGATCATTTCCATCTATGTCATACTTTTCAAGGTTACTAGATTTATTTCATGTTGACTGTCATATCATCACCAAAATCCATTAGCTGGAAACTCATAAACAGTTCTCACATGTTTTATTAACAAATCCACTTTCCACCTAGTATCAAAGCCTAAGTTATAATCTCCATATCTTCTAATTTGTTTCCCATTCATTTGATTACAGGCTTTGGGTTTTACAAATTTTACCACCTAACAAGCCCTAAATAGTAAATTCGTCCAGATACCTCAACTTTCAAGCTTAAACTCTAAAAGCAGGGAGGAGGTGGTTATCAAAACTCTCACAACTGTCACCGTTTCAGTATACAAATGTATGCCAAGCCTCTCAAAACTTGGTCTCAAATATCAAATAAAGCATCTTCAAAGCTGCACCGATGACTGATAATAAACGTACCTGTGACAAGTTCCCGAGGTGTGAGCTTCCCATGGGCACAAGCCGTTAGAGCCGTATCTACAGCAAATGGAGTTGCCTCTAAAATATCCCAGGCAGGAACTTTCAGCCTCATAACAATATCCTCTGCAGTGGACCCTGATGAGTTGCTACTTACAGATGTAGTTGGGGTAACATGCCCACCACCTCCTCGATTTATCTTCCTAAACATCATACTTATAAGAGTATCCACAATCTGATGCACAGAAGTCCCATTGATAAGTCCAGATAGAGTAGATGCAATACACTTCTGGTGTTGCCTGTACCAAAGCTTAAGCTTTGGAAAGGAATCCATGAACATGGGTTCCACAGGGGATGGCATGAGGCTCCTTAAAAGCTGAGAGGTTTCAATTCGGTCTCTGGGAGAATTTCCTGAGCTTGCTAGTTGAGAGTTTCGGACAAGTAAGAGGTACTCAGGACTTAAATGGGTCCCTACTGGTGGCACGTCTCCCTTAACATGCTCAAGTGGTGGGTGATCGAATCTCCAGAGTCTCAACAGAAGAGTGAATGCATTGGAGAAGACCATGTGAGACGAAAGCTCTTCACCAGATTTGTTGGTCCAGGTGACATTTGGAGCAGCTGAACCAAAGGACTCACAGATGGGCATCAAGGCACCTGCAAGCTGGGGGACCTGCATAATACATGCAAAAATATTACTTAAAGTAACCCAATAAGTTATGGGCACTCACAGAGCGTCCATGTCACACTAAATTAAGGAAATTGATGCATCTCCCCCTCAGTATACTCTGCACCAACTTCGTGATCTTAGAGTTTTCAATATTTTTTTCAAAGGTCAGAGGAATATACGAAAAATCAACTGTTTTAGAAATCATTTTGAATTTCATATAATTCATGTTATAACTTCATAGGATAGTTCAATTTTACATCCACGAGAAATAGTACACGCTTCCAAAGTTCAACAAAGATGGTGCCATTTGAATTTATTATAATGCTCATTAGCAGGTTTCTTATTTAACAATGCATATAATACATTGGCTGGAAATAGATATAGACCATTCCTGAAACTCTAAAATGGAGGAATATGTCAGGATTGGAAATCAAGCCTTAGCTACAATAATGTGAAAATTTATGAATCTATTAATCAAGCTTTTACTATCCAGTAGGCTATTGGTCCTTTAAAATTTCTGAAATGAAAGAATAATTGTAAATTTGTGATTCCATTTAGCAGACTTTCAATTTCTTCTTCAATAGGCTAATGCTACACCATAATTTTATCAGGAATTGTATCCCAAACATGAACAGAGAGCATGGATATTGCATCTGCCAATTGATGAGGTAACAGAAGGATGCAATTGGCATAAACAAGACTATATGTATAATTCCACATTATGCTCGAATAATTTCCAGCTTCAGGATAACCACAACTTGTCTAAATTTGCAATAAAATAAAACAAAAGTAAAGTAAAAAGTAGCAGCCCTAAGTCTCAACCTACCAGGCCATGCAGAGAAAAAATCTGAACGCAATCTATGGACGATATGCCAACAAGAAGAACATTAAGGAATGGGGCATAACCAATCAAATGGCTCTCACTTCCTGAATAATCTGCTGGAATTGGAGGTGAGAGCAATCTAGTAATAAAAAGTACCGTGTGCTCCTGCAAGCATGAATACTTGAATTAAAACATTCAACATTGAAAACAAGAAACTATTTGGTTTCAGGGTAATAAATATAAAGTTCTCCAACTTTTCCCTTCTGCTCACCTAGAGAATAAGGAAAATGATGCTTTTGAATTGCATTTTAATAGATATTCCCAGAGATTATAATCTTGGCAAATTTTAGTTTAGGTTGATCACATCTGTATCCTTTTTTTTTTCCATTTTTATGGAAAAGTATAATGGAAAAGTTTGCCTGGATTTTGAATACCAAATCAAAATGGGTTTTGATGCTTTCCATCCCACAAATTTATTGAAAAAAGAGATGTTGGGTACATTTAAAAGGCTAACAAAATCAAAAGCAATTTCAACCAGCACTTAAGGTGATGTGGTTGTGTGGGTATAAATGGTATTAAAGATAAACCAAGTCCATGATCATGCAAAGGTTAGATCTTCGGTACAGAAAAGTAATACCAGCCAACACTTTCTTGATTATGAGCAAATTGTGTTACAAGAGTGACTATCACACAAGAAACATAGAGTGGATCTTACTTGTATATTCCAACCACGAAAGAGCGATGCTCCACATAGTATGGTAGCTGCTGATATCTTCTCTTCATCCGAACCATTGACAGCAATCTCATAGATTTTCTTGATCTCTGCTAAGCTTCCATCAAATCCATCAACTAATTTTAGTTTGCCTTGCCAGAATATTTACAAAATATAACATCTCATAGCAGCTTGGCTTCAGGAACAGGATGAATTATAATAAAAAGGCCAGGTAACAGTGAAAAACTCAAAAGCAGTAGATGAATCTGTCATCCTTCTAGTTTTGTTTTTAACACATTTACGACAATAATTTTAAAATTTATCTTCAGCTTTCTAGTAACAGATAGCTACCAACAGATGAATATGAGATGAAATTAGCAAACGAGAATTTAGACATATATTTCAGATTTATTATCCTTTTTTATTGGTTTGGGTAAGCAACTTTTAACATGTTGAGTATTAGTTTGAACAAGCTAGATTTTTGGGAACATACATAAGCAAAAACAGCTCATCTATGATTAATATGAACAATCATGCTCATTCCACAAAGCAATGAAAGCAAAGGGAAACGAGAACCAAGGAAAAGAAACTAAAACACAATGCAAAGACATCCATCAAACATTTCATTTTGTAAACAGTCTAACATTGTGTTTTAAGTTAGTATCGATATATTAGCATGACATTTTGTACTACGTTTAACAATTTTTATCTCTTTACAGATCCTCATATATTGTTTCTTGTATGTTTGTGCAATCCTTTGAGATTTTTTTCCACAGAATCAAATCTTCACTGATTTAAAGATAAAAAGGAATATTTCACAAGCTATGTTCAATCAGTAGCAGCATACCTTGAAGCTGGGATTGAAACTAAAGTGTTTATCAATGTGGGGGTCAGAGGAGACCCTTTTAACAATGAAGACCACCCAGGGATTTGGTTCAGGATGTTTCGAGGTATCTGATTGGTCCGTGCATTAACATAACCAGGCCATAAATATGCAGATGTATCCAGCAGATTTCTTGCTATACAAGCCTCCACGATCAGATGCTGCATGTTTCCAGCTGCAAGAAATCCCAAAGGATCAGGACAGCATCTTGTGGAAAGCACCTGTATTAATTTCTGAAATAAATGAAATATAGTACATGAAGAGAGAAAGACAAAAAAACTGTCAGCAATTAGTCTAGAGTAATGAGAGAAGTGAAAAATTAAATGCCATGCTTTGTAGCCTGTAATCTGGTTCTATGGTTACAAGTAGGGTTCTCTTCCAGGTTAGATTTCCCTCCAAATTTTGTTGAAATTTGGTGACTGTCACAAGATAAATTCAATGTACCAAGGGTTCTGCAATCTTCCAGTGGAAGGTGATCCTCCTAAAATATTTGCCTCGATTTCACAGTTGCCCAACCTTGTTCCTACCACAAACAGCCACTGAAAGCCTCTAGAGACCCAATAAAACCACCATGTGGCAACTGCTAATTGTTAGCGAGGGCGCTGCCTTCAGATGACATGAACAAAGGCCATGCAAAGAATGCCAGGCCAAGCAAGGATTATCGGGGCTGTCAATGTCTCCATAAACTAAGCCAGTATTTGAGAAACCACGTTAAACCTGATCTCTTTGATAACAGGCCAACCTCATGTTCACCAAAGGTTGGGCTCTAACTGGCTGTACTGTTAAGAAAATAACATGGGACTCCTTCTTTTGGTGTAGTAACAAATACTTAAGTCATTGTCATCATACTTTTGTCTAACAGTGAAGCTTTTAAAACAAATGACAGTGGCTGTTACAAACTTATAAAAATAGAGTGAAGGTTCAAGTCTCTAAAATCTCTAAAGGATATTTACACAAATTTTTAGAGACATCTACAAAATATCTCTTCATAAGTTTTACTGATTATATAGGAGTAGTTTAGTATGTTCCTTTCTTAGGTGGTGGACGGTAGTATAGAATTTTCCATTTTAATTCAAGTTATTCTCTATCACCACTAATCTTGTTGACTCCTTTTCTTTTGGGTCAAATAATGGTGTCAACTTTTCAACCATCCATTTATAGTTGTATAATTCTCTTATTGTCATACCTAATTGTGAAGCACAAGCATCGATGATCAATGATCAAGATTAATCAAAGACATGCCTGGATCAACTAAGAATCTTTACTAAGAATAAGTTCATCTACAACCCTACCACTATTGTTGATTCAAGAAAATTAATAGTAGTGGCTTCAGGACAAGTTGCCTATAGAAATTCTCATTTTCTTTCTTCAAAAACATGCAAACTGAATCATGACGCTAGTTCAAAAAATCTCTAAGGATAAAGAAAAACAAGAGAGACCATTTGGAACTTTTGAAGCATACCCTCAAAATTAATTCTAGGAACTGTTTCAAGTGATTTTTCAGTCCACAGAAATTTGAAAAAATTTCAGACCAATAATTGGAATCTAGCAATAAATGATGGCCAAAGGAGACAATGGTGATGACCTCATTATTGAACCCATGGCAATGGCTGAGCTGGTGTAATGGCAGAAAGAAGAGCTAGTTTCCAGAAACAGAAAAAATGTGCTTTGTTATATATATAACAAAAGGATGTATTGAATATAATCTGCATGTGGTTACAGTTACAAGTTCCTTTTAAAAATTAACAGCAAATTTTGTAATCGCTGCAAAAGAAACAGTTACCTTTCTACTCTAATGTAATAAAACATATAGGATTTGCACAAATGCCTTTTCCACTTCTTTTAAACTGCATTTACATTTCTTCAAGGTAAATGAAAAACAATTGCCTCACACATACATTTAATTCCTAAGACCAACACATTCATTAGAAGAAATATATTATAAAAATCTTTTTTCTCCAAACAAACATAACTTTCACATTTCCACAGGAAAAAACCACAAATTTTTCTATAAAGCAAAAGACGATATAATTATGAAGAACTTACACAAAAAATAAAAACTCCTCATTATCACAAAAAATGGTAGGATCCCATTGCTATAGGAAAGGACAACACAATTACTGAGAACTTACACCAGTTCATTGGCATATCGTTCATGCTCAGGCACTCAATGTATCCATTACTAACGGTCAGGCCTGAAATGAACAAAATTGCTTTTGCAGCAGCCTGATTAGCCACTGAGTTAACAGAAGGAGGTGGAATCAGCAAACCCTTGTAGTCGCCCAATTGCTGTAAGCTTGAAATCAAATCCTTGCGGCGGTTTCCTGGACCCTGTTTATCTTTTCTTTGATAGGTTAAGATATGTTCCATTTCTTTATTAAGTGAACTTTCTTCCTCCTCAATGACATTGGCAACTGCCAATGTTGCTATCGACAGTAACATACACAAGCAAGTGTCCAAACGAGGTACAGGACCTTCACTGGGATCTCTTTCCTGAAGGAGGCAATTTGACATGATAAGGATACATAAAAGGAAACTCATAGCAGATCTAGTATTTACACCTGCAATTCTACCCCATGTTCCAATTCTTAGTATCTTCGCAACATTCTAGAGTTTTTTGCCGGCAGATAAATTACTGCACAATCTAATGGAAAATCTTGGAATCTAGGTATGGCAGAGATAGATTAATTCTCCATCCCCAAACCCCAGTTCTTCAACTGTAAAAATGTCATTATGCATAGCTAAAACTAGTTCGAGATAAAATAGACACACAAAAGCTCTACACATTAAAATTTGACAATTTAGCATGATAGGGATGCATAACCTAACATGTCAAATATATAAGTGGATCTGTAACATTAATCACTGAACAATTTTCTCCTTTATTGTTGCAATTGCTAACTTTAGCTCTGTCACACAAGGACCAAGGAAACTGTAAAAACTTCAATTTCTTCCATAAGCATTTAATTGTCATTCAGTAATCACATAGTAGAAAAGAAACAAGAAAAAGGAGCATTTATATTTTGCTCATCCATGTGAAATAGGTCTATCATCTACAATTAACTGACATATTGCTCCATCCATAAATTGTCATTTCTCTCTGTCATGTATGTGCACAAATATGTCCAATTTTATGGATAATATAGTATCTGAAAGGCTACAAAGTTTCTATTATAATTCATCCAAAAAATGCATTTGCATATTTCAACAAATATAAGTAGTATCTCATTTGCTTCAAAGTATTTAGATACAGTATATTTATCCTTTGGTTATATTTTCAAATATAAAATACAAGTCCTACAAAAAGGAAGCTGAATTTTGCCATCTAATCTCTTCTTGTCAAAGATGGTACCTAATATATTAGCAATTACAGTATGCGTTCAACCAGTACTAGTAAGACCTTTTAAAAATTGTAAAATGAGACATGCTGCAGAATTTCTATGAATTTTACTTAATAGCTCCAAAATTATTAACAGGGCACACTCTGCCATATTAAGGCATGCAAACTAGATAAGTAAACCTTTCCTTGATCCCACAAGAAAGAAAACGTTTTGGCCAGTGGTCATTGGAACTGAAATCAGCTTATGCTAGAAAATCCCTTAAATGATGCATACTTTGGAAATATAAGTATCTAAGAAAATGCATACCCTTTGAACAAGGCGTAATGCTGAAATCCATAAGCCCAAAAAGGTGTCATGCCATGTGGTACCATTCACTGACTGAAGAGCCTTCACTAAACCTGCAACAGATAACTTTGGCTAATCCACTGAAAGCATCTATGGGCACCCTTGACCTCAAAAATTCTCTTCTTTCTTTTGAGTTATGTTAAATCTTCAAATACTGCAGATATAAAGTCAATGAACTTATAGTACAGCCGACAATTGACAACCTGAGATGCTGAGGAAAGGTTATGATTAACTGATGCTTCCTTTGCAAGGAAGAGGAAGAAACCAGTTAATCATTTTCTTCTCCACTGTAAATGGACTCACAGATTATGGGTGGTAGCTCTTCAGCTACTACAAGTGCATTAGGCTACAGCAAGAACAGTTGATCGAGAGCTTAAAGCGTGTTTGGGATTTGTGGTAACAAAGGGGAAACAAATTGATTACATTGATACAACTCTCCATCTTTTGGCATGTGTGGAAGGAGGAGAATAGGAGGCTTTTGAGGGGTAGAAACACAAGAATTTAAATTTAAGGAGAAGTGGATATAAGATGTACATATATATAGGGGGTCCTCATTGATAAGTATTCATGAGTGAATTACGATAACCCCTTTGTATATGATTTTATGCATCATCTTGATGCACAATTAATGAATTTTTTTTATTGAATACTAAAAGAAATAAAGTCAATGAACTTCTACCAGTAAGTGTTTCAACAGCACTAATAGCTGCAACTTGAGATCCATCCATAACATCTTCAAGGAACAGATCGATTGGAAGCCACAAAGCAGATTGACTGGCTCCATGACTCTGCCCAGCAGAAGATATCAGAGAACCAGAAGCTAAGACTGCATGAAATTCTTGCCGAGACACTGTCTTGCCTTCTCTAGAGAGGACATTCCGTTTATCAGAAGTGAGTTGAAGAAAAGCATCTGGAGACAAATGTTCTAAGTTCCTCAATGCTTCTGAATTTGCAGCAAGTATTCGCAGTCGCTGAAGAAAACCTCCCCAGTGTGTTGGCCTACAAAGAGGAAATGGTTGTGACCAGATTGCTCAAGTTCAAAGGGCAGCCTCATAATCATTCTCACGAAGCCATTCAGAATATGAACTATCAAAATATCAGCAACAGCTGCTAAAGGTTGATTTTCCTAGAAGCTAAATCAGAGAAGCTAAAATACACAAATTAATGTATATCAAGCACCTACAACTCCTCATGCAATTATATATAAAATAATTTTTAGCCAATTCCTTTTGCATTTAATTGGCTCAACATATGCAGACAAAAAGCAGACTAACTAAAGAAAACAGAATGAAGAAGTCAAAATTGTTATATATCAAGACTAAAATTCAAATTCCATGTAGTGATCACAAGTGGACTGATTTTCCTAAATAGTTTGAGCAAGAATTATTTAGCAATCACAATTTGTAGCTCAAACTTTATTTTTCAAATAGGCAAATCCATAATATAAATTTTTTTGGAGCATTTAATAAAGAAATTCCATTAATTGCACCAAGAAGGTGCACAACGGTATGTACAAAAGGGGTCTAAACTATACAAAAGTATAAGCTTAACCTATACAAGATGTTTACTATTTAGTAAGATACACTCGAATACTTGTTTTTCTTCTTCTTCAATCACATCAGATATTTCAAGTATCTTATTACAATATAATTTTCTATTACATGGCACGTAAGCCCAGCACAAGCTTAACGAACAAGCAAGAAAATGCCATTCCATGCCAGTGTTCCATTAATGAGCAAGTATCAGGTTTATCCAAGCACCTCCGTAACGATAAAGGGAGAAAGAGAAAAACATACATGTTCCGACGTGCCAAGTAAAGAATTCTTGCAGTAACTGTATTTTGTAGGAATTCAACAATCATCTCAATAGCAAGAGCAGTATTTGCTTTTTGTAGCATCTCGTGTTGTGCTGCTTCCTTCATGCTGAAACTATCTTGGCCATCTATTTCCATGTCCTGTGGTTGGGTTGGCCATCTAGACTTCTTGTCAGGAGTACGTTCAAGCAGGCCTTCATCATCTAGTGATGCATCAAGCAATTGCCAAACGACTGAGAAAATGAATGTCACCAGAAGAATTCCAGGATCACATTCTTTGAGGCCAAATATCTCGGAAAGATTAAGTACACCGTCAATGGATTTCATGATCCTGAAAATGAAAAGGAAACAGACGTCATGCCAGAGATCTAGAAACAAAATAAACAAAAACAGCAAGTATAAATAATCATGATTGAATGGTTTCAGTTATTGCAGTTGACACCACAAGTCAGATTCCTAGAAATACCAGTGCTAGTTAGATTTCAAGCCATAGAAGAAGATAAGCAAGCTTTCAAAGTTCAATTCCAAATGACTGAAACAACTTTTTTGCTTTAATAGATAATATAAGTACTGACTGATCAGAAGTCTCACCATTCTCTTTAGCTTTATGAAGCTAACATAGCAATTTTAATAGTAGAAAAGTAGACATATAATAATTTAACAAGATAATCCATAATTCACAATTTACAATATGTTTAAAGGAAAGGAATTGCATATCTTGATATTTAAAAAATATTTATAAGACAATCAATGAAAACTAGAAGACGCAGAAATTTCTTGCTTTCAATTTCATAATAAGCATTTCTTGCTTGCACCCACACTTTAAGTGCAGAAAGTAGAGATGCATTCGCCAAACTAATCCACCATCCATTCTTCACAATATTGTAGTATTTCAGCTCACAATGAACAGTGGGCAGAAAGAATTCTAGGACATATACACAGAATCACTCTCCAACGACATGGCAGTCCATATGTTCTTCTCTCACTAGTCAGCAAGTTCCTTTATATAACCCTAAACTGAAAATTTTGGGGGTGCTCCACTACTGGAGATGTGTTTCTGTTTTTGGGGTGATGTAGAACAAAGGAGGTGCCTCAGATAAAACAGCCCATAATTATTCTACAGCTTGAATAATGCAAACTCAAAGAATCTGACAAGTCCTGTGCTGCCCTCATATAATCTTTCCACAACCATCAATACCTTATCCCAAGCAACATGACCACTGAATTGCCATTTATAGAATCATCTACTTCAATAAATAATAATGAATAAATAGAACAAGAACAAAAAACAGTAACAGTTGAGACTTACTCTGCATAATCAGGTCCATTTATTAAAGAAGAGAATGAAAAGGCTTGTCTCTTAAGGAGTTCCATGTATAGCCTGTATGCCGTTGGGTAGACCATTCTACTTGGAATTACCCTGAAATAGATACATAAACAAATGTAAATTCCAGATTCATCATAGCTGAGACATTGTGGGAGTTTCTCAGTGTATAATATACTACTAACGACAGGAAGAAAACACTAACAAATCCAATTTGTCATTCAGCTGCTACAAACTCGGACTGTTCAAGTGAAAAGGAGAAGATGATGCATCAATATAAGTCAGTTTGTACATGCACACAGACATGAAGTCAGGAGAATACAAGGGCAAGTACATGCCCGAGAAGTTCAGCTGAACGATTGGGAACAGATAAATTAAGATATCCCATTTCGAAGCCTCCAGTTGTTCAGGGCTTGGGGGAAAAAAAGGGGAAACTTGAGAGCTCATACATACACAATAACACTGCTATTATTCGAGTGTTTTCCGTAAAGGGAGCTATTGTTTTCCCACCCACGGAGGGTTTGAAACTAATATACTTCTAATTAGGTAGACGAATCGTTGTTTTCACGTTACGCACGAGCGTCCAGGAGTGACAAAATCCACAAGCCATTAATTCCCCCAGTAAAGTTACAAAAACCCAATTGCAGAAACAACAGAAATTGATGCGCGATTAATGAAATTTTCTTTTATTGAATATTTTTTAAAAAAAGAAACAACAGAAATCGAACAGAGGAAAAGAGATGAAATTAAGGAGGGACCTTGAAGAGAGAAGGGAGAGGAGGAGCAGAGGAGGGACGAGTTTGAAGGACAAGGCCGTCTCGAGGAACTTCCAAGTGATGGGCACGTGATTGGCCCAGCAGATGTGGGAGACGAGGAGGTGAGCGAGATCGGGGGAGGGCAGGACGACCCGAGCGGAGTTGAGGATGGAGCTGAGCTGTACCGCCCACACCATGGGGTCAATGTTCTTGTCCTGTGCCGCCCTCGTCAGCTCCATCACCGCCTCCCATACGCCCCCTCCTCCGACGCCCTCTATGGGTACCGCCGATGCTGTCGCCGCCATGGGCGATTCGGCAGGATGGGAGACTCTCTCTCTATATCTATCTATCTATCTATCTATCTGCTTGTGGGTCTGCCGCGAATCAGAGGATTGACGGGAGAGACCTGAGGGAAGGGGAAGCTCAGCCGAAGTAGTCGAGCGGGAGAAGGAATCGGAATGGAGCTCCTTTCCCCTTTGCCCTTTCAATCGAGGAATGTTTCAGCATAGGACTTACTTTTCCTTTTCCACGGAGAGAGTGAGGAGAAAGCCTTTGGCAGGGCTCCGCGACAGCGACACACACGGGAGACAGAAGATTCGACAGGGGTCATCCTTGGGGGGCGCACCGTTTGAAAATCTATGGCCCCGTTGCCAATCTTCCACTGATCGGAGACGGGGCATGGCGGTGGGTCCTAGTTTTTCCTCTCGACAGGCGATTCCACTCCGTCAGATTCAGGATTGAGCCGGATCCCTTATAGCTTCCTTTAGCGGGGAGAGTAAGTCCCATTAGAATTAGAATGAAGAACCCAATCCGGGAAGTGTTGGGATGCGACGAGCTGGAGTGGGGGACTTGGTACGGTATATAGTAAGGACGGATACTAAACTTAGATTTAGTAAATAAATCAATGCGCTGGTGAGGAGGTGGCTTGGTCCTTAAATGTCTTTTCAGAGCAAACCGTGTGTGTGTATATTCACGAGGACCCGTCGACACCTACGAGCAAGTTCATGAATTCAGAAGTAAATGCATGTGCAAGTGCCACGGGCTCAAACTAGAGCGGTAGGAAAAAGATGACCAAAATGGAGAACGCTATTTCCACCATTTGCTCAGTACCTTGGGATTGATTGCCAGTCAAATTTGAAGAAGGTTCTCAATTCTTGCCGATGGACTCGACATTGCCATCCCTTTCTTCATCGGCGTCCGTAGTCGAAATTGTCCCCCACCACACACAATTGTAGACGCAACCCGCCGCCCTCATGCTCGTCATCATCATCACGGTGGTAGCACACTCTTCTTTTCAGGTGCTTATGGGGTAAGTCCGACCTGACCCCTTCCTCTCTTTCATAAAACTAGACCTCGCGCCAGTGCTCAGTTCGGAGTTTTATTGATGGTCTGCACGGCTTGCGCGTGCTCCCATAAGATAGATATTCCCCCTGGTATAACCTGTCCATAAGCCCCTTCCCCCAAATCTATCTCTAGTCCATAAGAGTGTCGGGCCCCCCCCAGTGGCAGCCTGGACCAGGTGGCGAAGGGCTTGGCAGGTGAAGGAAACTCGGTCGATGTTAGCAAGACCAAACGGTCCTAGCCAACGCAACTGCGACCAAGGAGATGTTAGTTGTCGGGGCATGGGGGCATTGTCGTATAATTAAATCTCATAGCGGTGGGCAAAATAAATAATAAAGAGCACATGGGGGGCAAATACGTCATCTTACTACTGACATAAGTTCTCTTATATATGTTACTCGAGATACTATTCTTCTGTGTTGGACTACCCCATTTATACTATAATACACTCTCGGTCCACCGCCATAGCACCACGCTTCTCAGCACTTCCAGAGTGTGCACAATTGGGTGCCCTCAACTAGGCTTTGCGTATCCAAGCTTTTCTTGCTGGGTCATCTTGGGACTAATCGCTCAATTTTAAGAGCGATGTGCACCAAATTTTGTTGCCCTTAATTTGAGTGCAAGAAAATTAAGCCCATTTTGAATCTAGGGAAGATCTAAAGGGGGAGAATCTGTCTGTTTTCACCTTCATATAGGGCCCATGTAGAAACGTAATTAACATAGCAATTTGATCTTCTAGGTATGTTGTCGTGCTAGATGTAATCTAAATATCTTAAAAATACAAAAAAAAAAAGATTTGTGTAAAAATGGATAAAATGTTACTCTGTCTGGGGGAAAACTCGATTCTTTTCATCAAAATGCGATTTTGATCCCGTGTCAAGTTTTCCCTTGCGGTTTCACGCGTTGTTTCTGGTTGTGAAGGAGCTGTGACTCAGTGGGGGCGATGGAGGCGACGGAGGGCGAGGGATCTGATCCGCCTCGGTACGCTCTTGACCTGACCCGGTTATGCGGCGAGGACATCCTCTTCTGCGTCGACGTCGATGCCGAGTCCCTGGTGGAGATGAAGGCGACTGGGTCAAACGGGCGGCCCCTTACGCGGCTGGACTCGATCAAGCAGGCGATCCTGCTCTTCGTCCACTCCAAGCTCTCCATTAATCCTGACCACCGCTTTGCCTTCGCCACTCTCTCCAAATCCGCATCTTGGGTACTCTCGATTTCTCTCCTTTCCCCCACTTCTCCGACTCAAAGTTTCTGTCCTTTTTTTTTTTAACCTTTCTCAGTTGAAAGTGGCCTTTATAGTTGAGTGTTCGGCGATTACTTCAGTTACTTTGTTAAGTAATTTTCAAATTGATAATTGAGGCAATCTGCTATCCCAAAAAAAAAAAGAAAAAAGAAAAAAATGCTGACTTGATGTACTCATTTGTTCGAGTGTTTGATCTGATTCTTGGATAAACTTGGCTTTTGAATTGGCTGCTATGATTTCCTGAATCTTTGAGTATAAGATTAGCTCCATGACGTAAAAGGGTTAAGTCTGAGATACCTAATTGAATTTTCCCGTTGAATACAACTCATATTTGTGATTGCCCTTTGAGAATTTAATTTTGAAAACTCGTTATATTGGCTGCCTATGTTCTGGTGTTCTAGTTTTAGTTCTCTGCCTAATCTGTCCATATGGTTTTCTTGGCCTTTCTATGTCTTGAAGCTCCGTAAGGAATTCAACAGCGATGTCAACTCTGTGATCTCAGCGCTTGGAGGCCTCTCAGCTACTTCTCCTAGTGGTTGTGCTGATCTCACTCATCTCTTCCGGTTGGCAGCTCTTGAGGCAAAGAAGTCTCGGGTCGAAGGCCGTCTATTTCGTGTGGTAAGTCTGTTTGATGAAGGTTCAACAATCTCCTGAAGTAATTCATTCTGATACAAAGAACCCATTGCATACTCTATTTCTTTCCTGAAAGATTAAAAACAGCTTAATAACCACTTAAAATAAGAAAAGACACAAATTTTGCGACCTTCCAACTCCCTGAAACTTATCTCTTTCTCACAGAAGGGGAAATAAGGTCAATTGTTTAACTTCAAACCCTGCAGTGGATTTTGATAAATTTTCTTGTGCATGGTAAGGCATTTTTTCCCCTTGTTCTCTTTGCCATTCAAGTTTAGAGAACAATCTTCCAGAACCAAATGGGAAAGGCCGATCTAGATTTGGTCCAAAATGTTCCCTATAGAACAGGTTAACATTGTTTTTCATGCATCAGCAATGATCATTGTTTGCAACTGATGTGATCCAGACATCAAGCTCTCCCTTGAGGATTTAATAATCACTTGTCACTCTCCTAATATGTGGCACAATTGATCTTCCATTTGCTTCAGATCCTCATCTACTGCAGATCATCTACGAAGCCACATTACCAGTGGACAGCAGCCCAGAAGTTATTCACACTTGACGTGGTGTACCTCCATGACAAGCCAGGACCTGACAATTGTCCTCAGGAGGTGTATGACACGCTTGTGGACGCCCTTGAGACTGTGAGCGAGTACGAGGGCTACATTCTTGAGAGCAGCCAAGGGCTCACCAGGGTCCTTCTAAGGCATGTTTGTGTGCTCTTGTCCCATCCCCAGCAGCGCATCACCCAGGAATTTGTTGACTTCCCCAAGTCGCTAACCAAGAAGCTGCCTCCCTCCGAACCAACTGCAGGCACCACTGAGGAGAGAGTGCCTGTACCATCCCAATGAACAAAATGATAGTGTGAGTCCATTTGTTTCAACTATCTTGTGATGTACCAGCAGGTTGCTTTTTATCAGTTGGGGGAAAGAAATGGGCTAACTTTCTTTGTTTAGGTTTATTGTATTTCTCTTATACACATGTATTACAAATCTTGTTCCTGTCCTAATCTTGCAGCTTCTTTATTATGTGTCATGTTTGTGATTTGGCTTTTCCTGAGGCTGGTTCATCTTCAGTTCAGGTTTGGCCATAAATGTTACTCTGTAAACACCGGATGATAAGCTTGTGCTTATAGAGCTACTGATGAGCCTCCATCGAACCACTTGCATGTTCCACTGGGCTTCTAATTTATCTTGTTTTAGGAAGTACATAGACAGCTAATTAAAGTTCGGCTTCTTGAGCAAGGAGTTTCCATTCTGTTTCTTCTCCCTCTAATATGTGCTTAGGATAAGGTTGAACAACTCCGTGCTCATCTTGAGCTCATAAACATGAACTTTTCCATCTCAAATGTTAAAAGGCTTGAGATGCTCTTTCCTTGATCTAGTGGGGCCTTGTGAGCGTAGGATAAGGATACAAGTTGATTCAATTCAAATTTCTCATACCAGGTGGAGTCACTGACAAAATCTCAGTCATAACGGGATCTCAATGAGTCGGGTTCACCAGATACGTGATGTAGCTTTTACACAATAAAGTAGAGAACTGTACAATGTATAAGCATCGGCTTTGTGGTGTATTGGGCTTTTCGCCCACCCCTACCAGTGTGGTGGATGAGAACTACATAGAATAAATGTTCTCCAAGCATCGGATCCCATTACTTTGATTTTTAGACAGTTGTGGTGACTGTTTATGGGTGTTAAAGTGTCGATATCTAAAAGTTGGCTATACCTTGAATATATAAAACTCGATTAGCATATTGTAAATGCTGATGAACTAGCCAAAACAAGCTGAGCACCCGCAAGAGTTTCCATAAGAATAATCTTCGACCTCCTCTGGTAGATAATCCACATATTAATTCAATTATACTCGACCAATCTGTTCTTGACATGGTACAGCTAGACTATCCAATTTCTTGTTGCCGATGAATCACTCATAGCGATCTTCAACGTCATGAGAATCAGATATGATCCAGTGATCCTTCACTAGAATCAGAGATGCGCTTCGAGTCAAGACACCAGCACTGATAGCCTGATCTTGAGATCTTGTAGAGTTCATCAGGGGACATCTCCTTTAGTTCCTCCATGCTCCAATCCCAGAACCCATTGTGCTTGCAGGAAGAGTACATCCTCCAGGGGTCGAAAGCAGTGTCATCAACACTGAAAGATGGAGATCTTCCGAGCCCTTCCTCAGTCCGATGTTCCTGGGCCCGCATTCTCTTGTAAAGTCTCATAACAGAGACGCAATCCTCGTAGGTGTCGTGTATCCCCGTCTGTATATCATATCTGTTGACATACAAAATCCAACATGTCTTTGAGAGTTCATGAGAAAAGGCATAATTAGAGGAAGCAGAATCATCTCAGAAATAGATTAGATGGCCAGGAGAACTTTTGGTGGCCGAACCTCAGATATGCAATCTCAATGAAGTGAACAAGAGGTGAAATGAATCAGCATCTCATGGTATAATCCACTTCTTGAATAACCAAACTAAGAAAAGAAAATATGAAGATTCAAATAAGAGAATTTTGATGGAAGCTATCCAGTAGATGAGCACAAGAATAATAATAGAGTAACTTACCCAAGATATTGCTTGGTAAGGTACTTCAGAGAGTGGCTGACTAAGTTTGTTTTCATGAGTGGATGATATTTAGCAGTATCCCTGCAAAAGGAAGAACTAAATGTAAGGCCAAGAAGGACGCTTTTCAGCACAAACAACACTCACTATAATGAAGTGAAAAGACAGACAACAGTGAAAAGAAAGAACCTTCTAGCTTTTGAAGCGACAAGGAAAGAATGAATACCTGAGTAAATGATCAAGATAGCACATTTTCAAGCACTCAAAATCATGCTGTAAATCATGACCAACCAGAAGCCTAGCCTTTCCACCATACAACCTTACCCTCCCAGTGGACTCCTTATTGTATAAAATTTTCAATATTATCTCTCTGACTTCCTTAAGAGGCATACCATCTTTCAGATGATCTTCTGTCAGGCCAGTTACTTCAAATCTGAAAATCATAAGCTTCAGAGAATCAGCTAATAGGGAATAGGATTATAAACACATTTATTGTTTAAAACATCCAATCTGGCCAGTTTCCTCAATGAACTCACCTCTATCTCCTTAAGTTTATTAGTCCAAATTCTTCTATAAGTTTTGACACCTTAAATTTATTAAACCTGTTTCTGACATATTTTTACATCATTTTTCAAGACTAATTTAAAAAAATATATATGAAAACTTGGACGAACCATAAGCCATGGTACAATAAGTTTAATGTCCAGTAGGGTTGTGAAAAATAAGATTCATTGAAAAGTACCTGTAATTAGTCACAGCAATCTCTGGCTGAATGTAACTGTGGAATATAAGATTCTCATCTTCATCAATGAGGCACACCCGAGCACAGATATTAAGAGTTCCATCAATTCCCCCACCCACCATTTCGCAATCCATAGCAATTGCACTGGGCCTCCTAGATCTACTTTCATCTGTTGAATCTGAGATATCTTGAAACTGTGGAGAGGAGATCATAATTGGCCCCTGAAAGATATACCAAAGATGAAAAATTAACTTTATGTAGTAAAAGATACATAAGATTTCAATGCCAATTTTACTAGGAAATAACTGGAGGATAGTGAAGCCTCTTACAAGAGGAGCAGGTGCAGGTAGATGACATATTTCTTTATGCTCATCAAGGGAGCTGGGTTTATTGAAAACTTTCAAACAAAGATTGCAGCCTTGGTAAGAGAAAACCGTCGAACAACTGGCTTTGGCCAATGGACCTACATGATAAAGAAAAAAGGTGCAGAAAACAGTTTGCAAGATTAGTATAACAGCCAGAGATGGGACAACAAGGAAAGGCAGTTAACTTACCAAAAAGATGTTCTCTCAGTGATTCAAAAGATTTGCAATGTTTTTGGCAAACCCCACAGCTAGGCTGATGAACAGAGTGGTAAGCCTCTCTCATGTGCTCAACTAGATGCTCCTTTTTCTTGTATTGCTTATAGCATGCGCAGCATTTATGCCTGAATGAGGAAAAAGCAATGAAAGCAATACCAATACAGCTAAAGATATTATTTCCAGAAATTTACTAAGAATTAAGGTCATATGCATTAACTACTTTGCGCCAATCATCCATGAAACATTCAAGGAAAATTTATGACAAATTTGACTAATGATCTCCCAATAATTCTCGTCAGCTAGGTGAAGGTACATCCAGACCTAGATGCTAAATGAACTCAAGACTAAGAGAAACCAACAATGCAAGGAGTTATTAATGAAACACCAAAATCATATCCAGGATTCTGAAACAAAATGGAAAAAAAAAAAAATCCTTCGAACAGATCTCTAGGGGTGGTGGACATTAGCCAATTAACAGGAAATTTTATAATTGATGCGCTATATATATATATATATCATTGATTCTTCTTTACATGATAGGGTGCTGGGAATTTCATAATTTCCATCAAGAGCATATAACAAACACACAGATGCAATAGGTTGGATCCAACAGTTACCGAGGATTTGCAGGAGCTAGGTTACCATAAATTGATAAGATTTAAGATTTACAGCTTTGGTACAGTGAGATCACCTAAGTTGACAACTTCAACCAAATCTCCTCAACTTATACAAAAAAAAAGGAAGGTTATATATCTTTCCATCGTTTTTGCTATGTATTTATATTGTCATCATCAGCAAGTTACAATCTATGCCATCATGCATACTAAAAAATAGCAGACGAAACCTGCGTCTATTGCTAGAAGATGCCATCTTTGTGTCATCAAGCAAGATTGTTATGGCTTAAGGATTTAATCTATGGAAAAGGAATGATATTTATATCATCATAAGCTATATATGCCTTTGCATTCTGAAATTCGGTTTCAATTTATCTTTTGGCTATCAGAAATTTGTTCTAGAATGAGTTTGAGTGGAAATGCATTTTGTGAACTATCTATCTGCACTGATTTGAGAATAAATATCAGCTAACACCAAAATAAGATATAATGTTTACATGTAAATGCTACATATATCAAGCAGACAATTCCTTCTGATGACCAGCTCTGTTAAGAAACAGACACCCGGCAACGGTTCGAAAGAGAAAACCCCCAGAGGAGCGAGTGTGGGAGTGAGAGTGAGAGTGAGAGTGAGAGCGAGAGACCTCTGTGAAATGGACTGGGGAGAACTATTAGCTTCTGCGGACTCTACTTCCATGGTAAACTTAACGGCAGACGCCGATCGAGAGGGAGGAGAGCTCTGAGCTTCAGATGGGAGGAGTAGCTAACCCAATGGAAGGTGGAAGGTGAGGAAGAATTTCCACCCAGAGGATGGGACCTCCGTCCTCCGCCTAGCACTGGAATAGGGTTTTCGAAAAGAGAGGGACAGAGGTCGGTCATCACACACAGGCCTGCGCATCAAGAAATCGATCACCAGTCAGCCATGGAAGAAGGGGAAACGATCTCTCCCGCTCTCTCTCTCTCTCGCGCGCGCGCGCTCAAAAATCAGCGATTAGATGATCGTGCCGGTTCGTGGGTCCTACTATGTCAAAGACTCAAAGGTTTAAGGATGTCGTAAAACCGTACTGTGGGCCCTGGTCTTATCGACCCGGTTTGACCGGCGTCAGAAATTCTCTCTCTCTCTCTCAACCGGGTCAGAAATTCTCTCTCTCTCTCTCTCTGTCTCTCGTTTCCTGAATAATTTCAACTTCATATTAAGCTGAAACAAAAGGAAGTTCACACAAAAATGCACAGTTTATCTCACAATCAAAATTGAATGCTTTTATATTATCTCCTACCAACCTGTGCAAGAATTTTATTCTAATATAATTTTTTTTATTAATAAAATTTAAATTCAAGATATTTCTTAAGAGAGAGAGGTGTCGAATAATTTTTAATCAACTTATGTTATAATATTGAATGCAAAGCATGTAATGATCATATGAAGTGCAGTAATGACAAATGCTAATAATATTTACAAGATAAAATATGGTTCCTATAATTTAAAATAACTTAAGAATTTTAAAATTATAAATTTAAAACATTTCATAACTAAAGTTAAACTATCAATTTTTTCACAAAAATCATTATCTATAACTAGAAAAAAAAGGGACTAGTGATACCTCTCTTGGAAACATTAATGTAGCTTATCTACTGTGCGTGTTTGATGTTGGTTGCAATTTTACAGACTTAATTACAATAATTCTGTGCATAGCATTTGCCAATGTATTTAATTCGAATATTATTAAATTATAATAAGTATTAAGAATTTAATTATGCGGTAAATTTTCTTAATTAAAAGTTAAAATATTATTTAATATTTATTTTGGACGAGTTTTAAATTTTACTAAGTATAAGTGAAATGACTGTAAATTTTGTTATAATACAAAATTTTCACATATTTTACATGTAAAAATTGTACCGATCATAGCATAAAGTTATAATTAGTCTAGCAAAATTTTGTAATAATAAATTTTTTGATATTATAATAAATTTTACGAGCAAATATTATAATATATTATAGCTTTAAATTAATTAAAAAGGAGAAGAATTTAATATAATAATATTAACATCCATATAAATTTAAGAATTTCTGAATTCTCGGTGCTTAAATCTTCGTCCGCCTCCGATCTCTCAGCCTCAGGAACTTTCTCCATCTGAGACAGCAAAAATGGCCGGCTAATCTCAAGCATCTAAAGGTCAAACCGGTCAGAGAATGGCCGACCCATGAACCGAGCTAACCCTCCAAGAGGCGGTTCACTTCATCTCTCTCTCTATCTCTCTATCTCTCTCTCATCCTGATCACACAGTCTAGCTTTGCTTCATCCTTCGTCGTAGTTTTCGCATCTGATGCTCTCAATCGCTCCGTGTCTCTCATCGTCGTTGTCTTGTTCCTGTTCTTACACATGCGCTGTCGAATTCAGGCGGCCTCCTCGTTAATGCTTCATCAAGCTCTCTGACTATCCCCGTTTTCCGCCTACCTCACTGAGCTCTCTTGGCAGCGGAAGATCTGTTCTCCGGCACATGATAAAGGGGGCTGTGTCGAAATGATTCCGTGGGGCGGCCTCAGCTGCTGCTTAAGTGCGGCCGCTCTCTACCTCCTCGGCAGGAGCAGCGGAAGGTTCTTTCTTCTCCTTTTTTGTCTTGTGTCGCTTGGTTCCAGTGACTTGGTCGCCTCCCCTGATTGCAGAGAGCAAACTTCTGTTAATCCGTTTGGTTTTGCCCTTTTTTGGTTGTAGGGATGCAGAAGCACTGAAATCTGTTCTCCGTGTTAACCAATTGAAGGAATTGGGTAATTGCACTCTCAAGTCTCCGCATAATTGATTCTGTTTGTGGTAGTTTGATTGATGAATAGATCATATTGTTAAAATGCAAAGTTCTTTTTTACCTGGTCCCAGGCTCCTTGTTCCGATTTGAGTTTTCATTGATGCTTTAGATAACTCTTTTTGGTCTCTAGTAGACTTGAATTTCATGAGGTGACTGAGAATAAGGACCATAAGGTTCTGGATGTGAGAGAAGGTATCTTTACTTATATGAGTAAATTGGATGCCCCAAAAGAAAGGAGTAATTTTCAAATTTTCAAACTTTGGGGGAGAGGATAGATTGAAACTAGGTGTCCTTTGCCTGAAAGTGTACCTATTTGATTAAAGGTGGATGATAACTTAAATTGAAACTTTTGCCATTGAACCGTATGTCACGAATCTTTCTTGGGGGAACATGTAATTTGAGACAAATAAAAGCTAGTTATCTTGAGGGCATTGTTCTATATGTGGAGGAGTTCTGTGAAGCAAGGAAGCATTTATAGCTCATTTTCTTCTTTTATAGTTCCTAGAACTTAATGTTTTGGAAGCTGCAGATGTGGGCAACATAGAATTCAGTAAGCATTCTCATGATGAAGTGTGCTTGATACAATAATTTCCTGAGGACTATCGATAGCTATAATCTCTTCATATTGAAATGAAAGTAGATGGTCGTCTGATGTGATTGTGATGAGGAGTACACGCTTATCAAAGGAGGTTCTACAATTGTGTAATACATGTTGACATGATAGATTCTTTATGATGGCTATCATGCACAATGTCCATTTTTGCCTCCCTCTGTGAATAATAAGTAACGGGTTGCTCTTATGACAAATTCTTCTTTCTTGAAATATATGTGGTGCTATTGTTTCCTCTCCATTTTCCATTTAGTGACACATAATGAATGGTCAGCTTCTTTTGCCTCTCAGCTCAATTATTGGATACTGAATGCAAAGTGTTGCCTCTGATTGTTACACTTTCCGGGCGTGTTGGTTCCGACACGCCAATCAATTGCGAATATAGTGGCCTACGAGGTGTATTAGTGGAGGAGACGGTAATGATGTTATTTCAGCTAGTCTTTGTTACACATTTCTTTTATTTTTGTTTTATGGTCTTCCTTAGCCTTTTCCAAATGATTTTGAACTCTCCTGTTGGCATGTTCAGGCAGAACAACATTTCCTGAAACACAATGATGCTGGTTCTTGGATACAAGATTCAGCTTTGATGTTATCTATGAGTAAAGAAGTTCCCTGGTACCTGGTGAGATACAAATATCTATTTTCCTCTTATTATTTTCTCATAATTTTGCCATGGATAGAATTTTCATCATGTGAACCAAAAGGATGCAACTTGTTCGTTTGTTTTTGAAGTCTGAGGGTTATTATGGCTCTTAATGAAGCAAATTAGTAGGGAAAATGTCCAGTTAACTAGATAATGTTTTCTTTCCCAAAATTGTAGGATGATGGGACAGGCCGCGTCCATGTAGTAGGGGCTCGAGCAGCTTCAGGTTTTGAACTAACAGTTGCTAGTGAAGTATTTGAAGAATCTGGGCGATCCCTTGTGCGTGGAACATTAGACTATCTTCAAGGTCTCAAGGTTTGTCATTCTGTTTTGACTTGTCGTTTTTTATCTTAGGGAACTGTGTAGACAAAATATAAGGGTATAGGTGATTTCATGTGATTGTTTTATCCTTAAGCAGATGCTCGGAATTAAGAGGATTGAACGGGTGCTTCCAGTTGGTTCTTCCTTGACTGTTGTTGGTGAGGTATGTTCAATTATTTTTGAAAGGTTTATGTGGTTATTTAGTCTTGTCTAAGAATTCTTAGACACTGTGGTGTGAAGTGATATGTGTATTGTAATGCTGAGAATGGCATATCAATAATTTGATGATACCAATAGAATCAATGAATACTGTCTCAGTTGTGCTCTAATTCATTTCTGTGTTTCAACTCCTGACTTGTTTGAAGTATTTTCAACATATTCTGCTGGCAGTTTCTAAATTTATTGAGTCGCAATGTTATGCACTTGCTAGATTATTTTATTTGATTAATAGGTCTACCATAAGGCATGAAAACTATTCATGGTTATATTTGCTTTCTGCAATTTTGTGTCCATCATAATGTTTTGAGTCACTTCACCATCATCACTCTGTTTATTGTTAATCATTGTTAGGAGGATTTGTACAAATTGGTTAATATAAGTGTCTGAATTGCCATTCAAATAGATACCTCAGTTTACAAATAATGGATATATTGTGGATTTTAAAGTGTTGCAACATCATTTACTACCAGGTTCTCGTCTTTACTTCTGTTCTTTCACCAGGCTGTCAAAGATGATGTTGGGACTATTCGTGTTCAGCGACCACACAAAGGACCATTTTATGTCTCTCCTAAAACTATTGATCAGCTGATTGCAAATCTTGGAAAATGGGCAAGGTATCATTTACAACTTTCCAGCATCCTCCCATATACGAGCATGCAGATTTCTCCTTTCATCTCTTTTAAGTTACCTGATATTTTTGTTTTATTTTATTTTATTTTTCACAGTCAATGACCCAGGATTATTTAGCAGGTGGTATCATTACGCTTCCATGGGTTTGACAGTGATAGGCTTTTGTATGATTGTGAAAAAAGGTATCGAATATGTCTTGGAAAGAAGACAGCGGTGGGAGTTCCAGCGGAGGTATGTTAAATTTGTAGAGAAGAGTGAACATGGAAATATATGCTATATTACAGAAGTTACTGCTTGTCTGTTGGCACCTACTTTTATCGAATGGTTAGGTCTGATTGTGAGTTCTCAAATGAACCAGCCACTATTCAAATTTTCTGTGAATTCAGTGACACCGTCTTTGTCTATTACTCTAAGTTTTGTCATAATTTCTTTACTAATGAAGGGTCAAAGATTACAAGGATGGTGGTAATTTCTTATGATTTGATAAGTAACTGCACTCTGATTTTATCTGCCAGTTTCTTACTCTTTTGTTCCCCTCATATTTTGAGGTAGATACTCTATATCAGCAGATATGCTGCAGAAATTAAGACTTCAATCTTTCTCTAACATGTTGCACTGTTGGTGGTATCTTCTATTTTCTCGGGCCCATCCACTTTAGTGGCTAGTAATTGCAGTGGAATTTTTTGAGAACTCTGTTTCTGAAACCCATTTTATTTTATGTTTGTTAGAAACCTGAATTACTTTTCTTTTCTGATTATTAGGTATTGCTTGGTCTACTGAAGTGGTTTTCCCACTATTAGATATCAAACACATCATGTTAATATTTTGCGTACAAACAACCTCTTCTCTTATGCACACAGTATGCTTAGATCTTCTCTTCATGCAGGGTACTTGCAGCTGCTGCTAAAAATTCGGGGCAAAATAATGAAGGCAAGTAAATACAGTTTCTGTGCTTGTATCCAATCAAAACAACTGAATTTATCTGACCTAATAGTGTAAAATTTGTAATTGGTTACTCTGTGCAGATGAAAAGGCTGTGAATGGATCAAACTCTTCAAAGAGAGATCGGCTAATGCCAGATCTTTGTGTGATATGCCTTGAGCGGGAATATAATGCCGTCTTTGTCCCGTAAGTACACCATTTTTCTTTCTTTGTATTGTTATCATGAGCAGAGACTTACAATTGTGCAAACATTACAGTTTTTTGCTTTTCTAATGCGTCAATGTTCTTTTTTTCCCCCACTCAACCTTTTTCTCTCAGATTTCACTGATTCAGTCATTCTTTTTTTTTTCTTTTGCTTTTTTTAATGCCCTGGCCTGCTGCTAGTTATCGTGGATCTTTTCACCATGTCTGATGTGAAAAATGGGAAGAAAATGGTATGGAATTACATAACAGACAGTAGCTTTCTGAAATCATTTGAATTCATCTTACCAAGCGTAGTTTGATCATTTTTGTGCATTGGAAATTAGATATCTCCCTACTCCAGGGCATGGTGAACCCTGAAGTGCTATATGACTATATTACATTTCCATGACTCGTGTAGGAAAAACAGAAACATTCTTTTTCCATGTGATCGATCCATGTGTGTATATCTTCCTAACTATTAACAAGCTGATTTGCTCTGATGTGACTAACACAGTTAATGCGTAACATCTTGGTCATATAAGGTGGTTGCTTACACTCACTGATTGGCCTGCCATGCGTCCCTCATGTCCTTGATATGTTGAAAATCTCACTATTAATGTCATCGTTGTGTTTATCTTACAAGGTGCGGGCACATGTGCTGTTGTACAACATGCTCTTCTCACTTAACAAACTGCCCCCTTTGCCGGAAGCGAATCGAGCAGGCTGTTAAGACCTTCCGCCATTGAGTTAATGCTGTCCAGATTGAAGGTCAAAGATTTCTCCCAGTGCAATGACTTTGTCATTTAGAATTGAGGTCAAGTTTGAGCCGACTGCAACTCTGAAGGCCTGAACCGATCTTCAATGCTCATGATCTAGAGAGTTTGTGTGTACGAGCTCAATTCGAAGTCTTGTGCAACTGTAAATTGGAATACCAAGGGAACCCATCCTGTAAATCCGCACGATTCATTGCAACTAATTCTCACGTGCGTCGAACGTGGTCGTGGATTCCATGTTTTGTTGCTCTTAAAGCTTTATCCCATCTTCCCCCGGAGTCTTGATGCTCCGTTTCAGTCAAGGTTGCCCTTTGCCGAGGGGTCTGTCAATTGCAGAATCATGCTTCCCCCGAGTGTGTGATTTCTCAGTGCACATGATATTCGAAAAGGTGCAATAATTCTAACTAGTTATGGCCGGACCAAATGCCAACAACGAGATTAGGTGGGCCATCTCTGCCATTCTGGCGTCTTCAGAGGGTTGTCGGGCATTTGATGATAACAGTTAACGGATTGGATTAATATGAACAAAAAAAGATAAAATGAAACAATAAATAATTAATTAAATCCTCAAAGAAAATCTTAATTCCATCAAACCGGTCGATTGAACCTGACCGCCCGGTCCAGAGTGTGGCCTTTCACTCGACGAGAGCGCGATCACACCGAACAGCGTCGCAAGCGTCGATCCCGAATGTTTGTTTACTCTCTCTTCTTATTGCGAACAATAATCCTCTCTTCTCTGCTCCGGAGCCCTCATCCGCCATGAATTTCTTCAAATCCGTCTTCTCCGACGACCCCGAACCCACCAAATCCGAATCCGCCTCCCCGAATTCCGAACCACGTTCACCGGGCAATCAAGATCAAGATCGGGATCCTCTGCAAAATCAAACTCCGCCTAGCTCTAACCCTAACCCCAGCAGTAGTAGTTGGGATTTCGGGGGCCTGATCAAGACCCTGACAAGCAAATCGGAGTCCGTCATCGAGACCTACCGCCGCGATCTCCAGGAGTTTGGATCAGGACTCAAGAAGGAGATAGAGGTGGCTCAAGGTTCCCTAGGGACCGTGGGACACGCCATTGACGAGTTTGGCTCCTCCGTCCTGAAAGGGACGGCACAGGTCATCTCCCACGGTAAGGACGCGATCCTCTCGGCTGATCTTGGGTCGGAGGGTTCGCCGAGAGGGAGCGCCATGGGCTCTGACGGTGGTCGAACTTTTCGGAGGTACAGCAGGTTCAGCGCTCAGGTGCGTGCTGTTCAGGGCGATGCTGGGACTTACTGCGAGGAGCCGGAAGATTTGGATGACTATAGGAAGTGGAAATCGGGATTTGATTTGGGGGAAAAGGAGGAAGAGGTGAGGTCGCTCTCAGAGGAGAATGATGTTGTAAGGAGCGTTTATGAGAAGGTGGTTCCAGGTACTGTCGGTCACGGTACATTCTGGTGTAGGTACTTCTATAGGATGCATAAGCTGAAGCAAGCTGAGAGCTTTAGGGCTAGTCTTGTAAGGAGAGCAATTTCGAGTGAGGATGAGGAGCTTAGCTGGGATGTCGATGATGAGGGTGAGGAGCTTGAAAAGGGGGCGGGGGTGAATGTGGTTGAAGCAAAAAGTGAGGATTCCGAGAAGATCGTGTCGGAGAATTCTGATGTGAAGAAGGTGGATTGTGAAGCTGAACAGGTTGATGAGTTGCCGAAAAGAAACTCGGGAGTGAAAGAGGAGATTGGCGTCGAAACTCGGGGAAGTTTGGATGATAAAAAGGGAGACGATGTGACCAAGGGGGAAACTGATGAGATGATTGCGAAGAGCCGAGAAGCATCTCTGAAGGGTGGGCGTGCTGGAAAGGACTCTGAGATGAATAGGTATGATCCAGAACCGAGAGCTAATGTAGGTGTTGTTTCAAATGTAAGGGTTGAACCAGAGAAATCATCTGGTAGAGACGGCAATACCGCCCGGGGCTTTGGCCGAGGTTCAGCAGCTGAGGAGGAAGACCTTGGATGGGATGAGATTGAGGATCTGAGCAGCATTGACGATCACAAAGTGTCCCATGGAGGGAGCCCAAGCCCGAACAGGGCTGAGTTGAGGAAGCGGCTCGGTGCTGCCGAGGAGGAAGAAGATTTGTCCTGGGAAATCGAAGATGATGACGAGCCCGCCAAAGCGTGATGAAGCTCAGGCCGTCCTGGTGATGGTTTCTCCCTCCTCCACGTTGTTCAAATACTTGGGTTTTACGTTCGCCATAAGCCTTTCTTTGTTCACATCTTACTCAAACTGACGTGCATAGATTATCCGTGATGCAAGTGTCTTATACATCTCATGTTTTTACCGACCAACGTTGTCTATAACAATAAGGATGGTTATATTATTCGGGTCCTGTACCTGGTTCATATGCTAAATCATGCACAATGCGTTCTCTGTGTCCTTATTTCTCGATCATCAGGAGATACTAAAGAATATGGCTTCAACGGACCAGACCAATATGGGGGAAAGACGAGTCACACGGCCCTCATCACATTTTTGACATCTTTCATCAGTCCTTATTATCGACGCAGCAGCGCATCAATGGCAGCCGCAAAACTCTTTTTTTTTTTTTATCTTTTTCTCCCCGGTTTTCTAATCGAACGCGTTGCATCCTAGAGAGGACGAAGAAGCTAAGTGCATGCAATCCAAAAGCCTGAGGGATGCGATTACAGAGGATAAAGAGGAAGATCCGGGGTGACACAATGAAAGGGAGGCCTCAAGTTACAGGAGGAAAAGGAGGGGTTTGAGCTGACTAATTCACAAGCACGTCCCTAAGCGAGGATAACATCCCCCGTCTGACCAGCAGCAAACCTTAACTTCACCGCACATCATTTTTACCCGACTTCTGGGACCTATGCCCTACACTCCTAGATGAAAATAAAGAGAAACAGAAACGGGAGCTCATCCAGCGGCACCAAGCGGTTCAGATTTGTTTTACCTCTGGGAGAACCTCCTGATGCCTTGTGGGTAGGTACAGAATTTGGCACTCAGCGGATCAAGCCGAGGCCGGCTCGGCTACATGTGTTTCCACGGCCTGCCTAAGGTTGAGAGCTCGTTCCCTCTGTGCCCGAGGAGGAAGACGCCTCGCATGTCTTTTAGAGGGGCCATTCCAAGGGAGGAAGACTCCGGTCCCACCACCTGGGATCTTCTTGGGGCTTACGGCCAGTTGAGGCACTGGCGCCAACATAACCACCGGGGTGGGGATGAGGCCCCACTGTGGCATGGCAACGTCCATTGGTTCGTAGCTGTATGGGCCAGCATTCGGTGGGTTCCACAGAGTCAAGGGGCCGTGGGGCGAGTGCACGGGGCTCGAATCGGGCCGGACCCGGAAGAATGAAATGGCGATCCTCTTGTTCGGAGAAGGGCAGGTCGCATGCCTTGCCATATCGCAGCTGTTTCCCCTCATCACCAGGAGAGACCTGCAGGAGATTGAGATTAATTTGAAGTCAAGTCTCCTGCTTTCTCCGTTCGCATCACTTTTAGGTTATTAAAAATCACTGCAAGTATTAAACTTCATCAAGAGCGACATAAGATTACAGTAGAATGGTTTAGATGGAACTGAAGAAGACACTGTCCGGTGCTAATAGTCTTTTGTGCTTCCAACTACTTACCCCTCTTTGGCTGAAAGTGTGAATTTGCCTTTATAGTTCCCTTCGCCATCATTCACTAGAAAACGCCCGAACACCATCGTTGTCTCGGAGAGGAAGAGAGTCGAGACAGGTTGTTCCAAATGAGGCGGTTTCCAGAAAGGCTGAGAATATTCTCCCTGTATGGAAGCGCAAGCTATGTCACCTCATCTCTTACTCTCCGAAGAAATCACGTGACAGTCCAAATGAGGCATCTTCCTCGGTGTAGGATACCTCCAAACGGTATGATAGAAGTACATGTTGATGCAGCAGTACCAAGAAGAGTACCTCATCGAAGAAATTAATGATGCAGCTATTTGGCTTCTTGTAAACGGGGAATAGCTGCCACTGAACCAGATGGTCTATGACACTCTGGAGAAGGGGTGGAATTGGCTGAATGTTACCTACAAGTAAAAAATGACACACTTAATGTTGAGAAGACGTCTCTTTTCTTCTCCCTTTCCTTTATAATAAAGGGCGCGTGTCTTATTAACCACTCTTACATGTCTCACTGTTACCCGAAGCATCCTCCTGCCTATGCCCGAAGATTGGGACACCGAATTGGAGCAACTCTCGCTTGTTCCCCTTGATCTGCTTGTTGAACAAAATGTAGGTCTCCCCTGCAATTTGCAAATAGATCGAGTCAGATCATACGGGCACATGCATCTTTATCAGCTGTCAAACTTCGTGAGGAAATTATTCAATGGGCATACATGAGAAAAAGCTCCTGATGCATAAGACATGACTAGCAGTTATATATAAGATAGACGATAATCTGGTGATTGCTCATCGGTTAAGAAGGCCCGATTCCAGTGACACACAACGGGTAAGATAAGTGGAAGAAACAGCAGGCCTACCAGATAGCTCTCCAGTCTGACCAGCAGCGCGCAGACGGCTCACGAAATTAGTCAACTTTGAGAGCTCAGAGTCGGTGAAAATGTTCTCATACAACTTCATTCCTTTGACGAGATTCACCTGTCAGTCGAGGAACGCTTTCTCCAATCACTAAGAGCGTGGGGGCAGATACTACTGGAACTCAAGGGCATCTTTATGCGAATAGTCTTTTCTCTACTAATAAAAAGAGAATGGAGCCATTTAAATTTTTATTGAAAGACCAAAAAAACTCGCCATGTGCCCTTTCACTGGCTCCTTGGCAGCAAAACCTTTTGTGAGCTTGATCTGTGGTGGACGGGACTCGCACTCCTCATGGTTGAGACACAGTTCTGTCTCTTCTCGAACAGACTGCACTTCTTGGGACCCTGAAATCAATTATCCACGTCCAATCAATGGAAAAGAGAGCATTAGCTGACTCTAAATGTTCTTTTGCATGCGTTTACAGTCCGTTGCAGAAAGACAGCTTCAGGCATTGATTATTTGCTGACTCCTACTCTCTGATTTCAGGAGTATGAATGGGATTGATTTCAGTGGGACACAATCCCAATTCTCTGTCTTTACGAGGACTGACCTTGCATCCCCGAGAAATTTCTGGTTCCAGGAATGATCAAGCTATTAAGGGCTACTATTTAAGCAATCACTCTTTAGAATAAAAAACCCAAATATGACCAGCTAATTATTTTTTGTCGATAATTATTTGAGCACATTCTTTAGAAAGCACGTTTAGTGCCTTGCTGTGCATAAGGCTCCAGTTCCTTCGTGAGTTTTTCTGCTTTATGCTCTCTGTTAAAAAAAATGATGCATGAGCTCACAGCGAACGATAAATCATACATGATAATGAAAAAGAGGCCTCACAAATTGTTTTTAAATGTGTGTGTGTGTGTGTGTGTGTGTGTAATCTGAATATGATTTCTATGGGCAATCCGTACGAAAACGCATCTTTTCGTCCCCACTCATGGGACGAGCAGACGGTGCATCAAAGGACATACCTAATTAATCATCGTACAAGGAAATGAGAGACACCGGTTAGCCCAGAGTGTCAATTGCGTGTTAAACAAATCCAGCGATAAAAGTCAAGAAGTTGCAAGAAGACACCTTGACCACGCAAAAACTGATAAAATTCCGGTTCATCACATTCACCGTAAAGCACGAGACGCAGCAGCACCATCTAATTCGTACACATGAGCTCGGATGAAGTTGGGCAGCGAACTTAGACAAACTCCGGATTTCCCCTCATTTTTCATTCAGGGTAAGAGACGGGCCGGGGCCGTCTTGCCTTCACAAAAGGGTTTGATTCTCACGGAAAATAACAAAACTAATAGCTTTACACAAATGGTGCCGCCTCCCTACACCGTTAAAGGCCATGGGGCTTGAATCACACCGCTATGACGATGAAGAATTATCTTCCCAAAGGAGTCTCCTTATCATCAATGCCAATCAAGACAAAGAGCAAGCGATTCGTGTTATATCATATCTAGACGGCTAGTACCAAGAAGCATTCATCTTATATCCAAACTGTTTAACCAGTATAAATTAAACATGTTCAAACATACTAATTATATATGTATACATTTAATTATGCCGATGAGTTTATCATAATATAATTTAATAAATAAACTTTAATATATTTAATATAATAAATTAAATTAATAATACATATAAATTAATAAATTAGCATACTTAAATATATTAAATTAATCAATCAAGATGCACTTATTGATCTATACCTCAATCATAATTCATTTAATCATATATTATATCACGTTACATTATAATCGTGTAAAAAAAATTACCGACCCTATTTTAGAGCACCATCCTTTGGAATTATGTCTAAAATATCAAATTAGCTGGCCTAAAAAAGCGACAAATCGGCTCCACCTTAGTCCCCGTGTATCCCGCCGTCTCATTGGACTATCCACCCACGACTTTGGACTGACCAACGCAGTCCCCTTAAAACTGGACCCGTACACTCGTCTCCGGGTCTCACCCCCAACCACTTCGTTTTGCTTGTGATTCCCATCCCATCCCGTCAATTAAGGAGAAAATCAACGGCACCGTGATAACCCTTCTCGCTGGACCTGGTCTGCCAGTAATGAGGGGCGGCCATGCAGTTACCCAAAAAGCGGGCCTGTCCTCTCAGCTAAACCACCCACAATGGCTTTCCAGCCACTAATTTCAATTGCTCCGTGTCACTTTATTTATTTATTTTAATAATCCTCCGTACCATTTCAATTGAACAAAAATCCTTGCAACAAGGAACCTGTAAACGCTCACCCAGCCCGGTACAGAATGCTAGACATCCAATTCCGACCAAATGAAGAAAGGGCAAGAGACGAAAAACTAAAACATGGAAATTGGTCAAATCGGAGACTACAAGTGGGTTGACTTTAAAATGGGAGATTTTCTCGAGAGCGGTACATGCTATGGTTGATTCCAATGCCCCCTCTTTCCAAGACACGAATGAATGCTTCAGTATCAGACTCCCATTTGCATATAATGGAAACAGTACACAAACTCAATTCAGGCCATTACCTGACGGCATGATATGACTTGCAATTCTACGTGGGGTTATTTACAATCTTCATCGGAAACTGAAATCTCGACGAAAATTAGTCTCGAGCTCATGCGCTGAAACACATTTCCTAGTTTCACGAGGAACGATGGTCTTGATCGAGTTAAAAAAAAAGTGAAGGTTTTATGCAACACTACCTATTGAAGCACGTGATAATTCTTTTTTTCTTTCATGAAAGACCTGCCACGGCCCGTGATGTCACGGGCCACCTGAACTGATTTTGATTTGGGATTATATCAACGGTCAGAGGTCGCAGCCGCCGCCCACCCACCCACCCACCCATGCCAGGCAATTAAAAGCCAACGACACCGCATCTCGAAGTCGCCAACATCAACGTCATTGAAGTGGCCGCCCCCACACGGGCCACGGGAGCCGAAACTGTTACCTCTCCTCCAGCGAATAACACCACCTTTTCGCCTCGAAAAGCTCAAACCTCCAGACCAACCCCACCCTCGAATCCTCGGGAAAATAGGAATTAGACTACACTCTTCTTTCTTTCTACTTTATTTTCTTCTTACCCTATGATGGATCACTTTAGTTTTCACGGAATTATGTAAAAATTTTAAAAAAAATGAAATACAGGACTGATTATTTATTTTTATATATTCAAGCATAACAAGCACTAGAAAATGCAGGAAAATTCTTCCCTTCCTTGAAAAAAAAAAATAAAAATTTTTAATCATGAAAAAAAAAAAGAAGTAGACCCCACTCTTGCTACTAGCATATAAGTGTAAGATTCGGTTTATCGAAATTGGAGTCATATATTTAAATAAAAATTTATGATAATATATGATAATACTTAATTTTGTGATATTCTAAAGTTTTATTAATTACTTTTCTAATGTGATATTTAATATCTCACCACGAACCAATCAATCCGGTAGCGCCCCTCCTAACAGTGAATTCTACCCCTTTCAGAAACTGAGAGGAATTCCACAGGGCCACCAACCAAACCCTGGGAAGGCTTCCTATTTACCTCCCCGTGGGAGATCACCCCACCGGTTTACCAACCCCCCCACCCCACCGCCCCAACAAAATTTTTTGGCAAGAAATTCACTGTTTGATTTATTTATTTTTTTGGCTTATTTTTATTTTGGTAAGTTCACTGTTTGTCTTTTGACGTCATTACATTCGCATGATCTTCTAGAAACTTGAATACCAATCCAAATGCTACTCTTCTCTTAAGGAAATTGACATGGAAGCGTGGAATCCAGTCCGCCTCATGAAAATTCGTCGTTGAATCTCTAAACACTTTGCTGAAATTGAGGAAATTTTCTAATTTTATTGAATATTTCACCTAGAATGCTCGAAAATGATGGTTTTTTTTTTCTTTCAAAGTGGTATCACACGTCATAGACGAGACCTATCGCGAGATGATTTGTTAAGAATTTCTCGATAAAATAAAATTTGATGTGGGCAGAACCAAATTTTCTGAAGAACCGGTTCCAATTAGGGGAAAGCGTTGATCGACAAACGGAGCCAGATTTTGAGGGAGAATCGACGAACGAGCAGAAAAATTCAGTCAAATGATGGTGATGATGAACGAAATTCGTGATACTGACGACGGAATTAGATGCGGAAAATTAGGAGCTCAGTGATCGGAAGCAGAACCGGTGACATGGGAAGCGGTACTTACCTGAATCGGTGATATCGCTATCAGGCGAATCTTCTTCCTCGTCGATGACCTCGCCGTTCCCACTCTCGCTGCCATTGCTTTCCGTCACTTTCTCGGTGAATTCATTCTTCTCATCGTCCAAACGCAGCTTGATCTCCTCCTCATCCTTCACGACCTCCTCAGCCAGGGGGCTACCGTTGACATCACCATCACCCCCGCCGTCCACCACTCCGGCCTCGTTCTCCTCGCCGAGCTTCCTCTCAGCGACTCTGCTCAGCTCCAGCACCACCTCGGCGACAGAGTGGAACTCTTGCATATGGAGGACCGGAATCCAGTTCATCCGCCGCCGGTGGACCGCCTGGAAGACCCCCTCGTAGTCCGGCAGACCGCCTAGCTGGGACAGATGGCCGCAGAGAGCGTCGATGATGGCATTCGCCGCAGCGAACTCGCCCTGGAACCACGAGAGGATCACGTCCTTGGCGAAAGTGTCCGTCACGAGCAGCGGCGGCGGCTGCTGCAGTGGCACATGCGGCAGCACCGCCGGTGCCCTGTCTGTCGGCGTTGCAGGACTTACAACTGCCATCAGCGTCAAGTTCGCCTCAAATTTCAACCAATATCGCTTCCCTCAGTCCGAGCCGCCCCGAAATGTTCAGTTCGTTCGGGTGAAGTAGCCTCAAATCCCTGCGAAAACTGAGGAGCGACGAGAGAGAGAGAGAGAGAGAGAGGGGAAGAAGGTGCCTCAGAGCTCAAAGAACAGGAGGTCTTACAGGAAGGGAGTGGCGAATTTATATACGGGACTGCCTTTCATTTATTTGATTTATATTTATATTTACTTTTTTTCTTTTTATTTATTAGAAAGATGTTTTTGGAGGAAAAAAAGCATATGAGGATCAATTATAAAAATTTCATGAGTAAATGATTATAATATATATACATATAGTAATTCATTAATTTTCTGTATATGCAAAAATTTTCATCAATTGCTCTATAGATTTTTTCAGCTCATTTAATTTAAAATTACAATGAACTTTTCTATCAGCAAGGCAATTTTGTATGTGTATTATTATAATAGAAGTTACCATAAACTATAAATAAAAATAGAAGTCCATTACACATAATGATTGTTGATCCAATAAGAAATAAAATTTTTTTAATATAAATTATCTCTATTCGCAATACTTGAACTTAAAAATTTTCTTGAGGAAAAAGGAACGTAAAATCATTTTAATCTATTTATACCGGTTGTTTATTGTATGGTGGTGAGGTGGCATTTCGAACCAGATGGTCCCACTCTGATGACATGGCACGTTTGAAGGGTTGGTGACATGGCAGAACGGTGTGGAGTGGAAGGGAGAGGAAGGTCCGGTCGGCCCTGTAAGCGTGGCCTGAAATTACATATTTGGGGATCGGGAGAACAATTTTTAAGGTTGCTGTACGGGAACGGTCTCCGTCAGTTAAATAGTCATGTATGAGAGTGAGCATTGTCTTTGATTCAAGGGAACGTGGAAGAAATTTGGGGGAATTTAGGGTTCAATCGGCTACAAGAACAAGGTCATGGCTATTATCCATCGCGAAAGGCGACCCCCTAAGACCAGATTTAAGTATTGATCAAGCACCGAAACTATCGATGGTGCTAAATGTGATGCCCATAGGAAAATCTAACCCAACGACCTTACGTTGTAGGGTACATGAACCATACCTTATGGGTTCAAGTAGAAAAGAGCATGCTGCGAACGATCATCGATCAATAACATGTTGCATCATATTACCATTACTATATCAAGACAAATTCTTTCTCTTATTTAATGTGAAGTTTGATACGATTAGTACCGACTTATGATGAAATCTAATACCGAATATGATAAGGACGTCATCAACTTATAAGAAGATCTCATACTAAACGAAATTTTTTTTTCAAAAACTATAAAAAATAAGTTTCGATAAAATAAACTTTGACCTAAAATAATGGGTTTCATCCTCAAACCAACACTAGCTTGGATTTAATCTCTTGAGTTCGAAGGTAGAATCTCATCAAGGTTGACTTTAGGGTACAGTCACTGGAAGTGAAGGACAAAGTAATAGATAGGAGATGGGGTGGGAAGGGAAAGGAGAAGATGGAAATTATAACATGATTTAACTATATACGGATTCTACAATGTTATATAATCGAAAAAAAATATAATTAGATTATAATAAAATAATAATAATTGTCATAATTTACCTAATTATAGAAATTTAATTAGTGATTTATTTTATTTATATTATTTATCATTATTCAAAAGTTAATTTTCTCGAAAAAGAATTCATTGTGACTTTACTGAGCAATCAACAATTTTTGCAACGATCGGTAGGTTTCACATATCTACAGCAGAGAGAAGTTTGGGTGGAAAAATAAAATAGAAATAAGATTAAAAAAAGAAGAAGATTGAACAACAAGCAGACAAGGTTCGCGTGGCACGTGCGTGGCGCGTGGGTTTGAAGGATCCGGTGGAGCCGCCGGCTCGCCGGCGTTGAGCACGAGGCAAGAGACAGCAGAGCAGGAAGAGGGCGGATTTTAAACGTGGTTAAAATACTTCGGAGCCATTACTGACGATGTTCCTGTGCTCCCGAGGAAGGAACGGGGAATGATTGGCAGCCAGGGCATGGGGAGTGAACTAATGTGGTTAATTGGCGCGACCGAAGAGATCTCCTTGTTAGCCCCAGCCCAACATCTACGTTCGTTGCTCTCTTTACATACTTAGACTTCCTCATAGCTTTACGTTATTTCTGCAATTATAAGAGTTAAAAGACTAGCATAATCCACCGCATGCTGAGCACATCTCATTACTCAACTTGCTTAGATCTTATGGGGCGTAAATATTTCTTGTTATATATGAAATTAGTTCATATTCGCACAACAGAATGCAAATCTTATCGAGACAATGACGTAGATTGGAAGACCAAGTGTAATCCGCTCCAACTTCGAATACTGTACGGTGTTTCTTGAATCTGAACCCAAACGTAAGTGGGCGTTTGTTTGTTTGTTTTTTTTTTTATTGCAAAAGAATTGAGGGAGTGAAAGGAGAAGGGCATTTGCGTAAATTCGTGACGCCACCTGTGCAGGTACCATCCCCGATGCGGTGGGATACATGTACCTTTATACCACGTGCGTGGACCCCGGGGTGCCGGGGCCGCTCCGAGTCCGGTCGACTGCCAGAGGAGAGAGAGTCCCCGTTGGTGCCATGCTGGCGGGCACCGAGCAAGAAGCTGCTACCGTGTTCGGTCAACGGACCCGTAGACTGGAACGGAACGAGCGTGGAATGGGAAATTCTAGCATATCAACTTATACCTTAACTCATCTATATATATATATATATATAATCATTTACCGTTAAAAAATACAAAAAAAAAATAAAGACTTTCATATGTAGTGCTGAATTGTACGTATTCAGTTAGGGACAATGCGGCCTCCTGTTTGGGGTCCCACGATGATGGGAAGGTGCTGGAAACTTTTTGCCCGGCTGTCAGCTCTACCTACAGATGCCTCACCTTTCCTTCCTTCCTTCCTTTAAGAGACCAATTTTTGTTGAGCTCGAGTTGGCCGGGACCTATTAGATCGCCACGTGCAAGGTTCTACGCATGGGAAGCTCGCGAAAGAACTTTAGATCCATGGATACGGGTGAGGCCGTAAGTAGACTTATGGGTCGCACGGGATCGACCTTGGTGGGTGGCTCCACCCGCATGTCAAGAGAGCATCCGGTAGTTTTTCCTCTTTTTTCCCCGTTGGACTGACAAAAAGAGTGGGGTGAGATTGCACTACGGATGAGGACCGGTCGGGAAGCGTCGGTGGTGGTGGCCACCGAAGCGCATCTTTTGCACATGTGCAGACGATTCCCTCTCCACCCACAAAAAAGGGCGCCATACCTGTCTCTCTCATTCACCGGCGGGCGACAGGGCCCCCCACTTGGACTTCGCCGACTCCGACGTCCCGCTCGGCTTCTGTTTCCTTTCTTCTTCTTCTTCTTCTTCTTCTTCTTTTTAATTAAACGGCTCTGTCCAAAGAAACTTCGGTTTTCTTGCTCGCATCCGACGATATGGACGTGGTGAATTCAGCACGGTTTGAGATTCGTCAGGGTTCCATAATGTGGATGTGGGAAGGCTTATCATCAACACCGCTCGCTTTTGAATCGGTCCGCACGACATTGTCCTCGAGAACGCATCTTTCTAGGGACACGTACGCTATTAGACCTCATAAAAAGACACTAAGACACTTCTCTTACTTTCAAAGTCTCGGGCCTGTCTCATCAATGACATCCATTGCTTGCTGAGTCTAATGTCACATGCACTAAAATTCCTTTTAACACATTATTTAAAACACACTCGTTTGTAGTGCTTGCTACGCTAATGGAACCAGTGCCAAACACTGGTCGTTATTCAGTTAGTCTAATATGTTCGCAATTAAATACAGAGGTCCGGATATTTAGTAGTAGAAGACACCAAGGTTGCCACTACAGTTACATTCATTTTAACCCTGAAAAAAAAAAGGCTCACGTGTCTTTATTCCCGTATTTGTTCCAAAGTAAAAAGGGCAATGTTTCCTCACTAATAATGGCTTGTGCTCGAGATTCCATAAATATATTTTTTGAAAATTTATCACATATTGTAATATTTGACGAAATTATCAGTAATGTTATATATTCAATTAATAGTACAGGGAACTGTGAGGTGATATCTTTTGATATTTTTTTCCATAAGATCACGATTACTGCATCGGTCACTAATAAGCTGGTGTGGACGTCACGGCACCGTCCCTCCTCCGACAAAATTCTCCTACCATCGAAACCTATTGCACAGTTAGATCATTTTGACGACAGACATCTTCATATATCAGTCAATTAATCCAAATAATAGTAACAATAATAATGAATATCGACTTTCTAAATTATTTTTCATCATAAATCGTCACAAATGATTACATCAAATTGCCCCTTCTTTTTAAAGTTGCCTTTTATTTACCTTCCTTTTACGTGGGAATAAAGTTTTTTTTATTACACAGAAGAAATGAATTTAGAAAGGAATCATAGGAGGATAAAGGGGTATGTGTAATTTTATGATGAGAATTGAATATAAAATTTCTTGGTTGATAAATCAAAAGTAGTGTCATTGCACTAAGTCATATTTATTGGAATAAAGTTTCACTCCCATTAAAAATATCATAGAACACAACACGACCACATATATATATCCCTTTCAATACTTCTTTGGATAAAGGCTAAAGTTAGATGCAAAGATTTTGGAATATAAATCAGAAGCGAATGGGAAAGAGCATGGAATATGGTCCGAAAAGGTAGGGTTAATTCAGTAAAAGGCACCGGATTTATGTTCATTCCTAAGGTTTTCTGTCCTAATGTCTGATTTATTGGAAAACTGTGAAAATGATTTTAGCCCCTTTTTCGATTATGTTTATTTCCAGTAATCTCGCGGAGACACGTCCTTCGTTGGGAGGAATCCCTGCACCTCAGTGTGTAGCGTAAGCTATGCCAGAATCTTACATGGCAAACAGAATCGACCTAAAAAGAGAGGGCACGAAATGACCCTTGACTCACCCCATGGGGACCCGAGCTCTTCGAGTTGAGTTGAGGCGAGCCGAGAGCAATGGGGACCGATCAGGTGGCGGAGCCAGTGGGTTCGTATATAAGTTTTTTTTTTTTTTTTTGCTACTGGAAAAAGGAACGTAACGTGAGAGTGCTCTTACTCTCAGTGTGGCAAATTGGATGATGGATCCCATCAACGGACTTGCATAAGGTCAAACTGCAATAACAATTCAACCTTGGACTCGAATACCTTGCCAATTCCGTTCATTCTCTTCTCCATCAATTTATCCACGATCATGTCTGGGAGAGATATACTGATCTCGATCAAGGTACACAGACGGTCCCGCTTGATCATGTCTAGGCACCTTATCCCACTCGACAACAACTCTTGGGAATTTCGGTGCATATATGTGTTCCATTCGCCATTCGACCAAGGACCATTGATTCTATACGATAGAATTAGTTCCTTATCAATGAAACACTGGTCTAGGTCTTCGATCGACGGAGGGCATTGGAATCTTGTTATACCCTGTAAGGACCATCAATTTCTCCAGCCACCCACCGAGAATCTCACGAGAGCAGAGATAAAAAAGGAACCAAACACCCCAGTAGGCCAAGATTGTTTTGTCTCCTTTTGTATATCTTTTTTTTTTTTTAAATCTTCTGCATTGGGTGCTCACCTTTTCTTCATATTTGGACGGCAGGGAAAACATCCTATAGTGACAATTCATGGGAAGATCACAAATTGCTCATGGCAGAGGATAGCGATTCCGCACATCAATCAAAATCTCTCATGCTATAATTGCCAAATGGGAGTATAGTGTCTCTAATCTTAAATGGAATAAATAAATATATATATATAGTAAAAATTATCGAAATATAAATCATCTGTATATCACCATTTATATATAAACTCAAAATGGTGGTCCTTAGTGGAAACCGTGTCAAACACACGCCTATCCAGACGGGTCGAGGGTTCGCAGTCAAAGAAGAAAGGGGAATGGGACACGCCATCTCTCCATGAACGGAAACAGCAGATCGGTGAAGAACTCTCAAAGCAAGCTGCTGATACATATGCTTCAGCGGTGTAACAATCAGCGTCCAACGTGCATGGATCAGACCGAACATCCAGTTTCCATATCATCCTGTATAATAGAAGGAGTCCGGCACGGTATATCATCACGGGGTCGAGAAATCCCTTCAACCATCAGAAACACTACGCGGTCTCAGCTCGGCTCTCCATCAAAAGTCGGATTTCTGATTGCTAGTACAGTGACCGAGTCTAGGACCAATTCGAGGTCCCCGTAGACTGGAATTGATCCTGCTGGAACTTTCCATACTTTCGCCCCACCTTTTCTTCCTAGCTTCCCCTTCTAATACGACTCTTATTTAACCCGAAAAAAAAAATGCCTACGAGTACCCGTTTTCACGGGTTTCCCTGACAATGACACAATCCAATACGTTAATGCAGGACCAGGATGTCTTTGATCATACGAGATTGGTAGAAAATGGGTGTTGCATGTACATACACGAGTATGATTTTATATATTAGTTATCAGCTTGGCATGCATGACTGCCTTATAAGCCCTCCTGGGCACATATCACCTTGGGAAATGTCGTCCTAGATAGATGCACATCCATATATATTATATTAAATTTCCATATCTAGCATGTACTATATCTATGGCCGACGTCATGGTGTTGTTTTATTTTGTCCACACGAAGAAATGCCGTGGAGCCTCTACCTCTAAGGCCGAACCGTTGGGTTCAGCAACTTAATCGAACGGCCCGCCCGTATAGATAAACGGGGCGACCAGTGCCTGATTCTCTCTCTCTCTCTCTCTCTCTCTCTCTCTCTCTCTCTCTCTGCCTGCATATATACCATTCATCGGCTGTGGATCGGATAACTTTCGTTCACCCTGGATGAGATGCCGTTCACACTTGCTGGGAAGGGACCACTTCGCCTCAGGGCAACTGGGAGTGGGAAGGAGGACGAAACCAGAGTGCACGGGCGGTGCTGCCCAGATACAGTAATCTGATGAGTAAAATACGACTCAGCTTGTCATTTGAATACATGAATTATTAATCTGCGCATCTCAAAATTGGTGAGAGCAATAGGCGCGGTTCACCAACCGCGCATTAATCAATGAACGGACAGAGAGTGCTGATGCTCGGCTCGCGACTACTTACACTTTGTTTGAAGTAAAAGCGGTGAGACCGAGTCCGTCGTAGAATCGGTCGAGATGATTCGATATCTCTTTTTCATAAATAAAATCACGAATTCGAGTCTTGTGAATTAAGAAAAATTCGTATGTACATGAAGAAATTTCATATTTAATAAGTTAATTCAACTCAAATTTATATTAATCGTGATAGGATACAGTGGAAAACCTCCTTCTGCAAATGTCTGTCTCAGAGACGACATCCTTGAGAAAGCAACCACATACATATTCAAACCGATCGAGGATGGAACTAGTTTTTATCAATTTGTCTGAAAGAACAGATCGATATAAATACGGCCGCCTTTCAGTATCTCGTCGTGAAATTGGGCGATTAAAAAGAGAGCATGTGGACGTCATGCTCCTGTCTGTGCTTCTCGTCGCCCTTCGCTTGTCCAGCCAAGAGTCACGTCACGCGGTCTGAGAACATGAATAAATTAAAAACACATCAGGGTTATAAGATTGGTTTTTGTCGGTCACGTCAAAATGAGCTTCCCGATTAGATAATGTATGTAATTCATATATATATATATGTATGATTGTGTCGTGCAGCTTCAAAATTATCTACTAAATGTCATCTTATCTCATCGGTATATGATGCACATTCTGATATATACACATATGGAACGGATTTTGTTGTGAAATCTTAGTGACTTGAATTAAACAAATCGAATGTATAGCCTTCCGACTATTAAAGATGATGGCACTGCATTAAATCACCTTTTCTTTTTCAATAGTGCATTTTATCATTATTGGAAGAAGAGGAAAGGAGGGAGGAGCAATACGAGTTCGTCTTCAATTTGGAACCTTTCATGCTGACGTAAGGCATTACATCAGCAAGATCGTCCCGGAGGTAATCACTGTCTGGAAGAAGACATCGAATCACACGCGCGGGCGCGCGCGCGCGCACACACACACACATCCTTAACCACGAGGCAACAAGTTCTTTGTCATTTTGGAGAGGTTTTCCTCTTAACTATTCGAATAAATACATGGATGGGGATAGGTCTGGTAGCCGAGTTCGATTTGTACTGGGCTTACACGGAAGACGAGGCTCGTTGTTGATTGAGCTAATGATAATCTCTTGATTTGCTAACATGGGTCCTTAGATTTACGTATGTTAAAAGGACCAAGAACCGAAACGAACCGAATCAAATCGACCGAGTGGCATAGAAAACAATTGAGTTATTCGAACCCATTTCTCTAAGGGTATGTTTGGATTGAGAGATTCGTGCGTATGAAGGAGCTCGATAATTATTTTTACGGTGCAACTTTTATGTCAAAGTGAGATTTGGTTAATTATTAATGTCAGGTTAACCAAATGGGACCCAATTTTTTATTTTTTAAAAATACGATTAAATAAAAAAAAATCTAAGATAGAAAAGGTTCGTTAAATTAAAGTTCGTAATCTATTGGCTTTCCCGCGGCCTTCAAGTGAAACCCTGATCACCGGCTCTAGCCACTCTGACGCTGTCATCCATGCATGCCACTAAACTGTCGGAAAACTCCAGCTTCCGACGGCTATGAGCCTCCAAGCGAAGAGCATGTAGGCTTGGATTCTATTCGATAACCGAGTGTGGAAATCGAGGACCCGATTTCTTGGATGGAAGTGCACTCATGGTTGTCCACTCTCGGGCACGTTCAAGGGCCGTGTACGTATGATATTTTGTCGATCGTATTGGGCCCAATCTGTCCTGAGATTAAAGCCCAATACCAGAAGCCCATTTCAGCTTATGGCCCAAATAAATTTGGCGTCTTTAGGGTCGGATTAGTAAAGTGACTGAAAAGAGAGCATGGGCCGTGGCAACTGGGCATTTGGACTGGTCTGAAGAGACCGGCCTGAAATATCTTAAACCGGCATTTAATATCTTCTGGCCCCGGCCCGATTCATTTCGTTTGGCTGTCTTCGCTCTCGTCTATCCCCTCCTCCCCTTGTCAATCTGTTCCTCCTCACCGTCGCTGCTTCTTCCGCTTCTTCAACTGCCACTCCCGGCCCCGGCACCGGCTCTGTTATTCCGTTGAGGTGATGTTTTGGAGTTCTAGATAGGCCTGCTCGAGGATTTCTAAGGAAACTCTGGATTGGCTCTGCTTTCGTGATACATCATGTTGTCAAGGAGTCATCTTGGAATTGCAAAACCCGGATTTTTACTCGTACATCCGGATTTTCCGTATCGTTCGGCGCTTTCCTGGTCCTTGCAGAGCCGGAGGAAGCATGGCAGGAGAATGTGTTCCTTGACTAGGCTTCAGTGTTATGTTAAGGAGAGGAATTACGGGTCCAGGTCTGCTGAGCCGACGGTCTTGAAGCCGGAGGGCACAGAAATAGGTAAGAGGCGAATAGGGTCCTCCTCGCTGTATAGTCGGCCTAGCTTGTTAGAGATGAAGAATGATAGGATAGAAAATCGAGCTCGGGTGTATGAGTTCTTGCGCGGGATTGGCATAGTTCCTGATGAGCTCGACGGTCTGGAGCTCCCAGTGACTGTTGAAGTTATGAAGGAGCGCGTGGATTTTCTCCACAAGTTAGGGGTTACCATTGATGATATCAACAACTATCCTCTAGTTCTAGGGTGCAGTGTGAAGAAGAACATGATACCCGTTTTGGATTATCTGGGCAAACTGGGTGTTAGGAAATCCACATTCGTTGATTTCCTCAGACGTTATCCACAAGTGCTACATGCCAGTGTTGTCGTGGATCTCGCTCCGGTGGTTAAGTACCTTCAGGGAATGGACATTAAGCCAAATGATATCCCTCGTGTCCTTGAGAAATATCCTGAAGTTCTAGGGTTCAAGCTTGAGGGAACGATGAGCACCTCCGTGGCTTTTCTGGTTGGGATTGGAGTTGCAAGAAGAGAGATTGGTGGGGTCCTGACGAGGTACCCACAGATCTTGGGAATGCGAGTGGGCAGGGTGATAAAGCCCTTTGTTGAGTACGTGGAGAGTTTAGGAATACCAAGGTTAGCTGTTGCTAGATTAATAGAACGGGCCCCCCACATCCTTGATTTTGGACTGGAAGACAGACTGAAACCCAATATCGAATCCCTCTTGGAGTTTCATGTTAGGAGGGCTTTGCTTCCATCTGTTGTGGCTCAATACCCTGAGATCCTAGGGATTGAAGAACTAAAATCCAAGCTTCAGAATCAGCATAATTTGCTTGGCTCCATTGTCGAGTTGAGCTCTGAGGATTTTGGCCGAGTCATTGAGAGGATGCCTCAGGCTGTCATTCTTAACCGGAATCCCATTGTAAAACATGTGGACTTCCTGAAGGACTATTGCGGTTTCTCAACACAGCAAGTCAGACAGATGGTTGTGTTATGTCCCCAGTTGCTAGCTTTGAACATTGATATTATGAAGTTGAGTTTTGATTTCTTCCAACAAGAGATGAAAAGACCGCTGGATGACTTGGTTGCTTTCCCAGCCCTCTTCACTTATGGTTTGGAGTCCACTATAAAACCAAGGCACAAGATGGTTGCTAGGAAGGGGATAAAATGTTCGCTTTCATGGCTTCTTAACTGTTCTGACAGTAAGTTCAGAGAGCGGATGGATTATGAAGGAATTGATATGGAGGAAATGGAGCCCATCCCATCTTTTGATATGAAGACGCTGATGGAACCAAGGGATGATGACGAGTCTGGTTCTGACTATGAAGAGGATAGTGAGGAGGATGAGTTTGTGTAGTTATATTTCTATTTAGAAATTGTCAGATGTGGAGAGGTCGAGATTTCCCCTGGTTATCTCTTCTTGGAGGATGTCCTTCCTAGATTAACAAGGTCAGTGGCTTCCCCTGTGCATCAAAAAGTTATGCATTTGCTTTCATGTTTGTTGTGCGTGGAAGTAGTTGATTGATACTGGTAACAGGAAAATCTTGTACAGTTCCTCATACTTGTATGCAGATCTCAGCTGAGGCTGAGCTATGTCTGTCCTACAATTGTTTTTGAAACTACTCAGATTCCTCTGTTTCAGAGTCTTCCCCTATCCATTAGAAAAGCGGACATCTAGTTTATACGTAGGGTCCTTTTATGAAGTTGACTATTGTATGAAAGTTCCAATTTGCCTGAAAGAGATAGAGTCGGCTGGGATGCCAGTTGTTTCCATCTTCTCATCTCCCTATTATGAATAACTCATGAGATTAATAATATCTTTTCATCCTGCTGTCAAGCTATCGTGGAACGAGTCATGGAGCTCCTACTGATGTTCTAAATTGACAAACTCATTGTTCCTTTCCCCAGTGAGTAGATGTAGGTATCAATGACTCCATTGGGGAGAAATGAGCAAATAAATTAAGTGATCCATAAGAATTGCTTCCTGATGAAAGGTTAGTCCTGCTTATTTTCTTAGCTATGATCTTGTTGTAAGGTTTCCCTGATAGGGACCCTTCACGGTCTTCACCTTTGAACAGCTAATTTAGATGCACAAATTTAACATGTATGTAGTCTTATTATCCTCCATCTTCCTAGGTTCTGGATGTACTGCCAGAACCATTTGTATGGATTTCAAATCCTCTGCCTCTTTTTCCATCAGCATCTTTGCCAGTGCCGGGATGGAATATGATCTTTTCCAATTTCTTTTGTTTTATATATTCTTCATAAAGAAAGGAGTCCTTGGATATTATTCGTGATTCAAAGGTAAGGTCCAGCCTTCTAAATCTGCTCTAAGCTGGAATCTAGGCTCTTCAGTTCCAGATCCACCTTCAAGTCCCCTAATGGCCTGATCGTACCCATCTCAATCTCGCTATGCCTTATTTAAGTCTCTTCAGTCTAGTGATCTCAGGACTCTCAAGCTCCTCTCCTGACATTGGGAAGGGCCTTGATGCATCGTCAGTTAGCACATAAGACTCCCCCACCGGTTGCGGATCTATTCCGTATCTGTACGCACACATGGACTAGTAATTGATATCATTTATTTCCTTCTTTAAATGAATTCTATTCTTTCATTTAATCACTGTAATTTTTTGCCTTTTGTGTATTACCATAAATTCATAGACTTTGCACTCATGATGATTTGTTTTTGAAATCCTGTATATATGATAAATTTGTGCAGATATGCGTGATATCTTAATTATTTTCTATTGAAATTACATGAGTTCTTACATTTCAATACATAAATCAAGAAAATTTGATTGTGGTACTAGAACCAAAACCCACAAGATTCAATCTTCAGATCTGACCAACGTAGGAGCCGGCTAGTGCTCCTTTTGTGGACATGTCTACTGAAGTTTAGCTGCTCCGTGCAAAGCCATACATCTCTACCTTGTACCCGCATTTGTACCAAAATCTGTCCAACATGCTCTCAGACTGTCTTATCGATGAGCATCAGTGATTCTTCCCTGTAGTGCCAATGCAACCCTACCTTGGTGTACTTTCGTTTGCTCTACAAGATTAAGGCTCCTCCCAAGACAAATCATTTGAACTCACTGCTAGTTGTTCACAACTATGATTGGTTACAAGGTTGTCCTGTGGCTGTGGCAGCATAGAGTCGGCAGACCGTCGGATCATCCACTCCCTGTTGGAGGTTGAACCATGTGGAGCACACCGGTTTGTATGCCTTTTGGAGACAAGCTTAATACTTTGCGGACAGACCATGGACCCAAATATCAAATAGTATGGATCTGTAAGTTTCTGGGTGTCTTTAATGATAGGCATGACATGCCATCAGAATCCATGAGATTGAAATTTTGGGATGGACTACAGGCAACCGTGCGTAATGCTTGAAACTCCCATCCTCTCAGCTTTCTCGACCATATCATGTGATAGGCCGATAGAACTCTTCTTCTTTTCTGTCCTAAAGCATCTGGAAGGTGCCACTCCAATGCTTATGTTTCTAACAAGTAGCCAGTGCAATGGGTCGTAAAAGCTGAAAGGGCAAGCAACAAGCGTCATCGCTGCTCTTGTTGAGCACACTTGATATTCAAATGTCCAGCTAAAAGGACGTCTCCAGGACTACATTTGCAACAAAGATGCACGTGCTCAGATTGATTGGAGGTGAAATGTTAGAAACAGAACTTATCAGCAACATGTTTCTTCATTGGCTTCGGAGCATACTATTTTTCCAATTCATTCCTAATAGCATGCGTAACCCGTGCCAAGTGACCAAGTGCCATGCAAGAACAAGGGCAAGGCAGATAATAATCAAACACAGGCCAAAGAAAATGATGTATTATCATAAGTATGCCCTTCATTTCTTATAGCAAACTTACAAAATGTAAAACTCCGTCCCTAGTTATCCTCTAAGTTTTATATGCCAAATAGAAAAAAAAATCACTAGTGCTCCAAATGAAGGCTACTCCTGTTTAAAGATGTGAAAACATTGTCACCTGGTCATCCCTGAAAATCCTTCCCCAAACAATTCTGCCACACTCACAAACATGAAAGCATTCTGCAACAAAATGTCAGCAAACTGGTGGCATCATTGATTGTGTTATGTTATCCTTCACTCATTGTCCTTTGATATCTTCATCTTCTTATTAGCACTGCCACCAGAGGAAGCCTTCTTCTCTGCGTACTCAGGAATGGTGTCGTCCATAACCTTCGGGCAGTGGAAGCTGAAATTGTCTATGGACACGCCTTTCAGCTCAGGATTTGCCTCCAGGTATGCTGCAACTTCTGTTCGTGTCCTCATCTTCTTCCCTGAGGAAGAAATGTAGTAAGCGTCTAACTTTGAGAAGTCCTTTCGGAGAACCAAGCTTCTCTTGAAGCCTTCAGGGGTCTTTGGTATGTTGGGCTTGTCGATGACCCATGTTCGGGATGCATCATACTCTATATCAGCAGGGTCCTTGCATGACATTCCAGGCCTTTTGCTGCAAATGTAGGGTTCCTCTGTGAATTTACTTCTGATCTCCTCATACTCTTCCTGGGTGTCAATTACCCTCCATTTATAGCATTTCACACATTGTACTGCATAGATATCAATTGAATTGTTTGCAACTGATTTCTGTCACAGAAAGCAAAAGTTATGAGTTCTAGATGTCAGAAAAGCCACTAGAGCCAAAAGAGTTAATGAAGAATTCAGCTCATCCCCCAAAGATGTACACTCATGATGCATGAAGATCTCAAAGACAAGAATGGGTTACAATTGGAATGTTAACTCAAAATGAAAAACAAAGAAAGAGAGAAAACCATAGAATCTCCTCGGTAGTATAATCTCTCAGGAATAGATCTAACTGAAAAAATATTAAAACATCTTGTCAACATTATCCTGAAGTCATTATGATATAATAATAATAATAATAATGCAGAAACATAAATCTCCTTCGAGAGAGATTCCTCTTAGAACCAATTTGGGGTGGAGGTCTGCTCTGAGTCATGCCATCACGTCTCCCTCCACTGAACAACCCACGGGCGTTCATAAAGAAGAGCACTGTTTAGTCCAAGGCAACCAGTTACCAGCAACATTCAGCTTTTCTATTCTACAACCTCAACGCACGACAAACTACAGCATTCACAGTACACATCTCTAAGAAACCAGCGAAACAGCTAAACAATGCTATAATCCTCAAGATCAATCTTTGAAACCCCCTTACGAATGTAGGACTAACTTAAAGATAAATATATATATATATATATATAGCAACTATTTTGAAGAACCTCTGAATCGACCCCATAAGCTGTCCTAATTTCCGTAGATTCGCGGAGGGAACAAAGAACAAAAGGGAGCACAAGTGATCGCATTAGATGCATCGGCACTCTCAACGATCGCCAAGTATCAAAAGCTATCGAGCAGAGCTGGCATTTAGGGAAGAGTTCAGAACGACGGAGAGCGAAAAGAGAGAGCAAGCAAATCTGAACAAATTATTCAACACAGAAGCAGAACGATCGACGAGAATCGTGAAGGTATGCAATCGAGAAACAGAAAACAGCTCGAATTCGACTGGTTCTCGGTTACCTTGGAAGCGGACTTAGGGTTTTCCTGATTCTCGTCCTTCATCTCACGGCCACTGTTTTTCTCTCTCTCTCTCCGATTCTTCCTGCATTTGCTGGTTTTTATATATATGGAACAATAGTATATGGGCCTGCTAAAGGGGAATGCTAACGTTACACGACAAGAGGTGCGGGGAACGGTGTTCGGTGGCTCGAGGAGCTGACACGTGGAGTCTACGCTTGGCCAGGTTGAAAGGCGTAGAGGCATGGGCCAATGAAACGGCAAGCTGTGGGCCCGCCTTGGTCGCTGGAAAAAGTCAAATCGCGCACGTTCGACATTTTTCGATTTTGCCGAAATTCGTCGGAGAATTAGAGGAGAAATTCGCATGTAATGAAATTATTCCACCATCCACCTCATCACTTAATCTAAAAAATTTATAATGCGGTGAATTATTTTTATAAATAAACTAATCTTTAAAATTCATTAAATTATTATTGATTCAGGTCAAATTATCTCGTTCTATGAAGGAATAAATAAATTTCTCATAATATAAAATTTTATCTGATAAAAAAGAGATGTTGAACCATTTCAAGCACGTTAAGTAGTTAATATTTGAGTGATTTATATGATAAAAAATGCGATAACAATTAATCAACTCAACCGTGGAAATGGAAATGAGAGATATGCTCTATGGATGACTGGCTATTCCATGGAGAAAATGCAAAATCCCTAAAAAGATACTTTCATAATGCAACATATTCGGTATTAGATAAGACTTAATATTAATATACCAATTTACCAGAAAACTCACGTGTTGTGAATTTATTAAATCTCTGATATCCTAATTAATGCAAATCTGACCTGATAATAAAAATTAATTAATTTTTTTTAACGTATCAAAATAATCGGTAATCAATTTTTCTAATTAAATTATCCCTGTCATGATATGATTGTCGCCGCCGGAAGGGGAACGTGCCTTTTAATATTCTGCAAGTGTACGGTGAGCTTTATCCTCCAAGACATAAGATTTCCCATTACCATCTTGGAAGATTCAGATCTCATGCGCCGCTAATCTCTTTCATGGCTCGGCTCATCCTTCTTGGAGGACGAGGCACATCAGACTAGATTACGAAATGGAATCCGGCTGTGGACAAGAGCCATATTCATTACGTGCATAGTCGGAGTCCGTTGGCCACATCTTCCTCGACTGCCCTTTATATACCCAGTGTACTCGCCGGACTCTTGATTCCGCTCATGACTGCGCCAGATCTCCATCTTATGGATTGACACGACAGAGAATGTAATCGAGGGCCATTAAAGCAGTAGAAAATCACATAAATGTAATCCCGCATATTTGGAGACGTTCCTGCCTCTTGTATATCTATGTATTAAATACATACATACACATATCTATAGTGGTAATATAAGGTAATGATGCTGCATTAAAACCTGGGTCGGCTGCTTACCCTTTTGGACCTAAACGTTGGTTTGGGCTTCTTGTCTGTCCATTTCGAGTTGTTTCATGAACTGAAGTATTGGCTGGCTCATGTCCAGGATCGAATAGCAGAAAGAATTTCTCAATCTAGATAGTGCAATAACTATGATCAACTTTCATTGGCATGTGATGATAATGTTCCGTACCTTCAAGATGCACGCACTCTATATATATATATATGCTGGGGCTTATGTCATCGGGTAGTACAGTTAATCGGGCCACGTGGTTAGAGTTCATGGACCGCACTGCTATGGACTTTACTAGAACAAAATAAGAAGTTTAGCCCGATAAAATTACATGAACAGAGGGATATTTTCGTAATTTAGAAGCTCGACAAATTTTAGATAAAAACCTCAAAATCCTCCGACAGGAATTTTATTAGCGCCAACTCCGAAACCTTGTCAACGCTCCAATGGTCAAAGACTCAGATACCCTTTAAAACCACGTGCTTTTTTTGTGGTTGGAGTAGAGCTGCACTGCATAAAAAAATCCTGTGTGTGTGTATGTTTTCGGACCGTCCGATTTTTTTTTTTATAGCGGCACGGTCTGAAAAAAATTGTACCGGATAGTAGCACGAAAATAAAATTTTAAATGAAAATAAAATTATATAAATTTTAAAAAATAATTAATTATATTTTAATAGTTATTTAATTATTTTATTTAAATTAATATAAAAGTTAATTTAATCGATCAATTATATTATAAAAAATTATTTAAATTTATTTTTAAAGATAATTATTTATATAATTTGTGCTGTATCTGATTCATCCGAATGACTAAAATTTTGTGTCATTGCTAATATTTTCAAACCACTTAATTGTTCGTACTGTGGCTGCCTAATTGCCACCTCTAGTGGGGAGGGCGGGTGGAGCGCAGATTGCATTAGTAGGCTTAACTCCCATACGAATTTTTACCCTAGAAATTATGAGAATTATACCATGACTTAAAAAGAAGCACATGGGAAAGTGTTCAAGAGATGTGAAAATTAGGAAATTCAAAATTGTGGATTAATCGTTTGAAGTTAACTACCAAGAAAATATATGTGATTAATAAATACATTGAGTAAGGTACAAATCATTAGCCAGTTGGCTGGCTCCATAAGTTTCGATCACGAACCTCCTTCCGGTCTACGCCGGTTTTCGGTGAAAATTGAGTGGGAAGGGAACTCATTATGTGGACTAAAACATCAAATGATCCCATTTCTCTACAAGGGGAGCTGGGTAAACAATGGGACTCCTGCCGTGCTACTTGGATCCATTGGATCATGCACGGCTCTTAGGATGTGGACGTCTGATTCTAGAGGTGGATTTGAATCGTCAGTGTTTGACGGATGGTCTGGACAAAGGCAGCAAGGAAAAGGGTTTTACACGGACCGTGTGAATCGATTTCTTTTCATTTTTCAAGTACTGTTGACAACGAGTTCCACACTCAAGTTTGACAAATCCTGAGCCGATACGGTAATTTACTCTTATGTCATATCGAATTTCATGTGCAGTTTAAGTTAATGTTGTTAAAAGTGCGGTTCGGGTCGGATCAAACGGGCTTGGAACAATTAGATCTGGTTACGATTCGGCCCGTTTGCTTAACGGGCCTATCCGGTTATGGGTCACAGTTCATGCGAATATGAAAACCGGCCCGGAATCGTTTATAAACGAGCTGATTAATGGTCCAGTCCGGTTTGAACCATGAATCCTCCATCTTTTTAATTTTTTTTAAATTATTTTAAATGAATATTTTATAAATGGACCGATTTTTTTCACACTAACTTTCGAATTTAATCAGAGTGAACAGTGTTTTTGAATGGTAAATAGTATTTTTTATCGGATTAAATAAACAGTATTTTTTATTGGATTGGATAAATAGTGCTTTGATTGAGAATGGCCCGCCCATTTGCAACACTTGGTGGGTGGAGGGCTATAGTTCACGGTTCCGAGTCAATGCAGTTTGATTTCATAACGGTTTTAGACTGGTTTAATATGTTAATGGACCAGACTGATTACGGTTCAACGGACCTATATTACTGACCTGCTTCATAACTATCCCTTAATCTAATAAGAACAATTATAAATTAAATTAAGGACAATTCAAGCCAATTTCATATTTAAATGATTCAATTCCATATCAGCTCATCTCATTTAACAACTCTAATTTAAGTTTAACAACACAATCGTTATACTGAAGAGGAGCGGTAGAAAAGCTCTCTCTCTCTCTCTCTTTAATCTTTAATAAAATTTGGAGAGAGAAACCCCTTTTCTTAATCATTTGGCGAGAGATACAGTAACATGGGAAAGCTAAAAATCTTGACCTGTTCGATGATGTTCACACGGTGAGGGCTCGACAGAAGGGTGCATGGGAGTTTGTGTACGCCGGGTTTCAGGGAGAGTACGACTAATTAGATGGGGTCAATTTTGCTTGACCTGTGAAATTACCGTAACAAATCATAATGGTTAAGTTAATTGCTGGAGTTAGATATAAATATTATCGAGGTAATGGCCTTCGGGGTTTGTTGCCGAAATCACGGGAGACTAATGGGAGATGGTACATTTTAGCCCTCACTGAGTCAAGCTCGAACTTGAACTGATGGGAGTCTGATTTGAGTTGATGCACGTGGGGCCAAAAAAGGAAGGAAAAAAAAGTTCAAAGCCACCGCTAAGCGTGGGCTAAAAATAACGAATTTAGCACACTTAGGATGTTTTTGTGGGGTATTTTGCCCTTTATTATATGGCATCATGTGTTCACTTTTCACGACTCCATCATGGACCAATCAATCCTCTGGAGCGTCTATCAGGTGCAAATGATAGAGAGAGAGACAGGGAGGAAAGAAAGAAAGAAAGAAAGTCTCTCATGATGGAGCGAGCAGTTGGGATCTTTCTGCCCACAGAGGACTCCACTTTATATGGATTTGATATGATGGCAGGATATTTCGATTCATGGCCATTTTGAATTCTTACTTAGCCTGTGAAGAGATGGAATAACTTATAATTATGGATTTCTCTAACATATAATTTAGAATTTAGAATTTATTTATGGAGGGAAAAAGTGTGGAAATGTCTCCGACATAACATGGCTCTCCTCTGTGTGCGTGCCTTTGTGTGTGTGTGTGTGTGTCTCTCTCTCTCTCTCTCTCTCATTCCCTGTGGTACCTACCGCTCTTTTTGTAAGGTGGGACAGGGACGGCGGCGGACACAACACGGCCAGAACTTCCCTCTTCATCTGGATCCTCACTTTCCCCCCGAAAAGCAGCGAAGAATTTCATGCCGAAACGCGCAGAGAGCCAGTGTCTGACAACAACGCCGTCCCACTCCTGATGCGCTTTCAATCTCTTCAGGTAAATTATTGCTCCGGCCCCATTCAGGTCCCATGTTCCCGTTCAGCATCAGGAGGCTCCGCCGCCTCCGCTGGCCCATCCGCCGCCGCCGCTCCAGTCCCAAGGTCGTCATCAAGAGGTTCGGCAAGCCTGGCTCGACTGCCGATCCTGAACCTGCCCCCAACGGCTCCGCTGCTGCCGTCCACCCCAATGCCGGCACCTACCCGGGGCCTAGTAGGCGGGTTCGGGTTGCGACCTTCAACGCCGCCCTGTTCTCGATGGCCCCTGCAGTGCCCAAGCCCGGGAGCGGCCGGTCGCCGAGCGACGATTTCGACAGCAGCGGCGGGGGTTTCATGAGGACCGGGCTGTCCGGGGAGATCAACAACCTGAGGGCGAAGTCGATGAACGACCGGCCCAGGAGCATACTCAAGCAGTCTCCGCTGCACCCCAGCTCTTCCGATGATCTCACGAGGCAGCAGAAGTTCGCGAGATCGAAGCTGCGGGTGTCGATCAATTTGCCCGACAACGAGATCTCCCTCTTGAGGAATCGTCAACTTAGCTTCGACGAGGATGGGAGGGAGCCTCCTCCTTCTCACTCCTTGTCTCGGTCGAATGGTCCCTCCACTAGCATCGGCAGGATTTTAAGGGGTAAAGCCCCGGCGACGAGGTCTAATCCGAGGAGCAGCAACAGTCACAGCGGAGCTGTTGATGCGCTGAGCTGCAGGAGCACCCGGACAGTCCTTGAAGTGCTGACAGAATTGAACGCCGACATTTTGGCTCTCCAGCATGTGAAGGCGGAGGAGGAGAAGGGCATGAAGCCCCTGTCTGATTTGGCGGCGGCTCTCGGGATGAATTACGTTTTCGCCGAGAGCTGGGCGCCGGAGTACGGCAACGCCGTGATGTCCAGGTGGCCCATCAAGCGGTGGAAGGCCCAGAAGATATTCGATGACACTGATTTCAGGTCAGCCTCCAGACGGTAAATTTCAATATGGTCCGATTTAGTTCACTTTTCACCCCAGTCTTGAGCTCTTTGCCATTACACTCTCCTTTTTAAAAAAAAAAAATCAATGGACAGATAATCTCGAGAAATAAGTTCGGTTTAGTTGAGTTCCGGCTGGTTGTGTTCTCTTTTTACCGTCGGTCTCAGCACTCGGCATTGATGAGATGGGCAATATTTTATGAATGCTAATATACTATTGACGAGGCCTATGGTCTACTGGTGGACACTGGCAATTGAATTATTCCCCTGCCTAGTCCCCACTGAATACGAAGTTTCAAGCTGCCTCACTTCCTGTGTAGCTAAAACCACCCAATGTGTTGAGGATGGGGCCGGAGATTGATACAATGGACATCAAGTATGGAACTCTTTTTCCTTCTTTGGTTGGCAAAAGGGAAAAAGGAACTCTTGGATTGGATGGTATGTGTTGACGGTGTCCGTTTGGGCTCATTTGTTTGGGTTCTTTTCTGCATGGGCTGCTTCCAGCGATTCTCACATTTTTGTTTTTATGTTGACCTAAATAACACAAGAATAATGGGGGAGAAATAAAGAGTTTTATCTATACTGATTTAATAACTTAATGTATTATAACTTTAATTTTTATTAGATTTCTCGTGCCTCTTTAATTTATTATTCTCCTATTCATTTCTAGATTTATAAGTAAGTGTAATGTTGACTGTCCATTGATGATTTAAAAAAAAAAGATTCTCAAATATTAGTGATTAAATTAAGGGTTAGAGGAGTTTAATTTAAGGAGGCAGGTTCTATCTAGTACCCACAGCCTGTCTACCTTAGATTATGAACCGTAAATAAAAATAAAGTAAGATATAAAATATGGGGACTTTGGTGGGGGCTTCAAGGATCTCAGTAACAGCTGTGCTGCTGCAGACCTAAATTAAGAACTGGATCCCTTCTGTTGGATAACTCGTTCCATGTGGGTCCTTCAGATGAAGCTGTTTCACGTTATTCCCAGAGCAGAGGTCCTGCCTGCCTCTCTGTCAACTCGCCAAGCCCCAGTACATGTCCCCCATTACTTGCTTTTTAAGAAATGGGAGATCAAGGGAGGGGTAAGATTGAAACTTGAGGTCTGGCGTACGATTTTTGTTTTAGAAAATTGGGAAGGATTTAGTGCAACATGCTTCGGTCAGTCTCAGGTCGGGCATAAATGTTTGTGGGCTTGGAGCCTTATCTCATTGGTCGGACACTGTTGATCTACTTACTGATGGGACAGAGATGGGGAGCAAGGGGTGCCGTATTCATGAACTCTGTCTAGGTCGAGGGACCTTTGATTGCCTTCTTGCTCATTTCCATGGGAAGCAAAATTGACATTGAATAATTGCATTGTCTGTGTCTTCTATGTTGTTGAGCAAATATTTTATATATATATATATATATATATATATTATATTTGTTTTTTTCTCTTAAAATTATCTAAAGGGCATATGAGGTGGACCACATATTAAAATCAAATTCAAAATATTTTATCTTTACGTTAACTTAAAATCATCTATACAAATATACTTATAAATATTAATAAATGTTTCGTATTACTTTTTGAATCACTCTTCTAATAGAAAAAAGGGATTTAGCGCAATTGTGTTGACATATTGCCCTCCAATAGATGCAAAAGATTTCTTCTAGATACATGATTATCTTATGCAACTGGAAAAAAAATGTTAATCTTCAAGACCAAACAACATGCGGTGGCCCATGCATAATTTAAAATTGAGTACCATTGTATGCTTTCTGGGCGGTCCCCAGCTAGAGGTAGTTCCTTTTAACACATGAATTCGCCATGAAATTCTTTGTAGTTCGTGCTCCAACAGGAATTGAAAAGTCACATGAAATGGACGCTCGAAGGACAAGGACGAATGAACATCTCGGCCTTGTCGTTATATGAGCTAATTCTATGTTGTCCTGAACTTACTCTGTTGGCAGGAATGTCCTGAAAGCAACCATTGAAGCCCCAGAACTAGGAGAGATCAACATCTACTGTACCCACCTCGACCATCTTGACGAGAACTGGCGGATGAAACAGATCAATGCTATTATACAGTCGACCGAATCACCCCATATACTCGCCGGTGGCCTCAATTCTCTCGATGAGACCGATTACTCTCCTGAGAGGTGGTCCGACATCGTCAAGGCACGTAAATTGCAACTCTTGAAGTAACCTGTTATTTCTCCTCTGGTTCTGTCGTGCAAAATGAGGTGCGAGGTATAAACACTGATTTGGTGAAAGCTGCGTGGGTGTTCATGTTGGTGCAGTATTATGAGGAGATGGGGAAGCCAATACCTAAGGCTGAAGTGATGAGGTTCTTGAAGGGCAGGCAGTACACCGACGCTAAGGATTTTGCTGGAGAATTCGAGCCGGTTGTCGTGATTGCCAAAGGCCAAAGTATGCACTCGCTCTCATGGATATCATCTCTTCTGCGATAATGTCCGTGATTGATGTTTACCTAGTTGGTTTCTTTTCACTGTTCGCTTCATCGGCTAAGGTTTTCCTGTTCCACAATCCGCTCGTACTGTCTCTCATTATGAGATATTAACTTCAAGTACTCTTCCTTTTATCTGGCTCCCATCGACCGCGGGTTCAATTCCCAAACTTCGAACTGAGTAGGCAGTATGGATGGTGCCATGTCATCTGGTGGTGCTTCAATTGTCTTGATTTTGTGCAAATTCATTTTATTGATCTGCAGGTGTGCAAGGGACATGCAAGTATGGTACACGGGTCGACTACATAATGGCATCCCCAGACTCCCCATTCAGGTTCGTGCCCGGCTCTTACTCGGTCTTCTCCTCCAAGGGGACCTCCGACCACCACATCGTCAGAGTGGACCTCATCAAGTCGCCAGCCACTCTCAAAAATCCACAGCAGGACCCGGACAGGAGACAACATCGTCAAGATAAACAACAGAGAGTCGTAAAGATCACAAACCCTTCCCTTCATCAGCCGAATGGTGTGTGGAGGAACACTGTCGAACAGGATTACATACACTCGGGTAAATTGATGAATTGACCCTTTGATTCTTTCCTTTTCATTCCCTCCCAATTTTCTGCCTTTGTATCTCATCGGGAAACTGCCAGTGTTTACGGGCCTTGGTTCTTTCTAATTCTTTTTAGTAGTTCATGCAAAAATTCATAGACATGTGCTGAAAGTTAACTCGACAAGGATGGTCAGATGGGTGCGAAGTTGGTGGAGATGTTTCTATGTACAGTTTCTAATAACAAGATCTGCTCCTGAGGAGGTATCTGCTTTTCTCATCGTTTCATCTACATTTTCTCTTCTTCTGTAATTTAGATGGTGCTCTTGTGTAACTTTTAAAACTTAATAAATCTGATCTTTCCTCTGTTCATTTAGACGCATTAGCCTCATCAAATACGGCAGACAGTGCTGTTATGTGCAATTGCCATCTTCTTGGACGAGTTCTTTTTGTCATCATTCAGATCTTGCTACTGTCATCATCACCAACAGAATTAAAAATAATAGTTTGCCTATCAAATAAATAAATAAATAAATTATAAATGAAGTGTTGCGACAGTTAGATAAGCAGTCTAAATAGCTCCGAAAACGTCAACTGAACGATGAAATAGAATATCACGGCCGATGTTGATCATCTCAAGAACAAAATACGTAAATGTATGATAGAAAAATGATGAAATCAATGGGGAAGTAAATTTGTATAGAGCTCAAATAAGGGAGAGGAGCGGAGAGGAGACAAAATGCGGCGCAGGCCGGACAAGATTTCCCGTGACCGGATTATTGCTCTGACGGCCATTGTTGTTCTCACGTGTATGTGTTTCAGTGTTGCTAAATGCTACCCAGGTGGGCCTGATACAACGTTGCTGTCAAGGATATGCAACACTGGGCGACCTGGGGACGGCTCGGATAACACAATAAGCCACCGGCTACTGTCTCTTGGATCTAATGGACACGTCGATCAGAGGCTACGATTATTATGTGATTGCTCAGTTTCATGGGGCTGTAGCGTCTGGACATGGCGCTGGTAATGGAGCACTCTCGAAGGTGAGCTGCAACGATTGCCTAAACGCTGCTGAAGGCGCACTGGACCCCTGTGGTCTCAGTATCGGAGCTCGGGTTCAGTTCCAAGATTGCAGGATTCGGTAAGAGTTATCCCTTCATGGAATGAGACTCAGATCCACGGCATGCATTGTGTCGATCTCATTTACATGTGTTGGGTTTTCATAAACGTCACTCGCTTCCCTCCATGAGTGTTTCCCCACAGACAACTTGTAGATCCGAGATCTTCTTACGGACAAACGGATGGATAATAAGGCAGAATGCCAAACCGGAGGGGGCAAACGAGGGGGGTTCGATTACGAGTGCGTGTAAATTGTTATCAATTTTGTCTCGGTGGCCTGATTAACCTGATTTTAATCAGCACATTTGTCCCACTATTTTCTTTCAGTAAATTCATACCATAGAACTTACCATTTGCATCCAAAAGAAGTACACACCATTTTCTTTGACCAAAGAATGTAATTCATTGCATAATGGGATAATAGAAAAGTTTACAACGGGCCTGTTAACATCTCGAGCTCACGAAACAAAAACTGTGAGAGAAGACTAGAGATTATGAGCTAATTTGTCTTCTGATCTATGGAGTATACGGGAAAGTCCAATGATCAAAGAACGACAAAATACTGAGGAAGCGATCACATTCTTCTGCAATTTGATTTTGGGGTTCAGTATCTAGCGGTGTCCATTGAATGGCCTCAATCAGAGCCTTGGCATCGTCATTCAGGTGTAGATTGGTGCATCCCATCTGACGAGCTATTTCCAAAGCCCTGATGAGCCCAGCCGGTTCCCTTGCACAGGAGCTATTATTGCAGATTCTAGTGACCAACCGCCCAACAGTGAGCCAAAAGTGTTGCGATAGATAATTCAAATTTCTGCTTTATCCTCACAAATTGCCGCATCTGAATTGAATTGGATGCTGTTCAGTAGCATCCGGGGGTTGGAATGAGTGCTGGTCTTAACCTATTTCCTTTCCCAGGCAATTTCATATTGACGATTTCTTCGCACAATCTCTAGTGGATCCAAATGCTGCATATGTGATCCTGTTCTTGTTCCTGTGTTCCCAAAGGTAATCCAACTTTGCCACTGCTTGTAGCTGAAATGAGTGTCAAGTTTCCTTCGGGGATCTGAGGCCGTCATCAACGAATTGAATTAGCTCCACCCGTTTGATTATATTGATCTGTTGTAATATTGTCAATGTTAGTGGCCATTTCAATGTTGACAACACTAGACCGTGCGTGGATGATGCAGGAAAAGATGATCAACTCGGTTTCTTCCTCACCTGAGCATAGTAGACAAGCTGTGCTATGAACTGGAAACCTTTGGGCCAAAGTGCTCCCTGTGGGAAGGCTGTTCCAAACCAACTTCCATAGCATTAACTTGTGACGATCACGGGTTTCAACTCTCCATAAAACTTTCCAATGTGAGAAAGAACAGCTAAGGGAGGGAGAGACTTAACAAAAATGGCAGTGCCGTGATATGCAATATTGACGTCTTCTTCTTCCTGGATGATTTCATCTTGGCATCACCGACATCTAGCTGCTGTTATCACTAACCAGGTTATAAATAATCCAACCGTTCTGATGGTTACGAAAAGGCTACCTATATAGCTCCAAGAATGTCGATCGAACATAAAAGTATAATGGAATATCCCAGCTGAAGCTGATCATCTCGAGAACAAGATACGTACATAAACCTGCATGTAATAGAAATATGATGAAATCAATGGGAGAAGTACGTTCATATATAGCTGAGACAGGCATTTCAGGAGAGGAGCGAGGGAGACAAAATGGGCAAGCGGGAAATGATTTCCTTTGTCATCACGAACATCGTTGTTCTCTGGTGTATTTGTTCCAGGGTCGCGGGTGGGCCGGACACAACCTTGCGGTGGAGGACGTGCAACGGCGAGAAAGTTGGGCGATGGTCGGATTTCGCGATAGCCACCGGGCAGTGTCTAGTGGCCTTGAAGGACACACCGGACAGAGAAAGTTATGATTATTATGTGACCAGCCGGTTCGGTGGGGGTATAGTGTTCGGACACGGGAACTGTAATGGAGCAATCTCACAGTCGAGCTCCAGCGATTGTCTGCGTGCTGCTCTCGACGCACTGGTTCCCTGTGCCCTCAGTGTCGGAGCTCAGCTGGTACAGCTCGAAGATTGCAGGATCCGGTACGAGGCTTATCCCTTCAATGAACGAGGCTGGGATCCACCGCACCCGTGTCGAGGATCTCATGATGGGCAAATTATGAATAATAAATAATAAGGCACGATGTCAAACCGGAGCGTGCATGCCACCTGGGTTCTGCTACGAGTGCACGTAAACTGTTACTATATTAGCTGTGTCCCGATGGCATAATCATATGGATTTTAATCCGTATGTTTTGCCCCATTATTTTCGTTCAATGAACTCATACCATAGAAGTGAGCATTCTGCACGGCTGGAAAGATATACACTAGAAATGTCTCAACCCTAACAGTGTATAGACCATATTTTTCACTCTTGGACTGTTACGCGAAAACTGGGAAAAGAAAAACAGAGGGAATGGTGGAAGTTTGAGGATGAAAATCTGTCTTATTACAATAATTTGAAGAAATAAACTTAAATTCATCTAATAGTTTAACTTTAGTGAATCCCATCTCATCTATATTTGAACAGGTCAGCTTGATTAGACGTAAATCTCTCTTAATTATAGATTTTCTTATTAATAATACTTGAATTTAATATTCTAGTTTGGGAAGGATAGGTCCTAGTAAGATAATTAATTTTGGGAGTCTTAATTGAATAGACTATTGATTGTTCCATGAGGGGTAAAAGCATCCTTTTAACAGCAAAATCATACTCCACTTTGGATATTTGATGATAGAAATTATCACCAAGAAATCCCCAAACGAGATCAGATGATCAGTCGAAAAGGGATGGCGATGGTGTACGAGCTTGTGCTGTCTCTACGAGTTTATTGCAGCTAACTTTTCCCAACATGTTGGCTTAGGCAGCTCTGTGAAAATGGTTTCTGGTGTTTCACATAAATTTTGATCTTGGAAAGTTTCTAACAGAGGTCCAGCAGAAAGTGGCTTGGGTGAGCATTGATTGCTGCGTTAGCTAAAGCTTTATCGTTGTTCCACAATCCATTGATGCTGTCTACTGTGTGTGACAAGTGTGTTAGTGGTGAAGTTTCTAATCTATGCATAGTTTCTAATAATAAGATCTGTTTCTCAGGTGATATGTGCTTTTCCTCATAATTTGGGTGATGTTCTTACCAGTGCAACTTTCAGAACTTATTGAATCCCTTGCACCCGTCCATTCATACCCATAAACCTCTCTTGCAACTAGCCAGAGTGAAGAGACTCAGTGCAATGATATCATCATCCGCGATCCGGGACCGACGAATCTGAGGTCTGACCCTTGTGTAGAGTAATTGGACATCTCGCCTCCTTTGTTCACTTACCAGACCTCGTACCGGTTAAGAACATTATGGAGCCTCATCAAATACGGTAGTGCTATGTGATGTGCAATTGACGTCTTCTTCTTGGATGATTTCGTCCTGTCATCATCATCGACACCCAGTTGATGTTATCACCCACCAAATTAAAAATTATCGAACTGCTCTGATGGTCGCAAAAGAGCCACCTATGTAGCCCCAAAAATGTTAACAGAATATTCGAGCCGAAGTTGATCATCTCGAGAACAGGATACATGATAAACATACAATAGAAAATTGATGGAATCAACGAGAAAAGTACGTTTATATATAGCTCAAACCGGCGTTCAGGAGAGGAGGGAGGGGGACAAGATGCGCAGGCCGGAGAACAGTATTGTTGTTCTTACAGCCACTGTTCTTCTTTGGTCCATGTGTTTGAGAGCAGCTAGCTGCAACCCGGGTGGGCCAGACACAACTTTGCTGTCGAGGACTTGCAACGGCAAGAAAGTCCGGGAATCACCACATTACGCGACAGCCATCAGCTATTGTCTCATGGCCTTGTTCGACAGACCCATCAAAGGTTTTGATTATTATACTACGGGCGAGTTTCGTGGGGCTGTGGTGTTCGGTCGTGGGGCATGTAATGGAGCACTCTCACAGTTGAGCTGCAACGATTGCCTGAATATTGCTTTAGACGCGCTGGGTCCCTGTGCTTTAAGTATCGGAGCTTCGAGATTGCAGGCTCCGGTACGAGACTTATCCCTTCATAGAATGAGACTCGGATCTACTGCACCGTGCCGATGCCATTGGCGAATGGATAAGAAGGCATGATACCAGACCGAAGAGCACAAACACCCGGGTTCGATTATGAGTGCATGTAAATTGTTATTACCAGTGTCCCGATGGCCAAATCATCCGGATTTTAGTGTGGAATCATCTGGATGAAGTAAATTCATATTTATTCATAAGCTGTCTCTTGACTTACACGAGTGAATAGATGACGTTCAATTTTATTTATAAAAACTAGTAAAATAAGTTTTGACTTTGAGGCTCTTAATTTAAAGGATTACTGGCTGTTCCCCAAGGGGTGGAAACATGCTTTTGATAAGATGATCATACTCACTCTCTGGATAGTTGTACTAGAAATCCCCAAAAGAGCTCAGATTCAATGGGAAAATAATGGTGATGACGATAAGCTTGTGCTGTCTCTACGAGTTGATCGCAGCTTGGATTTGTTCGAGGGTCTTCCCCTTCGTCTCGGGCACCACTCCAATGACAAACACTATGCCTATCGCATTAATTGCAGCATACAGAATAAAAGTGCCTGCAAAATGGGAGGAAAAACAAATCGTAAATCATCCTCTCAATCGGCAGGTTGGCCTGAAGTCGCCAGAAATGGAACTTTCCCAACGTATTTGTCTTAGGCAGCTCTGTTTGAAAGTGGTTCTGGTGTTGGACATAAATTTGATCTTCATTGAGAAACATGTGCTCCTACTTAGTTCTAACCGAGATGCAGCAGAAAGTTACTGTGTTACACCGAAATGATCACTGCCGTTCCTTCTTTTGGATTGGCAGACAGATCAATTAGAACCTTAGACCTCTGCAACTCTCAGCTCCATTGTTGTAGGATCTCGAGTAACTTGTTCAATTTTTTATACTGATTACTTCAGAGAGACACTGGTCATAGGTTGGGTGGTAATACATACCATAGGAGCTCCAGGTCATCAGGTAGTTGAAAGTGTAGGAAACAGCCCATGCCCCGAACCAGTTCACCAGCGTCGCAAATCCTCCAGCAACTCCCTTTATGTTGATAGGAAATATCTGCAAATTAAGGCACCCAAGTTAATAGGGCACTACGTTTGAGGAACACAAATCACGAATTTTGAACCTTCAGTAGAACTGCAACCAGGGCAAACAGAAATATTATCAGGTACTTGGGCATCTAGGAGAACATTTTTTCGCCATTGGTATTCCAGAAAACAGTGAGAACATGACATGAGCTTTAAGGTTGGCATTTTGAGTCGTCCTTTACCTCGGACATCACAACCCATGGAACAGCCCCCATTCCCACCGAGAACGATCCAATGTACAGCTGAGGATTAAAACAAAGAAATGGCAATCAATGCGAGGATTTAGATGCATCAGGAAGAGGGAAACTAGTTTCTGTACATTGTCGTTGGCCCGATAGAGATAATGACACTTACCAGAATGCCCGCAACGGCGAGGATGGGAACTGCATTAGCTGCCAAATCATGGACCTGGTTCCGGGAAACAAATTTACACTTACTGTTATCTAAGGAGCATCATAATGCAGATCTAAGCATGGGAAATGGCTAGTTTAATTCGATTCATGAATCAAATTGAAGGGAATCCATTCCTAGCAACAACTGGGCTTGAACTGGTGACCACTACTCTGTCAAAGCGACACTCTAACCTTAGCAGATAGGTCTTAGGTTGCAGAGTTGTATGACTACCTTTAGATAGAATGAAATTGCTGCCAGGAGACAACCTATGACCAGTCCTGTCGCAGAGACCTGACATTACAAAGAAAACAGTCACCATAGACGGAAATTCGGGATTTGTAACTCTCAGCTAGAATGCAAGTGTTCCAGTGATCATAATTCAGAGTACGGGTGACAGAAACATCAGAACTCAATCATTCTGCCTGATGACACTTGCAGCACATAATCAATTTCCTTGTTAAGCTGTTAAACTCAATGATCGAACCACCGCATAGAAGCTGTCAAAGAGTCAGGTGCAAAAGATAGTCGAGGTATCTGATTTCAGGTCTACCAATAAAAGGGGCTTTCTTCCTGCTTTGTCAACCAAGGCTGCGCCTATTGCCGTGATAATAACCTGCGTGAACACAACTATATCAGTTTTATTGTAAGTTAGACGACTGCTTAACGAATTTACTGAATGGAAGAAAGGAGCAAACTGAGAATGCAGTACCTGAAGAATAGCGTAAGTTATGGTTCCGACACTTGAGGAGAATCCTGCAACAGAGATTGCATTTTGCAGAGCTGTCAGCAAAGGCATTTTTCGCGTATCATCTGTTAATTTTGTTGAAAGTAATAGTTTGGATGGAACCTGCTTGCTCGAAAATATTGCTTGCATAAAAACAGATCCCATTGATTCCTCCAAACTGTTGGAATACCATCAGCCCGACTCCGATCTGATCAAAACAAGAGCAGACGGCTTGAGTAAATATAAGGCTGCGACTTCAAACAATCTATCTATTCCTTTCCGAGCAAAATAGATTCGAAATTGGAGGAGCAGGAGTACAGTGACAGAGCGTAAGTATCTCCTCTGGAACAAGTCGAGCAATTTGGCCTTTGGGAGTCGCTCAAGAGTTTCGATATAATCCTGTAGGAGAAATAAAAACATAAATTCGCCTTCAAGAAACTGTACACAACTACGTCAAGCGGAGAAAACGCTGATGCAAGATAAATAAAACAATGAACAGATGAACAACTTTACTTGAATCTCAGCTGCTTCCTCGGATATATCAGCATCTTTGCCACGAAGCGTCTGGAGAGCGGCCACGAAATCCTTTTTCCTTCCTCTCTTCGCCTGCATTCAATTCCAAGTCCATCAACATTGTGTATCAACGTGCTTGTATACAATTAACACGAAGAAATTGAATGTCAGAAGAAGATGAAAGGTCGTCGGAGAGTTAGCACGTACAAGCCATCTTGGAGACTCGGGGATGAAAAAGAGGCCAAAGAGAAGAACTGCACATGGTATTAGTCCTGCAAAGTAAAGACATCATTCACAAGTGAAAACCTTTGGCCTCTTATTAATAAATAGTTTAAGATTTGTCTGCTGATAGCAGAGAAGTCAGTTTAGTTAGGAAACTTCACCGATCAATGCTAAAGTTCGCCATGATAGGACATTCCCGATTATGAACGAAACCGACACTGCTGCACAAATCATCAACTGCCAAGAAATGGAATACAAGATTGATATTATATTTTTAAGACGAACTTGCTTATTTGATTATTGACCATCTTGAAAGTAATCCTTAGAAATAACCTGATTGATAGCTGTTAGCACTCCTCGAAGATCCTTTGGTGTGATTTCGGCAATAAATATTGGAACCTTTGCATCGACAGAGAAGTTGTTTAGACCGATTGCATAAGACAGAAAATCAGCATACTTTCACAGGATCAAGAGGTCAATAGGGTGGGAAGAGAGAACTACCACATAGGAGAAAACCCCCATCCCATAGCCTGATGCTAACCTTCCAAGGTCCAATGCCAATGCCCCCTTTGGTCAAGAAAGTTCAGACAAATAAGAGGATCGAGGAAAGAAAATTCTTAGGACATGGTCCGGTTGCGGAGAAAAATGAAACTGAAATATGGCAATACGTCAAGGTTCAGTAACTGAGACCTCTGCAAAGTAGATAGCGAGCCAACCAGCGACACAGAACCCGCTCGCCATTCTCATTGTCTGCATACGTCTTGCACAGTTTCACAGATCGTAACACAGCAGAAAAAAGCACAGGTATCCCTTGTCTAAACGATAGGCATATTATTTTCAATATTGAATGTATGTTAAGTACTCTGCATACCCCTTTTCGGCTGATAAAATCTGCAATTGGTCCACCAGTGATTGCCCCGATCATCGCTCCGAAAGTCAGTATGGATCCGAATACTGAATACTGTTCGAAATGTGCCGATGGAATTGGATATTAGAAAAAAGCCACTGACAATCCTCTCAGGTTCTCGGGCACAGATCTGCTAGCTTATAGAGAGAAATAAATATATAATTTAATACCTCAGCCAAGGAAAGATTGAGATCGCTCCTGATAGCAGACTGAGTGGGCGAAGAGTATCCTGCCTGAAGACATACACAACAAAGAGAGGAACAACATTAAGAATCTGGCTTGTTCTTCTCTTTCTGCGTTCCTACTTCCGTAGCAGTCACGGTCTTGGGTTACTTACGCAAGCCCCGAACTCATAGGAGCCACAGACTGCGACGAATGTGCTGAAGTAGACCATCCAATGATGCCCTTTCGGGGCGTCACCAGTTCGTTTCTTATCAGCCTCAATAAGAGGCTCTTGAACTCCTTCTTGTCTGCCGATCTCCTGGTTTTCGATATCATCCTTGATTGCCATGCCAGCACCACCACGTTATCGGTTGAGATCGTGGATACTCAGGAGTATCTGAAAAAAAATGGATGGTATAAGAGCAAGGCCCATTTGAAGGAGCACTCCAGCTCAACTCGCTGATGAGCTTGAGCAGAGCAGCGCCTCACGAAATTGCTGCAATGGTGCAGAGATTCCAACTTGCGCGGCCCTAGTGAAGGCTCCTCTACAGATACTGTTCAGTAACTAGGGGCAACCCAATAAAAAAAATTGAAGAAAAGAAAACGTGAGATGAGTGGGATCGCATGGTGAAGAATACAAGAATTCAACGTAGTCTCGGGACAGGGACTTCTGTCCTTGGTTGCTGATAAGAGTCTGACCTGACCTCTGACTACTGTACTGTTCCACATTCTGATTTCTGATGTAAAAGAAGGATATCCAGTTGGCGGCCGACTCAGATCCGTATATACTTATGGTAAAACTCCACGAGAGTAATATAATTTTGTCGACGTAAATTGAGCATGTATATCTGGGATTAATTTGTTTGTTGCCAAGCTTATTTAAACTTAATAAAAATTATAATTTTAATTTTTTTTAAAAAAAGATAGAATCCATATCATTCTTTAAATGGATTTAGGGAAGAATATTTCGTGCAGTGAGATCGCAGTCAACCTAATAATTAAGAAATTATACGCTTGATTTTCGTCGTCAAATTTACTGTACTCTTTAATTACTCATGTGATTCTTATATAATCCAAAAATAATACACCTAATTAAATGTACAGTTAAATATATGGATTCAATAAAAAAAAATAATACTCTATGGTAAAGAGGAGAACAGGCATCCTTATATCGAGGAGGAGATAAATGAGTCACCGACAAAACAAATAACTTCGTTAAAAATAATGAAAAGAATATTTGTACGGAAGAAAAAGGAAGGATCTTCCTACTAGTCTTCTTTTGTTGGTGGTTTTGTTTGGTTTTGTCTGGTATCCTTCCCTTTTTCTCTTAGGGATATTGATCCCATAATTTTAAAAATCAAATCAGGTCGATCGGTTTGATCGGTTCAATTAGAACCAGTCACTCATCTAATTCGGTTTCTATAAAGGATCTAATTGTATATTCAAAAAGGTTAATTCCGATTGAATTAGCTGATTCCTGATTCGATCGATGAATTTAATTGAACTGGTGAAAAAACAACCAATTTAAAATTAAAAAAAAATAAAACTTATTATAATATACATATTTTATTTTACTATATTTAGATTTATTATTTTACATTAAACTTTTATTTAATATAATGGTTATATTAATAATTTTTATTATAAATTATATTTAAATTATGATATTATGTAAATTTATTAGTAATATTATTTATTAAATATGCGGTTCAATCCATTGAACCCTTGGTTCGACTCATGAACCCATGAACCTATGCCTACACTAGTTTCCGGTCCGGTCCGATTTAAAAAACTATGATTGATACATAATTTAGCTCATGTTAAATCCGATAAAACAATAAAATTTCGTGTTTAGTTTGGATATTAACCCTTAATTTAAGTTCGGATCGTTTGATTAGTTAGTGTAGAATTTTCACTGCACTTGTAACAGAGCCGAGTTCATATCCGATCTGAAATTTTGAGTAAATAGAATGTTGGTGTTCAGCATCTTATATATCATGATCATTAGTCTCATTTCTCCGATGTGGGACAGATCACTCAACAATAAATAAGTGACAACCTAGACTGATATTTAAGACATCACAATTGTAATGCAAATATGTTGATTTTATGGATATAACTTATAATTATATGATGGAGTTCTTACTTGTGCCTTCAAAAATTTTCAGCTATTGTCTCATGCAATTTTCAGGACATGGAACCCTTCTTCTTCGAAGGTGGGTGGGTGGGCGGGTCTAATTCTGTTATTATGGCATCAAAGAACAAAATCTTTGCCTTCTAGATTTCCGAAAGCACCATCTACCAGTCTCATTTCCTTCTAAGTTCCCTCTCAAGTCATTGGGTGAGTCCACAGCTCCAAATTGTAGCTGTTCACTTTATATTTATGGGAAATAAGAGATAAATTGAACTTAACAACTCTTAATTACAGATCAGACATGGTGCTACCATATAAAACATTGTCTTTGGCCCAGTTAAGAGAAATCCTTCCGGCTCAAACAGAAGTAATGGAAGTCTCCCCAGAAAGCTCCTGCAAAAGCTTGATCTTTTCATTAGTGATCGCCCCTCGATTCTGTGTACAGTGTGTTCACCCTTTCTTCTTCTCCTCTAAATCCTACTGCCTTACTGTTCTCGACTTTTATCCCCCCTACGAATCTGCCAATTAAGCAAGACACGAGATGATCTCTCCTCTCACGACTGACAGTATCGATGACCTGAGATGATGAGCAGTGCCTTTTCTCCTCGACATGGAAAAAGGGGTTTACCAGATAAAACTCCCGTTCCCCGACTGTGTGGAAAGCTGTTTTACCATATAATTAGCTCCAGTTTTGGCACCCATCGAGGTTTTCTCCTGAAACCCATCTCTCCCTCCTAAATCACCAGCCGAATTCTTCTCAAGAAAACTCTACTTCCATGCTTGGTAGTTTTCTGGGTGCACTACTCTCTGTTCTGTCTGTACTGAGTCACCTACGCCACATTTGCGGTTCATAAAGAACTTTACAATAATTAATGATCGCATGGTCTTTGTCTACGCGCGGAGTGTTAATCATCTTCTGCAATGTCTAGTCTACTTTGGCGGTTCTTGAATTTGGATCAACTAACCTGTCCTTTAGCATCTCCCCCCAAGCACGCCCGAAACTCCTAGCGAAAGTTCCGATTTCTCACGGCAATATAATCTGATTTTGTTTTCCTTCTGTCATACTAGCGTCCCCCTTGACAAGACCATGCAGATCCCATTATGACCCTCCGTCTTGAACACATAATAAAGATAACTCTGACACATACAGGGAGGAGAGTAATTTGCTTGGTTCAAAAGGTGATTGGTGATCCCTTTTTGACAGAAACGAAATAAAAAAAAAACACGAAAACGACAGTGAAGTGATCGTTGAGTCTATTAAGGAATAAAGCGTCAAATATGACAAAATCATGACAAGTGGGATGATGACTTGATTTGATTTGATTTGATTTGAGGATAGGAATCAGAGTGTGCAAAGCGTCAGAATATGTTAGGGCTGTATTTTGACGTTGAAATGCGATCCCATCTTGGTCCTTGAATGCCACATCTTCACCCAACCCTCAAGTAAATTTTAAGTTTATGAGTATAATAGTAAGGTATAGAGAAAGATAGTAAAGTGTAAATAGTATTTCAGTTAGTAAGAGGAACGGATGTTGAATCTTTTTTATTTCGAGTGGGTGACTTGCACTATTGCATGGGCATGCATTTTTCGTTTCATTTTGTTTCTATTGAATGGATAAAGGAGTCAACCGGGGCTCGAGATCTGGCTTGGACAATTGGTCTATGAGGTCAATGCGTTGAAATAGACACGTTTCTGGGCCTGCAAAACCGCATCCCTTCTGGACCTTACTGGTTTTTTCCCCCCTCAAGTTACAGAGCAATCACAATGTTATCTACTTACACGGGTCAGTGAAAATGTAGGAGCCACAGACTGGGAGGGATGTGCCGGAGCAATCCATCCAAGGATGCTCTTCCCGAGTGTCATCAGTACGTTTCTCTTAACGGACGGTACCTGCATAGTCCTCCTTCCCTGCCAGTTTCTGGGTTCTCAGCATCTTGTTCGCCCGCCACTGTATGCCCGCCACATTATCTGGTGAAGCGACCAACGCTCGGCCAGTACCCAGGATTGGATATTACAGAGCACGGCTCGTTTAACCAGCAAATTCTCCAGCTAAACATGCTACTGAGTAGGGATGGATCCATAAAACTTCTCCAAAAGGGATGAAACTCAGTGGACAATTCAAGGGGACGAGGTAAATTTGGTAAAATTTGAACAAAATCTAGCAAAATTTATATAAAAACTCAAATAATTTTTCAAGTTCAAGGAGCGCGATCCCCTAAATCTATCCCTGCTGCTGAGCAGAAGTTCTTCATAAAATATCTTTTCACCAAGCCACTCAGATCCATATACTCGGGCTCGGGCGCCTTGTCTCTCAATTTATTAACCTACCAGACTTGGACGAAAATTTGTGCGGTATAGAAATTGGCAGATATGTTTTCTCACTGACATAATGCTCGAGATCCAATTCGGATAGGCGGCTTCCCTGTTAAAGCTTCGCTTCAACATTGTTACGATCTCGAAATTCGATTTCAAGGATAAGATCGGGTTTGAACATCCCTCAGCGATCACTTCTTCCAAATATGGATTCGTGCTAAGGAATGCCGAGCCCGAATCCTCAGGGAAGCCGTAATTAATGTGCTTCAGTTTATCTGTGGTCGACTCAGCACCATTCGATATTGGGCCTCATTACTGCCACGGCCATACCTTTTCTGAGTTTTCTCTGATCAACAATCTAGATGTTATCTTCGTCTTAATAAAAAATGATCAGGATGATCATGCGACTGCGGTTCATCACCTTCCTGTGCTTTCGTAAGGAAAAAAAAAAAAAAGGGTTCTACCGAAGACGAGTAAAGAGTCGGAGTACACCTGTACCCAGAAAAGTCCTCGAGCAGGAACTGGCCAGACACTTGATCCCCAGATCCGTGGATTTTGCAGTCTCATTTTCAGGGGGAGAGGAAACATTTCCCCAGTTGCCACCTCTAATTCCCCGCTGTTTTTGTGGCCCTTTGATGTTGAGCTTCGGCTTAAGCTGAAGAGAGGAACAATTCTGTTTCAGATGAGCAACACCAGCAGTAACCACACTTCCATCAAAAGGGGTCTGCGCAAGATCTGACTAGTAGTCCCAACAATCACATGAAGAGATGGCGTGTCTAGATATTGCTAAACTAGTGGAGTGACCATTTCGAGATGTAAAAACAGACGGGGCAGCACCACTTGAGGTTCACATGTAATTGAACTCTGAGCTGAAGCTGGCTTACTTCTGGGAACATAGAAAGTTACAAATCTTGAGGATGGGGGGGAAACATACACACTTCCAAACGAGCCATTTGAATCCCATGAATATAGAAATTGAGGTCTCTCCACCGTGTTTGTTACACGGCAACTCTCCTGTCCTCATCAGACGCCATGAACATAGACAGACTTTTTGCCTCTTCTCTGCGGGTCTTTCCTGTGACACGGATATCGTCACAGCACAGAAGCCAATGGAGGAGAAAATGACCCGCACCTTCCGGAACAACTGTCTCCCTCGTCACAAAAAAAAAAAAAAGAAGAAAAGCATCCAACGCTAGCGGAAACTGTGACTCACTTGCAGAAAGGACCTCTCTTCAATACAATTTCATTTGAGTATCTATCAGCAAGCAAAAATGACCTTACCAGAGTTACACCCCATACTACCTGAGGAGCAATCAGTCCTAGTAGAGTGTTTCCAGATCCTTTGTCTCCATTATCAAGCATGAATATAATGTACAATGACGCAAGATTTTCTGCATAAATCGAATAACTACTCTCACCCTCGACCAACTGACATCGATTTTTCTTTTTCTTCAGAAATCCATCGGCTGTCGACAGGAAAAGAAAAAACTAAATCATCACAATAAAGCTGTCCTGGATCGTGTCTAAAATCTTTACAGTGGGAACGATAACCGACATGTAAGCGATGCTGTATTTTCTAAGCAGAACCTCACAATGATCAAGGCAACTCATGACTGGATCGACTTGTACTCGAGTCTTTCGTTCTGTCGGTAGGTCTCTCCCCTTCAATCGTGAAGGACTGAAACCCTCGAGGCGTGGACAACTGCCCGGACCCACTACTGCTGACCGATCTCTCGATGTCATCGATATCCGCCACTAGAGGGATAGGACGCTCGGGTATCGAGGGAACAGTCAGATCCGTCTCCAACATCTTCACAACCTGGTCCATTGTTGGCCTCGCATACAACTGAGGATGTGAGCATAAAACTGCTACGAAAACGTACTTCTCCAAAACCCCCGGCGATCCCAGCTCGGGCATTCCATGCTCGATGACATCGAGGGCCTTCCCTTCCCTAACTAACGACCAAGCCCAGTCAGTCACAAGGGAAGGCTGATTCTCTTCGTTGCTCACGAGGAGGGCCTTCTTCCCACTCAGAAGCTCAAGCAGCACAACCCCGAAGCTATAGACATCACTCCTCTCCGTTAACTGCCCGTATAGAGCATATTCAGGTGCAACATACCCCATTGTGCCTGCAACCCGAGTGCTCAAATGGGTCATTCCCTCGGGAGTAAACTTGGCAAGACCAAAATCGGCTACTTTGGGCACAAATCTCTCATCCAAGAGAATGTTGCTTGCTTTGATGTCCCGGTGGATGATCATAGGTTGAGCACCACAATGCAAGTAGGCCAGTCCCCTGGCAGTCCCAAGGGCAATCTTCTGCCTAATGGGCCAGCTGAGCTTCCTCTCTGAAGAACTGAACAAGTGATCATAAAGACTCCCGTTCCTCATCAGATCACAGACAATAATCCTCTGGTGACCCTCGAACTGGGTTGTGGCGATACAGTATCCTCTAAGGGCAACGAGATTGACATGCCTAACACTAGCAATAACCTCAACCTCGTGGGCGAAATTAGCATCCCCTGAGGCGGAACAGTTCTTAAACCTCTTGAGGGCAACTTCCGTGCCATCAGACAAGAAACCTTTGTACACATTGCCATAGCCACCCCTCCCGATAATGTTGTCCCGAGAGAAGTTCCGAGTCGCCTTCTTGATTTCCTCAAATGTGTATCGGACCACTGTCGTGCTGTCCTTGATCGAATCAAGCTCTGGTCCAAGGCCTATTTGAATCTCTCGTCCAAAACCCCTCCTCCTCCGCTTCTTCAAGTCACCATTCCTCCTCCATATCAAGAATCCGCCAACAATAATCAACAACAACCCTAATCCACCACCAATAAGAACTGCCAAGATCACAATTATCCTCTTTTTGCTGCTTGAGGCAGAGTTAGTGAAATCGAGCAAGAACAGGCATTTCGCAGTACCCTCGTCCGTGGGACCCAGATAGTTGGCGAAAGCGGCAGCGTACATCCGGCCATAGGCTGTGCAGTCCGAGACGTTCCCAATAGAAGGGCCCTTGAGATAGTTGGCCTGGAGGGAGGACAAGCTCGTCATACAGGCGGCACAGGGCGAGTTGTTCTCCAGAGATTGATTGCAGCTCGAGATGACGTTGTCGAGGGTGGAATTGGGGACTAGCGCTTCGAATTCGGCCCGGGTCGAGATGTTCATGCAACCCTCTGAGATCCACGAGGTCTGGAAGCCGCAGGAAGACCGCACATCGAAGTTCGGGATGAGGGTGTCGATGAGGGACTGGTAGGATGACCAGCAGGATTCGGCGGCTGAGGCCGGCGGGAGGAAAGTGGAGGTGAGGCGGAGATGGACGGACTCGACGAGGCGGAGGCCCTGGAGGATGTAGCCGCAGGACGTGGAAACGTCGAGGCTGGGGCGGGAGGATGAGCCGGAAATGAGGTCGCTGAGAATGGTGAAGTTCAGGGGGCAGGCAGTGTCGTTCTGGGACAAGGACGGGAAGCTGAAAAGGGAGAGGCAGAGGGAGAAGAAGAGGAGGCGGAGTGGGAGGCTGAGGCCGGACATGGTGGTTGGTTGGTGGGGTCGCTCTTAGAGTAGCTGAGGAGTTGGGATTTCCATCGGTTGACAAGCTTCAGCAGAGGCTGCTTTAGAGAACGGCAGGAGGGAAGAAAGGGCAGAGCTGAGCATTGGCACAGCGCGACAGAGTTGAAAGTTCAAGAAAGAAAGAAAGAAAAGAAAGAAAGAGAAGAAGAAGAAGAAGATGCTGATGATGGCAGCAGGATCGACGGCTATGGAGGCGAGTAGGGTGGTCGTGGCCGTACTCGCAAGGAGATTCCGGGAAGCGTCGTTGGATTAGTGGGTTTGTCCTGTGGTTGACCGCAGGATATTTCGGGGCCGGCTTGTATTTTTACGGTCAAGTGTATGCAATTTTGTCGTAGAGAAAATTTAAATGTGTTAATATATATATTTTTTATTTATCAAATTACGGAATCGTTCGGTAAATTGCAAATTCTTTTTTGACAGTGATTTTGACCGTTCGTTTACCGAAAATTCCACATTTCTACCGAATACCACCGCACTTCATTTCATCTGACCCGAGGTGACTTGGACGCCCCGCCACCTTCTAGATTGATGTGACCCGTGAGGCCAACCGTTTGGGGGAAGGGGAAAATCATCGTGTTATATATATTTGTTGAATTTTATATCCATAACTTTATTTTTTTTTCTGTGAAATTTACCTCTCGGATAGAATTTTTGTTATTCCTTCTGGTTTAAAAAGTTAACAATTGAACAGTTACATCAGTTGCACTTCATTTCCTGTAGTGTGGGTTGGAGTTTTACATATTAGGCTTTTCATGCCTTCAGCGTATCTTTATTTTATTACAGGTATATGAATATTATGTGAATAAAAATTAATATTTTATATAGTGATAACAAGTGATGTGCTTTTCCTTAATATCGATAGTATTTGACATCACAATGACTCACTAATTTAACGAACGATATATTATACAACCCGAGACTTGCTAATAATTTCTAAATTAGTAACTATTGAGAGTTTTAAATTATAAATTTAATTTACTATATATTATTAGTTAATCAATAGAATGAGAGTTACCTGTTACTACCTTTTAAATGGCATACCAAAGCTAAAGTCCATATTTCTAACAATAAAAAATATATTTTTTTGGGGGACTGCGTGAGCCTCTAGTTGAATTTTCAGACAACACGAGCTGATTTGATTTTTTTCCCCTCCTTTTTAGGCTGAATTATATAATGCATGATTTGGAAGATTTAAATCAAGCTGCTCAAGCGGATCACGTTCAAATATTCCTTCCCGGTTAATAAGAAATTCTATGTATTTTAGAATCTGAAAAACAAAATCAGTTATGCTAATCAAGGCTTGAAATTGAGTTTAATTAGCGAATTTCAAATTATATAATATACCACTCAATGAATTAATTGATTATTTTTCTTTAAATTGACATCATAAATTTGTGATTGATTCACTCCACGCACATTGGATTCGAGGCCATCATAATAAATCAATCGACATCTCTGTCAATGTATGCATGATCGGGGTTGGGATATAAATTGACCCTCTTGATCTGATTGATACTGTTCTTAACACGATAAGGGTCTCTCCAACTATTGAAATCAGTTATTACGCTCACGTGTACAAAATATTAGATGATACCATATCAAAAAAAATAAGACTTAAGATCTTGGCATATAAAATATTGTGTTTTACCGTCCTATTGGTTTAAACAAATGATCTTGAGGGAAGATGCACCGTGTTATGATATTTTGAGCCCATGCATTTTGTTGGAGAAGGTGTCTTGTGTTGCGAGTGATATACTCGTCTAATAAAAAATTTAAAAATATTAAATAAACTCTTAAAAGATGAGTGAAATGTAATTATTTTCTATTATATCAAATATTATGGTATTACCCTATCATCAACTTTTTTAAAAAAATAATTTAAAAATATTTAATAAATAAAAATTTTTGGTATCATAGTCAAATTTTATATAAAATATGAAAATTTCATCTAATTCCACTTTTCCAATAATTTAATGATGTTGGAATCAAAATGGACTCTACAAATCCCTTTTTGGGACTTCATAGTATCTTTTATAACTTTTTTTTAATTCAACATTTGAAGTTTAGAGTATAATTTTTAAAATTGGATCAAATTGGTCGGTTCGATCAGTTTGACCGAGAACCAGCCATTTCCATGGTCTAGTTTCCCAAATTAAAATTAATCCAAATTAATCAAATCGGTTAACTCACAAAATTGGTGAGGAAACATGATAACTTAAAATAAAACAAAATTAAAAACCCTCCCCACGAAATCAATCAATCGGCAATCGCATGTCTCCTTCCTTTCTTTTAGCCACTTAGGATTTTAAGTTACACATCTGCTTTCGAGTCTTCGATAGCTCCACAGTGGGCAACAGCAGTAGCGGCAATGGCAACCCTCTCCTCCACAGCAGGCGACAACGGCAACCCTCTCCCCCATAGCATATGGCAGCGGCGGCCCTCTCTTCCACAACAGGAAGCAGCAACGAGCATCTCGTTTCCTTCATGGCAAGCAGCAGCATCAACCCTTTCCTCCATAGTAGGCGGCAGCGGCGACGACCCTCTCCTCCACAGCAGGTGATAGCAACAAGCCTATTGTTTCCTCCACAGCAAGCGTTAACGTCGGTCCTTTCCTCCATAGTAGGCGGTAGCGGTGAGCCTTCCCCCACGGCAGGCGACAACAGCAAGCCTCTCGTATCCTCCACAGCAGGTGGTAGTAAGTGACAATGGTGAGCGCTCCACAGCAAGTGGCAACAGCGAACCTTCCTTTCCAAGCGGCAACGGTGGCAGCGGTGCTCCTTGTTTGAATGTTTATGAAGTATTTATTTTATTAAACATATATTTATATTTTTATATTAAATTTTTTTTTGTTATAAATTAATGTATCATATATGATATTCTTTTTTATTATTATTATTATTATTATTATTATTATTATTATTATTAAGTATGTAATTTAACCCATTGAACTCTTGGTCCAACATATTAACCTATAAACCCCTATCTTGGTTGATTCTTGACTCGATCTAGTTTTAAAAATTATGGCCGGAGTGTGTGGCTTTCTTAATGGGGTCGTGAGACAAAAATTGAAATCTATAAAATTTACCAACCTAATTCAAAAATACTGAATTTTTGTAGTTCGATTGTTAATTTAGGTGTGAAAGAATTTAGAAAAGAGAAAACTATCAAAATCGTTCTTCAATTTTTGATCAATCACTATTTCAGTCCTTTAATTTTTTTAGCCACCATTTTGATCAAATATTTACCAAATATCCATCAAAATGGTTTAGTCATCAACAACGTTACCTTCCAATTCACAGAAATGAGACATGACCACATTAAAAGTGCAGTTTAGGTCGGTTCAAAATGGGCATAGAACTGTTTGACTTAGTTACGGTTTGACCCGTTAAGTAAATGGGTCGATCTGGTTACCGATAACAATTTAGGTAAATATAAACAAATTTGGAACCATTTATAAACGGGTTGGTTAATAGTTCGTGCCGATTTAATTAGTAAACCATCCATATTTTTTAATTTTTAAAAAAAATCTTAAATTGACATGACAAAATCCGACAGTTAATTTGCAGGATTTTGGAGGCTCGGCCTAGTTTTCAATGATTTTGAGTTGGTTCAGCAAGGGTAACAATCTGTGCGTATTATAGTTTAATGGGTTCATATTTTTGAACTGGCCTGTAACTATCCCCAACCCAATAAGAGCGGTTTCGTGCCAGGTTAGCAGTGGTTCGAGCTAGTTCCGGGTTTAGATGGTCCAATTACGGGCCATCCCGGCCCATTTAATATTTCTAATTTGATGTGAGATGGAGACTAGTAGTAAGAAGTAATTCCTTTTTATTTCCTGTGACTATTTTATTTGACACGTACAAATAAATAATGTTTTCATTGTTACGTAAGATAATGCCTAGTCATATAGATAATCATGTCATATTTTCGTAAAGTGACATATAACGTCATTGATAGCTAAACCACTTTAATGGAAATTTGGTAAATATTGGATTAAAATAGTGATTAGAAAAATTGAAGAATTAACATGATGGTCGATAAAAAATTGAAATACTATTTTGACAGTTTTCTCTTTAAAAAATTTTAAACCGCCGAAAAAGCCTGGTGGCACGTGTCGAGCTGATGACTTAAGAATGCTTTCAATTTTAGTGTATCGTATATCTATAAATACTATTCAAGTAAGGAGTAGGGTGGGTAGCCTCATCTTTTATAATCCCCAAAATGTCCTTGATAAATATACACTTAACTAACAAAAAATGGGAAATAAGGATTAAATCGTAAAATTAAATCAGTAAGAGGGGATCGGTGGAGAGAGAAGAGAGTATGAAGTTTTTTGTAATCGAAGAGAGAGTACGAAGTTTTTTTTGATCGAAGAGAGAGTACGAATTATGAAGTAGATGGACTAATTTGATTGTACTAATAATTTTTTTTTATTAAATATTAAATAAATAATTTAATTATCAAATTTAAAGTTAGGAGGTTGATAAAAAAATTTTAAATATTTTAATTCGATTGTAAAATAATTTTGGAGTCCGTTTGGGTAGCCGAACATATGGTATAGTTAAAAAAAAAGGAAATGGAGAGAGATCGTAGCGAGAGCAAATCGTCTACCTGTGGGGGGGAGAGAGAGAGCTTCAAAGTAGCGTTGAGGATTTTCTAGTCGAACTCAGCCGGAGAACTAGTGGAGAAGAGTGTCCGAAGGAGCAGCCTCTGTTGTTGCCTGTGCGCAGAAAATCGTCGATCGTTGTGGTGTCGGATGATATTTAGGATCGGTGGCGATCGGAGATGCGTCTACGTGGCGGTGAAGGGAGCGGTGTCGCTGGCAGCGGCGGCGAGGGGAGGCGGTGGAGAGGATCAGTATGGTGAGCAAGTTCGTGGCGGTGGTTGAGACGAGTTTAGGTGGAGGAGGGGGTTAACTGAAGTAGGATAATGAGGAACAGGAAAGGCAGGAATAATGGCTTGTTGCCGAATTCTCTGCGGATTATCTCTTCGTGCCTCAAGACCGTATCCTCCAACACCAGCAACGTCGCTTCCTCGGTGCGGTCGGCTGGAGCTTCTGTTGCTGCTTCAATTTCTGCTTCCTCTGAGGATCCAAAAGACCAGGTTTTACTTCTGAAGTGGAGTCTGCTGAAGTTATTGTGTTCTAGTTTTAGGCGATTGCACTATGCTCTTGGAACTTCGAGAGGCACCGATCATGAAATCTTAAAGTTAGTCCGATTTTAGCTTTGCTTCCATCTATCATAACTGCGCTTTTGAATCTTGGAAACATCCGTTACTTGCACTCTCTTCTCCACTCATGGAATGAATTTTGAGAGTCTTCTCTGAAGTTGTGCGAGATGATAGTTGATTTAATTAAAAGTATGCTGGTTAGGGGTGGTTTGGAATTTTATGTAAGCTGCATCATGCGTGAGTTCTGGGGTAGCTTTTTTTTTTTTTGTCTAAGAACTTGATTGGGAATTCCAACCCTCTTGCCCATGGATAATTATGTAGTTGAGGGAAGAGGCCAAATCTTTGGGCTTTTTAATAGCATATATCTAGTTTTACCTTTATGAATAGCAAAATAAACACAAGCAGGGTTTGATTAGTAAATCCCTTTGATATCAGTTCCTTGATTATTCAAATGGCTACTGCAAACTAAGCTTCTGTTTGATCAATTTTATACTTGTATAAGTAAATTTTACAAGTTTCACGAGGACAAAGTTATTATGGATGCTTCAAAATTGTTGCATCTTCTTATTTCTGTAGAAAGAGTTTGTATTTTGGGGCAGTTTTCATAGTGTTTCACTTGTACATGCCATTTTCCCTTGCAAACAAATGTTTAAGAATGGTCGAACCTAGTTGCTTCAGTCATCTAAGAATTCATTGTTGCGGATGGATGATAGGTGTACCCTTGCCCCATTTTGGGTATTGTTTCTGAAGAATAAAAATACATTAGAAACATCCAGCATGCTTAAAACTTATTGTTGGTGCAAAGTGGTATGTAACAGTTTATCTGAGCATAAAGTGGAGTCTCTGTATATTCTGTCTTTGTTTGTCCTCTATTATATCTTACTTTGTGTAACGTGCCAATCCCATGTTCCTTGGAAGGAGTGTGTTGGGGTTTGTAGTAAGGATACTAAATATGTAGTAGCCAAAGCTAATCGGAATATAATCAGTCAGCTCTTAAAGCATTCAGATGTAATATCACCACAATACAAACTTTACCTCAACTACTTGTTTCATTATCAGAAGACTCTTTCATTTCTTTCTATTCCTACATTTTTCCTTGTCCACATTTTGAGTGCATAAGATATTCAAGTTCTTTCTGCCAGTTGGTATACCTCACAGTGCTATAGGCTTGTTTTGGTGTCTTCTAATTCATTATTGTTGTTCATATTGGTTAGCATATGTTTGTGTTCTTTGAGTCTAGCACGTGCTGTTTGTTTCTCATTTTTTATTTAGATGTCATATATCTTGTGGTCATTTGTCTTCAGGTATCATGGGCTGGATTTGACAAACTGGAGCTAGGTCCAGCATTGTTGAGGCGTGTTCTTTTACTTGGCTATCAAAATGGTTTCCAAGTGCTTGATGTTGAAGATGCTACTAACATCAGCGAGCTGGTTTCAAAGCGTGATGGCCCAGTTACATTCTTGCAAATGCAGCCTTTTCCTGCAGAGTCTGATGGTTCTCAAGGATTGAGAGCATCACATCCTTTATTACTTGTTGTCTCAGGGGAAAACTCCGAACTAGTAAACAAAGGCCATAACCATGGTGTTGCTGGATTGTGCAATGACGGATACATAGAGTCTGAATCAGGGCATTCAATGAACAATGCAAAAGCTGTTCAGTTTTATTCCCTGAGGTCACACTCTTACGTGCATGTTCTAAGATTTATGTCTGCGGTGCTTATGGTTAGATGCAGTCCCAGAATTGTTGCTGTTGGTCTTGCAGCACAAGTAAGCACTAGCTTATTGTAAACAATTATGATATTCAAGCCTCTTTTTTCTGCTGGATTATGATATTCAAGCTTGGGTTTGGGGGAGAATGTTGCTTTGCATGGTAAAATGTATGTTCCACTTATAGAATATATTTTTTGTAAGTTTTCCCCCCTATCAGATGTAGAATTTTGTCGCTATGTGCATTTAGATTGCACTTTAGTGCTCAAGAGTCTTTTGATATTTACACTGATTGAAGTTGCTGGTCTTAATTTTCCAGTGATTTTATCTAGTTCATGTTGGAGTATATGATTTGTTGCTGTCATATGAATAAATAGCTCTTAATTTTCGCTTGCATTTTTGTATTTTCTAATAGTACTTCTATCACTTGCTTATGCAACAAGAATGTTTATTTTCTATAATCATCTGGATTATCAGAAATTAATCTAGTAATGTTTTCATGATGCCACTGCAGATACACTGCTTTGATGCAGTCACTCTGGTGAATAAGTTCAGCGTTCTCACTTATCCAGTTCCTCAATTAGCAGGGCAAGGACCCATTGGGGTTAACTTTGGTTATGGTCCAATGGCTGTTGGTCCTAGGTGGTTAGCCTATGCCTCTAACAATCTGCTGTCGCCTAATACAGGTCGCCTGAGCCCACAAAATCTTACTCCAGGTGTTAGTCCATCTTCTTCTCCGGGCAGTAGTACTCTGGTTGTACGCTACGCAATGGAGTCCAGCAAACACTTGGCAGCAGGAATAATCAATCTGGGAGACATGGGATACAGAACTTTTTCAAAGTATTGTCAGGAGCTGATTCCTGATGGTTCAAATTCTCCTGTATCTTCAAGTTCAGGTTGGAAAGTAGGGAGACGTTCAGGATCTGAGCCAGACAATGCAGGGGTGGTTAGTATTTCATATTAGAATGCATCTTGGTGAAAAGAAGGCTGCTGGCATGCTTTACCTATTCAGAAAGATATGTGCAATGCCCTTTGTGATTTAGATTATGTTAGTGACTAGGTGAAGTTTCTTGCAGAAATCCATAGACTTCCATGCTTCTGGCTCCTTGTTTGTCTTTTTCAAATCCTAATGAATAACGTGCTTGAAGATTAGTTCCAGAGTAGCTATCAAGCATATAAATTTGGGTAAGAGGGAGAGAGATAATGAGTGGACAGTAAAGGGACAAATGAACTAAAACCCACTATGTGTAAGTAGATTGAAATTGAAGTACAATGATTTGGATTTATTGGTGCACCCTGGATATCAAAGATCATGCTCTATTTCTCACCCTCTTGCTCTCCAATTCATTTATTTCTAGTTTGAACTTGTAAAATACTTGAAACAAACCATTTAAGTACTTAATTAGTTGATATCAAAATGAGCACATAAGCTTCTGAACTGCCTCCTCTCATATCTTGCAAGTACTATTTCTCAGATCTCTCTCTGAAGGATCACTGTGTTTGTTTCTTTTGTTGCTTGTCGACAAAATGAGAACATAAAGTCTCTGAATTTAGGTAGGAGTTTTATTGGAATCTATGCACCATTGTTTTGTAATGTCATCCTAATAAATGCACTAGGATTGCTTGAGAACTTGACTTCTGGATCCTCTAACATGAAATTTTCACTGATAAGATTATGTTATGATTATGTTAAATTGGCAAAGTATGGTTCTAATTTCTAAAAAAGTATCACAGGTAGATGGTATTTTGTGTCCTATATTACATCTTGCTCACTTTAATGAAGCAAAGAAGTCTATAATCCTTGAGCTGGTTTGTAAGTTCTAGATACATAAATGAAATTAACAGATGTTGATATTATGACATGTAAAAGTGGTGAATATGTCTCTGTGTGAACCAGTTTTTACTGATGAAGTGGATCTTCCTGAACTTGAATGATCAATTTCAGGTAGTTATCAGGGATGTTGTCTCGCGAGCTGTTATTTGCCAATTCAAAGCTCATACAAGTCCATTATCTGCACTTTGTTTTGATCCTAGTGGAACCCTTCTGGTTACTGCCTCAGTGTGTGGGAATACAATCAATGTATTCCGAATCATGCCATGTTGCACAAGCAGTGAATCAGGCACTTGGCATTTTAATTGGAGTTCTGCTCATGCACATCTATACCGTTTGCATCGTGGAATGACATCTGCTGTTAGTACTGTTGCTCTCTCAGTGTCTTATAGCTTTTACTTCTCTATGTAATTTCCTCATGCTTGTTGCCTTCTGTTGTATGTTGACAGATAATCCAAGACATATGCTTCAGTGACTACAGTCAGTGGGTCGGCATTGTTTCATCGAAGGGTACTTGTCATGTTTTTGTTCTCTCCCCATTTGGTGGTGATCCTGGGTTCGAAGGCAACAATACCAAGGGTGAAGAATTCTCCTTATTTCCATCATTATCTGTACCCTGGTGGAGCAATTCATCTTTTATGAGTAGCCGCCAGTGCCTTCAACCTCCTCCTCCTGTTATATTATCAGTTGTGAGCAGGATTAAGTACAATGATTCTGGGTGGCTTAGCACCATTAGCAATGCTGCTGCTTCTTCTACAGGAAAGGTTTTTGTGCCATCTGGTGCTGTTGCTGCTGTTTTTCATAATTCAATGTCTCAGAGCCTTCAGAATGGGAAGGTGCAGTCTAATGCTCTTGAGTATTTGTTAGTTTATGCTCCATCAGGTCATGTAATTCAGCATAAACTCCTACCTTCAATTGGAGTTGAAGCTGGTGATACTGGATTTAAAGCACGTCCTGGTTCATTTTTGCAAATACAAGAGGATGAGCTGAGGGTGAAAGTTGAGCCTGTTCAGTGGTGGGATGTTTGTAGAAGGTCAGACTGGCCAGAAAGAGAAGATTGTAACTTAGTGACTACTCTCGATAGGCAATACACTGCCACATCAAGTGCTGAGGGTGAGGTTAATTATGGAATTGGTCTAATGGACATAAATAAAATTTCTGTCATTAAAAAACCTATCAATACAAAACCAATCAGGAGAGATGCATCCAGGTCTCGTGAGAAATCCCATTGGTATTTATCTAATGCTGAAGTACAAGTGAGCTCTGGAAGGATACCATTTTGGCATAAGTTGGAGGTATTTGTTAAATTGAATTGCGTAAAGTAATGCTTTTTCTTGAAGATTCCGCCAAGCAATTTTTCATTTTCTGTTTTTGTTTTTTAGATTTCTTTGTACACTATGAATTATCCAAACGGGATTGCATTTGTGGGTGGGGAGTTTGAAATAGAGAAGCTACCAATGCAAGAAGTTGAAATTAAGCGGAAGGAGTTGCTTCCTGTTTTCGACAATTTCCACAGCATAAAATCTGAATGGAGTGACAGGTATAGCATCTCAGTTATATGAACCTTCACTTATTCTTTTGTGCTTCAGGGTTTTTGCATAAGCTGCAAATGTTGTTTTGTGTTGATGAGATTCTTTTAAGATATATGTCATTTAATCTTGCAAGTGTTCATGTGACCTCTTGGTCTAATGATACATATAATAGAGTCTTTCTTCTACATATGTCTTGGAAATTATAATTGAATATACACTGCTTTTTCCAGTAATGGAAGCTTTATTTGATTAGGCTACAAATTCTTGTTGCTTTCCTTACTTTTAATTTAAATTTTTTGTATTGATGATATCTTGAACATAGTCTTTCTGTTTCATATGTCATTGGAATTTTCATTGGGTCCTGGAGCATCTCAATTTTATTTGATCTCTTGCTCTAGTATCTCTTTTTCCATTGTACTTAATTTTGTATGCATCTCTCTTTTAAACAATTATTGCCTTGTCTGTTGGCTATTGAATCAATTTAATTGTTGATCAATATGATATTTGCCTAAGAAGAACAAGCACATCCATTTAGCTTTTCAAAGAAATTTAAGAGTTTATTTCCAAGTGATCCAATCCATACTATGTTTCAGAGAAGTAATCGCTTTCTATCCTACCTCCATGTTTGCTGTGAGTCCTTATCTGTTTATTGTCATCCAATGAGTGATCTTTTCTGTTCTCATGTCTCAAGAAGTCAAGCCATGGGAAGATATCCTGCTTTTGCTCCTCGTGAGCTGCACCAAGCTAAACTCCAAGTTGCAGAAGAGACTGTTATATGCCACTCAAAACCTGCATCTCTTAGCTCTACTGAAAGCTCTGATGGCGGTAAGCTTTTATGAGACACCTACTCTCTGTGTCCTTTTCAATACTTTTGAAATAAGTAGTCAAGACTAGAGGCAATCATTCACATTTGATTGGGTCAGCATGGGTTTCTGGTATGGTAGATCGGAAGACTGCAGCAGAGAATGTCAAAAATGTCTCTTGGACATTATTCTTAAATGCATGGATAGATGATATTTGCCAAATGCAGATTTTGACCCTTTTTCTGGTAATTTTTTTGGGCCATTTATCTGGACAATTTTAGAATTGGATTCATTAATTGATTTCCCTGATGAATGAGTGAATGTTATATTCATAAATTGAGCATTCTCTGAAACACATGAACATATCGAGAGTACATTATTGCTCCTTATCAAATTTTCAGGCATCATCTATACTTGATTGATCATGAAGGTATATGCTTATGCCACGTGGGACTCTAATTTGTCTTCTTTCTCAACATGCTACAGGCTCTTCCAGGAGGGTTGAAAATTTTCTGGATATCGATCATGTGTCTGCCGAGAAATCTTATGCTTTCACTTGTCAGTCTTTGGATGATTTTTATCGGGAAAAAAGGGCAAATTTCCTTGTTGATTCTCCGATGCTGCTGATAACGGAGTCCTCTGACACTGCTCAAAATGTAAATTATGTAGACAGTCCTGTCAATAACTACATCACAGGCGGTTTATTGCTGCTAGAGAATAACCTCCCTACTCCTGGAATCATGTCAAGTGGGCCATTTCCTGCAAATGCTGGCTTTGGCAACAGAATTTTTGACCCAGTTGGTGATGTCCCTAAGGACGAGCCTAAACCTGCAACTTGTCATGATCATTTGGATCTGGGGCTGTTATTCAAGGAGGGCTATTGCGAGGCCGTAGAGCTTGATCGTTCCAGTGCACTAAATGAAGCTGTAAATGACAATATCGACAGCTACAGCGACCAAGAAAGAGAGAAACCTGAGGATGGAATGCTCGGTGGCATATTTGCTTTCTCCGAAGATGGTAAGTTACTCTGATTTCCACTTGGAAATTACATGGTTGGTCTTCCGCCAATCTGATTCGATTTGATTGTTCAGCTGGAATCCTATCTATTGTTCTCTGCTCCTTCCTGCAGGTTGACTCATTCCTCTCCAGCACCATGTTGATGTCTGATGCCATTCTGGGAGAACCAGATCTGAGTTTTGCCATGCCAAAGTAATCAAACAGCTTCCATCAAGTTATTTCTTTATGACCAAATGCCTGCCGCATATGTGTGCTTGTGCCCCGTTCTCTTCTATCTCTCTCTCTCTACCTCTCCTTGTACATTCTGTACATCTCAGACATTCATAGGTATATCGGGGGTTGCCGGGCTTGTGGTCTAGAATATTTGTCGGGGGTGAATCTGTGTTTGCTGCTTTTCGGCCGAGCTTTACATGCACAGAAATGTTGTACAGGAAACACTTTGTTGTGAACAACTCCTCAAGTTCGTAATTGTCTTTTGCCACCTCGTGAACGAGGGAAAGAAGCAAGACGAATGACAAGGAGGAAGCAGAGATAAGTCGGTGTCTGTTCATAATCCCTTCAGTTGCCCGACTGGCGCAGTTCCCATCACCGTTAAGATTGATGTACTTATTACGTCAGTCGATGAGGATCATTGCCTCGTGTGCTGAACCATTGTTGTGACGAGTTCTGTGATCTGTTTGCCTTGTTCTCAGCATGGCTCCGTTAGTCGGTTCTCCAACCGAGCGTCTGCACGAAGTCTGTTGGGGAAACGGTTTTTAGATTTCATTCGAAGATGTGCGTCGTTGAATAAATCCCCAATTGGGTTAAAACCCATTCAAGCCCCATCTTCTAAGGATGCACGAGACTTGTGAGTCCGCTCGGCCCAGAGATGCAATTTTGTAAGCGAGCAGCATGCGCCAGTGAAGTATTGACTTGAATCCACATAGGCAAATTCAGATCAACTCGACCCAGGCTTGGGTCCTGGGTGTTCTGCTTTTGCAAGTTTGCATACACAGTACGGGCAAATGCCTGTACCTATGCTTTTCGGGCATTGCTAAGAGCCTGTTATAGCCAGCCTGGAGATTTCAAAGAGAAGCTAATGTCGAAGCAAATAATGATGCATTCTACAACGAAGTATAAAATAATATACATGAGTTCACAACATGAGCCTAGACACTACTCATGTTCATGACATTTAGCTCTTCATGAGCGTTAAACTCATGCCCCGGAAGTACACAACTTGATCCCATCCTGATATTCAGCATCCAAAGCTGAAATCAGATGAGTTTCAACTGGGGGGGATATTGACATATTTACTAAGGAAAAGCTTAGAAAAGCTACAGGAAAATACAACATAGAGACCTTCATGTCAGTACCTTTCCTAGCTACCCAAATGAACACCATCAACTCCCATACCACCCATTAGAAATGGCACCCAAAGAAAGCCAGGACCCAAAAAAGGAAGGACAAATGAAGAGAAAAAAGTAGTATTACGCAATCATATACTACAAACTATGGCGGCAGAAGAAACTAAGGGAGGGAAAATTTTGACCTGAAGTGGACATTATGTCAAGCTTGTGTTCCATTATGTATATTGCCTGCCAGTGGGTGGTTTCCCAAAAGGTCTCTGTTAATGCAGTTAGTTGGAGTGGATGAAGCTCTTGATCTCATCCATTAGGCAGTAGAAATGGTCATTATTGGGCAAAAAGTAGAACCCAATCGTGGCTTCTTTCAGGTGCAGTAGCTTCACCTCATGGCCCGCTTTCTTGAGTCCTTTGACATAGGCCAGTTGCCAGTCCTGAACGACGTCCAAGCCAGGGACAACCACAAGGCTCTTTGGGAACTTGAGACCCTCAAGGCTCCTCCCTCGAGGACCAAATGGGTTACAGGCAGGATGATCTCGATCTTCCCCTTCAGGAAGAAAGGCCCTCCAGTACCAATCACGATCCCGGATAGTGACAAAGTACTTCCCATCAAGCCTCTTCTCGGACTCTGTTCTCTCTTGGCCACCAAACATCGGTTGAAGAAGGATGTTGCCCAACACTTCCACCTCTTCATCAGCCGCTCGAACGGCCACATGGTGGGCGATATTGCCACCTGAGCTGTCGCCAGCCATGTACACGTAAACCTTCTGGTCCTGCCCACTCTTAAGCCACGGCCTAGACTTGACCCACTTGAGGGCAGCCCAACCGTCTTCATAGGCACAAGGATATCGATACTCAGGTGATCGCCGATAGTTTACTGAGACCACTGCAGCACCACAGATGCCAACCAGACGGCGGCAAACAGTGTCATAGATCGCACTATCGGCCGAGGAATGGGTGAAGCTTCCACCATGAAAGAAGATGATCACAGGGACAATATCTTTCTTGCTTAAGGGCTTTTCAAGATCCACTTTCCCCCAATGAGATTCCTCAGAAGGGGCCGGCAAATAGACTCTGTTCAACAATCCTGTCGCTTTCTCTACGTGATCAAAGGAGAAGACTCCATTGACAGGGATAGCGTTAGTGACAACTTTGCGGTCAAGGAACTCAGAGAGTTCCCGATTGAACGTCCCATCAGGACGGCGTTGGAGGTTGTACGTTAGCTTGAAGTTGGAGATAAGAACCCAAGTGTTGAGAGGGACAACACTCTGCACAGCAAGAGAGTAGAATGGAACCCATCACATATCCAAGCTTGAAAATGGATTACTGCTCTTTTAGTATTTAGTTCAGTTACCATACAAATGGAGAGACAAAGAGGATTTTGAGGAACACAATCCAGTGAGGTTGACCTGACAGTTGCTAAATATAACATCCTGGACTAGGAATTTGACAAAAACATTCAGACTTCGACGAGTTTCATCCAAGTCGGTCACAAACTTTTATAAATCTAATTTATATTCATAGCACGGCAATCAATCCATAATCTCAGCTCTATTCCAAGGTGATATCACTTCGTCATATTATCCAACAACCCAACACTAACCAGAGGGAATGTAGAGAAGAGGCATAGTAATGGCAGAGGGAAAGGGCAGGCAAGCAAGGATCGCAGCCCAAAGCCCTCAATACATCAATCCACTCGAAATTTTCATCTTCCCATGATCATCTATTATCAATACCAATAGAAATTACTTCATATCCAGATGGGGAAGCAAAAAATTAGAAAGTGGGAAAAGAGAAAACCCCGGAAAAAAGACAGCCCTTTTATACGAACTTCGACAAGTTACCATAAAATAAAAATAATTAGGGTCACTAATCGGCAAAAGCACTACAAGCAGCGAGAAAGAAGCTAAAGAAAAACTGAATTTCGGGAACCTCGGAGATTCCATAAAAGCTATTTCCACGCAATCAACAGACCCAGAAGAACAGGTGCGTCCCATGAAACAGCTCAGACAGTTCGAAAGATGAGGATCACATTAGGGTAACGATTATAAACGGCATCAGAGGAACTGGGGAAATGAAATTACCTTAGATTCATTGCCGTTGACTTCATTACTGCCAGCCATGACAGTGACTAAGCTAAGACCCCAGCCTTCTGAGATTCAAGAACCAGACCCCCTGAAGAGGATGAACCCTCTTACTGTCCTTTCGTTAGAGGACAGGCACGATCATCAGGGGCAAAGACCTCTTATCGGAAGGAAACAAGGTAACACTATAAAACTCGATTTTTCAACAGCCTACCTCTTCCAGCAGGAGCATATGGAACGTCTATATCTCTCAAATCAAACCCTGCTCGTTCTGCAGGAGACTCCTGGGATAGAAAGAGAACAGGGAAGGAGCACAGACAGCTGCTCGGACCCACCAACAGACCGATGCTTAGAGATCAACGATTATTATGTCCCGTGCACGTTTGCAGCAGAAATGGAGAAGGCACTGGCAGGGAACCCCAGCGAGAGGCGAGAGGGCGATAACAAGGGCGGAGGGAGCAGAGCACTAAATATGGAGGAGAGGCAGACGGAGAGTCGAGTAAACCGAGACGTTAATATGATATAATACGACAAAATACAGTAAACTTGCCTAATCCTCTTTAATTAAATATTTTTGTGTTTTTATATATATTTGAATATATAAGTGGCTCAAATTTAAAAAATAATATGGGAATATGATAATTAAGTAGTATAAAAAATTACATAATAAAAATTAAATATATAATTAATTAATTATTAGGTTAAGAATAATATCACATTACCGAATCTCCTCACTTTATATTTTTGTGTATGTTAAGTGTAATTGAACTTTTTTTATTTTACATCACGCAGTATCCCCGGGTCAACCGAAATATATATCGAGACTAATTTATGCTAAGACTGGAATTTCTAGAAAAATTTATGTTGACCCTCCCAACCTAAGATTTCATCCTTGAATCATACATTTAGGATTTAGTGAAAAAACTATTAGTTTAACTCTAAATTGGTAAATGTAATTGGACCCGGTTAAAGCTAAACCTGTCCATTACTATTTTTCTCTTTATTGTGGAAGGGTGCGATAAATCTTGCTGATCTGTCATCTCAGCTTTTAACAGGATTTTCTGAAATATGCCCTTGGGTATATTAAATGTAATTAATGATTAGATTATCATCACTTAACTAATTTAAAAAAATTTCAATGTCTAATTTACCCTTCATTCAAAATTGGAAATAATTTATGTGGAATTAGTTCCCTCTCACCAAATATAAAAGCAACATCCACATAATTAATTGAGGAAAATGAAATTTCAAATAATTAATTTTTATAGTTTTGTATGGTTTTTTTGGGGTTTTAAAGAAATTTCTTGGGATTTATAATTTTTGGGATAATTTTAAAATTTTTAGGCCGATTATTTTGAATTTTTGGATATTTTAGAATTTTTAGAATATATAAATTTATAATTTATATTCTTTTAGGTTTTTTTTATTGGGCAAGATTATTTTGATATATTCTTTATAATTAATTTTTCTAAGCCATTAGTAGATCGACAATTTGTTTCTAAATTTGACGAAAAGGGCATTATTTGTGTTGAAATTATATTTGTTTGTTAATTAATAATAGTTAAGACATAAACAGAAATCTATCATTACTTATCATGCGACCGTTAGAGCACATAATAGACAAATACTCTCATATTATATTCGTCAACTCGATCTTTAACATGTTGTAATTGTGTTTGACATTTCTAACCTTAAGAGGTAACAAGACCTTTTGAACGGCTTAATTTAATTTAATTTTTTTTGTTTTCCCACATAAACCAATTTTTCCATGCAATTAATGCTCAATGCGGTGGGACACGACATGACACAAACGTGCGACAACTTGTACCGATCAAGATCGGTTGCAAGAGAAAAAAAAAACACTTGTATTCGAGATGTGGGATTTTTTCATGACCACGAAAATAAACCCTTTTTTGGTATGCTCTTTGAACTCGAGAGAAAAAGGAAACCGACATATTGGAAGATCAAATTCCCCGATGATTGAGCTTCGCCAAACCAGAGGCCGTACATTGTTGTGTCCAGTCTCTTACTTTTTTAAGTATAATAAAATTTTGATATAGACCCGAGTCCCCTATAAGGCCAGCGGGAACTTGACCCGAAGATCGGAACAAGGCTCGTGGTCGATACTTGGTAAGCCCGAGATTGGAATAAAGACATCCGACTCGCGCATGGTTGTTGGTAAGTCTGAGTGCATGATACCCTACTTGAGGATGAAAAACTTGATTAGGTGGATCTTGCTCCAAATAGGACCGAAAGAATCATTATATGGGACTGGATTATAGAGGAAAACAACAAACATATATGGAATTTATCCTATAATTACACGTTCCTCGAGCATCTGGCACTCGGGCAATAATACATAAGACATATATATATATGTATATATACATTACATGTGACAGATGATAACCCACTAATGACTCGTCGAATCAACATCCGGATGTCTGTCGATCGAGCTTTCGTGCAGTTTTAAAGGGGAGGAGAAAATTTAAGGGGGCAAGCTACATAATTTATAGCTACAAAGGACTGGTTGGTTGGTTGGTTGGCTGGCTGGCTGGCCATTGGCATGCCAAATTCTGAGGCATCGCTTTCTCTTCCTCGGTCGGATTGACAAAATAATCCCCTCTTGTCAGTGTCTGTGAGGTGTGAGGACAGGTTAACTCAGAACAAAATGCCTACAGTGAAACCCATTCTCCACTGGCTCCCAAGACTTGTTCTTTAGTGGGGTTTGATTGTAACATTCAACATGATTAGGATAAAGCTCTCATCATCACATGCCATGGGGAGTCAAAGTTGTTGCCAAGCACAACGCACATGAGAGACGCATATATTTGTTAGCTGTTTTTCTTCACATACGTACTGTGGCTATTCTCTAACCCATTACATTATTGAATTTTTTTTCCCTTTAAAATGAGAGATTCACCTGCGCCCGATTCATACATGAACGTTGTATAAGTTCGTGCATTTGGGTAAACCTATTGGCTGGCGATGGCATACGTATGAAAGATATCGCCGAGAGTTAGAATATGCTATTCTTTGCACTCGAAATGGCTCTTCAAGTTTCTCCATTTTCTATTAAGTCGTGTTGTGCTGAGTATTATATACATATACATATATATATATAATATGACTTTGTTACAGATGACACCTTAACCCATCCCAGATCCAAATGACAGCCTCATCTTGACCCTTAATTGTCTCTTCAGGGTCGAAATGAATTTTTATAATTCAACGCTTTTAATTAAAAAAATAGTGCAATTCTATAATTACAGGTATGATTGATTTTTTTCCTCATCGTGATGATTAAGAGATATGAGCTCCGCGACGATACATGTAGCCCCTCGAACGAGGTCGGCCGGGGTCTCTCGTCTATTTTCTTCCTCGGCGGGCCCCGCCGCCGTTGGAGGATTCCGGGGGGATTGTGGGGGAGGAAACTGGATAGCGATCAAAGCTGTGGGCGGACGGTCACTGTTCTGTTCTATTTGGACATGGGGAAGAACAAGAGGAGGAGGGGACAAAAGCTTTGGTTGGTGGGTACCTATTTTTGACAACGCCTCGCTACTTCGTACCATGAATAGCGCCCGACCACTCATCATTAGGAATCCTAACCCCACCTTATCTCCACCAAGTAAAGGACATTTTACCTTTATTATCTTTATTAAAAATAATCGGCATAAGTTAATTGAGGCAATTGTGAATTTATGCATATTCCCTTCAATTAAGATATTTCATTGGAGTAAAATGTATATTATGAGATATTTATAGTTTAGTAGTAGACCGATTCGATTCAATTAATAGTTATGATATGTTGAATTTATGAATTCTTCTAGATAATTTAGACCAAGAAAAGGGGAAGATCCCACCAATCATGGGTCTGATTCCTTTCTTACTCGTGTAACCCAGCAAAATCATCCACGCATGGGCTCGGATATAAATTTATCTAGATCCGTGATGCTGGCCTAATCGGGTCGGGATTTATCTTCCTTCCTGTGTAGATTAGATTATTAGAGAAGACCTTCGGGGGAGTACGGCTCTTTGAGCCTCGTGCAGGCATCAACCGACCGCAACTGAGATCGATTCAGGACCCTCAACGAGCAGCAACTCCTGACGTGTCCTCGCAGCCAGGGACCGAGGAGGGAGAAGTTAGAAGGCCAATCAAGACAGACATCCACGGATGCCGCATGCGTGGAATTCAAACGAAGCATGTGTCGCGGGAGTCGCAGCAGTCTTTGGATGACAAAGCAAAATTTTGCTTGGTTCAAGAAGTGTCCCGATCACACGCGCCACCCTGCACGAGCAGAGGCAACTGCTCCTTCGGCCGCTGATGCTAGAGATGTTGTCATGTGTGTCAATGCGAAATTTTGCAAGATTTTTGGGGACATTGCTAGCGCTTTTGAAGCTGTAAATGGTGCTTCCCACAACCTAGGCTCAGGTACGCATGGAGACGGCGGACCGTGATATGTATCTTTGTGATGGGAGTGGCTCTTACATCCCTCTTACGGTAGTACGAATGAATTCGGATTACTGATTTAAAAAGGAAAACAAAAAAAAAGAGAGAGCTCCCATCTCGATCTTACACGATTTTCCCATGGAGTCGTCTATGAAGAAAAGGAGGGAAGAAGTGTATTGGGTCCGCGCGAATGATGACGCTACACGAACACACAATACTCCGTCGGTCTCGGATTTTGACTCGGAATCCACGTCACTAATGAGAATACCATTAAAAAGAATAATTGTATTCTAAGCTAAAATAAGTAATAGTTTCCTATTCTACGATAATTATGAACAATACCCCCCAAAAAAAGAAAAAAATAAAAAAGTTAAATTAATGCAGAGAAGAAAAAACATGAGAGGATACATCAATATATATATATATATGTGGGTATGTGTATGTAAAATAGGCATGAGATGTAAGTGCTGAATCGACTGGTTTATTTGGACGTATCCTTTGGACTTACTTTGAGGTAGCTAAGATTCATTGCGTCAAGTAATTGTCGTTTTTGATAAGCAAGCAGGTTCATCGGTATTTGGAGTAGAAATCAACTTGGTCCTTAAATTTAAACTGTCCGACACAATAGTCCCTCGAGTTTAAAAGAGTCTAGCAATTTGGTCCCACGATTAATTCTCCGTGACGGAATGACCGACGTCATCCGAAAATGCAGTCACGTGCCACGACCTGACTTACTTTGACGACGTTGTCGGAGGGCCATCTCATCATCAGAATGTGGTGGCCAGCACTTCATAAATCCCCGAGCGAGCGACGGTATGGTTAGGCATGTTAAACGCCCCGTCTTGTCTGGAACCGGCCTGTTAAAACTCTTAATGGGTTTGGACTATCTCCAAAACTGACTTGTAATTACTCTTATTGAGTTAATAAATAGTTACGAACTAAGTTTAAAAAATAAGTTCGTTGAACTAGAACTGACTTTGCATGTTTTCTTGTTGAATCGGCCCAGAATTGTTTAGGAATAGGTTCGGATTGCCAAAACACAGCAAATTAACCGTTAGATTTTGTATGATCAATTTAATTTTTTAAAAATATTTATTTTAAATAATTTTTTAAAATAATAATAATAATAGAAGATGAACGATTCACGGATTAAACCGGTCAAAACCATGAGCGGGCCCGCTTATAAATGGTCTCGCGCTAGTTCATGTATGCTTAAATAATGACTCGTAATTGAATTGGTCTGTTAAGAAAATAGACCTAATTATAATCAGGCCAAACGGTTCTATGCCAATTTTGAACCGGTCCGGACCACCGCTTTAACCACCCTAGTTATGGTAGCCATCGGTGAGGCCACACAACACCTAATTAGATGCTAAGTCGAATATGAATCCTAGTTCAATATCTTAGGGATATGCTCCATGAGATTGCGGGTGATCAGTTGAGACAGGGCAGTACCTATTACAAGGATTTGCATGGAAGTTTCTGATGAGACGGTCGCATGCGCCGATTTAGGCGGTGATGGATTGCCTTACCGAGAGCCACCACCCACAGCGACGAGGCTGTTGGTTGGCACGTCATGTGGTCGCCGACAACCACGACGATGTCCTCAGTACTAACGCATTTTAATTGATCAACTAGGAGGAATGCAGATATCTATGCTGAGTAAAGTAGCCCATTAAGCCATCATGCAGGCTATAAATATTATTATTATTTATATAGATAGTATATTGTATCATATAATTGACTAATTCGATTGATAATATATTGTATAACTTAAAGTACATTGTTAATTTTTTACATACTGATTTTTAAGAGTTTTAAACATTAAATTTAATATATTATTTGTTATGAAGTTAGCAATGAACTAGCGGGATAGGGAGTAAATACTAATTTTTGAAGAAAAATTATTCAATATTATAGGGTTTGCCCTTTTTCTTCTTGCCTGCCTATGCCTTGTCCTTGCGTGTCCCAATCATGATTATTATGCAAGTTGCTTGTCTTACATTAATTAAGCATCCTTTTGAATTTAGTTAAGCATAATTTGAAGGAATTACAACTAATTGCAGTGTTTTTTTTAATTGGATACACTTGCTCTTATTGGACTACAGCTCACATACATCTCACCTAATAATATTTATTTCGATCAGGTGGAAAAGCAGAATAGTGGTTGTCCGATTGTGGGTTTCTCGGGTACAAAGTGAGCCACTTCGACTCGTTTATCCGATTCAGAATATGACTGATCTGACACGGTTAACATTCAAGCCCCGAGAAATTCGATCGATAAGTTGATAAGTCGAGAATTGTCCTCCCTTGAATCGACTAGGAAACTAAAGCATGTATAAAAGCTGTGTAAAAGTAAAATAGAATTTCTTCATTTTTCACTTAGTTATTTAAGCCTCTATTGTTAGAGAGAGCCTAGTCATCTTCACACTGCTATCTAGAATTATGGATGGGTCATCTGATACTAAGTACAAGGGGAGATATACGTTATGAATATATCAAATAAAACACAATTCATCAGCACCTAATTTGCTGACCGGCCCACAGGTCTCGATCACAGCCTCCCGCTAGTTTCCACGGGCTCCGGTAAAAATCGAGTGTGGAGGGTCCTCAATGCATTAACCTGTGTAGATATCCCCGTACAAGAGCAAAACATGAGGGAGTCCTCAGCCGTACTCGAGCACCGGCCTACCACATCATGCACATAAAAGTCGTGGTTGGAGGAGGAAGATCTTGAGTGGATCTGGAACCGGCTCCCCGTGTCAGCTGGAAGCTCTCAGCCCCGCCCAGTCGAGGCGGAGTCCACCAGCCGAGGCATGAGGAGACCGCCGGCCGACGCGCCTAGCCATATGTACATTGATCCGTACTGCAAGTATGAAACCGAGACACACTGTGGCTTAGCCATTATCACATCAGGGAAAAGACTGTCTTGACCCAATTTAATGAGCTTATTTCCCTCGCCCGTCAATAATGTTACGTGTACCCTACAAAGGGGGACTCTTGGCAGCTTGTGACTGTGAGCACGGTCAACAAAACGACAGAGGGTCTGTCTTAGTTGTTGCAGCTTATTGGATCAATTCAATGTATACCATTCGAGCGCAAATGGGGCCACCAACACGAATCTCGGAAATGTTGAGAAGTGATCAATTGCACTCAAGATTTCTTACGCACGTAATCTTGTTTGTCTTTTTTGGAAGGGAAATTAAGGGGTAGATATCTACACGTGTTGTATTTTGTCTGAGAGGGGTCCCAATAATTTCTTTCAGGTAGAAGACAAGGAAACCCTAATTAGGGTTTCCCTTTCAACTTTTTTTTTTTCCATTGGAGTTGGACAACATTTTGCATGGGAATTGCGTTTCGGATTCGGACTTCTCCTTCGGCCATCTGTATCCCTCTCTTGCTTTGGTTTTTGCAACTGCAAATTGCAAATGACCCCATTTTTTGGAATATACATACATATATATACTTATATATATTCGATATGTGTAATTCATTCACTTTACAAGTGTAAGAGCTGATCAAAATCGACTCAAGTGAGATGTATGAGTTTTTTTTTGGGTTTAAATCAATTATAACCTACTCCTGTACGACAACAGTGGATGATTAATATGGACAAAATATGACGTTTCATCATAGTGGGACAAAATGAACATATGTGAGGTGCACCTGCTTACACGGATGCGTATTCTATATCAAGGCCAAAGCTTTTAGTGAATTGTGCATTGGTCCCTAAAGTTTTCTCTTTTACATTATCCTGTTCTCTTACTTTTAGCCCGTCAGTTCAGAATCAGGTTTCAGTCTCCGTGGCCCGCAGGTGCGGCAATTTTGATCCGGGCAGAAGATATTAAACAGGCTGAGTAGATTTATATATGTCTGAATCGTGACCTGTAACAGAATTAAGCAGTTTTAGGCACGTTTTAAACCGATTTGGCCCGACACGTCCTTTTAACAACACTACCCAAAATGACCTATGTTACCAAAGGCTCTCTTTCTTGACGGTAGGAAGAAATAGAACTGTACAATCCGAAAAAGCGTCTGGAGATTAGAACGTAACTGGAAGATACCGATGAACATCCAAAGAGACCAGCCCTCTAACTAAAGGTAGCAAACGACATCAGAGATGTCCATGAAAACAGCCTAACCCGCGGGATAAACGGAAGAACCTGAAGAGTTCATGACCCCTGTGCTGACGAATTTGATGGATTCTTGCTCTTGTTTCGAACAATCAAGCTCGCAGCAGCAGCCTTCAGAAGGGTAACCTCTCTGCGGGCGTTTTGTACGTTCCTCTCGATCTGATTTAACATCAGCAACACGATGTCCATTTTATCACTAAGTTCAGAAACGCTGTTCGTGATCTGCCAGAACATCCCCATGGGGCTCAGGTCATCGTGCGGTGCAATCCCCGAGGCGGATGGCCTCGCTGCTGTTGTAGCAGCTCGGTTGTGGATCGGAGGATTAGGCATTCGGACTAATCAGTAGGCTTCCCCACTCCAATACCGAGGAGTTATTTATGCGCTAATTTAATTCTATGAGAGGACCCCTCTGCATTTTGATAATCAAGTACAGTCTAATTAGATCATCAACATCGTCATCATTCATGGAAAGAACAAGCAGAAGAATAGAATACTTCGCATACCATGTATATTCTATAACACGGTCATGATTGATAAGTAGCATAACAGCTCGATACCATATTCTCGTAAGCAATTCTATTGTATAAGAAAATATCTTATCAAAGTATCCTGCAGCTAAATTTTTGGAATCATTTTCTGTCAGACTTCTTCTACGTGATGATGAAGCCCCTCTCATCCATGCCGTGTAAAGGAGAGCTTCTTCCAAATTATCGAATTTGAATTAGTTCTGGATTTGGTAGGAAGGTTATTGCATGCTTTACATAGCATACCTTCATCTGTGACAATTAGGGTCCTTAATCCAAAGGGAAAATTATATGACAATGCAGAACAGTTTACGGTTCACAAGTTATGCAGGAAATACCTGAAAATGCTCCCACAGTTGCCAATTGGTCTGTCCTATCACTTAGCGACCACCAGAATGAAAGTACCAAAATGATGATTTTAGCTTCAGCAAGGCCTCTCCAAGTTGCGGGTCTCAACCAGCTATACTTAGGAATCACAAAGTGATGCTGACATTGGAATATAAACCATGAGGAGCCAACTTGTAAAGCTGCACATAGAAAAGCAGGCAGCATCCCAGGGTATTGCATTATGTTAGCAAGTAGTACTACTATAAGCTTGTTTCATCTCCCAGAGTGGCGTCTTTTCTTATTGTTCCCCTCCTGCCTCTTCCATCCATCAATTTAGGCTAGCAATGAAAGCATCTAATCAAATTTCTAATATGATATACCTTTTAATACTGCTTAACAATTCAATATTGACAATCTACTTCCTATTGACCATTGAATGTTCAATAGTGCGCTTAGATGATTCAAATAATGGTTTTTCAAACCCAAATAAATCTGAGATTTTTGGTCTCAATATTATAAAAATTGGAAGCTGTTTCAAGTATTGTTAAATTATAGAATAATGTTAAGTTGTTATATATATTGGATTATTTAAAAAGATATAAAAATTGTTGTATAATCTGCTAAACATGGTTAAAAAAGATTTGCCAACCATGGAAATCTTTGTAATCTTAACGATCAATAGTGTAACGTTTCGTGCCTCAAGCATGCACATCGTATTCGCACAGTTTCTTTGATACAACCACATGCGCACACACAGCGATTGAAACCAGAAAAAGAGGAAATGAATGAAAAACACACCGGCAAAAGGGATCAAATACCCGGCAGCTGATGAACTTCTCACAAAGCAATGTTTTCTTTTAAGTTCTTCAACGCCTCCATACTTTTGCACTTTTTTTTTTTATCAGAAATCGTTTCTTGAATAAATTATAATGTTAACTTAATAATCCATTTCGCCGCTCCCGCACTCAATCAGACTGCCCTTCACCCAGTTCTCCACGGACGTAACGATTAAAAAAACAGCTCACCCAACAAAAGCACTCACCGGGCAACGGTTGCAGACGAGTCAATCCGCTCGGGAGTTATGCAAACAAATGCATGAGTTGTGCCACCTCTCTAAATTCTACGCTAGTGAAGTGGTGCTGCTGCTGCTGGGGTGGGAGGAGTTCGGGTTACAGATGACCTCCAAGAATGAGAGAGAGGGAAAGAGATAGAGACGGGGCGGAGGCAGAAGCAGTCAAGGCTCGGAATCAGCAGCAGACATGGGGAGTGGGAAGACCGAAGGTCCGAATCTCCAAGATGTGCGGGGGAGAGAGAGAAGAAGGCTGATATGAATCATGGGCTGGGCCCCCATAAGAAAGATTTGATAGGCCCAATAAAAATAGAACTGTTGCATTTAATTTTCCTATTATTAATATTAACGATATATTTTTATGTATTATATTATATTATATAATTAAAAAGATGCCGAATGAGTTACCCGCCACGTCGTTCATCCGTGGGCTGCCCTATCAGCCAATCAGAATCCAACAAATAATCCACCTGTCTACATTTCTCTACATATAAATACTCTTCTCTTCCCAACTCCCTAACCCTCCGTCGAGAAGCGCCTCCGATCTTTCCTCCCTTTCGCCCTGTCTACAATCCTCTCTCATCGTGACAGTCCGATAGGATTTGCGGAACACAAACTGCCAGCAGAATGAGCTCATCGGGAGCCGGAAAGGGCGGCAGAGGCAAGCCTAAGTCGACGAAGTCTGTCTCCCGATCTCAGAAAGCCGGACTACAGTTCCCTGTTGGCCGTATCGCCCGGTTCCTCAAGGCTGGAAAGTACGCCGAGCGCGTTGGAGCTGGAGCTCCCGTGTACCTCTCGGCGGTCCTGGAATACCTTGCGGCGGAGGTGTGTGGTTTTTTTTTTTTAAATTCTCTCCGATCTTAATCTGATTTGATCTCTCTACTCAGAGTAATTACAACAAAATTAACTGTTGCATCCTATCCTAACCATGCGATTGCAATCTCTTTTTCATTTTGTTGATAGAAACAAATTGGAGCCTTCTTGTGTCTGATTTGAATGTCTTCTTTTGTAGCATGTGTGCTAAGTTACACCTAATCGTTAATTGTGGAATGTTGTCGACAATGTGGAAGGGCCTTCCTGGAGATTATGGCTTAAGCCTTTTTTATGTTATTACATAATTGGTTAGTTTGTAAATTAATCAGTTCGCTCTGCCGCATGAGGTCTCTACCTTGAACTTGACGAAAGATTCAATATTGTCGGCTAAATTCATTAAACTGTTAGCAGTTTCTCAGCGATTGCATTGTATTGGTTCTTTCTGATAGTGCATTTAACTAAGCGCTTCTTTCATGGTTGATCAATCTGCAGGTTCTTGAGCTTGCTGGGAACGCAGCAAGAGACAACAAGAAAAACAGAATAGTCCCGAGGCACATCCAGTTAGCAGTGCGGAATGACGAAGAGCTGAGCAAGCTCCTGGGTACTGTGACCATTGCTAGTGGTGGCGTTTTGCCCAACATCCACCAGAACCTGCTGCCCCATAAGTCTGGGAAAGGCAAGGGAGATATCGGTTCTGCATCTCAGGAGTTTTAGAAATTGATGAGAAGATTTTTCGGTAACAAACCTGATATGTGATTCGACTGTTTCTCAGATAAAATCCCTTCTGTCTGTCTCTTCAAGAGGGCCAATGAATTTTTCAATCTGGGGATTTGTTTTTTTGGTTGGATGCTGAGGAAATACCGTCTTCACTCTGTGAATGATGTTTATTGCAATTGAAAACGACTAAGCTACAGTGGTCCTTTCTCTTTTCTGTAATGAGGAGGTTTTTGGATAATGGAAGTGAAAGGAGGGACATTTGCCTGATGAGATTGATTTGAGTAGGTTCTGCTTATACATATGATGATATTTGCGCAGAAATTAGCACTAGAGTTGTCATCTTGTCCAAGAATGAAGATGGAATGACAAAGCAAGAGAAGATAATTTCTGTGGCATTCGGGGCCTAGAAGTAGAGGCAACCCATAAAACCGATCTACATTCGTGTTGGTTCTAAGGCATTTCCAGTTTGGTTTGGTTTGAATGAATGAATGAAGGATCATGAAGGGTCCTTCAACTTCGGTAGTTGCGCGTATAGCCATCGTTGTTTCCGTCATAGGACATATGAGGGCTGCAGGGGGCACCCAGACCCGACCCTTCAAGCTTGCCGGTGTGGCAACTCGAAGTGTGATTTAGCTGATTAAAGTCTATAGTACGATATAGGACTTGAGACTGAAGCTTGCTCATGAAAAAATATTTTTTTTAAAAAAAGAAATAAGAGGGAATTGCTCGTGCGATCAATCTCCCATTGTTTTTCACTTAAATGATTGATATTTTCGTTGCAATCCGCAAGATGAAGCTTGACTTGCCTAATATTTATATGCAGGTGGAATGGCATGTGGGCACATAAAATAGGGAACACTTGTTAATTGACAGGGTTTAATTTCATTAAAGACAATAAATGTAGCAATATGTATTTTTTTTCGATTATATGAAAATTTCATGAGTTTAAAATAGAACAATAGAAGTGAGAATGAGATAAATTGACACAAAGAGTTCCATGATATAAATTAAATTCACAATATTTTAATTATTAGATTAAAAATGATATTATTCTATTAAATCTTATTCCTTAATAATAAGCTATTAAAAATTGAGAGTGTACGTATTTCCACCCCTTCTGTGGCTAATCTACCCCTTTGTTATGGTGGCTGTCATGGACAAACAAGCCCCGTTGCCACATTTAATGTAACAATGGAAGATGACTTTCATCAGACACTCAAACACCTCATTTCTAAGGTGCCCATCATCATGGACTGTATGGGCAGATATCAGATGGCCATTACGACTAGAGCAGCTAGCAACTGTTAGTGTTATAGACTGGGTCAAGCTTGTTTTAGGCATTGATTACATCATTGAATATACCAGCCAATCTGGAGCACGGTTTTCTCCTACAAGCCTGCATCTTTTTTTATTATTTATGGCAGGCTCGAAACGCTATCCGAGTAGATTGCACACAGCCTGATCCACTCCAGACTGCTCAACAGATTCAGCGAAGATTGCAGCGACATATTTTAGCATGGGAAAACAAGGATACTAATCAAACACGTTCCTCACGTAGGTTAAATCCTCAAGGGAAGTATTGCCGCTTTGATGCCGCTGTCTTCCCATCAGGATCTTGGATTGGCGTGGTCTTCCTTTGGTCCCAAAAGCAGACCATATGAAGGAGAGGCTCGAGCTGCAATGGAAGCTGTACAATGTCTTGTGCCTAGGAATGTCAAACACGTCTTTCTCCATGGGGATGCCCAAGATATAATTGAGGAGATTCTCGGTGTAGAAGAATCTCAGATGGTGGTAATCATGGACATCCTACTCATGACCAAATAACTACTTCTGCTTTTGAAACTTGGTATGTAAACTATATACCTAGAGCAAACAATTTCCTAGCTCATAATATTGCCCACTGGACTGCTTCTAATCATTTTGTTGGATCTATTCCTGTCCTCTCCTTCCCTTCATCAGCTCTGTTAAGGACAGAGGGGTAAGTATAGAATCAGGCTCCTTTTGTATCTTGACATCATTGATTTATGACGTTTACCATTTCCAGCAAAAAAAAAATCCCCAAGACATCATTATCCTAATTTTTCATCCAGCATGCATTTTTTTTAGTCATTTTGCACCAAGTCTTTCTTGATTATAAGTTGGTGGAGATATTCCATGCCTTTGCTTGGGAGATTTTTACCATGTAATGAGTCAGACATGCAGCCTGAACACTGAAAAATAATAACAACCTGGGAAAGAAGTGGGTCCAGTCATACCATGACGATCTTGCACAGTTGCCTTTGAAGCTATTAATGATCTAATGATATATCTTTGCCCTTTAACAGCATAGACAAGAACTCAGTGGAGAAACTGAGGTTGGCTTCAGAAGTGGAAGCTGAGGCAGCTTTTGCTGTTTGGGAAGCTGTGCAGACTTCTGCTGTACCTGAAGAGGAAGCATTAGTATCATATGCAAATTCTCAAGCTGTATAAACTGCCTCAGATGGCAGCTATAATAAGTCAGATGTTCGGCTTCATTCAAGAGCTGTATGTCTTATTTCATCATGCCCTCGTATCATGTTCATAGTCTCTGTTTTGTATTGCTTGTTGATACCATGTATTATCACCGTAGTATGTGGTCGTTGCTAAAGAAGCTGCAGGCAACTTGGGTGGGTTGGTGAGACTGCTTTCCCTGGGTCAATTTGAAAATGAGAGCAGAAGAATGATTCCACTGAATGACAATCTCCCCTATCCAGCGTAGAAGTTCACCGGGCAGAAGTCTCCTGAAGGATTGCGTGAAAAGGTGAACGGCGGGATCCTAATATTGGATTGGATATTGAGTCACCATCCGCAGTTTGGTTAACCGTGGCCTCTCTCGTAAGGACTACATTAGGCTCCACTCACTTTGCCATTTTGGGCCAGCTTATGGTCCACTTCAGCAAAATTAAGGGGGCTAGGGGCTTGGATTGGGACCTTTGGTTTTTGGAAAGGAGACTATAGATTAAGCAAACTAATTATAGTATAGCAGTATTTTTCCATCAAAAACTATTTGATGCTGCTATACAGATTATATCTACCTCGCTCAGACCCTGTAACTGGAGAGCTCCAGCCAATAAGAGGTCTTTTATGGGTTCCTACGAAGTAGGAGAACTTTGCTACGCTGCAGAACAGATTGTTATGCAAGAGCCAACAGTTCTTCAGCTAAAAGCTCCGGTTAAAGTGTTTGGCGATCACCATGGGCAGTTTGGTGATCTGATGCGGCTATTTGATGAATATGGTTTTCCTTCCAGAGTAGGAGAAATAACGTGTTCTCCTTCATCTTAAAACTCCATACCCTTCCTTCTTTAATGGTTGAGTTCCAAGGGTGCTGCTGATCTTCCATAGGAGCAAATGGTATGTCAGTTTACATTAACATTATTCTGTCCATGTGATTTGATTAATCATATATATAGTGCAGAATTTACTTAGACATCTGCTAACTGGTGAATTGAACTGTGCTGCAATCAGTAGTTTGAGTTCCTCTCCACCCCCACACACCTCACCACCACACCCACACCACCCAACCCCACCCCACCCCACCACCTTTTTCTGGCTGCAAGTAAATTAACATTGTAGTCCGGACTCCAGACTGCGTAGAGAAAGGTTATCATGATGTTAGTTTAATTGACCTGTTCATTTATTTATTGGAGCAGTTATATTGACTATCTGTTTCTGGGAGATTATGTTGATTGGGGTCAGCACATTTCAGAGACCATCACTCTGCTCCTTGCTCTTAAGGTGAGTCCCTGTCTCTAAAATGCAAATTCTCTTCTTTTCCTCCCGTTAAAATTAGCGTCTGCCAATATCTTCTGTTCTGTAAAGTTGACTTCTTGTCAGTATGATTTTGCTGATAGAATACCCAGCGAATGGGCACATGATACGGGAAAACCATCAAGCTTCTGACATTAATGCGCTTTCGGTTTTCATATTGAATGTATTGAGCGAATGGTAAGAACTGAATCACATTAAATTTGTGTTTAATTATAGATATATAACCTGATGTAACAATCTTAAGTTTCAGATCACTTTGCAACTCAAATTTAAGATTAGTTGGCAAGTGATCATCCAAACTAAATATTGGGTTTGAATCTCTATCCCGAGTCATTTTAATCCATTCTATTCAATCTCCTTCCTTTTAAATCAGTTCCATTTGTCTGGTCTCATTGTTATGCTTTTCTTGATAGTCAGGACCTTGATCAATAAATACTTGTCCTGCCTTCATCTGAGTTTCTAGATCAATTAGAAAGTTTCCATTGAATATTGAACTAAATTATTTCTCAGGGATAAAATGATGGGATATGGGCATGGACACGGTTCGATCAACTTTTTAATTACCTTCCACTTGCTGCACTTATCAAGAAGAAAATAATTTGTATCCATGGTGGCATAGGACAGTCAATACACTCGGTAGAGCAGATTGAGAAGCTAGAAAGGCCTATGAACTATGGATGCTGGATCTACAGTTCCAATGGACCTTCTCTGATATGGTTTGATCAGATTTATGCATACATTCAGTTTGCTGCACATTGTTTTCGTGTTACTGCTAGCATATTGTACTGGTTGGATCCCGCAGAGAATGACACTATTGAAGGTTGAGGCCAATGCTAAAGGCCCAGGCCTTGTCACCTTTGGAGCGTGGTACTTCAGTTCTTTTGCTCTCAGCAATGCACATGCAGTTTAAATTGTAGTTCTCTTGTATCTATAATGGAATTCCTGCTTTCAGTGTCTCTCTCTCTGTGTCTCTCTTTCAATTTGCTAGGTTAACTGGTGGTTTGATACTCTCTTAAATTGCAGCCTCATAGAGTTGCCGACTTCTGCAAGAAAAACAGACTACAACTTACTATAAGGGCCCACGAGTATGTGATGGATGGCTTCAAGCAATTTGCTCAGGAACAGTTGATAACTCTATTTTCCACAACCAACTATTAAGTTAATCAGATCATACCCTGAGGATAGAATTGAGACCCTTGAAACTAATGTGATTCTCATTCTAATATGTGGTGATACGTGTGCTTCTAGGAACCGCAAATGATGCAGGAGCTACCTTAGTTGTCAGAAGAGGCTTGGTTGTGGTACTGAAGCTAATCCATCCCTTGCCACCTCCCCTTCACTCTCTTGAGACCTCCCCCGAACAATTTGTAGAAGATAAATGGATTAGGGTGAGTGGTTTTTAACTGGTAAATATTTTTCCATTTACCATGTTGCTACAGATTCGATTCAGTTTGGGCAAATTCCACATCTGACTGCCCTACTTTTCAACTGAGAAGGATTTAGTCCACATGGAAATTTTGTCACAACTGTGCCTGAAACCACATGGAAGCTCCCAAAAAGACATTCGGTTGTTGCCAATTGAGGTGACTCACATGGTACCGGAAACCTCCCTTTTCCTTTAATGAGGTATACCGGTTTTGACAATTATGCACACCTTCCCAGAGCACTTCTTTCGCTCTACGTTTGAGGAATGGCTATATTAATATTTTTTGATTGATTTTCTGTTCTTACATCTGTTAGTTTCAACCTACAGCTGCTGTTGCATGTAAGATCAAGGCTCTGGCAAAGCACTGTGTTTCAAGAAGTTAAATTCTATTTAATTTTAGCAAACGCCTCTCCCCACGTCAATGCTACATAGAAAGTCTAAATGGCAAAAAAAGGGGGGGCCTTGAATGAGTAAAACTGTTGACACTTGACAGACAGGTGTACGGACTTAATCTGTCATCTTACAGTTTGATAGTGTCTTTCCTTGTATGTATTATATATACTGCAGGAACTAAACATTCAATGGCCCCCTACGACCAGGGGTCGTCTACAACCTGACCATGATCGAAGCTCTCTAGCATACATCTAATCCCCTGATGATTCAAACACTTCTGGGTGGAAAGCTTGAGCCATACGTGCCAGCTCAGCAATTCCTCATAGATCAGAGAGAAGACTTGTGTGATCTGTTGTATATCTATAGTACAGCAACTCCCTCATTGCATCATTATCACATTGTGTCTCCAATGGATCCCAAGATGAACATTACATGATCTAACACATATCTAAGATAGATAGGAAATATTACTTAGTCAGGGGTGTCTCTGTTCTACTGTTTAGTGTATGCAAGATTTAGTTACATTATGTAATGTCTGCAAGCACTTTCTGCTAGCCAATGAACAGCATTAGTTGGGGAAAGGGAAAATAAAACGTGAGAGAGAAGAAAAAGGTTCGTTAGGCTTTGTGTATCTTATGTAAATGCTACTGATTGATGATTTTGCATTTTACATAGCGAGGAATAATCTGGACCAGATTGTGAAGAAGTAAGACTTTGGGATTTCTCATGCTGGTGGCCAGAGGTACGTAAATTCATGAGAAGTTCTTCAAAAACAATCCTCTATCGTAATGATCTGTTGAGGAAAAGATTCAATGAGATTGCTTTGAGATATTACAGTTGTGGCAGTTCTTTGAGTCATGGACAGTAATGTTCGAGTTTGATGCATGAAAGTTGGTGCGTTAAACTTCGGAAACCTCTGGGTTCGAGATTGCCCCTCTGAGCAGCAACTTTTGAGTGTTTTTTAGTCTCTGAATTGCGACGACATACCAGCCAAACATGATATATAACGAACATTTCCATTATCTTCTGTTTCCTCATCCTTAGTCGTAGTGTATACCTCCCTGAGGATGATTCGATTGCTCGGTGAGGCAAACTTATTCGGATGCAACAGAATACTTATCAAATCATACCGTGCATAATTTTTCCCAGTCAATACACTTTCTTCGTCGTTAAACCAACTGTGCAGAACAGAGTATGAAAATTGGTTTTACATTCGAGGTTGTCAAAAGGATCACGGACTCACTTCACTTCATCGGAGGGAAAACACGAGAATACGGAGAAATCACGGCTTCCTGGACGTATAACCGGGAGTTATTCGGGTCCGGGACCCATTTGATCTCACTCATGTTGGGCGTCTCAACATAAGCCATGGTGAACTCACCCGCCTTCTCTATGCTGCCCTTCCTACCTGCTCTCAGGACCAGGCTGTTCCTGTTGTAGGAGAAGATCCCGTTGGACAAGCGGATGATGTCTCCGGGCTTGAAGGCGTCGCACTCGTCGCCCCAGAACTGGAAGTGGACCGCAGCAGTCTCGTCGGCCACGAGGGCCAAACATGTCTTGGCTTGTCCTTCCAGGTTCACCCTGCCTTTGTCCAAGAGTATGAACCGCGTGTGGATGTTGTTCTGTGCCGCCGGCGCTATGTCCTTGAGAGGAAGCATCTCGATGATGAGCCTGAACAAAGAGAGTACACAATTTCATAGGACGAACATGACAGATCAAGGGTTTCTAGATGTCGGTCGAACGAACATGACTGAAGCTGTATATGCTCTTGAATGAAATGAAAATGACTGAAGCTTAGAGCAAAAACAAGACCCCACACGGGATGGAACAGCACGGCTTCGAAGCGCCAACCGAATCCTGTCGAAGTCGGATTACGACAGACAGCAGCACAATTCAACAATCTGTTCGGATTTCTCTGACACCCAGATGCATTTTTACGGAAGAACAGCGAACAAGTATAATGGTTAACAGTTAACTATAATATGGCTCTCTCAGACATTTCTACGAACAATTGTCCGGCAAATCCAGATGACATTTTCGCATCCCCAGACATCCCACACCATGGGTTCGTTTGAATTTATTGAGAAAGCAGATGAGATGGGAGCTCAACCTGTCGATAAACAAATCTCACGATTCTTATTTTTTCTTCCCTCCGAGTACACCAAGAGCCTGCTGGGTCCTTCTGTGAAAACTGTTGCCGAGTGAATCAGTGAGAGAGGGGAGCAGAAAGATCACTCGACATTAAAGAAAAAGAAGAAGAAAGGATATGGATTCCAAAGCCTACTTATCTTCTTTATTAGGGGAAAAAACCAGCAGAAACATAAATAAATAAATAAATAAATTTATGGGTAAAGCAATCAATGAAATAGGCAATGTATGTATACACTTAATGATACTCCTTGACTGGTCTGAGCAACTTTTTTTGCTTTATACACAATTTATGTTTAGCTAGGAGGATGCTAAGCAAGCCTCCCAGAAAAGCTTGTCTTTCTCCTTCCTTTTCATGGCTTCGCAGTAGCGATGATTCAGACGATTTTTACTAGACGAATCATCGGAGAGGCACGACTTTGCCGGATCGTCATGATAAGGATGATCTTTATGAGTAATCCAACAGTTGGAAACGAATTCATGATGATCCTGATCCGCAGAAGTGGTAGTCGTCGCTTGAAGATCTCGTAGCGACTGTTGTCGATCGTTGTCTGCCAGCTCCTCCGCCTCGTTGATCTCCTCGTGGGGATCGCCCGTGTCCTGCAATGAGCTATAATCGGATGACGAACCTAAGACGCATGATTCCGCGTCGTCGTCCGCCGCTTCTCCCAGAGGACCGCTTGTCTCGTGACCAGGGTAACAGTGACGATAACAAGGGCCTTCGACAATCGGGTCATCGGGAAAATCGACCTCGGAATCTCCCCATGCTTCGAACATGAAGAAGGAGAACAGATCGTGACCGCCCTGATGAACATTGCACTCCCTCACTTTCTCCTTCCCCTGCATGTCGTCGTCTCCGGCGCACTTCACTGTTACCCGATCTTTCCTTGGACGAGTACGCATACGATCCTATTCCTATCTTCGCTTTTTGGCTATGCCGATCGGTGGAGGGACGAGGAATTTCTTTACAGGCGTTACCGGGACACAGAGACATGCTGTGTTTATATATGGAATGCTTTGCATACTAGAGGGCGAGACGTGCAGATTTTCGCTTCCTCCTCCTCGCTAAAAATCCACGAAAAACGTAAAAGTAGCGGTGGGATTATAGTTTTCAAAACCATATTAGATCGAGAATTGATCAAGATATAAGTTCATAAATTTGTGAGTTAAATCGAAAGTTTAATAAATTGAATTGTATATTTAATAAATAATATTAATAATTAAATTTATATAATATCATAATTTATAATAATTTATAATAAAAATAAATCATACAACTATTATATTAATTTCATGTTTAATATAAAATATAAATATAAATTTAGTAAAATAAAATAAATATATTATAATATATTTTTAATTTTTAATTTTTAATTTTTTTATCTATTTAATTGGGTTTGTCGGTTCGATCAAAAATCGACTGGTTTAATCGGAATTGACCTTATCTTAATTGCAATTGAATTAATTATAGAAATCAAACCGAATGAGTGACCGATTTGCCGTCCAGCCGATCGAATTGGTCGGCTCGATCAACTTTTTAAAACTATGGGTGGAATACAGTTGGAATATCTTGATATGGGATTAGAAAGTTTGGATCTACACAGTACTCTCAATGAATAAAATTACAATAAATATAAATTTTCCACATTTTTAAAATTCACAAAATATCGTTTTGAGGCAAAGAAGGGTCCAGCTGAGTCAATCAACTCATCATGATAAGTGTTAGGTTTTTGGGTAAGTGTTTCGCATGGAAAAGGACGCAGACGAAGGGATCCTGTGGGACAGCCGATATGATGATGGGTGTGCGGAGACTAATACCGGCAGCTCGTTTGACGGTTGTTGGAAATGGAAGTCCACGTCAAGCTTCTAGAAGAAATCCCGACATAACTAGGTCTTGGTGCGTCCGACATAGCCCGGAGATAAAAAAAAAAAGAAAGAGCTTTGCAATTTCACCAAACTTCGGGGTAAATATAGGATGAATATACCAACTTTGATCCAATATCTCTTCTCATCAATCCATTTTTAAAATTTTGTATCTTGCAAACCACGTGCAAATCTCCTCCTCCTTTGTGCACTAGATTTGGTTTTTTTTTTTTAAAGGAAAATGGGAAAAATCCTCATCAAGTACAACAGCCGCCGTCGCCCTAGACGTTGTAGCCCAGTCAAAGGCCGCCGTAGAAGGTCCGTCCAACGAGAGAGGAAGCCACCGGTGGCGGATGGATGCTCACAGTGCACGTCCCCTATAGTACATTTTGCTGTTGCAGTGGCCATCAACGACGATGGCCGCCTGCCAACCGTTACAGCGTCGGTACCCACTGCCCACGGGATGGCAGTACCGGTGTCACCACCCAGGACAATGGCAGCTCAGGTTCATGATCTACCCCAAGGTCGAAGAACCTAAGAACGAACCATTTCCGAACCTCGCCAAACCAGCTGTATACTCGAATAGGTAGTGATTAGGTGGTTGTTATTTCGTCATTATGTGGCACTTACAGGGCTGTTTAGTAACCTAGAATGGCCATTCCCGGTTCTTGGACTATCACGTAAAGGAAAATCTACTCTGTTGTTAAGCTACAATTTGTGCTCCTAGTTAATTTCCTAGATCCTGACTCAATTGCGACACGTATAAATTCTCTATTATTATGGCATGTCCACACAACTCACATTAACGCATAAAATCATAAATGATCCTCTGTATGGATGGAAGGTGATAGAGAGACCGCTCCTACCCAGTCCGTTGACCACACTCCGGCACCAATAAGTCAGCCAACCCGACCATTATATGAACACTAAACCTCTCTCATTCGAACCAATACGCCCACCTCTAGCATCGAGAATCGAATTGGTAAATATATTTCATATATCATTATAAATATCTTATCATATAAATAAGAATATGAGCATATGAATATCCCTAAAAATCACGTAAGTACCATTTTAATACACTTTTTCTCTCACATTCTACCAATTTAGGCTTCAGAAGGCCATTCGGGGTAAATCCCACCCGGTATGACTTTCTTGCTGGTCCTCTAACCGTGCCAAGATCCGTCCGGAAAACGGACCTTCTGCGGTGAAGGAAATGTGCAAGGAAAGATTTCCTTTTCATGTGTCAGTGTCGGCCCTAACCCTCTCCAGGAAAGAGTAAGTCAAAGTCAAGAGAGTACTGTACTGAGTCGAACCCACAGCTTCTAGAAGATAATATCATTTTCTTAATTTAAAGTTTGGCTGAATCTTCCGACCTTCACCGGAGTCAACCCTGAGGTTATGCTATTCGATCCGTCTGGACGACCACTGGGCCTAAGCGGCCGGACCTGCGCAGGGCCTCGAGCTGGGCCGAGCCACTGGACTGGACCTCAAGGGTGAGGAGGTCCAGAGACTCCTAACCCGGCTCGTTGCATTCCAGATCCGTTGTCCTTACTAAATGAGAACCCTCGAGACACGAACCGAGAAACAGACATTATGTTGTACTGTCCTGTGTTGGCAATGATGCCGGTACTGCGGTCCGATGAATGCCGGAGCTCTGATTTGATTTGATTTGATATAATGGAACGCAGACAGAAACGGAATCAGTCTCCCCAAGGTAATTGAATTCAACTCTATGATATCTTTCATTCCCCTCTTCCCCTCTCTCCTCTTCGGCCATGGAAGGTTGCATTTTGCACTTTTTGCTCTCTGTTCGTTGTCTCTGCTGATGATGAATTTCAGTCTGACTGATAGAATTTGAATTGTGTTCAAGGGGAGACGGCTCGAATCCTGGCGGAGTTCTTAGAAGTTGCCATCACTTCGATCGTCTTCCTGAAGGGCGTCTACCCTTCTGGTGCGCGGTGAATACAACCCACCTCATTATTTCGAGAACCGTTCTTTTTGAATAATAATTGACAAGTAGTGGGGCTTGCGATGCGTAGCAGGTGCCTTCGAGAGAAGGAGATACATGAATTTGGTGGTTCACAAGGCCCGGCATCCTCAGCTCTCCCACTATGTCCATTCTGCAGTTTCTGGACTTCTTCCATACATTGATAAGGTGACTTCGGCTTCTTAGCAAGCTTCTGCTTATACTCGATGAATGGTTCTATCACTAGTGATACTCGGGTGGTGGGTCATTTGTAGTGACTGGAACCTCTTGCAAAATGTTGGTTCTTTGGACAATTGATGCTAAGTCAGTTACCAATCGCTTAGTCACGAATCCTAGACTGAGTTTCGCCGAGTTGTAGGCCCCTGAAGTGGGAGGGGAGGCTTTCCATCCTTCTATGACGCTGCTGAAGTGTTTCAAATTCGAATTTGGATTACTCACAGGTGATACTGTATTGAAGGCTGACAGTTGCAAACCATCCTGATCTTATGTTCTCTTGGTCTGAATGGACTCGGAGGATAGATGAGCTCCGTGCCTGTCAGGCTAAAGCTGGTTGACCATTTTCCACATTTGACAGCAGGGTTTTTGGGCTGTCAATATAATATAGTCGATGTGAAAATGTATAATGCAGCCCGGGGCAGTTGTCATATCACTTACTGGAATAAGTGCAATCTAATTGCCCATGAGTTCCCTAGCAAAAATAAAGCTTGCCATTTCAATTGTTACAGAGCCGTAGCTGTTCACTCTGACTTAGAGAACAAAAACTGCAGCGGTGTTTTATGTGGTGAAAATATTTTGAGCAAATATTCTAATTTAATCACTGGATGCCTTCTCTTTTGCACCTTCGATATTGCATGATTTTTATAGTTAAACTGTCCGTTTCATTGCAGGGACTAGTGGAGAGAGTAGCCGTCATTTTCTTTGACAGGACCAATGTCCCTATTGAGAAATTTATGTTCAAGCTTTCAGTAAATCAGTCTTATGATTCAAAGGTGGAAGATGCTGATCTAGAATTTGCTCTTAGGTCATTCTTAATAAAGTTACCAGCATCAGAATCCCTGACAAAGGCTGTCTCCCGAGGTAAAAGCGGCATGCAGTACGTTAGAGCACATGATATACTACATTGTACCTTGCTGTTCTATCATCATGACAAAATGCTTCAATGTCGAGAAGGCTGTATTTCTTAGGCCTGGCTTGTCTGTAATACCTATTAATTCCCGTACAGTAGTGTTCATGTGTGGTGACCACTACTGTCCCGTCTGTTATATCCATTAGTTCCCGAGAGAATGTGAATTATCATGGGTATTATTCATCACTGACACTGACCTGTTTTACATGGGACAGATTGCAGGTGGGAGATAACTGCTTATTTTCGTGGCCTTCCCAAGGCTGGTTCCAGTAAAGATTCTGCACCTATGTGGATCCCAACAGACACAAAGCAGTGGCAGCAACCTCCGCTCATAACTCCGATAAAGTCCATGAGTAGTGAGCCCTTGTCCGTGCAGTTGTACTTGGAGCACCCGAGCTTGTCAGAGCCCATGAATCAGGCCTCAGATTGACCTTGTAGCCTTTCTAGATACATATATGTTATTCGTATCCATCTCTGACGCCACTCTTAATTGAAAATATATTCATATTCGCAAGCTGAACTGAATCTTGTTGTATATATTTATTGTGTGCGGATGGAAAGAAATAGATGATTATGCCGGGCAAGAAGGCAGGGTTCCAATACAATTGTTGCCGTGGCTCAGTTTAGAGTAAGTTTTCTCCTTGTGCTCTTTCCTTCTGTTGCTAGATCGGGAGAACTGTGTTTTGAGTTGGTCTGTCCTGTGAATTTGGACCTTGTAGATGTGAAATTTTGATTGGAAAGCAAGTATTGCAATTTTATAAAACGTTGATGCCTTGATGTACTTCTAACAATGTAGGGTGTAGGTTGGTAAGGTTGGATCTTTAGTTGATTTATGACACTTATCTGGGCAGCAGATTGTTGGAAAATGCTTGAATTCTGCTCGAGCCCGACCTCAGGCATGTCCTCACTAAATTCACAACAGGAAGATTAAGGAAATCGGCATTTGCAATTCATACACACCGAAATGAAACCACCCCGAAGTAAAATCAATCAATAAATGATTAATCTCCCAATAAGGTTCCAAAATGATACACATGTTACAGAGCGTCAATTTTGCACAGAATGGACCCATAGGTTACAATAAGTTTTGAGGGGACATTCGATCCCAGAAGACACAGAGACCAGATTTCGGAGCAGAGATGGATTCGACTGTATAAACCATATGTACCTGATTTTCTGCACGTTCTCTGATCCACCCTACTAAATGCCTGTCCTACGAGTTTCCTGATCCAACTTATTTGTCCTAAATCAATAAGGTTTACTTTGCCTGTTGTCTCTCTTGAGCTCGACTTTCAATTTGTTACCTCGTAATTGCTGGCCATTCATCTGACTAATGGCAGATTGAGCTGCTTCTGGAGAGTCATAGCTAACAAATCCTGAAACCCAACGTAGAGATAAAAGCTATGATATTCGACTATTGTATGTAAGCATTAAACTATGAGGATTTTACACAGCAGCTCTTACCGAAACATTTGCTGGCACCAGTTGCTTTGTCAATGTAAACCTTTGCACTCAGAACCCGCCCATAAGGCCTAAAAGCATTGGCAAGGTCTTGATCACCATAGTCTTGAGGTATGTGGTAGATAAAAAGGTTAGCACCTGGGGGGCCTACATTCCAGTAAAAGTAACAAGCAATCAATGGACGTAACGAAGATAGAGAGGGATAACTAGAGAAAAGGTCTCTAAAAGCATAAACCGTCATTTTCTGTTAATTTTTTTTTCTTTTAAAATAAAACCTGATACTGTACAATCTCCATCATAGATCCATCTATTCAAATGATGGAAAATTTTGAAGCTAATATTCCTACCATAGTTTATCAAGGAAATTGCACCAGAAAAAGTTTCACAGAGGAACAGTGGCTAACAAACCTTCACTCTGTCCGCCGGGGCTTTGGCTGACACTGGATGATGATGCTGAGTTACTTTCCATGGAAGCAGCAGAACCACTGAAAGGTCCATGGCCCATAAGTCCACCTGGGTATGCCATGGGATACTGAAGACTAGGGACAGCAGGATATGTGGATCCCATATAACTTGCAGGAGACATTGCTCGTAGTGAACCACTCCCCTGGTTCACTGGATGAATAATGTTCTGAAACTGATTCTGCATGTGTGGCATTCGGTATTGCATGAGTCCATAAGAACCTGGAGCCTACAATGGGTAATCATTGACAACTTGAAGCTCAACAGGTTTGTAAAGTAGCCAATAGTGGAAGGAGGTTGGCTAACTACAATGGCCTAGCTAAAGCTCAATATAAAATGCTTTCTGTCAATTTCATTTATTAAAGTTCTTTTGAAGAAAATATCATACCCGTACTAACCTGATATCCATATCCATTGTAAGAAGGAATATAACTCATTGGTAAGGCCCCAAATAATGAAGGACTCTGTGGATCATTGATAGGCATATTACTGGCCTGTGATTGTGCTTTCTGAGCCCTCCGCGCTTGCCTCTCTTTCTCGGTATCAGCCCATTTGACAACCAAAGGAACACTTGAACCCTGAAAATTTTGAAAAGGGAAATATGAGCCCATGTCTAATTGTTTATGAGAATAACCAACCTTTCTTCTTCTTTTTTTCTTGTAGTACAAGAATACCCAACCATTAGGAATAAAAATGAAGTAAAGGCTTAAAAATAAAAATTAAAAGACAAACAGAAGAAAATGAAGTAAATGCTCAATAATGCTTTGATTGATCTGCCAACCATTTGAAGGAGCGGAAATATAAGATACTATTTGTGTGGAGAGATAGGAGAACGATGTATATATTGATATAGACAAAAGGATAGTGGTGGGGACTCACAGATTTGTGAACACAGTTGATTTTATGCCATGTTCATGAATTTTTGCACTGTGCTGTCCTTTTGTATATGACATTTGGCACCTACTTGGTGCATGATAAACGAATTTCTTTATTTATTACTAACACACACACACACACACACACACATATATATTATGATTGATCAAGCTTATCACTGCTACAGGGTACTGCAGACAATAGAAGAAAGAGTTCAGTTCTCTCGTTGGCTAAAAAAATGGTAAATTCAAAGTAAAATTAGTCAGAAACAAATTAGAATTCATCATATGTAATCGTAGCATGTAATCACATTTGAACCCTGATAAAGATGGAAGAAGAGCCTCATAAAACATGAAAATAATCAAAAGGACAGATCAAGTAATACAATAAAGTTCAGTTGCAAGGGTAATTCTTTTCACATGTACTCCATGTCATAGTTTCCTGATCTATGAAAAGCAACCCTTAGCATTGATAAATCAACACCATTTTACCTTTTTGTCCCAAATAATAGTTAGGAATGAACACAATGGCCTTTATTACACATTATTATCAGAATCCAAGTGTCAGTGAACCTGAAGCTAATTCAAGCAAAACATAAATGTGGTGAAGTTTCCCTGAAAAGCTAGTGATGATGCTCCAGAACCTTAAGTGGAAAGCATACTAGCTGAGATTTTTCAGCTATGCTGGATATTTTGATTAAGGTTTCCATAATAAGCAAAATAATTATCAATTTTAACTGATCCCTTTTCATTTCCTTAAGCTACTTGTTTCCCAAAAGAATTTCTTAAACTCTTTGGCAATTAAAAGGAACCAATTTGTGTAGGGTATTTATTATTTTTTCTATCCACCTGGCAAACATAACGAAGCAAGATATTTTGGAAAACCTCTCAAAACTTTGAATTTTCCTTACATCTTCGGCCTTTCCAGAATAGCAAATTTGCAAAATTGACCACTTATATCCCATAGCTCTATGGCGGAGCCATTTTTTCCTTTTTCCTCCCCTTTATAGGGCTACTTAAGGGAGTAGAAATTTAGTAGTAAATCTTATTCCTACAAATTAGCATTCCAAATAATTGTTAATACAAAAGCAACATATAAGAATCAAACCTCCATTTTATGCTTTCCGTTGAGAGCATTTATAGCCTCAACTGCCTGTTCCTTTGTCTCAAACTTTAGAAATGCACATCCTGTTATGAAAATTTAAGCAGCCAAATAAGTAGATGATAGAAACAAAAGGAGTCTCAGTTCTTATTAGTTCCATACTTTGCCAGGAAAAGCTCAACTATCATACCTTTGCTAGTCTGCTGAGAACCTCTTAGAATATGCATGTCCTTTATTGTTCCATATGTGGAGAACAGATCAGAAATCTCTTCCTTAGAAACGTTCTTTGGTAGCATTCCAACAAAGAGTTTATGCTCTGGTTTGCAGGGCAGATAAAATTAGAGTCACAGCATGCAAAAGTAATTACATAATGGGATTAGATGATGCGAAGAGAGAGATCATTAATGATACTGGTATTGGTCAGAACATAACTGCAACAGGTAACAAGAAATATCTTCAGGGTAAAAGAAAATTAAAAAAAAAGTAATTTCACCTAGTCTTTCCAACTCGCCATTAGCATATTTCACTTGCAGAGGACTAGATGCCTACAGTGGACAAAAAGAGGATGGCCTTTGATCAGAGTGAGAATACATGAATCTGCTAAATGGAATACATCCAAGGACACAAGAAACCAGCATTTATTCAAGTGATAACACAAAAAAATCTGACTTACATGTATAAAAAAAAATCATTAAAACAAAGAAAAAAATGCATCCATGTGATTAAAATGGTAAAGAATTAACCAAAGTAAAAAATCTAGCAATCAATAGGAATGTTAAAGCCACATCCCTCGGCATGGCATCCAGTACATTTCCAAATTAGATTATAATAACTGTAACCGAACGATGAGTTCAACTTCGAGTAAGAAACATGAAAACAGAAACCAGCCTTTTATATGAAAGGCAGGGGGGCAACATAACAGTTGCCATGGAAATTGCTTATTATGTTACCAACTGAATCCAGTTTAACATCCAAAAAAAATCACTCATCATATAAATGGAGCAAAGAAAAAGGCTGCTTGAAACTATTTCACTTACACATGGAAGAGTCTATGACCATAAATTTTAATGAAGCAACTTGAAACAAATGAAACTAACCCTTGCTATACCAAATGCAGTGCATCAAAGAAAGTATATCCTACTTCAAATTTCATAGTTGCAAGGTAAGATGCTTCATAGGAAATCCGCAAGGACTGCAAGGATGTTGGAACTTTTTCATTTGTACATCTATATCTTAGCTAACACTTTCCAAATATTAGGAATTAAATAAACAGGAAGCAAACTTCAAGAAGCATTTGAGCAAAAACATTCATCAGATCCACCATACACTTAAGTAGATGCAATATTTTTCATAAGATAGAAGAAAACAACTTTTTCACCCCTAGATTTAAAGCAAAAAAATGATTTTCTACTGTGGTAGCTTATATCATGTTGCAGAAAAAGTGATGAAATTTTAATTATCTCTCACAAATCATTAATCTGACTAGTCATACAACTAATAAACAACATCTGTATTCAATAGAAAATTAATTTTGCTTTTTCCAGTACATATTCACAAATTAATCGAGCAACATTCTCAAAAGAGCTATAAACTATAGAGTTGTATTAGATAGGAACATAAAAACTTGACAAGTAAAAAATCAAGGTCTTTGATGCAGTTACATACTATTTCTATATACGGGCACTCAAATGCATGTATTGCACCATTAAAGGCAAAAAAAAAAATTAAGAGAAACTGAAGTTTGAAAAACAGAAATTGAAACATCTTAAATCTTTGGCACGTGATCCAGACAAGTGCAACACTTTACTGAAGACACTATTTGTCCATTCCAGAACGAAAGAATCACTTGATTAGTTAGGAGTTATCACCAAAAAGATATCACTTCACTGTACTTAAATAAAGGCATTCCTACTCAGCATTGAGGCTCGATGATAATTGACAAATGAAGGCACTTTTTATGGGAATTTAATGATCACCCCTTTTTCTTCTGTGAACCTGAAGGTTAACACTTCATCCACTTGGAAAGTCACTCATCCATTTAGTTACTTTTGCCCAAGTGCATGTTCCTGCTTCCTTAAGAAGCAAAAACGCATTTTAGCCCTAGAAGACCACAAGATGTTTGATCACATGATGAATGTTGTCCCACGGACAACAGTCATGACTTCTCCTCCTGAACAAATCTATTAATTTACAGTCAGCTAAAACTGAAAGAGATGCTTCAACCAAAAAGGGTGCCATTCGTTGAAACTTGCCCAAGAGCCCAATTCTCAATGAATAAGCAACAGAGACGCAACAATGTGGTAACACTATAAGCAGCGGGCTAAACAGATCGAAAAGGGAAACCGTACTAACCCCAGGGAGAGTCCGCTTATTATGGCACGCGCTGATTGCCTTCTCTGCCTCCTCTCTGGACGGGCATATCACGAAGCAGCACCCTAACAACCACCAGATAACCGCAGTGAGAGGACGAATTAGGTCTAGAAGCACCGGCTCGACCGCTAAAACTCTTCGAATCTTGAGTTGGATCGGGCGCATCACGTGAACCACGCATGGGAAGGAATGGGAGAGAGAATGCACTAACCGCGGGGGGCACGGGTGGCCTTGTCCCTGATGACGTTGACCTCGTCGACGAGAGCGAACTCCTGGAACAGGGCGAGGAGCTGAGCCTCGTCCATGTGCTTCGGCACTTGGCCTACGAAGAGCTTCACGCTGTCATCGGTCCTCTCCTTCTTCGCCTCCTCCATTAACGAAACGACCTTCCGCCCACAGAAACGCCCGCAGTCCCTCTATCTCTCTGGAAGTCGCCGGCCTCGCTCCCTCTCTCTACAACTAGGTCCCTTCTCTGTCTGCTCTCTCTCTCCCTTCACAACGAAGCTCTCTCTCTCTCCAGAAAACCGTTTTCCCCTTCCTATCTCTCTCTCTCTGCGCAGAAGAATATGTAATGGTTTCTTCGTAGAGTCGTCGCTTAGTTTTTCTTTTTCATTTTAAATTTCTTGGTGGATGAGGGAATTTTCATATGCTTTACTCAGCCATTTAGAAATTTAATAAATAATTATTTATTTTATACATATCATATTAATTCATAATATAGTCAAAAAAATTTTTCCTTTTCACATAGTTAGGAATTGGGCCAATACTATATGTGGTTGCAAGGGATTTTTTTAATTATTTTCACGCTTCCACGTGTGAATTTGGGCGCAGTGGTCGAGTTATTTGCGGTTTTGCCATTTTACAGCTGGGGTGGGACTCTGTAGGATCTGGAGTGGATAAGAATTTAATTGACAGTATCTAAAATCCTTCTTTTGTCCTGAATTGGAAAATTATGCAAAGATAAAAAGGGGACAGGAGCTGGAGAATCTCAAAACGCTTTTTAATTTTTCTTGTCTTATTTACTAAAAAGCCACTATAATAAAAGCCTCCGAATTTGCCCACGCAATCATTTTCCATGTACCTTTCCAATTTCAAAAACTAGAGATCGCCATCAGTTCCAACATAGACGTGTTTCTCGGTACTTTAGATGTGGTCGTAATTTTGGGCTCGAACATGATAAGGCAGTGCCTGAACCAAGTTGTTATTAGTTTATGCTCATTCAAGCTTATGTGATCCGACACAACACGAGCCTCCCATGTGAGCAAAATTTTGATCAAAGGTTTCGAACAATCTAAATAATAATTAGCATGATAATGGCGTTCAAAAAATAAGTATATATTATGCTTTCAAATAAGGTCGCGCGGCCAATTTCACGCCGAATCATTTTGTCATTTGTAACGTGTTAGATTATCAGATCTGATCGATTCGCCCCATATTTCCTCTAGATGCATCCAGGCTGTCATTTAATATAGCCTTCATGAGCTAAGGTGCGGATTCCATTAGGTTTGAAGCCAATGATTAACATAAGCGACACCTTGCAACTTGACATGTTGATGTTGTTCTTGCATTATTTAAAAGGAACTTGAGGCATTGGTTTAATAACATTGAACTCTTACTTACTCCTTGTGCAATCCCAAAAGTTTGGTACACTTCGATTAATTCAAGATTGAAACAAGCCAACCATATGGTTTCGTTTAACATGAAATAATGAAAGGGAAACGGAAATGGAAATTGAAACGTAATGGAATGGAATGGAACAGAACGACAGTTACTATTTATTAGTTTGGTTTTATTTTTAAAATTAATGGAATCGAATCAAATTTAAAACTCATTTTGCTGATTATATACTTGATAATAAATTATGTACCTGTTAAACTCAAATCATGCTCATAAGACTGTCATACAAAAGTGTAGATATAATTATCAATATTTTTTCTATTATTATTTTTATCATATATTTTTTATATGGATTTCATTCTCAATCATTTTGCAATGTATATTTTTTGCTAAATAATTATTTTAATATAAAAATATGAATAATCGAAAAATAATAATCAAATATTGAAATATATAAAAAAGAAAAAAAAAAGAAAAAAAAGGGGGAAATGGCCGATAAAGAAACCCGTTCAACTAAGTGATGAAATGCCAATTCCGTGTGAGAAATCGGAATGAGTTTGTAGGAAATGGGTGAATGGTCATTCCGACTGTTTTGTACGTAGCCGAATTTAGGAAAAATAATAGTGGTGAGAATGATAATTTTCATTTCATTTCATTCCGACCAATCAAATATGCCCTACAAAATCAGACCTCCAAACATAATAAAACTTTTTATATTTATAATATTTAAATATAATATTTTTTATCTTAAAAATACCGTAAAATCATCTCAACTACTGACAAATAAACTCCTTTACGGTCCACACTGCTGCTTTTATTTTCCCAACGACAGACCAAGGGATTGGTGTACGAGTGGGTGGACTTGATAATCTGCCTAGCTGTGACCTTCCCATAGGGTGGGGGCCAGAATCCGAAGTTATTACACGGTCGAGTTGCAATGACGGTTTCGCCCTTCCATCATCCGGTGAGGTATGCGCTAGTGGTATCCTGGCTTAGATCTGAGTCCGCCAATCGGAGACGGGCCACGGGACAGCTAGTCAAAATTGCGTGACGTCAGCTCAAGCAAATTTCACACGTGGCACTCTCTCACTGGGTGACGGAACCATCCGATCGCAACCTCGTCTGTTCTCGGGTGATGGTGCCTCATTTACAAGTTAGCAATCCCACTATTCAGTAAAGATGTGTTATGGTTGGAATTGAAGACAGGTTTTAAAACAAGATCCAAACTGGTCAAGGTATGCATTTACTAGTTCGATCGGTCGAACCCTATATCTAATAGATAGTAATAATATATTTGCACTAATTTATAAATTTAAAATATGCAACATAATATTTGAATTTAACTAAAAATATAAATGAGTCTAATAAAAATAAAATAAAATATTAAAATTATTTTTTTTCCAATCGAATGCTGTGGTTGATGAGGTTTCTTTTCTTTTTTAAATAATTTACAATTCATCTGATTCGACCATTAGTTCAGTTGGATTTAACAGTCGAAAGGAGACACAAAAGATTTATCCTTACCATTAGCATAATGAAAAGTTATGCCTTTCTTGTAAGGAATAAATTGTGCACAGACTAAATTATCGACTCGTACGGTACACATATTTTGTTATTATACGCACGCACAAGTTAAAAAGCGCCGGTTAGATTATATGCGATAGAATTATGTTTGATTTTCTAAATGAAGAAAATACTGTTTATAATTTTGTACTCATTAGATAATCATATATGATGAGGGAGTGAGGGAGCGAGGAACGAAGAAAGAAAGAGAGACAGAGACCATGGGTTAAAAAGGGAAGGAGTTCCAACAAATCGAGTGCCTAATGGGCAATTATGAAAGATTAAAAAAAAAGAGAGAGAGATGAAGATGAAGATGAAGATCTCAACCCGCATAGTAAATTGTAGTTATCACTACAATTCATAAACGATCTAACATGAAACTTTCACGCGGTCAAGTTTGAGCACAGCCCCTTCATATGCCCCAATTCTTCAAAAATAAATTTATTCCATCCCACACGATAGTAAGTGTCCTTAAATGATTTTGTGACATGGCACATCATATTATTCTTAGAGCAGATCACTCTGATAAGGCAGGATATTTACGATGAGATTGTGATAAAGTAGGATATTCATGATGAACATCTTTTAAGATAAAAACAGAAGAAGAACAACAACAACAACAAAATCAGTGAGATTTTTAACAAAATTGTTAACTTTCTGATTGAAAACATTTACCGGACAAGGCATGCATTCTTGGGTTAATTAAACAAACTGTACATGAAATTCCAAAAAAGAAACAAAGTAGTACAAAAAGAATTTTCTTGTATTCCCGTTAGTACACAAAATTATAAATATATCCTCAATTAATATAAATTGTCAAAATTATGATAATGCCATCATAATACTGTTAGTGTTAATCGTGTCAATGGTACCAAAATTTTTTTTAAAAAAAATTAAATTAGTACAAAATGAAAATTTTTGTGCTTTATCAGTACAAAACATTTTAAATTTATCCTTGTACCTACAAGTTCAAGCTCATGGTGGATGCACATTTTGCTTGGATGGTGGATGGTGGATCTAAGAAGCATTGAGAGACTTGGTGAAAGAAAATGTTCAGTCGATTTCATTTTTGGGATGTAATGGGCATCACAATTGATTTTCTTGACAAAATTAAATGTGATGAATAAATATTATAAGATAAAATAAGATAATTTTACGTTAAAAAAATAATTTTCATATAAGATTTCACGTTAACATAATTTTTTATTCTTATTTTTTTTATTAATATGTTATATTTTTTCAACTTTTTATACTATTGAAAAAATTAACTTTCCCGTTATAATAATATTATTATGATTTTAACGGTTTATATTAATAGAGAACATATTTATAATATTTTGTACTAATGAAATATAAAAAATTATTTTTATATCAATTTATTTTTTTCCTAAATTTCCTGTACTATTTATCTATTTTACACTATATTTTTTGGCCTTAAAAAATAGCAAGAAATGCATTTTTTTTTAAATTTCTTTTTTGTTGATTACATCATGGGAAATTAATGGAAACCAAAAACATGGGCGCGGTTGACCAAATAAAGAACAGGTCCTTTTCAACGGAAAAGCGTGTTGTGCGCTTCGAATTGCCTGCCTGCCCGCCTGACTGACTGCGTCTGCGCGCGCCCGCGCCGTCTATGTCACCGTTATCTGTTACCCCTATAATGATTGTTAAGTCTGTTCGACACTTCCGAGGGGTAGGGGTAGGACCGGAAATCTACATCCTGTATGTAAAAGAGACAGAGAAGCAGATGCGTTGGAATGTAGTGAGTGGTACAACCGTTATTTTCGGTTGAATCCGAGGGTTAAAGACAAGCTCGCCAGGCTGTCACCCCCGGCCAAGCCCCAGCTTGCTCCCCCCACGCGACCTGCTATCCCGTGGATTCCACTCGCCTGGGCCCCCACACCGGCCAACCTGGCATCTCCCGTTCCGTTGCTGCCGTCTCCGAAGCCGGTTATTCTCCAACTAATACAAATAAGATAGGGAAATCATCATTCATGTACTGAGGGGCACGACCGTTCTTGGATTTTTTCCCCCTTTTTTATAATTTACAGTAAAATTTTTATTTTTTTCGATTATATAAAATATCTGTAAAAATATAATAAGACAGAAGAAGAATGAATTAAAGATTAATGATGAATATTATGGTAAGAATTAAATTTACAGTTTGATAATTGTTAGGTTGAAAGTAATATTAGTACATCAAATCCTCTTTCCTATAACAAGTGTACAAAATTCACTATTTAATGGTAATGTAATCTAATATTTGTCACATTATTATTAGATATCCACCTTTAACAACTAAGATTAGCAGCTTATCTCCTTTGTCCGTACGAAGGGATCGACGGCTACAAGGGCTTTCTCTAAGATGTGCCGGTTTGACAATCACGAATTCCGTGCTCGACTTCGGGCTCCGGCAGCATGTGTATGAATGACCTCGAGTTCCACGTGTGCTGCAGCACACATAAGTAAACGAAAGGACACAGTAGTTAAGGTCGTAAATGGGCTTTTGCCCAAAGGGCCACTCGTGTTAAGGTACCATGAATGGATGAATTACAATCCGCAATCGAAGTGGGTTGGTCCGGTGGATTTGACATTGTTCTTTCCCTTAATCTGATTAAGTATTATAAATAGTAAAATTTCATATAAATATGCATCTTCCTACTGCAACAATGCAGAGAGATCTTGACCCGAGATTAAGCAAATTTCATCGTAGCAATCATACTGTTATCCGACTCAACTTGACATCAGTTCAATGAATTACGTGGCTCCTTTGACCTGGAGCCCCGCTTGGAGTCATACTCGACATGTTCGGGCTTGCCGCGCTGTTGTCTGTTATATGAGTATGAAACGAGGAAAATCTCAGACTCGAATCTTGCTCATGATCGGTGTGGCGCACCAGAGCCTGAAATATTCTGAATTGAAACATGATCGAGAGTTGATTTATAATCTTGAAAAGCTTGCAAGGAGGATCTCATTCGGACTCGCACTTTTCTCTGAAACCGACCATTCAGAGATCCAAATATAAACGTGCTAAAAAACTTGCAGCTTGACTTGAGCTCAAGGGTTAATTGAAAAAAAAAAAAGGGTTGGCGAATCGATCCAGCTCGAGTAGCTTTAAGTCGCACCTCTGGGACAGATTCAATGCGGCTGCCAATGACATGACGGAGGCAATAGGCAGTGATTACGTCTAACATAGGATCGTGTCCTCACCAAGACGGTGGAGCTTGCAACTTTGGGTCGGGTGGTGGCTTAGTATTGACATTGATAACCGGTGACCTCACGAAGGTGGGTAATGGCCAGAGCGGCTGCTCCTCGAGCAGAGGGAGCTGGGCTCGGCAAAACTCTCTCCCCCCTGAGGTGTGCGGGGCCGTTTTGCCTCGATGACAAGCTACCCCACCCCCACAAGTTAAGGTTGCCTCCGGCAACAAGAGTGATAACGAGTTAAATCTCTCTTGCTAGGAGTTGGCAAGACACACATAGCCCCAGAAGTCAATGTGCTAGGTTATTTGTTGCACCAAAAGTTCTTCAATCAGACAACCTGAGTGGACACTTCTGACAGCTTGAAAATAAGCCCATAAATAAATTAGTGTAACACGACTACAAGTCGCTCCACGGCAGGTCATCAGCTGACACGGACAGTGTCAACCCCAGACAGGAGATTCTCCCAATAGTTTTCCCACCACACTTCACAGGGGTAAAGAACAAAAGCACAGTATGAAATAGAAAAAGGAAAAATAGTAACCCATTTATTTTTTTTCCAAACTGTAATAAATGAATGACCAGATATCGGATTCAGGAACAACTTAGATTCCTTCGCAAAGCAGAGAAGATGAATCATAAAAGGTCGCATAGAAAACATTAAGGGCTGACCGGATGAATGGACCTGGACGTTAGAACAATAGGAAGGGTACTGTAGAAAACTAACACTAATTCTCGGGTGGGAACCAAATAGAATAAAAAACGAGTCGCCAAAAAATGGGGAGGAAAGACACCTTGAAGAATTTTTCCACCACGGCCCCCTGCAGTGACGAAGTCAACCGGCTTTTGATCTAAATGTGACAGTGTTCTGTGGCCTCCATTGTTAATGCATTCAAGAAATTAAATGGACTTCAAACCAGCTAGCTCCCGCAGTTTCTCACACAGCACGAAGGTAATCGTGGTCTGTGGACCAAGTCTTGCAAAAATCACGAATCCCCTATTTACAGTTTAATGTCAGTGCCCTCATAATCAAATGGCTCCTTTTAAATGATCCCAGCTTATGCTGGTATTATTAATACTAAGTCATGCATTCCATGAAGAATATAATAATGTTCTTTTAATCTTTTGACTGAGTGCTGGTGCAGTGTAAAGCATGCCATAAGAGCCATGAGTGAGTGCATAGACTAAAATAATGTCTTACCCTTTGTACAGAGCCCTTGTCCCTTCTGTACGTGCAACCTGAAATTACCATAAGAAATGGGCATGATAAGGCAAAAGAAGCAATTCATAAGAAAAATAACTGAACGTGCAGGGACATCTGCAAAAATATAAGCTGAAGTTTGAAGAAGAGGAAAGGGAATAATTGGTTAAAATCATAAAAGACTATCCAAAATTTTCCAGCAGAAATAGAAAGCTGGCCTACAGAATTGCTGGGAAGGGTGGAACAGGACATTTCTCCAAGTGAACTAAAATGCTGCTTTTTGGATGTAGTTTCAATGTTCTAAAAGGTGACACTAAGTGATTGTCTACCAGTCCCTGTGACAGATGATTATACCATTTACATCTTTGACCTCGTAATAAATATTTGGTGGTAAAATTTGTATTTCTCCTCCATGTCATCGATCTGTAACATCTTAACCCCCATGGAGTTATTTTCAATCAAGCAGAGGCATCAGCTTCTTGAGTGATACCAATTAGCAGATCATTAAAATGATCTAACAGTAAAGGTTTCAAGGACCTGATAGTGATCTACTAAGCTTCCAAGATTTACTTATCGTCTGCACGTATTCAAGATGTTCACCACAGGATCTTAATACTCTATTGGTACTTTTGTTCCTTGAATTTACATGAAAACTTTTGACAAACATCTCACAGTGACACTATAATCAGAATTCACACGATCACAAGTTTTTCTTACACTGATTATTAATGCTTTTTTGCAATCTCTTGCTTGGATCAGTTACTTATGTCCCTTGTAATGGTTTTCGGGGTATTATGAAAAAATATATTCGAGAAATCCTACAATTTGATCCCTCATAGCATCCCTAAAGCCCTAACAAATGTTTGCCTGCATAAGCCAGATTCTGGCGATATTGATTGGCAAGTTTACATACATTATGTATTTACGTGTATTTTATCAGTAGGATTTGAATCATATCATCTAATCTAAAATGAAAAAATGATAAATGAAATTTATATAATATCACAACCTGGTAAGCACAGTGGATTCCATTTCTGTACTTTGCTACTCCTTTTGATTCTCGCTGAAGCATGAGCCGGGTTTTAACCATGTCCATTGGTGCAGTAATAAGAGTGCTCACAGTGCCCGCCACGGTGCTTGAGCTACATAGGAAACAACTTGTAGTCAGTCTTCCTCTAACTAATAAAATGAGGCAGCAAATCATGCAGGCAATGAACAGCACACTACATCAAATGTAGATGAAACCCATCTTCCATATGTGCCCATCTCATGATCATCTGCATTATTAGCAATCAAGAATATATTAGAACAGCAGCAAACAAAATAAGAATTTCCTGCAAGATCTGAGTTAAATGCAATTTTCCTGCATAGAAATTTTCGATTTACTATCTGGATATTGCAAGAGATAATTCTCATGGTTAACCCACCCTCTTGGATTCATCATATGTTGCCAGCTGTGATGCAGTCAGAGCAGCTGCTCGAGCCATAGCAGGGCCAACTCCTTTCCAGAGAGCTTTGACTCCTTCATCAGAAACTATTTTACGCATCTCACCAATTGGCCCTCCCTCTCTAGAACCTGGATTCATCTGCAATCTAACCTGTACAGAAGGAAAATTAAAATCCTAGAAAAATAATTCTTATTACAAGAAAGAAGCAAACAGTAGTAGTTCAATCTCAGATAGTGTCAGATAACCTTTATCACTTCAACAGGATTTGTAAGTGCGGTGGCAAAAGCACCTGCAAATGCTCCAGATGCAATCTTAACCAGAAGATTAGAAGACCCAAAAGCCCAATCGCATACATACTTGGAAGGTTCATATAGACCTAGACGGAGACCACCATAAAGAATTGATCTGGTTAATGCAGGCGTTAATCCCACATACAATGTCTTTGGCCCTTCACTCTTCACTACTTGAAAAAATAGTTGTCCCTGCATACAGGAGGACCTCATATCAAATCAACTGCCAGAGTTTATGTCACAGCAGAGAAGCACTCCAGGACAGTGAAGGTCCATAGTGCATACCATACCATTCCAGTTAATGGACCTCTCTGTCCCACAAGCTGCATTTGCAGCCTAACTTTGAGAACATCTGCAGATAAAAGCACAAGTAAATGAATATCTACTGCAGAATAGGTTTTCTTCACCCAACCCCACCCCCACACACCAACCACCAACCAACACCACCGCGCCCCTCTCCACCCCCCCCCCCCAACTCTTTTGAGGCAGAAAACAAAGATTGCACCAACAAGAAAAGAGGGACACTTCCACCTTCATATTTACTTACCAGTTCCATAGTCTCTGGTTAGCTACAGGGAACCCAAGGATTAGTTTAGCCATCTTATATATATGAGTAAGCCTTCTTTCTGTTTCTGAAAATTTTATTTATAAATATAATGTCTTTCAGAGATTTGGTTGTTTTCATTTGAGTTTTTATATTAGTCTTTTCAGACCAGCATCTTTTGGACAAACAATTTTAGGGACAAATAATTATTTGAGACAATTCCTCCTCCTTTCTCAAGTTGCGAACTATGGCATCCATATTTTGTTTCAAAGTCGAACATGTAGAATCACAGGAGTGCACGGTCTTGAGCAGAATCTCTTCTGTGGCGTAAAGGTTGATACTTTACCCCCAAAAAATAAGATTGCACTACATTCTCACAGTTACATGCAGATTAATACATGATTACGGAATGTCTAGCATCCTAACTCAAACAATTACTCCATTTTACTCCGGGAAGTAGAAGAGGTTTGAGTTTAAGGATCCCATCGTAACCTCTTGATTTTGACATCCGCTCATATCCTCTTGTCACTTGCGCCCTTTTCAATTAGACAACTACCACAAACCGGCTGCTCTATTAAAAGGTTGAATTGTGATTCATCATTCATTATTATGCTGAAAGGAAGAAGCCTCATAAAGCTTCAAAGTTCACAGTTCAATTTTCGTTTTACTATTTCACGGCATCAATCAAGCATAGACATTCCAAAAGGTTCTATTGACTACAGATAAGTAACGATCAGATAAGAATTCGAGATCCAGAGGAATGACAACATCCAATTGCCGGGAAAACAGCGACACTGAAAAGAGGGAAAAAAATGGAAAGCACCTAGGGGATGAGTTATCCCCGTGGCAACAGCGACAGACGTCCCGCTGGTGCCGAAGTGGTAGAAAACATCGGACGGCGACACTGCCCAGTTCCGGCCCTCGTTATCCTTCACGGGGCCTGCACCAAGCCGGATCAAGAAATCTGTGCTCACATGTATGTAGGAAAGAAAAGCGCAATTCCAAGAGCCCCATGCGACCGGCAATGAAACAGAACAGAAGAGTAGCCATAAAGGGAAACCGCAACCATGAGAAAACAAGGGATGGGAGTAGGACCTGACAGAGGAGAAGCTCCGAAACCAGAATCGCCGCCCATATTTGGCCTCGCTTTCCGCTCCGTGGTCTCACCAGCGGGAAGACCCGTGCATTGATAGCGGGTTCTGGGAGGAGGAGAAGGAAAAACGGATTTTCAATGAAAGACGCCATTTTTGAAGGGAGCATGCAAATTTCTCCCCTTTCCTGTGTGTCTGAAATTAGGTAATCTTTGTTTTTTTGCGGTTTAAGTTTTTTTAAAAAAATTAAAAAAATCTTACAACCAAAATGAAACCTATAACATTACTTATAAGAAAAAGAGTTAATTAATTTTTTTTCTCCTATTAGAAAGAGTATGCGGGCAAACATTCATCCATCCTCTTGATTTCACACTCATCAGATACACTAATTAAATCTCTGAATTTCGGATAATAAAGGTGATAACAACTATGAAGTGTTAAACCTAAACGCCATTTGAACACGTTGATCTCATGCTAGGATCAGTACTAATAACTCTCAACGAAGCTGCCCGCAATTGATGTCACTCATGCCCAGGAGACTCATCGACAGCGTTCACAATAGCAAGGTAAGTAATTATGAGAAAATGAATTAACAGTGAGTATAAGTAATAAGGAATAATATTCCTTTTTTTTAATAATAATCTCACGTTGAGATATTTCAACTGATCAAATTAGAAAATCATTTAAAATGGTGTGTATATATATATATACATTGTAAATGTAATTATAGTATTACGCCAGAGAATGTTCTCGCATCATGCCGAGGACCGAGGCGCTCTCTTTCGTACGTAGATCACACGGCTAGATCGACAATGGGGGCTTTCTCGCCATCACGACCCTGTACGCGTCGGTGCACAAGTCCAAGCCATAACGATATCCTGATCGTACTTTAACACAGCATCAATGGCACATATGGTGTTTAAGGATATGCCATATCGGCGGTATCTTTGCCGGAAAAGGTGAACCTTTCCGTGTCCGTGTCCCATGGTACCACAAGACCTCATTTCCAATCACGGTATGTATGCCCAGGGTCAGATGTGATTCCGGTGCAGTCAGGTATCCGTAGGTACCCCCGGTCGTTTCAATCCGTCCCCGATCCAGAGATCGTAATCCACCGTTCGACCTTATAGTTCTACAGAGAAGGACCAACTCTTCGAGCCCTTTGAGGTCTGGTCGGGATCGTCACAGGAGCGACTTGATATCGTCGGCGACGTTCTGGGCATCGACGGATGCTCCGAATATGCCTCTCCTCGCGAGTCCCACGCAGTACAACCCGTTCTTCCCCTTCCAATTGCTCGCCGGAAAACTCAGCTTCGCGAAACCTTCTTCGTTCAGAAGGGAATCATCTCCCTGCTCAAATTTAAAATAAAAAATGAGAGAGAGAGGGAGAGAGAGAGAGAGAGAGAGAGCAGTTTTTTTTCAGAGAATTTCTCTGAATTGTATAATCTCCTGCACTGCAAGCAATAAGCTTTTAACCTTAAGCCATTTGTTGGTGGAACGCTTGAAGCCAGTGGCGAAGACGATGGCGTCGAAGGAGTGGGAGCAGCCGCTCTCGAAAACCACTTCGCTCCCCCTTACGCTCGTCACCGCCGGCAGAACCTGCACCCCCATCAAAAATCTTCTTCTTCAGATCGAAATCAATCCCAAGAAGAATTGTTTCGTGTTCAGAGTAGCGTGGACATTAGCGTACCCGGATTTCACCCGACCGGATCTTCCTGCACGTGCCGACGTCGACGATGGGGAACTTGCCGTACTTGATCTTCATGGTGAAGGGGCCCTCAGGAGGAGTTGGGATGCCGTACTTGCTCATGTCTCCGAACACCAGCCGGCTCAACAGCATCGTCCCTTTCTCCACCAGGTTGAACGGCAGATACTTCACCAGAACCACCGCCCAGTGCATCATCTCCCTCGTCAATATGCTCATCTGCAAATGGAGGAGGAAGTTCTCCTTGTTAGCTCGATTATATAAGGTCCCTCATTGTCAAAGGCATGCCCGAAATGCGGCTTTAGGAGGAAGAGACGACCGGGCTGCGGACGACGATGGAGGTGGAGGCGCCGTGGTTAGCGAGGTCGAGCGAGATTTCCATGCCGGAGTTCCCAGAGCCGATGACCAGGACGCTCTTTCCGGCGAACTCCCTGCCGTTTTTGTACTGCGTGGAGTGAATAACCTTCCCCGGAAAGCTCTCCATCCCATCCACTTCCGGCACGAACGGGTCGCAGCTCTCCCCCGTGGCTATCACCAGAAACCTCGCCCGGCGCTCTTCAGTCTCACCTGCTCAAGCAACAGCATTAAGTTCCATCCCATAAAAAAAAATAAAAGGGTATAAAATCCACTCTATGATCTCTTGTTTTCGTCACCCAAACTTACGTTTCATTAGGTTTTCTTTCTCTGCACCAATTTCAATAATCTAAACCTTCCAATGCCTATAGACATCGGCAGGTTCTTCTTCCTCTCCACACGCAGCTAAACTGAGGTCTGACGACAAGTATGCTTCTAGACCGACTTTGCTTGACAGGCCCATGAGATGGATAATTCACAATCCCGGAATGCATAATCTCATCCTAAGGATTCAGTGATCCATGAACCGTATTGAAAAGACGGTTTTCTCGCTTCGCTTGTACCGCTCAAAATCTTACTATAAAAGACATCACAAAGATATTCCAATACAATTCTAGTCAATAAAAATTCGTCCCATTGACATCTTGCTCTTTTATCTTACTGTCGGGGCATTTTCTATACCCGAAACACAAAAATTATAGTAAAAAGTCTAACCAGGTAGAATTATCCCAGAGACATTTTATTTTGTGAGGGGCGATCAGATCATTGGCAGCCATGTGTGTAGGCCTTATCTTTAACCGAGAAAATGGTGACCAATAATGGTACAATGTACGGAACCCTTGGAATGAATTTCGTGTGAATATGCGTATGCTAGGGAAATACATAGGTCAATTCCATAATTTTTTAAAATAAATTTTTAGTTTGAATTAAAAAAATTATATAATAACAGTTTTATTACAAATAAATTAATATGGTTTGAATTTATACCGAAACAGTATGCTTCACCTGAGAGGACGTTCCTGGCCGCCACCCGCCACCTTCTGGCGGCCTCATCGAAGCTCGCCAGCTCGACTGAGCGGTGGTAGAGCGGGCCGATGCCGAACCTCGAGACGTAGCCGGACATGTACTCGACGAACTGCTGCCTGGGGATGTACTTGGGCCAGTGGGCAGGGATGGGCTGGTGGGGAAGCTGGCAAGTCTCCTTGGCCAGGTGGAGGTGGAGGCGGTCGTAGGCGTACTTCTGCCACAGCGGGGCGAAACAGTCGTCCCTCTCGAGGGCTACGTAGGGGATGCCGAGGAAGCTCAGGCTGCCAGCCGCCGCAAGGCCGGAGGGCCCCGTCCCTACCACGATCACCGGCGACGCCTCTAGATCTGCGCCCACGCTCATCGTCGTGCCGCTTTGCTCTTTTGCCCTTCCTCCCGCCGGAGTTGGAGATCTAGCTTTTGGATACTATTACTCTCTCTCTCTCTCTCTCTCGGACTTCAATAAATTAACGCGATAAAATGGGAAATCGTAGATGGATAGCGTATGTGCGGCCGGAGGAGGACACCTCATCATGCATTAAATATCCAAGATTATAAGGCCACCCAAGCTTTTTTTTTTAATTAATAGAGCTTTTCTTAATTAATAGAGCTTTATTATGTGCGGAACTCAATGGATGTGACCTGAGGTCCGCATGCGCGAATGTCAACAGTTCAAGAAATGGGAGCCACAGCCTAAGGATAAGGATTAAGCTAATGAGGTGCAGCAGTTGGAGTCCTTTGAAAGGGCGATATAGTCAACGTAGCGTCTCTCTCTCTCTCTCTCTCTTGTGACAATTTTGATGCGTGCTGGCTGACACGATGAACCAGCTCGTGGATCGTCGCGACACAGTGCCACAGGTCTATCCATCACTTATGTGTGACGCTAATTAGTGCAGCCTGCACCACTGCTGATTGTCTTGGTTGATAAAAGAGACAACCCCCCGCACTTGAAAATCTTACGTGGCATTATTAATTGTTAAAAAGGGTTACGGCTCAAGAAACGGGGAAGAATTACAATTAATGTACCGACGTGTGCGGGGAAATGCACAGGCGAGGGTCGAATTCCTTTCGTCTTTAATTCGAAGAACTTCAGTGGGTCACTCCCATAGTTTTAAAAACCGAATCGGGTGAGTGGCCGGTTCAGCTGAAAATCGGTTATTCACCCGATCCGGTTCCTATAAAAGACGCCATTGTATTTTCAAAGAGGTCAACTCCGGTTGAACCGATCAGTGAGCCCGATTAAATTAGTAAAAAAATCGGTCGACTTAAAATTAAAAAATAAAAATATATCATAATATACATATTTTATTTTACTATACTTATATTTATATTTTATGTTAAACTTTTGATTAATATAATGGTTATATTAATAATTTTTGTTATAAATCATATTCAAATTATGATATTACGTAAATTTATTAATAATATTATTTATTAAAAATAACCCACCGTGGGTGTGGTAGAGTGGTTCGGCACTCATCATTCCAATAGGAAGACTCGAGTTCGAGTCCCACCTACGGCGGGGAGTTCTTAACCTCTTAAATGGGCCGACCCAAGGTGATCCGGATTAGTCAAGTCCAACTGGATAACTACGGTTTATACAAAAAAAATTATTTATTAAATATGTAGTTTAACCTATTAAATCTCTTGTCCGATCCATAAACCCATGCTTATACCAGTTTCCGGTTCAGTCTAGTTCTAAAAAACTATGCTAACTCTGAAAAAGCAAACCCTCTTTATTCATATGCTATGTATGTGTGTGTGTGTATGTATATATATATATGTATTGATCCTCGACAGGTAAGAATTGTGTCATGGACATGTTTTAGTTATCTTTACCAAACGATGAATGAGCCGGCGCGTCGTTCACGTCGAGAAGCCCGTTGCATGCGCGTGTCGTAGTATCACGTGGCATTTACAGTGGATCAATAGCAAAGGAGCATCTCAGGTCCTTCTCCCTCGAGAAATTTATAGCATAAAAAAAAAAAAAAACAAAAGAGAGAAAAGAAAGAACAAGATCAATGGGTCGGGACGGCAGACGCCGAAGTGCCCCTACTGTGCATGCTAGTTCGTTGCTTATTATTACTGCTTTGCATTTTGAAAAATGGGGGAATACGAAATAAGCGATATCTGATACGAGTGATGAGATTCCTCAAGTCGAGGGAAAATTTCTACGTGCAAAGTGGGGGGTTAATTTCACTGACGGAGACAAGAAGATCGTAACCAGCTAGTCATGCCCACGAATCATAAATCCAGCTCACGTAGCACTCGATCACTCAGAAAGCGATACACCATCGGGTGCCTATTCCATCTCCCTCGAGTGGAACGTATTGGTAAGCCTGCCTGCCAACACCGAGAAAATTTCCTTAGAATGTTAAGATAAAATGACAGGATTTGTTGTTCTTCTGTCATGTGGTGTCCTGATGGAGGCATGAGGTTGATAATATGAATGCGAATCGTTGAAGTGACAATATTAAACTCACGTCATGTGCTGGGGTTGCACATAGGGATATGTAGAACCGGATCGAGCTACGAAGCGAAATAAACCAAACTAGAAAAAATTAATTTAAAATAAATCGGTTCTCATATAATACATTTTTTAAGATGAAGCGGTATGATTAATTATTAAATTCAAGCGGTTCAGTTAATCGATTTGAACAACCAAACTATATATTTTTTAAAAATATTGTAAGAATTGTAAATATAATAAAAATAAAAAGAAATATAAAAGTATTTTTAAAAATTAAAAAATAGTTGTATATAATTTATTTACTGTTATATACCATATTTTCTATCACGTCATACTAAATTTTATTCTAAATATGTTCATTAATCTTAATATTATATATTTAATTAAAATTTTTATAATTTTTTTTGTTATTTTTTAAAATTATTTCCAAATTTCTTGTATTTCAATATGGATTTTATTTAGTTTTTATTGGGTTTACATTCAATTTATTAATTTTTAATTATTTTTAAAGAAAAACACTTCAGACCAGTTAACCGAACCATACAACCGATTTTAAATAATTCAATTTAATAGTTATGTAATTAATGATTATAATTCAAGAGTATAATATTCGAATTGAACCAAACTATTTTAACAGTTCGGTAACGCACGGTTCAATTGGCGAACCGAACCATGAGTATCCCTACCTTTACGGAGAGGTTTGAGATCGGAATTAGGTGTGATTTTTCTACTGAGGTTTATAGTTGAAAATATAATACAATTTAATACAATAATATTATTTCTATTAATGAAATTTTCATAAAAAGGTGATGCGGTTAAGAAACTTTCCCCCCTTCTCCAAGGGTCAAGAGGGTCCCTTTCCACCGTCAAATACCTTTCGTCCACCCAGCGACTCGTTCAACGAGGAGGGCGAGAGAGAGAGAGAGAGAGAGGGGAAATTACACAGTGAGCTGTTCCAATTTCTCACCTATGACTGATTCACTCGAAATTGGGGAATAGATCAAACTGTATAACTGATTTAAGGCAACATTCAGCGTTGCCTTCGACGCAATTGCGATCAGAGAACAACTCAGAACTCGAGCACCGATGCACGCGAACGGTTCAACTCATGATAAAAATTTATCACATCCCGTAAAATACCGACCTCCGATTCAATCAGAAGTTGGTGAAGATAAATCATACGGGTAATTCTGATTTAGAGTTCTAAGAGCTGTCCTATGACGAAAAGTGCAGGACATCTCAACTGAAGCTTGTATCGGTGTTGTTATATCAGTCGGGGCTTTCTTCCAGCTCGAGAGCTGGTGAGCAGAGAATTTCTCTGGCTGCACCCACCCATGTCATAGTCACGTGACAGAAAACAATTGTCGCATTTGCGGCCACTAATGGAAATGTTAGATACTCTTTCTGTCATAATAGTAGCGGCAGTAATGATAATAATAATAATAAAGGAGACTGGGTATTGAGAACATATGAAACAAGGTGATAGCCATAAAGAATTACCGAATAGTAATTTGTGAAAATAGATATGACCGGTAGAGAGATGGCCCCAGACTTGAGTATCCCCTCGATACCGGAGGCTAGGATTTGTTAGTATGTACATCATAAAAAAACTGTGTTGCGGGATATAGCTTGTGATATAGTGTAGCAGCATGTGATTCCATATATATATATATTTTTTCTCGAGATTCAATCTAAAACTGTAATCTAATCTTAGAGCTGCAACATCGATCAGTTTCATTGGAATACTTACAGAGCTGATAGTGCTCCTCTTTATTCGGATGTCCAACTACCGGAGTAAGCTCTCTGTGGGGGAGCTGGGGATATGGGGAACAAAGCCCCTTCCACCGAAGACTGGGCGCATGTAAGCGTCGTCAAACTTACGCCAGTAGTAGTGCACAGTATGTGATGGAGTCATCAGAAGCATACGCAGACTTCCCACACGGTTTGCTCCGTGGCCATTCATCTCCATCTGTTCATCCCGCCCATTCGGCAGAAGTGGCACCGTGAGAGGCTTAGTTGAAGATAACTCAGACTCCAAGGGACTGGTGGAATGCTTTTGTTGAGGAAGCAGAAAGCTTATCAGAGGCTTTGTGATCAGTCCGAAAACCTGAAACAGGAAAATAAAATTAAGACATGGTATAAACAACAAAAAGAGTCTGTGTTGAATTGCCTGGATCAAAAGCTTGAAGATTTTGTGTAAACAATTTGCATCGACTGTGAATGAAGTTAGTTACATCCCGGAAATACTATTACGAGCAAAGGGCAAGAATATAAAATATTGATGTGTCCTTATGCCAGTCAAATTCAATTTCAATGAAAGTTTCTACCTCAGCTTCTCGCGCAGCAAAATGCCAAGTACAGGTTTGCACCAAAAACCGGCATGCTTCTGAAACCATGATAGCACATAAATATATAGCGGAACCTTACCACTGTACTGAAGAGAACAACAGAGATGGTGCTGGTGATCATGATAGCATTGCCCAACAACTGTGTATGTCCAGACCTAGTGAACTGCACAAAACAGTGTGGCAGAAGAAGGCAAAGTGAAACATAATAATACCATTCAGATGCTACAGGTAATCAAACTATAGATAGTGTCTGCAGGGAAACTGAATATCAGTAGTATGACTGAATAAAGGCTCATGAATGGAAATTTCTCTAATATTCTACCTGATTGTAAGCAAGTGCCATTGAGACAGCTCCTCGCATGAGGCCAGACCACCATATTGTGACCTGTTTTGGAACCAGAGTTAGCAATTTGTTGAAGTATGAAAGTTGAGGGGTCAATATTACAATTGTCTACCTGATGCTTCAGCCCAATTTTGTCGCTTGCTGATTTCCGAGTTAAGTTGGAGATGAAAGATAATGGGAACACAAAAGCTGCCCTTCCCACCATAACCAGGATTAGCAGTATAGCACTTACTCCAGCTGAGGTACCCGGACTGCATTTAACAAAAGGAAACTTTCGTTAGCTAGCCAGACAAAGGGATATTCCTAAACAGTAAAAACAAAGGAAAGGGTTAATCTGTGTTTGTTCCCAGTCTTTGAAGAGTTTCCGAATATCCCTGCAGGGTAACTTGTATAAAAATCCTGCCATCTACCAAACAATCCTGACTTCCTCCAAACCAATCACGGTAAACTGATTAAACGGGAATTAAGTCATGTGTTCATCTAATGGCCTTTATGATTGAAAATTCAGGCAAACTAAACCAAGATGGCCCCTATTTCACTTATTAATTCTTATAAAAATGCTACCTTTTGCCGACAACTTTCCACTTCTCAATATCCAGAGCATCCATGCCAACATACAAGAAGATGAAAATCTCGGATATAAACGACAATGTTGCAAAAGCATGCCTGCATAAGTTGTAACGGAAGAGGAGAGAAGAATTAAGACTGAAACCTACAATTGACAGTTTAAGCCCTAAGCCAAAAAAGGTGAAATGTTTTACATACTTGGTCGTAACTCTTGAATTGTCAGTCACATTGTGCCAAGTGTAATGGGACATGACGATACCGCAGAAGAACACCGTCATAATCCCACTTAATGAGAATAGCTGCAATTAGGATGCTACAGCTGAGTATACACGTAAGTGGACACGTGAACATCATAAAATAAGAATGAGTGTAGAAAGCTTACTTCAGCAATCATATAGGAGAGGTAGGCCATTAGAATCATAAGAGCAACTTCACGATCAGTAGAATGCCTGAAAATTGTACCATTGCTTCTTTTTTAGATTCATATCAACATGTGCATGACAGATGCAACAAAAAGGTCATCCTTGAATTTATCAACTCATCGTCCAGGATGCAATCTCTCTCTCTCTATACAATAAAGAGAGCCAGAGACAGATCCACACAATGGTCTTGGATTTATGGGCCCCAAACAGTAATAAAGCAAAATACCTTTCAAAATTTAAGAAAAAGCACTAATATAAAAAGGGATATCTGACGTCAATGAATTGGAGTGGACAACTTAAAGTTAATGAAGGCAGCGTTGAGTAAAGGCTTTAGAGCTACCTGCCAAAGTACAGCTTCTTTATAATGTATGCACTAAGTAATCCAACCTTCAATTAAAATCAAACTGTCAGAGCAAAATATGACTGAGTAATCATAAAAGGCATCCAAAAATAGAGAGATGCAGCAAAAGAAGTTGAGATAGTAAATTTCTGGTGTGGGACCATCTTTTTGGGCCTTTGACTTATAAATCCTTCTTTCTTTCTTACGTACCATGAAATCAATTCAAACTTGGATAATTTCCAAAAATACAAGAAGACCTTAATAGACACATCAACATATAGACAACTTCTTTTCTGGATATTCCCCAAAAATCTAAAGAGAGTTATACTTTTATGCTACTTAACATATGTTTCCAATTCCTTGGTTGCTACCCCAGTCCACTAACTATTAATTTCAATTTTAACAGATTCATGTACATAAATTCTTAGGAAACTAATGTTAAACTTCGAAGAGTAGAGTACCAATTAAGGAATTAAAGACACTAATAGAAACAAAAAGCGGTAAGATCAACACCAGCAAACAAAGAGATGAACAAGGAAAGGTGAACTCACAGCGACACCAAGCAAGGTGCTGGTCAAGAATAAATAAGAAAGGCTACCAGCAAATCGCAGTGCCACATCCGATGTGATATGGGAAAGATCAAATTTTTGAAGTGCATTAAAGATGACAACAGAAGTGGCATCATTGACTACGCCTTCCCCAAAGACTAGACTGTACAGCAACGGTGTCTCATCCTGATTGAGCACCTGTCTCATCAAAGTTTTTCTCAGAATCTGATCAAATTAAAATTTTAGAAAGGAACATTTACTAGATTATGTCATAAACATTAAAGCACCCAGTCATCAATAAATTTACCTGCAAAGTGCAAACAGAGTCTGTAGCAGAAAAAATTGCTCCTAGTGCTAGAACATGGCAAAAGAATATTAAGTTAGATACTGGATATTGAATATATATATATATATAACCCATATTGTTTTAATCTACACTATGAATTCAACTTTAGATTAAGACTGTCTCTGTTGCCTCCATAAAGAATAAGGTTAAGTACCAGGAATCATGATAACTAAAGTAAAGGGGCTCTATGTTTCAGTAGAAAATGGAATTACATGGCAAGCCCATAGCCATTGATCATTGTTTTGATCTTTATGGAGACCACTAATCCTATGTAGTACTGCGAGTAAGCATCTATAAACAAAGAAATATTTAGAGTAAACTTATAAATTTGTCCCTCATGTTTGATGTAGCAAACACTTTGGTTCTCCTATTTATATTTCGCCATCAAAATAACCCAAACAGTCAATAATTTGCAATCAAATTAGTCTATAGGTCAAACGGCCATTAATCTTTCCTAAAAGGCATCTGATGTGTCCAATGACACATCAGCAGCTATGTTGGATTTTTTAATAGAAAAACTAACATGATGGATGTTTGGGTCAAATTGATAGCAAAAAAAAAATTAGGGGCCAAACTGTTGGTTAGATAAAACATTAAGGATGAAATTGTAGGTTTAGTCAAATATTTATGAGCCACCTCTCCTTATAAAACCTGTATGAATACACAAGCTAGAAAAAAGATGCAACTTCAAATATTTATTTAAGACAATAAACGAAATTAAACCAAGAACCAAGGAAAAAAAAAGTTTACCAAGAAAATCGCCTAACTCCAGAAAGCCAACATTCAGGTGTTTGAATAACTGTGCTGAACCTGCACACAGTAGCTTTTCAGTTCAGTGTGATGGCTGATAAACCCTTAATTAGACAAATTGATTGAGCAACAACAGTAGATAAGCTAAAAGAGGAAAATAACAGCTTTAAAACTTTTATAGCGTTATTTTATCCGTATAATCTATTAACATGCTTGAAATGGTTCCATTGGTCAAACATGGATTGAGTCTCCAATTGCTTGGAATCGCTCTGATCTGGACATCAACCTCACATTCTCTATTTTTTAATTAACAAGCTTGACAGACAATTTTCTCCTGGATTGTTTTGCCCTTGCACAATTTTTACCCAATTACGTAATTGATATAGCAGAAAAGTTGCTACCTTTTTTGGAATGGCACTTTTAATAATGTCCTAAAATAAATCATTGCATAAGTGGAAGTGAATGAAAAACTAGATTATTGACTTACTAAAGGAGTTTTATTAATATAAATATTCTTTAGACAACAATTTTATCTCAAAGCAAGTGAAAGAATACGACCAGAACATGCAAAAAAAAAATGAAATATACTTTATTAACTGAGTTGCAGCATGACAGTTTAGCTGAAAGACACAATCATGCACATTCTAGAAAATCAAGAAACATTCATGAGGAGAGTTACATGGAAACAATAACTGCAACTGTTTCTAGTAAATATCAACTAAATACTGTTGAGGAAAGATATCTGGAATATACCAAAGGATATAATGGCAAAGGAGATCAAAGTCCCAGCAATGCCAAACAAGGTGATTGTCATAAAATTTCTGAAGAACTGCTTCTTCTTCACCTGGAACCTGTTAAGATGGAACAGACAAATCAAATACCCAAACCACAAACTTAGGTCACATTAACAATAATTAGTAAGAAAACAATTTATCATTAAAAAAAAAGGGTAAGAAAGCTTCACATATTGTTGCCATTCCATGGGACCAAATAGCTTAAATAACACATAAGTAGAATGCTATTGTAGAAGGACAATATTTTTCAAGAATATTCCAACACTATCAGTTTCTCAGTATTTGTATAATGAAGATTAGCCTTGATATATGGTTCCAGAGATGAATGTAAAAGCTCCTAGCATTGGCAATGAAGCATCAGAGAAGAAACTTATAGGGTCCTGAAGTTGTACCTTGGATTCCCCAGAGTACATAAGTAGTATAAGAAATCAAGTGAAACTATTAAGTACAACAAGAAACTAATCGGCCTCTTCAACAATTGTCCAGAAAGTGACAATACTTGAAGTTACCAAGCAAAACAAATTGGACTTTCTGGTGGAAGCAGAAAAGCTATGATACTAGACCTCAAAAACTATTAATTTCCCGCATCATTAAGGATCAAAGAACAAACATGAGTACATATATCAAGAGATTGAATTGCCATAATCTAGATCTGATTTCATAAAACATAAGTGTCTGTGCATAATTATAATTACCCGGCATTAAATATTATAGGGGGGAGGAGATATATAAAGAAGAACTCTTCGTTGAATACCAACACATGTGAGCTTCTTCCTTCAGTTGTGAACAGAAGGATAATCCCAGTAATCAGACCCTGCAATGAAGACCTCTTTATTCAATCAGGAACTGAAGATTCTTGTCCTCAATCAAGGGGCCATGGGGAATGCTAGTTGTAGTAGGAGTGAAGAAGAAACTCACTATGGCAAGAGCAGTTATGGACTCATTTATCCATCGGTTCTTCTCCAGGAGATGGCCGATCACAATGCAAGCACAGAGAAGAGCCACGAATAAAGTTATGGCAAATACAGAAACTTGATCATCGTCCAATGGCAGCATCTGCAATCTCATTGATATAGCTCCTATGTTGAGAACCATCTTCCTTCCTCAATCTGGATCAATTCACACCAACACAATCCTACAAAAGGTTCATTTATAACTCCATTAGCAACAATTTAAACTAAAGCAATGAGCCCTTAGTGTCAGAAATCAAATCGAACTATGAACAGGAGGAGTCCATCAGTCACCTGATCTGCAAAAACTCCATTAGTTAGATCAGTTGCTACAGATCATTGCAAAAGTAAGATCAAGTCAGATAAAGGTTGAAAGTGAGGGGACTCGTTCAAAATCAGAATACTACAGACAGAATGCTCTCAGCATAACAAAAACAAACATGTGAAAAAAAAATGCAAATGGTTTCAAGGTAGAGATGGGAAAGAAGAGAAAACCAGATTCAGTTCCTTAAATTTCTGTCACGTCTCACAGTCAATTAGCAACAGAGATGAACAAACCCAATGAATTCGAAACGTCAGCAAATTCACTTCTCCATGATGCTTAACCGAAAGCCAAATCAGGATTCAAAACCTACACTAGGTAAAGCGATGAACTCGAGCGATCATGAAGCTTGCTAACAATTGAAGCATTACATCATGCGAAAAAGGCGAGCAACGCATGGAAAAGTTTCAGGCTGCGTCCACAGGATCCCCAATAAACGATACTAGCATCGTCCTGCGCTAAGAAATCAGTCCAAGCTTTTCCTCTGACAAGACAGAGGAATGAAAAAGAGGAAACTTAAGAGGCAAGGATTCGATTCCGTTCCATCTTCTCCGTTACGTTGACAGAGACCAATTGCTCACCTTGAAAATTCGCATCCGCGAGTCCCAGTCGAGCAGGACGACGGCTGAGCTCCGAGCTCGGAATTCCAGGCAGGTTGTTGGCTCGGTCACTCCGGACCGAAGGCTGGGTTTTGACTGGGAGACGAGACTAAAGGGGAAGTCTTTTATCGGCTGGAAGACCGCGAAAGTAAGAGGAGCATCGTTAGCGCTCTGATACAGTGCAGGAGAATCTAGAACATCAAACGGTGGCCGTCGATTAGGGAGAAGTCGAAAGAGGCAGATACACGGCAGCTGCTTTATGTGGAATCCAAGGTAGGGTTGCCCGCAGGTGAAGAAACTGCAGACGGGATCCTTGAAGAGTCTTCAAATAGCTCTCCGAGAGGACGACTGTAGCTATCGGTAACAACCAAACGTCAATCCTCTTCTTTATTTATATTCTTTTTTTCTTCCTTCTTTACTCAATCAGTTAATCGAAAATTTCTGTCTACCTATTTTTTAAAATATAAAATAAGAAAAAAAATATACATATAACTCCTCTTCTTTTTTTTTTTTAAATTGAATTATGATTAGAGATTAACGAGTTTAAGCGTGTGTTATTGTGCATGCTACAATTCATATTCTTCTCCTTAGTATTTTTTTTTGCCACAGATGCCGTAAAAGTTCAATGGTATTTTGTGTAATACTTTTGCCATGTGACATATTAACATGGTATAACTATCAAATAAAAAAAAATAAAAATTTTTAACTTCTTAGTTATAAAATTTTTTTAAAGAATATTAAATAAATCATAAAAGATTTGTGTGAAGAAAAATGTAATTATTAGATTAAAAAATAAAAATAAAAATATAATAACTTGATATAATCGTTATATAATACTTTCTCGTTCATTAGATGTGTTCAAATAGTTTATGTCATTTCCCCTTTTATTGTCTTACACTCCGTGTGTTATTGTTATTTTTATCTTCAATATGCAAATTAAATCTGAAATCAAAATCATACTTTCCAAACATTACTATGATATTTTTGAAAGGTGTTCAATTTTTTAGTCTCAAATCCATTGAGGGAAAGTAAAATTGACTTGGTGTGGTAGTTATTAGAGAAAGAATGATAAACATAATAATTAAATGGATTTGTGGTAAAGTAATAATTAAGTACTCATTATATATATGTCTTGATTGTTATTAGTGAATGAAGATCGATTTTATATGCCACAAGATATTCTTCTCTTCAATTTAAAAAATAATTCAGAATATAAATGTAACAAATTCAACTATACAAAAAAACATATAAATAAATAAATCTTTATAACATTAGCCCGAAATTCCAATAAATCTTTAAAACTATCAAAGATTCTGAACGATCATATGCCTTAAAAATTCTAAGTCTTAAAGAACTCTATAAAACTCTTAAAAATCCTATATCTTGAAAATCGTTATCTTGAATTGATTTTCATCATCATGCACACGATTCATATTTTTAAAAACCATACCAATGATCAAACCGGTCAAGATATTGGCCCACAATTTCATGGGCCGGGCACCTGCGGGTGTTTCTTTATTTCAATATCTTCTTTCATAAAAATCTCCAGTCCCTTTTATTTCATGGAATACCCATAAATGGAACTAAAATTAAGTAAAATGTTGTTATTTGGAAATGTACTTAAAAGCTAATTTTGCTTATAAAGGGAAACAATGTAAATACTCCATAATTGTGGATTTTTTTATTTTAAAAATTAAATTCGATATTTTATATTAGGGAGGGGAAATGTCCAACTAGGGATGGCAATGGGGCGGGCATTTGGATACCCAGATCCGCCTGCCCCGCAACCCGACCCGTGTGGGGAGGGTTGGACTCGCCTCACTGTTATGACCCAAATTATTTAAAAATGATTAAAATAATGCTAAATTTAGTGTAAAATACAATCTAAATCAACGTATTTATAATAACATAATTTTAATAAAAATGAATATAATTAAAAATCACATAATCATACTACATTAAAGTAAATACCATAAAATTTATTAGAATTAATTTATTACGTATCAGATGATAATTATTTTAAGTATATATTAAAGCAGGTTAAACGGGCAAGCCGGCGTACAAGCCATTCCCAGATCCGCCCTGCCCCATGTGTGGGGGGGTGGGTCTAGCCCGACCCAAAGCAAGTCAGGCTAGGTCAGTCTTGCAGATTGCCATCCCCATGTCCAACCATTATAATTATTAATCCATAATGGTTAAATCATGGGGTATCCATTTCCCTTGTCTCATTTAATATGTATCCATATGCAATTTATATGTCAATAAATTACACATGTTTATTACGGATACTGGATTTTCAGCTTGCCCAGTTTCCAGCCTCAGCCAAGCAGGCATCTGGTATGCAGCCATAATGATTCATCTTCTTTGCTGAATCTTCATTAATGAATTCAGGATATTCATAACGGTCCGGTTTCCCGGAATTTCCCCTTTGCTGCTTGGTTTGGGCTGATCGACCATTTGAGAATTGAGAAAGTAGAAATACAGCTGAAGCTGACATTCTGGAAATCGTTCCTGGAAATGTCTTGGACAAGACCTCTTCCATCGAGTGGTTTCGGGATACTACTCGTAAATGGCAAACTCAGTGATAAACAAACTGGTAGTTTTGAAGCTGCCGAGCTACGGTCTGGCATAAATTTCTCACAGACCAAAAGTAGGAAGCCATATGTCGTCTAGAAAACCGAAGCTAACCTATACCGGCTCTGGGATTTTAGCATTGCCTCCTGCAATTACTTTTCAGGGCTTTAACCATGGAAAATTGAAATGAAGCTGGAGCCCCCGCAAGAACACTTTCTGTATCTCCGGTTTCTCCAGGTCTCCGGCACCATGAAAACGTTTCAATAATGTGAAGACAGCCCGACAACCAATGACCCAATTTTGACATTATAAAAACTCGGATTTCACCAAGAGAAAGCCGTTCCAGATCATACACTAGGTAGCCCGTCTTGCTGATTAACGAGATCAAAAAGAACTTCTTACTGAGAAAACAAATGAATATAAGATGAACCGCAGCAGACTCTTTTTATTTCCCTCCGAAGCAGGAAACATAGGAGAGGATGCAAATTGTACGACGAACAACTTGTGCAAATACATCAGAAAGTCACACATCAGATCAGAAGGGACGGCCTCCCGGTGGGCCGTACGGACCGCGCGGCCCGCCAAAGCAATCTTGGAGCAACCAGCAGCAACACAAGCAGGATAAGCTGCACAAGACAGACCCATTAGACCCTAGATCTTATAGTTAGTCAAGAAACATTTGATGGCTGCAGAAATCGGATTCGGGTGCAAAAGTCAACAAGAGGAAAAACGGAATTTGGAAATCGTTCATCTCAGAAAGAAGTGATTGTAATAGAAACTTGAGAGCAGATCAGGTAATCACCAGGAAGCAACCATATTGCACATCCCATCAAAGAAGCCGCCGAAGAACCCCGGACCTCCGAAGAATCCTGGACCTCCGAAGAAACCCGGGCCCCATGGTCCGCCGGGGCCAGGACCCCACGGACCGCCCGGACCGAATCCAGGCCCTCCAGGACCGAAACCACCAGGTCCAAACCCGCCGGGGCCGAAACCAGGTCCTCCACCAGGACCCCCGGGCCCACCAGGTCCCATGGCTATCCGGCTAAGACGACTCGACCGGCTGCTGCCGTCAGCTCTACGATCACCACAGAGTGCTATCCGGGGAGGGGCGTTCTACAGCAGTTGGTGTAGAATGAAAACGTCGAAGGAATGGAAGATAAAGAGCTACCAATGAATCATCTGTCGTTTTATATATTATATCTACATCATGTGATGTGCTGGTGTAAGTCGGCAAGCTTCCTTGGCATCGAAGCACACGGTTTTCGTCCCTATACTCCCGCTCACGGAATGACTCCACCTGTAAATCAATAGAGTATCTACCATTCAAGATCAGGCGTTCTCTTGTTTCACCAAACATTCAATCTCAATGAGCCTCCCTGCCTCCTCCCTAAGTATCAATTATGAAAAGAATCTAACCTGACGTGTGTGCAGGTCGACCGCGGTAAAATTTTCTCACCTTATAATTCGAAATATCATATTCTTGTGTTTGAAAAAGCATATCGGTTTGATTGGCAAGATATAAAGTTGTATGTAAATTCCCTAAGTGTAGGCCATGAAATGATTGAGGTTTTGGTTCTAATACGAAATTTTTAATAATGGATTTACGAGACTAGAGAAGTTCCCAACTTGCGGGTACTAGGTTTCGAACGAAAATGAAATACACTTAAACGAGCGGCAATTCGGCAATAAACAGACGCAATATTCTTGTATGTACAAGAACCAGCAAATTTAGTTTGCTACTCTGGTCAGAGGTACGTTAAGCTTCCCCGGCAGTTCGAGCATGTGGGAAACAGCTCTGCAGGTTGTACTGCTGAACACCACGTGGCTCAACTACTCGCAGCAGAAAGTTCAAAATTTGTACTCAGTCATAGCATCCATTGAGAGGAAACAGAAACAAGAGAGTCAGATGCGCACTGATCAGACCCTGGTGACCGGGTTGTAGTGATTGCGGTTGGACCTCGTGCTAGTGAAGGCTTCGAGCGAGAGAATGGGGGCCCTTCATCTTGAGGCCTTCGATTCTTCACACTCTTGAGAACTTCAGGAAATGGCTATTGAATTGGATTGTAAATCGACGAAGAGGGACAGATACAGTAAGGCAAAGAAGATGAAAAGGAAGAGGAAGCCGCTCTGTGGTACGCTCTAAGGATTTTAGTGATATGATTTGAAAGTGTGAGGAACCCACTTGCAATGTATGGGAGTTCACAGCAACATGTACTTAAGATCGGGGACTTCTTTATAAATACGCACATTTTGACTATTAGGCTGTTAAAATCGTTACATTGTTCGTTGTCAGGGGAAGTGGGGATATATGAAGGGTAGGCACTCCCCCTTCATAATTCTTGGCCTCTCTCCCCTCTTCTCGTATCTGCTTATCTTCTTCATCCCTTTCGGATTCTAAACCACATCATCGGTATCAAACCTCGAATCTCGGCACCATGGCGAACACGCGATCACAGGATAACAACAGGATCGACAATCTACTCCAAGAACAAGAGCAACAGATCTCGGAATTACGGGAAAACCTTGCTCACCAAGATAAGAGGTATGATGAGCTAAGAGAATATATCCGCATGATATTCTTGAACTTTGTTGTGCACCAGAATGTGGCCCAAGGTCAAGGACCTGAGGTGCAATGCTCAATGGCCGCTCTGCGAGGGCCCCCGGTGAACGGAGGTAGCTACTTCCATGCGTCATGTGTGGGCAAAATGAAATTCCCTAAATTCTCAGGCGATGATGTGGGGGGGTGGATTTATCGATGTCAACAATTCTTTGAGTTTGATTCGACACTAGAGGAGTTGGGGTCAAGTTAGCCTCAATCCACTTGGAGGGTAAAGCACTACAAGGGCACCGGGCATTTACGTTGCAATTGAACCAGCTTGGCCATACTTTGGGGTGGCTTGAGTATGTTGAGGCAATCCGCACCCACTTTGGTGGCCACATCCCCCTTCCTCGAACTAAAAAACTTGTACCAAATGGGGACATTGCAGGAGTACCTTGATCAATTCGACGTGTTGCTCAACAAGGTGCTCCATAAGGTTGAAGCGAATGATGAGATGGTATTGAGCTAGTTCCTAGGAGGGTTGCGGAAAGAGGTCCATAATCCCGTACAGATGTTGCGGCCCAGACTGTTACATGAAGCTATCATGCCTTTCCTCAGAGCCTAGCAATGGCACATAGTCAGGCGGGGCTGAGATTTAAGGCAGTACCGCAATTTGTGGCCAGATCAACATACCTCAAGGTGGGGTCCCTTCCATCAGCGGGGATACTATCGCTACCCTAGAACACTAAATCCTTGCCCATGGGTCAAAAGTGTCCTCGACCCTTAACTAGCCAGGAGATCAATGATAAGCGGGCAAAGGGTCCTTGTTTCCTCTATGATGAGGAGTTTAGTCCTACCCATGTTTGCACCAAGAGGAGACAACTCTACCTTATGAAATGTGAGAAAAGCCAAGAAGCAGACCCAGCTGCTGAGGGGTCCAAGGGGCCTAAGGAGGACCTTACATATGCGAAGCATCTACTGCACTTACATATTATCTTGCAGCTCCTTAGACATCACCAACTCTATGCGAAGAGGAGCAAGTGTTTATTTGGGGCACCCCAAGTTGACTACTTGGGCCACTATATCTCAGCTAAAGGTGTGTCCACGAATCTAGAGAAACTCTGTGCTATACATGATTGGCCCTTGCCACAGACGATGAAACAACTTCAGGGCTTTCTAGGCCTAACAAGGTACTATCAGCGGTTCATCCACCGTTATGGTGTCATTAGCTAGCCATTGAAGGAGTTATTGCGAAAGGGAGCCTTCCAATGGACACCTTCAGCAATTAAGGCCTTCAATTGCCTTAAATAGGCCACGCTAGTGGCTCCAATCTTAGCCCTACCAAACTTTACACAAAGGTTTGTTGTGGAGACTGATGCATTAGGTTTGGGGAGTGGGGCAATCCTCACTCAGCAAGGCCATCCAAATTGCATACATTAGTAAGTCTCTTTCACCTAAGCACCATAGTTGTTCTGCTTAAGAGAGAGAGATGTATGCTATCTTGTTTGTTGTTCAGAAATGGGGGCACTAATTGCAAGGTTGACCTTTCACAGTTAAAACTAACCACAAGAGTTTGAAGTATCTACTGGAATAAAAACTACATACCCATTGCAGCACACCTAGCTTGTGAAATTAGCTGGGTATGACTTTGACATTCAATATAGGAATGGCAGGGACAATGTGGCTATAGATGCCCTCTCTAGGTTGCATGATAATGAGGCCATGTTGCAGGCTATTTCCACCATCTCAACTGATCTCTTCTAGCAAATCAAAGAAAGTTGGTGTTTAGACTCCCACATGTAAAAAGGGATTGCTGCCTTGCAGCAACATGGCGGGATGGATGGTTAGTACACTTGGATTGGCAGCCAACTCCACATGATTTGCAGGCTTGTTGTTAATAACTTACAGCCCCTACAACAACCACTAATTAACATGTGCCATTACATTGCCTATGGGGGGCACTCCAAAGTCCAAGCCACCACCCAAAGAATCAAGGTTGTCTTGACTTGGAGGGGAGTGTGCAAGCATGTTCGTGAGTTCATTTGCGCTTGCTCTATTTGTCAGTAGACCAAGCACGACTTGGCCGCTTATCTTGGGCTACTACAACCCCTTCCAATCCTGGAATATGCCTTCAAAGAAGTCTCTATGGACTTCATCAATGGCCTAACTCATTCTCAAGGCAAGGAGGTCCTCTGGGTGGCTGTCAATCACCTCACTAAGTATGTCCACTTCATTGGGCTTAGTCAACCTTACACTACAGTTCAGGTGACCTAACGGTTTCTCAAGCATGTCTTCTTCAAACTTCATGGTTTCCCCTCTATCATCCTAAGTGATTGTGATCCTATCTTCTTGAGCAATTTTTGGAAGCAGTTGTTCCATTTGCAAGGCGTTGAGCTTCAGTTTTCTTCAGCTTATCATCCTCAAACAGATGGTTAGACAGAGGTCCTCAATAGACGCATGGAGTGCTACATATGCTACATGTGTGGTCAACAGCCCCAGAGTTGGTTTAAATGCCTACCCTTGATGGAATGGTGGTACAAAACTATGTATCACATAGCCACGCAAACTACTCCCTTCCAAGCACTATATGGGTTTGCACCCCCACTCCACATTTCCTATGTGCCCAAGGATTCACTAGTTGAAGCAGTCAACTAGCTGCTCACTAATAGGGAGTACTTTGATGTGACCCTTAAGTGTAACCTCCATCGGGCTCAAGACTACATGAAGCTCCTCGCTGATAGGAAACAATCGGAATGATCATTTGAGATTGGGGATTGGGTGTTCCTTATGCTACTCCATTTTCAACAACACTCTCTACACCACTGCTATTATGGTAAAATGGGACCTGTCACATACAAGCTCACCTTCCCAAAGAACTCGCGGATTCATATGATATTCCATGTTTCACTGCTCAAGAAAGTTGTGGGTTCTGACCAGCCAACTACAGTCCCACTCCCAGAAGAGGTTCAACCGAGAACAATCTTCAATTGTAAGATGGTTAAGCACAGCAATCTTTCAACCACAAAGGTCCTTGTTCAATGGTCCGACCTCTCTCTAATCGAGGCAATATGGGAATTCCTCCTCTATGATCTGAAGAACAGGTTCCCTACTGTTAACCTTGAGGACAAGGTTTCCGACGGGGGAGTATTGATACCCACTAAGGACTTTAGTGATGTGATTTGAAAGTGTGAGGGACTCATTTGCAATGTATGGGAGTTCATAGCAACGTATACATAGGATCGGGGACTTCTTTGTAAATATGCGCATTAAGACCAGCAGGCTGTTAAGGTCGTTACATGGCTCGTTATCAGGGGAAGTGGGGATAGATGAAGGGTACGCACTCTACCCCCCCCCCCCCCCAAGTAACACGAGTCCCCTTCATAATTCTTGGCCTCTCTTTTCTCGGATTTCTCCCCCTCTTCTCATATCCGCTTCTCTTCTTCGTCCCTTTCGGATTCTTAGCCACAGCACTCTGATTTTGCATAATAGTGTAAGTAAAGATATATTACAGGGCAAAGAGATGATCACATCAGGGCACACCATTATAAATTATAATCATCACTCTTGCGTGTATCATATGCGTCACGTGCTGCACACACGACACACGAGGCTGCGTCCTCTCCTTTTCTGCCTCTTTCCGACACCTCCCGACAGAAACCGCCTTTCTCCTCCTGACACCGTAATCTCCTGACCGAGCCGCCGCACCAACCCTAGCGATTTCGGTCGCATCCATGGAGGACTCTGCTGCGATTGGAAGGAAAGACAAGGACTTTGGCAAATCTAAATACGGGTAATAGCCTACTCTGTTGCAGAATTATCTGGTCCCGATGAATCGAATCGTCTCTACAGATTGATTGATTTAATTGCATAATCTCCATTTCGTATGCTTGAATCCGCTTGGTTCCGTTTTTGGGGTTTTTCCTCAGCTGTGAGCACTACCGGAGACGCTGCAGAATCCGAGCGCCTTGCTGCAATAAGGTGTTCACTTGCCGCCACTGCCACAACGAGGCAACGGTAAAACCTATGGAGTTTCATTGTCTTTATCCCATTTTTGTGCATATACATGCAAGCCTGCACTTGAAAGCAGAGTTACTGCCTCCGGATTACTGATCATGGAACATTTTGGTTTAATTTTCCACACTGGCTGCTGAATGAATCTTTCGTTTTGTCAAGAAAAAAAAAAAAGTTTCCATGAGGTATGTGCTTATATGATATTGTACTCCTGATTGAGTCTATGCTGTGAAACTTGTAAGATATGATCGTATGTGCTTGTATCATTTTAGCTCATGCCCTTTTCTTCTTTGTATTGACTGTTCCAGTGTTTGTTTTTGATAGTGCCAGAGCTTGCTGAGCGATCTCAAGGATCATCACGAGCTTGTCAGGCATGATGTTAGCCAGGTTTGTTTTCCTGATCACCACTCACCCCCTGTTTCTCGCTAACTATTTTCTCATGCCATAGGACTTCAGACTTACGAGTTTCACTTAGTCTTACAGGTTATATGTGCTGTTTGTGATAATGAGCAAGAGGTGTGTCATGATGCTATGCAATATGTTACATTACTCTATTTAACTCTATGTTCTGCTGGTGTTGCTATTGGCTAAGAATTTGGCAATATTTTCTCTTTTCAGGTTGCTCAGGTTTGCTCGAATTGTGGTGTCAACATGGGAGAATATTTCTGCAGCATTTGCAAATTTTATGATGACGATGTAAGACAAGAATATTGTATATCATGTTATAGGTGATATGTCACTCATCTTGAATGTCTGATCGTATGTTTTGTGATTTGGTTCATGGGTTAGACTTTCTTATGCTAACTAAGGGAAACGTCAATTAATTACTGAATGGATGTCTGTGGACTGTTGCAGACAGGAAAGAAGCAATTTCATTGTGATGAGTGTGGAATTTGTCGGTAAGCAAGGTCATGCATGAAATGAAATGATTTTTCCTGGCTTTATTAATAGTTGTTTATCATCTCAACTGTGAAATTCTTTTCCCCATGAATCAGAGTTGGTGGTCGCGAGAATTTCTTCCACTGCCCAAAATGTGGTATGCCACCATTCTTTCTAATTTCTTAGTGTTAAATATTATACTACAAAGTTATCTGCTTGTGCACGGACTTTATAAAGGAGTTCATTGTGCTCCATAAGGAACCAAAGTCCTTTGTTGGTCTTTTTCATTTTTCCGATCATTCTGAGGCAGGATGAGGTTGGGTTGTACTATATTGAAGGTTCTGAAAATTTGGTGCATGTAATGTTGGTAGCTTCCTCTGGGCTTTAACTTTAAGCTGCTAGGAACTCATATATCGACCTTTTATGCTCATGGTAATGTTTTTACTTGTTTATCCACCAGTGTCTTGATGTCTCTGGTTTCTTAGGGAATTTCCTGTTCAACTGTGTCCTATTGGTGTTTTAAAGACCTTAAAAATTTACTGTTGTCCTGCAGACAATTATTTGCTCACCAGATAGGATGCATCTTATGACATTTCAAATTTCTCTTGGTTTTCTGGTTATCTACAGTTTCCTAATTGAATTTTTTTGCTTGTGCAGGATCTTGCTATACAATATCACTGCGTGATAATCACTGTTGTATAGAAAACTCTATGAAGAACCACTGTCCAGTATGCTACGAGGTCTGTTCCTCTATCACAATAAATTTGTTGGACATTGTGGTGATTGTGAGCCCCAACTATATGATTCTCTAACAACCCCACATTTTGCTGGCAGTATCTATTTGACTCAATTAAGGGCACATATATCTTGAAGTGCGGACATACAATACACATGGATTGCCTCAACGAAATGGCAACACAAAATCAGTACTTTCTCTGAATATAATTCACTTTTGATTATTTATCCTGTAAAAATCAATCAGTAAATAGCAATCAATAATTATGCAGGTATCGCTGTCCCATTTGCTCCAAGACGGCTTTAAACATGTCCTATGCATGGAGTATCATAGATGAGCAGGTAAAATAAACTTTATCCATGTCTCTGATATTCTGTTATGGAACTTTCTTTATCATGAAGTAGCATCTTTCGGTTATTTACATTAGGTTGGGAAATGTTTTAAACCAAATCTACCCTTAATCACTCAATTATAAGCTCACTTGTTGATCTGTTTACTAATTATGCTTATGTGATTCTTCCTGTTACAATGATTTTTTTGGTTGAAAGATTGCGGCTACTCCAATGCCCAGGGAATCCCAATGTGAGGTGATATTCTCCTGACCCTTGTTATTTTGCTTTGTTCTAACATGCATCAAGTTTTTAGCCTCACTGACATTGGGCTCTATGAACCTTCTTGAAAACCTGGCGCTAGCTCAAAGCAAGAATTTTCAGTTTGTTAAGGCTGATACTAGCTCAGAAAAATTTCATTTTATATCAGCAGCTATTAGAAAAGAATACGCATGATATCACCCAATAACAATCTCAATCTCATTATGTTATACCAAATAATTTCTCCAGCAAAATTCACTGTCTCTGTATCAAGCAATATTGTTTCTGCTCATTGGCACCAAAAAAAGTTGGAAATTTTATGACACAACATCAGATTTTGTCTGTTCTAGTGTGATATTACCAATTGGCAGCTCTGTAATGATGGGCTAGATTTTTGCATGCTATGCTGTTGTGAGCTATTGGTTTCATGGATAGAACACAGAGGTTGATTTCTGATCTCCGACTGATCTCCTGATTATTGTAGACTTACATTAAGAAGAACATAAGTGAGAAAATTTGGCCTCTTATCAAAAAATTTTCCCCTAAATTTGCAGGTTTCTATTCTTTGCAATGACTGTAACACAACAGGCAAGGCTCCATTTCACATCTATGGGTTCAAGTGCAGTCAGTGCAGGTCCTACAACACTCGCAGGATTTCAGCAGGAGAACATAGTGATGGTGGGACTTTTTCATCTAGACAAGAACACCAAGATTGAAATTAGTTTGCCTGATGAGAAGATTTGGCCAGAGAGTAAGCACAAGCACCGCCGCACATTCTGTTCCCCCACAAATTATTGTCTTGGTGACTTTCCCTTCATTAAAGTGTTGCTGACGCTGTTAGGGCAGTCAATTGATGCATTCTCAAGTTAGAGAGTTCGGTAATTGTTCTGGTATAGTAGGAGGAGCCTGAAGGCCTATGCACTTGGCACTCACTAATACTGGTGGGAACAGGACCTGTTAATGGGAACAGAGGTTTTAGGCACCGGAATGGAAGTAGATGCACTCCTTTTGCTTTTTCTTACAGTTCATGAGATTGTGACGTTTGAATGTTGAAAGGTTTTTAAAACTCAAGAATCTCAGGGGTGGGTAAACTCTCTATTTCTTGAAGATTCTGGTCCAACATCAGATCCACAGGAAGGTGAAAACGATTTCTTTTTGAAAGGTGAATCTCATTAATCTAATTCGAGATCAACTGTGCAAAACAATCGCTTTCATGAAAGCACAATTTCAATAGCCGAAGAGCCACAGATAGTTTGGCAGTTTGGAAGTTTAGGTCCAGCTCGAGACTGCGGTTATCTTGTTGCATTACAAGCACAATGAACTGAGATATAGTATGATTCCTTGTGAAGTTATTATCACATGTTCTTCTGTTCCTTTCTCTGCAAATGCTGTAGTATATATATATATAGAAAGAGCTAGCTGATTTGTGTGCTATAGCTTCCAGTCCTCTTCCTCTCTGTGAGCAATGACGAAAGTAAGGTCATCCCGCCCCATCTCCCACTCTTCTCTGCTGTCCTTTTGATCCTGTCCCGAGCTTCTTTAGTCATAGGACATGTGAATATCTCGAGATTCAGAGGTATCGTGCCGAAGGACACAATCATGTTCACTGGTGGGGCTCCAGCGCTTCAGGTTGGCCTTTGTAAATGTGGCTTCTGGTTCAGATGATCCTACCCATTAGTGTGATTCCCCAAACCTATACTCCCTCTTATACGAGAGGTTGATATTACTAATCACTCACTCAATCAGCAGCTTATTAGTTCGTGCCCTCTTTATTTCCTCTACTTCTCATTCTATGCAAGACATGACACCCCCTTAACCGAGGAAAACAAAAACTAGTGATCCGAAGTAAGCTTCCTAGGGATTGTGTTCGTGAAAGAAGATCGACTGTCCCCACCACTCCCATTCAACAGTAAGAGCACCGACTTCATTCCTTAACCATTTTTATACCGTGCTGTAACAAGATATAGACCGATAGCCCTTCATCCTATCAGCATTACGCTTTGTAGGAACAAGAGCGACAAGGTTAATCGGTGACGCTTTGTCTTTTTTTTCCTTTTTTAAACATTTGTTACACCCAACATTAGGATAAGTTTGGATTGAGCATTATGAAAGGATTTGGACGAGTGAGTTATCTCTGCACAATCCTCCAAACCCCCACTTTTTTTTATCCTTGCACCTTTCGGTAATAGAGAGGGAGAAGAAGACGGAAGAGGCAGTGAATAAAATTACAATTAGTCATTTATACTTTGTATGTTTTATCAATCTAACCCCTGCCTCCCTTTCCCTCCTTAACCTTCCCCTCCCCCTCCAAATCTCACAATCCAATCCAAGCCTGTTATACAATGAGAGAAAATTACAGGGAAAGTCCTAAAATTTTAACCCATCTTTACATTAAGTTTTAAAGCTTTAAATTCACCTCAAGTATTCATAGAGCTTCAATTGTACAGCTCGTTATGTCCTGAAAATTTTGCCATGCGGTGAAATGTGAATACGTTAGATTAATTTTGCATTAAAATAATGAAGAGGTAGTGACACGTCAAACTAAACCACCACGCCGGCATGTCAAATTAGAAAAAAAAATTCACACCGTTATCCCCAATTCAATGATCCGTTATATTTAAGATTTACATTAGTTATGGAACAGAAGTTTTAGGACCAACTGTATTAAAGCTTTAGGCCTTAATATCAAAATGAGTCAAATTTTTATGATTTTCACTGTAATTTAGCCATGTTATAAAAACTCATTGATAAAAGGAATTATGTCTTAAACATGTTTAACATCCCTACTGTTCACGTCATCACCGATTAATGGCTAATCATAGCATCGACCAATACAGCATGTGGGATGCTCGCACAGCTTATGATCGAGTTAGCCCAGCTATTATATTCAGGACTTTGAGTTCAAAAAAATGCGGTAAACTTATGGAACGTATATAGAATGGAGTGAATGCGCCGCCAATAGAACATTGAAAAATCATGCATTCAGGGTAGATCAAGAATCTGCTAGGAAAGTTCGTCATCAAAGACTGGATAGTTTACGATCAATTTATTTGATCGAGGATGATTCAACCGGATAACAACTTCCACTTTAGAAGAATACGATATTGCCGCCCACGTCCAAGCGATGCATATTTGTCGAGACATCGGGCCCAGGTATCCTCTGCAGTCATTGGCCGACCGCTCAGATATTAACGAACCCAGGTGCTATCTCGATTCACGAAGAACTATCTCAGTATTCATGCGGTCTCTAGCTTAGCCAGCTTACTACTCTGACAACCAAGGCATATTTCACCACAGGGAAAGCAATAAGAGGAATAAGAACTAATTACGTCCGCGTGAGCAGTGTGATCTTGACTGAATAAAGAGGAAAAGCTGGTGGAGGAATGCAATACTCCCTGTCTTTCACTTGACGTACACGATCAGTGGAAGAATATATGTCAAATGTGCCCCCCTCCCCCACAATTGAGATGAAAAGCATTTCGGAATCTCTGTCCCTTTTCCTTTCCGGGCCTTTCTGGACGTATTGTGAGCTGATTTTGTGAACCAAGCTATACGTGTGTGCGTTTATGTACATATACTACATATCCACCTGTGTAATGTGTACATATGTTTGGCAACTTCACACCCACTTTTGGGCGCTTGATCATTATTGCCATTTTCAATGGAATCGTATCTTGTTTGCTGTCATCTTCTGTAAAGCTGGTTCTGCAGTCTGATTAATATTTTATGTAATGCACCTCCTTCTAGTTGCGCTGCACTACTACCTGATCTTGTTAACGGGATGATTTCTCGTACCTCCTTATCCAACTCTCTCTGTATGACAGGCCATATCGGCAACCATACGGGGTGTATCAATCATATCGAAGGGCTGTGAATTGATGCACTTGACTTGAGGTTGGAATTTGATTGCTGACGCGAGAGTGTAACGTGAAGTTTTTCCCTCAAATAAAAAGCATACAGGGAATTAAAAAAGAATTTCATACACATAGACATATACTTATACTAGCCAAGACTGCAACACTGTGTATTAGAAAGGGACTTAACTCGAAACAGATGATTATTACACATGAACTAGTTCAAATCTCTTCTTGAACGAACGTATTGATGTACATAAGGACATCGATGACTAAAACCCTAACCAGAATCCATGAAACAGAGCATAGAGAGAGGCACATAATACAAATGATATTTATATATAGACAGGCTACATAAATACATACACACTAGCTGCTGGCAATTACATTGCTTTTAGAAGGATCTTCTTCACTAGCTTCTACTTATTCTTCTAATTTATGCAAATTGAGACGTATTTAAAATTTTTTTTTTTTCCAAATTTCGGCTGGCTTATTACATACTTCCAGCTAGCTGCACTGAGCTGACGCGTACAACTTAAGACTGGGCTTGCCGATAGGGCCTTAGCAGTGGGATCAGCGTCCCACTCAGGTGACGTGTCATGACCTCGTTGGTGGACCCCACCAGCTTGCCGCCGATGAACACTGCCGGTATGGGAGCCGTGCAACCCATCCTGGCCAGTGCCCGCTCGATCTCCCGGCAGTCCGGGTCCTGGTCAATGTCGTACACCATGGGATTCACCCCGAGTTCCTGGAACAAGATGCTGACGGTGTAGCACATGCAGCACGAGCTCTTGCTGAATATGACGACGCCTTTGTCTGAGGTTAACCTCGCCACCTTCTCCATCCTAACAGGAACAGCTGAACGTTTAAGTCTCCTTTCTGCCAAAAGAGCGATTAACTAGCTGTTGGATCGAATGGGCAACCACAGACCGGATTCAGGAGGACCGAGAACTCGACCTGTGTGGCCGATGGAGTGGGGATGGGATTTGTGTGCTGGAAGCTATATGAGTGTTCAGGGTTTCCCTGGTTTGGTATTTATAGGGACGGCTAAAGTTGTGGAATCATATTGTTGTACCCTTTTGTGTTTGCTTTGGGGAAAGAACATTGAAAAGCGGATCTCCTTTACAAAGATGCTCCAGCCGATTAAAGCGACTTAATCCCTCAGATATAGACTGCTGCTTGCCACATTGACTGCAATGATAGTGGGAATAAAATGTCATGAACGCAATTAACATACTTTCTAATCTAACATCTTATTGGTCAGTCGGGCCAATGGGCAAACACGGTATATATATTTCAAGAGTTCAAGGATGCTTGGATTGGCCGAACTTCTTTCGTGAGACTAAAGGTGCATGTTCAATTCAAAAAAGGCACCGCATCTTCCTTTCCAATAATGAATTCCCTCCACCACCGGAGAAGAGGCCACGTATTGTATCGAATGGAGTTTGCTATAATATATAACATCTCTCGTGAATCAGATTATAAGGTTAATTCTAATATAATTTTTACTAGCATAATTTCTCATATTCCTTTCTTCACCTCTATTTCGTATTCTTTTCAGAACTCGTGAATTGAATAGAGGGATTACACTTACAACTAATTAGTTACGCAGCTTATTAAAATGCTTCATTAAACCTAGCCATTGTTTCCCAATTTAACCGACTCGGATTGATTGACGAGCCGATAAATCTCCTTGTTTTTGCCACTGGATTTTTCTATCAATTTTTCATTGCTAGCGTTAATAGTGACTAACTTTCACAAATTAGATCTCATTGAATTCAGGAAGCTCCGTATACGGGTTCAGATTTAACTTTTTTACATAACAAATGTGCCTTTATCGAGGAAAGTTAATCTTTAGGGTTAGCTAAGGGCTGCCTTTATGGAATCTACGAGTGATAACATTAATTAGAGCAATAGCTGGGGTCTTCAATCATATATAAAGATTCACCGGCACCTTATCTTTTATGAGCCTTCATCGGCATCGGAAATCTGCATGTGTCTAGCAGTGATGAATGGTGAACATACGTAAACCGCTTCATCCACTACACTAATTACAGACGCTAAAACCCATTCTTAAGAAGGAATCCATAAATATTGTGGGCAATGCGCATTAATTCGTCTAGACATATATAATGGAGCTCGAAGAAGAATAACAGACAGCATGAATCAACATGGCGACGCAAGTGGGGATGTGGGATGGTCAATTTATGCGAAATTCTCACGATCTAATGAGATTCTCGAAACCACCTTCTTGCCTTTGAATCCTAGGGGGGACAAAGAGAGGGACAGGAAGAAATAGTGACAGCTGGCAGCTTTCGGTGGGCTCAGATTCTCCCTCTCGTGCGCCCACCCACTTGCATATTCTTTTGCACGGGTTCGGGGTTCGATTTAAGAGGAGATTGCATCGAAAAATCTATTAACTTTTCAATATAAATTTCATTTAATTTTACCTTTTTTTAAAAAAATTGATTTATCTTATTATGCTACATGCTGTACCATCATTTTTGCCACATTTTGACAAATTTTCTAAATCCTTCTGTGCATGGATTCCTCCTTCCTCAATGCCCTTTTTGTCTCTCTGTTGTGTTTGTGAATCACAAGATGATTAATTTGATAATGAATACTAGGGAAATTTAGTTTGATTATTGTATTACTTTGTACAAAGTATAAAAGTAGTGATCATATGCGGCATATAGTTTTCGATTTAAATACCTTAATTAATTTATATTCGAATCGAATCGATCATTTTATTTAAGGGATAAAATTTTTCATTCGTAAAACCAACTTTTGTTAGTTACTGCATTTATTTTTAGATAGGTGTAAGCTAGATCTTGAAAGATTCTTAATGCTCTAAATTTTCTTACCTTTTTAATAATTATTTTAAATAAGAATTTGACAACAGTTAATGTTTTAGTTATTAAACATCAAATAAAATCTTAAATAAAAATATAAGAGATATCAGTGAATTTTAAAATAAGTAATTATAAGTTTAGAAAAAACAAAAATAAAGGTATGATAATTTATAGTATTACTTTAGGATCAAAATTTTTATCAGACAAATGTAATAGCATCGTCATATGATTTGATTTGACACCACAGTATCTTCTCCGGCATTCTCCTTCCAGCTACCCAGTACTTGTCGGGGGACCCCTTCTTTTCCATTAAGACCTCTCCTTTTTCACCAAAATGTGCATACATACATACATATATATATATATATATCATGAGAACCCATAGATCGTATCTAACTTTTCATGTTAGTAAGTCTGTTCCTGGCCCAAGAAACGGTCACTTCCTTACAGGAACATGTAGCATGTACGCCGGTTACATCGGCAGAGGTACGATAACATTGCTGCTTCCATCGCCGCGACGTCATCGATCAGCAGCAGCATAGACAGTCAACAAAATTAGGCTTTATCAAATGGCGTGTATAGATCGATAATCCTACAGAGCCCTCGTATTCTTTCTGTCGACTGATCGGGAGTGTGACCCGATTTGAGCTATTGCTCATATAACATAGCGCAATGAATTTACCCAAAAGATCCTCACGGCCATTGGAAGTGCTGGGGGATGGATCTTTCGTTGGATTTGCCCCGACTGCGTTGCTACATAGGACCCGTGCATGCCTGCTTATATTTGAAGCGTAATTTGTTTCGATTAGTACACGAGACGAACTTATGTTTGAAACGAATGTGGGTTCTGAACTTATTGGTTTGTGCAATCAGTTTCGTACATTCTTATTGGCTGATACATGTAACGTTAGGACAGATTGAAATTGTTCAATCGGAGTAGGGATGCTCATGATTCAATTTCATCCGTGCACTATACTCCCAAATAATAATAATTATATAGCCATCGGATTGAATTGTTTTGAACAAGCTTTATAATTCAAGTAGCTTTTTAAAAAATTAATTGATGATTAAAATTTTGAATATAAAATCGAACCAAGATCAAACAAAAATCGTATCGAAATATAAGAAAATGAAAAATAAATAAAAACAAAAAATAATAAAAATTCAATTAAAGATAAATTGAACATACAAAATTAAGATTAGTTGACCCATTTAAAATGTAATTTAGTATGAAGTGGTAGAAAATATACTAAATAAAGGTAAAATAACTTATATCTAACAATTTTTTTAATTTTAAAATTTTTTCCTAATTTATTTATATTTCATTTTTAATATATTTGCAATATTTTAATTTTTAAAAATATGATTAAGCAAATTGAACAATTTAACCGAACTGTTTGAATTTAGTAACTAAAAAGTATGGTATGTTCTAAACCGGTTTTTTAAGTTCGGTTCGGTTTGGTTCACAATGCGATGTAGTTCTCCGATTCTCTATGCGCAACCCTACATCGGGGTTGAATCCATCAATCCATTTCCTTTTCTTGGCCCACTGAAGAAAAATTAATGGGCCTAAGCCCAGTATGGACCGGCCCATCAATACTAGCCCATAATTCTCTCCACGGTTCACCGGACGTCTCTCCTAATCTTTCTTTGGTATGACGTTGAGCTCGTTCGCCGTGAATTCTAGTCTCATCATTAGTAAGTAGATGGTTAAGTCTCGATTTTAAATTTGTGTTTGAAACGCAGTCCATGGGGGAAAACGGAGGAATCGGGGGAGCAGCACGGGATTATATTATCGAGCACGAAGCGAGTTCTGTCGTGAGGGCATGCGTCTCCGTGCATGGAGTGTATGATTAGTCATTTATTGAGATCCGTCGTCGCATCGGTAGCTTATATGAATTCTTGACGTGAGGATGAATATACATTTGTTGCATGTATGTATGTGTGTGTGTGTGTGTATAAATATAATTCTGTGAGTAGTTTGCTCTTCTTCGATTTACAGTGATATAGTCTTTAATGAGAGTTAGTATCAGTGCATTTAGTGACTGACTTCAATGAGGACAACGCTTTAATGATGGGAGATTGAGATATATATCAATGGGATTTATAGTTATATATATATAATTAAGTTAAAAATCCTAAACATTTATCATATTTTATAAGATAATTTTAAGAGTTTAAAAATATCTTATTTAGTTATAAAAGTTAACAGCCGTTACAATATTAAATCCTCTTCATCACACGTGATTAATCTTCATAATTAAATATTGATATGATAGCTATCCATTCACATAGCATATATGTGTATACTCAAGCTACTGACATAATAACATAGTAAGATATTGATGATGTGGCATGGTAACTCAGCTGCTGATGACATGACACATGATGCAACAAAATTTTACTAATGTGACATGGTTGTGTACCGCTATCTTGCCGACGTGGCACAACGCATCGGCATTATTTAATGATGGTTTGCATATGATTAATACTCGTTGATGAAAATAATTTAACGTTGTAGCGAATTTAAATTTTTAGAACGGAATGAAATACTATAAAGTTTTTAAAATTTGCTTTAAAAGATAAAAATTTTACGTAATTTCCTTGTCATATATGTCAATATATATATATGCTTGTGGACGCATCACTCTCTCAGTTCACATACATACGTACTTTTACTGCTTCCACTCTGCTGCTTATCGTTCCTCGAGGGTCGTCGAGTATATAATGTACGTGCAAGGAACCTCAAAGACCCTACCTACCGAGGCAGCTGGGGCCTTGGCCCGTCCACTTCCCTCGGATCAGACTTTGATGATGGGACGCCCGCAATCTGTATGGACAACGTCGCGCGCGGCGATCTCCTTCGAGGAATCTGCATATCGGGCGTAGTCGGATTGCGGCTGGAAATCATAATACACTAGCTTTTGTACTACCGCAAGAGAGAGGATCGAGATAAAATCTTTGAGAACAACGAAGATATTGTTCTTTTAAGATAATATGCTCCTTTGAGATAACATGTACTTGAAAGATGTTGTGTTTCATTTCATGGAAAAGATGGTGTCACCATGTCGTGAATTTCCTCATGCTTCACACACACACACACAGAGACATATATATATATATATATAAAATAGATTTATGGGCGCATCAATAAGACGTTGGACGGTCTCCTTATCTAACCTTTCATGGATCGATCCAAGATAAACCATCTAGCCAGCCGGTCCTATGCATTCATGGGAACTACTTGCCATCCCAACTAACCTTTTATTTAATTCTTCAAATAAAAATAGTGGCATTATAATATTCCCTTAGGGGATATGGCCTTAGTATTACTACTAACTGAGTCATCCAATCCGTACAAATATTCCTCCCTTCACATCCATGTATCATTCTCCTGTCAACAGCTCTTTCCTCTTTTTTTTTTCCATTATTACGTGCACGTGACATTTATGAGTTTAGAATGCGATAAGAACATATAAGAATAAAGAGATATATAAAGTCTTATAATGAGAATCAAGTGTATAACACTTTAGTTATTAGACCGAAGGTAGTATAATTACACCAACCCTCCTTTCTATGAGTAATTCCTTAAACAGTCTCAGCTGCGCGCGTGTGTGTATATATATAAGTTGATTTAACACGTCCGGAAAAATATAGGAGGATGAATTTTTTTCCGAGAAAGAGAGAGAGAGAGAAGAAACAAAGAGAGTGTGTGGCTCTTTGCCTTTACAATGAGCCAGACAACGTACAAGGAGTAAGTAATATTTCGTAGGCAGCAATAGGACGTGGCAAATTGTTCTTGCTCATGAATATAATATAATATATTACGTTACTTTTAATTTGATCCTTTCGTTGTTAGTACAAAAATGGCACTTCTTCCCTTTTCCATACTTGTTTTGTGACAGAGGGAAGATAAAAACCGGCAGATCCATCCATTAACATGCCTTCCTCTTATCTTTCTCCCCAGATCCAAACTCCACACACACACAGAAGAAGGAATATATATATATATATAGAGAGAGAGAGAGAGAGAGAGAGAGGTGGCAGATCGTGCGGGCACGGCAAGACAAGGGGAGGGCATGATAAGACAGGGGAGGTCCCGGTTCCGGCCCGATAACACGATAATCTACTTAGTTCGTGACTTGTCTGTAATTACAAATGAATTTGTGCTTCTTATTTGAAAGTCTATTAGATTTTTTTTTTAATTTTTCTAATCAGACTATTGTACTAATACATATTAGGAATCATCGGGTCTAGTACGTATGATAAAATTACCGGGTTGAGTTGGCACGACACGATAAGTTTCGGCCCAAGCATGATGTCATCGTGCTAGGTTCCTACCGGACTATTGTGTTGGGCCGATTTTGCCATGTCTATATATATATATACATAAAGTGTTATTTAAGCTCTCTTAGGCATATTGATATTTGAAAATCTAGATTTAAAATTAAATGTCGACATACCATGAGATAATTATTTTAATTTACAAAATTTAAATTTGTAGGACTTATTTTTAAAAGGGGAAAAAGGAGATGCAAAAATTAATCACGTGTTGACAATGTCATTTAGTCACTTATCACTCCCGAACTGCATTGATGTGATCGGTGGAGTCCATGGCATTGGTGCCGGATAAAGCATTCCCAATGACCCAAGGAAAGTGTCAAATTTATAGAAAAATATAATATATTAAACTTATGAGAGTTCAATGGCACAGACTCTTAATTAGATATTCTCTAGTGAATACGGTAATTCGCTTATAAAATTATTTGGCTAATGTCAGAAAATCGAGAGAGGAGCATTACGGTAAATTCAAGGCATCCATAATCTATTTCATAAAAAAATCGATGAAAATAAGTAAAATTTACATTAAATTTCAAGGATTTTCTTTACTTTACACATGATTTGTAAAGGTGCATGATTTGTGAAATCCCTCTTTGAGCCCTAGGCGATATACTATATATATATTCTTACAGATTGACTCTATGAGCCTCAAAAGTCGATTAGGATCAGCTCCGATCGAAAACAAGATTAATAGGGAAGTGATTCTTTCTAATGTCGCTTCAATCCTCATTCCTCACAGAGCCATCCCCATCATCATCACCCCGCTGCATATAATATATATGATCAATCAATCCAGATCACCTATTAAAGAGCACGTGCGCTTTTTTCCTCGTGTGAACGAAATCCCATGTAATATACTCGAGCGTCAACGTCGGACGAAGCCACTGATTGATTTCCAAACCCACATCCTGCTTGTCTTCAATTAGCTAGATTATAAGGATCAGAGAGATCAGCTGGTCTCTTTTTTTTTTTCTATTTTTAAAATTTTTTTGGCCCCCTTTTAATTTTTGGTGGAACCATTTGCTTAAGTTTAATATTGTATTATCTCTTTCGGCTTCCTCCTTTATTTATTTATTTATTTATTTTGTAAGGAGCTAAAAGTCGATTCTTCCATATTGGGAAAAGTGGGGGGGCTGAACGTGATTTGGATAAACCGGGCATATCGCTTTGCCCCTTTGGCAGAAGATTCTTCGAATGGCATAGAACATGTCTTACACTACTTGAGGGAAATTTCCATCTCCTTCCTTTCTTTCTTTAAAACCCATCTCTCTCTTGTGAATGAAAAATATCGACCGTCGGCAATCACGTATAAAACTCGCTTTATTCTCGTCGGAGTTATGGTACCCAAGTAGAATAATCCTTTGGATGATCGGGCATGTACATCTACCAAGATTGCATACACAGATGTGTTATCGAATTCAAACCATTTTTCTTGGAATACTAGCACGATACGACTGGTGTGGCAATGTAAATTTCTCGGCTTAGTGCAAGAGATTTCCCCTCTTTTTCCACCGTCCTATACCCCGTAAACCTTAAGAGTTCCGGTAGGGATAGACTTATGACCGTTACAAACTCCCCCATAAGGCACAATAAAACCCCCTTGAAGGCCATCCATGGAGTTTTAAGGTACTGTAACCGCTCATAAATGTTCACCGACATAGATAACGAACACATGGCCATTAGGAGGATCCACCCAAATCCTCATAGCGGCCATCTCCAGAAGCTTGACTCAATTTCCTTTCCTCGTCTCCATCCATACATACCAGGGCCTATTCTTCATTGACCTCAATTTCTACTTCATAATATTTTATATACAATTCATCTCTTACTTATGCATCGGAAAGGAAATATCGGAATTCCCTCCCGATCTCCCATTTTACAAGCGATCAATCGGAGTGGTAACTATGAGAAAACTGGGTCGAGACGATTTTACTTCCTATCAAGTTCCATGACGATACCAGAACCACGTGCAAGGTGGTGGTTAAATACCCATGAAGACAAACCCTGATCTAGAAAAGAGACGAACTGGAAAAAATAGAGAGCGCATGCAAATTGCCCTTCAGAGCGGTCGTTTTCCCAGCAATCATCGGCTCGAGCCAATACACATACATGTACGTACAGACACACGTACAAATATACATGTATACAAACACAGATACCTACACAGCATTGGAATCTTCTGGCGCACTATTTTCCTCACCCTATGAGGCGTACAGTAGCCGCGAATTAATTCTAAAGATTATATAACAAACAAAACTGAGATCAAAGAAAGAATCAGCGGATGATTTTGTCGGTAAATTCAGTACACTGTTCATCCCAGTGATCACTATAAAAAGATTCTCAGACCCAACTCCGTCTCCTCACACTCAAACCTTCCTTACTGATCTCCCTCCTCTGAGCAAGCTCGTAACCTCGCAGATTTCCCGAATACTACCCCAAAGAAAATGGCTGTCGATGCGGTTATGGGGATGATTAGGGACAAGCCGGTCGTGATATTCAGCAAGAGCTCGTGCTGCATGAGCCATACGGTGAAGACGCTCATAAGCAGCTATGGTGCCAACCCGACTGTCTACGAGCTCGACGAGATGCCCAATGGGGAAGACATCGAGCGAGCTCTGATCCAGCTCGGTTGTAGGGTGGCCGTGCCGGCAGTGTTCATAGGCCAGCGGCTCGTGGGTGGGACGAACGAGCTCATGAGCCTTCAGGTCAGGGGCAAGCTCGTGCCTCTACTCCGAGAGGCTAAGGCTATCTGGGTCTGAAATCGACGATACATCTGATTTACTAAGCGAAAAGTTGAATATGAAGCTAGTTACTTGCAATCATAGAGTTCGGTCGATACGGGCCAAAGGTTTTAATATGAAGGTAGTGGCGGTATACATCTTGTTAGGATATGTTTGTTATATGACCATTTTGGTTTTATGTATGTTAACCAGGGCTGTACTTTCACTCCTCTAATTGAACGGCACATTTTTAAGTGTCATACTATGAGAAACGACAGTCTCGTTTAATTTCCGAGTCCATGGATGGCTGGCTAGCTATATATATCGCGGACATGGCTGACTAATTCCAAAGAAACTTTTATGGCTAGTTTTACTGGGTTGAGCGTCTAACTCGTGCTTCTGTTACCTAGCTTCCGGCTCTTTAGGAGAAATATGTATTGAACTCGACCCTACCGGACGATTCATTTTCCGGACATAATTCGAGCCAGTTTCCGTAGCACGTGGTCTTTTTCTCGTGAAATCGGATCTCGTTCATCAGCTCATGACGACAATTTTTCTTTCATCTGTAATGTGGGTTTCTGCTGTCTCCTTGCGATCAAGGCAGCCATCCCAATTGCAAAGCAATTGTATCTGCCCTCTCACAGGCTGCGTGCAAAATGCGTCAAGTGCCCAAAACAGAAGCACTGGGCTCCCGTCTGATATTGCATGAGGCCGAACTAGCCTTCTCTGTGGTACTAATACTACGAACAAGATCAAGATGCCACTCCCAGCTGTAGTACACCGGTACTAAAATTACGAACTTATTCCTATTGATCTTCCAACGTATACTTCTATGTGCTGCGTTCTCATGAAATCTGACCGCTGTTATATTGTATCGCCGAACCTTGGTATGTCATTGTCGGGAAGCTTGTTTCGATCCATGTAGTACTGACTTCCTGAGCTTGCAGTACCACGATCCAAGCCGATACACAAAAAAGAATAAATATCTCGTAATGGAAACTCCATTAATTATGCATCCTCTTGGTTCCTCCCTCCTACGCGAGCTTAGGGTTGTGGCCTCGTTTTATCACCAAAAAAATGTTATATATATATTTTTTAAAAAAGGACATAAATGTGAGGATATGGATAATAATATGTGGTAACTATATATAGCACACGATAAAGAAAGAAAATAATAAATGAAAAAGAAAATTAGAAGAGGGAGTACGTGAGTAACCAAAACTTGCATACGCATGACGAAATAATGAGTCAATTTTTCGAAAAAAATAATTAAGAATAGAAAAAGGGAATGAGGCAATATTGGAAAAGTGAAAGAATTTTAAAGAATGGTTTTTTATTTTAATTTTAGTGGAGAAAATAATTTCTAAAGAATGGGTTCCATAACTATATTTATATTTTATATATCTTCGCTATGTAAAATAATACATATGTTATTTCTATAAAACCGAAAAATTCTGCACACCAAAATAGATCTACAAGTCAATAGACTTCCCAAAGAAGCAAAAGGGGAATTTAAAAAATAATAATATCTTGTACAGCTGTATGCTTATGTGGGGGAACTGATTAATAAAAATTGGATAACTGTTTTTATTTTTTTAAAATTATTATGCGCATAAACATCTATCCTAATTAAACTCTTAAAAATTCTTAATGGATCGTAAAATAATTAATGATAGAGTAAAAAATTAGAAATTACAATTGAATGATGGAGTATTAAGCTTGTAACGGGTGGTAAGATTTTATTGGTGATAACATCGAGATGGATATTGGGGGCGACACACGGGACTGGGCAACCATTTCCCTTGAATACGAGGTGAAAAGGAGTAAAAATTTTTCATGAATCTCGAAAAAAACTATTATAATAAACTTTACTTTTTTTTGAATCGATCTCCGGATCCGTCCCCGGATAACACTGTCACATAATATAATATGCTTTCTAGAGTACTGTGATGCCATTCTCTGTGCTTATAGTTTCCACTTCTTCTTTTATTTATTTATTTTACTTTTTGTGGTGATATTATCTCTTGTCCGCTTCTTCGAAATGGTTTTTCTTTTCTTTTTTTAATGAAGATTCTCTCACATTGCGAAAAAGGAGAGAAGAGGTGCCGGGCAGGCATCACTCCTTCTCACAGCTCCCTCGTAAGATTCTTCGGGCAGATATTACGACACGTGTGTTACTGTACCAGAATTTAATTTCCAATTTAAAAATCATTAATTTATTAATGAACAGATAAACAAACCCATCCTTATTTTAAATGTATATATGTCATGTTGATGTCTCTAATGAAACAAAAGATCACAAGGACAAGCATTAATTTCACGACATCACACGTATTGAGGATACAATCTACAAGCCGATCCAGCTGGTTACAGGAATAATTAATTTATAAAATTTTTTTTAAAAAAAGGGAAAAGGAGGCACGGTGGGTTTCGCGAATGTAATTTTTGTATTTAAGCGTAACGCCGGTGCCGCACCAGTTGACGTCGGTTCCCGCACGTGACATGGGGCCTCTTGTAGTACAATTCATATGTGTATATGGGGAATAAATTGTACCACACGATGAGATAGATAAAGCTGAAGAAGATGATACCATGATATCGATGCCATTTCAACATTGTCGACTTAGAATGTCGATTAACTTGTGAGGAGAAAATAATAATAAATAAATAAATAATAATAATAATAAAGAGGGCAGATTGCCATGCATGGACGAAGGTCATTTTCAGTGCAATCATCGCTTTGGGCCAACTATATAAAACATCAGAATCTTCTGACGTACTATAAACATATTTTCTCATTCTATAAATATATATATATATATATATGAGGCGACAGCAGCCGCATATTATTATTCTTAATACTATAATTTATATAATGCAAATATATATATAAGCAATAAATAATTATTTCATTGTCCACTTGAAATCAGAAAAGAAAAATAAAAGTTTGATTTTGATCAATAAGATTACACATATGTGCTTTGATTGTCATCTTCTTCTCATCACCCTCCCTGTACATGGAAATAACCGACTGATGTTAGTCAAATTGGGTGGCAGTTTAATGGAACAACAGTTCACAGGTAGTGATTACTATAAAAGGGCCTCGAGCCCCGCCTCATTTCATCACAAAAACCAAACTCCCGACCGAGTTCACTAGCTTCACCGGAGAAAGGAGTCACCGTACGTAGATATATTTCCGGGACACCGGCTCGGAGAAAACATGACCATGGCCGTGGATAGGGTGATGGGGATGGTGATGGACAGGCCGGTGGTGATATTCAGCAAGAGCTCGTGCTACATGAGCCACACGGTGAAGGCCCTCATAAGCAGCCACGGGGCGAACCCGACTGTCTACGAGCTGGACGAGATCCCCGACGGGAAGGCCATCGAGCAGGCACTGGTGCTGCTTGGGTGCAGGGATGCCGTGCCGGCAGTGTTCATCGGCCAGCGGCTCGTCGGTGGGACGAATGAGGTCATGAGCCTCCAGGTCAGGGGCAAGCTCATCCCGCTACTCCGAGATGCCAAGGCTATCTGGATTTGATGGCAACTCGATCAGTGGAGCTAAATTTGAAGAGCAACTTCAACCTTTTAGTTTATTTATTGTTGTCGTCAACAAGCTCTGGTCCTTGGGGTGTTTAGACGCCCCCTGTGTTTCATATGGATTTCTACATATCAGCAAACACATCTATCAATATACTCCCCCTACGTTTCATTTTCCCTCCAATCTATTTCATCTAGTGGCAGCAAAACTGAGAAAGAAATGTACCATTTCACGTGCCCGATCAATAGCGAAGGCTTTTTGATCACCAATGCATGTGGAAGAGCTCAGCTATACTGCAGTCAATCCTGTCAGACGGTAGAGCATTATGAGAAAATTTGGCAGAACTTCTTCCCTAGCTAATATATTCCCCTAAGCTGGGGTTGTTCAACTTTTCTGCCCTCGCCTTCCTCTTCCAGTTCGCCACAGCTCACCGAACAGCTCCACTGGCCTCGTTTACTTCCTCAGCAGAAAACTTGTTCTCTACTATCCCCGAAGGACCAGGCCGAAGGACCCAGATAACAGCCTCCATTTCTCGCTCTGTCTGCCTGTAAGCCGGATAAACCATATATTGAACTCTTGACCCCAAAAGAGAAAATCAGATAAACAGATAACGATTGCTTTTGCAGCTCAAAGTTAAAACTCGGTAGTAGTATAAAGTCCTCCAGAAACACAAGATGACGATAGATTCATGCTACGGCTGGTAACCCAAAAGGAACCAATGACAACCAGTCCTCCAATCATTTGCGAGTTTATTATCATGGTAATTCAGTACCATCATCATCCATTTTCAGGGAAAATTTTAGTAAGAAACAACTGGATCGTTTCAAGAGGAAAATAGGAGATTGCCGTGGAGATTGAGCCACATAAAGGTAATGAACTTGAAATTCTACTTTTCTGTTGTTGAAAACAATCTCCCGATACCTTATTTGTAAGCATTTAGATACTGATGTTTAAGAAATTGGATTAAGAACAAGCATTTTGAAGACACTTATCCGATATTTTTAAGGAATAGTTTATTTTAAAACCGTAGTTTGTGTTTTTCTAGAACAAGATTTAGACCAGAAAAAAAAAAAGAAATCTTCTTCCTGCTGAAAATGTTGATATAGAAACGATGCGTCAAGCACACTAGGCATCAGAAGATACTCTATACAAATTGCCCAAAATAATTATAGATAGAGTTTGTAAGGACAATACTTTTTTGTCAATATACTCTTAAAACAGAGATGGCTATTCAAATTAAAGTGGCAACAGATTTGAAAGAAAAAAAAAGGAACAGTGCAAGCTACAGAGTTGACATTCTGGGCAATTGGTTCAAGTAAATTGGCAAGAGAGAAAAATGGCTTAATAAAGGAACCAAAAGCAAACAAAAAGAGACCATAAAAAAACTTCAAACGAAACAAACCACATAAACAATGAGCTTTCATGAAGAATAACCCAACTTCTGAATGCAGTAGCGAGTTTAAGGAAGTAAGTGAAACAAACCAAGGTCCATGAGCTTGAGAAAAGTTACAATCCCTGCCTGCAGTATCCATTTCGACATGAAATGTTGTAAACCTTGACCTGTCTGTCTTACTTACACGATCTCACAGGACTTTCTTTCGAAAGAGGCAATAAAACAAGTTGAGGGGAATTCTTGATCCTGTCACCGGCCCAACGTTGAGCTCTTCATTACCAACTAAAACCGACAGGTCAAGTTACACTGAAAGGACCCTACAGGTCAAGCTGTGCGAGAAAACATGTAGAAAGAAGTTCAATTTAAAGACCATTGGCACATTAGGGAACTTACAAGAATGCAATCATTTAAGGCATCCTCCTACGACACAAGACCATCATTGGAACAGAAGACAGAATCCCAGGGCTAAAATTCTTCCTATTTAAAGCTTCCCATGAATCCTCAATGGCCGCAAAATTCATTCCCATTATGACCTAAGCTGAAGGGGGGTGTAGTCGGCTGCCGGGAGACAACCAACAAAAGCCGCTCTCACTTTGTTGATTGATTAACGGAAACAGGGTCAGAAGGCGAGCTGGAGCCCATCCAAATCACAAGTGACCCCACCAATTATAGAGGTAGTTTTTTTTTTTTTATGAAAAAAATGCCTAGGTGGAGGTTGCATTGAATCGCATTACCTGAAGAAGCCCGGGAACGGGGGAGAGTTTGCCAGCCGTGAAAACGATAAGCTTGGCATCTCTGGAGAAAAGCGAGAGCCATCAGCCTCTGGGGGAGGAAGCTCCGAACGGCCGGCGACGCACGGCGGCGAGGGAGAAATGAAAACGGACGTCGAGCAGGCGTGCGACGTCGTTCGGCAAAAGGGTAGGTGAGAGCGACTCCACTGGGGATCGAACCCAGAGTCTCTGGTTCCGTAGACCAGCGCCTTATCCATTGGGCCATGGAGTCAATACAACGAGGGGGTCTTCACAAAATGAAATTCACCAGATCATTCCTCACTTTAAACAATGCAGACCTCACAGAGATGATCATCAGAGGGGGCGTGCGGCGAATTTCACTGATCTCGGAAATTTTATAAAATATTCCTTAAATTTATATATTTTTTACTAAATTATATCATTTTATTTCCTGAAGTCGTCCTTGTAACTTACAAGGGCCTTGAGTGAGGACAAATTTTGCAAATATTATAAGATTCAGGGACACGACGCCGAAGGTTGGAACTTGAAACCCAGAATTGAACGCCTGATAAACGAGGGGTATCTATAGGGCTACGTCACTCGCAGGCGTTCAAGGCCGCGGAGGAACAACTCCATGCCACAAAGAAACCACCGTGGCATCGCCACCGCACAAATTCCCCAACCAAACGCAGCCACAATCCACGTCATCATGTACGACCCTTCAAAAGTGAATCGCAAGATGGGATGGATGGTCGAATCATCATCGGTTGGCGCCCTAAGAAGTGATCATTATCCCCAGTCATCTTGCCTTGCTCCAAAGAAGGAAATTGGACGCTTCGTGGCTTCACCCAAGGGAGTCGCCCATGATTGGCTTCGCTGGGGGGTTCAGCAACTCCCCTCATATTGATCCAGTTACATTATCAACGGGGAGAGCGGTGCCAAAGTCTAACTGTAGCAACCTTCCCTCACCATCAGGAAATGAAATTCGTGACTACCAGTGAAATAGGAGAAGTCCTCAGGGATCAGGGATTGAGTTGGCTATCAAGAAGCAGCAACACGGTATCGAGAACCCTTCCATGAGCACTCTGATTTTTGGATCTAAGGGAAAACAATAGGGCAAGAGGAAAGGAATCAGGAGCTTTGAATTACCTGATATATGTGTATACATATAGTTTCTTGTACATATAGGATGAAGACTTCATACGTATTGTTGTATACTGCAAATTCTATTGGTACTTATTTTGAGATACTACTAACAATAACCCTAATGCTGATTAAATCAGACTGGATTCTCACAGACCCCAAATACCCAGTAATATGCAGCCTCTAATAGCAATTGCCTACATATCATTATTATTAATAGTAGTAGTAATTATAATAATCACTAAAAAAATATAAACAGAAATCTAATGGCGGTGGTGGTGTCTACGGAATCTCATTTTAGATGGCTTGCTTCCTTAAGTCCATCAGCTTGATATATGAACATCCCCACTTTCTTTCGTATTTCTGCTGCTACTCAAAGCGCCCAAGCTCTGGACTTGGGGCTGTACATTGGAGACAGATACAGCACCCGTCTGAGAGAACATCAGGCCGACTGAGCTACTCGTATTGCTGCTGGAAGGAACTTGTACAGAGGAATAGGAGTCTTTCATGGAGGAGCCAGAGATGAGTTCGGACCTAAGCTGTGAGGATGGTGGGGCCAGAGTTCCTCCTAGAAGGGACCCGACAGGGTGGTAAGGTGTTACAGGCATGTCAATGAGAGATGAAGCGGATGGGTTATACCTCATTGGCCCAATCGGATGATCAAACTTGCAGGTGGACCCGAACTTGCAGTGCCCGTGTTGCAGGTAGAAGCTGCAAGGCTGCACACCCTGCAGAATATGTCGAGCATCATTAGCATCGACAGAGGACATCACTTTCCTCTTTACTCGGCAAAAAGTGAAAAGAGTCAACAGCAACTAGCCTCACAAGTAGTGTAGTATAAGTTTCAGATCATCTCAAGGCCTCAGTTCAGCAAGAAAGACAACTAGTTACCTGCTTTTATACAAGAGCTTCTAACCACAACCTAAGAGGTAAAAAATAATTGTACTATATGATGGGGGAAGAAAATAAAGATGAGGGTCCAATAGTTCCCCTTAATTGATACTCCTCCGAATTTACATCAACTAGGAAACAAGGTAATAACGAACATACCAGAAAAATATCAGATAGTGTACTGTCAATAAATAAAGCAAGTGAATTAAGGGTAAGAATGCTAAGTTTGAAGGATTGAAAAAGCAATGATTTCTAGAAGAAATATATATACATATGCACATACAAATATTTAAGGATCACAACAACTAGAAATAAATCTATGGAAAGTCGTGAAGGTTTTTAGATTAGGATCAAAGAGAAGCATGCAGCAAAAATCTAAGAACTAGTCTTAAAGAAATTCAATGGTAGATCAATTTCCACTTGGTGATCAGAAAATAGTACTGATCTTTGATTCTCACAAAGAAAATATCATGTGCAATCCATGTACATTGCAGAAATTAGGCAACCAGCCCTGAGCAGATGTTCATCAAGCATTCCAGAAGGAGGAAAATAACCATAACGCATTCTGACCCACCAACTCAGGGAAGAAAATTATGATAAAGAGCTAACCCTATCAAATAAAATAAAAAGGAAAACTGAAAGTAGGGAGCTGTTTTGGCTCAATTTAGTACAAATACATCAATTGTCCAATTTTATCTCCAATTTTTTTAAACTACTAACTTAGAATGCAAAATATACAAGGGAGATTGATACTAATTTGGTCAAGAAAAAACTCTACCCTCGAAAATCCAGGCTCAGATGAGAAACCCTTTTGAGGTATAAACCAACAAATTTATTCATTGTTGTAACAATAATGACAATTTGCTCTGAATTTTAAGCAGAGAAAATTTTGCTGTAATCCAGTACTTGCAGTCAGTCAGTCAAATCAACATGGCTCAGACCAGAGGACACTACATATTTACCCTGATTGGTACTAAGTGACCCATTGAGGTAGAGAATTGATAATACATCCTTCGAAATTCAATCACTCCAGAAGAAAATTAGAAATAATTGGCAATTAAACGAAATCTTTGGCTTAAGTCTGTTCATGAAAAAGCAAATTAAGCTGCCGCATTTTACCAAAATCCAGGTTCTGTCAAACAGCAAGTAAACTTTCAGTTAGAGGAGTCATGCTCCAGTCTGATAAAAAAAACAGCACATTTTAACAATTTCACTGTGCAAAATTTCATAATGTGGTTGAAATTCACTAACATGGTATGGATCTTATACTTTTAAGAACTTTTGTCAGTTTATCCACATAAGGCTAGACGGAGATGATTTACAACTTAGTTACATGAAATCAACTTATGTAAAATTCCAATGTACTTCACATAAAAATGCAAACTCCACTAGAGTATCAATGCCAAGAATCATTTTTCATGTAAAACGAGAGGGGAAAAAACCAAAGAAGCTGAAGAAGTGACTGGAAGAATTTGCATACCGGGCGCAAAGGAAGACCAAGTGAACTGAGGCTGACATGTGGCCCTTGCGACAATCGGTCCCTAGGATGGTGAAAACGACAAATTGATCCATATTTACAGTCACCAGTTCTCATGTAGTATTGACAGTCTCGCTCACCAGGCCTCTCAGGAAACACTTGTTCCCTTTGACTGCCTCTTGAAGGTCCAGCAGGAGGAGCTGGAGGATATGCCACTGTAAGTGCAGAGCTTGAGGAAGACATCTGCCCTACGTCATACAAAGAAGTCGCTCCAACTGCAGGTTGAGCACCAGGAGACAATGCTGGACTTACAGGGGCCTGCAACAATGTAGAGACAACCATAGTTATTGATATACCCATGGACCTGGGTTTTGCAGTATTAAGCATCCAACTGTAGTAAACAAGTTTTCTTTTATTTTCTGTTTTAAATTATATTATAATTTTGTCGGAGTGGTTTCATATTCTTTATTGAAAAACCTATTTAACTTTAAGATTGACATCCATAAGGAACTAATTATAAACCATTTTTAGGAAAAAAGAACTAACCTAAACCATTTTCATATTTTCTGTAAAAAAAAAAAGCAATCAAGTGTTGGATAATATAATTTAAAGCATTCAAATTAGCATACAACAGATGGTTTCCAAATAGAAGCTCAACATAGGATCCATTGCTTAACTCTAGCTTATGTAACAGTGCTGAGGAACATTATGACTATGGTCTCATCATACCGAGTAAGGATTCCACCCAGTCATTGGAACAACTCCCGGAGAGATCAGCACATGACCATACGCCCCAGGAACATATGAACCGGGCAATATAGTAGGCCTAGCCACTCTTAAGCTCGTTGATGCCCCTCCATATTGTTCAGGCACAGGAGTAACCGTGGGAGACTGCACCGAGGGATAAAACTGAGGTGCAGAAGCTGGCATTGAAGAGCCAGCAGGTTGAGGATGATGGAATTTACAAGTTATACCAAATTTGCACTGCCCCGTTTTCAAATAGTAGGAGCATTCTTTCTCACCCTGATGATTTAATAAAAAGCATCAAAAGGCTGAATGCGTAGATGATAAAAAGGAAAAAAAGGAGATAGGTTGTACCGGTCTCAAAGGGTAACCATGAATATTTGATGGGACACCACTGAAGGATCCAGCAGCATGTTTAGGATGGTGAAACTTGCATGATGCACCAAACTTACAGGTCCCAGTTTTTAGATAAAACTGCAGATACAATAACAACAGTCTCATAATTTAGCATTCCAATAGATGGACACAGCAGTTGAATAGAAAATTTGTTATGCATTTACTCCAAAAAAATTCAGATTCTGAAGAATTCTAAGTCAGTCATGACTGAGAGGGAAATCTCTTTCATTAATAAAATTTCGAGTTTAGTTACCTGACATGCAGGTTCTCCTGGTCGCTCTGGGTAGTCCCCAGTAGCTCTCACAGCTGCCACCACCTGAGAATCAGAAGTGGCATCATATTTAGAAAGTTATCTGGCCATCTCAATCACCGACTGCAAACACTTTTATAAAATTCCAGAACCTGAATGAAACAATCCTAGTTCTAGCATATACTTGTTGGAAGAACAGTAATACTCTTTTATAGAGAGTGCAGATGAAAACAGAGCTGAATCAAACTCCTCCACTTACAATTAAGAGCAATCAAAATCATCAACTTGAACTACCCACCGTGATTATCATCTTTTCCTCAGTAACCTCTTTGATTATCAATACCATTTGCAAGCCAACTTTCTTTTTGAGGACATCTATTAAAATTAGATAATTGAACACACCCACAGCATATACAAACAGACAGAACACATATATGCAGTCAAAACCAATTTGAACCATGTTAAACAAAGAATGCAGATGCACCTCCCACCCTACATTAGTAACCCAATCACCAATACATACTATTAGGATCGACACAGATCTACATTTTACCCACAAAATGAAACGATGGGCTAGCATGACAAAACCAATGACTTCCCATTGAATAAAACCAATGAACAGCAGAAACCTGCACTTGAATATCGCTAGTGTAATTCACTTTGAGACCATGCAATCAGAGCTTAAGCACCTATATATTATATACATATATTGTCAGAATAGCCTAAAGATGGAAACCATGGAGGCCCACCGAATTCTAACAAAAAGATGGAAGTTTGGCAGCCTAACTTGAATCTTACGACAGAGTCCGCATAATAACGAAAAGGCAAATACTGCACAGGAATTAACAATATTACCGCGGCACGGTCACGGGGATGATTATAGCGGCACCTCCTCCCGTATCCACAGAACCCAGTCCGCATATAATACGCACAATCGGGTACTCCCGGCCGCTCAGGATAGTATTCAGTGCTGCCCAGCCCCAATTGCCACATCGACTCTGCCACAATTTCCCCCAAATCAGAATGCAAACCCTAATCAGCCCCCGCATTGCACAGAGCACACAAACAGCAAGACCCAGAAAACCCCAAAAACCAGGAAAAAAAAAAACAAACGGAAGGATCAGAGTTTACGAGAAGAAACCTTCGAGCCCCGTCTCTCCGCCGCCTGGGGCCCACTCCGCTGGCTGGTGGCCCGATTGCGACCCATTCCTCGCTGGGTTGAGTCCGTACAGCTCCATATCCGTAATCGAGCTATCCCCTTCCTCTGTACACGCGTAAGGTCGACCTGACGGAGAGAATTTCTACGGATAGTGGAACAATGGTTGACCAGAGACGTCAGACGCGTAGGAGGGGAGGATGAACAGGGTAGATAGATACAATGATACAGTGCGCGAGCGCGGGACAAGGTGGGAGAGAGAGAGAGAGAGAGAGAGAGAGAGAGAGAAGGTGAAGGAAGGGGACAGTGTCAGAGACAGCCAGAGCTTAAAGCTCAAAACCCACTCTCACTCACTCTCCCCCAGAGATCTCTCTCTCTCTCCCACTAAAGAGCATGTACGGTCAACACGCTAATTCCAAATATTCAGTTACTATTTCTCATATGGTTTGGTTATGAAATTATAAATCGGACTTGATTTAGCTAAAAAAATTTATTTTATTTACTTACTTATAGTAAAATTAATTCAAATTATATACTATTAGTCAACCGTAAGCTAACGATACAACGAACCATGTGGATCCTAGATGATGCATACCGAAGTAAAATGTCATTTTTTTTCCCTGGATTTTTAATTGGGGGCGGTTTGTTCCATGCATCTATTTTCAATTATTTATTTATTTTTATCACCCGCCAAGCACCGCACCTGAATTTTCGGGGAATTTAATTTAATTTAATTTAATTCGGTTAAAAAAATCTATTTTGGAGTTTAGCAACGTACCGACACTCGCCTTCCATGCCCAGTGAAATTACCTAGTTGCCCCTGTCACGGTCGGGCGTACTCGCGCTCGGGATCTCGAATTATAGTTTTTTTTTTCCTTTTTAATATAAGTAAAAATATCCATCCGAAGGGGGAAGTGAGCTGAATCGGGCGAGCCCTCAACAGAGACGCAAGTCCTCCCAAGGTCAAACGGACTACGGCTCGCCTAATTCACTTTTAAGTTACCTGCAAGATGGATTTTATTCTATTCCCAGGGATCATTCCACGCACCATCCCAGCCGTCAAAGGCACTCATGTACTGGGCGAGAAATCGGTTAAAATGTTCTTGCTTTCTCCATGGAGGCCTCCTCCGTTGCTCTTTCTCGACAAGCATGAATGAGCACTCTGTGCATCAGAATGGGAGGAAGACCACCCCGCTTCCGTCCATTTCTTGCCGCAGTGGATGGAGCCAAGAGGAGGGCCTTGGCTTCTGCTCGAGCGGGAGAAATTGGGACGCCCTTTCTCGCGCCCACGATTGAAGCGACCAAGCACCCATGTTGAAAGCCACTCCCGTCACGCGCGAACTCTTATCCTGCCAACTAGCATCCATGTAGATATGGATAGGATCGTCAATAGCGTCGGCAGAGACTGATGAATCCGTCACAGGCATGCCTTCGACTATCATCAACAGAACCAGAAGCCAGAAGAACTCGAAGTACAGAAAGGAAAAAATGAATTATAGTAGACAATAGTGTGCATGGGACCGGTTCACACGGGGATGCAGTACACTAAGTGATAATTTCTCAAGCGAGCTTAAATGTTGGACCATCCGATCTTGCTTATTCAGTTCTTTTACTTCGTTATTTTCGTACCAATTATTTACGCTTGGTAATTTTTTTCCCAAAATTGTTGGAATTTATATGTCTATAAAAGCTTCTACATTTGACTCGATGAACTCGCATTTTGATCCACAATCGAGCTGAGCCGAGTAAAGTTGTCTCGAGATAGAAGTTCCCTTAATTCACAAGATTCAAATCCGAATGCTTGTTTAAGAGGAAGAGATGTCGAACCATGTCGACTGACTTATATTATTGAAAGAAAGAGATAAAATGGTGCAAATATCATTTAATCAAATAAAGAACAAAGATTGTAAATTCCATTACAAGTGAATAAGATCCTCCAAAACACTTGCCAGTAGAGGTGTTAAACTGGCCGGTTTAGCTCGGGAACCGGCCCAGACCGCCTCCAAACTAGCATGTAATCGCTCTTATTGGATTGAAAGATGGTTATGGGCTAAATTTAAGAAATATATTCGTTGAATCGAAACCGACCTGTCATATTTTTTCATTAAATCGGCTTGAAACCGTAACTAGCCCAAAACTTTCCTAGATAGTCAAAAATCCTACGATCAACAACAAATTCTTTGTTGACTTAATTTTAAAAATTTTAAAAATTCATTTTAAATGATTTGAAAAAAAAAAAAGAGAGAGGAAAGGGTCACGGTTCACGGACCGTGAACCACCCCATTTAGGTGCAATTCTAGGCTGGCTCATGATTTTTGTTCAGCAATGGTGGTACGTAATTGAATTGGCTCATTATGCTCAACAGGCAAATAGTTTCAGAGCCATTTTAAATCGATTTAAACCACCAATTTAACATCTCTATTTACTGACGGTACTACTCCGCATTTTTGTAAATAAATGAAAACATTCTTCGCCTACCTGCCGACTACCGTCGTACAGAGTCTTCTTAAGAATCTAGGAAGGTGAACATTGGATGTTTCTCAAGGATCCCCTGATTTTGGTCGGCCCATACAATACGTATATATATACATGTATAGTCCTCAGTCTTATAAGTGAGCGTCCGAATACGAGTTCACTTACATTTCATAGGCTTATGAGAGGCAGTCGATACCGGATGCTGTCGGTGGGATCAGGACAGCTCATTCGACAAGCACATACAAGAAGTTGTCGGGTTGGTGGGCCACATGAAAGGCTTAATTACTTCTTTTTTACCCAATAAAATTTATTTATGGGCCAATTTAAGAACATTTAGGGTGATACACACACACATATATGTATGCATGGTATATGAATCTGAACGGCAAACTTAAAATGTCGTCGAATGTGCCGCACGGTGGGTCATATATCACATTACTTTACCTGTGAGATCCCGTCCAATCAAGCGTGGGTGCAAAGAGCTCGTCATGCTGCACCTTTCTTATTTTCGACTTCTCTAGTGACACAGCATCAACGTGCTATATATGTCCGACGTGCAAATAAATCAATTGAAAGCAACATGCTGTACCTATTGCATTTTTTTTTCTTTAAAGAACAATATGTAAAATAGCTGTCCTAGGCCGAAGAGATCAGTCGGCTCAGCTGCGCACTGCAGAGCGATTGGGAGGGGTCAAGTTGAGGAAGAGTTAGGGATCAACCAATACGTGAACAGAGCTGCAGATCGTATGCGTTGAGGCATTCGGGGTTATATACGAGTTACTTTAACAACCACTTTGCTGAACATATGAGTCGGGGCATTCGGGATTTGCCTAGTAACCTAGTAAGGCAATGCACACCAAATACAACCTTATATTACTACAGCCTTGACATATGTAATGCTGATTTAACAGGGATCTCATGCATGAATGAACCAATAAGAGATTGGCTACAAGGGGTGTGTGCCTTTCCCTTTCTATACAGATGAAGATGCGCAAGGATGATCAACAGACGTAAGTTACCTGGAGGATAGTTTATCGAACTTCAACATTTCAGGGCACACCAAAGGTTGTCAACCAGCAGTACTGGAAAAGATTTGCCGACGAGAAGCTCAGGGAGAGAGTTGAGTTAAGAAGATGAATTCATTTTGAGGAGCCCTCGAATTGATCCCGTAGCAACTCGTACTTCCTCAGCTCGGCAATGGAGAGAGATGGGGAGAGTTCTCTCAAGACCTGTCAAATTGGCAGATTACACGTTGAATAAATGATACATGGTGAGATTTTTGGATGCATCAGACAATTAGGGGCTCGATGAGTCAAAGTGTAAGGCAACAGAGCTATAGAGTTCATACACAATCTCAAACTTTGAACAAGAAAGCAGCAGGATCAGGTATTGTTCTTCAACTTTAGCTTTCTGAACCCGTAATCTTTCAATTACGTTATTGAAATCCCCTAATGAATCTCATCCTTAAGCCATATGAGAGGCAATGACCTAATTTGATCTAATAAACAAACTAACAAGGTTAGCATCTAGGGGACACTGAGACGCTTTAAACTAGTCAATGTCAACAGGAGCAAATGAAATTATGAAACTCGTTAAGTGTCTTCAAAATTAGTAAGAAACCAAATATCATAATGTGATTAGCATAAAAATTCATAATCCTTTCAAAACAGTGAGCTCTGGAAATTTGAATACCACGATAATAATTCTTGCTGTTGGTTTTTTTTTTTTTTTTTTGGGAAGGATTTGTAACCAAAAAGGAGAGGGAATCATTGCATACCTCCACGAAATCATCATATTCAACAACAACAGAGTCAGCTTGATGCTCCTTGACATTACAACCTGTCCCTGTAGTCAACACCTACGAGAGCAGACTGGAATTAGCAAGAGCTAGTTTGTTCATCTAATATGAAGAGAAGAAACACTGTGTATACAGACATATGGTATCATCAAAATTTACACGCATCAAGCTGCTTAGGAAATTTTCCACCTTGAACCACAGGACAGAAAAAGAAGCAATCCCAGGTTCACGATGAACAAATCACGAGACCAGAATCAAACTGGACATTGAGTATTCAAGGCATGGGTTCATGGATCCAACCAGAATTCAAAGGATTGCATCAGTTGTCAAAACTAAATATGCTGGAACAGTTCCACTAATCAAAACAATCAGCCGGATCAGTTCAGTCTAGGGCCCCAGTGAATCATGATGTTTTTGTGTTATCTGCACAAAAGAAACCAGACTAGTTTCGTTGGGATGGCTACATTGTAGTTCAGTGAAGGAGTGGGTTAGTCATTCTCTGCTTGTAAGTGAATCATCCAATTCTGGTAGTGTACAGGAAACTCACTGGGGACAACTGTTTCCAATTGACAAGCGTCCCCCAGTTTTGCTCCAATAAGTATGAAGCATATGATTATGAAAAACCTCTTAGTAATCTATGCTCCACCAACCTTACGCTTTGCAGCATGAAACCAAGCATCAGCGCACAGGGCATACATATCTGCGCCAGTAAAGTTTGGGGGGCATTTCTTTGCTATTGCGTAAAGAGATACATCTTCATGCAACTTAAACTTCCGAGTTAGTGCCTTGAGTACCCTGAAAAGATAAGATATTGGTCAAATATGACAGGTCATTCATTCGTTTATTACAATGTGAAAGCTTATTATGGAAAAGAAATAGATAACTAACCGCTCCCTATAGGATGTATCAGAGTTGACCCCAACATATAGTAACTTGTCAAATCGACCAGGTCTTAGAAGTGCTGGATCAATAAGATCAGGCCTGTTGCTCGCACCAATTATGAAGAGGTCCTAAAAAAAGGAATAATACAACATTCCATGTCAGATTATAAAGGACATCTATCTATTGCTGCCAAGTTGTAGTTAAGACTTCACAGATTACATAAACCAAAGACAATAAGCTCCAGACCAACTGATTTTTGGAAAACAAGATACATAAGGTGGTACAGGGATTGTGCTAAACTGAAGGGATGATACATAATATACATATCCTAAAAGTAGAAGAGAATATATATATAGCATGTAGCATAAATCACCTGGCTGGAATCATTTAAACCATCTATCTCTGCAAGCATCTGCAGGTAACAGGAGAATTCTTGAGTGAGTACTGTCACTACATTGATACAGGGAAACTAAAATGAAAAGGAATTTGTCAGAGCAAGAAAAAGGTATCTTCACCTGAGAAACTACTCTGTCCATTACACCACCTGAATCTCCAGAAGCACCCCGAGCAGGAGCTAAAGAATCAAGCTCGTCAAAAAATACAACACAAGGGCGTGCAGATCTGGCCTGCAGTAAGACAAACACAATGGAAAATGAACTCTTTTGCCAGTGATGAAATTTCTTAATTTTGAAGGAGTATAAAAAATAACAAGGAAGGTACACCCTCACTTTTTGGAAAATGTCTCGAACATTTTTCTCTGACTCTCCAATGTACATATTGATGAGCTCAGGGCCTTTAACACTGAGGAAATTAAGGGAGCACTCTGTTGCTACAGCTTTTGCTAGCAAGGTCTGAAGAGGAACCAAAACAAATGTGTAAAACACATGCACATGTTTGCAGGAAAAGGCAATTTCTGAAAACAAAATGAAGAAATAGACAGATTGTAGGTTGCCAATTGAAATTATTAGTTAATACACAAGAGCGCACCTTCCCTGTTCCAGGAGGGCCATACAAAAGAACACCAGACCGTTTGCGCAAACCTGATGAGAACAAATCCTTGTGCAATAGAGGCAACTGCAATCAAACCATAGGAATGTTATTTAGCACATAGGAATAGCTTCCCACGATACCAAAGTAAAGGAAAAATAGAGTAATTCAATAACATGAGGGCACCACCTTCTTTCACTAACAAAGAAAGGAGAAAAGCCAAGACTCTTAAATATTTACTGTACACCATTTAGCCAAAAAGGTAGGAAGTTATCAGTGGATATGCAAAGAACAATTTGGCAAAGTCCAGTTTGTTTTACTCAAAGAAATAAAGTGGTTGCACAAAGAATAATTTAGCAAAACCAGTTAATTCAAACAAAGATTCGAAACATGGCCCAAAAAGGCAAAGGATCAAAAGAAAAATAGTTTTGGATTTGAGAAGATAGAAAAGTAAAAAACAGAAGTTCCTTAATGTCAGGGAACATAAATTATAGAGGGGTCAAACTAGACACCGTTAATCAAGAAGCTGCATTAGGATGCAAAATGACACCTGTTTTAGAACAAAAGTAGCTATTTTCAAGAGCAAAATGTGTAAGCAGAATCCACTTATATGTCATGAGACATGATGTATCAGCATGCATAGCAAGACTCTTAATGCACCAAAAAGGAAAATGAAATTTCAACCAAAATGAAGTTTCTGTTGCTAATTGCAAATACTCTTAAGACCCTATATATATGAAAGAAAGCATTAAAGTTCGTATTAATTTTAAAACAACCTACAACTTAGAAGGTCCCATCCAGTATTAGATGCTCACCTGAACAGTATCCAGAATTGATTTTTTCACATCCTCCAGCCCTCCAACATCTTCCCACTTCACATTGGGAACCTGTAGGAACAACATTTTTACAGGTACATTATAGTAAAACACTCATAGCAAATAATAGCAAGACCCCACTAACAGTCAAATTTACCTTCGGAGTGCCTAGAGCTGCCACGTTCCTCTTCTTTGACCGTTCTAATGCTTTGCTCAAGTCTTCCTTCTCAAGAACTTGGGCCTCATTGCTACTTAATTTACCATCTTCTGCTGCTTGTTCCTTCAAATAATTAGAGGCATCTGTGGGGTCAACTCTGTCATTCTTAGAACTACCTCTAGGTATTAAGTTTGCGCCTGCATCTGCTACTAAAGCACGTATATCTCTGGGTAAAAATCCAGATGTCTGTCCGACTATCTCCTTTATGAAGTCCCCAGGGCTCTTCTGCAAGAAAGAATCATCTGACCCATCAAAGCCAAGAGTCACAAGATGTATGAAGAAACAATTGTGTGCCCAATAAATAATCGAACAATATGGACAAAGGTATATCATCTGATAGTTAAAGCTGTTCCCACAAACATATACAACACCAGCGTAGGGTCTCCATGAAAGAAAAGTGTAACAAAGATGGCCAGGTGTAAGTAACAATATATGAAAAGTGCCATAAGAAGAAAAATCACCATTGCCACATCAATTTCCCAGCAATATTGGTACTTTGTTAGAAAATATCTATTTGGGATGAGCCCAATTTTTAAAGTTTTATGAAGAATTTCAAACAAATATCAACCAGTGAAAATAGATGAGATCATTAGGGTGACCGCATACATTGGGAAGTAGTTCAGAAATGCTCTGTAGTGACTCTGTTAACATTTCAATCCTTTGTTCTTCAGTTAAAGGGCCCATGCTAATTTCATGGCTGAAGCAACGCCTAATAGTTGGAGGGAGGCCTTCAGAACTGTCAGCAGCAGCAACTAGTAAGACCTTATGCTTAATTATTTTTCCAATACCACTCATATTCTGCAACAAAAAAAGGTTCAAGTTAACAATCATTAACTTAACGTCTTTATCTGCAGCCATGAATCTCCATCGTGGATTTCCATCTAAGAGGTTCATGGTTTTATTAAAAAGACAAAAAATCTGTGAACTTCAAGAGAGAGAAGTTTTTGCAAATTAAGAGTGTACAAGAGATAAAGCAAAAACTATAACATGTTTCAACAAGATCGGAAAAAGAATTGAGTAACAGAATGCGGTTCTCATAGGACCGAAATTAGGAACAACACTACTCTCCCATAACTTATGAGTTTCAACCCTTTGTAAAACAAATTTCCTACTCTTAGCAAAGGAGAAAAGAAAATTCACTACAATGTGGTAAACGGCCATCAATTATTATATATTTTTTGCTATTTGCAAATTTTCTCATGTGCATTCTTCTTATTAAGATAGTGAAGGAAAAAAAAGGGCAACAATTCCAATTATCTGGAAATCAAGAGTCTTTCTGAAAGGAAAAATGAGGGCTGTCATCAGGCACGTCCAATAACAGAGTGCTTTGGTTTCTACAAGAAAGTAATAAAAATCAAAAGGAAATAGCTGAAAGACTAAAATAGATGCATAGACTATTATATTTTGGTGCGTCTGTAGCTTCTATTTCACTCTGAGATAATTCAGAGGCTTTCATCCTAGGTACTTCTTACCAGTCATACCATGTCAAGGATCTTAAAGGTAGAAGAACATGACACTACAGAAAGAAAAATGTAAAGTTTCTCACCACTAACTGAAAGGCACTCACTGCACAAACCAAATTGTAAAGTCGATCAAATATATAAATCTTCAATACAAGCATATACAGCTTGTGCAACTTACAACATCACCATGTGACTCTTCTCCAGGATAACTGTCCTCTTCTTCATCACCTTGGATTGTATATTGCCGAATAATAGATGCAACTTCAGAAGCAACACCAACTTGATCGCTTGTTAAACCTTCATTGGAACTCAAATTCTGGAAAGCGTGAAAATGCCGGAGAAGAAGTATGGTAGGGTAGTATCTGTAAGCCATAAAGATAATTATACTGAGCAACAAAAAACAAAAACATGAATATATGGATGAAATGATAATGCAGATAATAGAATCAATTTGGCAAGTAGATCTAATTTAAATCGGCATCTATAAGCATATGCTTCAAAGGTAAATGACAGATATAAAAAAACAGTTACTTAGTCTAGCTATAATGATTATCATAGACTCTGCCAGACCAAGCTATACCTTTGAGCCATATCAAATGCTTGCACCAAAGCTGTGGACGCCTTCCTCTCGGAAGAAGCCACTAAAGTGTGACAGCTAACTTCCACTAAATGCAAACCTAGTTGGCTAGCAACATGCCTAACAACAGTTCTCTTCCCGCATCCTACAAAAAGCATTCAGTAAGGGACCCACCATACATGTGAGTACCAAAACATGTACCAGATATATTAAGGTCCACAGTAACTCACCTTCCAAACCAACCAACAGAACAGCAACTCTAAATTTAGCAGAAATTACTGACGGACATAGAGGGGGCGTAAGTATGGATGCCAATGTCTTGATAGTATCTCCTTGCAAAGCAGCATGTTTCTTGGGTTGATCGCATAAAAAGTCTGGAGGAACTGCGGAGGGAACACTCCCTCCAAGAACAAGTGCAGTCTGAGAGTTGTTGACTCGAAGAACTTGTTCCTCTGATGGTTCCATAGCCACTACCTGATTTTTTAAAGTCCCCATGAAAACCAATCTTCATAACTAAATCCTACACGTGAAAAATGTAATATTATCTCCCACACATGAATAAAGACTAACCTTGAAATAGATAATATTGCCACTCAATGAATTCTGGCTGCATGATATGCAAATAGGAGAGCTGCAACACCATTTGATCTGAATGCTAAAAACATCACCTTTTGTCATATATCTATCAATTTCAAAGTAGTTTTGCAATGCCAAATCAATCATTTCTTGGCGTTCTTCAGCTTCAACAGATGATCTGCCTTGCAGAGACTCCAGGGTACCACATTCTGGTATCTTCACATAAGACACCCTTAAATGTGAAGCATATCTAGGTGGCTGCAATGCAGGTCTTAACTCCACATTAATACAGGGAATTTCAGTGCTCTTCTCCTGTATGCTATCATCAATTTCAGCTTTGAAGAAAGATGCCAAAGTGTCCTCACCATGGCGAATGAGGGTTTTAAAGCATGACAGATGCAAGCCAAGGTTAAACGCAAGCAGCGGTGATAAATAGGCCACTTCATGATCCAATAACTCAAAGTTATTTCCCACAAGATTATGTGTAGGAAACACAAGTAATTCCCGTCTATATTGTGAAAGGGGCTGGATTTGAGTTCTTGGTGAGTGTTTCCAGTTGTTTCTTGGGGAATCCAGGACAATAACTAGAGCAATTCGCTCTAACTTGGTCTCAAGACTCTTGGCATACACCTGATTAGTAAAGCAACAACTCAATAAATAACCAGGTTCCAGATAAAATTGCTCACAAAATGTATGAACTATAAAGCAACACCACAGTTGATAACAAAACAATGTGATACACAGTGATTGCTGAAAGCTGATCTATTTTGCAACTCCAAATGAATTTCCCGGTGAACAAGGCATGCTTATGCCTGCAATCACAATAGACATAAATCTTTCGGCTAATTAAACTTCAATGAGGTTTCGGTCAAATCTCAACTACTCAACATGCTCTCAGCTAATTCACTTCCCGCGAAGTAAGAAAATTAACTGAAAACACAATTTTCAACCCGTTTACTAAATCCGGAAATCCGACAAGAATTTAGCATTCCCTCTTCACAAATTACTAAATTAACCGGAGAACTAATTATATGTGATTCGAGCTCCATACCAGCGAGCCTGAAGTTATCGACAGTCTTTTGAGAGCAGAAGCGGAGAGCCCGACCACAGCTGAGCCGTCGAGAGAAGCCAACTTGAGGTCGGCGATGTCCTCCTTGTCCTTCGGCAGCCGGAGAATTCCAGCCGGCAAGTGCAACCTCGGCGGCTCCTCACTGTCGTCTCTGGCAGCATCTCTATCTGGCCGGGACGAGTTCAGCACGGAGCTGACGAGGAATTTGGTCGAAGAGAGGACCAGAGGCTTCCTTCTTCCGACCATCGGAGGAACAGAGGAAGACGGGATCAACCCCGGAGGCGGTACTTGCAAGTGTATGTATTGTCCTGGCTTCTCTTGCGTCTTCCTCTCTGACCAAGGATGAGCTCGCGAATACTCAAATCGATGAGGCATGACGCCATAAATTTAAATGACAATAAAAAAAACTATGAGAAATAATTTTAAAATGGTTTATTGACAAATTCCCCTTCTAGAGAAAATAATCGCTAAAGTTGTCGTCTTGGAAATCCCAAGAGGAGAGGGTAAAACAGGCGGAGTGGTTTTGGGTTAATTCAAAAACCGGTCTGAAGTTATTTAATTAAGTTATAGTTAGATTATTTTGCTTAATGGATCGGTTCAGTTATAGATAGCAGTTCATGCATGTATAAACTAATTTAAAATCATTTATAAGCTAGTTAATTCACGGGTCAAGCTTATCTGGTCTGTGAACCATTCGTCTTTTTATATTTTAAAATTTTAAATTAATATGACCGTTAATTTGTAGCATTTTGGCAATTTGAGCTAGTTTTACAATCGTTTTATGCCGGTTCAATAAGAAAACGTGCCAAGTCGATTTATTGTTCAATAAACATATTTCTTGGACTAAATCTGTAACCGCCCTCAACCCAATAGGCCGGTTTGGCACTGTCCTTGCAAGTTATGAGTTTTGACATACTAGTTCCCAAGAGCTCTTCCAAGCCGATCTAGGAGTTCTTATCCAGACTCTGGCTTTCTTAACACAATGCCCAAGCCGGCATTACTACACGCTGTACCGTTTGCTATTGAATTCCTTCCTGCTCACTGCAACAGGTGTGCCGTCTCAGCTTGCTGAGACGCTTACCTATAAGCTCAAACAATGAAACTGGTTTGACGTGAAATTGGCTACTACAAGCTATAGGCGTCATTGATTATCATTGTGTTTGCGTACCATGTAGTCAGTAGAATACGATGAATCTGAGACTTCAGCCCTCATCTCAAGTTGAAACTGCACATACCGAATCGGGCAAGTAAGAATAGGAAAACTATTCGTCGTAGGACTAAATACAGCCAAGTTTGTCATGTCCGAGTCAATAGAAAGAACTGCCTTGGCTTTTACTTTGGCTTAGCTGCTTGCGGGGAAGTACACCCCATCGATGGATGAAGTTATGCTTACATTTTCTTTGGTTTTCATGGCGAAGTTTAGCTCGCAGGCAGGAGGAGGGTAGGTTCATCGGTTGTTCAGGTTTAGGGTTTTCTTCTTCAGCTTATTTGAATCTATATGCACGTCATTATTGATATGGACTCTACACCCAACACGGGCAATCGAACCCTCTGCCAAGTCGACCGCAGCGCTGTGCCACAAAAGTCATCCCCCTGGGAAGACCGCATGGTTGGTCCCTGGGGATCGCCGCAAGTCGTCCTCCCAGGACGGCATCTAAGTCGGTCTCCTTGAGACCGACACAGGTCACTCTTCTTAGGTAACTGCTAAGCCAGCTTCATTAGGAACTTCCACGAGTTGTCCTCCCTGGATGACCACTGAGTCGAACGAGGACTGACCCTCGAGACGGACACGGCTCTAAGGCCCTCCGATTTGTGGCTTCCACACTTCCGTGGGTGTCTTGCTACTTAAGATGGCACGTGGAGAACAAGTCACATCAACCTGCGCTCGATTCTGTCACCCATATATGGTCACAGCAACCCACACTAGATCATGTTGTACCAATACCGAGCTCAGCCCATAAATACCCCCTCTCGTAGTTCAAGCGAGGTTTCTAAACAGTTTCTCTATGTTCTAGCACTCTCATGCTCTCTATATTCTTTCACTTATTTGAGTTGAGTATCATAGAGTTATACCAGACAACACAGCCTGACCTTAAACCCTGGCTCCTTGCCGGTCTCGAGGAGCAGTTTGGTGACCGCTACCACCGTACCAGGCCATCCGAGCCAGAGGTCCAATCACCCAAGCCCATTCACTCGGCGGGTCAACGAGAGGAACCCATGAATTATGTTCTCTTTTTGGTCCACCAGAACTTAATCATGGACTTTTATCATTGATAACATACGAACTCGACACTTCAAGAAGGGACACCGGAGTCATTCGGCCATCCCGTGTCGGTTTCACAAGTTATCTTAATTAGGCTGACCGGTTCAACTGAAAGCAATTGAATTGGAGCGGTTTTCTGCGGGCCGCTCCATAGCTCGTCTTCTTCTAACGAAAGCCCGGCCCATAGTCCGCAGGCTTTCAATATTTGGTGCCTCTACCTCTCGCTCTCCTTCCCTCTTTTACGTTGAAGATTCACTCTGCTGCGCCTGATTTCATTGTTGATCGGTGGCTGCCGTCCCCAAGCTTCGATCAGCGGCAGATCTCTGATTTGCGAAAGTGACCTCTACTGTCGGGCCAGCCGGTCGGTTATTGGCCGGACGAATCGAAGGAGGTGACGATCTCCATTGTAGGGTTTTGTAATTCGTAGGCTTCTGCCCTAATTTCTGAATTAAATTGGCCTTGCAAATTCTCCACCTGATTGTGCTTTCAGCGGTCTTTTCATTGAATACAGGTATCAAGGATTCCTACGGAACTCTCAATTCTCAGTGGAGTCGGCTCCCTGCTGTTTAGTATACGCGCAGGGCCGTCTTGGGGGAGAGTTCTTGACGTGTAATTGAAGTTATTGGATTGTATTACCTCCTCATTGGTCTGACTTGCTTAATTTCCAAGTGTAGCCTAGAAAATATGAAGGGCTGGGAGCGCATTGCCAATGTTGGTTTAGCAGGTCTGTCCTTGTCTCTTTCATGGATCATTAGCTTTTAAAAATAATTAGAGTTTGATTTTTCCTGATGCCTTCTTTAGAAATTTCAATTATTTGTCGTTTGGGCATCTGAATCTTTAGATAGTAGATACTGCTCTTTTATTCACCAAAAATTAATAAAAAGGGATACTGCTCTTTTGATTCTTTGTCTACCCTTGACGGTAAATCACAAATGAAGCAGCCTTCTCCTTCCTTGTGCACTCATCAATTATTTGGATGCAGTAGGAGAATTCTGGGCATATGACCTTTCATTTTTGTTTCATGATTACACCCCCTAATATGGGTAATTAGGGAAATAATTATCAAGCCTCGTCCTGGGATTTCTGGGCTTTGACGAAGTAATATTCACAATTCCAGGAATGGCGTTGTAAAAGTTCATGACTCAAATGTACCTCTTGATGTAACATGAGTAATACGAGTCTCTTCTTTTTGGCAAAAAAAATAAAAAAAATCCACATATTATCATGATGTGGCCTGGGTAAGAGAAGGTGGACAAGCATAGATGAATCACTCCATTTAGATTTTCCACTAAAAAGGCAGTTTAGTATGGTATTGCATAGTAATGTGGAAACTGCTTTGCTGGCTGATATCATCTGCTCTTATATCAATTTTAAGTGTTTTTATTTAGCGCTCGTAGTATGTTAATCAGTTTCTGAAGGTGATGTTTTAAGCCTTATCAATTTTCCCACATGAGCTGGAGCTTCATGCTTTCTTTCTTTCCGCAGGGTTAACATTGGCTCCGCTTGTTATGAAGGTAGATCCAAATCTGAATGTCATCTTGACTGCATGCCTTACAGTTTATGTGGGCTGCTATAGATCTGTCAAGCCAACACCACCTACTGTAAGCGACGTAGCCTTTGGTTTTGTTCCATTAACATTTGTTTCAGACCTGATTAATGTATCTTGCTTCTGCTTTTGTAGGAGACAATGTCTAATGAGCATGCCATGCGCTTCCCATTTGTTGGGAGTGCCATGTTGTTATCACTTTTCTTGCTATTTAAGTTCCTATCAAAGGACTTGGTTAATGCTGTATTGACCTGCTACTTCTTTGTGCTTGGGATCATCGCTCTTTCGTATGTTCTTTTTGTATGGGTTATATACTCATCTTATGTACTTTACTGAATAGCCCTTTTGCTAGTTTGTTTCCTTTTATATTTACCAAGGTTTTCTTTGACAGAGCTACTCTATTACCGGCTATTAAGAGATACTTGCCCAAGCAGTGGAATGATGATCTCATTGTTTGGCGCTTCCCATATTTACGTTGTACGTGTCATCAAAAATTTTCTTTATTTGATTTTCATTTAAGTTTATAGTAGTGCTGCTGTAACTCTTTTGCCATGCTTCCTACTATATCCATTCACTTGGATGATGAACTTGATTCATTGGTTTTTCACTTCAAATTTTCTTTTGGGTATTTCCAAGTCTGTAAAAGATGCATGGCACACTCAAGGTGCAAGCTTACCATATCACCTGGGGTGCACGCTTTTTTATCCATTGCACCTGAGCAATATGATAATTTTGTGCCTTGTGTGTGCCTCACACTTTTGAAAACGTTGGCAACCATCCACTTTTTAATATTTTCTCTGATGAAACAGTGGCTAGTGGATTGCTATTTTGATTTAAAAATTAAATGAGCTTTACTTATATTTTAAGAGTTTGGCCTCATTTTTTGTTCAATTTATCTTCTTCCCCTTGGAGAAAATTCTGGGGTTCTATAACCTTCTTCTTGGAAAGGAAGAACATGTGCGAGTTGGCACTTTAGTGAGGAGAGTCAGCTGGGTGACTTGAGTCTCAAGAACCGCAGCCAATGAACTGTGGCCCTCTGGCACTGCACCTCTGACAACATCCCGTATTCCATAAACGGTCTACCTGAACTATTTCTTTCTGCAGAGAAACAGTTGATAGAATGTGTCTATCTGTTGTTGAATATGCATTATATGGTATAGCTTCTACAATCAAGATTTACAAGATTTTTATATTGTTTTCCAGCTTTGGAGATTGAGTTCACTAGATCTCAGATTGTTGCTGCCATTCCTGGAGCATTTTTCTGTGCATGGTATGCTTCAAAGAAGCATTGGCTTGCTAACAACATATTAGGCCTCTCATTCTCCATTCAGGTTTGCAATTCAGTGATTTGTGGTTACTGTTTTGAAATTATCTTTTCTCATAATTTTTTGAACGCTGTTGTTCTAACAAATAGTGCAAATTTGTTCCTCCCCCATTTTTTCCTGTGTTAATCTATGTTTGCCATCTCAGCATGCTCTTGTCAACTATTGCAAATCATTGCTGAGATTGTTCTGTGAATGTCTGCTACAAAATGGGTTCTTATATTTGTTTGTAATTTATAGTATTGACAAATGAAGGGTGGCATGAACTCTGAATTTTTTTTTTGGGTCTGCAGGGGATTGAAATGCTTTCTCTTGGATCCTTCAAAACTGGTGCTATCCTTCTGGTATGCTTTTCAGCCTATGAAGTCTGTGATGTATATTTTCTCCAAGTTAACATTGTTTGCTTAATCTTATACTGAAGAGAGTTTGATATGGATATAAAACCATGCAAGAAGATATTTCTGATATTTCATCATTATGCACTAAAAAGACAATCTCCTTGTTTATGTCTTTTAATTTCTCTTTTGATTTTCATCTCAGGTTGGACTTTTTGTGTATGATATCTTTTGGGTTTTCTTCACTCCTGTGATGGTCAGTGTTGCCAAGTCCTTTGATGCTCCTATAAAGGTCAGTTAACCTTATCTAGGCTGGAAAGTGGCAATTATTTTTATTATTTTTGGTTTTCTTCTCATTTAAGATGGGAAGTATACTCTACTCTGGTTTGCTGACTTTATATTTTTCCTGTAGCTTCTGTTCCCAACAGCAGATTCAGCTCGGCCATTTTCCATGCTTGGTCTTGGAGATATTGTAATCCCTGGTAATGCTGTTTTTGTTAAAATGCATTAGTAGTTATCATTCATCACTATCTATTTATCCTTAAGTTTTCATCTACGATGCTAAACTTCAAATCATGTTGCATTATTTAAACTGGTGGGGCAAATTCTCCATGCTGCCTTTTCTTATTTATTTGACCGATATTTTGTTCAAGGGTCAAATGAATTCTATCTTATAGTAGATGTAATTTCTCTTACCTATAGCTCATAGTAACCAGTAACTTTCAAAAGTATTTTTGAAAGAAAGCTTGATGGGTTTAGAGTGACCATATAAGACAGTTTTATGTTCTCATTCTCTATATGGAATATGATGTATATCTTGTTTTTCTCTGTTGTAGGCATCTTCGTGGCACTTGCACTAAGATTTGATGTGTCGAGAGGGAAAGAAAGCCAGTACTTTAAGAGTGCATTCTTTGGGTATGCTGTTGGTGTAATACTTACCATCATTGTCATGAACTGGTTCCAAGCTGCCCAGGTAAATACTGGAAATTTCCTCCTCTTTTCCAGTCAATTTCTTAGATAAGTGACTAGATGTACTATTTTCATCTTTATGCTCGAAATAGAAAATAATTCTCCTTTTTGTCAATTGTTACCTGCAGCCAGCATTGCTATACATTGTACCGTCAGTTATTGGATTCCTTGCTGCTCATTGCATATGGAATGGTGATGTGAAACAGGTTTGTTGTTTCTGCTCCCTCAGAAGCTTACCTATAGCTCAGATAATGAAACTGGTCTGACGTGAAACTGGCTACTAAAGGCTATAGTTGGGTTCATTTATTATCAATGTTTTTGCAAACCATGCAGTTAATGGAGTTCGATGAATCTAAGACTTCCACCTCATCTCAAATCGAAACTACAGATCCCAAAGCAGGCAAGGAAGAATAGGAAAACTATTTGCCATAGGACTAAACACCGCGAAGTTTGTCCTGTCAGGGAGAACAGAAAGGACTGCCTTGACCTTATTTTTGGCTTAGCTGCTTACAAGGAAGTGTACACGCCTTTGCTGTAACAGATTTTGGATTTAGATAAAATAGTACATTTTTAGCCCTTGATGGATGAAGTTGTGCTCACATTTTCTTTGGCTTTCATGGTGAAATTCAGCGTATGCAGGAGGAGGGTAGGTTCATTGGTTGTTCAAGTTCAAGTTTAACCAAACGATGAATAAGCAGAAAACACAAAGATAACGGATAAATAATCAGGATTACGAAACTTCCATAAGTTTGGACAACATTATTCGGCTTGTGACAGATTAGTTCATCTTACAACTTGCATTCCCAACCCCCCCCCTTTTTTTTCAATGATAGTTTCCTTTACTGCCATATGGAACCTATTGTCTTTGCGAATCGAATCGAAAATTTTTTCTTTCCATCTGGATGCAATTTTTCTCTCTTGCGCCATATAAGTAATGTTTCTGTCCATGTGTACCATCATTATGCGGTCTTGCTGATCGACCATCATTAATAAGGTTCGAAGTCAGACGCCATCAAGAAAGGACACCGAAGTAATTCAGCCATCCCGTGTCGGTTTCACGAGTAATCTTGATCAGACTGACGGATTCGTCTGAAAAGAATTGAAATTGAATTGAAGCCGTTTTCCGTGGGCCCCTCTAAAGTCAGTCTTCTCTCCTTCTTCGGAACATTACGAAAGCCCGGCCCACTGTCAGCAGGCTTCCAATATTTGCTCTCTCTCTCTCTCTCTCTCTCTCTCGGAGAACATTGATTCAGTCTGCTGCGCCCGACTTCATTGTTGATCGGTGGCTGCCGTCTTCATGCCTCGATCAACGGCAGATCTCTGATCTGTGAACGCTAATTCTTCCTCCTGTGCAGCCGGTCGGTTATTACCTGGAAGAATCGAAGGAGGTGACGATCTCCGTTATAGGGTTTTGTAATTCGTAGGTCTCTGCTCTGATTTCTGAATGGGATTGGTTTTGCAAATTCTCCTCTTTTAGCGGCTTTTCATTGTAAATAGGCATCGAGGATTCCTATCTAACTGTCAATTGTCAGTGGAGTCGGGTGCCTGCTGTTTAGTATCCGCGGAGGGCAGTGTTGTGGGAGGGTTCTTGGCGCGTAATTCAATTATTGGATTGTATTTCCTCCTCCTTGGTTTGACTTAATCAATTTCCAAGTGTAGCCAAGAAAATATGAAGAGCTGGGAGCGCATTGCCAATGTTGCTTTAGCAGGTCTGTCCTTGTCTCTTTTATAGATCATTAGCTTTAACTATAATTAGATTTATTGTCTGGTTATCCGAATCTTTTTTTTTCCTTTTTTTCTTTTTGAATAGTCTGGGCATCTGAATCTTTTTTCTCTTCTTTCTTTTTGAATATTCTGGGCGTCTGAATCTTTGAATATTGGATACTTCTCTTTTGATTCTTTGTCTACCTTTGACGGTGGTAACTCACAAATGAAGCAGCCTTCTCCTCGCTTGTGCACTCATCGATTACTTGGATGCAGTTGAAGAATTATGGGCGTATGACCTTTCATTTCTGTTTCATGATTACACCTCCTGATATGGGTGATTATAGGAATAATTATCAAGTTTCTTTCTTGGATTCTGGGCTTTGATGAAGTAATATTTTAATTCCACATATTATCATGATGTGGACTAGGTAAGAGTAGGTGGACAAGCATAGATGAATCGCTCCCATTTTGATTTACCTCTAAAAAGGCAGTTTAATGTAGTATTGCATAGTAATGCTGAAACTGCTTTGCTGGCTGATATCATCTGCTCTTATATTAATTTTGTGTTCTTTCATTTACGCTTGTAGTTTGTCAATCAGTTTCCAGAGGCGATGGTATATGCCTTATCCATTTTCCCAAACGAGCAGGAGCTTCATGCTCTCTTTCTTTCCACAGGGTTAACATTGGCTCCACTTGTAATGAGGGTAGATCCAAATCTGAACGTCATCTTGACTGCATGCCTTACAGTTTATGTAGGCTGCTATAGATCTGTCAAGCCAACACCGCCTACTGTAAGCAGCATAGCCTTTGGTTTTGTTTATGTAACATTTGTTTCAAACCTGATTAGTGCGTCTTGCTTCTGCCTTTGTAGGAGACAATGTCTAATGAGCACGCCATGCGCTTCCCATTTGTTGGGAGTGCCATGTTGTTATCACTTTTCTTGCTATTTAAGTTCCTATCAAAGGATTTGGTTAATGCTGTATTGACCTGCTACTTCTTTGTGCTTGGGATCATCTCTCTCTCGTATGTTCTTTTCATATGGGTTACGTACTTTATTGAATTGCTTTTTTGGTAGTCAGTTTCCTTTTTTATATTTAATAAGGTTTTCTTTGACAGAGCTACTCTATTACCTGCTATTAAGAGATACTTGCCCAAGCAGTGGAACGATGATCTCATTGTTTGGCGCTTCACATATTTCCGTTGTACGTATCATCAGATTTTATCTGTATTCGATTGTCATTTTAGTTTCTATTGGTGCTGTTGCAACGCTTTTGCCATGCTTACTTCTATGAGAACTTTGTGCCTTAAGTATACCTCACACTTGGCAACCTTTGCAACAATCCACCTTTTTTTGTAAGGGATGGAATCAGTAGCTAGTGGATTAAATGAAAAATTAAATGAACTTCACTTCTTTCTAAGCTTTTGGCCCCACTTTTTAGTCAATTCATCTTCTTCCCCTATGAGAAAATTCATTCATGAGGAGCATAAGGCAGTCAACTTGAGTCTCAAAAATCACAGCCAATGCATGTGAGCCTCTGACACTGCACCTTTGACAACAGCCCATATTCCATGAACAGTCTCCCTGAAGTATTTCCTTTGTAGAGTGACAGTTGAAAGAATGAGTCTATCTGCTGTTGAATATGCATTATATGGTATACAGCTGCTACAATAAAAATTTACGAGTTATGTTTTTGTTCAGCTTTGGAGATTGAGTTCACTAGATCTCAGATTGTTTCTGCCATTCCTGGAACATTTTTCTGCGCTTGGTATGCCTCAAAGAAGCATTGGCTTGCTAACAACATCTTAGGCCTCTCATTCTCCATTCAGGTTTGCAGTTGCCATGATATAAATTCCTCAGTGATTTATAGTTACTATTTGAAATGATATTTTGTCTTAATTATTATGAACGATAATTTTTTGAAAAATTGTGCAAATATGTTCCCCCATTTTTTCTGTGCTAATCTGTGTTTGGCATCATAGCATGCTCTTGTTATTTATTGCAAATCATTGCTGAGATTGTTCTGTGAATAGCTGCTTTGAAATAGTTTCTTATATTTGTTTACTTTATAATTTATAGTATTGACGAATAAAGGGTGGTGTGAGCTTTGATTTTTCTGTCTGCAGGGTATTGAAATGCTTTCTCTTGGATCCTTCAAAACTGGTGCCATCCTTCTGGTATGCTTTTCAGCCTATGAAGTCTGTGATCTGTATTTTCTCTTAGTTAAAATTGTTGACCTAATCTTATGCTGAAGAGAGTTTGATATGGATATAAACTCATGCAAGAAAGATATTTCCTATGTTTCCTCATTATTCACAAAAATGATGGTCTCCCCGTATATATCTTCTTATTTCTCTTATGATTTTCATTTCAGGCTGGACTCTTTGTGTATGACATCTTTTGGGTTTTCTTCACTCCTGTGATGGTCAGTGTTGCCAAGTCGTTTGATGCTCCTATAAAGGTTAGTTAAACCTTATCTAGGCTGGAAAGTGGCAATTGTTTGTATACTTCTTGGTTATCTTCTTATTCAAGAGGGGGAGCATACTCTGCTTTACCGATTTTATATTTTTCATGTAGCTTCTGTTCCCGACAGCAGATTCAGCTCGGCCATTTTCCATGCTTGGTCTTGGAGATATTGTAATCCCTGGTAATGATGTTTTGTCAAAAATGCATCAATAGTTATCAGTCGACACTATCTATTTATCCTTAAGTTTTTTCTATGATGCAAAACTTCAAATCATAGTGTTGCATTATGTGACTAGGCGTTTTAATTCTCCATACTGCTTTTTATCAGTAATTTATATGAGTGTCTAATGAATTGTACCTTTTACTAGTTGGACTATCTCTTTATCTGAGCAGTGGCCAGTGAATATTCACAAGCATTTTTATAGAAAGCATGAAGTGCTTAGAAAGATCCTTTGGTCTTATATTCACGTAGTTCTATTTCCTTGTTCTCTCTATGGAATACGATGTATATCTTTCCCAACCTTCTATTGTAGGCATCTTTGTTGCACTGGCACTAAGATTTGATGTGTCAAGGGGGAAAGAAGGCCAGTATTTTAAGAGTGCATTTTTCGGGTATGCTGTTGGTGTGATACTTACCATCATTGTCATGAACTGGTTCCAAGCTGCCCAGGTATATACTGGAAAATTCCTATTCTTTTTTCTGTCAGGTTCTTAATTATACAAGTGACTAGATGTAGTATTTTCATCGTTATGGTTAAAATTTGAAAATAATTCTACTTTTTTCAATTGTTACTTGCAGCCAGCGTTGCTATACATTGTACCGTCAGTTATCGGATTCCTTGCTGCTCACTGCGTATGGAATAGTGACGTGAAACAGGTTTGTGTTTCTGCTTCTGCAGAATCTTCCTGACATTGATGGGTTCATTGATTATCATTTTCCACCCCCCCAAAACATGCAGTTAATGGAGTTTGATGAATCTAAGGCTGCCGCCTCATCTCAAGTCGAGACTACAGATCCCAAATCTGGCAAGGAAGAATAGGAAAACTATTCGCCATAGGAGTAACCACCCGAAGTTTGTCATGTCAGAGAGGACAGAAAGGACTGCCTTAACTTTATTCCGGCACTTTATTCTGGCTTTAGCTTGCAAGAAGAAACTACACACCTTTGTTGCAACTGATTTTCCCATTTTAGATAAAGTCGTACTTTTCTAGCCTTTGATGGGACGAAGTATATATAACACTCACATCTTCTTCGGTTTTGATTAAGAAATCCCGCATGCAGGAGGAGGTCACACGCAAGTGGAACGTGTAACATAATCTGAGATCGTAGCGCACCAGCTGTTGGAGAAACTGATCATGGCCCTATCATCCAGTCCTCCCTTCAAGCAGATACTGTAGTAAGGCTACTTACAGTCTGGATTGGAAAACATTTTCATACTAGGTCTAATCAAATGTCGGTCCGAAATATTTAGTCCTTCACACTAATTTTATCTCAAAACAACCTAACTACATATTCCCAGTTTGGGTCCCAATTTTTGTATAAAAATATGATTTAATCTTTTTAGATTATAAGTATAACTTAATCACTAAGATGTTAGTTGGTTCAGTTTGGTCAGGGAGAAACATGGCTCTGGACACGGGGGATCTCGGGACCCCCAATCGCTTGGCCCTGAGGTCACCCTTCTCCAACTTCTTAATCTTCCACGGGCCTTCGCAGAGGACAGGATTTGTTGACGTGCTGTCCGTCCTCCAAATCTTCCCCGACAGTTCATGCAAAGTGATCATTTATCTTTTCTTAATGGGACGGCCCTCTCACATGACTCTCTTGACTGCCAGCCGACGGCAGCACCAATAGAGCCAGTCATACATTGCCGCTGTTGAACCCTTAACGCGAGTTGGTCGGGCGGAAGTTGGAGAGGTGAAAGTAGAAAGAGCGGACTAATAGTCTGAGTAAGAAATCCAAAACATTGGGGGGGAAGAAATGAACTCTTAGCCATGTTCTTCATGTAGGAGCCGGTATAACTTGAACAAGGAACAATGAGGATATATATTTATTCTCTCGAGCGTTTTCAGAGTGCATGAATGAAAGTCGCAACACAGTGCAAATAACCTTCCCATATGGAATTAGTAGTTCCGTATTAGGATACACACTATAAAAGAAGAAAAAAAGAAAGAAAAAAAGAAAAAAAGGGTTGTGTGTGTTAGGATGCGACTAGAGCGTGCAGTTCCTCATCGCAACTTACTACATCTCGTACTAATATGCCATGACCTGCAAAACATAATCATATGCTTCAAGATTTTCAACCAGGTACAAGGAGAAAGGAAGACGTGCAGGAACTCTGCTCAAATCAGATTGATCGATAATATCCATCAGTTCCCCTACAATGAGCACAAGTAATTCAAAACACTACAGGAGATGCTTTAGAAATTGCGCATCTGACTTCTGTCTTCTCGTTTGAAGAAATTACCAATTGGTTACAGTTTTTTTCTCCCTCTTTTTTTTGTGGGGGGGCTCAAATACCATTTGAATACAGTTATTAATAGCCCAATTGCTCAAGGGCAGTGTGTATGTAATTTTAACAATTAGATTGAGGGCTGGACCAAAATGATGAGGTCAATGAATGAACGGATTACCTCAGAATACAAGATCCAATATCATCCAGACTTGTGGCTCATCTATGGAACAACCTGCACATGCCACCCAGGAAATGATGCTACATTTGAGTATTTTGTGAAGTTGAAGTTCAGTGGGGTGGATCATATCATCTCAACCAAAAGGCAGTTTGCCACGAGGAAGCTCCATCCCACAGCCCAGAACAAACAATTGTTATGATATTCAGTAGACACTATACCTTATCATCTTGCCCGGTGAAAACAGTTTTAACTGCCTCAAAGACCTTCTCAATCGGCTTTGCAGCATCAATCTGCCAGTAGGAAACCACAAAATTAAGTGGAACATCCCCAGTAACAAAGTTACAAATAAAGCTCTGTGCATAAAAATGAATAACCTTGCGAACTTTTCCTTTGGATTCATAGTACTCCACCACAGGAATGCTAGACTGAACAAAAACCTTGAAACGTTTCCTTATTGTTTCAATATTATCATCTTCTCTTCCCTAAACCATAATAAAAAGGAGAAAATGATTCAGATACAATATGGATGGAAGTCCCATGATTATCATAATTAGAAGAGGTAGTGGCCTCACCTGGTTTCTACCAAGCAGTCGCTTCTCCATCTCCTCTTCAGAGCATTCAAAGAACAACACAAATGCTGGTTCAATTTTCGTCTGCACAAGAACGCTTGATCAGCTCATATATTAGTATGTAGAGCAATATTTAAGCTTCAGCAATAATAGTGTGACACAATAGAGTATTGACAGAAGGAATCAAAAAAAGGAGCTCTACAGAAGCTTACAACATCCTCAAATGCAGCACGATTTTCCTCATTACGAGGAAAACCATCAATAAGAAACTTGTCATTGCCACTTTCCAATATTGCCTTTTGGAGAAGCTTAATAGTTACCTCTGAAGGCACGATCTTTCCCTCTTTGATCATATTCTGAATCATAGTTCTGTAATCAAGTGTAGAAATGTTATTTCATCCACAACTATATAATACAAACAAAATAGAAAAAAAATACTAGTATATAACAAGGTTTAATTAATTATGAAAAGAATCTTGACCGAGCTCAAGTAGCATTGATAAGATGGCTGCTGAAAATGAGATTGGTGAATACCATTCTACAAATGAACGTTCACACTATAGCAAGGAAGGTTAAGATTGACTAGGTGACATCTTTCTTGTTAAGAGTTGCATTAGAAAAACTACAGCCCCCTTCAAAATCTTTACATATAACTCTATAACCACCCACCACTGAAACCTAAACATGTTTCAGTTCTCTTGACCAAGCCAAAACTGTTCATAAGAGAAATGGCAGCTTGAGGAATATTAATAAGTAAAATACATCATACCCATTTTCTGAACCAGACTCGATTTCTGCTCGAAGAAGATCACCAGCGCTGAGATGGGTATATCCAAAATGCTGAACTATATTTGCACATTGGGTACCTTTTCCACTGCCCGGTCCACCTGGAAAACCAAACAGATAGAAGAACCAAATTAAGGATGCATATGCTCGATAAGTAAGCATAGAAGGAATAGCTTATAGATTATGGCGAGACATGTAACTTAGATTAAGATTCATATGTCAGATATAATCTCTAAATAAATTTCGATGAGTAAAAAAGATAATAATAATAAATGGAGGACCCACGAGAGTCCTACATTATATTGAAAATATAAGGACTAAAAGATGATCAGAGGAGTGAACAATCACATTAAAAATAGTGCAAACTTACCCAAGACAAAGACAACAGTCGGTTTCTTCTCAATCAAGCTTCCAGTTGTCTCCTATAAGCATAATAAATTTTAAAATCAACATCATCACTAGCCATACTAGAATCCTCTTTTGGAATATCTTACAGAAGGAAAGATTATCTTCAAGCCTTAAAGAGTTTATCCATTGTGATTGATCTCTCCTCAAATGAATGGCAAGTTACTTCTCAACTTGATCAATGAATAAGTACCTCATACTCTTACAATATTCTCCAACTAAATAAAGCTACTTTCTTTTAGAGTTAATATATACAAGGGAAGACATATATACATATACATATACCCGTATACGTATAAGCTGCTCTGCAAGTATGGATACCTTCCTGCAGTCCTCCTTTCATATGTGAGGTCCATAAGATATGTTAACAGTATAACATTGCCCCTCTTTTCCCATGATTAGATACATATACTAGAAAAGAGCTAAGTGATGGTTCACATAACTACAAAGAGTCCTTGAGGAATTAGACATTCCAAATTCAGAGATCGGGTGACTAACTCGGGCATGATTGTGAATCATAATATAATTGAATCCATAAAGCGCCTCAAGAAATTCGAAGATCTAATCAAAGTTAACAAAACACAACCAGATTCAAGCGTGAAGAAAATCAATGACATAATCACCAAACATTAAAAAAGGAAAAAAATTCAAGACCGTACCGTGGCTGCAGCGTCAACAGCAGTTCCCATGAGGAAAAAATGCTCAAATAATCTTTTTGGCCTGCATTCAACGAGGAGGGAATCACTCAACGGGAGCAGCCAACCATTTTTTTCCGTTGATCTATAAAGATCCCCATCAAGCAAACAGAGCAAAATCTTCCCGAGCTTTTTCCTTCATGCAACATTCGTAATTCTCTAGTTTAACACCTCATTCAATGGCGTGAAAGCATGAGAAGGCGAGATCTGATGTCCGGAAATGGCAAATCAAAGCACGGACCCTTACGAGTCCGCTGATCGGGCTTTTGAGCAGTAGCGGGCACACAAGTTCCTCTGGGATCTAGGCATTATTATGGGAATTACTCTTACCTCTTTCAGATCAGCAGCAGCGGGAAAAACATGCAGCCGCGGATCAGAGACCTCAAGGAGAAAGGGAAAAGGAGAGAAGTCAGAAAGTGGAGGGTAGCCAATGGAGGAGAAAATTTAAGCGGGTCTGGGCTCAAATATACGTTTAAGATTCTATAAAAGGCCCCCCATGACTTTCTCTTTTGTTTCAAAAGGACCCCTCCATCTTGCTGTCCAAACTCTCTGTGCAGTATTCGGGTGATCTTAGAAGTATTTCTTGGTGTAGGTTCCCAATTTTCCAAACGTCACAGCATTTCGAGAGGTTGACCTATTCGGGAATCTCCAGATCGACGCTAATTTTCAACTCCCCGAAGCATTTCGTCACTCACTACTTGATGGAGTTCTGCTAAGCCGATTCCGGGCTTATATACATGGAGTCGTGGGGCGATACGCAGCCAGCTTAGGGCCGGCCCACTAGGCTATCCTAGCAGGAGAAAAGCAGTACCAGACCTTGGGGGTCCTCAATCAAGCTCTGCCAAACTGGCTCAGCTTTGGCAGAGCAAAAGCAAAGAAATGATGAACCGGTCATTAAATATACGGTCCCTACTTGGAAACGATACCGGACTTGAGCCATTCACAATTCCAGCTTAGTTTAAATTCAGAGCGTACTAAACCGCCTACTCGAACTCTGTGGGAGGCCAAAAAAAAAAAATCTGCAGATTAGACTTGCGATTGTAATGCTTGTAGTAAGAGCCCAAGAAGCAAAATCAGTCCTTTTGGCAGCCCAAGAACGCTCTACAAATGGGGGTGGGTGGAAGAGACCGACTCCCTTCTCGTAGTCAAAGTCATCAGGAACCATAGCCCCGTGCCCTTGAGAAAAAAGTCTATTGTTTCTGACGTACTGTGGCACGTTGAGGCATTTCGATTGCCGGGCTTGTTCTTGGGTTCCTAGAAATCATAATGTGTTAGCTCACAATTTAAGCCGACTAGGTTTTCAGAGGCTCACAAGTGGTTTTTGGGTCCTGCAAACTGTGGCTGACCTTTATGTGCCCTTTGACCTTTCTTCGACACGGAATGAATAAATTATGTTAGTTCAGCCGAAAAGCGAAAGAGAGCCCGAGAGATCAGCACGAGGAGCTATTGATTGAGCCCACGGAAGCAACATTCATCAATAATTGTGGCACCATGCAATCAAGCCCGCTCAGCTGGCAGCTGGATGGAGATTTCCAGGTACGACATGAGAGGATGTGAACATGTTTCAGAGCGGGGAATGGAAGTGATGGCACAATGGCAAAAACTACGTCTATGTCATTCACCTTAATAAAATAAATAAATAACTTTATGTATTCGACCGCCATCGATAGAATTTATTGCATTTTTTGATGACGTAATGAAAGATGAGATCTCAACAAGGATTGAAGAGCGTGTTGGGCCGTCTAGTGGTCGTAATTTTAAGTTTGATACCATCGTTCAACACCACACAATAAAAATTATGCTTGGGAAAATATCTTACCGAATAAATTAGGTTCGGCACGGCTCAATAGCGATATTATGTAAAAATAATTTGATTGAAGATAAATTGATAGCTTAGTTAGGTATTTTACCATTCACTAGCATTAAATCATTTTCTCCCATCTTAATATCCTAGAAAAAAAATTTACAAGTAGCTATTTCATTAATGCTAAGTTTATGATACAAAAAAAATATATACTATAAACATAATATTATCGTGCTAGTAGGGCATGCAGCAGCACGATAACAAACATGTGTCAGGCCGGGCCACATTTTATTGGGCCACCACCTTATCCGGCTAGAACGGCACGATACGGTGAAACACGACGAAATTGATGGCCGTTCTAGCCCAGCACGAAGTGTCATGTTTAGGTCGTGGGCCACTCAGAAATAAAAGGAAAATTGAATTACAAAAAAGAAAAAACGAATAGCCCGTTTGGGCTCTTTACTTAATAAAGTTATTGTCATTTTCATGAATAATCATAATATATTAGTCATATGGCCGTCAATCCCCTAATTTTAGGCGTCAATCCACCTCCAATCAGTTGAGACCGCACTTACATTCGGGTGTTATCACCTGATCTTCTACCTTGATCACGTGCAACATTCATAGACCGCCTCTCGAACGCATCTAGACCATCTAGCGCCCCGCTTGGTCTCGATCGATCACCGGCCACTCTACGCAGGGAAACAATTGATAATTTCCATGTTGGTATCAACGATCCCTATCCTGTGAGCGTTAATCATGTGCTCCATAGCATCCCGTGGGCTTTCCTTGAGCAGTAGGACTCCATGCCCTCAATCATTAGGTCCTGTGTGTGATCGAGACTCGGCAAACCCATCATGGCAATGACTTGTGTGTGTGCATATCCACCCTGGCTGCCGTGCACTGTTGCCAATCAGCAACACATGATCCCCTCAGCCCTCGATCGATCCTACTCGTTGCGATCGAGCATCTCCTGATTACCCTAATTGCAGTTCACTTCATTTATCCAATTTCATTTCAGGATTAGCAGCAGTGGTAATTGGGATGAATTATGCCGTCAACCAAAATGAAATCTCGATCTCAAGTCCTGTGAGTGGATGACGATTAGAAGAGATTTATCATATGCAAACTCAACTGAAACTTGATATCCTGCTCACACGAATTATTTCCAGATATTCAAGAGGGAATTGTGGTCGTCTCCTCACACATTACATGCCAATTAGTGACCTGAGAGTTTCTGAATTTGTTCAGATTTTCCACCAAGCGATCATCCGTTATGTAATAAAATGATTTTGAAATTCTTGAAATTAGACACATGAAATAATCGCTTGAGAAATAATTATAACCTTTTGATCGTTCAGCTACTAATGATTTGCGCAGTTGGTGTAAATTTTCCAACTGACTATGGTCAATCGATATGTCAACAATCCGTAAAAGGTTTTTTTTTTGTTTTCCTTTTGCTTCCCGATGTTGACATTCGAATATTTGTTAATTTAAATACGAATTAAGTCACCTCCCCAGAGATAAACAAAAAAAAATCAAATAATTAACCATTTCTAAACCTGACCAACAATCTACTTTACTTTATCCCAGCTATAAAGTATATACATGATAATTTTTTATATATCATATAAATTTAGGTTAAGTATAAATATATTTTATATTTTAATAAATTAGATAATATAATATATTTAAATAAATGTGTTAAAATAAGTTGAATATGTATAATTTTAAATTTATTTAATTAAATATGTTTAAGTATGAATATATTAATTTATTTTACATAATTAAGTATGCATTTATCATATTTATCTTATTAATGATATTAATTATGTACTATATCAATGATATATTAACTCACATTTAACATATATTTGAATTAGATGTTTTAAAAAAATTTCTATTATAAACTTGTTTAAACAGACATAATAGAAATAGTCATAGGTAATTATATATATATATATATTGCTGTAAAACTTTGTAATAATTACTCAACTATACATCTTATGATCTAGTGACACATGTCGGCCTAGAACAATAACCCTAGCCTAAAACGTCTCTTTCCCATTATACAAACGAAACCTGTCATCCATAGTTGGCAGGTTGATAAAATTCCTGATGAAGCATGGAATTTTCGTGTGAATTTAATTCAAAATTTAAGTTGTATAATCATGTAGTATTTTTTTTCTTTTTGTAATCTTTCTATTTATTTATTTTTAATGTGGGTTACTTGGAAGCATGACTTTATTTACCATTTATCTATGTGCGACCACTATGTAGAACTTACATACATTTCCTCAGTATGGGGGACAAACTCATTAAGATACGGGTCTTTTCTTCTCCTACCTGAAGTTACTATTAACCGTCAAATTAATATTTTTCACCTATACTTAGGTATATGACCCACCTTAATATAATGTAAAATTTTTTATTAATCTTATGAGAATTATATTCATACCCAATAAAAATTTTGGATACTAACATTAAATTCCCGTATATTTTAGAAGTATTTTTCTAATTTTTAACAAATATTAATATTTGTGACATCTTTCTAGAAGTGACATTATTAACCAGTTGCTAGAAAACCTAGCAAGTAGGTGACCCGATGGCTCCTGTTGGCTAGGGTTTTAATTTCTAGGTCTATTATTTTCTCCTCATCGGTCGGATTAGGTTGCTTTGTGAGCTCATCAAGCAGGGACACGTGCACAAATTTTCAACCGCAAATTTGACTTTACGCCAAATCTTGATTAGATTAATTGACTAACCTTTGCTTATTGAGAGCATTGAGGACCAAAGCTAGGGACCCTTCTCTTGGAAACCACAAATTCAAACAGGCTAGCCGACATCCAGTGGCCTGGATTCCGACGAGGATTTAGAAAGAGGTAAATGAACACCTCTCTTTGCACTTGGAACTCGACGGACACGGAGCCAAGTCAAGTTCGAGCCGGGTGAGCTTGTCAAGGGTCAATCTCACGAACTCCATTTTCCTTTTTTCCCATTGGTGAGGTCTAATTTCTAGACTTTCCTTAGGATAAGGGCTCGCCATACCATTTTAGCGAATCTGTGATAAGATATATCATAATAATTTGCCATTGCCGTGAAAAGAAGAAAGCAGTGTCGGGCAGTGTGCGAAGAGTTTCTTATTACTTCTTTTACTCGCTTGCTTGAATAATTAGTCCTATTTACCAGATCTTAATTATTTTTTTAATGGCTTCAATTTAATTGTCCGCAGTGTCGTTTTCTATATCGGGCAGTCTGTCTCGGTGTAGTTATGAGGCAAATCAAGTTGACCGAGTCGTCATGCTCCGGCGACAGAAGCATGTAATTGGTGCGTCATTTGAAGGTGTTTCCCTTGTGTCCTTGTAGCCTTATTTTCTTCTCTTCTTCCTAGTAGTCGTTCCATTGTTATATTATAGAAAACCTTACATTTATAAGAAAAAAATAAATATACTTCAAAGTTAAAATTACCGAAGACCCTAATAAGGAATTTGATTGCTTGATTCGAAATTAAATATTTCTAGAACTTATAATGATTCAGAGGCGTGCTCTAAAAATAAACCAAGATTTCATATTTAAGAGAGTTTTAGAAAATTTATTAGTAATTATTAGAAAATGATATTTTAAAATGTAATACACATACGATTGCTTATCCTAAGCAGAGTTTTGGAGTTTTTGTTTTTATGTTATTTAGAAAATAAAATTTTAGATATTAGGATAAATACATTTGCTCAGCTATTGAAGTTAAAATTTTGTTTTATATAAAATTCACATCAAATAACTTATATTTATTAAATTTCTAAATGATAAATCATATATTATATTTAGTTTTTTTTTTCTGATGTACCATACGCACAAATTTAGTTGGTTTTACCTGAAGGAAACTATGTCGGACATTGCAAATGATGACTATTATACGAAGTTGATTTATGCAAGTAATTCAAATAAATTCAATCAGAGCAGCCATAGAAGTGTCTCTTTGTTTAAGAGGGCGCAACCAAACCCCCCTCCTCCATCCCCGTCCCCAAGAGAGAAGCACAGACCGAGAGACAGACCAGAACATGGTCGACAACAGTTTCAGCTCCAACAGCGTCAGCTCAGGCAACAAGTACTGCAGCTTCACCGAACCTGCGGACTCCTCCTCGGGCATCATCAGGGAGCAAGATCGGCTGCTCCCCATAGCGAACGTTGGACGGATCATGAAACAGATTCTTCCGCCTAACACGAAGATCTCGAAGGAGGCCAAGGAGACGATGCAGGAGTGCGTCTCAGAGTTCATCAGCTTCGTCACCGGGGAGGCCGCGGACAGGTGCCAGAAGGAGAATAGGAAGACGCTGAACGGGGATGATATTTGTTGGGCTCTCGGTTCTCTAGGGTTTGACGACTACGCCGAGCCCCTGAAGAGGTACTTGGATCGGTATAGGGAGTTTGAAGGTGAGAAGGCAGCAAATAATAGCGATAATAAGATTGGTCCTTCTTTGACGGATAATATCGATACAAATGAAGGGATGAGCTACAGCTACAGTCGTGGCGGTGGTGGCTGTGAGAGTGAGGATCGGTCCCTGCTGTTATTCAAGTTCGATGACAAGAGCGAGAAAGTATCACTGCCTCGCAGATATTGAAGGGACGGACTTCTTCCGTCAAAATGCCTCCAAAGATGCTCCATGAAATTAAGAAACTGCAACTAGAGAGATGCACCGAAGCTCATCACGGAGATTGGGCAACTGTGTACTGGCCGGTAATCTGCACCTATTGGAAAGAAGGTACACCGACTCATCTAAACGAATATCTAGTTTTTAGTTCAGTCTTGTTCTGGTGAATGGCTGTTAATCCTACTCTATATATGTGAGGCTAGTTGCCTTGTAAACAGGATGTTTGTGTGTGGTTTCAGAAACAAATGTGTGTGGTTAGCTTGACAGCTAGCAATCTCTTTGATTTGGGGTGTTCTTGGAACATTAGAACGAAGGCTGTTTCTCAGACTTTCTTCCTAAAATTCTTCCAAAGGAGAAACGGGCGATGAATGTAGTTTGTTACTCGGATTCGCCTTGTGGGGTTAAATTTTATGAGGGATTATGTCTTCCTGAACTCGTTTGAACCGATCATTACTTGTCTCGCGCTGAAGAACACGACTCCAAATTATCTTCATCTGTATCCTTGGCAACTAATTATCCAATTAACAAAGATGAGGATTCGAAGTTTTCTGGGCAATTAACAGTGTGTATATATGTATGCGCCCAAAAAATAATGATCTAGAAGCTACGTAAGACAAACCGGCAAAGCTATCTATCTTGTTATGCGTATATATGTAAATGGATATGCTGAGTTTTCAAGCTTAGTAACTCTGAACACACATTTTTGTTACAATCATATGTCATCTCGAACATGGAAATGGAGGATTAAACATTATAGATGATGAACATCGCTTGTAATTGTCCGAATTTTGATTTCATATTCACCATGGATGGTGATAGCTCCATTAATGTTCTGATTAATTGAAGCTTAATTGAGGATAGCAGGTCCTGTCCAGTGGAAGTTAGATATCAAGTTTATGAATATTTTCTAGTGGCTCCAGTCATCTTCCACTGGCTTAGGCTTAGAGAAATTGGTCCCCTTTTGCCCAATTACAACGTATATCCTATGAGCCTAAAAGGGATAGAATTATTAAGACAATAAAAAGAATTTAGGATCTTATTAGTAAAAATTGGATTCATAATTTTTTTTATTTGAGTGAAAAGTGAAATTAATACATTAAACTTATTTCATATTTTTGCTGAAAACAAAATTGAATTTCCGCTCCCCCGCTGTTACAGCGTCCGAGCATTGTGCAATAATTTGGCTTCCACCTTTTGAGTATCATTTCCATGTACATGATTTGTTAAACTAGCTAGCAAGCACTTTACTGAAGTCAAATGATAGACAGCTCACTTGCTCCTCTTCATCATGTCTATCCGAAGGTAGTATACCTCATGACTCTGTTGAATCAAACAGCGATGACATGTCTGATCGATGTATATACATTATAATCATATGGATAAAGATGCTTGTAGAGTATAAGTCACTTTCCTCTCTCTCTCTCTATATATGTGTATGTATGTATATATTCCTATAGTCTGGGGGCATATGCGATTGAAGTAAACCTTTAAGACACTTCTCCCACATCATATCTGTCCAGACGTACGGGCGTCATTTGCCTGGCAGTTTCCCAATAATTGCTTTACTTAGGTTATAGATATATATATATATATATATCATGGAAAAGATAAACGACTATCGGGCTGTCTTAAGTGGCAAAGGAATAGACAGGCTTCCTTAAACACATCAATGCATATTCCAGTGTGTTTTATGGTTGTCTCATTCACGGTGATTGAGGGAGGACTAGTAGAAATTCGTCTATTTCCGAGGAAAGTGACTAACACAAGTTTTCGATGAAAATTCTATCAAACAAAGGCGTCGGAAAAATTTTCCGAGAAATGGAAGACATTGGGCAATTTATGAGTGATGACAGTCGAAAAATCTGCCGGAAGTTTCTCGAGATGTTTCCAACAATATAAATTCAATCGGTAAAGTTTTTCCGAGAGAGAAAACCCTCGGAAAATCTCTTAGTAGACATTCTGAGGGATTCGCAACAAAGAGGCCTCCATCGGAAGAAACTTCAGGGAAATTTGCTTCTTGCAAATTTGTTGTAAATTTTCCAAAGATGACAACAGAAATCTCCGACGGATTTTACTATCCATCGCAAATCTATCGGAAAATTCCATGTACGCTTTTATTATGGAACCATTTTCCTTTGGAAATCCGTTGAAAAACTTTATAAATAACCCAACAACTCACTTACTTCCCATTTGCCGAAAACACAACTCACCGTTTTGCCCTCTTACTGCCTGGTACTCTCCTTTGCATTTCACCATTCTATCTCTTCTTCCTTGAGCCACGACGCCCATTTCAAAAACCCTATCCACTGACCAAGCTCATAGGTGACAACAGCCCCCCCATCCAATCACACTTGGGCATGACAAACTCCTTCCACCTACGAGGTTGACAAATCCGATCCACGCATATCTTCTTGCTAACTCTTCCACACAGATATTCACGTATATACATTGTTCTTCTATTTTTTTATTGAAAGCTTTTTAGTAACCATTCTAGATTGCTACTTGTAGTATTTTGATGTAAAATTGATATAGGATTGATTGTTTATAAAGTTGAGTGTATTTGGGTTTATAATATTATAGATGGAGGGTTCACCGCATAGATTCTAAATATATAATCGATTGTATTCAAAAGGGGGAAGTATTCGACAGGAGTTTCTTAATGGTGTTAAGACTTTCATAACTCATACTTGCACTCTATCTTATTATGTAGAGGAAAGAGTTATTAAATGCTTTTGTGTAAGATGTTATAGGCTTAGAAAGTTGTTACCGCCACTAGATGATATAAGGAAAAATACTGGTACTGGTTTCTGAGGTTTCTGTCCCTCGAGGTGGCGATGTTGAACGTTAAGCAACTGCATGTGAAAGTCATTGCCCAAACTCTTTATCTCTTGTTCGTGAGATTAGCGTAGGTCCATCATATTTTCTGAATTTAAATTCACGGGGATAAAATGGACGTACGTATATTAGATTACACGTACGCCTCCTACACCCACCAAATGTCACATTGTTCTCCTATAGCAGGCCAACGTCGACCATTTACTCATGGAACTAAGTGGTGAATCAAGCTTGTACGTAAGAGTGACACGCGAAAAGGCTATGCAGCGGAGTGGCCCTCAGGGGCCATTCTAGGGTTCCCAAAGGAAGCCATCTCATTTAAACCTCAATCTCCAAAACTACAAAGCTAGACACAATTAAGGGTCGAATGTACATAGGTGAGGCATGTACAAAGTACAGTGTATCATCAAGGGTCGAATGTTGTCCATCTGGACTATGGTGGCGAGTATAAACTGTTTGCTAATCAGAATATATCGAAACTTATTATGCACTTTTTTTCCTTCCCAAAAGGTTGTGTCTGTGTTCTTGTTTTTTTGTTTGGCTTTATTGGCAATTACCAAATTTAGGGTTTTATAATTTGGAAGCCCTACCTAGATTATTTGGGACCACCATGGGTTCTTAATGTATTCTACACAGTAGCCGTGAAAAACTCCATTGAGTCTCGGAAACGCACAAGTTGGACGGCGAATCCATTTGGTACGTGAGAATGAGATCGGAATAGTTTTAGAAAATGGAATGAGATGGGATTGAATGATAGTGAATGATTATTATCATTCTTATGTTTGATACCAGTTTTAACATGATGAAATGAATTTTGATAAAAAGCCATTTTACCAATTATAATCATATCCAAAATCCCCTAAAATTTTCTTAAATTTTAAAAATATTAATGATATCCATATTTTCTTTTTTTTGGTAATTTTTTAACTTTTATAAAGTTAGTTTATAATTTAAATTTCCTATGATTTTTAATAAAAAATTGTAATTATCTGCGTGTCACGTAACATTTTTCAACAAATTTATAATGATTTTTGTCGAATTTTCACATTTTTTGGTATTCTAAAAAATATATATTTTGAAATTTATAAAAGCTTCATAAATATTTGAAATTCATTTATGATAATTTATTAATTTTATATAAAATTAATATCAGTAATTTTGAGATTTTGAGAATTGATTTTTATACATTTTTAATTTTAATTTTTTTAAAAATATGATGATAAAAACCGATATAGTATATGAAGGAGTGGTCATTGGTTAGTTCAAATAATTGGGTGGAATAGGAGGAATAAGTGGATTTTGATTCCTTTTAATGCAACCAAACACAAGTAATAAAATGGCCGATAGAACGGCCGTTCTGATTCCGATTCCATTCATGCATTCATGCGTACCAAACGGGACCTAACTTCTTCCCTTAAGCGAGGATATGTGGCCCATATCTCCATTCCCGTTGTGGAAGCTCTTGTGAAATTTGCTAGAATGAATCTTGCTGGGGTGAACAAGAACTTGTCGTGTCTAATTAAGAATTTAGATTAATTATTATGATATAATTGCTCGGACAAGAACAGAGAGAAGAGGTCTCAATACAAAAAAAAAAAAATGCAACTTTGGATTGCTTGTCAATTGAGAAAGGGGTTCAGTATGGTGGGAGCGAGACGGGATTCCTCACCTGAACTGAAGTCGGAATATTTTAATTTCGAACGGCCGGGTCCCGTGTTTCCCCTTTCTCATTGGCTAATTTGGATGCTTGTGGGATAACAATATTGCTTCAATGGATTATTTTTTTGAGTACGCATTATCCGAGATTTATAATGTTTAACGTGGGCTAATCTAGAGATGTTAAATGGGCCGGGTTGGCCTGAAATGGGCATAGAACTACATCATCCAAACTCAGAACCTACCTGAATTGTCCCTAACCTAACCCGTAACAGCTCTTATTAGATGGATGGGCAGTTTGGGCAGAGTCGGAAATATAGGTCCATTGAATTGTAACCGTTACAGACTATTATCCTACTGAACCGGTCTGGAACTATTGCAAAACCAAATCAAACTGGTATATATTGCCAAAATCCTACAAATAAATAATTAGATTTTGTCGAATCAATTTAAAATTTAAAAAAAAATAAAAGAATGACGGCTTATAAGTCAAACTGGCATGAACCATAAATCGGCTGATTTATAAATGATTTTGGGTCAGTTCATATATGTCTGAATTATGATCCGTAACCGGACGAGTTCGTGAAGTAAACGGGGTTTAACCATAATTGGATCAAGCGGTTCTAGTTCTATTTTAAATCAATCGGATCGTTCGTTTTAACAACTCTAGGCTAATCTCATTCAAATAAACCGAAAGAATGAGATAACTAATGAGAGATTGACTCAATCGGTAAGAACCTATTAAGTTAAGAGTAAATGTTCTGCACTAGTCGGGCTAGGCACGTAAGCGGAGACCCGGGGGGGTGGGGGGCTGTTGTGGTAGCCAAACAGAACGGAAAGAATTGAATGGAGTCGGAATGGCCATCCTGATTCCGATTCCATTTCTACGTATCAAACGGATCCTAATTATATGTCAGACTTCTTAGCCCATATTGTTCGAGAACAAGAGGGCTATTCATATTATGCCCTAGAATTTATGAAACTATTCCTGGTAATTAAATTTAATATATCATAAGGTAATTTTGAATACACTCAAAACCCTTATTCTCACGGTGCCAGATGGAAAATAATATATATATATATATTGTACGATAAATTATAACTGTATATTCATTAAAAAAGGATAATTAATTCCAACCTAGTGTAGCATGAGAAAACAAATATGAATATAAGAAATTACGTTGTAAAATCATCTATCTCAAGGAAAATGTCGACTGTGTAAGGTCAATGGTCTCTTAGATTAAAACGGATATAGAACTTTCCGGAAGACATCCAAGGTCCACCCTTTTTTATTGGAAAATAAAAACATACGTAAATTTTATATCTAAGTTTTTCTAAAGAGAGTATCACACATGATCTATCAAAATTTTATATGTTTCGACTGTCATATTGTCGAGAATATTTTAGGAAGATCACTTATAAAGCTATCCCATTGATATAAGGCTGTTTTCTTGATTCTTATCAGGAAAAAATATCTCGCGTGCTTACTGGGAATCTGTACATATCCAGTGGAAGATGACCTAACCTCTGTTGGATAGGGCTTGTGGGATATATGTTGTATAATGTTTTACGCCAGTCAATCATTCGACAGTAACCCCACAAGCACAACAAAAGTAGAGATGATTTACTTGATCACGTCATGTCTCCAATCTTTGATAATTTCCCCTAACTTTGAGAATTACTATTAATTGCAGCCATACTAGGTTCTTGATCCTAATACAAAGATACTCTTCGTTCGGGTTAGTAACCCCATCACTGGTAAGATAGTATATGTAATACCATTGAGCACGTAATCTTAATTTGTAACATCACACACACATATATATATATTTACACATGAATTTATTTGAATGCACGGATTGTAGAGTTATTCATCGGCTTGACAAGAATAAGATTCTTGTGTTAGAAAAAGAATGCACAAACGTTGTGATGTAACTTTGAACGCAAAATGGGGGAGAAAAGAGCACATGAACCTCACGCCGAAAGAACTTAGAGACGCGCATAAATAAAAGAGCTCTGCATGTCAGGCGATTAGATATCAACTGCTGAATAGGGCTCCACCTTTGCCAGCCTCTCGGCCCTCGAAGAATAACCAATGAACCCAAGCCCATTACTCATCAGCCCATCAAACAAACAAAGAGCACGTCAAGTTCAGATCCATCAAACAAATAACCAATAGACTTTAAGCCCCATGAGGAGGATGCGAAACGGCAGCAGAAGAGAACAACGATGAGGGGGACTCTGCAGATAGGTGTAAGAGATCAATCGTAAAGTAGATTAGTCGTATATATATGTATACACTAAATGCTGACTTGTGTTCCACAAGAAATTGTTAATTATGCGAAGAAAGTGTTGATATTTTATTTTTTAAATGGTGCTTCATATGATTTTCAATTGCAGAATCGTTAATTTCACTGTATGATCATGAAAAAAAAAATTTTAATTCACGCTACACACTTCACAAGAGAGTTGTTCAAGTTTTTTGTCAGCTAGCTGGATATGTGATTTAAATTTGATGAACATAATAAAGAAAAACAGCAACTCCTATAAGACATTAAAGATGGGCAATATGTTCAGCGAAATCGATCTATATTAATCCTTTAGTTTATTATGAAGTATTTGCACAGGATTCGATCGGTAATTCGAAGGGTTGTATATGACGTTATTTACCGTCGCCATTGTCGTTTGCTTGGAGGACGATGAAGGCGTACTTGATGAGAGAGATCAAGGTGACCGTGTAGAAGATGAGTGACAGAAGCCCCAGAATGTCTTCGCTGTGCTTGATCCCTTCAGTGAAGGTGCTCGCATACACGTAGAGCGGTGAAGTCCCAATGTCCCATAAAATACCCGGATGCTCTGAAAAGCTGATTTGCAGTGTGACAGACCATTCTCCTCCAGCCTATGTTCATAAACAGTTGGCCGAAAGAAACATCATCAGTCAGTAGTATGCTAAAAAGCTTTGCTCGAGACGATATAAAATCCAATTTGTGCTTCGTTACCAGATACATTGAGGAGTTTCTGGAGATGGGATGGTGGCGGAACTAACCTGCTTGGAGCCATGGGCACGGCGACTTGAGAGCTTCTGTCATTCGATGTCCAGAGAGTCGTATCTCCTCAGCTTCAGCAGGGAGAGTTTCTTCTCCGATCTAACAGCCCCCTCCGTCAAAACACTCTCCTGGATCTCTTCACTCAGTACGTCTTGCATTCGATCTTCTCCAGGCATTTCAGTGCCCCCTTACATGGTCAGTAAAGAAGCAACGAGAGTGATATTTTTAGAGGGTATATAGAGACAAGATTGTCACGCACCACACACACGCATGCATTGGTTGTCAGTAATGTCCATTTCAACTTGTGAAAATTATATAGAAAATTTTTCCGATAATGTGATACATTTAGTGACATAAGAAAGCGGCCATTTTAACCATGTAAAATTGAAGATACTTTTTTGAGCTGTAATTTCGATTATAAAGGTATAAATAGTATTCAATAGTCATCTATATTTTGTACCTCGGACTAGTCTAAGCAGGCTATTTCTCGTACACTTCGACGACCCGTTTTGCATCTTAGATTCTACATGTTAATTGATTCCAAAAGGCTATTATTCAGAAATTATTCAGAAATAAAGGGGAAATAGATGTTTCCTTAGTTGTCTGAAAATGGTTCCTTTTGTTTTTCCAGAAAAGATTCGAACAGAATCATTGATATTAATTCCCTTATTATTTTTTGTTTCGGAAACCCATTTCGGGTTTATCATTTTTGAGCATCGAGTACGGTATAAGCAAAAGATGTACTATCCTATAACGAGGTCTATACTCGAATTTGTAAGATGAGATGGAAAAGCTGACTGGGTATTTGAAGACAAGGGTTTCGCGGTGTCTCTGCAAACTAAAATCTGTACATATCTAATAGCTAGGCTCTTTCAACTGCCCAACGTACGTTGTAGTTAGGCATAGTTTGAAAGGCAAAGTCCAATTCCTAGTGAACAGACAACTCCTTGCTGTCGTTGCCTGAATTTCTTGTACGAGTTAACAACATCTTCTTGTCAATGTTTCCTCATAACTTACGATACCGGTTAACTGCATGTTGTAGCGAAAAAGAATAACCCCAAGAAGCAGCTTCGCTGCTGGCTTTAAGTTCAAATGGATTTATGTCTTCTCGTTCCTCTTACGTCTGTCTGAAGATATAGGATTTCGTACCAAATCTTTCACAGAAGGCTGCCTCATTGGATCAGGATCCACCACGAGCTACTTTCTTGCGCAAATAGCAGAGAAGCAAAAGGTCAAGTAGACAATAGAAGTCAACGTCATGCTGACGAACGTATGGTGGAATTAGATTTTGTAAACCGGCACCGACGACTGCTGGCTCACTAATATAGCATTCTCGACTATTCTTATCATATTCTTCCCAAGCCCAGCTGAAGCGTTTGCTACCAAAAGTTAGGCGGTTTGTTGTCCAGTATTGCGTGCCTAGAAGTAATTCGCGGGCCGGTAACCTGAGGACGAGCGTTCGGAGATAGTCGAGGGAGGATATGGCTGCTCGCAAGAGATGAATATCAGGAGTTATAGGTTGTTGGTAAATGGCCTGAATGAAGTGCGGCCAGTATTGAAAATAATTTTCTTTTCCTGATAATATGGTTCTAGATGTTCAAAGGGGAAAATCGAACTATAGAAATGAATTCCACTGGCGATAAAACTTTGATTTAATGGTTATTGAAGATAGAATAATTAATGCATGATGGTCAAGCCTGAAAATCAAAAGCGACATTAAAACTAGAGGTTCGCCATTGGCCTATACGTACATCCATTCAACTTAGGAGGCTCCACGACTACAGCCATTCATATATTAATTTGAAATTAGATTCATAATTCTTATATCTCTTTATTCTCAATTTTTTTCATGTATTTTCTTAGAAGGGTGAGTCAAATTTATAACCGAAAAAATCTGTATGCTTCATCGACGACTTCATATAATTTGTCTAAGTGTCCCATCCAATTTGCTAATATTTTTCCTACGCGAAAGTTACCATTGGAGTTTTAATATTTTGATTTCTCTTACGATTAGACTTTTGAGACGATAAGTTCTGAGGCAGGTGATAGACTAAAGTTACGGAAATTGCGATGAAAATGTTACTAATAAATAAAGGATACGTGTGGTCGATAATTTGACATTTCTGGCGTCCATGCAAAGGTACCCTGGCCTGGCGATAGCCCATATCTCACATCAAAGGGGCCGGATTTGCAAACGCAAATCGAAATTGCCATCTCAATTCTCAGGGAAAAGAAAGAAAAAAGGGAAATTGCCATCTCAAACAAACACGACAAGAAACAAATGTACATATAATTAATGTTCAAAAGAAGGAACGGGGGCAGAGGCAAAGTTTTTGAGAGCAAGTTAGCTGATAATTTTAAAATTAAGCTCATGGCTAGCTAGGTCAACCATGTCATGATCACACGTTGATTAATATGGTCCATACGCGTCAGATGCCCAGAAACACACCCTTAATTAGATTATAAACCCATCACGAGGTGGACGTTCCCCTCTCACGGCGAGCTGGGGGTCCATCAGTGACATGAACCACTGTCGTTTGAGTTTTCAACGGGATGACGTCTTATTAGACTAGTGTCCAATCGGAAAACTCAAAATATACTGTGTTAGATAGGTTATTTGTGGTAGACAATCTCTTACATTTTTAGGAATTTTTTAAAGAAATTATTCTCAGATGACATTCTAGTTTCAGTTTTTCTACGCAAAGAGTATTATAGTTCCGAGAGGATGGAGGAGATTACAGGAAAACAGTTGTGCCATGAGTCCTTGAACAGTTTGCTCCTCTGACAAGTATGCGGTGATTCTGGTCATGCAAGAGCCAATATTACTCAGTGAATGTCTCCTGTGCTCGTACAGCATTTCTGGCGCTAAATCTGGAGTGATTACTATATTTTTCTGCTGTGTGGGAAGCAGAAAGACGTCAATTTACAGCTACACCCTGTAAAGAAAAATGGTGCAGCAACCCCATTCTTGGATTCCTTGGTCAGTAGCATTAGGTGGATCTTCCCTTCTCATACTCGGGGTTTTAGGTGAAAGCCGTTTTCGCCGGCACCAATCGCACTTACTAGGGCAAACGATTCATTCAGGTGTTTTCTGATCTTGGTGAGCTTTTTTTTTTTTTGGTTCTTCCTATCAACCGCTGCACTTTATGGAATACCTCGGCCAACTAAATACCCATAAAGGGGTCGTATGGTGACACATGACTAGCCAGGCTCGGATTGGATGTAGATATTTTTTATATTTAGATAGATTGAAATCGTTTATAGATGATAAATAAATATGTTAAATTAAGTTGAAAGCATGCAACTCTGTAAAATACAATTAAAGTCTTCACCTTAACGCGTTTAATTATATGAACTTGACAAAATACTAGTTGAAAATGTTTTTAGATATCGGATCTATGAATTTAATTTAGTGTTGTAAGTCTTCCTTTTCATTTTCAATTTTTTAATGTGTATCCCATTTGGCACTGCGCGACTTGATAGGGCAATAAACACCAAAGTGCAATTAAAAGTTCAAAAAATATCCAAATAATAGAAATCACTAGCGGATTAATGAAATTGAAAAAAAAAGAAGAGGTATCATATTTCCGGGTGGATTGTATATGCGCCCCGATTGTGGTTCCGTGTCGGGTCAGGCCAGCCATATCCACCCCTTAGGCCCTGGTCTTCGTGTCGAACATGCCCCGTGGCATGATTTGCCACCACTACCTTGTTATCTGCTCTTGAAAATCCAGCATCTTTCTTTTGAGCTTACCATAACCATGAAGTGATTAGGAAATTCTGAATCTAGTGCCGTACTGTATCTCATAATTTATCCACCTTCATCTCCGTATTGCCATGAAGCATGCCCTCGAACGTCGAAGAATGAGTCAATCATCCACAGGAATTCACCTAAAGTCAGCTATCCACATGTGTTGTTCTTCCTCGATCGATTTGACGTTTACTTGATGTACGGGTCTCTCCAACTTCACGCAGATTATTCAATACAAATATTGTACATCTTATTTACGTAATTTAGAAAAGCAATAAATGGTGATAGGCGCCCGAGAAAAAAAGCCAAATTTTTGACGTTTTCAGCATGTGAAGTTAGCGAACGTGTCCGTATCTTATTGGTCGACCGCCCATGAATTGAAAACCCTAGGCCCCCTCCTCGTCTCCTGCATATGGTTCCGCCACGATATATATATATATACACAGCACAATCGACTTGTCTTCAGTGCAATCACTAGCCAAGATATTGCATCTCAGATACAATTAGCAATGATGAGGAACCCTCGTTCACCTAGCCCTACATTTCTTTGTGCATTCTTGCTTTTGCTGGAGGTCCTAGCCATGGTGACGACCTCATCTTCATCTCGTCCTTATTGCGGGCCGGTCCCTGGGAGCGACACGGACAGGGTCCAGTTCGCGATGAATTTGGAGTACTTGGAAGCCGAGTTCTTCCTGTATGGCGCAATGGGGGAAGGGCTCGATAAGTTTGCCCCGTATCTTACCAATGGTGGACCGCCTCCGGTGGGTGGGCAGAAAGCGAATCTCGATGAGCTCGGTTTTCATGTCATTCAGGAATTCGCTTACGAGGAAATCGGTCATCTCCGGGCGATCAACACGACGGTTGGTGGGATACCGAGACCTCTGCTCGACATAAGCAAAGAGAACTTTGCAAAAATATTCGATCAAGCCGTTGGATACAAGTTAGTCCCTCCGTTCGATGCTTACGCGAATACGATCAACTATTTCTTAGCCACGTATTTGCTGCCTTATGTGGGACTCGTTGGCTACGTCGGAACAGAGCCTTTCCTATACAACTTCACCACAAAAGCCGTAAGAACCCGATCTCCCTATACTTCGATACCATTGCTCCTGCTGGTTCTCTCTCTCTCTCTCTCTCTCTTCCATTTTTGGTCATTTATCGGGGTGCCGATATTCCTCATGTATCGGTTATACCGAATGCAAGAGGAGAATTCCGGTACGACTTGATGCTCAACTGGGCACATATATTTCTATTCTAGTGGACCTCAGTTAGTTGTGATGGTTCATCTATCTGGAGATTTTAGGCTCAAAGGGAACTCGTAAAAAGAGGTTTACTTCTTAATAAAACGAATCAGCTAGTCGACATCTGATGTGGGAACTCATATTATGAGAGGTTCAATACTTAGTAGAACAAATTGGCTAATGAAATTTTGAATAACAGATGATTTATACCTGAAAAAAAATTATGTTGCCGGGTTTATGCAGCTGGTGGCGTCACTGCTGGGCGTGGAATCGGGACAGGACGCAACAATACGGGCTCTCCTCTATGAGCGGGCACACTTGAAAGTGCCACCCTACGACTTGACCGTGGCAGGGTTCACCGAAAAGCTGTCCAATCTGAGGAACCGGCTCGCAATGTGCGGGATCAAGGATGAAGGCGTGATCGTGCCATTGGAGCTTGGGGCAGAGGGTATGACTGAAACCAATGTCCTATCATCCGGCAATGACTCGCTGTCTTACGCTAGGAGCCCGCGAGAGATCCTGAGGATTGTGTACGGGACCGGGGATGAGCACGTGCCGGGTGGGTTCTATCCGCACGGTGGCAGTGGCAGGATCGCGAGGAGCTTCCTTAAGAAGGAAGATTAGGGGATCAACAGTGATGGGCTAGAGGGATAAAATAATTAACTATTCATGCATCCATAATAAGAGCGTGCTTGTATGTCGTTGGTGGTGATGTTGAGCCCACTGCATGTATATCCATCTATACCCTATCAATAAAATTTTATATTAACTGTTACTATTTTCTTTTCTTTTATCAATATTTAAAAAATAAAGTAAAAATACGAACCACCGATCCTAAACCCGTCTCTGAACAAGAGAAGTGATCCCATGATGCCAATGTACATTCGTACAGTGCCAGAGGTAACCCGGGCTCTAAATGAAGCAACTGACTCATCTTAATCGCATAGCATCCCCCTGTGATATGCTCGCAAGAGCTCCCATATATATCTAACATGAAGATGATGGCAGAAATTTCTACTCTTTGCTTTTTGTCTCCTCACATGGCAATGAGCTTGAGATTCATAACACATACAAACCCGGCCCATGCGAAGCACAGCTTGACTAGGTCCGCGGATATTGGGTTAACCTCCCTGAACTTCCTGTGGCACCAAAACAAGGCCCCGAACAGGGTCAGTGCCACCACGAGTCCGAGCCTGGTAGCGCCGATGCCGAACACGATAGGGTCCCAGGCCAGGCCGAGGCCGAGGACGGCCACGTAGAGGGCCAGCGCCTGGGGCTTCCGGTGGAACCCGCCCTCGGCCCAGACGAGCCAAGCGGAGAGGCCCAGAAGCATGCTCGAGACGAGGCACGTGGCGTGCAGGGCCCACAGGGAAGGGTACGAGGGGTGCTCTCGGGAGGCGGAGTTGGAGCCGAAGAGGGAGACCTCGAGGGCGGTTAGGGCCAGGGGGAGGGTGACCGCCACTGCCAGGGAACGGAGGCCGCGTTTCGCCATGGCCCTCTTCTCGTTCGGCCTGTAGGAAGATCTGTTGCCGCCGTCAGTGGTGGCGGCGGCGGCGGCGGGTGGATCATCTTTAATACAGTGCTTGATGTCCTGGTCTTGGGAGGCCATTGGAGATAGGAGAGGAGAAAAGAGGAGGAAGTTCTGAAGTTGAAGGCTCTACCTTAGTTATTGGGTGAGTGAATGGAACGAAATGGCGTTGATAAAATTGGAAGGAGAGTGGGGGAATTGAGATAAATGGAGAGGGGGACGGCGATTTCGGCCCAATTCGGTGGAGGAGGAGGGACGCGTCGTCTGCGGAGGTGGCGGGAAGTGGACAGGAGGCCGTACACGTGGGAGGCGGTCAGTGCCCGTGCCGCCACCGCTCGGAGGAGGGAAAGAAACTGAGACAGTTTCCGACAAATTGTAGGTAAGCTGGCGCGTAGATGTTTCATTTCATTGTCAATATATTTTTGTTCACACTTAAATCGGAGATTTTATTTAATTTTGATCGTCAGTTGTTCGTTTGCTTGTCAAGACGGGATTGGTCGTGATGTTTGGACGATGGTTGTTTCTGATGCACTCCGTAAAATGTATCGCCATGCGTATACTTGTGGAGTGCGTCCGTGAGTGTCGTGCAATATACGGTGGAGTTGGATTGCAGGGTGCTGGTTAACTTATTGTGTCCTAAAACTTGACTTTTAGTTACGAAAATTTTAAGATTGACTCAATTGACCCCTAAAATTTCTATTGCAAGTATGACTATTCAATCCAAAACTATTTATAAGTCATAAAAATAATGTGCTGTTAAACATAGAATAATAGCATCTTTGCATTATTCCTCTCCAGGGAGTAGGACATGTTTGTCAGCTTCAGGGGTGAGGGCACCAGGAAGGGCTCCATGTCCAACCTCTTCCATGCCTTCGAGTAGGCCAACATCCTTGGCTTGTTGGGATTAGTGCTCTAAACCCAATCACAATTGATATAAATTTATTTATGAAATAAAATTGAGACATTATTATAATTCATCATATACTGCTGTATTTTATGATGAAACTCATAAACTATGATAATGATTTTTGAGTCATGATAAGATCATGCCAGTGAGATCTAAAATCCACAAGTCTTAGTTTAAAATATTCATAGTCATAGAATCACTGAATAGGGAATCAGTGGTCTGGTAAGACTAGTACATTTATTACATACTCTAAGGAGTGGGTAACTGATCTCATAATCACTTATGAAGAGTCACTAATGTAAGAGTGTAGGTACTCATTATGGAGTGAGTTTGCTGAACTGATCCGCTTCAGAATTAACCTAATGAATCTTTAAATAAATGTCAATAGGTTATTCTTTAGGTGATAATATATGTAAATAACCTTTAGACTTGAGATTACCATAGCATCTTGTGAGAGTTAAGTTGTCTTTTTTTGTTTATTCCTTAACATGGTTCTTTGAACTATGTGTAGGGTATTCTAAACCCAATAAGACTCTTATGGAGATGGTATATAATCAATAAAGGATCGGTTACTTCTCATAAGAGGAGTGAATGTCCTATGTATTTTACTTAGTATTGACTCGATAAATCTCTTGCCAGAGTATGATTAAATATTAGAAAAGGTGTTTCTGGTATTTCATCGATGTATCAATTACTAGAGAATTGGATACATATGGATAAGAATTAGGGGTTGACATTTTATCCATACCCTAATTTATCCGGGACATTGTATAACCGATGGATTTAATTGCACGAAAACTAATCACAAAGGGTGTTCAATTCTTTTGATTGAAATTCTCACTATCCGGGTAGTGATGACACGTTGCTAGACGTCAATCTTAACTTGTGGTTTTTTTATTAAGAGTTAATCATTAATCTTATTAAATTGTTTAATAAAATATATTAATCTACTATCAGCTTAGTATGAAGTCCAATGGGTCACACACTATATAGGTTATTCCTCACAACTAAAAGTTGATAATTTAAATTTCAATTTGGGCAATTAAATTTCGTTAGCATGAAATTGTCCACATCGATCACATGCATGTTTTATCAGGTAAGATGATTTCGAAATTAAATTTATAATAATCTGATTATATTCTCGGTTATTCATTAGTGTACTAAATTATCGAATGAGATTCGATAAAATGTATATATAAATACACGTACGTGCACATCCATATATTTTTGTTTAGATAACGTCAATTTGAATAATTTGTCCCATCCTTATCCAATTCATTAATTGTGAACGGAAAAGTCAAGTTTTAAATGTACAAATTAATATGAAATTAAATGGCTTAATTTTTGCATTTGAAATAGAAATTAATATTGCATTGAATTTTGCCAATCAAGAGATGGGTCAAATACATTATATTGAAAACAATAATAAAAGGTAAGGTTGGCATCATCAGGGGTAGAGAGAGAGAGCACCCTCCTGCTATTTTCATGCCTTGGCGAATTTCGTCAAAAGGAAGATAACCGAGAATATTAGAAAAACACAATTATGTGTGATCGATTATTGAGAAACATTCTCAATTACTACGAGATGACCTGGTGTGGATACCGTAGAGGGTGTACACATGTGCATTTAGTTAAAAAAAATCGACTCTCGAAACCATTCATGTAGACGCTGTGGGACATTATCGAATTGATGATTCAAACACAAGGACTAATTTGGAGTCTTTGTAGGTATATTCTTTACTTATTTCTTCATGTTTGAATTTTGGATTGCATCAAGGAGATACTGGGTTAGGGAATATAATTTTACTTTTGAAATTCATGCTTCCCGCCGCGTATTGATTCCCTACATAGCTACCGTGACACCAACAGGGACCGGCACGGCTGCACTGTGGGGCCCATTTCGCTGGATGCAATCCACAGCTCGAGGATTGCCCTCATCCTCTTCTCTACCCGCTATGCCGACCCCAATCGGTGCCCCGACGAGGTGGCTGAGATTCATTCCCGGTATCATAGGAACATGAGTTCAATGTAAGGAAAGAAAGCTGGTCAAACAGCAGCAAGACGGAAGTAATTGAAAGAAAGAAACTCTTTTATATTATTCATTATAACTAAACTTCACAAACTCTGTTGTTATTTATACTACTGTAGCATAATAATTTCAAACTGTAATATAACAGTTTCAGTTAACAACAAAACTAAATAGTTAGCAAAACTAATCGGTCAACAAACTGATAACAACATTTATTCAGCACATAAGTTTTGATAGGCGGGAAGGGTTGCTAGGCAATGGAAATAGAATCCTGTTTACCACAGAGCAGGAGCAGTTGTTGGGTCATGTTTAAGGTGGATAGGAAGCACATTGTGTCAGGCCCGAAGAAGGCTATGAAGAGGTATCTAAGAATCTTGTCCATTTTGCGGGAGGGCTTCCGCCGGCAGTTAACACTCTCGGCACATGCCTCTTTGGGAGAATGGATGGAAGACCGGTTGTGTAAGTTGTTAGAGAGGTTAGTACAAATTCCTAATCTCGATTGGGTCGACGCATATTCACATAATTGCGTGGATAATGCGAATATACCGAATCTTCTCATGAATTCGCAGATTGAGTTGGATCGAGATGAATACTTGACCTCAGTGTCAGGATGCGCAGGAAGTTACCGTGACCCGGTAATAAAAAGAAGAATGGTCCATTCAGCACGAAAGGAGAAATGCCTTTCTCATTCTCGATGAGCATCGGCAAAATAGTTGGATTTTCGGGTCGAAGCTCCACATACCTTCATTCTATTGCAGCACATCTTGAGCTCTTCCCCCAGAAACTCCGTATAGAACCGGTTCTGCGGATGAATGTCATGTTGAACCCATTTGTTGAAAAAGGAGTTTTCCGATTTACTCGATGGAGAAAGCGGTCTGTGATCCGTAAGACAGAAGTTCAAATTCTTGGTAATAACACAAGACAGTATGTATGTGTGTGTTATCCTCCTGAGCTGTGTTAAGAGGCAACACCAACGCATTGCACCGAGTTCCACGTTCTGTTTTCTTGAGTAATAGGTGGTTCTTAGTCTGTAACAGAGTCATGAGAAACCTTTCGATACTTAAGTCAGTGGTGGTCGTGGAGAGGCAAGTAGAGAGTGAGGTTAAGAGTGCACGAGAGTGATGGCGTGTCTGAAGCTACTTTGCCCCCATTACAAGTGATGTGAGTGTGGCGGGTCAGCGTAGCTGTCCCTGGGCGAGGGGTTGCCTGTTGGGCGATGAGAGAGTGAGCGAGGGCACAGGCCGAACGTGGTCGATTTATCCGGTTGCTGACTTTGGCCAACTTCAATTTGAGGATAGTTTGTCATACCGGGAATTGTCTAAGGTAATCTCTATATGGACACAATAGAGGCCATGTTGGGAGTCCGACTTGGTTGGGTGTCGGCGGAGGAGGGCTGTGCGACCCGGACTTAGGCTCACGTTCGGCCGAATTGGTCCGATGGAGCCAGGGTAAGTAGTGGTCGGTTATGTCAGGACTAAAGCTCCTTTGTAAATTATCTCTTATACAATATTTGACCTAAAATATTAAGCTCCTTGCTTACTTGAATCATAGAGTTCATATATTGCATGTTAACATGGCAATTTCGATCCGACGTAACCACGACATGTCAAGCTAAATCGTTATATCAGTATGTTACGCCAGAAAAATTATTTGTGTTGTCCTCTATCTAAAGATTCGTTACTTTCAAGACTTGCATGATTTATAGAACAGAAATATTAGAACCGTGAGTCAAATTTAAAGTTTTACAATTTATAGCGAAAAATATTTGAATAGTTTAATCATCTCCTTCTTATTCATCTAATTTAGATTACAGGGAAATCGATGAAGAAATTGTACGCATCCAAGGTAAGGTACACTTCCATTCCTCTCATTTGATGCATTCGTAACACTCGTAATTCCAGCTCTAACATGATTATTTCCAAATAATATTGTGCCCGATGACATGAGCGAGTACCGGGTAGATCCGGAATTGATTGGAACGTACTCCGTCAACTAGGTTTTGGACAAGTTTAATAAAATTCGGGTAGGGAATTAGGAATTGGTCAATTCTGGTCTCGATTCCGATTTCAACAGACAATGTGCCTGGGTCCAGACCCAAATCGGTTACAAGAAAACCATTCCGTGCGATCAATTTCAATTATCGATAATTTCTTCATTTGACTGTGATTATCATGTCATTTGTGTTGTTGTAGTTCTCACTCAATGGGGTTTTATTTTACATAGCGATCGTGCATATTTATAGAGTTTATCGTGCCTAAAATATTTAATAATTTAGAGTATTCTCGTGTGAAAAATATTTAACATGTAAATTTACTTCAAATTAAATACCGTGCACTAAATTTTGGATTAAATAACTATATCAAATATACAAATCGAACTATCGAATCCATGTTAAATTATATTATTTACCGATAATTAAACATTAAAAAAACAATAAACTTGTTCCAACAAAGCATTCAAAACCGGTGGTGTACGTAATATAGGTTTCGGATAGGATCTGGTTCTTATATTCAATAGATTAGATTCTCGGTCCAAATTTCTGCCATCGCGTTGTAAGTATTTGGAAAGATATATATGGCTTTTCCACCAGAACTGGATGCGGATATTATTCACATGACATAACGTATCCATGACACAACATGGTAGGGATCGCCGACGCACTCGAGCATTTTGGTACAGCCAATTTACATAGTAACTCAGACGTAGACATTATTCACATGACACAATGTTGTCATCAAACACAAGCAGGAATTAGAGGAACAACGTACGACGTCGTTGGTTCGTGCTCTTACCCGCGACATTGGGTAATGGTTACGCATGCTCGACTGTAGGGGTTGGCCTCAGCCCCGGGCCGGCAGTTGTAGTACGAGGCTCCTCTCCGAGAGCACGGGACCGAGTTGCTCCTCAGCGCCTGGAAGCTGATGTACTGTGAAATCGCCAGGATGCGCCGGCTGATCTCCGAGTCCATGAAATCGAGCTCGCCCTCGTCCAGGCACTCTGCGATCGGCCCTTGGCACTGGCCCTTCGTGGCCGGGACCCAGTTGCCAGCGAAGGGTTCGCTGCCGGAGCCGGCGGTGGAAATGGTTTGGGTTGTGATCATGACAAGCAGGCAAAAGGATAGGAGGGAAGCTAAATATGTCGACATGTTTGCTGGAGGAATGTATGTTTGGGAGTCTGGCTCTTGTGGAGAGAGCTCCGATCATATACATATATAGACTCCAACATCCACCTCATATGAAATTGTTGATTATGTAGGTAATTACACACATAAATGTCACATCATTTTTTAAAAAAAATAAAAATTTTAAAATATCTTTTCAGTTGAATGCCAAAAATGTAATTAGGGTTGGAGTTAGAGGTCATTTCCAAGTGTTATAGTTTAATAATGATTTATAATTTAACCTTGATTACTTTTTTCTTTTGGATTAAGTACAATGTGTAAGGTGCAAAGAAACTTCTTGTGAAGCAATACTTGGTGCACAATACTTGATAATTACAAAATTAATAGTTCATATGAGATCAACTTATAAGAATTAAGTTAGGTCAGCCTCTTAATGTGTAAAAGTCTTTCGATTCTTTCTTTCTTTCTTTCTTTTTTTTGTCCGCTGAATTCGAACAGAAGACATTGCTACCTCAACCAACAACATGATGATGTTGGTCCATCTGAGGGCATTTGAGTTCCAATTAAAATGACACTGATTTTTTCTCCTATCAACTCAAATGCCCACCACAAACAATCCCACTATGAGAAGCAATCCCAGGTCATGTTTACAAGGGGCTTCCTGGATGAATACCCGAGGCGTCTGTGACCGTAGCTCGGCACCCAGCTGGCTTCGCTGTGTAACTAGGGTTTGTGACGCCGGTGATGAACGCATATGCAGATTGAAATAAAGCCGGCATAGTTGTTAATGAGATTATCTCGGTCTTGATGACTTTGGTGCAACCGATTAATTTGGGATGTAGAGCAGTAAACATGCATTCGTAATCCCAAGTAATGCTCTGAGAGCCTGAGAGTTCAATCCGAACAGATTCAGGTGACCATAGATCGACCGGTGACGAGAGTGCATACTTTCAGTCTCGAGGCCTGCATTTGCAACGCTGCACTGATCTATCTGCTCGCCCTGATTGGTGAGAAAATTTCCGGGCTCTGGTGAATATGCAGGAGGAGAACGCACATGGTTAAAATCAAAGCCGCTTGGAAAATGCGTTAAGTGGAAGTTAAGAGGCTAATCATAGTCCAAGATGAAATGGATTTTGTTAAAACAAAAACCCTATTTTTGCTGGCACATATAGATTCGATGAAAGTTGTGCGATCTAGTTATTAAACGGCTCGTGAGGTAGAAAAATTCCGTATGAACCATTAAATTCTCTTCATTTATTTCTATTATTGATTATGAACCACCAATTAAGCAGTCGAAAAAGTTGAATTAGATACAAGTATTGGCTTACTCTAGTTTCGCTCGGCCAATCCCACCCACTCACCCCAGTAAAATGACCCCTTCAGAATTTCAAAGCTAGGTAGGTAATGGGGATTGCAGTCAAGAAAAGCCAAAAAGGAAAAAGGGACAGAAAACTCCAAATGCTGTTATTTTTTAATATTAAAAAAATCCGGGAAAATAAAAAAATAAAAAATAAAATAACAAGATGATTTCATATTTCATAATCAAATTTAAAATCTTTTTTAGAGCCTAAATTATAGGCCATAGTATTATGTCAGAACCTTATATTTTTCCCCCTTCGTGTTATTTTGCTTGCTTCAATACCTACCCGGCAAAATGACACCCGTTCATTCGCTCATCAGAAAACGCCAAGAGCTGTCAACAAGAGGGAAAAGGCCCCCGAGTTCATCGAGGGCTCATTTTCTAGTCATTTCTAATTTGACCATGGCCACAAGAAGGTCTGGCTCGAACACCCCTTGAAAATACTACAATCCATGGGGGGAGCGTTCAATCCGTTCATGATTCACAACTTGCTTGGATCGGTACAAAAATTGCGAAGCAACTCGTGACATGTGTAATAAACCCGGAAGGATGACAAACTTATAAGGACTATATCATGCCTGTGTCATCATTGAATATGAATGATGATTTTTAATCTCTCTGTACACATTAATTTAGGTGGGGGCAATTCGTGTATGATGTATTAACACGGCGTGGATATGAGATGGAGTTGGCCAAAACATAATATGTACTTAAATTGGTGGTGAACAAACGTGTTGAAATATATTAAATGCGAGTGCCCCGATAAGAAGCGATAAATATTTATTGAAAAGATTTTCATACTTGTGCCCTAAAAGTACATGCTATAAATAACTAATGTTTTTTTTATTATATAAATGGTTAGAAGATCATTTAATCGACAAATTAAAACTTTTTGAATCCATAGTTTGCCCTTTATTTGTTTTTAAAAGAAAATAAACGTTTAGTCAAATTCTCACTACCAAACGTAAATTTTTTTTTTGGGTGAATAAAGGTTCTATTAGATCATCAAAGCATAATTACAAAGTCCTCGACCAAATAATGGTCATTCTCAAGGATATCACAAGCATTGACAAGTCGATACTTAGTTCCGCCTACAACATCATACATAAAATACGGTGCAACAGCATTAGGAAGATATTCAAAAATAGCCAAGTCATCATCATGATGATCATGAGCCAATCTAGCAATGCAATCAACCACCCCATTTGCCTCACGATAGATATGACGCATCCGTACCCTTTGGAACGAGTGAAGTAGCTTCCTGCAATCCAAAAGGAAAGGCATAAACGAAGATTGTTCAATCTACAATCAGAGAATAACTCCACTATGACTCTTGCATCTAGCTCAATGATCAGGTGTTGGACTCCAAGATCCCTTGCTACCATTAAACCATCCCTCAAGGCCCAAATCTCTGCTAGAACACTTGTGGCCTAGCCTATATGTCTACCAAAACCCACTATCCAATTCCCATCTTCACCTCTAATGACTCCCCCTGCTCCTGCTCTTCCACGAACCCCAATCACAGAACCATCAGTATTCATTTTAGCCCATCCCGGTGGAGGAGGATGCCATCTAATCTCCTTCAGCTCCTTTTCCCCTAAACTAGCAAAGATAAGTGAGTCATGAAACTCTTTAGCTCTATCTAGACACAAACCGAGAAGATAATCATTGAGTCTAGCCCCAGCAAAAACTTTATCATTTCTATGCTGCCAAAGTAACCAGGTTGCTAGGGGGAAGATAATTGCCCATGGGACCCCTAGATGGGTCTCATATGCCTCACAATTTATTTGAATCCATTCCTTGATAGATAATCGAAAGGTGGCCCTTTTTGATCGAGGGATGTTCAATTTGTTCCAAAAGGAAGTTGCTGCAGCACAAGATCTTAGCATGTGATTGATATCTTCCTCAATAGTTGACAAATCGAACACTATGAAGGAATATCAATTCCTTTGCGGTGGAGGAAGTCGGCGATAGTTAGTCTCCCATGGCAACAGGTCCAAAGGAACATATGAATTCTAGGAATGGTTTGTGTTCGCCAAATCCACTTCCATTGGCTATTTGACTTGCTCGGCATTCTTCCACAAGCCAGTGCATATGCGCTTCTATTATCAAAGTGGCCTATGCTCGAGAATTTCCAGATGCGCTTGTCCTCTATACTATCCACTAGGCACCTTGGAATGCTAGTGATTCTTTCCTTGACTTCATTTGGAAGCTGTACACAAAGCGCTTCAAAATTCCAATCCCCATTAGTATCAAGAATATCTTCAACCTTTAAATGTAAGTCTGTAAAAGAAAGGGGTCTAGAAATTTTGTTACGCAAAGGTAAGTCACCCATCCACATGTCCATTGAGAGGTTGACTGCATTTCCCTTACTAATGATCCATTGCTACCCAAGAGCACAAATCTCCCCACCTGCCCGTATTGCTGCCTCGTTCAAAGCTGAACCTGTAGAAAATTGTCTCCTCTCTCCCATATACATGCCTTGTAGTATTATTGCCCAAGGCTTGTTCTCCGCTTCTACAATTTAGAAAAGAAAATTTTGCATAATTCTAAACTCTCAATAATAGAAAAGAATTGAAAATTGAAAATTTTTAGGGATTGTTTAATTTTTAGGGTTTTTTTTTAGTTTACGTATTTTTAATTTAAGGTTTAGGGTTTGTAAAATTTTTAGAGTTTTTTAATATATTTTGAGGATTTCAAATTTAAGAAATTGAAATCTAGGATTCATGTGTTTTTTTTTTTGATAATTTGGTTTTTGCTAAATTTTTTCATCAAATTATTTTTGCTATAACTAATTGTTGTGTAAATTTAATACCAAATCAATAAGAATGGTATTTCATTAATGAAAAATATAAATATTTATATTAAGCATTTTTTACATATCCTATACCCTTAGACATAGAATAGAAAGATCCTTATTCAAATATTGATTTCCTTTTCGTATCATTTTACCTTTCTACTGTTTTTTTTATAGTTTTTGTCATTGACAATATTTTAGTATCCACTACTTTAACTACTCAAAATTCAAATTTTATCGACATATTAAGAGAGGTAAACTCTCTATATATAAATTCTCTATCATGAGACTCGATTTCGAAGACTTAATCACCTCAACCAAATCATGTTGGCTGCTATTTTCAATTTTTGGGCGTAATTTATTAAATGATTTATCTCACAGGACTATGAATGAAATTGTTACCATTGGCAACAATTATGGTAAATATTCGAGTGATTAACCTTGTTCCCTAACTATTTGATGCAATTTTGATATGTATTTTCACACCCCATGAGTTGATGAGGTAAAATTTATCTCTATTAAGCTCCTGGCATTAGTTTTCTTATGGACATGTCATTTACGTAATTGTGTCACTCAAGAAGGAGTGCACATACCTCGTTTATGATCAGACAAATAACCCCTATTGAATGGATCTTATTTATGACAATCGTAATTCATAATTAACATAAATTAGTTGAGATGTTTCGATATCTCTTTTCCTTAAAAAAATCTTAAATTCGAGTCTTCTGAGTGGAAATGATTTGTATTTAGAGAATTTTACCCATCTAGTGAATCAACTGACTTGAGTTGGATTAATCATGATCTAATGACTCATGGATACAAGTGATTTCTAAAATTTCTCATATTGTCTCTCCATAGTTATTGGAATGAATTGTGCATGGTTTCATCCAGACTGTCTTATATACGTAGATCTGAGTGACAAGCTCGTTAAAATTTCCCCCATTTTCCTATAAAAAATTTATTTTAAAAAAAACAAACAAAGAGGAGGAGCAAATGCAAGGTCAAAGTCAAAATTACACCAAGGAAATACCAATAAGCGTAGCTCTTGCCTTGCATTGTTTTCCATTTCCTCGTACGTGCTCGATTCCTTGCTATCCTCTCTCTACTCTCATTACCACGTTGAATGCCAGGCCCGTGATGCATCAACCACCGTTGGCTCCCATCATCACTACAGCCAATTAGAGGGTGATCATCATTTACCGTGCGACTTGTGCCATTGTCAGTAGAAACCACATACAAGTCCCAGCCAATGGAGACATTTCATGGGCTATGTGCTGTCCAGGGGCTGGCTCTTCTGCATATTGGTGTTGACGAAATTAGAATTTCCGGACTGGGTAAAGAACCAGGAGGTCGAGTGGTCTGATCTTTTGGGATCTCATCTTGAGTTGAACCAGAATTATCACATACAGGGAGCGAAGACGAAGGTGGTCTGATTTGAATGTCTTACGATTGAATGAGTTGATCGAAACAGAATGAGAGATCTGGAATACGAAGAGCTCGACGTTGTCCAAACGTATTATGGGACTTCTTTTTAGTATGGTGACTCCGAGGATGTAATGCTAACAGAAGCTATTCTCTTTGAACTGAATTACAGCATTTTAAATTGATTTGTTCAAAATATTAAATTTTCATAAAATCGATGCGGTGTTTCACGGAAATTTTTGGATAATTCAACTCGGTCTAATGTTGTGAGTACCCAGTTTGAACTGGGTCAGATAGAGCACCTAAAATTGAGTCAATCATGTTAATAGATGCTGGGAGCTTGATAGACTGGCTGTATGGGAGGGTATCTGAAGAACAAATTCAAGCTGTATAAGCTATTCCAATTATGAGAAGATGGGGAACAATCGACTGTGTGGCCATGTGTCAAGTCTATCTATAATTTCCTTAAGGAGCAGCAGATAAGAATAGAGGAGAGAAGCCCCTCCTCAGCTTCACACCAGATTGAGTAGAGAATGTGGAAACTATCATGGCAGATCGAAACTCCTCCTCCGAATATGAAGAATTTGCTATGGAGGCCCTGCACTGGCTACTGGGAGTATAGCTTCGAGGAGCAATCTGTACATGAGAGGAATTACTGAAGATGGGCTGTGTACCTTCAGTAGGAAGGAGGAGAGTGCGGACCATGTGGCTCTTACCTGTGAATGGACTAGAGGGTGGTATGGTTTGGAGGAGACATAGAAGTGACTCAGACCCTGGCTGTTCGGAAGGAATGGGGCTCGCCAGGAAGATGAAGTGATCGATACGAGTATTGTTCATAGCTGCATGCTGAACAATGCAGCGGGGGTGGAGTCCATGGAGGATCAAACAAGTGCGCGGATTGGGCTGCGTAGTTGATGAAAAGGGAAATGAGGAATGATAATTAGGTCTTAAGCCCCCATTTCACCTGCGGGATCTAGTCCACAGGGATTGGGCTGTGACTGTGAGTGAATTAGGAGGCGTCATGGGAGGGAAGCACAACCAGAGCAACAATTGAAGCAGCAAACTCACTCTCGAGGAGACCGAGAGGATATCAATGGATCTTTAGAGGTCGATGACGATGAATGTTAAGGCAATGTGAAGCGTGAATAAGGAGCTATGCATCAGCTCCATAAAAAGCGAACATTTGGCATCTTCTTTTTAGTGAGGAAATTCAAGTGTCATAAATGGATGTGTGCGGCAGAGATGAGGGCATGATTTTCAACCACACAAATCGCATCAGAGTTTTTCTCATGTCAAGAATGCTATGGATGGGTAACTTTTCTTCGTGAATCGGCAGGCTGCCCAAGAAATTTTCCCTCTTCAAATCCTCGATCCCTACTGGTCAATTAAAGGAGGGAAAGTTTTCAATCCATCAGCTACGCCTTCGCTGCAATTCAACTCTTCAGTTCAACCGATCCATTTACCCGACGTCGATCAGGCAGCACAAAGTTTCTAGAGTTCCCGCAGCTTCGGAGGACAATTAGCAGGATCGTCCATCCTGATCGGTTGACGACAGGTGATGAAACAGTTCCTCCTGAGGGCGAAGGAGGCGGCGTCTCTCTTATCGCAGGGAGGTGGCGTCCGCCTCGCCGCTGGGGCATTCAGGTGCTATTTACAGCTGCGTTCATGCTGCGACCGATTCCGATGCCTGAGCAGCATTACCGGTTCGCAGCCATTGTCTCACAGCAAATACATCGGAGCCGCGTGTGAGCTCGGGAATCCGCCAGCCGTGCTGCCGTGTGGCAAAAGCATTAGGCAGAGGCGGCAGACGTTTTTCGGCCGTGCAGATGGCAAGGAGGGAGGAGCTCCATCAAAAGGGAACGAAGAATGCCAATCACTGAGTAATCTCCAAAAATCCTCTGCTACTCATATCGTTCCGCCTTCTTGTGGTCTGAGTCTTAGCTTGAACAAGATTACGACTACTGTTTTATCGAATTGAGAAAGATGATGGTCAACTACAATTCATATTTCAGGATTTTATTTTTATTAATTGTCATATTTATATTTATTTTTTTAACGTTTCTTAATTTACTCTTTCTTTTATAACAATTTCGGTAATAACAATCCGATCCGTTATAGTCCGTCTCCTTTGTCCTTCCCCTAATTCCCCATCCTCTGTCATTCCGCGGATCCATCAGTGGACGGCCAGGAAGTAAGGGAAGTCGTCCACCATTCCTCCGCCTTCCTTCTCCCTTCGATTCCCGCCGACCACCTCCCCCCTCTCTCCTACGCCCTCGTCCTGCTCAACCAGCGCCTCCCGCGCTTCACTCCTTTGCTCTGGCAGCACGGTATGCTTCGCTCTTCCCTCCTCCCCGCCGAGATACCTCGTCCGTCGTCAACTTCCTGTTCTCTTCCGCCTGATGGCTCGATGCTCGATTCAGGCGATGTACTTGTTTCCCAAACAATGCCGGCATTTAGCTGTATATTTTGTTGATGTTGTTTAGTGCAGCAAAGCTGCGGCTCTGTGCTGATGGAGGCGCGGATCGGGTGTTTGACGAGATGCCTGACTTGTTTCCTCATGAAGAGGCTGCTGCCATCAGAAACAGGTGAGCTATTTCGGCTCTGTGAGAGTGTTATTAATGTATGCGAACTGAAGATTGATTATTGCTAGTTTACAACAGAATTTTAGAAGTTGGATAAATAGCTGAAGGAGCTTAGACAAGATGGATAAATATGGGAAGATATACTTTTTCGGTTTTATGTAGTAATCTACTTAAACGTACAGAACCTGTACACATCAAAGCAACTTCATTACTGAGTTATGTCTGAGAATGTGAGGATTCGCTAAGCATCAAACCTTAGATATCTTTTCTTGTTGAGTGGTATCTAAAAGATGAGCTATAAAGAATTCTCTGAAATAATGCTTTATTACATTATGAGTGAGAATTACTGGAGATAGTTTGTCACTGTACTCGGATTATGCGGATTCTGGGCTAAATTGATATGGACCTTGGTCTTCACATTATTCTGGCGCTTGAAGTTTTGTAAATTTTTGTTGACTTCTTGTGGTTGTACAATATAGACATCATGCAACTTTATTGTCAATAATCTCAAAGAATGATCTAAGAATATCTCTTTCGATCAAAATCTCATATCTGACAAGTGAGGGTAAACTATGTTTAATTAACAGCTGGATTCCTTCCAGGTACAAACCAGATGTTATCAAAGGAGACATGGATTCTGTCAGAACTGAAGTGCTGGATTATTACATCAAATTGGTATCCTTTTTTCAACAATATTATTTGCATTGATTATATTCATATTTCTTGATGAAAAAAGTACATATTCAAATTCTGAAAACTGAAGACCTTCCCCGCTACACTCTGATATTTCTATATGTTCCTAGAAGAGCTTGAACCATTTCAAGATAATTAGTCCATCATAACCAGAGAACTGACTGTTTATTATGGTGTTGTAAAAAATACTCTCTTCGATTTTGATATCAATGTAATTATATCGCCAGGTTGTGTTCTATGACTCTCCCCAATTTGATGCAGGGAACTGAAGTTGTAGATGGATCTCATGATCAGGAGACCACAGATTTCCATAAATGTGTCTCGTTCATCCTTGACTTCACTCCCTGTGTAGATCAATCTAAAGTGAGTTCCATCATTTAAAAAAAAAACACTATAAATTTTCTAGACGCTTGAAACTCTACCTTCATGTCTGAACCAAACTCCTTGCAAAATCATTGGCAGTTGTGTATCTTAGTAGCGGGAGGACTTGGTGGTCGATTTGACCATGAAGTTGGAAATATCAATGTTCTTTGCTGCTTTAAGGACACAAGAATAATCCTTTTATCCGATGACTGCCTTATTCATCTGCTTCCAAAAGCCCAGAATCATGTGATCCATATCTTGTCATCTGTCGTGGGTCCACACTGCGGTCTCATTCCAATTGGGAAGCCATCTAAAAATACTACAACAACAGGTCTTCAATGGGATCTCAGTAAGTATTGTTTTCTCCGATTATAAAAACTGCAGTTCCATTGTAGTGGCACCGGGGATATGCCAGCCCTTACTTGGTATAGAGATGGTCACAAAGAAAATTAACATTGAATCAGTCAATAATATGAAAGAAATGGAACAAGACGTGTTATCACATTAACATGGCTATTCTTTTTAATGAGAAATTATTTCTTACTGCTGTTTTTGTCTAATTAAGCATTATTGAACTGGCTGAAATCATCTCGGCTGGCATTGAAATAATATCCATGAGTCAGTATATTCTGGTGCATGAATTGTTGATGTTGCTTTCAGCACTATGAGCAAACGTCATCTGTTACATGAATGTCAGATGATCTCTTTGTTAAGTGTTATAAAGTTAATCTTCTATGCACTTGACCTAATTCCCTTTGCTGCTTATTACAGATGAAACAGAGATGAAGTTTGGTGGTTTAGTTAGTACATCAAATATTGCAAACAAGGAGACAGTAACTGTCCATTCTGATTCAGATCTTCTTTGGACTATATCGATCAAGAAGCCCTAGGACGCATCTGCCTTAAGCGTAATGCCGTCTTGCAAAATCTTCCGAATCTGTCAATTACTGTTGATTCAAATTGTAAGTTAAAGGGCAGATCTCCACTGTTCATATTGATCCCTCTAATAGTTTTTCAATATTCAACTGGTAACTTGTGATGAAGTAAGATAACGCAATTTTGAATCTATAGCTACTTGTCGTGTCATCACGTGTAGTAGTGCAGCTTCTCTTATTCCATGTTTATTTGTTGAAACACTAATGCCTGCAATTCCGATTCAACATGTTCAATTGTTTACCGTTCGATCGGCAATATGCCTTCAATGAAGCATCTGGTCGTGCGGTGAGGCATTACTCAGCATTTACTCCTGTAATAGAAGGGATTGTTGAATTCTCCGATGGATTTGAACATTTTTCAGCCCAAAGAAGGAAAACTGCAAGCTTTTTCTGTTGCATCAAATTGATTCCATGATACAAATGTTATCATACTTCCGAACTGGACTTCGATCAGAGAATCCTTGGACAAATTGTGCTAGGGATCCATCTTCCTGTCTACTGAATTGCAAATGAACTTGAGCGACCTCATGAAATTTGCTAATGCAATTCAGAATATGACTTCATAAGAAGATCGATCCAAGTGATACCTGCTTTCACATCCCAAATGTTCCCGGACGGACTGGGGAGTTGCCCTACTTCTGGCTAACACACGTACAACATGAAACTGCAAAAAAGATCATATCGGCATGTTCCGCATTCAAAACGATGGCGCTGCTTGACTGAGGGACTCGAAGATCCGGATATGACGGTATACGAATACCCAATAATAGATTTACATAACCATTAATAACCTTAACCCAGACATACCACTTCAGTCATGACTTACAGTGTCTTTAATTTCGAGGATAAATTTGAGCGACATCTGAGTCACTTGTCACCTCGGAGGCCACCACGAGACAACGACACATAAGCGGACAAAACAAACCCAGTTTCACGCGTGTTTTTTTTTTTCTTTTTTTCTTTATAAGAACAGACAAATCCATTTAACGTCAAGAGCGATCACACCGAGGGGACGAACAAAACATTATCCCAGCCAGACACAGTCCATGTCAATCGTCCACGTCACCATTGCCCCTCGCCCGCTGTTTCCTCAAACTGTCAAAACTTCCTTTCCCGTGGGGACTTCTGGTTTTCCCTTGTTTTCCCACTTTCTGTTTCCCTCCAGTAACTTCCACAGTTCTCTTCCCCATATATTAATTCTGTGCTCCGGAGAGCTTGCTTCTCCTCCAACGTTCAAGCTTGCTTCTGTTTCATCCATCCGTTTTTCTGTCTTCCCGTGTAGTAGTAACTAGAAGCAAGGCTTTCATGGCGACCGCTGCTGAGAAGCCCGTGATGTTGGTGGGGATCGATCAGAGCGACCACAGCCTGTACGCCCTCGACTGGGCCATCGACCGAATCCTCGCTCCTTTCTCCCCCTGCCCTCCCTTCAAGCTCGTCGTCCTCCACGCCAAACCCTCTCCCCCCGCAGTCGCAGGCTCCTCTGGTCCTGGTAAGCCGTCAGTTCCCCCGAGTCCGGGCTTGATTCCAGCCGCTGGCGCACAGATTTCTTTCATAATCGCTTCGGACTCTGGATTGTCTCAGCATCTATGATTTTTGCTTGGCGCTGTTTCTGTCACCAAAGTTCGTGATCTATCTGGAAAATTTAGTGTTTGATTTGGGTTGTTTCGCTGATTGAACTATGCAGCTACCCCAGAGGTGCTCAGTTACGTAGAGGCAGATTTGAAGATTTCAGCAACGAGGGTTTCAGAGAGGGCGAAGGAAATCTGCTCTCGTCGATCGGTATAATATCTCTTCGTTCTTGCTCACAAAATTATTTGGCGTGTAGTATGTTCGCTTGCTTATGATTGCAACTCTTCGCCGTCATCTGAACGAACCACACTGACTTTATGGCATTACTGATAGCTTGCTTTTGCATTGACTTGCTTGTATTCATTATACGAGTTCGTGCAATCATTACGCGAGTTCCTTATCTTCTTCAGATTGAAGATGTGACAGTCGAGGTTGTGGAAGGTGATGCTAGACGTGTCCTGTGTGAGGCTGTGGAGAAGCACCACGCATCTATCCTTGTTGTTGGCAGTCATGGCTATGGTGCCATAAAAAGGTAGGTTTTCATCCGGTTTACCATTAACCGGCAGAATTTTCCCCGAAAGCTGCTGTTCTCGAGTGCTTTTGTTGATCTCACAATTACATCATATTCATTTCAGTCCCGAAGATTAAGAGAAAAGATCTCGTACTCCTTAGAACTGTTCTCTCTGAAAGTGCAAATTCTTTTGCAGGGCTGTATTGGGCAGTGTCAGCGACTACTGTGCCCATCACGCTCACTGCTCGGTGATGATCGTGAAGAGGCCGAAGAACAAGCACTGAGCTGCTGCTTCAGTAAGTCTCTTCACGAGTTCCATTTCATAATGAGTGGTCATTGTGTCCCCTTGTAAGCGTGTACTGAGCTGTGTCTCGTAGGTATCATCGGGTGTCTGGAGTATCTGCTCTACGGAAATTCCACTGAAAGCACAAGACTATAAAGATTAAATGTCTACCGTATAACCTTAAGAACCTGGTGTGTTATTGCTTCTGTTACCAAGAATGCGTAACTTGTACTGATGTACTATGATCCTTATGGTATTAATAAAGAAACAATTGAATGTTTGGTGGGATTCTTATTCATTCTTTTTCCTTTTCTGGATAAGCGCTATATTTCAACGCCATTGCTGTGTAGGCTGAAAGCCTTGACAGGATTTCGTAAGAATAGAACAAATCGGCACAAAATATCAAAAAGCTACGGAGGCTTTGAGTTTGAGGCGGCCCTTAATCCGATGAGCAACAGAGCAACTGCCTGACCAAAGACGGGGCTTTTTTCCCTCTGGGCATGGTAAACACGGTAACTCGAAGGGGAATCCCATTTCCGAATCCAACTGGTTGTAGCAATGTGTACCTACCAACCAAGATTTAGCTTTGCAAGATCGCCTTGCAGTAAAACTCTTACTTCCACTCCTCTAACTCGAACACTGTTGGAGCTGCTGTGACTCTGGTTCCAGCTTAGGAGTTTCAGCATCGGGGAGGAAGCTTTCGTAGTAAACTTCAGTGGCCGTCAGGTTCGAAAAGCGCCGGCCAATGTGCCACCAGACCTAAGAAATGAAACAGAGCCATGGGCAGGAAAGATATCTATTGCAGGCGTATGCAGCACACATTCACAACCGAAAAAGGGAAAAGACAAATGAAGCACCCGGCTGGGAACAGCAGCACGGCATCTGTAGGAGCCCGAAAGAGATCGATTATTATCAGTGCGGCTGCTCACCGACTTGCAGTTTTTAGCTCTGCCATCCGCAGAATTTGCTGTGATCGATCGAGGAGGCCTTATTTCAGTAATAATCCTGCACATTCTGTCCCTACCCACCGAAAATGGTGAATGTAGCGGGTCCAGAGCAGTCTTCAGAACAGCAGAACCAAGTCAAGTTCTTCTGCACCAAGCCATTCCTTTGCCGATGCCTGGCACTACTAAGAAGGTTGATCCAACTCTCATCGCGACTCAGACCGAACTTCCCGCTCTTCTCTTCCGACGGACAGATCGAGGTATACTACTTCCTCATCAAACCTTCGATTTGCTGTATATCACGGCGGCATGATGAACGGTCTCTCTGCCATCATTGTCCTCATCTTCTTATTCCTCATCTGCACCTATCCACAGTTGTTTCCGGGTACACGCATCTATCTACCTTCTTTAATCGACATTTACCCGGTGGCAATGGCATCGAGAGTTCTCAGTGACTCAGTTTTGTAACTCACAATGAAGCTTGGCTAGTAAGTATATTAGCTGCAACAATTTCCTCTACACCATCCACTCCCTTCTTGTATGCATCGCATCCACACTGTACTTTGTTCGTGCCTCATCACACAACGTTAGGAAATCAGTGAAATTACTTCGTACAGAGATTAGTTAGAATAATTTTATTATTTCTTTCCATCGGTATATATAGTGAACCAAACTCTGATGCAATAAATAAGAATCGTATCTTTTTATTTAGATAAATAATAATCAGTATGTTTTTATTATAATTTTATTTTTTATGCAGATAAATTAAATTAATTGTAACCCATTAATGGTCAAGCATAATCCAAACATTTTTTTTTTATCAATGATGATTTTAGGGGTTGGCCAAAAAAAAAAAACTTACGGATTTTTAGAGGAATAGCCCTCGGACCAAGTTGCTCTCCGCAACTTGGCCCGTTCTGTTGCTGCCCTGGTTTGGTCGTCAGCTAGGGTTCTCTGCGCTCTCCCAAAGAATTACTTCCAACCAAGAAAGGGACCGGGCTGTTATGCACCGGTCCACCGTCTTCGTTCCCCGTTTGCAGCCGCCACACTGTTGGAGTTGGCCGGCCACTGTCCGCCAACATAATTAACCGACTGCCTGTCCAACAGACCAGGTTCTTCTTCTTCAGTCGCGCAACGGTAATATACCCTAGTTACGTTGTTTGGTTTTATCCGTTGCTTGCCTTGAGACCTATGTGTACGTATTAAAGGGTCCGCCTACTGTTTGTCAAAATGCTCTGACTCACGGTTCGACCTGTCATTTCATTCTTCTCAAAGATGTATAAAGATGTTAGGAGTTTAATGTACAGCGCCTTCATATGACTGGATCATCGATCTCTTCTATTTTTCTTATTTGGGACCTATTTATGACTAAGTACTCACTCTGTATTGTTTCTGTATGTCAAATTTACATGCCTGTTCAAACGAATCCGGCACCACAACTTGATTGAGCCCGATGTTACAATTTTAGATGCGACCGTAAATTTTTTATCTCTTCCCAAGTTATCGTGTTTCTCCTGATACATGTTGTTGCATAGCAGCAACTTCTGGGACTAATCTTCCTTGGGGATAGAAGGATGTGGTCCAGTCGATTTCAAAAAATCGCCGGCCTTTGGAAGATGATCAATCAAGGTACAGTGGCTGACTTGGCTTGTCAAAGCAGTATAAAGGCTCCTATGCGCCTGTTCTCAGTTGGGTCAGCTCAAGTCGACTACCCGAGGAAGCTTAAGAAGCATGAGAGAAAACCGATGGTGACAAGTATGAATGAACTCAAACGGCAAGCTCGAGTTGCCAAGAGGCTGAGGCAGAATGTGCAGGAGATCACTCTAAGAGCTCCTGAAAATGGATTGTTGGTCAGGGAATTGGTCCCAGTTGCACATGAAGTTTATGCCACAAGAGAAGAGCTTTTTGCCTGCGTTTCTGCAGTTTCTGAGAGGATTCCTATATATTCATGCAGGTATAATAAGAGGAAACTACTGCAAGATGAGCTATTTTCCACTATCGTTAGATTCATCTGAGCATATTTATCTGTCTATTAATAGAATGTGTACTTTAAAAATTCTACAATTTGCAATTTTCTTGCGCTTGCAGCTCGTGTGGAGAAGTTCATGTTGGTGGCCATCCTCATCAAATTAGGACGTGCAATGTTAAAGATAGCCTATCAAGCAAAGTGCATAGTTGGAAAACCGGGGGCATTGGAAATGTCCTCCCAATGGTTGAATCGTTTCATCTCTATGATCGAGTAGGAAGGGCTGTTATGCATAATGAACGGCTCATAGTTGATCAAATCCCTGCAATTGTAGAACTGTGTGTTCAAGCTGGTGTTGACCTTCCTGACTACCCCACGAGAAGGAGGACTGCTCCTGTTTACAGTGTTTCTGGTAGGATCATAGATTTTGAGCGCAGGTTCCCCAAAAGTGACATGCCTGGGAAAGACATCGACACTTGTGGGCTTTGGAATAGAGAAAAGACTCTCAACAAACCAAAGTCTACGTACATTGATTCCAATGATATAAAAGGTAAATTTCTCTCCTTTGCTTCCATAGTTGTTGAACTTTGGTTTTTTCTCTGACCAAATTACAGTGCATAGGTGTTGTTGTCCCCACTTTGATTGCTACAATCAATCAGTTTTGCAACATGTGAATGCATATTAACAAATGTTCAACTCTACTACAAATCCAGAAAAGTGCATCCAGCTTTGCCTATTTTTTGTGGGTGCCAATTGAACTCTTTCAAATGAGGATTGAATTCTCTCTCCCTTACAAAAATTCTCTTTTCTTTCAGCACCATTGCTTTACTTTTTGTCTGAACATTCTGTCAAGCCAGTGTATATATATTTGTAACAACCATGAAGCAAAGCTACTCCTTTGGTCTGCAAAATTTGTATTATACTTTAATGTGATTGTCTTGTCAGCTTTTTTGAAGAAAAAAGTACATAAATCACGTATCAGATTTTGTAAAATCAAAACAGAATCAAGAGTACCTCTTCTACTATCAGTATTGATGTGAGATATGTTCACCTTTATCATTTTAACTGTAGTTATTGCTGCTCAAGGCTTGCAAGCATGGGAGAAGATGTGTACAGGTGCAATGAAACTCATGACAAAGTATGCTGTTCAAACGTGTGGTTACTGCCCAGAGGTGCAAGTAGGGCCCAAGGGTCATAGAGTGAGGAACTGTTATGCCTACAAGCACCAGATGAGAGATGGGCAGCATGCTTGGCAGGAGGCAAGAATTGATGACATTGTTCCTCCAGTTTATGTGTGGCATGTCCGAGATGGTTGCCTCATTAATGACTTAAAAAGGTATTATGGGAAGTTACCTGCTGTAGTGGAACTATTCTTGCAGGCTGGGGCACACGTGGGAGAGAAGTATGCCAGCATGATGAGAGAAGATGTAGTGGTGCCTGAGCTAGATGAAGAAAGATTGGCCGTATAGAACGATGAGTTGTTTCCAATATCTGAATCATAAGATGCCATGTATCTTGATAATTTAAGCTTCTGTTGGATATGAATGGGGTATCTGTTTATCCTATTCGGGAAGATTTTCTCCACCAAGCGTACATAATGGAAGTGGAAATTGCAGGGCACGTAAAGGTTTGTGTAAGAACTGACAATCCTCCTCAATGGGTGCCAGGAAAAGATGCTGAAGTACGGAAGTGTTATTTCAGCTGCTGCATTTGTGCAGATTTTGAGACCTCCTGCTGTTATATGTCTGATACTTGGAGGGAGAGAAATCAAAGAAATTTCCAGTGCTCCCAGTTAGAAGATGGTAGCATCTGTGTAGCCAATTCTGCGTGGTTCGTGAGAGATCATCAACTACCCTGTCTGTAGAACAAGCCATCGGTTGGTCTTTTTGTAAATATTAGATATAGGAAATTTTGTACAACTTTGCAACGTTAACTCCCCGGACAAATGTTTCCTCATGATTCAGTGAAATGGTAGTAAAATTTTGGGGGAAAGATGTTGAGGATATAACTGGGTATGTCTGTGACTTTCGTGATTCTGCAGGTTTAAAGATGCTGAGACAGCAGCCTTGATTCCAGAAACAGGCTTCAGCTTTGAGCGAGGCCTCAAGGAATCCTGAACGTCTCAGTAATAGATGCTTCCGCTTGTTGATTCCTTCATGGAGACCGGATAGATAATTTTCTCGGTCTGTCAGGCCAATGCAACAGTATTGAGATGTATGAATTGAGCTGACAATTTGGATTGGCATGGCATGAGGTCTGAAAATGAAAATACTGTTATAATATAAATAATTATTTTTAAAAATAAATTTAAATAATTTATATTTTAAAATATTTTTATTATATAATTGTTTATATTAATTTAAATAAAATAATTAAATAACTATTAAAATATAATAGTATGTGTATATTTAATTAATTTTTAAAAACTTTCCATATTTTTTATTATAAATATTTTTATATTATTGAATTGGTACAGCACAAAAATCAAGCGGTCCAAGTATAATATTTTTATATCGTATTTGAATCGTGTCACTTTTTATTAGCTCTACGTAGAAACTTATGTGATTCCACAAAGAGTTTTTTTTTTTTACTTCTGATTTCATATATTATTCCAATTTTCTAATTCTGTATAAAGGCATCATATATTATTTTTTTTCTTCGGCAATTTTTTTCCAGCAAGTTATAATACTTATATATATATTGATGTACCCTATAGCCATATTTGATGTAAAAGAATGAAACCGAGTAGAATTGTACAGTTTTAATAGAGGCAAAGGCAATATTCATGATTTTTTTCACCCAATTTTATCCATTTTAATAGAAATTTTTAGTCCTGATAAGAAATATATTTGAATTTTTAATAGTGCAGTAATACAGATATATACTTAACGTAATGAAAAGGATAAGATACGCGGGGCTTGACATGCAGTCATGAGGTCAGCTCTGTCTTATTACTTTTAAGGTATTTACGGTTGGATTAAATATTCCTTGTGTATTAGAAAAAGTTGCACTTTTGTTTTTATTTTTTAGGTTTTTAAAATTAATATATATATACAAACTCTTATTTTCATTACTTTTTATAGTTCATTATATAATATACACTAAATATGAGCTCACTATATATATTTTCTTTTCTGATTTATACAATTATGTACATCTTTATTTAATAAAAATACCTTATATATTAAAAATATATCTATAGGCTAAGTTCAGTTAACCATATTAATTTATATTTAAGGGATATTAACATGTTAATTTTTTAATTTGTGTATTTTCCTAGTACGCTCAATATCTGTTGGGGCCCACAGAACAATCCTCAACCCCCACTAGTGCTGCCAGTGCCCGCCCTCATCATCTTGGCCTTCTAGAAGGCTAAAATCGACAGCATAGTACTTTTTACCATCAAATTTATCCAAATTTCCTTTTATTTGAATTACTATATTGAGATGTAATTTTTTAATTATAAATTTCCTTAATATGGTAAAAAAAAAATAATGTGTAATTTGTCTCTCTCTCTCTCTTTTTTTGTCCTCTGCCTCCCTCCCCTCTTGCCAGTATATCTTGTAGTCACCTCCCCTCCCAACCGTCATCGCCTGCTCCTCCTCTGCCGATTGATTCTACTATTCTCAGCTCCAATGGAGGTCTGGTTCATCGTCATCATCACCCTCTGCGTCGCCGCCCTGATCAAGTCCCTGCTCGGCCTCTTCTCGGTCTCCTCCTCCAGTTCCAGGATCCCCCCGGGCCCACTGACCTTTCCCCTGATAGGGAACTTCCTATGGCTCCGCAAGTCGCTAGCGGAGCTCGAGCCCGTTCTCCGCTCCCTCCACGCCAAGCATGGCCCCTTGGTGACCCTCCACGTAGGATCACGCCCTTCCGTCTTCGTCTCCGCCCGCTACCTCGCCCACCAGGCCCTCGTCCAGAACGGCGCAGCGTTCGCAGACCGCCCCACTGCCTTTGCCACCGAGAAGGTCATGAGCTGTGACCAGCACAGCATCAACTCCGCCTTCTATGGCCCCACGTGGCGGGTCCTCCGCCGCAACCTGACGGCGGAGATCCTACACCCATCGCGTGTGAGATCCTACTCTCGTGCTCGGAGGTGGGTTCTGGACATCTTGCTCGGCCGGCTCAGGGCTGCCGGGCCCGCAGCGGTGCTGGTTGTGGACCACTTCCAGTATGCAATGTTCTGTCTCCTGGTGCTGATGTGCTTCGGAGACCGCCTTGAGGAGCGACAGATCAGGGAGGTGGAGACCATACATAAGAGGCTGCTCCTGAGCATAAGCCGGTTCAATATCCTCAATTTCTGGCCAACGGTTGGGAAGGTTGTGTTCCGGCGGAGGTGGGAAGAGCTCCATGAGCTCCGCCGCAACCAGGAGACGGTGCTCCTCCCACTTATTAGGGCTCGTTCCCAGGCCATGTAAGTGCACATTTTTAAATGTCATGAATAAAATGTAGTCTGTTTATCTAACATCGTTGAGATAAATGAGATGTGCCTCTTTCTTTCTTCGGTTGACTGTAAATGGAAACCAGGAGCAAGTTCCAGGAGGAAAACGCGGATGGGGACAAGGACGACAGCAGTGCGGATCATGTACTGTCCTACGTCGACACATTACTGAACCTCGAGCTGCCACCTGAGGAGGGGAGGCGGAAGCTCATCGAGGCCGAGATGGTGAGCCTCTGCTCTGAGTTCCTCAGCGCCGGGACCGACACCACCTCCACGGCCCTGCAGTGGATCATGGCCAACATCGTCAAGTACCCTAAAATCCAGGAGACCCTCTACAGCGAGATCAGCTGCGTGGTTGGCCGTGAGGCAGCATCCGTGGAGGAGGAGGACCTTAAGAGACTGCCGTACCTGAAGGCAGTGGTGCTGGAAGGGCTGAGGCGGCACCCGCCCGGCCATTTCGTACTGCCCCATGCGGTGATGGAGGACACCGAGCTCGGTGGTTACATGATCCCGAAGAACGGATCGGTGAACTTCATGGTGGCGGATATGGGCTGGGACCCTGCCGTGTGGGAAGACCCCATGGCCTTTAAGCCCGAAAGGTTCCTGTGCGGTGGCAGTGGGAGCGAAGGAGGAGGGGCCGAGGGGTTCGATATAACCGGGAGCCGGGAGATCAAAATGATGCCATTCGGGGTAGGGAGGAGGATGTGTCCCGCATATGCCCTTGCTCTGCTGCACTTGGAGTACTTCGTGGCGAACCTGGTGTGGGCGTTCGAGTGGAAGGCCGTGGAGGGGGACGAGGTCGACTTGTCGGAGAAGCAGGAGTTCAACATGGTTATGAAGAATCCATTGAAGGCCATAGCTAGTCCAAGAGTCAAGACATCCCCCCATGTCCTTGGACCATTATTAAGTTAGTGGCATTACATTTGTATGAGTCCATGATAAATAAAGGGCACAAAGGTCATTCTATCCCCGAGAGACATGATGCATTTTACATTAAATTCATTATTTTTAAAAAAATAATTATGTAGATTTCATCTCCTTATCAGCAGTGACAGATTCAGAACACCCGTCCATACATGAACATGAGCACAAATTTAAAGGGGAAATTAAAAAATAGATAAATTTAAATAAATTTTATATTATATTCTATTTATTCAATCTCTGCTTTTCAGTCAATTCAATTCACAAATACAGTTGGATCATTATTTTTTTTAATTTAGTGATTACTTCCTATAGAAATTACTAAAATATTTTAGAATTTATTTAATTTTTAAATAATTTAAAATTTAATATTCTTATTAAACGGTCATAGATCGTCAGCATGACACACGATATAATCGTTGGATAAGGTGTTCTCTCAACACATTGGCCACCATAGTAAGCACTAGGAAAATGTTACCTGTTATTATACCTTTGAAATATCACTGAGATATAAATTAATAAATATATTATCAGGCTTGAAGAAGAAGAAGAAGAAACATTGTTAGACTTATTATTATTATATTTTTTATAAGTAAATATCTGTCATCAAATAAAAAATGTAAATGATTGTTCTAATTACAACATGATTACTGTTGCAACTTGCAACACTTTAGCTTAATAAGGCTGAGCTACCTACTTCTGAAATTTATTAATCACTTCTTAATGTTATTTTTTAATATAAAATGTATTACATTATATTATATTATACCGAATATGGCCATATTTACATTGAAAAAAAAAAAAAGAAGAGATCATTTATGCCTTCAAATTCAAAATATAGATGGTACAAAAAAGAACATTTTTGTTGATCCCAATGTGGCAACCTATTCCAATCCTCAACTGATCTACAATTCAGCCAAAAAAAAACCCAGTGGGAATCGATGAATTAATTATTGTAGACACATATATGATCACATGAGGACTGAATATATATATATACGACAAACACACGCAGCATATAGTAAGGAGCTAACATTCAGTGGAATGCCTGCCCCTGGGTAGCGCCATGGCCTGCAATGGGTTCTTCATAACCGTGGTGAACTCCTGCTTCTCCGACAAGTCGACCTCGTCCCCCTCCACGGCCTTCCACTCGAACGCCCACACCAGGTTCGCCGCAAAGTACTCCAGGTGTAACAGAGCAAGGGTATACCCAGGACACATCCTCCTCCCCGCCCCGAACGGCATCATTTTGATCTCCCGGCTCCCCGTTAAATCGAACACCTCGGCCCCTGCCCGGCTCCCGTGGCCATCGCTCAAGAACCTCTCGGGCTTAAAGGTCATGGGGTCCTCCCACACCTCCGGGTCCCAGCCCATCTCGGCCACCGTGAAGTTCACCGACCCCTTCTTCGGGATCAGGTAACCGCCGAGCTCGGTGTCCTCCGTCACCGCGTGGGGCAGTACAAAGTGGCCGGGCGGGTGCCGCCTCAGACCCTCCAGCACCACCGCCTTCAGGTACGGCAGTCTCTGAAGGTCCCCCTCCTCCACGGCCTTGGCGCCAGGGCCAACCACGGAACTGATCTCGCTGTAGAGGGTCTCCTGGACTCGAGGGTACTTGACGATGTTGGCCATGATCCACTGCAGGGCCGTGGCGGTGGTGTCAGTTCCGGCGTTGAGGAACTCAGAGCAAAGGACCATTGTTTCGGCTTCAGTGAGATTCCGCTTTCCCTCCTCCGGCGGCAGCTGGATGTTCAGTAATGTGTCGACGTAGGAAACGACGTGTTCGGCGTTGTTGTTGTCCTTGTCTCCATCAATGTTTTCCTCCCTCAACTTTCCCCTGTTTCGATTAGCAATCAATTCGTAAGTACAATCATTCACCTCAGCAACGTCGGAAAGACGGCAAGAATTTAATGGTACTCGATAATACAATTCAAGAATTCTAATCCATGACAATATCTAGCATTGTACCTAGCCTCGGAGCGAGCCCTAATGAGTGGGAGCAGCACCTTCTCCTGGCTGCGGCGGAGCTCGTGAAACTCCTCCCACCGTCGCCGGCACAGAAGCTTCCCAACCCTCGGCCAGAAATTGAGGATATTGAACCGCCTCATGCTCAGGAGCAGCCCTCTCTGTACCTTTTCGACCTCCCTGATCTGTTGCTCCTCGAGGCGGTCTCCGAAGCACATTAACACAAGAAGACAGAACATCGCGTACTGGAAGTGGTCCACCGCCCGCACCGCCGCTGGCCCGGCCGCTCTGATCCGGTCGAGCAGGTGTTCCAGAACCCACCTCCGGGCACGGGAGTAGGACCTCACGCGAGACGGGTGTAGGATCTCCGCCGTCAGGTTGCGACGGAGGACCCGCCATGTGGGGCCGTAGAAGGCAGAGCTGATGTTGTGCTGGTCGCAGCTCATGATCTTGGCAGTGGGGAACGCAGGGGGCCGGTCGGCGAAGGTCGCGCCGTTCTGGATGAGGGCCTGGTGGGCGAGGGAGCGGGCGGAGACGAAGACGGAAGGGCGTGATCCTACATGGAGGGTCACCAAGGGGCCATGCTTGGCGTGGAGGGAGCGGAGGATGCGCTCGAGCTCCGGGACCGACTTGCGGAGCCCTAGGAAATTCCCTATCAGGGGAAAGGTCAGTGGGCCGGGGGGGATGCTGGACCTGGAGGAGGAGGCCGAGAAGAGGCCGAGGAGGGACTTGATCAAGGCGGCGACGCAGAGGGTGACGACGATCATGAACCAAACCTCCATCGGAGCTGAGAAGTGAAACCGGCCGAAGCAGACTGCTGAGCTCGGGAGAGGATAATAAGAATCGAGAGGCTGGAACTGAAGAGGCGGGGGACAAGAGAGGAAAGTGACCTGGCCACCACAAGAGAACAAGTAAAAGACGTAATCCCATCAGAGATGCATATCACACTAAAGTTGGCGCTGGCTTCCGTCACAAAATTGGATTAGCCACAACGCATTATCGATAAAAAAAAAAAAAGAGAGAGAGAGGATATTTCTTAATCTATCCTTGGGAGTGGGCGAAGACGAGGGGGAAGACGGTGGACTGTGATGAGGTGAGGCCTGCTCTTACGTGCAATATATGTATGTGCTTTTCTCTAGTATAGAATGGAAGAATTTGTGAACAAATAATCAAATGAAATCGCTTCGATTCTCCTGGGAAACTCCATTTGCTCGAGTATGGAAACCGTCCTAATAGTCAAAGCGGTCCTGTTCTTTGAGGATAAAGTAGGGCCGATTTAATATCAATCATTGATTTCAGCACCTCAGTTAATGGGACAAACGTGATAGATACTACCTCAATTACCAAGCCACCTTGTTGGAACAGAATTTTCTTATTCAGAGAATAAGATGGTGAAGGACACATGGGGCAAATGGTTCTCTCAAACCATGCCTCTCATACGTGAGAGGAAAGGGAGATGCGCCGCGCCCTCTGTGATGATTGGCATAAAAAAAAATGACAAGCTCGTCTTCAAGCGTCTGTCTTTCTGCAATCTGATTGAATTTATGTCTGGTTTCTTTTTTGAATGTTTCATAAATGGTTTGTTCTGATCCGATAGGAGATTTTGACACGCTTGTCTCGAGTGAAGATTCAAATGGGTCATGTAGTATTTCAGGATTTATCAATGGAAGTCCACCCCAGTAAAGTCAGCTTCTGCATTCTGCACTGAAGCTTGATCTGCAGTGCTTCCATGGAATGGAGGCTTGGTTCTTCATCGTCCTCCCCCATATGCATCGCCACCCTAACTAACCCTGTCCTTGGCCTCATCTTCCGGCACTGAAACCTGAAGCATCCCCCCCAGCCCTCTATCCATTCCATTCATCAGCGACCTCTTTTGGGTCTGGGAATCCTTCACTGACTTGGAGCCAATCCTCCGTAGCCTCCACACCAAGCACAGGTCTCTGACCCTACGCCATGGTGGCCCCTCCACTGTATACATCACATCCCGTTTGTTGGTCCACCAGGCTCTTGTGTAGAGTGACGCTGTGTTCACCCATCGCCCACCAGCCGTGGGCATCGAAAAAGATCATGACATCCAACCAGAGGCAGATCAACTCTGCCTTCTATGGTCCCAAGGGGCAGCTCCTCTGCCGCAACCTAACAGCAGAGATCTTCTGCCCAAGTCGGGTAAAGTCTTACTCTCTAGCCCGGAAGTGGGTGCTGGAGATCTTGCTGAACAGGCTCGCAGAGGATGGACTGGTCCGTACAGTCAGACACTTCCAATATGCCATGTTCTGTCTGTTGGTACTGATGTGCTTTGGAGACAGGCTCGAGGAATGGCAGATCAGGGAGGTGGAGGCAGCACAGAGATGGCTGCTGCTGAATTTGGGGCAGTTCGAGATCCTCAACCTGTGGCCGAGGCTGGGGAAGGTTCTGTTCCAGCTGCAGCGGGAGGAATTCTGTAGAATCAGGCACAACCAAGAGAAAGTGCTTGTCCAAACTCATTAGGACTCGATTGGAAGTCAGGCACGTACTAATTCAATTTGCTGCTCAAGGAGGATCACCTCTAAAATTTCACAAATATGTATTTTGTGTATATCTTACACCTCTTTTGCTAAACATATTACTGCTATGTGAATCATATACCATGACTTTAGCACGGCGAAAGTGTGAGAGGAAGCACAGGAAAAGGAGAGCAGTGACCATGTGGTATGTCATGCGAACACATTGCTTGACCTGGAACTGCCTGGGGAGAAGGGGAAGCATACCAAAGATGAAATGGTGAGCTTGTGCTCAGAGTTCCTCAATGGCGGAATTGACACCACCTCCACAGCACTCCAGTGGATCACAGCCAACGTTGTCAAGTACCCTGCAATCCACGAAACTCTATGTAATGAGATCAGGGTACATCATCAGCCCCGAAGCAGTGATGGAGGTGGAGGAGGACCTGCCGAGGCTGCCATACCAGAAGGCCGTGGTGCTGGAGGGCATGAGATGGCACCCACCTGCCTACTTTTTTCTGCCAAGCTTGGTGGCCAAGGACACTGAGCTTTGCAGCTAACTGGTCCCAACAAAGGGAAAGGTGAACTTCACAGTGGTAGAGACGGAGCTGGGATCCTGATGTCTGGGAGGATCCCATGCCATTCCGGGCAGACCACTTCTTGCGCGACAGGCATGGAAGCTGATGAGTGGACGGGTTCAATGTTACGGGGAGCCAGGAGATTGAGATGATGCCTTTCAGGGCAGGGCGGAGGATGTGCCCGGGTTATACACTTGCTCTACTCCATCTGGAGTACTTCGTGGCAAATCTGGTCTGGAGTTTTGAGTGGAAGCTGGCGGAGCGGGCCAAGATCGACTTGTTAGAGGAGGAGGAATTTACCGTTGTGATGAAAAACCCCCCCTTCAGGCCATTCTTACTCCTAGGTCGATCAGAGGGAAGAAGATCGTGATGATTTTATATGTATTTGCATCTCTGTGACCCTGAAATCCAAAGACTACAACAAGATCATGCTTCCAATTTCAAAACTATGCTTGCTGGCTTATCCTTCAGTATCATATAGAACACGGAGTTTCTTCTGGTGATTCAAACGAGGCAAGAAACTTAACGAAAACTTCAGTCTCCATGTATTCTAGCCGACCAAGGTTCAGGAATAAACAGACAGCAGTCTCAGGAATAAACAGACAGCAGTCTCAGGAATCACAGTAAGTTCATTCATAGATGAGTGTACTACCAGCCTGAGCCTACAGCAATCAAACTAGAGGCTCTGAAATCCCGCTCGCCAGTTCCTGGAGTCATCTTCAGTAATTCTTCCCTGACCTAATAAAGTTTAAGCAGAATAACAACGTGATGAAGTAGAAGAATGAACCTGTGCTTCCTCTGCTGTTTTTCACTGTCAAATTCTCTATATAAAGACAACATGGTACATATTATTATAGATAGAACCATGACCGTGAAAAAAAACACCGGTAAAATCAGTCAGAAACCTTTCAAACAAGAGATTCTTCTCTTCATTAGAATGAAATTTAAGGTAGCAAGCGGGTTACAGATACCGGAAAAACAAGTATAAGCAAACTACATCTAGCCATTGTTGACAGACGCACTAAAACTCCTTACTCCTTACTCCTTAGTCCATCCAATTACAACAACCATCCACTGCTGGAAAAAACGATATGAAGTTCCTTATTCGTCTTAATCACCTGTAACCATCCAGATGTCTTTGCAGTCAACAAACTGCCTCACTTTCTTCAGGTAAGTCCACCACAAGCTTTGCTGGGTTTAATCCCTGAAAGCTCAGAACTAATAAGGCCCCGATGTTTCGAGCACAATGACAGTTTTCACTAGTACCCAGAATCTGTGATTCACCACAAATCAATAAAATTCAGCGTGGTGACAACTATCAGAGGCTGCAAAAGAAATCTATTTGTCCTCTGCTGTATTATGAAAACAACTTTGAAGCAGGAAGCAACACCACACGGGTGAATGGAGAGGGTGCAACAGTGGTAAAAAGTATACAGCGAGGACAGGATCGACCTGAATACTTTCAATTTGAGAGTTCTTATTAGGATCAAATTTAAGTAAGCAATCCGGTTACAGCTGTCGATAGAAACAAATTTAAAATACAGTAGAGCATAGTCATTTTGGATGATTCGATCTAATCCTTCATTCCACCTGATCATCAATAACCATCTCGTGCAAAACAACAGACTATCAGGAGAATCAAACACCATGAGAGGCACAGAGAACTACCCTAAGCTCCTCAAGGTGGAGGCTGATCAAGTGTAAAGGGGCAGATCAGTCCAGGCGCCTGATACATGCCCGTTCTCGCATACATAAGCCCGAACCACAGGCTCCCCATCATCGTGGTACCCAAAACCTCGCCTCAGGCAGAAGGCAGAATGCAGGTCCCAGGTCTCCTTGCACGAGCAGAAGGCACAGTTGAGGTCGATCTTGCCCCGGTTCCCATCATTGATAGTCCTCCAGACCCTGGAGCGCTTGAAGTTCTTGAAGACCCCACGAAAGAGCATGTAGTTCCTCTTCTCCTCGATGTGGACGCACCCGGGCCAATCACAGATGTAGAGGCAGTCCCCGCGGAACCTGCTCGCGAGGAGCTTGTTCCCCTGCTCCCGGCTCAGGTTCCAGACCCCAGACGCCAGATGGGACCTCATGGACCGGCAAATTTTCCTCCTTTTGAACGGGGCCGAGCTCCCTGCGCGAATTGTCGCCCGATCGGCGGCATCCTCGATCTGGGGCCCCTCCTGAGAGGTCTCCGCAGCGCTGTAGACGGTATCAAAGTACAGGTCATCGAACAGAGACCAGGCACAAATGGACCCAGATTGAGGAGGGAGGCCCAAGGGATCCGGATTCATATTGTGAATTTCAGCGCTCGTGGATGCACTGCCGGCGGACGAGGAGGGCCCAGACGACCTGGGGAAGTTCTCATCGGGGCCAAGCTCCCGCTCGAGACCGAAATCGGAGTGCTCGAGAAGGACGCCGGCGTGGAGGAGGCCAGGGCAGCAGACAGCGAGCTTGAAGAGGGAGGGCCATGCGGAAGGGGGAGGCGGCGTGGATGAGGATCCGAGGAGGTCGGAGGCGACGGAGGGGATGGTGGCGAAGCACTTGGCCTTCCAGCAGAAGGCGCGGATTAGGGAGGAGAACTTGGTGCAGACGCAGGCGAGACGGGCCCAGTTCCGGGGATCGTCCTCGAGCTTGGACAAGATCTTGAGGACCAAGTCGTCGGAGAGCTTCCCGAACAGGGTTTCCGCCATTTCCGTTGGCAGAGGGGTATCGATCTGGCTATGGGAATTTTGCTGGGCCAGTGAAGTTCGAAGCTGCGGATTCAATTACGGATCTGTGCGTTGCCTGATTCAAAAAGAAAGCTTCAGCAGCCAAAAGGAAAGAAAGAAAAAAAAAAAACAGAGAGAGAGAGAGATTCAAGAAGAAAGCATTACTCGTGAGAGGAGGAGAAGAGAGAACCGTAGGCTGGTAGTCGTTCTGTTTCAGGAACTGCTCTGCCTCGCTCTCAATTTCTGTGGGGGCGGCGGTGAGGTGAGCTTTCCGAGGCTGCTGCTGTTAGTGAGGCTCTTTTCCCCTTTTCTGTGGTCTGCATCAATCGCACCTGTGACATCAAAAGATGCCATAAAATTATTCTAATTAATTAATTTTGATGAAGCACTACTATGTGTTCGGTAATCTTACCAGCGAGAGGGTTGAACGCATTTCCTTTGTTCTTTGTTTGCTCGTCTGTGTCTATTGACCATTGACCATAAATAATTTTACCGCACCAAATTTCTTACCCAATAAGCGGTCCATAAGGGTGAATAAACCTAGTCAAGCACCGTATCTTTGGCTCGGATTATGTCCTGATCCCCTTATCCTTTTGTGTAAGTGATGGGGGAAAGGAAGGAAGGAGATTAACAAAGGGGACTCTCTCATCAGTTGCATTGATCACAGCCTTGCATTCGGCATATGCCTTGCTAACCCAATCCATGAGTTCTGTCAAAGGATTTTTTGTGTGCCCATGAGCAAAGCATTCTTCCTCCCTTTCCACAGGCAGTAATATAGCACAGTTATGAAGATCTGAAAACTGTTCCCGTCATTTCCTCTAATTTTTTTTTTTTTTTATCTTCCTGCATCAATAGAAAATCATTCAGAGTGGCAGGATCACCAACCATCCCCAATTTGAGGGAAACAATTAACTAAATCTCATTCATACTCACGCCGTACAATTCTAGTGCATGAACAAGAACCATCCGGGCCATATCCACAAATTGGACAAGTTTTCCGTTGTCATCACTTACTCCAAAATCTGAGAGCACTTGTCCGGCTTAATGGGCCAAGCCGAGCGGCTCGGCTAGCAATGTATACGCGGTCCAGTTCTAAACCTTACCGTGCTTCCTCATTATTGGACCGTACCCATAGCTTTAAAAATCGGATTGGATCGGCCGATTCGACCGGTTCAACTGGGAACCAATCATTTATCCAATTCGGTTCCTATAAAACATTCAATTACACTTTCAATGAACCAATAAGAAAATCAGCCTAATTAAAATTAAAAAAAATAAAAATATATTATAATATATATTTTTTATTTTATTAAACTTATATTTACATTTTATATTAAAATTTTATTTAATATAATAATTATATTAATAATTTTTATTATAAATAATATTTAAATTATAATATTATATAAATTTAATAATAATATTATTATTATTATTTATTAAATATACGGTTTAATCTATTAAATTTCCCGTTCAACTCATGAACTCATGCTTATATCGATTCTTAGTCCGATGCGATTTTAAAAATTATGACAGTACCAACCTAGCCCGTTAATTTAATTGGACAGTGCCAAGTGCCAACCTGGTCGGTAAGACCAATTTGGCACGAATTGCCACATGGCACCCCCGAAGATAAATAATTGTTACTTAGTATATATAATTCAATTATTAATGATGCACAGCTAATTACACTTTTCAAGAGTACAATTACTCTTCTCTTTGAGCCTGAAGTAATTTATCAATCTATTAATTTCAAATATAAAAATAGTCATTATATTGTTAAAAAAATATCAATTATTAATATTAAAAATTTAAAATTCTAAAGGTACTTAAAAAAATTTCAATCCAAAAATTCTATATTATAAAACTAATTATTATCACATAACCCCTTTTATTGCCCTTTTTTTCTTATTTGGAAAATTTTGCTGGTCGTTGGATTAAAACATCAGAGAAAGATGAGCGAAAGAAAATGGGAAAAACGGTTAGGACGACGTCGTGCAGTTTGTCCGAGAACCAAAGCGGAAAAACCGATAGTTGCCGCCACGGGTCCGGGGGAAGGTGACGCGAAATGGTGAGAGGAGAAGCACTGGGAGCGTACAGATCTCTGCTGAGAGCCATCCGGAAGACTTTCGCCGGGGACTTGCTGATGCTGTCGGAGTCGGCGGCAGAGGTAAGGGCCAAGTTCGAGTCAAACCGCCACGTTACCTCCGAGCCCGAGATACGAAGACTGTTGGACGAGGCCGGCGAGGCCTCTCGCTTCATCTCCAACATGATCGTCCAGGCAAGGCTCAACACCCGTGGCGGTTATGGTACACTTTCTTTTTTCAATCTCAACTGCGCCTCGGCCGGGTGTCATTTCTTACACTTCGCTAGATATAACTGCATCTAATTGCTAAATATGCACTCAATGTATTTGATGAAATACCTATTACCTTTTCGTTGATCTATATTTAACATCGAGTGCACTATGCTATTTCAATGGAGTATATGAGTTGTCTTATTTCAAATAGTTGAAGGTGCTGCATTTTACTCTGTGGGGTTGAAGTAACCTGATCCCTATCAATTTTTATGGGTTTCTACTACTTAATCAATCAAAAGCTGAAGTAGGATTAAAAGCTATAGTTCTCACATCAAAATGGATGTTTGTTGGCTTTTGCAAGTACCGCTATGTTCAATGGAAACTCAGAACCATTTTTGTTGTTGTTTGGGTGGTGTCATTATCCAATTGGAAATGTGAGGCCACAATCATTTTCACCCGCTTGACAGCAGAAATTACCGATATAGAGCACTTTACTACAATAAAAGTGTACTAAACTCTAGGAGAGTTAACTGGCTATACTGAATAAAGATTGCATGTTTCATGGCAATTGTTTATGCAAAGGAGACATAACTTCCTTGTCCAAATTCCATTGCCCAATAAACAAAAACCTTGAGCCTGCTAAGATTTGCCTTGTAAAGGTTATCTGGTGTATATGCAGCAAAATCATATGGAGCTCTCTATTGTCAGTGGATGTAGGCCTGTAACTCAATCTCTCCAGAAATGACTGAACAACAACCTCAGGAAGGTGTGACATAACCTAGCTTAGCAAAAGAACAGCCTCCTACTGCTTCATGGATGATATTCAATTAATTCTCATTAAAAAATGAACATTACATTGAACTCAAAGGAAAAAAAAAAAAGGAACATTACATCTTCTCTTATAGCAGACTTATACAGAAGGAGAGAATGTTCTAAAGACAATTTGCTCCAACATGCAACCTATCCATAGTCGGGATCTAGTTTAAACTGGCGAGCAAGGCAGTAAGCAGTGTCTAGGGATTCTTGAGGTGGAACAAAATTATTTTTAACAGCTCATGTTAGGAGATTTGATCCTTAACTGTTGCCAAACACTCAAATCAGTTAGAATCATGACCTATCAGGTTGCCAGATATCCTTATCTTCTAGTAGAGTGGAATGCATTAGTCCCTGACAGCCTCATGAGTGGAGACAAATGGGTTTCCTCAAGGATCTCCAATTGAATCTCAACTTCCAACATCTAGCAGATGTGAATCCAGAAATTTTAGCATCCATAGGAATCACAGAGAGCTGCACAGATCTCTGATCACAACAAATATAGAGAAGACCAGCAGGGAACTTATACCTTTATGGCATGAGAGTCCTCTTCTGTACAGTATTTAATAATTGGGAATACCCCTCCTTTGATCTGCAGGATCTTCCTCTAAGAGAGAGAACACCCTCTAGGGATTTTCAAGGACCAGAAGCTCCTGAATTAAGTTCTTATCCAACAAAATAATCAACAGAGGCCATGTGTATTAACATGTAGCACCTGGAACAAGGAAAAAAAACAATGAAGTGTAATAAGGGGCTTTCATCTCAGCTTCTCCAAAACATGCAAAGTACTTCATTGTCTTTTTCATTGAAAGACTCAAAACAACCTGAAAAGTGAGGTCCATTCAAAATCAAGATTTGAATTCAATTCCTTATACATGCTTCACTTGTGGTTCTCATTGTTGGGAATACCTTTTAGAGTGCCAAGAAATAGGAGAAGCTGAGACTAAGACTCTTGTACCTCAAAACTCCTCATTGGAATGAAGGGCTCTCCAAAACTAACTTGGATAAAGAATGAAAGGAGGAAGAAGGAAACTGGAAACTAGAAACCCTCCCACAAACACCTTAAGCTTTTCCTGAGACGGAAACATTTTTTCTGAGATCTTTGGTGCATTATGTCCTTCAGTCTATTCCAATAAAAAAAAGAAAAAAAAAAGAAATATTTGGGAGCTAACTGTGCCATATATTATAAGATGTCTAAATCTGTTTGCCATGAAAATAGGTGTAGAAAAAAAAACGCAGCTGTCTGAATTTCTAACTTTCCCAATTTCCAGGTACTTTTGTGTTGGCGCTGGCAGACAACTACAGCAACATGAAAATAGTTCAGTACTGAGACTTAACTTTGTGAAACATGTTTGAGCTCCATTACACATTGTGGTGGACTTGAATCATTTTATCTTGGTGAGCACAGTCCTCTGCTTGCATTTTTTTGTCACAAACTCACATTAAGTTTTTGATGGTGCCCTGTTTGTGGGGATTTTCACTAGAGATCTTCACGTGGGTAAAAATATCACACCATGCCCTTTTTACCCAAAAACATATTAGTGGATATTGAGTATAGGCATCACATAATTTCAAGCATGTCAAGTCTTGGAAACATGTTGTTGTGAAGGAGCTGAAAGGAGAAAACTGAAAGATCATTGAGTGGTGCTGCTTGGATTTTGAAGAAAGTTTGAGGGGTTTTTAGGTGGCATATCCAGTCATCCACTCTTCCTGCTCCTCTTGTCTTCACCAAAGTGCAGTTTTGGTGCCTTTTCATCTCAATAAGGAGCATTTAAGTGATAAATCCAGATTAATTTCATCATGGCCTACTTCTAAAATGCTTTTCCCAAGCACAAGTGCTAGAATCTTTTCGTTGCTTATATTCCAAATAGATTAGTGCTCTGGGTTATTTTGAAATTTGGACATTATAGACTTGAATAGAAGTGTAAGTCAATGCCGATAGAAAATGAAGCTTGAATTATGTGAGAATATGAGGAGGTAAAAAATTAAAGGTTGATTAGAGCCTTGTTTTTTAGACAATGAAATCCGTGCACACTTATACGATGACCTGGCTGATTCTGTCATGCTCATGTTTGGATTGAAGGATTCGGAGGGATAAGTAAATCCCTCATTTGATTATTTTTTAAGGAGGGATTCGGAGGGATTCAAAGAGGTGAGTTATATCCCTCCAAATCCCTCAAATTATTGACTTTTCTATCCCTCCAACAGTGCGGAATAAGGAGGGATAGATGACTAAATTACGACAAAGCCCTCCAATTCCAAACAATGGTGATGAAGGTGTATTTTATCTTTCCGTAACCCTCCCTTCCCCTCCCCTCCAAATCCATCAATCCAAACATACCCTAAGGTGCTCAGTTGGCTCACACAGATGTGAAGATCAAACATTTTTCATTTTTTCCCCTTTTGTAAACAATCTGGGGATGACATTTCTGTGTCTTCATTTCAGAGTTGTCCTTCGGATTTTTATTGAAAAATTGGAAATGATTCAGCATTTTATTTCTTATACATGAGTCCTTCAAATTTAGCTTCTCAAGATTTTGCTGATTCTCATTCTCAAATAACTCTGGATCTTGATTACATGTTAAATTCTTTCATTACGGTGTCTTAGCAGTCCTTGCATATTCTTGCTGCTTTATCATTGTTCTCATAATATTTTCAATTGACATCCTTCTTTAAGCATAAGGTAATCAAAATTGGATTTTCAAACTTCGGATACCGGGATTTAATTCCTAGTCCACATACCAAAAGTTTTTCCTTTGCTGAGAAAGAGATTGAAAATGTGCTCAATTTTATTTCCATATGATGTTTCTATTAATTATTTTCTAATTTTGTGTCTGTAATATCTATTTTGGAACTGTTGATTGTTGAAACTGTCTTAATGAGCTTATTTGATGCAGTGGTGAAGCCTCGTAAAAAGCATGCAGGAGCAATGCTTGAACTTGCTTCTGAAGAGATTTTGGAGAAGAAGGTCTGAGGATGGAGTCAAGAGCTAGATATCCATCTTTACTCAAATATTGGAGATTTGACTTGCCTGCTTTACTCAACGAAAAGTCAATGGAGAGTGATTTCCACTGGACAATTACCCAAGGCAGCATGATCGTGTACTTGCACTTGTGCCCTCTTTTTAGTATAGTTTGTTTGTTTATTCATCTAGAATAAGCTACAGATTTGATGTAATGTGCCTTTTGGTCACACCTGAAAATCAAGACCCGAATTGAAAGGCAGACAGCCAGGACAATTCCTTGACGATGTATTGCTGGTTTCCTCAAGATCAACAAAAAATGGCAATCCACCTGTCCTTTTTAATGAAAAAGTAGTTGTTTAATCTGTATTTTAGTTAATATTCAATTCTTCATACTTTAGCTATAAATGGGTTCTAGTTACGATTTAAATTCCTGTTGGACAATCTTAGCTCTTATCGAGATTATTTCATGGTTCTGCAGTTGGATCATCATCTCACTAGTGATACACCCATCCACTGTTTCAAATAGGACTTAAAGTTGATGGTGATTGGTTAAACAATATATCTTTATAAAATGGCTCTCTGGCACGTATCGATGAATAATCTCCCCAGTTGAGACAGTAGTGGGTGCTGCAGGAGGCAGAAGGTAACATTGTTTTCATCAGATTGTTAATATTGTGGTTGATTCACGCGGGATTCAAAGTCAAAATATGGAAGTGATCCACATGAACCAATTCATCCGACCAGTCATGATGCAAATACGATCCAGCAGCTGAGTTTCAAGTGCATGTTTGCTGGGTCTCTGATGCAACTCATTGAAGGCAAATGAACAGGTGAAGCAACCAAGCAACATCATGTGAATTAGATGGCAAATAGTCCGCATCCTCCATACTCAACTTGCTTGAAAGGTAACCGTAACCAGTTATCTGTCTTTATCAGCCCAGCCGGATTTTGAAGTTACCTACCTATCTTGCACTTCCCTTTCCCATCTTTCTGCCTATATTTTCACTTTGTTCTACCACTCTTAGGCCGTTGTTGATTTTGTCAGTGGTTCTTCAAAGACATCCTAAGATATGTCTGGGCATGGTATAAAATTTCCATTTCATGGGAAGATTGTTGTCCATGGCAGGTGTCAATGATAATATTCGATTAGTGTTATGGAACTGCAAGTATTGTTAGTTGCGTCTGTTGAGGTGCGAAGGATCCCTGTGCTCTCGACCTGGGCCAGAAACTTCTGTTTTATCTCATAATTTGTAGGTGTGAGTGGGTGAAAACGAGATCTGGGGATACTACATGTTCCTCATCACGGGAAGTGTCAGTTTCTCAGGAGTAGTCAGCCATTACTGTAAGTCCGATATTTCTAGAAAAAGAATTGCAGAAACCTCTGGCAATTCGAGGATTTATTAATTGCAGGATCTTGAGCTTGAGATATCAAACCGGTGGGTGAAGTAATGGGTCTCACAGTGGCTGGAACTTTAAAGGTGTTATGGCATTGTTAGCTCATGCCAATATTAATATCCCCTCCCCCTTTATGTTGCCACACTCATCTTCTTTCTTTGTTATTTCTAGAATTGTTGGCACTAGATTTCCACCCTTGGAAAAGAGGATGTCCTATTAGATCTCCTCGTTCATAGACTCATGAGAAGCTCACCTGTTCTACTCACATGTTCACCAATCTCTTCTGATCTTGCCCAATTCAATCTCTTTTGCTTCACATGACATCCTTCTGTCTTCTCTTTCATTTATTGCACTCACCAGCCTCCTGCTTTCAGGGAAGAGCTCCCACTTTCCACTCCATCTCGAGCCCTTTATAAGACAAACAAACCCTCCTCTCAGCTCCACAACAGCTCCTGTTTACTGTTCAATTGGTTTCGAGCAGAGAAGCTCTTACCAAGGTTTGCCATATCATGCTGTGATCTCCTTTACTTACTTGGCTTTGATTCCAGGGAGATGAGGTTGGCAGGAGTGATTGTTCCCCTTCCAGTCCTCATTGTTATCGCATGGTCAGCTTTTGGAGGACAGCCGGTGGCTGGACATGAGGACAGTTATGTCCGGGAAGCTTGCAGCGTTACCCAGTATCAGGACATATGCATCCGCTCGCTTTCATCATTCTCAAACACTGCCAGGAGAAGCCCCGTCAGGTGGGCCAGAGCTGGTGTAGCAGTAGCTCTCAGTGAGGCTAAGAGCATCGCCCAGTACCTACAGAAGGTGAAGAGAGACGGGCAAATGCACGGGAAGAGACAGAGGATAGCCCTGTCGGACTGCACCGAGTGCCTCCAAGACTCTGTCGACAACCTCCACCGCTGTCTTGGGATCCTCCGAGTCCTGACCAGGAAGGGCCAGTTTGGCCTGGAAATCAACGACCTGATCACATGGATGAGCGCCGCCCTGACTGACGAGGACACGTGCTTGGATGGGCTCGAGGGGGTGAAGGCAAAACTGGTCAAGCAGATCCGGCAGAAGGTATTGACTGTCACTTACCTGACTAGCAACGCTCTTGCCCTCTCCAACAAGCTTGCGACAACCGCCGATCCCAACTGACGCACACAGTGCCCTCCTACTATATCGCGAATGTCAGATCAAGTTTACAGTATGCGTTGTTAGTCGACCAGTATACACCGTGGAGAAATGAATATGTGTTGTTAGTAGGGTAAATTATACTCCTTTACCACTTTAGGTTCAGGATGGAGTCCTGTCCTGACTCTGGAATCTTACAAGGCTGTACGGGCGATGCCACAAATGAAATATCTCTGGTTAATATTTCATAGATCTTATCTTTCTTTGTACTCGAGGCTGACCAGAAACTGACTAAACCTGAGTTGGAGGACCCTCTAGACCCCCCCGCACCGGCGGAGGCTCAGGCTAAAATCCTGCTTTTACGGCGTTTAGTTTCGGCCAAAACCATCTTGGTTTCACACCTGAACGCGATTCTTGAACTCAGCAAGCCAAGCCTAGAAAGATCTAACCAGGCTACGGGACGGAGAGGCCACTGACCCGTCCCTCCTCCACCATTACCATCACCATTAAGCTCAGCACGGTGTTGACCCTGGGGAAGACAGAAAAAAGGGCCTTAACGCTGGCCTCGCAAAACGCGGTTCTCCCTGTGAAGGCGTTTAAGCGCTCGGTTGTATCACGAACAAAGAACAACTCCATATCCCCTATGTAAGTAAGATCGATCTCATGTTCCATCCACAAGTCTGATTAATAGGTGGACATATTATTAAGATAGTTCTATAACAAGTTACCACCAGCTATGTATAAGGGGAGAGGTGTTAACGTGTCTGTCTGAGCGATTCATTTTCAGTTATGCCTTACTGAATTCATTATCACAGGAAACTTAATATAAATTTATGGAGACGACCAGCTCTCCGACCAAGTCCACAGTGTTTGGACGTAAGAATTGGGTCTAAAGACTTCGTCGGCCCACCTCACTCTCCTTGAATTCTCTCTCTTCGCAAGTGAAGGGGCGAGAATTCTCAGCCCGCGGGAGTGGGCCTTCACCTGACCAAATGTAAATTCCCAATTTGACCTTCTGCTTCTGCGTGCAAGGCCACTTCAATCTCCCATGCCTCATAAGAAAGAGTGATAGGGCACTTTACCTCCTTTTTCTTTATTATATCAAATATTAAAATATAATATTTAAAATTTCCAATAATTTAAAATAATTATCGTACAGATTCAATATTAAATTACAACGAAACTACTGTACAAAATACAAGATTTCCATACTCCGTTACTCCCTCTTTATAATCTAATAATACTTAAATCAATCATCATAGCAGATAGCACTACCGGCATAAGTCGGTTAATATAGTACGATAGGCTTCACTGCTACCCTGTATCCAAAAGCCTACCAAGACAGGTCAATTCCGAGTAGCTCATGCTTCTCAGTCTCATCGATAACCTAGTCGGGTATACGGGCATTGGATTTGGATACGGGAGATCGCTGTGGCCTTGTCTTGATCACCCAATGTACAATTACAAGATCTTTTCTTGTTCTGGAAATCCAAGGGAAGGTTCTTCTTGACCGTAATCGAAATCATAGGGAGGGAGACAGTTCTTTCCTTCAAGGGGCAAAGAGTTTCTGTGGATCTGAATTACCTTCCCATGGAAGTCCTCATCGGGCTGTTTCCGGTCTTCCGGGCTTTTACCTGCTATCCACTCCCATTTACACGTTTTCTGGCCCTCTCTTCCCCAAGTTTTTGAAGCCCCCAATTTCAGTGAGAAATTATTGCGCCCCCAATGCAGCCAGGCTGCCCGGCCACGGCCCACCGTTTCTTCACCCCGACTCGGTCGCCTCTCCTGATCTTTTCCGTTCGTTTCGGGTTGGGTGGTCTTCCCCAACATTTGTCTGTCCATATGTTCTTTCTGGGAGACTTAACATCAGATATACCAAAGGCACCAAATCCTCTTTATCATAATGTGTACCATATTTATTAAAGATTAAAAGATGATGATGTTGGCTAATCATTTATTTGATTACGAATGAAAAATTGTTCTCATACAATGATTCTACGGATTCATTGAAATATTTTTAATGCTTGAATTCATTGAATCATTTTAATACTCGAATTCCTTGAATCATTCATAATACTCGAAATCGTTGAATCATTCTTAATTATGAATCAGCCATTAATAGTCGATTAATGGTAAGGCACATTTAATCTAACAATTAAGAGCTATTTATGAATGATTCTTCGAATTCGTTCTTAATGTTCGGATTAACGATGAATGTGCTCTTAATGAATAGATTAATGGTAACATACTCTTAATAAGACAATTAAAGGCTGTTTATGAATGATTCTTCGAATCCGATCATAATACTATAACAATTAATGGTTATTTATGAATGATTCGTTGAATTCATTATTAATGTTCGGATTAATGATGAATCAACCATTAATGGATAGATTAATGGTAACATACATTTAATTCGATAATTAAATGTTATCGTGCCTATTGGTATGCTAAGCCATTACCCCTATCTTCTTCCTATATATTGAGCAAATTGCTCAACAAACAGAATAAGCTCTCCTTCTCAGATTCTCAAGCATAGTTTTCTGTCTTGGTGTTTTGTCATCTATTGGTTCGCCTTTGAGCTCAAGGTCCGGTGCTGTCCTCGACTCATATCGTCGTTGTATCCTGGGAGACAATCGACCAAGCCACCTCAGCACACCTAGGAGGGGTTGAATTTGTCTTAAGGACACTGTGACTGCCACAGGCCTCGACTTCGATTGGTTTTCCATTTCTATTCATTTTCGTCACTGCATTTACGATTTTGTGTCGTAAGTATTTATGCATTGTCATCTGAGTTTATTGTGCGATTGAGAAATTATTGCCGGTAACACTCTTAAGACAAAGTTTTTTTTTTACTTCTTCTTTTCGTATTGTGATCTCAGATGGCTACTGACAGTTCGACTATTTCTGATAACGCTACTGTTGTGGCTACTGCCCCTACTATGCATGTGGGAGTGTCCACTTCTGCACTTGCTCCTGCTTTGCCTCTTGGAGGCTCGGGCTTTGTCCCAAATGTGGCTGTAGGAGGCGCTGCCTCGGTCACTACCCTTCCTTTGGGAGGAACCGGTACTATACCAACTGCGGTTCCTGTGAACCACAGTGAAAAACCTGAGAAGTTCAATGGGTTGAACTTCAAGAGGTGGCAACAGAAAATGTTGTTTTACCTTACCACGCTGAATTTAGCGAGGTACCTGACTGAGGAGGCTCCAAGCCTCTCTGGAAAGGAATCAGATATCCAGGCTGTCAATGCTGTAGACGCCTGGAAGCACTCTGATTTTTTGTGCAGAAATTATGTTCTGAATGGTCTGCATGATTCGTTGTACAGCGTGTACTGCACGCTCAAAACAACGAAACAACTGTGGGAATCCCTGGAACACAAGTACAGGACAGAGGATGCCGGCACAAAGAAATTTGTTGTTGGACGATTCCTTGACTATAAGATGGTCGATTCTAAAACAGTTATCAGTCAGGTGCAAGAAATTCAGGTTATCTTGCATGAAATTCATGCGGAAGGCATGGTATTGAGTGAAACCTTCCAGGTGGCTGCGATTATTGAGAAGCTACCGCCCGCATGGAAGGATTTCAAGAATTACCTTAAGCACAAGCGAAAGGAAATGACATTAGAGGACTTGATTGTCAGACTTCGTATTGAAGAGGACAATAGAGGATCCGAGCGGATCTTTCCTGTACCAACAAGTGCTAAGTCAAATGTGGTGGAGCATGGGCAGAACTCGAAGCCCAAGAAAGGCAAGGCCAAGCTAGGGCCCAAAGGAGGCGTTTCTAAGACCAAGTTCCAAGGGAAATGTTTCAATTGTGGCAAGAAAGGACACAGATCAGCTGAGTGTCGTCTTCCTAAGAAGAAGAACCCCGAGGCAAGCATGGTTGAGGCTATTGCAAAGGACGTATCCGACATCAACCTATCAGCTGTAATTTCTGAAGTGAACTTGGTCGGGTCAAATCCTAAGGAGTGGTGGATTGACACTGGAGCTACACGTCATGTTTGCTCCAACCGAGACCTCTTCACATCCTTTGAGCTGGTCAATGGAGAGAAGATCTACATGGCAAACTCAGTTACCTCTGCCGTCGAAGGTCAAGGGAAAGTGGTGCTGAAAATGACCTCTGGGAAGCTGCTGACTTTGAATAACGTGCTGTATGTTCCCGAAATCCGAAAGAACTTGGTGTCAGGCTCGGTGATGAACAAGCACGGTTTCAAAATGGTGTTTGAGTCAGATAAAGTAATTTTGTCTAAGTCGGGGATGTATGTGGGCAAGGGATACGAATGTAATGGGCTTTTTAAGCTCAATGTTATGACAATTGTCAATAAGAATAATGCTACTTCCGTCTACTTGTTTGAGTCTACTGATTTGTGGCATGGTAGACTAGGACATGTTAATTATGATTCGATACGGAAATTGGTTAACATGGAACACATCCCGCCGTGTCAAATCAATTATAAGCACAAATGCAAAGTTTGTGTAGAGGCAAAATTAACAAGGAATTCATTTCAAACAATTGAAAGAAATACTAAACCACTTGAGCTAATTCATAGTGATGTTTGTGATTTAAAGTTTGTACAAACAAGAGGTGGTAATAAATATTTTATTACCTTTATTGATGATAGCACGAAATATTGCTATGTGTATTTGCTTAAGAGCAAAGATGAAGCCTTGTCAAAATTTATTCTCTATAAAACCGAGGTTGAAAAGCAACTCGATAAGAGAATAAAAAGATTGCGTAGTGATAGAGGCGGTGAATACGAAGCACCAATTGGTGAATTTTGTGAACAAAATGGAATAATCCATGAAATGACTGCACCATATTCACCTCAATCAAACGGTGTTGCTGAACGGAAAAAATCGCACATTAAAAGAAATGATGAATGCGATGTTAATAAGTTCGAATTTACCCCAGAACATGTGGGGGGAAGCTATTTTAGCAAGTAATTATCTTTTAAATAAGATACCTCGAAAGAAAGAGGAAAAAACCCCATATGAGTTATGGCATGGTAGGAGGCCGTCTTACAAACACTTACGAGTGTGGGGGTGTCTTGCGAAAGTAGCAATACCAACACCGAAAAAGGTCAAGATAGGTCCTAAGACAGTGGACTGTGTATTTATAGGCTACGCACACAATAGCAATGCTTATCGATTCCTTGTGTATGAATCAAAAATTGATGCTATACACAAGAATACGATAATGGAATCGAGGAATGCATCATTCTTTGAAGATGTTTTTCCATATAAATCCAATGATGGATTAAGTTCATCAAAACGAACATTTGAAACTATGAATGAGCAAGAACATGGTGAAGACCATGAATCTGAATGTGACATCGAACTAAGACGCAGCAAGAGGATGCGAGTGGAAAAATCCTTTGGAAATGACTTTCTAACGTATTTGTTAGAAAAGGAGCCACAAACTTACAAGGAAGCAGTAACATCTCCTGAGGGACCTCTTTGGAAAGAGGCGATAAACAGTGAGATTGATTCTATTATGCAGAATCACACATGGGAGTTAGTGAATCTACCTCCCGGTTGTAAACCTTTGGGATCTAAATGGATCTTTAAAAGGAAAATGAAGCCGGATGGCTCTATAGATAAATACAAGGCTAGACTTGTTATCAAAGGGTACAAGCAAAAGGAAGGTCTTGATTATTTTGATACTTATTCTCCGGTGACGAGAATAAATTCTATAAGGATGATACTTGCAATTGCAACATTACGCAATTTAGAAGTACATCAAATGGACGTTAAAACAGCTTTCTTGAATGGAGATTTAGATGAGGAAATCTACATGGAACAACCCGAGGGTTTTATGGTCCCAGGCCAGGAAAGGAAAGTCTGTAAATTGGTAAAATCATTGTACGGCTTAAAACAAGCGCCAAAACAATGGCATGCGAAATTTGATAATACAATGATTATCAATGGATTTAAAATCAATGATTGCGACAAATGTATATACACAAAAGAAACTGAACAAGGTTATGTCATTTTGTGTTTATATGTAGATGATATACTCATTATTGGTAGTAATGAGAAAATCATCACGTCTACAAAGAATATGTTAAATTTGAGATTTAACATGAAAGACATGGGTCTTGCTGACGTGATTTTAGGAATTAAGATCACAAGAACTTCAGAAGGACTGATATTGGATCAGTCGCATTATGTGGATAACATTCTTGGAAAATTTAACAAGGATGATTCCAACATAGCTAGAACTCCATTAGATACTAGTCTCCATCTAGCAAAGAATAGAGGAGAGAGCATTTCTCAGGTAGAATACTCAAGGATTATTGGTAGTCTAATGTATCTAATGAGTTGTACTAGACCAGATATTGCTTATACAGTAAGCAAATTAAGTAGATTTACGAGCAATCCAAGTGTTGATCACTGGAAAGCAATAATAAGAGTGTTGAGATATTTAAGATACACTCGGGACTATGGTTTGCACTATACCAAATATCCAGCAGTACTTGAAGGCTATAGTGATGCAAATTGGATATCTGATATAAAAGACTCGAAATCTACAAGTGGATATATTTTCACATTAGCAGGAGCAGCTGTATCCTGGAAATCCTCTAAGCAAACTGTGATAGCTAGGTCCACAATGGAGTCTGAATTTATCGCTCTAGATAAGTGTGGAGAAGAGGCTGAATGGCTACGCCATTTCTTAGAGGGCATCCCAAAATGGGAGATACCGATGCCTCCAATATGTATACATTGTGATAGTCAAGCTGCTATTGGGAGGGCACAAAATCAAATGTATAATGGTAAGTCTAGACATATACGTCGCAGACATAATACCATTAAACAATTACTCTCAACTGGAATTATCACTATTGACTACGTGAAGTCAAAAGATAATTTAGCGGATCCGCTAACCAAAGGCTTAATTAGAGCACAAGTTGAGAAGCTGGCAAAAGGAATGGGACTTAAGCCCATGAAAGGAAAAGTTTTATAAAGGGAAAACCCAACCTCATTGACTGGAGATCCCAAGATTTAGGTTCAAAGGGACAACCTAATTATAAGGCGGAATAACATCACTGTGGAGGTTATTCCTCAAACCATTCCTTCGATAGAAACAGTGATATGAGGAAGAAAGGTTAGCATATTAATGCTTTAATGATTTATAAAAGAGTAAACAAGATACTCAGAGTTTATAAATCACCTATGTGAGAGAGAAGTGGGGCCGCTTCAAAGGAGAATTAAGGGCTTAATTCTTTAAACACTCTTGCAGAACCAGGTAGATGTTCATGGCCAAACGAACATAACCATGAGAACTTATTAGATGTATGGTGGATTCTGTGTACAGTACATGATCCTTTACACAAGACAGCAGGACAGTTCAAGGACATCGCGTCTACTGGTCAGCTAGTAAAGTAACTGTACCTATACAAGGGAGGGTTCAAAGGGTAATACCTACCTATCCTATGCAGGATTCACGTGTTGAACACCATTACAAAGTCAAACTCAAAACAATTTTCATTCATGTGGGGGATTGTTGGCTAAGCATTTATTTGATTATGAATGAAAAATTGTTCTCATACAATGATTCTACGGATTCATTGAAATATTTTTAATGCTTGAATTCATTGAATCATTTTAATACTCGAATTCCTTGAATCATTCATAATACTCGAAATCGTTGAATCATTCTTAATTATGAATCAGCCATTAATAGTCGATTAATGGTAAGGCACATTTAATCTAACAATTAAGAGCTATTTATGAATGATTCTTCGAATTCGTTCTTAATGTTCGGATTAACGATGAATGTGCTCTTAATGAATAGATTAATGGTAACATACTCTTAATAAGACAATTAAAGGCTGTTTATGAATGATTCTTCGAATCCGATCATAATACTATAACAATTAATGGTTATTTATGAATGATTCGTTGAATTCATTATTAATGTTCGGATTAATGATGAATCAACCATTAATGGATAGATTAATGGTAACATACATTTAATTCGATAATTAAATGTTATCGTGCCTATTGGTATGCTAAGCCATTACCCCTATCTTCTTCCTATATATTGAGCAAATTGCTCAACAAACAGAATAAGCTCTCCTTCTCAGATTCTCAAGCATAGTTTTCTGTCTTGGTGTTTTGTCATCTATTGGTTCGCCTTTGAGCTCAAGGTCCGGTGCTGTCCTCGACTCATATCGTCGTTGTATCCTGGGAGACAATCGACCAAGCCACCTCAGCACACCTAGGAGGGGTTGAATTTGTCTTAAGGACACTGTGACTGCCACAGGCCTCGACTTCGATTGGTTTTCCATTTCTATTCATTTTCGTCACTGCATTTACGATTTTGTGTCGTAAGTATTTATGCATTGTCATCTGAGTTTATTGTGCGATTGAGAAATTATTACCGGTAACAGATGATAATAATAATTGAGTGGGAAACGGGTTCAATTTGATTTAGTTTGATTCCAAGGTAGGTGTCTGAACTGGGAAGGACGTGGAGGACGGGCTTAGAGGCATACCATAATGTGATACATAAAGAATATAAAGAGGAAGAGTGGGGGAAACGTGGGGAAATAAATGGAAAAGGTAAACCTGGCAGCACGAACATAGCTTACAGCCGAATCTTGCTCCCTCCGACGTGCGCCTGTAGTCGGCGGCTCTCCTCCCCAAGCCTCCCCTTCAGGTCAGAAAGTCTCCCGCCCCAGGTCCAACTCTCTCACCCGTCCGTAGCGATGCGGCAATTCAGGTTAATAATAATTTGAGAGAGAGAGAGAGAGAGAGAGAATGAATGGATAGATGGAGTGCACACAGCAGAGACACCATCATTCTCGGTTCCCGAGTTCGCTTCCACTGTTCGGCGCCATGTGAAGGCCCGCCCCCACCCTTTAGCCCGTTGACCAGACCCGACACGCCACGGGTCTATCCGAACTGGTCCGTGCCCCAACCGGCCCCAACGCAGGTCAGTCAGACCCGTGCGGGACGTCGGGCCTCTCTCTTGCCGTCCCTACGTGACATTGCACTCGACACCGGAAGGCTGGCCGGTACCTTGCTGATAATGTGGGACGTCGGAATCAAGACCGTGTCTAATTAAGGAAGTAACACCACCGGCCGGCCGATCAATGTAAGTTTCAATCACGTTTTAATTAGCTGTGCATTATTCAACTTCATCAGCTATATATTATTGTAAGGTGACACGGAGCTTTCCATCGTCATGACATGTTGATGATTTCTCAGTTCCCTGCCCTACAGCCCACATGACCCCAGAATTTTTAAACAATAGATTCCTAGTGCTTGAATTTATTTTTTTAAAATAAATGTTAGGCGTTAGTTCATGACCGGTGACAAATGATTAAAGTCCTAACCACAGAATTGACAATATATATGTTTATTTATTTTTATAAATAGGTATTAACTAATTTAAATTAGGGTTACATGTTGAAGGAGGAGCTGAAGCATTTATAAAATTTAATTAATGCATATATATATATATATATTGTAAGTTGAATTTTATACTTTAAAGCGTGGAGTACGTGATAGTACATAGATGCATCCATTTAGGCCTACATATATTGATAGATTTGGGCTGTACAATTGTGGGAAGCGTCCCCCCGTGTGCTTATAGGTAGATGTAAGCCCCTCATGACTCCGACACGGATATGGCCGCTATGCGGGCTCTCGATCGCGTAGCAACTAAGGGGGGGCCAGAATCGAGAAAGGGCTGCCGAAGGATCATCTGGTATGGAAGGGCAAGCGGGTAGGCAGGGCGGGCAAAGGGTCCTCCTGAATACCCTGTCCCCAAGCGAATTGGCAAGCGGTGAGCGCGGCTGCTCCCGCAAGTGGCACTCAGGGGCGACCAACAGGGAGCTACTAGGGCCTCGCAGGGACCGTTCCAAGTCGAGCTGGTATACCACCGGCGCCCAAGGACTCCCGCAACCTCGCTCCAGGAAGGGGCGACTTGACCGCCCTATGAATGCCATAAGCCCTGCTAGTGCCGTAAGGTGAGCGCTCCCGGCCGCGCGGCACTGCGGGAACCAGGAATGGATTCGAAGGCAGGCGAGCTAAACCAAGGCCAAGCTGAGTGTCGGTGGAACTCAGTTGAACCGGACCGGGGATTAGCTGGACAACACTCCACCCCACTTGGCCTGACAAATCCGGACGCTGCAGCCGCCCTCCTCTACCCGATAGGAAGGGGGAGGCATAGCTAGCCAGTACTGGACTAGCTGCCCCGGAAAAGCTTAAAAGGGGAGGCAGCCAGAGAAAAAGGAGACAAGACGAGAAGGAAAACGACTTTTGGCAAGCAAGCAGGCGCGAGGCAAGCAAGCAAGCCAGATCAGGAGGAAGGCCGATAGTGTTGTCTCCTGTCCCTCCAGTCGAGCGTGAGCTTCCCTGGCGAAGATCATCTGTCCAAGCGAGGAGTACAAGTGCAGGAAGCGCAAAGGCACATGCTTGGAGTGTCCCCGTGTACTCGTGTAAGGGTTTTACTTATTCTTGTATACCGGTTTGTGAATACGAGTGAGATTTCCCTTGTAAGTGTTCGTTTCTGTCCCGTTTGGCGCTACACCTTGCCATTGTATTGTGGTGTGTGTGTTCGGATTGGCTGAGAGTGTGCGGAGCACTGCTCAGCACCATCATAGGAAAGGAAAAAAATTTTGGGTCAAGTCCGACCCCTGTGACAATAGATATATCCCTCTACTCGATGAAACTTAAAAGTACATCCCAATTGGTACTTGTCATTTGACATCCACGGGAGAAAAGAGTTCTTAATGATTTAAGTTCAAGTTTTATTGATATATTAAGAAATATTAAAAAAAGTTTATACTTAAAATTTTATTTTAAAAAAAGAATATCAAATAATTTTACGGAACAAATCATCTGCCCTTTTGGGAGGCCAAGAGAAAACTTACTGATGGCATTTGTGCAAGTATGCTCCACATGATTAATTTATCGGGATCAATTCTAAAGATTAATGCATGGGCAACACAACACGACCGTGACCCCTGTCCTAGCGACCTTACCGCTTCTTGCTAGCATCATTGTTCACTGTCGGGTGGGAAAATTCTTCAGCCAGACGTGCCCGCCGGAAACTTCAGGCTCGTCGGAGACATTTTTGCGTAGCTCACCCTAGGGCTTTAGGGTGTATATGCCATGCATCCATTGGTCTAGGATCATGATGCTCAGTGACATGAAGATAGGCTCAACTGTTGCTTCAGGACTGAAAGCGGACCCGAACTATCAAACTTCAACGGGGAAGACCACGAGATTCGCCACCGGAAGAAATGATCGAACAATTGGGACAGCCCGGCTGCCTCGTTTGATGGTTAGTGCCTGTGGTCAATGCCTACCAGAATAGGTTCGCATATCATGAATTTCTTCGAGAGGGGGTTTCATTAAAATATATATACATACATACATATATATATATAGGACAAGGGAGGTTGAGTGCAACCTAAATGTTATTGTTAAATCTAACGAACCAAGAATATATATATATATATATATAGATGCATCATGCATGTTACCTTTAATTAAGTCGAATATGAATAAGCGTCAGAATCACTCAAATTTTGCCAACCACATTTGAATTATTTTGCTTAAGGAAGCGGCCCTCCTAACACTTTAATTGACTCGGGTGAGGTTCCTTCCAATTTGTAAAAGGGTCACCCCCTCACCTTCCCTCCCAGCTCCCTCATGTGCTACTTTTATCTTTGCCCTATATCGAATGTAGTCTTGACTTTCGAGACATAGGATTCGGTACCAACGACGTCGACCTTAATTTAATAGTACATACATAGTTAACTCTAAACTCGATTCTTATCGGTAAGATTTTCTTGTACCGCTTATTTTCCTTCTCTTCCGTCTATCCCCTTTGAGATCCATTGGCCTCATCTGGGATCCATAAAATGAAGCTTTGCTCACCTGATATCCCCGCGAAAGGTGTCATAGGACATCGTCAAAATGAACATCCAACTGTTGTTAATCAAGCCCTTTGGGAGGCCGTAATCTTCTTGCTCTCAGCATATTGGCTGCGGTTAATCCTTACTCGAACTTCGGTTTGCCTTGTCACAAGGTGCTGCCGGGCGTCCCTTGGTAGAATTCATTCGACTCAAAAGAGAACACAATGCCGAGAGAAAAATTCACGCTGCGAGGATCGGTTCGTTCGGGTTGGGTACATTGAATTTATGTTTTGCCATGTTAAGTCGTATAGCACACTGTGCGGAGTCGGGCATGAGCATTTTCTTTTCCTATTGATGTGATGCGATGTGATGGCGATACATATATGTGTACGCATATATATGTCTTTAGTTTATAGCGGTCGTTCAGGAGGGTCTGTCTATGTCGAAAGAGCACTGTACCATTACTAAGAATGAATTTGAAAAACTAAGTTCCACATGGGGGGCGGGGCAATTTTGCGCATCCGTGCGTTCAGTGCTATAACAATAAAGAATGTAACATAGATACGACCGATCGATTGACATAGCTCGAAAATAAAATGATTTTTATCGACGTACTATTTTAAAATTTATAAGAAATTAATAGATAATACGTGAATATTCTCTATGTTGGGCGTGGAATCTTTTTTTTAACTTATAAAAATATTTCGAAGGTACTAACTGATGAGTATAATTGCCTCGCTCACACATTTATAGATTTCTCTTTTATGACTGGAGAATCTTTCATGTTAGAAACTGTGATAGCTGAGGGATGACAAATAGGTGGCTGTTAATAGAGTCAACAGCATTTGATGGTGATAAACATAGTCACCACACCACACGGCATGGCACAATACGAAGAAAAAAGTATTTGTTATAATGATATTATTTTTAATATAATATTTAAAATTTTAAATATTTAATTCTTATTATACGGGTTTGTGTAAATTCATTCTCATTTTCTCTGGTCTATTTACAAACTTACGGGCGAGAGAAAGAGAAAAGAAAAAGGGAGATGGACCCGGCAAGGGTGTTTTGTTTGAGGGTGAAGGTGGTGGAGGAGGCGGAGGGAGGCCAGCCGGCCAAACTGACGGTGGAGGTGGCGTGTGGCCGGAGATGGCCGGTCCTGTGTTAAACTGAACATCAGAGAGCCTTATTGAGGAAGCTTCGACTAGGGTTTTCTGCACACATGCAGTGATAATTGATTGGGTGCTCGCGGGGGTAGTTGAATCGATACCCAATCGCACCCCCCACGAGCATCCTCCTTATTAAACTTAACTCGCCTAAGGTTGACGTATATTGGTGCCATTAATATCCTCTCTGGGTCGATCATACTGAGTCTGAGTCAAGCCTCCTTTAATTGGTGCCATTCTCCAATTCAAGATCCATTCCCCATTGATGAATTAATGATGGTAGTATCATTAGACAATCTCACCTCATATTAAATAAAAAAAAGAGAGTATTTTGATGCCTTAATGAGGTTCAAGAGTATCATCCTCTCACAAGACATGAGTCTTCAAGGATAAAATCGTGTTGGCCGTGCTCAGGCCAACAACACCATAGGGTGAGTGTTTCCGGGCAGTGGATGATGGGCCTATCCCCTCCTCGGATCGGATCCTATTCCAGCGGGCAAAACAGCCGACAATCGCCAGCTTAACTAGAGAACTTACCCGATACCGTCAACTACTCGTCCAAGCGGAATTGTAACCCGACCCGAATCAATAAATAGCCGACCGAGGAATTTTCAAAGCCCACCAGACATCTCCCCCACATGGAAAGCCAAATTAATTTTCTTTTTTCGAGCAGGAAAAGAACAGTTTACTCTTTTTCTTTTTCTTTTTTTTTTTGCCCTTTTATTTGAATTTCCACTTGATTAATTTAATTAATTAATAAGGGAAGGAAATAAAAGAGGAATTTCTGGAAAGGGAACCTTTGAATGGATGACATTTCCACGATAACCTGCCCCGACAAGCGTTTACTTTTCAAACAACCAACACGACCTGATGGCAAGGCCGTAAATAAGGCTAACTGGAGCCCCAGTTTCAATTCCACCCCCTGCTTAAATACCCAAAATCCCCGCTCCCTTCCTCGCATCTGTGAAAAGCTCCCCCTCCTCCGTCCCTTCCACACGCGCCGGAAGCACAGTTCGGTCCTCCGGCCGTGTGCCCGGAGAACCTCTCCCGTCGTGTCGTTGGGTGGGGTCCGATCTCGGAGGTGGATAGTAGGACTGGAATTATGAGTTCCGAGCTGATCTACCGGGGTCACGAGGCGCAGCCCGAGCCGGACTTGTACTCGCCGAAGCCCGACAAGCCTCTGCTGTGGATGACGCGGCCGATCCGCTACATGCTCCGGGAACAGCGCCTGCTCTGCGTCCTCGTCGGTATCGTGATCACTGGCGTTTTCTTCTCCATCCTCCCTTCGAAGCCGGCCACCATGGGTTCCTACACCGTTGCCGGTGGATCCGGATCCGGTTACGCGTTCGACCCGGTGCCCTACAAAGCGCTGAACCGGCTGGAGGAGTACCAGCACAGGGCGGCGTACCACCATGAGGTGTTGAGCTCGGGGGCGGGAAAGGTGCCACTGGGGCTAAAGAGGAAGGGGCTGAGGATCGTGGTGACGGGAGGGGCCGGGTTCGTCGGGTCTCACCTTGTGGACCGGCTGATACAGAGGGGTGACAGCGTGATCGTGGTGGACAATTTCTTCACAGGGAGAAAAGAGAACGTGATGCACCACTTTGGGAACCCGAGATTCGAGCTCATCCGCCACGACGTGGTGGAGCCCCTCCTCCTGGAGGTCGATCAGATCTACCACCTCGCTTGCCCCGCCTCCCCCGTCCACTACAAGTTCAACCCCGTCAAGACCATTATATCCTTAATCTATTCGATCTTTCAAAAATCTGACTCAACTCCTTCCTTTTCAATTGAATTCATTGGTTTGATTTCGAAACCGGGATTGTTGGATTCCTTAATCGCTTATTGTTTACAAGACGAATGTGGTGGGAACCCTGAACATGCTAGGGCTGGCGAAGAGGGTCGGGGCCAGATTTTTGCTGACGAGCACCAGCGAGGTGTATGGGGATCCCCTGCAGCACCCTCAGGTCGAGACTTACTGGGGAAACGTCAATCCCATTGGTAAGCAATCCCTCTCTGTCTCTGTTTGCCTGGAAAGTCTCCGACGAGTCTGTCCTGGTCCCCGCCGGGTGCTTTGACCCTACACACGCGTCACATTTCGTCCTACGGAATGGGGCATTGAATAAGGCATGAAATGTACGTTACCCGGGTCTGATGAATGTCCCATGTAGCCTGTGGTCGACCGGTTAGGCTTTCAGCTCCAACCCGGTGCACGGAGATCAGATCTGAGAGTCTGATGGGCTCGTTGACCGAGTCCATGAGGTGGACGGTTTCGGTCAGGTTCAGGCTCACGGACTTGGCCTTTAGGCCGCGTAGCACAGGATAGAATGCATGTTTTCCTGACGATGACAGTTGGGTCGGGTTTGGTGGATCGGGACAGGTGTCAGGAGCTGCTACGACGAGGGGAAGCGTACGGCCGAAACGTTGACCATGGACTACCATAGAGGCGCCGGCGTTGAGGTGAATTTTTTCCGTCTCTCTCGATCTCGCTGTTTTGCTCTGTATCTTCCGTATAAATTTCACGTCTTTTTTTTAATATTTATCAGTTTAATTTACTTCCAAGTAATTGATTCGACGCTTTCACCGCTATTTTAGTTGAAGTTGAATTTGTTATTTATTGATGATGGGGGGACAAGCAATTAAAAATGGGGAAGCTCCACTGAGATGCCTCTGCATGTGGCGTTGTGTTGCAGGTTAGGATTGCAAGGATCTTTAACACGTATGGCCCTCGAATGTGCATTGATGATGGTCGTGTCGTCAGTAATTTCGTTGCTCAGGTAAATTTCTGCTTTTATTTAACAATTTTCATGATGTCATTCGAAATAAACCTTTTTTGAGTTCAATCTTCTAAGAGAATGAATCTTTCTTGTGTTTTTCAAAAGGAGCTTTCATGATATCATTAGGACAATACGGAATGAAATCGGGTTTTCTTCATGTGTAAGAACGTTTCCAGAAAATGAGAGTTTCACCATGTTGTATTGTTATTGATGAGATTAAATTGGACGAATATTACTCAGCTACAACACCCAATCAAAATTTGATTTGATTTAAGTGGGGATGATATGTAGTGTCACAATAGTGGGACCGTATGTGGTAGATGAAGAATTACTACTTGTTGTTTGGTTAATGATGACAAGTAACAGTTCAATAATGGAGAGTGTGTGGGGGGCAAATGGTGCAGGCGTTGAGGAAGGAGCCCATGACTGTATATGGTGATGGGAAGCAGACAAGGAGTTTCCAATACGTGTCCGACTTGGTAAGAAGATCCCTACTTCGCATAATTAATGCACACCGAAACTTACAAGTTCTGAGACATTTTAACATCTTAGTCTCCTTACCTGCAATCTTCTGCGCGTATAGTCCAAACCTTAAAAAATTCAAGCTTTGCTTTGATCTGACATTTGGGGAGACAAGTCATCTCCTGTGTTTTTAACTCCTGTCTTGACATATGAAAATATCTGTTGCCCTTCAACTTTCGGGATGCGTGCTCGCCCATTTTGTGTATTGTCGGGCGGTTGATGACGCATAAGGTGTGTCGTCCTTAGCTTCCGTACTTTCTGCCTGTCGGTTGAGTCCCAGAGGCACATGGGAATGGTGATAGTAATGCCAAAAAGTGATGTCCTTATATGGTCACCACACGCTCCATCCGCTTCTCATGTTATACGATCCCTTCTTCAGAAGCATTCAAGAAGGGTTCTTTAAAAAGCCTGTTGCACTTCTCGATTAATCACGGAGTCCTGGGGACATGCACGGGTTCCATCACCTGCTAGTCTTACCGTGCTATGACAAATCTCCTGCAGTTTATGTCGAAGCAGATCCGCCACGTATGTGATATGCTAGTTAATACTTATCGCTGTGAAATTATTTCAGTATAGAAACATTTGTCGGTGACAGGTCGAGGGTCTGATGCGCTTGATGGAAGGTGAACATGTTGGACCTTTCAATCTCGGGAATCCCGGTGAATTCACAATGCTGGAACTAGCTGAGGTCAGCGACCTATTTCTCTTCCTCTCTCATATAATTCATGTACCGAATGAGCACAGATTTGACTGGATACCTGAAACTTGAGGTTGGATTCCAAATATAGGTTCAAATATAACCTGATCTGATCAATCTGCCTTCCGAGTTCCTGACACCTTTGTGCCTTGCAGGTGGTCAAAGAAACCATTGACCCGAATGCGAGGATTGAGTTCAGGCCCAACACAGAGGACGACCCACACAAGAGGAAGCCCGATATCACAAGGGCGAAGGAACTGCTTGGTTGGGAGCCCAAGGTGTCGCTCCGCAAGGGTCTTCCTCTCATGGTCAAGGACTTTAGGCAGCGTGTCTTCGGGGACCACAAGGAAGGTAGCTCAACCACTAGATCATCATCGTCCTCATCTTAGGTTTTCCTGAGATAGCATTGATGAATGAACAAGGGGAAGACATCTAGAAGGAGGATTGTCTGGCAGAGGACAAAGCTCCGTGGCATCTCTCCCAAGTTGTGAGCAGTAAAGAGTCAGCATCGACGAGATGCTGCACAGCCTCTTCGCCTGCTTTCCTTAAGATCTATTAATAGATGCTTAGCTTTTACTACGTTCTCCGGCATTTGGTTTCTGAATTTACTACATTCTCCGGCTGCAGTTTATGGTGCTCAACCCTATCCCCTGTGAATTAAATAGATGATGAAAGGCTCTTCAGACTATTCTATATTCTTTTGATTGCAAAGTTCGGCATTACACCGATGGCACTTCAATTAAATTTGTTTCCATTGCTTCCTCTTCATGAATGTACTAATTTCAGAAACCCAACACATGCTGGCTTCTTATCCGTGGGTTGATTTCCACCGGTGGAATTTGTCTTGGTATGTAAAGGGGTACATGCACGATAGATCTATTGCAGTTGCTGTCTCATATTATCCTATTCGAACAGAAGGTTATCCAACAATACTTAGGTGATGTTCTTTCTTTAGCCAAGGATAGATTTAAGGGGCAGGGGCTCACTCCCATATACCTGAGGAAAAAAAATGCAAATATTATGTAGATTTGGTTTCCCACGGAGAGGAAATGCCTATGATTCTTGTTCGCAAGAGAAAGTCCTGCTCGCAGCTGAAATGCAATGCAACAGTACCTTTGCTGAAATGTGCTGTTGAAGCCATGCACTTCTGGGATGTCCCCCTGGGAAGGGTCACAGACGCAGTCTCGTTGAGGAGATTGGGATGTCATTGGACTAAGTATATCTCAACGTCGTTCGTGGATGCCTACGCCCAATGGGGCAGAGTGGATTGTGCCGGGGAGTTGTTCGACAAAATGACCGTAACCTGGTTTCACAGGCTGCGTCAGTGGACATGTGAAGTGAGGTAGAGTCTGGTCTTACACTTCGAGATCAAGCAATATGCTTCAATGGTCGTCGACCTTCTAGGAAGAGCAGGGCAGGGCAGGGCTCTCCAACGAAGAAGAGAACTTGATCAACAATACGACAGACACGTCCAACGGAATAATAATAAGCTCCTCGGCCTTTGCGTATGGTCACTATAAGAAACTAAGAACGCAGCCAGGGCTGAGAGAGGTTGATTACAGAAACATGCTACTGCTATGGTACCATGTAAGGATGGGAACTGCATGACAGGTCGAGAGACGTCAAGGAAATTTTGCGCTTGATGAGGGAAAAGGGTGCAGAAAAGCAGGATGGCTGCGGCGTCACTGAGAGTGATGCAAGTGCAAGAGTTTGCGGCTGGAGATAGGGGCTTTGGGCAACTGTTTGTGCATATGGAGGAATTATAGCTAGAGAGCCACGAGTTATGCGGAGGAAGAGAGGTTCACTTCCACCGTGGGTGCCAACCACCCCACATTTCATGATAAGTGCACTTCCCTCCCGAAGCCACCCCCCCGTTGTACATCTTACATCACAGGCATGAGCTATTGAGTATCTTTTCGGCCATCAAAACAGTACTATTCAGCCAGGGACAGCATCCCTTACATATAGGTCTGTAAACTAAAACATAGACAACAGAAGCACAAATCGTAGGGACAAAAAGAGATCGCATGAAAACAAAGCAAACCAAGCCAGCTTATTATAGCATAGTGATCAATCAAGTCCTCAGAACAGGATTTGCAGTAAAAAGGTCATGTGCACCACAACAGCCAACCCGATGCAATGATCCACCCGATGGTCAATAGTTTATAGGTCCAAACCAAAAGAAAAAGAACAAATGAGATATCACAGAACAGCAAGGTCCCATAAGGAAAGAGGCCGGGAACCCATTAGCAGCAGAGCATCCTTCGTTGCACAGCGGACAATAGGCTGATGAATGTTACGGCTGTGAGCAGTTACCCAAATCTAGAAATGTAGAAAGCCTTCACTGCAGAGGTCCCAAAGAAGGTATAGAATGAGACAAATGTGCAAAAGAAAGCCGTGTCTTCTAAAGAGAATATAATGAAAATGTTTAGACTAGTGCAAAAGTAGGCCAATATTTATGTCGATTATGCAGTGTACAAATGTGCCAATTGAATTGACATAACTCCTCAAGGATCAGTCTTATGTGATTGAGCACGAACGAAGATAGCAAACAGAAAGATGTACCGTATCTGCCAAACAGTCTCTCCTTGTTTTTCCCCAAACAGGGAGAGAGTACAAATAATGCTGAGGACAAGCTAAAACAACTGCAATGATAAATTTACCTGCTGAGGCTGCTGGTAGGCCGCAGGCTGCTGGTAGTTATAACCTGTGTAGCCTCCATAGTAAACATTAGGGTCTTGTGGTGGAGGTGCATATCCATATGTCTCATAACCCCGTGGATACCCATAATATCCACCATTCCATTGTGTCTGCTCAGGTTGAACCTGAACAAGAAAACAGCTTGATTCATCTTCTCAAGAAAGCAGAGATAATCTCATAAATCTGCATGTAGAAAATGAACCTATCACCTGTTTGTTTGAAGGACTACGGCCCCATGAAAGTCGAATGTTCTGTCCTCCTAATTGGGTACCATTCAACATTGCCAGCGCTTGTTCTGCACAGCTCCTGAAGTACCAAGAAACTACTTAAGATCACATAAAATAAAATATTGCCAGCATGACCATAGATAGTGAAACTAACACCTGTCAACAAATTGGACAAATCCACAACGCTTGCCAGCTGGTATCTTAACACTATGCAACTCCCCGAATTGACTGAAAAGTTGTCTCAGAACATCATCTGAAACATTAGGATCCAATCCCCCCACAAATATCTGCACCCATTAGAGTGAACAAGGTCAATAAGCACAATAAGGTAGAATGAAAAATAGTATAAGCATCAAAACTGACTACCCACTGTTGTATTATTTGGATCATTCTCGCCTTGATTTCCCTGGGTATTCTGGTAGCTAGCTGCTAGTAACAAATACATATAAAGACATATTTCAAGACTGAAATTAGCCAATATACAACACATGAGGCAATTTTAAGAAGCTCTTGCACTTTTCAGAAGCAAAAGAAAAGGCAGAAATGATTAAGCACTGAATGTAGAAAATAAAAATTGAAAGATAAATCCAAAGTAGCATGTCAACTCAATCCTTCAATAAGTGTCATGTCCAAAATATATGCCAAGCATGATTAAAGATAACATCTTTTTTACCTTTCTCATAACAAAATATATCCACTATGAACTATAAGTTCAGCATTAAAAATACACATAAATCAAAACCACACCAAATTGAATCTGAATGCAGAAATTGATGCATCAAGCTATGATGCATATGGAGGACGAGCAAGTGATAGTCTTTATCGCATAAAACTATTAGAACAATGAAGCAGCAGCAATCTGATAACACTATCTCTCTAGATGCTGGTTATTTTTCACCATAAAAAGTAGACTGTGTCATAGACAAGTATAAATATCCTGCAATGCAAGCATTGAGTGCTGCAGGTACCAAGAAATATACTAGCCACTACCTTAGTTAACACTTCAAGAATGAATAATAAGCTACAAAATTAAGTCACCAAACGCCCAAGGAAATAAATCATTTTTTGTAGACATTGAATGTGATAAGAAAGGAATTGACATGATATATGCTTGATACCTTATTGCAGAACTCAGCATCATATATAAGTAAAACTAGGATTCAAAGCTACTTGATGATTGCACTAGCAATTCAGATTACATTATCAGTGTAGATCAACATATAACAGTTCACTGAATGTTCACATGTTAAGGGCATCATCAGACAGCTCCCAATCAAGGTAAGACTATAGCAAACTTTATTGAGTGGATCTATCATTTTCCATTTGGCTATAATCCTATGGTCTATCATTTACAACTGTATAAAAAACATTAGTCAACAGTTGATTCAAGGGGAAGAATACCACCACAAAGTCTAAATACAATCAAATGTTTGTTTGCACTAGCTCATTTCTGGAAGGTCATTGGACCCAATTAATCAAGGTAAGCGACAAGTAAGCCCAATATGAATCCGCAATATGGATTTTCTCCACCAAAGTCTTGAAACTGAGAGCTTGCTAAAATGGAAGAGGTGTCATACCACCTAAACCAAAAACATTGGTATACTCACATGCACAAACTAACTCATGAGTCACAAGTTTGAAGTTACTTAATGAGAATCGCAAATATTAGCATTGCTTTCCTTACTAAACCAAGAACCGAAGATGTGTAGGAGCCCAAGCACATACTGACATGCTAGGCCACATAATCACAACTTCTCTATCCCCTCCAATGGAGGGGAGAGGACGTTGGTTCCCAATCATTATCTTATGATAATTAAATACTGTCTTCTATGTTATCTAAAGAATAAAGGGATTCCAACATTGAATCACAAAATGCAATGTCATTTTCGAAAGACATAGGTTATGATGCTACTTTTACCAAGCACCTAATAAAGGAACACAATGATACAGAAGAGTACTGATAAACATAACACCAGTCCTAAGTTAAACTCCAGGAAAGAAAAGGGTTAATTAGTTCACTGCATATTAACAGTAACTCATAAGAGATACACTCTTGGGGCACTGCCCAATAATATAGAAGGACAATTTTTCCAGAAGAAACTCTATTTCTCCTCCCTTAGAATTTAATATCAGATTTAAATATCAAAGTACAGAAGTAATTTGCAAAGCGACCTAGTGGCTCTAGAACAGTCTAGTACTAAAAGGCAACTGGTTTAAACAATTTGACCATTATGACTCATAAGACATTTCATTTCATTTCAAAGGACATTTTCTACTGTGTGTCGGAATTACATGCTGCTTTGGTCAAGGGAAATGTGAATATAACTATTTCAATTACTTCCCCTGAAATAACTCTACGGAGGACTCCAGGAATTTAACTTGACTGACATCAATTCAGCTATTAGGTAGTACAGAAACAAATCCTAGTGCAGCATAAAAATGCTACTAGGAAATGGAAAAGCTTTGAATGTAAACGATTTGATCACTGACCTAAGATGAGGCCATGCATTAAAGTGGAATCATTTCAGCAGAAATTGGTTCCAGGCCCCCAAATGAGAGCCTCTTGTATCTCCTGCTTTAAGAGAACATGAGTCTCAGATAAGTTTTTTCTTGTTTTACAAATCACAAGGGCCCAAACTTACAAATAGTACAGCATTTGCATCTTGAAGAATAGAATTGAAATGGTAGGATCCCAAGACCAAAGGTTTGAAGAATCCATCTTTAAAATATTGCTACATGTAATCAACATACAACTTCCTAAGCCAAACAATTGGTCAATGTCGACAAACAATAAGTGCAACAGATAACCAATGGTTAGATTTTATAGATTTCATCATATGTAAGGAAGGAGCAAAAATAAAATAAAAAAGAATCTTTGCAAGTCGCAACATTGTCATAAATAAAGTACCTTGCTGATATTGTGATCCACCAGTAGTCTTTTTGTTAGCTGCAGGCCCAATCCGCATAGGTCGAGATGAACAGTATGCTCCATTCATCTCAGTCATTGCTCGCAATTGCTCACTTTCATCACCAAATCTAACAAAGCCATAACCTTTGGATAGACCAGTAGCCCTATCAGTAACTACTTTAGCACCTTTTACAGATGGGTAATGGGGTCTGAATGTCTCTTGCAATGTATAGTCCGTGACGTCACTGGCCAAGTCTCCAACAAAGATCGTATATTCTGGACCATCATCTTGGCGCCTTTCACCGGGACCAAGAGTAGCCCAGTTCATACGAAAGGCCTGCTCAGAGCTTGGCATTAAGGTGCCATTGTAACTCTGCAGAACTCTCTCTGCTGCAGCTCGAGTTAGGAACTCAACAAAACCATAACCCTCAGGCATTCCGGTCTGCTTATTGCGAATGACCTTAGCTGAAGCCACCTGTCATGAGCACCCAAAAAATAGCAAGAAAGGGTCACCTTCCTCAATATGTTAACAAAAGAAAACTACCAATTAGCTGATCCTATTCTTTTTTAGAGAAACTGGTCACAGTGAAAAACATGTTTTCTTCTAAGTATATATGAAAGAAGATAAGTTCCTAGTAAGAAAAACTTTACTATCAGCAAAAATTCTTCATTGGGTCAGGATTAGGAGAAGCCTAACAGGCAGAGACAATCGCATTGCTTTGAAATTATATAAAGAAGGGATTTTGTCGTCCTAGAAGTTTCATAATTGAATAAATTGCTAATATCAGTCTAATGCAGCCAAGTTTCAACTTTGTTTGAACTGACATTCTGAGACTATGCCACATAAAACATTCCATCTTAAGTGCAATAACAAGGCAGCATCAGATATAAACACCAACTCCATAGGCAACAAACACGCTTTTGCTATAGTCAATTATTCTTATTGCGTCTTTAGTCGGTCTGTCTTAACTATGACTATGTAACTCTGTGGACTAATCTCGGATCAAACTTCTAAGTTTTAGGTGAATCATGAAACATAAAAAGCGCTATAAAAACGAACTTGAGAAAACACCCAATACCACCAATGACGCGTAAGGTACCTCTCCTGTGTGAGCGAAACAGCTAAGCAGATAGTTCTCGTCCATATAAGGCTGTAAGTCACCGATCCAGAGAGACTTTATCTCGTTGGAGCCCGTATCTTGAGCGGCCACGTACTGCTGCACCTGAGGAGGCGGAACCGGCTGAGGAGCCCAACCCGCAGGAGGAGCGGCCGGCTGGGCCGCCGGCGGCTGCTGCACCATCCACGGCTGTTGCTGATGGTACGGCTGCTGAGCCCGAGGATCTGTCGACGGAGCTGGTTGTTGCATCATGGCGGATAATAATCTGGGGGCAAGAATACCAGAAATGCCTCGGGGGGCGACGGGATAAGTCTCGACGGAGAGAGATTAACCCTTCGGCGCAGGAAGGGTTTCGCGAGAGAGGTGAAGAGCGATTCCGACAGGTGATGACATAGAATAGAGGTGGAACTCGATGATGACACGTGGAGTCTTAGGACCCGTTGGATGTTGGACGGGGTAATGAAGATAATGGGCTTTTCTTGGATCATGGCCCGTTAAGGATGACGCACGATGAGATGAAACTCAGGCCCGATAATCATTATTGTTTATGGGCCGGCACGCTTACTATGGCAAGATAAATATCCTTAAATTAAAGGGTTAACTTAACAGGGCGTATATAAACTCATGAATAGTTTATGAGATTGTAAGTTTAATTTCACGTCATCTTTTAAAAAAATAAGAGATAAAAACCCAAATTGGAGCTCAAGTGCAAATCTAGGGTTTGGATATGATTACCTCTTTAAACTCGACTTAAGCTGTAAGGTATTGTGCACGTTGAGTCAATTCTGTTCATTTTTAATTACATTAGATCATTAAACTAAGATTTGTCCCGGATAACAGTGGGGATGGTATCAGGAATAGATTTGGAAATTAGGTATGAGATTGAGAAACATAAGAGTACGAGGAAGAATTGATTAAGTCAATGAATTCATTAATATTAGTATGGTTTTATCCAAGTCGAGGGGTTTGCACCCCCCACACATACCGACGTCACCGGCCGTCAAGCCTTCCAAGTGCGGTTGACATGTTATACCCGTTTTCATAAAGGTGCAAAGGGACAACATTATGGAGCACGTTCTCGTAGATAGATGCCACCATTTGACTCACGAATATGAGAACTGTTGAGTCATGGACTCAGCGGGTTGGATCCATAATCCAGCGACATGGAATGGTACGTGAAAAGTATCGTGCACTTTAGACGTAACCCGCACGGTTTTGTTCTTGAATGTGCATCTCTAAAAGAAAATGGGTGCTCTTAAGTCATATAAATAGTTCAAGGCCATTGTTCCTTGCGCATGTGAGATTGTAGAGTGGTATATCTATCAGTCATAACCTCATCCGGAGGACAAGGTCTTGAGTTCCACTCTCAACGAGAGCACTGGGCGATGTGTCCACGGGAGTGAACTGGGCTAGTGGTGAGTTTGGTCTACTTGGGTTCCCTTGTGAGCTGGCTAGATTTACCTGGAAAGGTCTTCCGACGTTTAAGTGGAGGAAGGAGAAGGTGGACGGCAGAAACTTGCAGAGAGTCAAGGAGGAGAAGGAATGAATGGACTTACCTTCCCCCACATTATAGGGGGTATTTACAATGGTGTGGGAGAGTAATAAACCAACGTGGCTATTGTGAGGTGAGAGTCACTCGTTGGACAACTCGGCCCTATTGACCGACTTGGTGATGGCCAGACCTCAATCAACTTCCACTCGGGGATGGCTGCCCGTGGGGGTCAACTATTTGACGTGATCTCTATGCACGAGTAATAGAGTTTAATTGGAGAATTTGCCAGTCGGATTCGGCCAACCCGGTAGGTTGGTGTCTTCGTGGGACTTCAGTCGGCGATCATATCAAGAACTAAAATGCAGCATATATTTGTTGCCATACGGGTCCTTGGGAAGGACAAGAGTGCCATCCATGGCACATGCATCCTCGTATCCAAATCATAAACTGTGCTTTAAACTCCCCATGAAAATTATCGTACTTAAGAAACTGTGAGCGAAACATTAAAAATTAGCATGATAAGCAACATACATGTGTTAAAATTTAATGAACTTGCTGCTGTTCTATGTTGAACCGTGTTATTTACTCTAAGTGAGGGATCCCACATCACTTTGAAGCTTATCCAATGTCACGAGATGTTGATGAATGTGCTCCACTTGGCTTAATATGTGAGAAGGAAGGCAACGTTGCTCCATTTTGATGCTGCTGTCTTTGCTAAGGACAACTGGATTGGCGCAGCCAATGTTGACGACAGAGGAAGGCTGCCGCAAGCCTGGTCCTCCAAGACTGTTGCAGCTAGCTTCTCCGGCTGAAGGCGAGGCAAAGGCCACGTTAGCAGCCATCGAATGCGCTCAGATGGATGATGCTGAAGATCTCCTTCTGAAAGGGGATGCCGGGGATGTCGTTGAGGAGCTCTCAATCCCTCCTCGGACGGCAGCAACCAGGAGAACATTTAATCGAGCTCACTTGGTTTAATACGTGGGATGGAGAGGGAGGGCATCCAATTTCAATTTCTCGCGATATGGGAGATTCGATTTGTTCTCTGTCTGACTCTCTCTCTTTCAAGAGGTCTTCCAGGATTAAACGACTCTCCTTTCCTTCACCACGGGACCTTCCACGCGCTGAGTGGTCAGATTGGGCCTCTTCAATTCTAGAGCTCCTCTTTCGCCGCCGCCTATCTCTCTCTATCTTCACGTGGAGGGTTGACTCGGTCCGCGGCTGTGAGTCGCCTGTCCCAGATTCGCCGCTGCGCCGTCCAATTCATACGGAGAAAAAATAATTTAGCGAACGATTATATCATTTTTAGTGTATATTTATTTTTCTCTTTAAATCTAATAAATATTTTTTTTTTGTAATATATAAAATATTTTAGTATTAAAAAGAAGGCAAGCAAATTCATCGTAGAAAAGAACAACAAATCTGTTACTTACGTAAACGAATACCTTCCAGGAGGAAACTTCCGTTTCTACTCGCCGAATTCTCCACGGGGATAGACGATAGAACGTGAACGGCTCTGGGCGGCATCTGCCACGTGGCGTCTCTTGAGGGCCTACAAGACCCCCAGTGGGCCCCACTTCGACGCGGCCCCTTTAAAAAAACCCTAGTGAGCGCGATTTCTGAGTGTCTGTCTGTCTCTCCTCTCCTTTTTGACAGCCCGCCCCTTCCTCCGACTCTTCTCGATTCTCCCCTTCTCCTTTGGCTATATATACACCTCTCCCCCCTCATCTCTCTCACAATCAGTCTCTTCTCCGAATTCGGGGGTTACAGAGAGCGGTGAAGGAGAGGTTTATTTCGCTTCCTGTAGAGAGAGAGAGAGAAGCCGCAGTGTTCTTCTTTTTTGAAGAAGACACCTCGAAAGCTCTTATTTCCTGCAGTAAGCGTCGGATCCTTTATTGATTATCTGTCTGCATATTCAGCAATGGCCCGATCGCTCTCGAACGCTAAGCTCCTCTCTGCTGCTGCCGTCGATGGGATCACCTCTGCCATCAAAAGGTGTTGTCTTGTCGACCCCTGTTTTGTTTTTACGACGACAGAGGAAACCGATTATTCGACCGTTTTCTTTCTTTTCCCTATCGATGTTGATCAAACATGCGCGGAAGAAACCCTTTCTCGGCATCAACTGATTTTTGCGAAAACCATGCCCTGAGGCCCGATGACATATCAACTATAGTCATCATTTGACGATCAAAACTCGTCTTTTTGATCACTGACTTTGATCGGCTCTCTGTATCATGCAGGCGAGGTTACTCTGCTGCGGTATCGCAAGGAGTCACGAGAACCGGCGGCCGGAGCAGCCCTGCGATGACAAACAAGCCGGGAGAGGAGAAGGCGAGTCCAGCTCACAAGGGCTCGTGGGTGCCCGACCCTAAAACAGGATACTACAGACCGGACAACGGAGCCGAGGAGATAGATGTGGCCGAGCTGCGAGCGGCCCTCCTAAAGCAGAAGAACTAATAACAATTTTGAAGATTGAAGTGACGCAGAAGAACCGAGAGTTCAGATTAAAACCGAAATGCTGTGGGTCGTCTTTGACTGCAGAAATATGAGAAAACAGAGCATCCTTAGGATTTTCTTGTTCGTTTGGCTGTGGAATTCGAGCCGGTTTAAAACCCGCTTCATGAAACAGTGATGTCCTGTCCTTGATGGAGCAGAACAGGCTGTGGACTTGGCTATTTGTCGTTCCTGAATAGGAAAATTCTCCTTGGTTGCACCTCTTTCGGTCTTGTCTTTTCCTGTTGAATATTTCTTATTGGCTGAGATTGGGCTAATAATAGCCAACAATATGTTTCAAGGCATTTATTATTATTTTTAATTGAATATGTCTGAATAAGGTTCAACTTAATTATGGAACATTCTTTAATAAAAAAAATTAAAATAATAATAAATAGAGAAATAAAGTGATACTTATACTAATTATAATAAAATTACAATTGCTCTTGTTCTCTATAATTTATCCAATATTTTACGAGGATGGTGACTCCTTCGCAACCAGAGTTCCATGCTTACCAACTTTAGCAAAATACCTAATTTTATATCACTAGGAAGTACTATTCGAGATTACATAGTGGAGTCGATTAGATCATTTTCTTCTCCTCGCGGGGATCTTAGTGTGTCTGAATCGGTCATGAACCGAACACATAATCTTCGGCAAACGTGCGGTTGGTGACGAGCCGATGACGCTGACGGCTGATCACAGAAGAAAAGCAAGAACCCGTCGCCGCCTGCTTGTTTTAATTAAAAGCGGATCATATGTTCGGTCCTGGGGGCAACGGGTGAGAGGACCCGCGCAGGGTGACGGCAAGAGCCACGTGGAGACGCGGTGAACCGTCGTATCGTATCCTCCCCCACTACTCCACACGAGATCGTTTCTATAATGGTATAGAGGTAGAGTTAATCGAGCATCATCGAGATGTCGACGGTTGCTTGTCTAACCGTGCGAGATCAGAACCGGTCATCCACACGTCCTCGATACACACGCACGCATGCGCGGCACTGGAGTTGCTCGACTTTCTAATGTGATATGACAGATCGGAGCGATTGGGACTCAAAAACTCAGCTCGAGGTCTGCCGCCAACGAACGGGTTTCAACTCATACGTGCAATCCTTCCATCACATTCACAGGTTAAATATTGTTTCCTGGTCTCAGCCCGGATATTAATTTGCTCGATCGAACGATCTGACCCCTCATATCGTGAATCTGGAGCTTATTTTGACTGCATAATGGCGTGGCCTTGAGAGCGAATTGTCTAAGAGTAGGGAAAGATTCATAGTCCAGAAGAAGGTGGAGGGTGGGGGAAGCATCATCGGGAAGATAAGCATCAGCAGCAGAAAGAGAGAGACGACATTTTTGTAATGGCCCGAAGAGCCGCTCTCCACCTCTGATCTAAATCTATCGGATTTAAGCCTTTTCGCTTTTGTTATTCATTATTTAATTAATTAATAATTATATTATATTACCACTAAAAAATAATTTAACAATAAACACCAACTTGAATAAAAAGAGGTAGAATAAAAACATTAGGTACAAAGGAGAGGAGAGTAGTGTGGGGAAGAATAGAAGTGGCAATGGCCTCATTGATGTTATCAGCCGGCCTAGGTGAATCGGTCAGACTGGTCAGTCATACCACCAACTAGTTATGTCGGTTTCTGGTGAAGAGTCGAGGTCGGGTGACCCTCTGATAATGCCCGTATCAGTGATCAAAATCATTGTACAATTACCGCTGCAATAGATCTGAACATTGAAGAGAGAGCTGTCATACAAAATAACATCCAAAAAGCTGACACTGTGATTGTACTTACATGGGCAAGATCTTTGCGCCCTTTATGTCGCTCGTGTCTCCCTTGCCTTCCACCCTCATACCACCCATCAATTCCCTCTCTGACATGAGCATAGGACTAGGAGAGTCGACCAAGCAACCAATCCTGAACTCAGCTTCCTTGCAGGTCTCCGTAGTGGTCATCGAGGACTCTTCTAAGTACCATTAACTAGCCTTCTAGACCCGGAACAAACTAGCTATCTGGAGTCGACCCATCAAGAACAACAACACCGAATTGACCCAAAACTGGCGAAAAAAAAGAGGGGGCTGCAGAACATAGACTTTAACATCATAATACACTGTACCACTCCGAAGAATTAATCATAGAGCAACAGAGACACTGGGCCTAAGTCACTCCGTGCAGGACATTTACAAAACCATCGTATCGTCTCCGTAATGTTTTGCTTATATTGAATGCAGACGACATATTGCAGGACTGACCATTAATGAAAAACTGGGCCTAACCTACTCAAAGAGCTCATATATAAATTAGCAGTGCCTAGATGCTGCTTCTATGGAGTGCAGACATTACTTCTATGTACGTATATGCCCGCAACAATCAACATTGATTTCATTTAAGTATATATTCAGTTGATATGCATCAGTTAATCACAGCAAATACAACTTCCATTTGCAAGAAGTCGAAATAATCTGTTGAGGCCCCTAGCCCAGCAATTAGTCCAACAAGTTCATTGGGACGAACGGGTCAAACAACATGACTAAGGTTTGGCTTTCCACGGTCCAGGATTTCCTTTACAGAACCTGATGGAAAATCTTGACTTGTCCAATTCAGAGATCATCACAAGTGGGAAACCCAGCTAAGGATGTCTAAATGGAGCTTCCATGACCAGTTAAGATATGATCCAAGGACTCTACTAGTTGAGCTGTCACATATGGCCAAGGTGTTGCCTGAACTAGTTCAAGAGTTGGCTGGATGTGCATCTCATGTCAAGCATCAGGATTTGGTCACAGAACTACCAGGGCCTATAGCATATTCAACACTGACCATGCAAGTTCCAATTTTATAAACCAGATGATTCCAACCAGATCAAAAACTCTTTAAGGAATGCATAGAACTGAGACACCGAGGCACGAAATAATTAAATGAATTCTATTGATCAATTCCAACAAATACAGATCATTCCCCTGCTTAAGGACAATCCTTTTTTCCCAAGAATTGTTGTTAACTATGCTCATCCAGCCTAGCATTCCATAGGGATGAGGGCTTGAATAACATTCAGCATTTATTTCAGACATTTCAAAATGTGATCCTGATTGTCAATATGAACATCCTGTTAATTCGATCTTATACTATCCAACAGCATATCACCTTAATGTTGATTCCTCACCCGAAACCAAGATCATAATGATCATATCATTGAAATTCATCAAAATCGTAGGCAAACAGATGCATCACTCCAACCGGGACAAAACCATTAGCATTGCTGCTGGCGGTGGTGATGTTATCATCATCATTAATAATTATTATCATCAAAATTCAAGATGAAATTGTACACAAGCATCCTTAGATACATCACCATGAAATCCAACCAATTTAGGTATACATCACCATGAAATCCCATTTCCCCCCTAAACTGAAGAAACACCAGAGCTAGGCCTCATTCTAACCTTGTTCACGCAATCAAATCCACACCCGCACTGTGGGCACTCGTAAAAATTATCGATTCCAAAGCTTGCGGAGGCAATCCCCACCGAGAACTCCAGCTCATCATCGACCCTAGACACCTCCACAATGTTCAGCCACAGGAACAGAACCTGCAAACAATAAGAGGCGACACGCAACCATAGTGAGTAATCAAGAGTGTAAGGTGGTGACCAAAATCATTGTTCCGGCAGCGCGTAGGAGCTAAAGGAGGACCTTGACGCTGACACCGCTGAGGCCCGTCAGGCGGTTTTCGGAGATGTAGCCGGCGATGGTGGACTTGTACCTGAGCTGGTAAGAGCCCTCGAGGGAGAAGCCGCAGGAGCCGTCGAGGAAGGCGCGGAACTTGCCGGTGTCCCGGTCCAGCTCGTATCCGGTGACGCCCTTGGGGAGGATACCCACCGGGAAGTTGAACTGCTGCAGGGCCTCGTACGCGGACAGCGAAGTCGCGGGCCGCGTCGACTGGAGGAGAACGAGGATGAGGAGCGAGAGGGTGAGGGAGACGGTGGCAGAGAGTGGTGACGCCGCCATCATCACTCGGTTTCGCTAGGCTGGTCTGGTATCTGGTTTCTCTCTCTAAGAGATTTCAGCTCGGATCGGATTTAGAGAGAGAGAACTGGGGAAACAGAACTTAGGGCGTTCGGTGATGTCAATATGGGCCAACGAATGACGGTGTGACTGTGGGTGGATGGTACACGGGCGAGCAGCGAACAGCGCATCGCAAACGGTGGGAGTTGATTGTATAAAAAATGATTTAGAAAAATAATATTATTAAACCTTAATACGTGGAATCATATTATCAATTTTATACAATAAAATTATTCTGTAATAAGTCAGGAATACTTGCTCATTTTTATGAGCCGCCATCTGATGGTCTTTCGTGCATCTGAGCCACACAATTGGACTCGCCAAAACTTCAAATTGTGGGCTGGCTTTCGGGCCGCTAGGATTGAGTGGGCTGATGCAGTTTGTACAAAGTCAACGAAAGATATGAGAGGAAATCAACCCTCTGATAGTAAGTTGGTGAGGGACGGGACTAGAAAGGAAAGCATGAATTAGTCGGACTTGACCGATTGGACCATACTCGTGTTCAGCCTTTCCATCCTTGCTCTCATCTTGATCAGGATCGCTGCTGTGTTTTATCTTAATCTTAACTGGGGGCGGGCGGGGCCGATCAATTCTCTAGACCCTGTCGCATTTCAGCCTTTAGGCCTAAGTTCGTGTCCCTCTGGGCAGACGGGCATGCCAGCCAGCCGGCCAGCCAGCTCCGGCAACACCTTCAAGCCGAAAATTAGATAATTGATGAGAGACTATTGCCCTCGAGGGCATTATTAGATTGAATGATGCCCTGAAGATCCCTAGCTAGTTATTCAACCGAAATGAAGTCCGCTCACTTATCTTTATTGCCTCTCTAATAAACGGACAAAAAAAGAAAGAAAGAAAGAAAGAAAATGCCGTGACAAGGAGGAGGAGAAAGTATCTCGGGGTTCGAATACGTCATAACCAATAGATGAATTAGCTTAATACTTAATTAATTAACCGGGCTAAACAAAAGCTGTTAGATCGATCTAAACTCTAAGCACGTTTGTATCCATCAACAAGCATGGATGAGAACTACACACAGTTCAAGGAAAAAGAAAACAGAACGAGGAAATTATCCAATCAATCAATCCGTCAATCATTGCCTGTTCTTCTCGAGGAGGCCGATGATGGTGAGGGCACTGTTGCACAGCTGCCGGAACGTCCTACTACGGCGGAACAGGCCCAGCTGGTCGGCGCCAAGCGCGCTGAACGAGGCGTTGTACGAGTCCGAGTCCGCCGCAGCCGTCTGCACCCACTTTCGCAGGTCCGCGTAGTTCCTGACGGTGAGGGCCGCGAGCGAGTCGTCCAGCTGCTGCATGGCGTCGTCGCAGCTATCGACGGTGTCGTTCAGGGCCTGCTGGACCCCTCGCTCCAGGGTCGTGTCGCTCAGCTTCTGTGCTGTTCGCGGTGGCCACCCGGGTCGAGATCAGGGTGAGAGCGCCGAGGTCCGTGCCCAGGGCGTTAGGGTCTGCGCCCAGGTTCGACAGACACAGGTCCCTGTTCTTGCACTGCCCTAAAGACCTCTGCCACGAGGCTCGTCCTGCTGGCCGGGGCCGGCGCCCGAGCTGTGGCTGAGCTGGCGAGGAGGCCGAGGAGGAGGCAGTAGTGTAGAGACCGCTGTCGTGGGTCTCATGTTTGATCGGATGATTCGAGCTTCTTCTCGGTCTCTACCTTGTTTAGGAAATCTTGTAGCGTTAAATACACATTTTACCCTCTGTAAAATATGTCTTTATGCATTTACAAAATTAACCCTCATAAATTTGTGCTGTTAATCGAGTTTATAGCTATACAGGTTAATAATATATATCACTTTTCCTCTGTATCAGGGATGGCACGAAGCAATGAGCTGGACTTAGTAGGGGGCACCAAGCAATGACGAGGTTTTTTTTTTTTATTGAAGATTTTCGAATGACGTATCATTTGATTATTACACATGGTATTTATTGGTAATGAATGGCTCGGTATCCTCCCATCCCTGTAAATTCTATTGCTCATATGTTATAGAAAAGCTCTCGACCATTCACATATTTCAGGAACACATCCATTCTATCATCGCCGCCTCGGCCGCTACCTGGCCTGTCTCCACTAGCAAAACTCCATTCCCGATGACAACCAATAACATTCTCCGTCAGTCTCGAGGTAGTGGACATAAAGCGGGCTAGCCGGATATCTGGCCTAGACAGCCAAGATCTTGCCCGGGAAACCCTACGAAAACCCACGTCGAGAGGGGCGAGCTTCTAGATTCTGAAGTACCCTAAAGTCACAGTCGGCGTTTGCTGCCAGCACAAACGTCCATGGCGTTAGCAACCATCGCTGATTAACGTCCATTGCTTCATTTATTTGCTTATAGAACAATGGGGAGCATATACCAACAAAAGCTCCCGTAATACATATTCCTGTTTGGGACTGCATTTGTTAATAATAATGGAGGAATACCCGGCAAGGGAAATTAGGTAAATGGGGTTAATCTGCTGATCACCCATCATTTTCATGGTAGGCGAAGAAGAAAAACCCCCCCACAAACACAAGAGACATCGAGACCTGGGATTGCGGATATGACTCAGCTGAACCGGTTCAGCATGACTTATTCTAAGTAGATAAATTTATGAACCGGAGAATTTTCTTTCAATATGAGTAAGTGAGTCTCATTAATTAGGATCCTGCACGCCGTGGTGATGGGCACCAGAAGGTACCGATGCCCACAATCATCGCCAAGAACATGAGATTTGGCATGAATCAGAGATCAACCTGTAGAAAAGAATATTAGTATATATATAGAAGGACCGCTGAGAGTCACTGGAAGCCTATCGATGACATATGATGCGAGTGAAACATGTTAAATTGATCAAATTGTTATCCGTGAGTATAATTCTAGCTCAGCTGTTCTAAACAAGATTTTTTTTAAATGGAAAAATGAAAATGCGGTTGGGCAATCTCGTGAGACTGCTGGTTGCATCAAGAATTCCAGGCAGCCTTCAGAAAAAAAAACTCAAATTTGTCCGCAGTGTGATCCTGCTGTAAAACTAACAGCAAACGGATATCCAGAATTGCATTTTCTGAAATCATAGTATACATCGCAAATATCCTTTTTGTATGGGTTTTCTGATGATGTCAATATCAACTTGTGCTAACTCGACTTCAATTGTATCACTTAAGTTAAATGGTTTAATACTACTTTTCATTGAATAATATTTTAAATTTGTGTATTGTGAATAAGAATATATATTAATAGATTTTTAATTTTTAACGTCTCACTAATTCAAGTTCGTATTATTTGGGTATATGCAAATAGCACACCGACAAAAAAGACAGATGAAGTCAAACCAAGCCAGCAGAGCATAAAATGCAACCCACTGCGCCATAAATCCTCTGCTCTGCTACTCCTCAACACTGTCCCCTTCCTTCTCCAGCTTTCAGTACCACCATGAGCGCTCTCAACGGAAGAAACCCCATCTTCTTCTCCAGCCTCTTCCTCTTCCTCTTCCTCTTCTCCTCGCTCGGCCTCATCACCGGAACCCGGCATTACACAGCCCCACTTCTACCCCTAAATGTCCACACCCCCCGGCGGCACTTGCATGAGAAGGTCGCCCGGTCCCACTGCGAGGGAACGCTCTATCCCGAACTGTGCGTCTCGACCGTGGCCTCGTTCCCGGGCCTGGCCTCCAGGTCCCTGCCGCAGGTCATCGCCGCCACCATAAAGCGAACCGCGAGGGATGTCAGGGCCGCCGCCTCCAAGTGCTCCGGCATCGAGCGGAGCTGGTTCAAACGGCTCGGACCCCTCGAGCGGCACGCGCTAGAGGACTGCCGGGAGCTCTTCCAGCACACCGTGGACGAGTTCCAGAATGCACTGCCCAGCCTCTCCGGGACCTCCTCCGCCTCGAAGCACATCGACGACCTGCAGACCCTCTTGAGCGGTGAGTAAGTCTCTGTCACGTCCCGCAGACACAGCAGTCATGGTTTCACGACCTTTCGGTAATGGTTTACGTTCACTAATTTCCCCCGATTTATCATCTCCTACGAAAGAAAAATACGTGTTACGTAAATTTGGCCATGGAAACAATTTTTTTTTCCGGAGTTATAAGGGAAGGCTCATAGGTGGGAATGGGCAAATGAGAGTGAGGATGAAATGAATGCATGAAATTTCATTGGCAGAATTCCAAGAGAAAAAGAGAGAGAGAGAGAGAGAGAGAGAGTTCCTTTTGGAATCTGATCGAGTACACCACTACTGTGTTAAGTTCATATCTAATTATCGATCCATTTTTATTTTAATACTTGTTTGACATTTTGGGTTTACATCATGTGGGCTGTGGGTGGATCCCATTCTGCGCATGCTATAATGCTAACACCCGGAAAACTTCAGTGGATGATTATTTTATGATACTTCATTCTTTTTTCAGAAAATGAATATATACCCTTTTGCTAAGAAGCCTCAATCCAAACTCAATTATCTATAGTATAAATATTGAGTAATATTATTATATTAATTTATTTAAATTATTATAAATTAAAAAATCAATAAATCACACTTATATAAGAGTAATAATAATAATAATAATAATTTTTTTTTTAAAGTAGGCAGGGAATATATTTACAGAACAAATTTCCGATCTCACAGCTGCCATGTCTACAGAGATGTATGGCACCCACCACCCACCAAACCCACTCCCCGACTAGTTTACCTTTGAATATCATCCGAGCAATTTTCTAAATTTCTTTCTTTTTTCCCCTCAGTGTCAGAATTTCCCACTGAGAAAAAAAGGTCTGTCGGCAATTTCCTCCTGCATGTGTATTAATTTGATTAATGTTATAAGAAGAATAAAGGCAGACCTACCATTCGTCCTCTAGTGAGCACAGTTGCAATAGAAGAGCGACCATTTTTCCTTTAGCAAAAGAAACACCTGGGAGGACGACGAATTCCGTACTTGAATCATAGTAAATCGTAATTTGAATCAACATAATATAAGTGGGGGTGAGTCTGACGCATAATAACAATTTCAACCTCAGAACGAAGTGCGATGCCATCGAGGTTAGATGGACTGCGGATTAAAAGAGACCTTATTATGACATGTAAATGTGTACTAATAATAAATGCAGAACGTATAAACTCCGCCCGAGGAATAAGAATATTTTTGCTTGGAACACACACAGAGACAGACATACATACATAGATATATAGACTTTACGTGGATCTCGAGCTTTACATTTCGTCGCTTGGGTCGATTTTCTTCAGGAGCGATGACGAATCAATTCACGTGCCTCGATGGCTTCGCCTACAGCAACACAAACGTGAGGGACAAAATCCAGAAGGGGCTGGTCAGGATCTCCCGCCACGTGAGCAACTCGCTGGTCATGCTGAAGAAGATCCCCGGCGCCAACAAGACCCGGGCGTCGGCGCCGGAGGTGTTCCCCGAGTACGGCAGCCTCCGAGATGGTTTCCCCTCGTGGGTCACGGGGAAGGACAGGAGGCTGCTCCAGACGTCGACTAGTGGGACGAAGTACGACCTCATCGTCGCTCAAGACGGCACCGGGGACTTCACCAACATCAACGATGCCGTCGCAGCCGCCCCTAATTCCAGTACGACTAGGTCCGTGGGAACCCTGTGAATACAAGATTGTGTCCATCGAAAAAAAAAAATCCATAGATCTCAGCTAATTTTTGAATGACTTTTTTGTGAAAGAATTAGAGAAAGGGGGTTGATGGAGATAATATTTAAAATTATGGGCAGGTTTGTGATATATATAAAAGCGGGGGCATACTTTGAGAACGTGGAGGTGATCAGCAAGAAGACGAATCTGATGTTCGTCGGAGACGGCATCGAGAAGACGTGGGTGAAGGGCAACCGGAACGTCGTCGATGGGTGGACTACTTTCCGATCGGCAACCGTTGGTACGTTGCTTTTTCCCTCATGATATATAAGTAAATATTACCCTTTTTCCAATAATTATTATTCTCACCTTTTGGGTTACTAAGTGTTGTGTTTAATTTTATTATATATTATAAGACAAATCTAAAAACATAACAAATAATAAGGACTACTGAAATTGTGGTCGGTCAACTTTTTCTATTTAAAATATGAAGAATTTTAGTAATACCTTTTCTTTTACTATGAACTATCTTATATTTAAAAATTTATTAGATATTGACTAATTTAAACTTAAACTTGATCATCCCATCTAAGGAGTAAAATTATTTAAATATAAATTCATTCAATTTATAATATTTAAATTTAAAAGTTTAGTTAAGAAAAAAATATGTTAATCAATTCAATTAAATTATGTTGGTAATTATAATTGTGTTTGCTGCCTATAAATGCTTCTACCTTTGCTTATCTAACCGTACGATAAATTTATCTTTTTAAAAAATATAATAATTTCACATTTGAAATTATAACTAAAGAAAATTTTATAATTTTAATTTTTTAAAAAATATTTTCTCTTTCTAATATAACCATATTAATCGAATCCAAGCTAAAGCAGAGAGCACAAAAAAAAGTCATTTATTTATTAGATGAAGATAGCTAAATTTACAATATTTATGATTTAGTTAGATAACATAATAAATTAAGATAAACTAGATAATCACGGTTTTTTTAAAATATAAACATATAAATTATTTGTGGGAAGGGCCAATGTAGATTTAGATTTTTGACTTTGCCCCCCGACAAGTTGGACTGAGAGTTGGTGTCCGAGTCCAACCGGGCAGGCAGTCATGAGATAGATCGCACTATTTTCTAATTTATGCCTCGAAACCTTTTTCCGGCCAATACTATTTTTTGAATTTACCGGGGAAATGAATTTATATTTATTTTTTTGGCACGTTATATTATTTATATTTATTTATTCAACACTGTCAAAATTGAAGGACACAGAGCAAACGAAAAGAAAAAAAACTCACTATTTTTTCATTCATTTATAATACATGGGAATAGAAATTTGGAGGCACATGCGGAAACAAAATTAAAAAAATATATATTTGATTTTTTTTAATTAGAAAACGAGAGAAAATCCCAGCAGTCCTGGTAACGTATTATTCCTCGAAATGGTCCACGAATAATCCCCACTATAAATAGGTGATATTTAATATGATTAATTTAAATTGAGGCAAGGGGAGACATAATCGGACCATATTTCAACTTAAATCAATATCGTCCATCAATGATACTCGCTTAATAATATGTAATCACCTGATGCCTGCCCCCTCCATTACAGAGAAATGGCATATACTAAAATTTAGAGATATATTTGCTCATTTTTAGTATTTAAATTTTATATATTTTAAAATTATTCTTTTAGTTATATAAATTTGATTTCGTAATATATTTGAATCTTAATTTTAATGGTATACTATTGTAATAATTATTTACTGATATGACATAATGGTATATTGATAAGTTATTAATATTGCATGTCAATGTGAAAATTTTTGGGTGATGTGTCATGTCATACAAAACTGTTAAATGTTACGTTATTGAATCGTTAAAATTACGATTTAAATATGTTATAAAATCAAATGCGTAGAACTGAAATAATAGTTTTAAAGTAAATATAAGTCATGTGTAAAAAAGATAAAAATACAACACTATAACTGTAGTTCTGCCCAAAATTTTATGAAATGAAAGGGTGCGTTGCGCCCTAATCACCAATAATGCACCATCCTATATTTAATAGTTAAATTTACTTAAATTTTAATCCATTATGATTTATTGAAATTACAAATATTATAAGATATTTAATTAAAAAAAAAGAATAATGTATCGTTCAGTACATGATGGCTCAAAATCTTTTCGAAAAACGAAACCAAAAGCTGAGTTGCACTCTTTCTCTGTCATCGTGAGCATCTAGATGGACACAGGTGAGGATGTACCAGCTGTAAGGCAATTCATCGGTCACCGTCACTTGTCGCATTTAATACCGCAAGTTGGGTCGAAGTACAAACTTGGCTTAACAGATCGTATAAATCTTGGATTGGATGTAGTTCCAATCTCTTAACTAATTTCACGCAAGAAAATGCAACCTACGCGTAAGGAGCACACTAACAAACCACTTCTAATTGGGTAAACACATAGGCTGTCGGTGGTAAGCGGTAACAGTCCCCGCAGATCGCGCTGGGGTGCGTGCAGCGGCCGCACTTGCTCCCAGTTAGTGACCCGTGTCTCGTGCTGATGCATGAACATGAGGAGGCCGCGGGACCGGAAGCTCATTGGCTCATCCCCTGTCGGGCAAAAGAGGTATCATTGTTGGAGTACATGTGTCCTCCTCAGTCCACCATTCGACCATATACATACCCTATCACCGTACCCTAATAATTGATCTCATATTTCTTATGCCATCCTATGATCTCCTAAATCCTTTTATAAGTGAATGAAAGTGAGCACCGGTCAATGGATTTGATATCTACGAGAGTCAGACTCGGATCTTAAGATCTTGGGCGGCGCTAATCTTGTCGAGAAGTGGCGGGAAGTGATTTCCATCGAAGCCATGGGTCTTGGTCTTGGATGGCCTGCCTGGTTGCTTGTCCTTTCCCGATTCGGTGTCCTTTTTTAGTCACATGATGGACATAGGGACATTATCTCTGTCTGAATCTATACGTCTGCCGTATGGGTGAAAGATCTGGATGAACCACCGCGAGTATGGTAGAATAGTTCAGCACTTATCATTTTAATGAGATGATTCGAGTTCGAGTCCCACCTGCTACGGAAAGCTCTTAATCTCTTAAATGGGCCGACTCGGGACGATCCGAACAACTGGATACCGGTGGTTTATACCAAAAAAAGAAGAAAGATCTGGATGTCAGCAATGATATCCCAACAAAAATCAAGCGCATGAAAAGGTATCCTGCTGATTTTCGTGTCAGAAGGAGATGCACATGTGAATACAATGAAAGTATGTTTTATATATATATATATATATTATATGCGTTTCACGGGATATGTAGATCCAAACTTGTGACGTGCTAGTTGTAACTTAACAAGTAGTCGTTTCTTCATATGTTATAATATACACAAACATCATGCATCAATGAGAACAGCATAAGCCGAACTTGTTCTGTTTTCTTAGATATGACAAGAACATATATATATGTATATACACATATAACACATGTACTTGTCTGCACCTCTCTCCACATCTTGGATGTCGTGCCTCCACACCTGAGAAAGTTAATATTACCCTTCACTATTATTTTTAACTCAAATCTTATAAGTTGATTAGCATATTATTATTAATCAGTTGGCTAATTAACTTTAAATTTAAATTAGTTTTATGATTAGTTCACAAAATTATGGATTTGATTCTTTCCTTGAATATACAATCATTGGTATGGTTTCCCACACATGTGTATATGTGCATGCATATATACTTACTTGAATCCACGGGCTCGTAGAGTTGCTTATGGGTTCGAAGACAACTAATTCTTTTCTTAAGCACACAATCATCGGCGAGATCATTTACACATGTATTTACATATGAACTTACCTATTTTCATGGACTTATAGGATTGTTCATGAGTTCAAAAAAAATAAATTCCAAGTTATCTAGAAGATATTGGAATTAGTTTACATCTTGTGGATTTTTAGGTGTCAAAATGGTGCATGCTGCTACTCTTATATGCCCTCTATGATATAGACAAAATACATAATAAATCGATAAAATTGGGAGAACGTGCGCCCGATAGTAAAAGAAGAAGAACAGGACACCATATTATGCCTTCCCTCGATAGAAGAAGCAACATTTTGCGAGTCCTTAATAGTGTTACTCGTATTTTCATGCAGTTCCCGATTTTCTAATGTTCCTATCCAACTCCTGGACCTCGTTATACATGTTACATGACGCCCTATGCGGTGCCGAAACGCGCCGAGCACGTGAAACGACGCTCGTTATGCGGTCTTCGATATTTTCAAGTCCTCATCATCCATGTATTTTTTTGGTATAAACTACCGGTATCCAATTGGATTTTGTTCAGCTGACTAATCCGGATCGCCCTAGGTATGCCCATTTAAGGGGTTAAGAGCTCCCCACCGCATGTGAGACTCGAACTCGAGTTCTCCCATTGAGATGATGAGTGCCGAACCACTTTACCACACCTATGGTGGGTCATCATCAATGTATTTACTACTTATGGCATGCGTATCTGTACATTTTTGTTTTGGGTGCTCGCTGTGTCACTTTGTGTGGCCTTTCTCTGTGTCCACATGTGCATGGGGTTGGTGACTACTCGTCCCGTGAGTTTCCCTGCGTGCAGTGGGACATTAATATATTTCGTTCTTGGAAACTAATGGGTATCTGCATCGCACAGGTTAATTAATTAATTTATTTTCTTTTAAAGGCTCGTGAAGGAGTTTAAATATAAAATTTTGAGTTGACTTTAGTAGAATAATATTCAATCTAATTTCATGGTTTATAGGTGATATTCTGATAAAATATAAATTTTTTTATATGTAATTACTTATAATTTATTTTATCCATACGATGTAAAATAATTTAGTTTAATTTCAGAAAAAAAAAAGCAGAAAGTTATTTTCGAAAATATCCATAGACTTTGATTATTTATAATTAAGAGGATTATGTATTTTCCTGACTTTGCAGGGAAGCTTTTCAAAGGAGAATGTACTTCGGAGTATATTATTTTTAATTTTTGAAAAATAGTAACAAATAGTAAACCACATTTTTCATAGACACGAGCTTATATGTACAATAATTCTCCCTTTCAATTTTATCGAATTTGCTATTAGTTCATAAAGGATATGGACTTATATGGTAATCTGCTTGATATAATATAGAATTTCTACCTGAATTATAATAAATCTGATCACATATTCAAATTAAAAGGTTAAGCTAATGGTGTTATAATATCTAATCTCTTATGTATCATTATCTTTAGCATTATTTTTTAGATATGATATTTCATTTATCAACAAAATAAATAACCGGTACATGTGATTTATTAGTTGGACTCTACATATCTTTTTATTTTATTATTTTTCTTATTTATTTATAAACGTGTGATATTCGTCTCAGTTAAAAAGAAAAAAATTGGTAATGATTCTTATGTAGCTCGATTTTTTGCTGTTTGCAAGTTCGTAGATTCTCGTTTTATTTATCTTTGTAATATGCTCTAATAGTATCATCGCTTAATTTCAGCTGTGGTTGGAAATGGATTCATTGCCAAGGACATAAGCTTCGAGAACTATGCCGGCCCTGAGAAGCACCAAGCCGTGGCCCTCCGAAGCGGTTCCGACCTGTCGATCTTTTACCAGTGCCGCTTCATAGGATACCAAGACACCCTGTACGTGCACTCGCTGCGGCAGTTCTACCGGGAGTGCGACGTCTACGGCACAGTTGACTTCATCTTCGGGAATGCGGCGGCCGTGCTCCAGGACTGCAACCTCTACGCGCGGAGGCCCAGCGAGAACCAGAAGAACATATTCACTGCACAGGGCCGGGACGACCCGAACCAGAACACGGGGATCTCGATCCTCAACTGCAAGGTCGCGGCAGCGTCCGACCTCATCCCGGTGCAGCCGTCCTTCAAGACGTACCTGGGCCGGCCCTGGAAGGAGTACTCGAGGACCGTGTTCATGAAGTCGTACATCGACGACCTGGTCGACCCGGCGGGGTGGCTGGAGTGGGACGGCTCATTCGCCCTGAGCACACTCTACTACGGGGAGTACATGAACACGGGGCCAGGCTCAAGCACGAGCGCCAGGGTGACATGGCCGGGTTACCGGGTCATCAACAGCTCGGCAGAGGCCAGCCAGTTCACCGTAGGGGCGTTTATACAGGGCGATGACTGGCTCAACGGCACCGGGCTCCCGTACTATCCCGGTTTGAGTTGAGCGGCATATTTGGCCACCCTTTTGTGCTTCTGCATTGGTTATAAGGCTACTTCTTATAAGTGGGGAAAACCCCCGAAAATGTCAGCTTCAAGTGTCCATTTGGCAGAGGAGGTGTAATTTGTGCTCAAGGGGGAGCGCCACTTGATCTTTTCAAGCTTGCTTTTGATTTTTCCCTTCAGGGCACTCGAAATAATAAACTGCTTTCGTGATGCGAATGAGGTTATTGCCTTCGTAAAAAGGGAGCTGAGCCCTTTCTGGGACTGTGAGAGCTGTACTGTTGATGTCATTCTCGTTATGGTACTCTCTCCCTTCTCAGGAGCTTGTCTTTGTGTCTGAATTCCTAGAACTGGGGATTATGCTGCCCATAATCTAAAGCTCAAATGGGTAGATTCCTTGGTTCAGTTCTGCTCGATAATGTATTTCGCACATCTCTATTACTTCTCTTTATGTCATATGGGTCCTTTGGGCCGTGTTGTCCGACAACTTGGGCCTAACCCTTCGGTTTGTTCTTCGTTACAAAGTCCATGAAACTGATAGAGGAACACTAGTCCATGGATCAAGAATCGAAGTACCTTTGATCTTTGATCGTATACGGTATCAGCCGTGTAGGCCCGCTCCCTCACACGCCACAGTTCGGAGCTTGCTTTACGAACTCGTGACAGATCAGTAAAACATATATATGGAAGTTTCTATGGTTAAAGCATCACACCATTTAATAGTTTAATTAGACACAAGTGAACTTATAAATAAATTAGAATATGCGAATTTAAGACAGTTAGATTTTTTGGTTATACAAAAAAAAAATAAAAGGAGAGAAGAAGCTATAAGGTGTACCCGCGTGGGAGACTCTGAAACCCTTGACCATAGCGCTCTGCAGGGGCCACTTCCATTATCGCCAAACCATTTCTTCATGGGAATGCATATTTGCTTTGTAGTGTGATCTAAGTACCAATTGAGGTGAAGTTTAAGCTGGACATTGAGGGAAGCAGAGGAAGTCGAGTGTATGCTGAAGAGACTCGGACGCATACCTCTAAATTCTAAATTTGAAATTGAATGCCGGGTTCCCTTAGTACATGGACGGTCGTTTTACCGTGAAAGCTACTCCTGACGACATCTCTGTTACATCTTCTGTTCGTAATTCGTAACGATATCGATCAATCCACCTTCTTCTAGTCATGACATGTTTAATGCAGATTATGAAGGAGATTCAAGGATAGGTCCCATTATTATTATGATTCTTCTGCGGCAGTGTCGAGATTGAACGTCCGAAGCTGCAACAGGAACAAGCTGTGCAGCAGAGGAGGAAGAAGAAGGACAGCAACAAAAGAGATAGGTGGGAATGTTGTGAGAGCATTATTCATTGAACAAGAATACATTCATAATATATGCATGTATACATATGTACACTGGCCACTGCCTTTTAGCACGTGGAAGAATCTCAGAAGCACATGATTTTATGACTCCAATCAATATGCCCCACTCCCTCCTTTTCTCCCTTCCCATGAATTCAGTCAGTTAAAAAATTAAACATTATTAACTTTCTTGATCCAACCAATCGTGGAGACTCCATTGACTTTTGGCAGCACAATGAAAGCCAGTCCCTCACTCGAGCCTCGACACTTCAGGTCTCAGCAGGAGCACGCTGTTGATCGTTAATGCCGTGGACTTTCCCTCCACGTCATGTCAGCTATATTACTACTTGTCATGGGCATAGACTCGGGCGAGACCACTAGGATCCGCATGTCATGTGTATCCTTCAATTTCACGTTATAGTAAATTTTGTAACCAAACATTATAATATATAATATGGCATAGAGTTCGTGTAAAACCACCCGAAAATTAGTTCCAAGCGAATACCACGTGAGTGCTACTCAACATACTGATTGAGTAAATTCTACGTCTTAAATTTTGAAAAAAAATGTAAGAAAAATTATAAAATATATATTAAATTTACTATCCTTTAGTTGATTTTTATGTAAACAGCTTGATGTATATGAGTGATACTTTTTTTTGGGGTTAAATTTTTTGATAACTAGAAACCAATTAAACCCTAACGAACACAAAATTAAACGAGAACAATAAGAAATAATATTTTCTTAGTATGCAATTTTTTTATTTATAAAATTTAAAAGTGACAGTTTACTTAAGAAAAAGGATATCAAATCGAGAATTAAAAATTTAAACTAAAATCAACAAAAATTCAATTTCTGACACCATATATAAAATCCGGAGATTTTTAGACAAAGAAAAACCACTCCAGAGAATGTCAGGCCCCGAAACGAAAAAATTGGACAGCTTGAAACCGGCCAATATTCTACAATTATATTTACAATTTTATTTTATTAATTATAATTATAAACATAATATTCACTTTTCATGGCTCCACTCCCTGATTATACAATTATTCTTCAAATTTATCAATCTTTTCAGTATGATCGAGAAGAATTTATCGTCAATTATTTCATCATTACTCATAACTATTTTATATCTTAATTAATTATAAATGATAACATATCAATAATTTTTTTATTAAAAATAGGGGCATAAAAAACTCACCCAAAAAAGAGCATCAATGATTTTTTCATAACGTAAAATAATTTTTAATATTATATTTTTAGTATGAAAAAATCCGTTTGAAAAAGCCAATACTCAAATATTTATTTTTTTCCCAAAATGTTGATATTTTCTTAAAGAAGGAACAATTATACTTACTGATAATGGAGGTGGAGGGAGAATATAATGTCCCTCGGGAAGATGTCACGTGGGTAGGGCTCATTGACCAAAGTAGACATAAGGTGGGGGAGAGCCTCGCATACCTTCTTACGTGACTGGGGGGCACAAGGCCTGTTAAGTAATTTTTTATTGCAGGTGTTCAAAAATTTTTCCATTCTCTTCCACTCATATTTGAACAGATTTAATTTAAATAAAATAAAATTATATCTGTGTGACTTTTTTATTTTAAAAAAATATTCAACTATCTCATATTAATGAGTTACCCTCAGAATGTACTTTTGTTGTGTGCAACGGCTAAACCCTGGATTGACAGTTCACGCAACCCACGCAGCAGACAGCGTCTCATATATATTTTTTAATGGGTAGGAGGTTTATGAGTAAAAAATAATATTATAAAAATAGAAATAGAGTAAAAGAGTATATAAAATTTTATTATAAAAATTAAATTTATAATTTTTTAGTTATTAAATCGATAATAATATCAATATATTAAATTTCTTCTACTATATCAATACTACTTTTATTAACAGCATTAGCTGCACTTACTTTATGGAAAAATATAAACAACAAAAGACAAAATATTTAATAAAGGTCAACATGATATTAAACCATTAATTTCTTTATTAAATACCAAATAGATGATTTACGAATCGAATTTTAAGTTAAAAGAGTTAAATTATCTCAACTAATTAATGTTGGTTATTTAGAGTTATTATTAATATTTTCATGAATATCAAGACTGTGGAATAAATTTTATTTAAATTAAGCATGGATAGCTTATAAGTTAAAGTGATATTTGTTGTATTTAGTGAAACACAAGTTGTAGATTTTTTTTGTTAAATTAAGCGAATACCGTATTTATTGTGTAAGTTTATTATAATATTATATAATAATAAAGAAATAAATAGATTGTCTATATCAAAATAAATATGGTTGAATTAAGAAAGGTACGTGATGTGAGAAGGTACGTTATGTAATAATACATCTATCAAATGAAAAATGGATAAATATTAATTTTTTAGTTATTTAAAGATTAAAAATATTAAATAAATTATAAAATATTGATTGTTGAATAAAAAATAAAGCAAAAATATATTAACATAGTGTGACCGTCATGTAGATTACTTTCTCCTTAATTAGTAATCCGGGACTTGGTTGTTCGGATCTCTGTGCGTGGAATTTTGATTTCCTCTTTATTTTTACTTTTATCATATTCGCTTGCCAAGAGACAAGGAGTAGTTGTCATATTTCTACTTATCAAATCATCCTTAACAAATATAAATTTAATTAATAAAAATTAAAAATAAGGATTAAATAGTGTAATTACTAATTACATAATTATCATTTAAAAAGCACAACCATACAGATTTTTCTACAAGTTTTTTTATCTACCCTCATATAGAAAATCAATAAAATCATAAATTTAGATTTAAAATTTCAACCTTACCTTATCCATTTTTTTGTGAGAATTGTATTTAATTAATTTAATCACATTTAAATCACTATCTCTAACCAATTTCAATGATCTAAACTGTTGTTGCCAGGCTACTAACTCAAAACACATTGACAAAAGATATGTATCAATGGGAAAAAAATTATTATGCATAATTAATTTAAATGAGAAATTCGTAAACCAATAGTATATTCTATTTATTTTTATTGTTGGAGGATGTGAACTTAATTATTAGCTGTTGTTATCGAGCCGGACGTTACATGGCAGCTTTTTGTTTCCCTCCATCTCTCTCTCTCTCTCTCTCTGCTGCATCTCCGATGTATACAGAGGAAGCGTGAAGAGCGCTTTGCCTGTCACTCTCCTCCTCAGTCCTCTGTCTCTGCTCCCTCGCCGGTGACTTTGGGATTAAAGGGTAGGCTCCCACTTTTTTGGCGCGGCCCAGCGAACAACTGACTCAAGGGATGGCCATTTCTCCTTTTTCGTCTTCTTGCCTCCTTCGATCCCCTGCCACGGCGATTCTGGTGGTCCTCTGTTTGTTCTCCGCTCTGAGGCTCTGTCATGGCTACTACTACACCATCAACAGGCATTCTTTCGGGCACCACCATCGCCCCCACTTCGCCAGGCACAACTACAGGGATGCCCTCGCCAAGTCCATCCTCTTCTTCGAGGGCCAGAGATCCGGGAAGCTGCCCCCCGGTCAGAGGCTCTCTTGGAGGAGGAACTCTGGCCTCTCTGATGGCTCTGCCGCCAATGTATGCCTCTTGTGCTCCACAAACACTGCATTTCATGTTGTCCTTGATATTCCTTTTCTTGTCTCCTGACTCCTCAGATGGGTATTGATATCTAGAGAAGAAATATATTAAAGCCAATGGTCAGCTTATCTGCGGCTGATGCTTTTGGGTGTGTTTACAGAGAGGGTTCTACCCACTTCTTCTTTTATTCCTGAATGGAGTGAGAGAAGTAATTCCACTGCTTTAATTTATGCTTTCTTTAATGCTACGAGGGTATGTTCATTTTCGTTCTTCTTTCATTGTTAGGTGAGGAGCTATGGTTTCCTATTCTTTCCACTCGCAGAAGTATATGAAGTTTGCTTGGATCTTCACTTTTTTTTTCCCTCTAGGGACTGCAACGTGAAATAGATTCTACTCAAATTTTCATGCTTACGAGTAGAAAATATTAAATGTATTTTACTCTTCCTGTTCTCTTGAGTGAATGCGATAAGTATGTACTCATATCTCATTATTATGTTCTGAGAATGAAATATAACCAACTGTTTTGGCTATTCGTAAAGTGCAGGTGGATTTGGTCGGAGGGTACTATGATGCAGGGGACAATGTGAAGTTCGGGTTCCCCATGGCGTTCACCACCACGATGCTTTCATGGAGTGTGATCGAGTTTGGAGGGCTGATGAAGTCTGAGCTCCCAAACGCCAGAGAAGCCATCCGCTGGGCGACCGACTATCTCCTCAAGGCCACTGCCCATCCTGACAGAATCTACGTTCAGGTTCTCTTAGTTTACTGCTCGATCGTCTCTTGATATGCGTAGAGCATATATGTGCATTTTGTAGACATTATTCATAGATGATTCATTAAAAATACTGTAAATTGTATAGATGGATGCTTTACTTTGTGGGGGAGGCATTCTTCTCTTTTGGCATTCACGATTCCACATTTCTTGATTACTGTGGGCAGTCTACGCAGTCTGGGTCAATAATGGCAGTTGATTATCATGGAAATTTCAACGGTGTAATAAATGTAATTTGCCCCGTTTGGAAGCAGTTACTGTTAGAGATATAAGTCCTTCTATAAAGTGGATGCGTGGAAAGTCCTTTCTACCATTTGGTTGGTTTATTCATAAAATTCATGCTGCGACTTCAAGCCTGAACTACAAGGATCTTCGCATTCTCAGGTGATGGGAAGTTAATGGATCCAACCAGGTTGATGTCTCTTTTCCCGCTATTTTGGCTGATAAAACCAACCAAGTTGATAACGTCTCACTGCTAAGGGTGTTTTCATTTTTTTTCTTACTTTACTTCTTAATCAGTCAGTGGTGCAACTGTAGGTTCGTGTTATTTTAGGTCACAAGAGAGGGGAGGCAGACTTTGAGCTTTAGGTTTGTGTCACTTTTTGGTCATAGGTTGGGGATGCCAATAAGGACCATGCTTGCTGGGAGAGGCCTGAAGACATGGACACACCGAGGAATGTCTACAAAGTTGACAAGAACTCTCCCGGGTCCGATGTTGCTGGCGAAACTGCTGCTGCTCTTGCTGCCGCCTCCCTGGTCTTCAGGAGGAGTGATCCCACATACTCGAAGCTCCTTGTGAGAAGAGCGTTAAGGGTATCATTAATCTCGACCAGTCAAATGGGATGAAACTGTAAGAGCCATCGGATCTTGGAAGATAAGGAAATAATATTAAGTGAATTGCTCTTTGGTTGGTTTGCAGGTGTTCCAGTTTGCTGATAAGTACAGGGGACCCTACAGCAATGGGCTGAAGAGAGTTGTGTGTCCTTTCTATTGCTCTTACTCTGGCTACGAGGTAAAGCTGATAATTTCTTTTTACCTTTATAAGGGATTAAAGAAAGAGGGGAAGAAAGTATACCGAAATGACACTTGCCACTCGAGTCCAGTGCCTTATGGTCCAAGGTTGATGGCGATGACAGCGCACTACTTTCTCAAAGCTGACAATTTAGTTCCTCAACTATATTACCTCTCTTTTATGAAGACAAAGCGGATTGACTGGATAAGACTTTGCAGACTAGATTAGACCCACATGGTTCAAGGAGATCACTACTATGTCAATAAAGTGAAACGATCACATTTGATAAAATGCCATGCAATGCACAACAGATATGATATCACGAAAATTCTGAACGAGTGGCTCAATGAAATGGTGTCAGGACGAGTTGCTGTGGGGAGCTGCATGGCTTTTTAAGGCCACAAGGAACCCTGCTTTCCTCAAATATATCCAAATCAATGGGCAAACTCTCGGAGCCGGAGAGTACGACAACACATTCGGTTGGGACAACAAGCATGTGGGTGCAAGAATCCTCCTTTCGAAGGTACAATTCCCCACCATTCACATCTTCCACCTCCCATTTTGAGCGATTTCTCGATTGAATCTGCAGGTAAAAAAAAAATGTGACCCTTTAATAAAAACTGCGTGTGTATCTGTTGGATTGGATTAGGCATTTCTGGTGCAGAAGTTGCAGTCACTGCATGACTACAAAAGCCACGCAGATAACTTCATATGCTCTGTGATGCCAGGGGCTTCTTTCTCTTCTACCCAATACACTCCTGGTACTGTTGTGTCCTGTTCTTAACGGCTACTTTCTCCTTTTATATTGAAGAGAAAAAGACAAATTTTTTTAACTGTTGGGTTAATAACGTCTTGTCTTACTGGAAATTAATGAAGGGGGATTGCTCTTCAAGATGAGCGACAGCAACATGCAGTATGTCACATCGACCTCATTCCTGCTGTTGGCTTATGCCAAGTACTTGAGGTCCGCCCAGAAGGTTGTACACTGTGGCGGCGCCACCGTCACCCCCAGCAGGCTCCGCTCCATCGCCAAGAAACAGGTCATTTACATATGTAATTTAAAGCTGAAATTAATTAATTAATCTCATTCATTTCTCCTTAGTAAATCGATACCATTTAAACATGAATTACTAAAATAATTTGCTGGCAACATGTCCCTCTTTCTTAATCTTCGTCATCTTGCATCAGGTGGACTACTTGTTGGGAGACAACCCCTTGAAGATGTCCTACATGGTCGGATACGGTCCAAGGTACCCGCGGAGGATCCACCACAGGGGCTCTTCCCTTCCGTCGGTCGCCGTCCATCCGGCCAAGATCCAGTGCTCCGCGGGCTTCAGGTTCATGAAGTCCCACTCTCGCAACCCCAATGTCCTAGTGGGCGCCGTCGTCGGTGGGCCTGACAAGAACGACAGGTTCCCTGATCAGCGGTCCGACTACGAGCAGTCCGAGCCCGCCACTTACATCAACGCCCCTCTTGTAGGAGCCCTTGCTTACCTTGCCCATTCCTTCGGTCAGCTCTAAAGGAGAAGACCGGCTTCAGGGCCGAATTCTCGACCCTTTAGGAGGCACGAGCCATATCCAATATCGTTTCCAACATGTTAGGGTGCTTTTTATTTTCTTCTCTTGTTTTCCCCGCACTCTGCGTGATATTAGGATCTGAATCAAATATTGGGACCGAGTCCGAGGAAGACTGGACTCGAGCCCCGAATCTCTTGAGCTCGGAAGCAACTGTGGTCGAGAGTGTATTGGGAGGAGGGCTTCAGTGGGTCTGAGATCAGTATTTTTACAACTACTAAAATTGACACTAATCGCCTTTCTCAATTTTATGCAAATGGTTCTATGGTCAATTTTCATCGGTAAAATTAATGTTTTTATGATCCTTTGATTCCCCACTTTCACCTATAAATGTTAAACGAGCTGCTTTGAACCATAATCGATCTGTCTAAATCGATAATCAACTCGGACTGCCCTTAAATCGGCCTTTAACCGTTTTTATTGGGTTTAGAGCTGTTACGGGCTGACTTTAAGAAATAGATCCAGCATGACTTTTTTTTTTTTGAATTGGCTTGGAACTGTTTGAAAATCGGCCTAAAACCATTGCAAAATTGGCCTAGACCGTTAAAATCATGCAAATTAATTGTTAAATTTTATCAGTTCAATTTAAAAATATATTCAAACCAGCCTAAACTATAATCGGCCTACTTATGAATAGTTCCTGACCGGTTCATATTTTTTTAAATTATAACTTATAAGTAGACATTATGCTTAAAATATTGAATCATAATCGGGCTAAATAATTCCGAGTCAATTTTGAACCGCCATAAATTGCCAATTTAACATCTCTATATTCACCTACCATTTTTAAAACCACTCACACGTTCTGTAACCGAACTGCATGTATAAAAATAAATATAGTTTGCTCCAATAAAGTAATTTTTTTTTTGGGCCAAGATCAAAGTAGACGTGGAGGAGATGGGTTCACCTGTGGGGCGAAACAATGTCGGAGTTTTAATTTCGAAATTGGGAGCCAATAACCATGAAAGTTGATCGGAAAAAAAAGGGTTAAGTGATGGAAGAAATGTCAGTTGCTAATCTTGCACACATATTAATAACTATGATAAATTTTCTCAATAATCACCATCATCTTGTACCATAATTAACATATTACAACGATAATTTCTTTCCATTGTTAATTGTATTCACACCTATAAATATTTAAGTAATACAATGGAGCCATTTTTCTATCATAATTTAAGTTATTACATATTATTATGCTCCTTGTCCGAGACATAAGTGGTAGTGGTACCGTGCGATTCTTCTAATCCGTTCAATTTTCTCCGTGGGAAAGCTGGAAAATCCATCGATGAAGTGAGCACTCTGTACGATCGATGGTGAGGGTGGTCTGTCACGATAATTTTTGGTGTGCTTTATCGACCGAAAACGAGTAATGTCAGTCAAATTTTGGGGTTTTTATTAATATATGTTTGATGGGCGTAGAACTTCCTGTTCAAACGTCGACTGATAACCCTACAATAATATTGCAGTCCGACGTTTGTGGGAAGACAATCACCATTCATAGGAGAAAAGACGAAAACAACTCCCAACCCTAACGTCGGAGAATTTCTTGGGCCAAAAAAAAAAAGTCCAAAAATGGAAAATTCAGAAGCACTATAAAAAGAAGAAAAGATGGGGCACTTCCCCCTCCTGAAATAAAACTAAAAAAAACAGAGTAAAAAACTTAGGTGGGGCGGCATCGGCTTTGTTTCTCTGATCTTGTAGATAGGTATTTTGGGTCGGGGAAGCAAAGCTTCAGCTGAGATCCAGAGGCCCCGAGGTGTCGCAGTAGTTTAACAACATCATGGCCGTGCCGACGAGATCTTCTCGACTGTTCCGAAGGGCTGGTGTTCCGAGCAACGCCGTCATGTTCGGCTTGGCTCTGATAATGCTGTCCTGTGTGACCGAGGTGGCAGCCCGCAGACTGTCCATCTTCAAGGCTCGCGGCCTTGTCGAAGCCGGGGCGACTCCAGGGCCGGCTCCAAAGGCATCTCCAGGGCCAGCTCCGGGGGCGACACCAAAGGCAGCTCCAGCGGCGGCTCCATCTGTGGCTCCCGGGGGGCAGGTCCAGTTGTCGATGTCACCGCCTTTGGCGCCAGGCCGAACGACCCCTTGCTCGATAACGCGCAGGTAATAGCATGTGATTAACGTGTACTCGTCGAAGAAAGGTGACACATACATATACATATATATATTTGTATATCTGTGTGTGTGCAAATGGGATAACAGGGTTGGTTAAATGCATGCAGGCGTTTATTCAAGCGTGGAATGCAGCATGCAAGAACCGGACCGGGCCATCTAAGGTGGTGATCCCACCTGGGAAGTACATTGCCGGGGAGGTCGTGTTCCAAGGCCCATGCACCTCAGGTACGGTCACGGTTGAGGTCCATGGAACCATCACAGCCGTGCCCGACCCCAGCACGTACCCCAATGGTGACTGGTTCACGTTCGAGCTCGTCAACGGCCTTGTGCTCAAGGGCGGAATCTTCGACGCCCAGGGCCAGGCCGTCTGGAAGTACAACGACTGCAAGGCGAACCCCAGCTGCCAACATCTCCCAGTTGTAAGTAACACTCCAGATTTGCTTTTAATTTCTATCCTGTCTCCGGCCTAGGGATTTAGTTCATATCCAACTTTCTTATATTTAATAATTCTTTTAATTATTATTTTCCCTGTTTGGAATTTTATTTCTCTAACTTGCTAAAATGTCGTCCCGGTGCAGTCTCTTCACTTCACCAAATCCCAGAACGTGGTCGTCGACGGGGTGACTTCCCTTAACAGCATGGGCTTCCACACGGCCTTCACATTCTCGTCCAACATCACTGCCACCAACCTCACGATCACCGCCCCGGGCAACAGCCCCAACACTGACGGCATCCACATCAGCACCACCAGCTCCGTCAACATCACCAACACCAACATCGCCACTGGCGACGACTGCCTCGGGATCATCCAGGGCGCCTCCGACATCTCCGTCACTGGCGTGCACTGTGGGCCCGGCCACGGCATCAGGTACACCGTCTCGAATCTCTTAATTTTGACAGGAGCACTGCTAGAATCGCTTCATTTTGAATCTCTACTGGGTGAATTTCACGCTTGTTATATAGCATTGGGAGCCTGGGGAAGTACCCGGACGAGAAGGACGTGACAGGAGTGCACGTGAAGAACTGCACGCTGGTGGGAACCACAAACGGCGTTAGGATTAAGAGCTTCCCGGGGAAGCTGCAGCTCCACGCCTCCAACATCATCTTCGAAGACATCGTCATGGAAGGCGCTCAGAACCCCATCATCATCGACCAGAGCTACGGCATCCGTAACAGCCTCCAGGTAACATATATATATATATATATATATCTCCACCACAAAACCACAAAAACGTTGAACGCTGTTTCTCATATTGTGAGACCGATCCGATCCGATGACACTGTTTGACACCTGTTTCTTTCTCCTGTGTTTGGGAATCAGCCATCGCACGTGAAGGTGAGCGACGTCCACTTCAGGAACATCAGGGGAACCTCAGCCTCGCCCATGGCCGTCTCCCTCTCTTGCAGCTCGCTGTTCCCATGCGAGGGCATCGAGCTGGCCGACATCGACCTGTCATTCGCCGGACCTAAGCCCATCTCAGCCGTGTGCACCAACGCCAAGCCCACCTTCACCGGGAAACAAAACCCCCCTGCCTGTGCCCTTGCTTGAGATTCATCACTCAGCTCAATTGATTAATTGATGACGGCATCATTGCCATTATTCTTTTCCCTTTTTTCCAACTTGGGAAGCATCGTAAATGTAAGAAAAGGTGGCAATAAAGCATCACATGAAATTCCTTTAGTGTTAATGATGGAAGGATATAGTTGATTTTGATATTTCAAGTTCGATTTTTTGAATATTTCTAGCGAAAATAATTCATCATTTTACATGCATTAAAAAAAGAGAGACTAATATTAACATTCTTTAGACAAATCCCATAGGCGTTCTACAACCATAAATATCGAAAATAAAAATCGTTTTCCCTTTATTATTTTCGAATTACATGTTGGCATATTTTTACCTTAAGGGACTCGTAAAACTGCATAACAATGTGGTAAATAGATAGCGATCGACAGCGGGCTAATATTTATATTCTTCGCACGTCGAACCGCTGACATTCACGTACGGTGAGGTGTTGTAGATTGAAGCACGTGGGACGCTCTAATAAGCCAAAGGGAACCCCGAAGGAAAGGCAGGGGATCAGAGGAGAGAGATCCTGCTAGCAACATTATTCCAATTTTCCCACGTGCATGGAACATGCCAGCCGCATCATGCAACTGCCGAGACTGAGTTATGCAACTAGCTACATATATATATATATATATAGTCAGTTCCCATTCTATTTCTGTCAAATACGGTTCTCATATTATATATATATATATATATATAATAATTGTTCTTTATCTCATATAAATCAAAATTTTTACCGCTGAATTCTTGTTTGAGGTTGTCCTCATTTCCCAGCATAGTGCACATTATTATTATTATTATTATAAATAATCATATAGGTATACATTAAGCAAGTCAGTGGCACCTAATACAAAATCTCTGTTACAAGAAATTCTTGCGTGTTCGTATCTCGTCATATAATAGAACGATGATGAGTGAGCTAATGAGCGTCGATCACCCAGTCAAGTGTCGTGAATATCGACGATCTGTGCTTTCTCATCACGTCAATGTGAGCAATGACCGCTTAGAATTTCCTGGTTGAAGTCGATGTGAGGCCATGGATCCATCATGTGTGCAATGTTTCCTAATTGTTCTCCCGAGGTTTCGCTCGATCGTTTCGGAAACAAAGATCGGCATATTTATTAGGAGGAGGATGCAATCCTGTCCTGAAAGTTTCGAGACAACTTATGAGGGATTGATTGCACAGAGCGTCTCATCCTCTCCTGGCAATTACGATCTACATCTGTATTATGGTAACATCCATGTATCAACAGTATGATATAATGACTATTATTCATACAATAAAAATGGACCAATGAATTCTAGCGTTGGCGGTGATTTCTCTCTCAACACTGTAAATAAAAATTATAATCTGGAAATTTAGTAGAATTATGTGATTTAAATATGGATATTTTTTTTCTCCTACTGAACAGGTCATGGGCATAAAAATGATGGGCAGAGGAAGATGTGAATAAAGGGACTATGCCGGTTGAAATTTCTTGACGTCTAGCCTGATAATTTAAACTCACCGTTCAATTTCTTGACGTCTCCATAAGTGATAAATCCGATGCTTCTATGCAGTTCCTGAGAGAACAAGCAGCACTATCTGCAGTTGAAATAACAGCAGACACTCCGAGTGATTTCATCTCTTGACTCTGAAGATGAGACAGGAGTAGAAGAGCTCCCCAGACGTCATAAAGTCAAGAAGTCCATTTGGGACACCATTCTAATGAGTGTGGTAGGAATGGCTTCAACAGAGACTCAGGAAGATGTCATAGCCACTAAAAATGGCAGTGTCCAATCCACAACGGTCAGTGGGAAGCATCACGAGGATGTGCAGGGCCTGAGCTTGACTGCCTGTGGAGAATCATTACCTGTGGGGAGCAGTGTTGCTCAAATGATACAAGCTAATGTTCCTCTGTACGAGGAAGTTTTGCCTGGTCTTGAAAGTTGGCAAACTAGCAAGATTGCTTCTTGGCAGAGTCTCGAAGGGCACTCAATTCAATGGTTTTTTGCATTGATAGAAGAGGTAACTTATTTTCTTTTCCCTCCGTACATTGTCAACAATCAGTTTCTCTCACTTGGTATGTATATCTATATGAACCTCAGGTACAGTTCAAAAGCACAACCTAGTTTATCGCTCTCCTGAGTTGTAAATGTTCATATCAGAATGTCTAACCTTCTTTCTTATGTAATGCATGTATTGTCAGACCTCTACTTGTTTATTCATATCTGATGAATGAGCTATATCAATTTCCAGGTATGATGGCTGAGGTTACTACAGCTTTGGCAGCTGTCGGCATCACCATATGTTCTTTTGTGGTAAGTGATTGTGCCGACCTCCCACAGCCTCGAATTTCTTCTTTTCACTATTCTTGTCCCTTCCTATGTGTCTTATTCCTCCCTTGCTCTGCCCCATAATAAAAGGCCAATATTGACAAGGGCAGAGGGATGGCAGTAATGCTGTTTCATATTGAAGGGAACTAGGATAACCTGGTAATATGCACTTCCATTAATTAGTTCTTCCTTTTGCTTCCCCCATTATTTGTCCCACCATCATGTTTCGTATTTCGATTGTTATTTCACAGTCTTCTTTCCTCCAGATGAATGCATGTTCTAGCATAGATCTGATTCTTGGGGTACTTGGATGGTCCATGGGCTGCAGCTGGCCTAGCTCAACGGAAACCAACCGGCCTCTCGAGTATTGACTGACCGAACAGAGCCAACCTACATCAGCAGCTTGTTGCACTCACCAGAGGACGTGGGTGTTTAGTTTTGTCAGACAGCAGAATTCCCTTTTATATTCTTCCTACAGTTTGGTAAGTAGTGAAAAAAATCTTCTCAAATCATTTTTGTCCGATGCTGAGCCGAAAAATAATGCAGCAGAAGCAGCAGCACTGCCGGAGTCGGCTAGGCATATTCACCTGCTTCCAGGGGCAGTGTATATAGTTAGAGAACAGTAGCGGTAGGGTTTCAGGAGATATACAACTGTATAGATTCTTACTTGTTTTGCGACTTTGGGAGATAAGCAAAGGACCTCACAGATTTTGGTATATCTTTGACCGGATTTGTTACCTATCTGCTTCGAGATGTCTGCGTATCCCGACAATGCTGCTTTGTTAATTGTTCTCACAGGACTGATCTACCTCGAAATCAGATTCTGAGGTAGAGTCGTCTGTCAACTTCCTCTTTGTCATATTCCTCTAATTTTGCTTTCAGACTTAACTTGGCATATGGAGTTTCTTTTTCGAAGCAGTGATCATCACAGGATGCAGTGCCGTTGGCCTGAGAAAGTTCTTCTCTACCATTTCAGAAGCAAGCTTTCCTTCCTCGTCAACATGATCAGTCGACTGAATCAAATGATGTTAATATCGAAATGATCTCCATGAATGCAAATACACTAATATATCAATGGTGGATTAATACCAAGCTCATAGTATGTCTCGGGATTGACCCCGCATGGGCTACCTCGAGTCTTTCTATGTAGAGGATCTCCATCTGAGAACCACTGGAAGGGAAGGAGTGCAGCAAATAAAACCCATTCTTTACGCGAATGATTGCTTGCTTGCTGTGACTGATACTCTGATTCCCTCTACCTCGTTGTTGCTGCTCTGGTCGCGGAGATGGCCATGAGACCCGCTATGCCAGTGGAGCAACCGAGAGAGGTCATCTAAACTGCCTTTAATTTATTTAATAAAATCAGCGTATATATATATATATATTTAAAATTTATAGTCCAACTTTTTTGGATGCAAAGTCATCTGCACCGCAAGAACCGGGTGGTCAAAGGGACAAAGGCCCAAACCCACTCCTTGAAGTTACAGAACAGAAGAGAAAGAATTGTTTCTAAGAGAGACAAGGTGTTTGCAAACCTATTGATGATGCAATTAATAATGAAGCTGAACATTCCACAATTGCTTCTGCAAGAAGTGCAACTGAGCGAGGAAGAAGGGATGTGGCAGAACGAATGCATTGGTGAGGGATGATGACCTCAGCCTTCCAACATTCGGCCAGGAGACAACTGGAACACTGTGGTCACACTTGGAATGCAATTTGGTAGTCTGTAAATGCTCAAAAATATTCTGTCAGAGGGAAGAGACGAAGTGTGTTTCCAAGAAAGAAAAATGGGTGTCATTGGCTCATCTTATGCTAATTTAAGACCTCAAGAAGCTTCCAGGTGAAAACCTGTGTTCATATATTATCATACGCTGTACACAGGTTGACTAACAACTTAACAAGGAAATGAGAAGCGGGGAAGTTGGTGCCTACGGTTTGTTCTCGTCAATCGAACGTAATTGGACACCTGGCAAGCAAAGGCTAAAGTTCTCAATGATGCTTATATGGTTTACGGGGCTCTACTGAATGACTAATGATTTCGTGAAGGCAAAGAGAAGAATCATTGTACAAGACTATGGGATCATAGACACGAGCTAAAGAGAAACAGTCAGGTTCAAGTGTGTACATGCAGACTACATCTTCTCAGATGAATTTGAGAAACTGTAATATAAATATGTTTGGAAGCTTGAAATTCAGCTTCTTGGCAGGACGTGACCTCTACTTGGATTGGATGGCCCATTTCCTAGAAGGGTAACCAGAAGCAGTTCTTAGCTGCACCAACTGTGGTCACATGCAAAAATGTTGAGGTGGAGAATTATAGAGATGGTTGGACATTGTTTCTGAAGAACCCGATGGATGATTCTGGGGATACAATATAAGCAGGAATGGCAACTACATTTCTAACATGCAGAAGGTAATCTTACTTCATTGTTGTACCATGAACTCCTCGGATATATATTTTCAGTGATCTTAAGAAATGCTATTGAAAATCAAATATGCCCTACGCTGGTGGCTGATATATGGAGTACTCTTTGCTAGATGTCATGTACATCAAATACCCAGTAGACTATTCAGATATATCAAGAACTGCTCGTTAACACTAATCCTTTTACATCAATTTGATCGTTCACTTATCTTACATATATAATGTAAACTGCAAGGTCTGGAGGCTGTAATGAGGGAAGCTTGTGCAGGTTCACTGCATAGGTGCTGCTACAGGTGTTTCTGGGCCAGCTCCATCGAGAAGTGGAAGGATATGGACTTCAAGAAAGTTCGGGGGTTGTAGGATTGCTTGAGAAATTGAAGAATGATGAGATCAGGTCACGAATTCGTGGTATGAAAAATGCCCGAAGGACGTAGTGTCTATTTTAAGCTTGCCTCATATGGTTCCGTTCTTCTTCCCTATAGGATCGTAAGTGCTGCCCATCGTATATACCAATCAAGAGGATAAGGGTTTGGAGTTCAACTCTTAATGGGAATACCAACTGATGAGCTGGGCCTATCGGGATGGATATGGAATCCCTGACGTGAAAATACCCGTTAAAAACATTACTCATTTTGAGCGTATTGTTCGCTTTAAGCATAATATGCACGATTTTATTATTGAAAAGGTACCTAAAGCAATGCTTAACGAAAAGGATTAAGTATCAGACGGGATGCTAATACTCGAACTAAATTGATGAAATTTGATACTTACGCCTTCAAGTGTTCGGCGCCCCCCACAAATTCAAAAAACCGAAGTGTTAAAATCATGTGCTCCGGTCATACTGCATTTGTTTGTAGGGAGAGAGCCTCTAGGAGTAGTCCTCTTTACGCCAAATCATACGAGATGATAGCTAGTCTAGCCCTTTGAGCTAAGATTAAAAAAAGAAGAAAACTCGTTCAAATGGGACCCGTAAAATCTCTGCTGTGCAAGACAAGACACTCAAAATCAATCGAAGATCCGTCGGCCGAAATTATGAAAACAAGGTTAGTAATAAGTTCGTAAAGGGTGGATGTCACTGAAAGTTGTGGTCCGAAACCTGTGATGTTATTGACGCTGAGGAAGCAAATTTTGTCTCTGTCTGTGTTTATATGTATATAAAATTAAGGTTGCATGTGCATATATTATACATGTGTGTGTGTGTGGAGTTCAGCTTTTATTGAACAAGAAAGTGAGCTACGTGCCCACTAGATTGGACATACGATGTGCTAAGGTTGATTTCTGGTAAGCTAGTTTCAGAACAATTAATCGTTTATGATATATCAAACCCTAAGCAAGTTGCATCATAATGTAATCATTTTAAGTTCCTCTTTATTTCTATCATTAATATGTTTCAATGAAATATATATATATATATATATAATCACCTGCCCTATCACTCTACTCCCGTTAGAACCACTCGTATCTATAAACTCTTGTTGAGTCAAATTTAATATATACATAGAGAACTTAAATTCACTCGATCATGAATTTTATCAATTCATAAGATTTGTGCTAAAGAATTTTTCTATTAGGAGATAACAAACCAATATATATCACTACATTTTTTGGCATTTTGAAGATTTGCCCTTTGAGTTTACTGGTAATTTCTAAGAGAAAAATATCAGTGAAAAGAAATCCATCGAAAGGGACTTGGACATTGCATAAAATGTTGTCATCGATAAAGGTAATTTGGTGTAGTTGTATGAATTTCAACTCTGGATTGAAGAAACTCACCATAGTTTTAAAAGTCGGACTGGACTAACCTGTTCAATCGGTTCAATTATGAACTGGTCACTCACCTCATTCAGTTCTTAGAAAAAAAAACTCAATTGCACTTTAAATGAGATCAACTCTAGTTGACCGATCAATTCTCCATCAGACCAGTGAACTCAATTAAACTGGTGAAAAAATCAGTCGACTTAAAATTAAAAAAATAAAAATATAATAGAATATACTTATTTTATTTTACTAAACCTATATTTATATTTTATATTAAACTATTATCTAATATAATTGTTATACCAATAATTTTTCTTATAAATCATATTTAATAAATAATATTAATTATATAATATTATAATTAAAATTTCCATTGAACTCCCGATCCAATTCATAAACTCATAAATTCATGCCTACATCGATTCCGAGTCCGATATAGTTTTAAAAACTATAAAACTGACTGTAACTTTATATTTTCCTCATCTTTTATACATATAGATATATATATATTTCGTACTCTAAGGAACTTTTTTTTTATAAAAAAAAACTTGATGTAGTACCACCGTTATTAGTCTAAAATAAAGAGAATGTGGATTTTGATTCTTTTCCATATTCCTCTAGTCTTTTTTTATATTCCTTTTTAAACTTATACCAATTATATATATATATATATGTATGGAAAAGAAAGAGGGAATCTCTTTGTAATTGAAATATATATTATATACTGCCGACATTTGAAACCTTCTCCTTTTGAAGATCAAGTTGGATCCTAAGGCTTTATTTTGATGACGATACAGGCAAGAGCATGTTCAAAGCACACCACAACATCAAGTGGATTTTATTAAATTTAAATTAGATGCCTTTCTATCGACATTGGTCAAGTAGAATATTGATTCCACTCAAGTCACCAAATTAATTAATGACACTAACTAAATTGCTTGCCCTGTAACCCAGAACCTAGTCTCCCCCACCCTACACCCTATTAAAAATTATCCATTTTTTAAAACTAAATTATTACTTTGTCAAAAGCAGGAAATGGACCGTCCCTAGGCCACCCTAGCACGGTCCCAATTGTCAATTTGGCGGCTCACCAAATTACCATTACGAAAATAGCATATCGTGCCATATTTCAAACTATATTCTTCCTAAATTGATCTTTGAAAGTACCTTCCTCTCGGGTTAAAAGATTTCGGCCGGTGAAATCGAGTCGCCTAAACAGGGCTGGAAGTTGTTAAAACAAGGGAATCTACAAAATTTTCATTTTTAATCGAATCACCGACATCAACGTTACACATGTATGCACCCAGCAGCGGATAATGATCCACGCTGAATCTCGAGTACACGCAGATCAGTTAAAGTTATTCGTTTATGGGGATTAATTTCAAAACATATTAGTGCACAATCCCATCCCATGATTAAATAAAATCGAAATGTTCGTTGCCGTTTGAGCAAGCAAATGAATGTGACATAGTGACAATAACACCACTACGTACTCTACCCCCCATAAGACAAAAGAGAAACATCTCAATCAATCCAAGATTTAAAAAAAATAACACAGAAAAAGGAAAGAAACATCTTTTGAATTCCTAATACGAAATTTGTTATATATATATATATATATGATATAATAGAATCAATTATAATATAAATCTTATTTATTTATACAATTTATTCTTAAACCTTAATAAAGAGAAAATGATATCGAATTAACTTAATTTACTTGTATCAATTTTCTCTGTTTTTTTTTTTTTGTTTTGCGCTGAGGTGATCATGGACACGGCCCCAACCACACCCCCGGCCGCCCCCACTTTTTTTTCTTCGAATAAGTTTTTTGGGGGTGGGTCCGAAGTATAAATAATATTGACTTTGCCATCGTCAAATTCCCAAGTGGGCAGTGAGATGAGGTGAATTGGAGAAGATTTGTGAGGTAGGCTCGAGGTTGATTATGTCACGCATTACATCATAGCAGCATGTTCTGGTTGGAATAATGAAAACGTGCATACAAGGTTCTAGTAACCCAGCATCTCATATAAAAATCGAACCTTTAGGTAGAAGCCAATATAGCTCCGCGATGGGATATGCTATTCTCGAGAAGGAGTAGAGATGAACCGGATGAAAGTGTAGAGACGTGATTTCGTCGATGCTATCCACCTAAAATTGCGAAATTCACTGCTTCAACTGCCTTTACAGTGAATTCTTATAAAGAGTTATTGTGTTGAAAGTAATATAAAACAGATAAATATGAGATAAAATTTAAAATTTTGTGTTAAAATTAATATAATAGACTGTAGTTTTAAAAGCTGAATCGGGCTAACCAATTCGATCATGCACTTTAAATGAGGTCAACTCTGGTTGAACCGACAGTTTCTTACTCAGATCAATAAACTCAATTAAATCGATGAGAAAATAAGCAAACTTAGAAAAATAAAAATATATTATAATATACTTATTTTATTTTACTAAATTTATATTTATATTTTATATTAAACTTTTATCTAAGATAATAGTTATATTAATAATTTTTATTATAAATTATATTTAAATTATAATATTATATAAATTTATTTATAATATTATTTATTAAATATACCATTTAACTTAATAAATTTTATATTTATATCAATTTTTAATTTGGTGCAGTTTTAATAACAATATAATAAATTAAAATTTGTGCTTTTCTTTTTTTTTTAAATGGCGATTTACCCAGCCGCCATGCCAATCGACCATAAATTCTTACACGTTTTCTTATGGTGCTGCTAGCCTCTATCAGATGCGCTGTCTTGTAGCTTTAAAGGGCAACTGTGCGTTTAAAAGGATTTGAAATTTAATAATTAATATATTATAATTTTAATTTTTATTATAAAATTTTCTTATATGATTTCGTTTCTTTTCAATTTTTCCTATTTTATTCTACATTCATCAAACTCTTATTATATTTAAATTATAATATTATATAAATTTTATTTATAATATTATTTATAAAATATATCATTCAACTTATTAAATTCTAATCTGATCTATAAATTCATATTATACTAATTTTTATTTAAACATGTTGTAAAAACTATATAATAGACTAAATTTGTGCTTTTCTCTTTTTTTTTTAATGGTGATTTACCCGTACGCCATGCCAATCGACCATAAATTCTTACACATTTTCTTATACTTCTTTTGTCGTAATATATTGATATATAATATTATTATTAATTTAATAATTAAAATATTATAAATTTAATTATTATTATAAAATTTTATTCTACCCTTTATTTTTTTTATATTCTCATTATTTTATTTTAAATTTATAAATTTCTTATATAATAAAAAAAAACATTATAAATGATCTTCTCCAAACCAATCATGACCGAGAGGTTCCCACAGCACCGACAAACAAGATATCCAAAGATCGCTGTGTCGGGGCATCAAGGTACTACTGAACATCACAAATATCATGTCATTTGCGACAAAGTTCACAGCCCTGTTGGCTTCGCAATGGGCCTGAATCTTCCTGATCCTTGAGATAAGATTGTCCAAAGAATTTTTGACCGTTAACTCCACAAAATTAAGAAGAAGATGAAAGTTTAAATTATAATAATATAAAAGTCTCATATTATATTTTTTATTAATTTAAATTTAAATCAAAACATAGAGTAATATCAACCATTTAGGTAGGCTACAGCCACACCTCCTATGAATTTCCCAGTGCAACACATTAGGCTAAAAATCCCAGCACTGTAAAATGTCACTAATTGTTTGTTATTATAAAAGAGATTTAAAAATTAGGACGACCAGGAATAGGGAGTAAGTTCTATTAAATGAGTAATTTGAGAAGGTATCTAATGAGATGGTATTATTACTACATAATATATGGACCGTGTGACATTTCCCCAATAAGATTTTCTGATTTGCTGTAATCATGTCTCTTCATCCCATTCTAACTATTTTTTTATACTTAACAATTAAATTTTAGGATTGAGTTTTCAGAACTCATTTAAAACTTCCTTTCTATATAATAATTAAAGATATTTAATTTCTATGAGGTGATATTATGTCACGTGATGACACAACACAGTTCCCAAGATACCTCCTTGGTAATCCCGTGCTCGGTCTCTTTCTAAATGATGATGTCTGTATTCTTTTTTTTAGAATTCTTAATATGTGAATATATACCTATATCATTATCTGAATAAATTTATATAATAAATTTTATGCGGTAACTTGGGTAAAAAATTATTTTAGATTATTACTTCCAGAGGATGTTTCCTTGCTGTGATAAAAAGAAAGAAAAAAAGAAAATATTTACTCGATCCACACGTCTCTCTCTCTCTCTATACCTCCATCCGCTTCATATATAAGGACTCTGCACCTTATGCTTTCGATCATCGTCATTCATTCGAAGCCTCAACAGCCATTCCTTTTCTCCACCCTCCTGACGTCCTTCTGGCCATCTTCCATTCAAACAAAAACTCTTCATCCCTGAAACCCTTCATTTGACAGCGTGCTCTGTGTCACAACTCTCAAGTCTCTCTCTCATATTTAAGTTTTAAAGCTGTCTGCCTGCTGAAGCTGGATACCAGAAATGTGCGGCGGTGCTATCATCGCTGATCTCATCGCCCGCAACCGGGGGAGCGGCGCCGGCCGCCGCGTCCCCTGTGGCTCCGACTTCTGGCCAAACGTTTCTTTCCTCTCCAAGCCCGCTCCTGCTGATGGCCTCGAATCAAAACAGAGCCAGTTGGCCAGTGATGAGTCGACCCCTCAGAAACGCCCCCAGCTCCCTCACGGTACGGTTTCACGCCCTCATCTGGATTATCCCATCAAGTCGCGGTAGCTCTCTGGGTTCTTTCTTTAGTGTATTTTTGGGTCTCTGAGGAGAATTTCGTCGATCAGGTGGCGTGCAAGAGGAGAAGACGGCCGTGAAGAAGCAGAGGAAGAACCTCTACCGTGGGATCAGGCAGCGCCCATGGGGCAAATGGGCAGCCGAGATCCGCGACCCAAGGAAAGGGGTCCGTGTCTGGCTCGGAACCTTCAACACTGCCGAGGAAGCGGCCCGCGCCTATGACCGTGAGGCCCGCAAGATCCGCGGCAAGAAGGCGAAAGTCAACTTCCCCAACGAGGACGAGGCCGCCCATGTTTTCTCCGCCCAGAGCCACCGCCACCATCCTTCCCCTCAGCTCTCGGCCTACGGCGCAGTTGACGCCGCTCTTTATCAGAACCACTATAGCCCTAACCAGAACTGGACTGGGAAGACCTTCAATTTTGTGTTTGGGCAGTTAAACGCGGGCGGATTCGACGCCTCTGTCCCTGAGCCGGTGGTCGCGTCCAACGAGGAAGTCGGGTCCGGATCCGCATCCGGGTCGGAGGACACGTACTACGAGCCGGTAAAGGCCGTGAAAGCGGAAGAGGTGAAGAAAGAGGAGTCGCCCGATGATAGAGAGGTGCAGAAGCTGTCGGAGGAGCTGATGGCCTACGAGGATTACATGAAGTTCTACCAGTTTCCGTATCTCGAAGGCCAATCCGCGGCGGCCCCGCCTAACCCGGCCCAGGAGAGCGTCGTGGCCGAGCTCTGGAACTTCGAGGACGACGGTGCCCCGGTCACCTCCGCCTCAAATTGATTTTTACCGGTCGTCGCTTGGTGTCCGTCTGTTATCCACCGGTTGTTTAAATGAAATTTTCCGTGTTTGTGTCGGGGGTCTGCGTGTAATTTGGGATACATTGATGGCCATTGTGTATCTTACTCGCTGTTGCTTAGAGGATTGATTAGGATGACAGAAAGCTGTACTGTCAAACCAATGTTTGACCTTATCTTAGTAATTGAAATTGAACGACTTCCATGTGAAATCATGAATACCATTTCAATATATCTCTATGACCCTTGTTACTGAGCCCCTTTTATTTATTCTTTTTTACCTCAATAGATAAAACTCTTATATGGATTTAAATTTAAAATCCTATGTACTATTATACCTTTGTGACGTATGTATTCGATTGAAACAAGGGATTGGTCAACATGACAGTGAATATGCAGTTGGCCGCCTCTGGGCAAAACCCTCCTTGTATAATATTTTACCCTATCAATTAGTTAATTAATATAGTATCATATATTTTTAAAAAATAGACATTGGACAGGCTGTGATATGTGTGAGGCAGGAATTTACCAGAAGTGGGAACGGTGTATGACAAAAACAGCATGCGGTCGATGGTTTTACCTTTTTGGTGGGCGCGCGTGGGATTGGGGGGTGGGGCAGCTGCGGTAATTGCACGTGCGTACCTTCCTCCGCTTTCCGACCTGTCCACTTGTACTGCACGCTATCCGAACTTCGGCATGCGCACGCCCCACGCCGGTCGTCCCGCGTTTAATAACAGTCAATTATAATTAGTTCAAATTAAAAATTGGTATTAATGTAAATTCCTAATTGACCATGAATACTTCCCTAATATTTATCTATATATATATATATGTATAAAAGACAATTTATCCAATTTTATAGTAAAGATTTGAAAAAAATGAATTTTATATAGTGCATTTATTTTATCCAAAATTAAGAGGTTATATATATATATATATATGAATTAATATGTCAAATTTTTGCATAAGAAATATAGTTGGATTTTTTTATTAAAAAATATATTATGACGAATATTAAAATTAAAGGGGAGTCAGCCCAAAATTAATGTGAACGTGAAACTAAATGAGGAAGTACCGGACAAATTACAACAAATGGATAAATGGGTGTTGATTGCCGAGTAGTTACCATAGAACCATATGATATCTTATCTAAATAGACAAAGGGAAGAAGGTTAGGCCCGTACCTACGGCCCATTACAGGTAGAATAGCCCAGCCCAGCCCAGCCCACACAAGTGGGAGCCCCACCTCCGAACCACGAGAAGTGAGATGACGCCGGCTATTTCCATCTCCCACGTAAATGTCTCCGATGTGTACTCAGACGCGTAGATTCGATTACGATGAAACCGGAAGTATCTCAGCCGCCGCAGTTCGCCATTGTGGTTTTATGTACTGGAAGAGACAGCCCGGCTCGAGGACCAAGTACGCCTAATTCGAGAAGCCAGGGCCTGCGTAGAAGCTGCCACACGAAGGGGTGGCCTCGTGGCCTCTGCGGAGTTTGAGGAGCTGTGCACTGAGGCCGAGCAGGCAAGCTGCATTTAGTCATCTACAGATACGTACACGAACACTTCCCCGAGGAGCGGATTGAAGTCGCAGCGGCAATGCAGACTTAAAAAAGAGTGTCATAGTTACTTACAGTTCACATTTACAGGTGATAGCTTCACTAACAAGGTGCAGCTGATCTACCCTACGGGACAAGGCAATGGCTACTTACGAGAGAAGCAGCCTTTGTTATTACCAGACGTAATTTGTAAGCTTGAGGTCGTACCTGGAGAGTGAAGCGGGAACCCGTGCATCCACCGTTTACCGAGCTGAAAATCGAGTGACAGAAAAGATGATGATGTTTATTCATGCATTGGAATTGCCTCGCCGGCTTTCCTTTAATTACAAATTGTGTGTTCACTGCCTTATTAACTTTACCCAACTGCTTGAGCCTCGAGTCAATGCTGCAATTCCCGAGAATCGTGTTCCCGAGAAATCTGCAAATAATGTTATATAGCTCGTTAACCCCTAATCCAACGGGGTTGAAATTCTGTCAAAAAAATCGAACACCAGGGCGCTTGGCTTTCTCCAACTCTGCAAATCAGTCTACAGATTGAACTAGTCATGCAGTTCAATCAGATGGTCCGATCATTTTCTCTGGCACGACAAGATTATCAAATTCTTCACTCGTCAAAACTCCAAGTTGTAGTGCAGCATCCTGCATAGTTCAAGCAAGGGCTGTTAATTAGGCAAAAACAATTGAAGAAAAGTACGACATTTCAACTTCCCTAAGGCAACAACTGAATTTCGCACTAGTTCAGATGTTTTAACAGGCAACCACAATGCTGATGCTCTGACAAATTTGATCAAAAGAATAGCGAGTCGACTTTCAATAGTTATGCAATCATATCTAAATAGCATAACTCAACCTAGCATTGCAGGAAAAACAAATGTAAACGTCACCTTCAACGTAGTTCCCTCCTTATGGGCTTTCTTGGCAACAGCAGCAGCATTATCGTAGCCAATTTTCTGCACAGAACCCATAATGTCATCTCAAGGCAAATATACGAAAAAAGAAAGAAGGGAAGCTACAAAAGAATCAAAGAGTGAAAGCTTACAGGATTTAAGGATGTTACGAGCATCAGTGACTGCAAGCACGTGAAGATCACCCAATATCCGCAAAAGAAAAAAGCTTTAGTTTTTAAAACAGCAACAATGAAGACAACTGTTGTATAACCCTCAATCAACTGACCTCGTGCAGTAATTTTGCTATTCTTTCCCTATTTGCTTGAATCCCTCTTACACAGTTCTTCTCAAAGGAAGCAGAAGCGTCACCAAGTAATCTTAATGACTGCAAAGAAGGAACACATTAACGTAGTAATTCAATAGAGACAAATGTACTAAATTATCATCATAGGATAAAGAAAAGGATTACTAAGGTCATAAGACCAAGAGACGAATTCACCACACATCCTGTAGGAGATACATCTCCAATCCATGAATTGCAGTTGGTAAAAACCAAAAGAACATAAATGAAGATACAACTTGAATACATATTTACTATTATTACAACAAAGATCTGCTAAGTTTGAATCTCCTAATAAACAGGATATCTTATCTAATCCTAACTTCTCTCACGCCCATATAACACCTCTTCTATCAGTTCTACAAATGAAAGACCAATCACCATTTTCATATTAATCAAAACATATAATTGATAAATTATCGCTGAGAACATTGAACTGAGGACCATGTGCCAGGAGATATTTTGGAACAAACTTGAAACTGATTAAAGAACAAAAAACTGCCGGGAGAAGATGTACCTGCAAAAGACCACTAGCAATCATTGGCTTGAAGACATTCAATTCAAAATGACCATTTGAACCACCCACAGAAACAGCAACATGGTTTCCCATCACCTACATTAAATGAAAGGCATCAATCAACTTTGGGTTTTCAAATGATTATGATACAAACAGTCCTTTCCGCAATAAAACAAAACAAAAGAGGAAAGAAGGCTTCAAGACTCAGCACATTTTGACTGCTTTCAAATGGCATACTTGAAATTATTAAATATCAAGGCATTAGAGTATTACCTGTGCACAGACCATGGTCAAAGCCTCACATTGAGTTGGGTTGACCTTTCCCTGCAATTGAACAAATTCCCAAAGGCAGTAGAATTTAGTCTTTAATCTGGCTAATGCATATCTATAGTAAGTAAAATCATAACAAATAAGATGATTCAAGACAGTGAGAGTAATTACAGGCATGATACTGCTGCCTGGCTCATTTTCAGGAAGAATAAGTTCGCCAAGGCCGCAACGTGGACCGCTGAATGTGGAAAAACAAAGTAAATGTAAAACAAAAGATACTGGTAGAATGGAGTAATGAAAGAAGATTGTCAGACTGTTCAGATGTTAAGCAACCTCCCCAACAAACGAATGTCATTAGCAATCTTCATAAGAGAAACAGCAACAGTATTGAGGGCACCACTGGTTTCCACAAAGGCATCATGTGCAGCCTGATAACATAAGAACTCCCACCAAGTGAGATTCTCTCTTTTATACAAAATGCAATAACTTTTAATATTAGTAACCAGTTAACTATTGATTAAAAAAAATGGAAATAGCAATACATAATTAGCAAAGAAACAAACAAAATCGAGTTAAAGGGACACAGATATGAACCAGAGCCTCAAACTTGTTTTCTGCCGTGACAAATGGTAAACTCGTCTCTTCAGCAACTGCTGCAGCTATCTTTGCATCAAACCTAAAGAGGTAAAGTGGAGAATAAGAAGAGACTATATAAACTGAAATAGTACCTGGGAGCAAATAAGAAGAGACTAAAAGAACACAACCAAGAGAAGCACTGTCTTCAGAAAAATCCCAAGTATACACCCATACATGCCTAGACTAGAACAAATGGAAATTTGACCCAGCTTACAAGCTATTATTACTTGCAGGTGCTGTAAATGGTGAAACATATCATCAAATCAAATTAGATATAATGGTTGACATAATAGCTAGTGAAACTATACCAATGAGAATGAGATATGTAGGATAAGAAAAAGGGATCGTAATTCATCTAAGTGGCTCACATAGAAAAGAGGAAAATAGGAAGGGTAAGCACACTAAAGTTGAGATCCACGTACCCTTTCTTGGTGTTCAAACCAGTACCCACAGCAGTCCCGCCCTGTGCAAGCTGCTCAAACATCCACTAGTCAGAAATCTGACAGAAAGGAGATGATGATGCAGAAAAGCCAACATATACATTTCCCACAAACCTGATACATGCGTGGCAAGGTACCACTGACACGGCCAATGCCATATATTACCTGCCATAATATTAAATGATATTTTTAACCATATGAAACATAATGGTTCACTTCCAAATAACACCATATTATGATAATGTAACTCAGAAAGTTAACATAACAGAAAGAGAAGGCACCACAGAGAAGAGAGTACTTGTGTTGAGTAACCACTGAACTCTTGTCCGAGAGTCAATGGAGTTGCATCTTGAGTGTGGGTTCGCCCAATTTTGACAATATCATTAAATTCCACAGACTGCAAGAGAGATATAACATAACAAAGATATCACCCTATAGAAATTTCAGTTTATCATGGCATTAGACACAGCCTCAATGGACGGAGAACAAGACCGAATATGTTCAAACCTCATATCATTCTCATAAAAAATTTCTGATGTCTTAGGAATGTAAAAAAGCATGGAAGCATGATTTAAAAATTATTAGAAAAAAATTGCAAGCCGTCAGGAATCTAGAAAGTGAACAGACATCTAACATCCATCCATGCAGCATAAAAAGACATTTAGCCAAACAAAATACAATAAGACATTGCAAGAATAAGCTGATGATGTACAGACACAATTGTTAATGAAAGTAAAACTACCAGTTCTCAATAGAAAAAAATAAACAAAAAAGAAGAAGATAACACATTACATACAAAAGTAGCAAAAAATAAATGTCGCAATTCAATTTGAACTAAAAGATATTCAACCTTTGAATGCAAAGTAGAGTGCAAGGTCTTCAAATTAGGTAGCAACCTCGAATTGATTTCCATTGCAGCTGCAATGTGCATCACCTGAAGAAAGAGGAACAAAATAACTACTAAAGGAAAAGAGATGTCTATTCTTCTCATTTCTTGATAAACTGTAACACATTGCAGACAGTTATGAGGAGCACTATTGCTTCAAGTAAATATGCATGTTAACATATGATAATTCATGAAGCAATGGGCTTGGTCTGGAATTCATAAAGAACCAAGAGGAAAATGAGAAATATAATTTCCATTTTTTCATTGAATATGAGCAATACAATGTCACATTCATATTCAGATGGATTAATTGGAAGAGGTACAGTAAAGAGGCTACAAGGGGAGTGACTCTACATGGGCATTACTCACAGAACCATCTTTTCCTGGTACAATGGGGTATATAGATGGAACTTTGATGTACTTTTAAGATATATAATAGCTGCACCAGCTTGTTTCCAAAACAAGCTCTTTGATCCCTTTCACCTTCGTTGACACATTCCCATTAAGCAACCTCTTGGTACTTCTAGTAATGGAAGGGCTCTTATCTACCATTTAGAAAGAAATAATCCCAAAAGGCTAATGCTAACTTCCAGAACAAAGAGCATGAACATTACCGTGGGAAAAGTGTCGTTAGAAGATTGAGATCTGTTGACATGGTCATTTGGATGCACAGACTTCTCTCCACGCTTGTGACCAAGGATTTCCGCAGCCCTATTTGCAATGACCTACAAGAATCCAACAACATGAAATAGGTTACGGAGGATTCTATAAAAGAATTACAATTCCCAATTCTTATAGTGCATGGTAAAAGGAAACTCATAACAGAAATTCAACAAGAATGCTTTCCATATTCATGGACAAACCAACAACAAAAGACACCAAAGATCATATTTCTAAAAGATTATAATTTAAAGAATGTCTGTGCATGTTTGATTCATAAAATCTTTTAATTTTGCATATAAAAATGGAACTAAATTTCAAATTGCAACTTCATACCATGGAATAGGCAAACATATAGACTTTAGTTGATATGTATTATCTAAGTCGGTGCAAACATGCTAGGAAAGCTATAACTATCATGTCAGAGCTAAAGATACGGAAACACACCTGCAAAACAATAATCAGATGTCAACGTGCCTGGATTTGTTTGCACACAGTAGCTAATGCAACTTTTCTGAGTAGTAGATGCAAAAATTTTGATAAATTCAAGCCCTAAATCATTTTATCATTCCAAACATAAGGAAAATTACAGCACCATGATACTGCCTATCACCAGCAGTTCAATATTGCACAAAGTTATGATAGAAACTGAAACCTCTCCACCTAAAGGCATTGATGTATCGTGGGAGCATATATGGTAACAGAGTATAATCATAAAAGTCTCCCTTTGAATGTCACTGAAATACAATATGTAGAGCAATTAACAGATTTTTGCAGCATATCCTAAGTAACTGAATGAAACCCAAAAAAAAAAATGTTGTGCATCTAAATATAATGAAATCACCTCGTTGGCATTCATGTTACTTTGAGTGCCACTGCCAGTTTGCCATATGACCAGGGGAAAGTGATCATTTAATTTCCCCTCGGCAACTTCTTGTGCTGCTTGCATTATTGCTTTCCCAATGTTTGAATCAAGTCCATAATCCATGTTGACCTGCAGCAACAAATGCCATAAATACTCCTTAAAGGCAGGACTAAAGACAAAGATTTCTGGTTAATTAAATAGAAAAATAAAGTTCAAGTAACTCAGACAACACTATCTGGGCAAATCACATGATCTTCAGGATTAACGCAACTCAAAATTATTACTTTCTCAGAATTTAATCAATGGCTTCTGTTGATATCAAAGCAGCATGCCTAAGAAAGCATGTCCAATGGACAGTGATAAATTAGGCTCCCAGACAACCTCAAAGTCTTCATGCAACAACTCCAATGAGAAGAAAGAAGAAGGCTTTTAAGAGACCCTCCAAATGACAAAAATAATATTGCTAATGAGATCTGAAGAAGCTCAGGCTGGATATTCATCCAACTGAATCCATCAACAACTAAACTTAAATATCAAGGGCTTGTTTGTAATATTGAGAGACAAGTTTGTTGCTTTACGTACGAAATAAGTTCCACACTTCATAATAACAACAGGATATGCTACAATTGTGCAAGATTTCAACCTTGGCAGCACACTTTTTGAGGATGCCAAAGGCGCGGATAATCGGCTCAGGCATCCGTTCACGCTCTCCCCCAATCTCAAAGTTCTGGAGCGACCTCTGCGTCTGAGCACCCCACAGCCTGACATACCCAATACCTCACGAATCAGCATCAGATACGTAACACACAAATTTACAATTCTTACAACACAGCTGTGCAGTAAGAAGGTATACAGACTTGTCAGAGGGAACTAAGATGGGGCCAAAAGTGTCTCGTTCCTCCCTGAAAGCAGTCGAGTAGGACCGCAAATAGGTGGAGAAACGCAGAGCTCCCAAAAGCTGGGTCGTCGCCCCTGATCCGCCAGAGGCGCGCCTCGACACGATATACATTGCCATATCTGCTCCTCTTCAGCCCTGCAGCGCATTCACGACACATCACGCGGCTATGCGGGATAATATATATGCACAATCGTCCGACGACTAATGAAGAGTAGTACGATAATGGAGGAAGGAGCCGAGAACGGATCAAACCTAAGCGCGACGGAAGACCAGAAGAGCTGTAGAAGAAAAAGAGACGATGAGTAAGAGGTTGAAATGAGAGAGGGAAGGAACGCCAATCGCAGTGCAGTCACCGAGGAGATTGGTCAGAAGTAACAGGGGGAAGGGTCCAAGGCTGCAGCTTTGCAAAGAAAGGTCTCAAAAAAATTGGAGTGATAAATAAATAAATAAACAAACAAATTCAATTCGACATTTGTTTATATTCATGAATAATTTGTAAATTCATGAAATTTTATTAAAGTTAATCCAGTTGGATTGGTCTACTAGAGTGATGTTTCTTTCAACCAATAATCTGTAGAGCAATTATATTCTAGGGTTCTACCTTATGGCCATTGGCTACGGACCAAAAAGGGAAAGAAAAAAATAATTAATGATAAATGATTGTTATTCTATGTTCATGGGCACCATTCAGTTTGCCCTTCTAAGGAAATCATAGCTGATTCTACCCTGTGACCTCTGTTACCACCAAGATTCATTGTTTAATTAGCCTCGTCAAAATCCACGTCCAACTTCCATGATCAGTATCACCTGCTAGGAAGTTAATGGGGTTGCATGACAAGTGCTACACTTGATTGGCATGGCACCCATCTATAAAAACGTTCATAGTCACGGTGATAGACACTAGTTGAATGTTAGTGACCAAAGCGATACATTGCATATTAATCCGTGGCGTTCTTGGAAGAGAATCTCTTGTCTACCTCCAACAGTGATTCCGACGTTGGGGCAGAGAAAACCCAACCAAATGCCGAAACAAAAGTCAATGTCGCAAACCCAACAAGACAGTTCAGCAAATCCTGAAATCAGAAGAAACTTCCCAAAGCTATGATCCAGTGCACAGAGTTCGAGAAAGATCAACGATATCCATCATCATCAAATTTTGATCTATGCAGAGTTACAGATTCTTTAATGATGGCAATGAAGGCAGGCAGTGGCAGCTGTGATGAATTTTCCTAAATCTAAGACAAACCAAATCCTTATCTGTAATCCCGATTTTTATGTCAGTTGGTTTTCCCGGCCTCCCCATGTGTGAGGCTGTTGATCAGGAGGTCACAATTTGAGAAGGAAGCGGTGGATCATCTCAAAACTGGTGAAGGTTATGACAGCTGCAGGAGTGGTTCGTATGAGGTTGGTGGCGCACCCACGGTAAAAGCCTGGGACGCCCTCCTGCTGGAACACTTTCTTGATGCAGTCAAGTACACCAGCGTATTGCTTCTCGGTGTGGTGGCCTTGTTCTTGGAGCCTTGCACGCACCACCTACAAAGCAATAAGATTACATCAAATAAACCACATCATTCTCTCTTTTCGCAATCTCTTTCTCCCTTTCTCAAATTATATAACTGTCTGACATAGAAACACAGGGTAAACACTTTCAGCTCATCAGAGTAGTGTAATACTGCAGGGTACTGTGGCCATGAATCAATCTAGAAGCACCTTTGGAGGGGCCAAATTAAAATCTAAAGTCAGGGTTGGGGATGGTACAGACAAGACTGGCTCAATAATTATATGAAAAAGAAATTCAGAGCCATCTGTTACAAAATTTATTCGAGGCAAAAATAACGTTTCTCACCTGGAAAACCGCAAGTCGTGAATATGATAGAATAGGCAGCAAGTGAAGTTTGCAAGCATCTATCAGTGATGAAGAAGGTGTGGAACTACAACTGATCACTGGATCAAATTTTGCAGCACTTTGTTTGGACTTCATCAATTTTTAAGGGTCTTTTATTCATGAATCAGCAATGAAATGACAGGATAGGTGTACATGCATAATACGAGCTTTAAGTTACATGGTCCTTGGTAGGGCTCTAGATTATGCAGGAAATCGATTATTAGAAAAGGATTAAGCAAACATCAAAATGAAGAATAAGAATGGTTAAACGCCGTAAAAATTTCCAAGACAGCGAATAATACATGAAACAGTTGTTAATACAGCACATTCAGAAGAGATGTGAGCATAGAAAAAAAATAATTTAATAAAAGATGTGAGGAAAAAAGCAATTTTTCAATTTGATGACATACCTCGTGTGGGTATGTCAACGTAGAAGCAAATATTTTAGAGACTGAGGAAGCAGCAGCAACATCTCTTGCACCGAGTTTATCCATAGTAGTGTTTTCTGTTTACAAATAATATACTTTTCATCAGCAATCAAAGTTTATCATGTCTATATGGGTGACTAGAAATTTGATTAGCAGTAACCTCGATCCGCCAGGTATATTTTAATTTTCTCATATGCTGGAAACTGTATGGCCACATGACTAGTACCTGCCAGCGCAGGGACAAAACCACTGACAAACACAATACCAAATTACATTGACTTTCTTTGCAGAAACATAGTATTTGGGCATAAAATGTATGCACATAAAGTCTCTATATTTGGCATGAGATAACAAACCTGTACAATCCACGGATTCCCTCCTCATGTGCTATTCTCCTCAAAGCAGACAGTGTGCTCCTATATGGCACAATCCCTGGACGCATCCCTTGAGTCTAAATAAGAGGGGCAAAAAAAATGTAACTACTTTCCAATCCAAGACTTTTGTACTTCAGCCAAGTTCAAACAACCCGCTAAATTAGTTCCTAGTATTAAGTATGACAAAATGCATGCTCATATTTCTTTCATTTAAAACATTTTCTGTCATATCAAGATCTGATATAGATTGATATTACATTGTGAAACATTTAGAAATGAAACCGTATTAATGTTCAGGAAACAAAAATTAGGACCAATGGACCAAGCAAATGGATGGGGTATGGAAGGGGAAAAGGGGAATTTTCTATAGTTATCCTTAACAAGTATCAATTTATGGCAGCACTGTGATTAGATGAAGTCTGAACTCAAGGCATCTCTAAGAATGTTGTTGAGAATGGTTGGCAAGACTTGCATCAGAGTAGAATGACAATACTTTGCAGTGCTCAAGAAAAGCTGGGAAACTGAGGACAATCACTGCAGAAAATAACTGAGAGATATGGAAGTATGGATACCATGCTACACCTAAAAACCTTTTTCTCCCATCCCGTTGCCCAGTATATGATAGAACAGAAATTTGCATATATGTATAATGTCTGAGAGGCTCACTTGAAGTCTTGTTTTCACAACCCAGAGGGGATTAGTAGTAATTGCTGTAGCAGCACCAGCACCAGAAGCAGCTACCATATTTGCTCCAACAGATAGATGATTTGTATCTGCATTTGCACCAGTATAGGCAAATAATCTTAACAAAATTCACTGTCTAAACATGAATTGGTTAAATTCTCTGTTCAATTACGAACATTTATACTTACCATTGGCGCCAAGTAAACTTTTAAGCTGCTCATATATCGTGAAATACACCTGTAAAACAGAACAATGTCATTAATTTCATCCAAGGAATAATGAATAGAAAAATCCCATCCTCAACATGAAGCACGGAAAATTGTAGTGGTACAAGTGGTTTATGAATGGATGACAGGAATTTTAAAAACAACATGCATGCTGCAGTTTAAGCAAAACAGAATCTGCAGCAGTATGACCATTCATATTCATAGGATTAATTGCAAAGCAAGAGCTATCCCGTGCAGTATTCATTGTCTAAGCCATTACTGTTAGATCAGGGCTCAGAGTGGATTTATCCTCCTCTAGCAGATGTTAGTCAATTTCTATAACAGTTAACCCCATGCGGCAGTAGTTTGCACTAACATGACAGCATGTGCTCAATGGAGTTGCTACATTTACTATAAAATCCTGGTATTCTTGTTAGAATCAAACGTATGCATGTCAAGAGAAAACTGCAAGCAGACAATTCTTGGTCATTGTGCACTATCATAGAATTGCGACCAGCAAAATGCCACAGTACAATACTGGGTCCATTTTGCTCTAATTTTTTGACATAAATGAAGTTTATCCAAATAGGCTCATCAGTTATTGTCACCTAATGGCTAATGGATACAAAGATTTTCCAGTGGCCTGAGGGGCAATATTAGATACTCGGCAGGATTTCTTCCACGGTAAAAATGCCTAAGGAGCATGACGCATATTGCATTTCGAGATGTCACTTTTCCATGAAGGCATAGCATAATATGTGCAGGCAGTCAGGATCTAGAGGTTAAAAAGCAATCAACTTCGGCAAATTCCTGCAACAGAACATGGCTTATGATTGAAACCAAATGAATATGAAAGGGATAGACTCACTGCCCAGTTCGGGAGTAAAGCCAGTACAGTGGGGGTGAGCCCGCGATACATCCCCCGGATGCCTTCTTTCTGAAATATTTGTTCCAAGCTACCAACTATAAGACTACCTAACCATATGAAATATATGAAAACAGAACAAGCTTTCTGTTAAGACTGTAGTGATACAAACACTGAGGCTGGCTTTCAATTGCAAGGGCTGCAACAGGAATCCACATATCCAACAATCAATTTTTCCAGTCGCAAAGATGAAAAGCATACCTTTAATGCTGTCTCTACCCGGGCTTGCCAGTCCATGGACTTGAAATCTAGTCTTAATAACATCTAAAGGGCACACAAACGTAGCAGCAATAACACCTACAACATATTTTCATAGTCAATCAACTGATCAGTCCCAAAATTTCGTCTCCAAGCTAACATGGCAGAGACAGACACGATATTAAAGGTCAGACGGAATTGTTTTAGACTCAAGAAACCGTAATTGACCTCGTCAACCACAGTTCCAAGATCAATCTCAACTCTTTCATGTTCCTATTAAATCAGGTTCTCCAAAAACGAGCAATCCCATGAAGTTGGACACGAGGAATGTACCGGCAACGGCGCCTGCACCAGCATGGCAGATCAGGCCCCTGGAGCTAGGGGCATGAGCGTCTGGCGACATGGCAGAGTCCTTGCACGGCGCAAACGAGAGAACGCGGGGATCTCGAAGCGGAGTCGACGTAGTCCTCTCTCGAGGTGGAGATCACCGAGGTCCAGAGACGCATGGCAAGAGAGAGGTGGGGCGGGAGAGTTTCCAGAGGCAGGGGAGAGGCGGTGACAGCAGAATCGAACGTGAAGGACCAGGACTCAGGCAACAAGGGGAGAAACGGAGACCGAGTCAGTGAAGTGCTTCGATGAGATCGAGTGAAATCGACAGGTGGAGATCAGAGGAAGACGACGAAGGCATAAGTCATCTCTGACTACTCCTTTCTCACTTTATTATTTATTTAATTAATTTCATACAATTTTTTAAAATAAAAATAACATATTCCGAGGCTTTTGTGGAATTCCAGGTTCTCTGTCATCACGAGCCAATCACTTCAGACCATGCGATTCGCCACAAATGGGCCCCACTTTCTTGGGAGTGGTAGGTACAGTAATTAATCTTCAACATTGATACCAACACGTGCCCTTTTTAATCAATGTATCGATTACTAATATTGGATGATTTCTCACAATTTTTTAATAGGTATTTTAATTTAAGTCTCCTAAAATAAAATAATTTATGTTAAAGTATTCTATTATTTACTGAATCGATGTGTAGATTGAGACTATTCATGTCAAGTGACAGTATTTAAATATCATTCAAAAATAATTACGAAATACATGACAAAAGAAATAATTTTTAATCTAGCCAATGGCGGGTGCGGCCAATAATAAAAATTTACTTATCTTCATAAAACTCTAATTTTTTTTATCAAATTCCATAAATTTTCATTATCATCTTAGTCAATTGCACTTATTTAGCAAAAAAAGGTTAAAATATTTTGGCAATTTATCGTCCGGTCCAGAGTTGTATAGTTGGAAGTTGGTCTTCACTGCAACTGCAACTGGTCGGAATCTCAAACCAATTATGATACAGACCGATATTTGGCTAAAAAAAAAATGTTGGCCTCTCTGGGATTGGGCAGCAACATAAATTATATCGAATTTTTGACTCAGGAGTCAGGTACATAGATAAGATGAAACATTGCATCAATTAGTTCTCACGTGACACATTTATGGAAATATACTCATGCATACATACACACACACACACATATATGTACACGTTAATGAAGAGCAGAGCCGGACGCGCCACCTGTCGTCACACTGCGACAACCCATTTTTCCTCCCCAACTCCCAAGGCAGGTGACACGGATTTCGGCCGAAAGATAAAATAAAATAAAATAAAAACAAAAATAAATGAATGAATAGGGAGAGATCCGAATGTGGCGATCGGGTTTGGGTGCCTTGAAACCTTATAATTTTTAGGTTATTCGAATTTTATTATATAAACGTTTGATTTAAAACTGTGAAATTAGATCTATATCATTGAATGTGAGAAATGGATCAGACCCTATCCCAATTGTATAATACACAATACGTTTTTAGTATGTTGTTGGAACTTCATTACCATATTAACCATAACTGAATGAGTATTTTGAGAATTATTTTAAAAAATAATTTATTTGGTTTTATGGACCTATCAGGTAGTTTTGGGCCGAGAAAATCTATCCGACACAATCAGATGAATTTTCGGGCCCATAGGATGGCCTGGATACGGTGTCGGGCCTGTACTGGGCTATCAGGGAAAGCCAGGACAACCGATAACCCAGGCGAGGGTTAGAGTCATGTCTTGTCCGTGGTTAATGTTTGGTTGGCTACGTGACTACGTCGCCGAATCAGAGGCAGCGCCCACCTTGTCCCGGAAAACCTTATCTTCGATCACCGGCAGGATTCCCTTTGCCTCCTGAGACTGAAGGTGAGCGGACGCTGAGCTGTTCCTCTTCGCGATTTTACCCCGCATAAATTACCTATTGACTATAAGAGATATCTCCCAGCCCTGCTACTCTTCTCTCTGTTCCATGTTGTTTCTGGTTGAGCAAGATTTGTTCTGTTTTGTTTCTACCTTGAAGAGCAGTTTTTCTGTTAGTCGGGTCACTCATTCGCTGACATCATCGATGTGGAAAGGAGCTGAGCCTGAGGATTCAGTGGGATGAGGCCGAGAGATGTGATTTTGAATCAGATGAGTTCGGTAGTCGAACATGTCCACTTTGTCTATGGGAAAGGAAGAAACACTCACGAAGTTTTTTGCCATCTAGGTGGGAGGTACTAGGATTTTGAAACAGGGTTTGGGTCTCATTCGAGATGAACTGAGGACAGGAGTTTAGTAATTAGTGGGATGAAAGGAACAAAATTCTATCAAATTTGGGAGGAGAAAACCAACATAAGTCGGTCGCCTCTTCCTTAAGTACGCTAAAGTTGGAATCTTATGATTGCAGGTCCATTGAGTTCCGGATCACATGTATATACACCAGAAAGATAATTGGGAAGAGATCCTTTTTCCACCTGTTACTTTTTGTCTTGCATGTCGACATCTGAGTTTGTACATTCCTTGTATTCGCAGTACATTTTCAACTGACAGTTATACCTGATTCCGATTCTTGAAGCGAATCTTTGTTTCCCCACTCTCCACCCCCCTTTGCGTGTAGTACTTGCAAGCAGCTTGTACTAAGAAGAGAGCCCAAAATGATTGATCCCCGCAGCTGACAATTTCCATGTTTTTACATAGTAAATATGGGCCTTGAGGCCCTGGCTACCAATGATCGTCTCAGGACGGTTTGGACACCGGAGATGGACCGGTACTTCATCGATCTAATGCTGGAGCAGGTCAGCAGGGGGAATCGAATCGATGACAACTTGTTCAGCAAGCGAGCATGGAAGCACATGGTATCGATGTTCAATGTGAAGTTCAGATCCCACTATGAGAAGGACATCCTTAAGAACCGCCACAAGTCTCTCAGGAATATGTACAGGGCAATCAGGAATCTCCTGGACCAGTCTGGCTTCTACTGGGATGATACCCGTCGAATGGTGACCGCTGAGAACAACATGTGGGATGAGTATATCAAGGTTCCCATGAACTTGATCACAATGATGATAACATCCATTATCTTCCCTTTTCTCTGATCTTTTTCCATTGATATATGCTATTCCAGGCACATCCTGATGCACGCGCATACAGGATCAAGAGTGTTCCATATTACAAAGATTTATGTCTGATCTATGGAAATACATCATGTAAACAGAAAGGTTGGTTCTTGCTCTGTCCTCCTCCTTTATGGTGAATAAATTCGGTAGAGGTCAGGCAAAGGAAATTGCATTTTGCCGGCAAAATACTGTTATTGTTTTCAGTTTGATAATGGGAACAACTAATTTCTGCATCAGAGTTGTCCTCGCACACATTAGATGCTGAAGTAACTGCACCTATCAACCCTGATGGTATAACGGCTGAAAGCATGGACTCGCTGAATGGTATCTCAATCGATGAGGACTTCAGTATTTCCATTTCTGATGGGGTCTCTGCAGCTCCACCAGATGTGATTATGCAATCCCGTATGGGCGGTCGTACCCGAACTTACTGGGAGCCTCCTATGGACCGATACTTTATTGACCTCATGCTGGATCAAGTGCGAAGGGGCAACCAGGTCGATGGCATCTTTTTGAAACAGGCATGGAGTGAGATGGTAGACTCATTCAATGCAAAGTTCGGGTTCTGCCACGAGATAGACATCCTGAAGAACCGATACAAGACCCTGAGGCGGCAGTATAACGTGATAAGGAAATTGCTAGAACTGGATGGGTTTTGCTGGGATGATTCTCGCCAGATGGTGATTGCCGATGATTATGTTTGGCAGGATTATATCAAGGTAAAGACATTCCCTCCACTTGTGCTGTGCTGTTGCTGATGTTTAGGTAAGTTCCAGGGCAGCATTAATTTTGTTGGTGTTAGTGAGAAGAACGGAAGCATAAATCTGTGGTTGAAATTGGTTGGTCCTCATATTCAATAGCAATGAAACGTGTTATTAGTTTAGCGTGTGAATACATTAGACATGATGGTCCACCTCGCTCCTAGATGATCTCATAGGGTCCTAAGGTTCCCATTAATACTCTTACTTCCTCTATTTTGGCATTTGAAAGTATTTCTCAACAGAACATAAAAGGAGAACTCATGACAACAATCGCTTCTTTGGGTATTCCAGCTTGTAATTTGCTAAGAAGGTTAAGTTAAATGGCAATTTTTTTTTGTTCTGATGCATCAAGTTCTGAGCAGCAAAGGTATAATGACAATGCAGGCACATACAGATGCACGGCAATTCATGACTCGACCTGTCCCTTACTACAAGGACCTCTGCATCATATGCGCTGATCTGGTCACCGATGATCGGGAATTTGCTCCAGCTCAAAAGCTAGAAGACCCACAAGTGGAAGATCAGCGGGCTTCCAAGGGGTCTCAGTCAGTTTCTCGACCAAATCTAGTAGAGGAACAAACAGGGCACAGATTAGGAGTCCCAGAAAACACGAGCCCGAGAAAGCGGCCTTCAGACCAACATCAAGAGATGCAGAGAAAACAGTTAAAAAGAATGGTAACTTCAGTTTCTTCTTTGTCAGTAGAAGAAGGAGAGGATGAAAGTCAAAACTCGATCCCAATCGAGAGCGTGATTGAGGCCATCCAGGCACTGCCTGATATGGACGACGAGCTCATACTGGATGCATGTGACTTCCTCGAGGATGAGAAGAGGGCGAAGACATTCATGGCTTTGGACGTTAAACTGCAGCGGAAGTGGTTACTACGAAAGCTTCGCCACGAGCTGTAGAAGTAGGCCAATGTTTAAACAGTGCTTGGTTCAAAGAATTGGCATGTGAAATGGAGAGTCCCAAGAATCTCAACTTTCGCTTAAAAATAGAGTCGGACGATAACATCGAAGTCACCAAAGAATTGTTCCAATTACATTTCAGCCCGACGGCCTCGGCCTGAGGTTCATTTAAGTTGCATTTGCTGTACGATCTTATCCATCTCATCAAGTCACATGCTTATCATCAACCAACCAGACATCCACCGGTTCCCCAAATAGCTACTTAGTTGAATTGAAATACGGCATCGCGGAGAAGGCACACAATCCCAGAACACGAGCAATTGCAATGGGAATGGAGACCAAATATGACAGCTACAATCTCCATTATGCACAAATATAACGACGACTAGATTACTGTCCTTTCCGGACAGCTACATAAACGACTTAAAACACTTCTTAATTGCTACCTTCAACATGGACAAACCATGGAACCGCTTTCTATCTAAAAGCATCGAGTCTCCAACAGAAAGGCTGTGTCAATTAGGTGCAAAGACAAAAACTGAAAGCTCTCCCTCATAAGTCAATCTTGAAGAAGGCAGAGAAGGTCAGGTCCTGCACGAAGTTGCATCTCAATTGCGCTTCCTTATCTGCTGCCTTCTCCCCCAATCTATGAGATGGGTGGTCAGCCCTGCATAAAGGAAGACTCTCAGTGAGTATAAGCAACTAGTAATTTCCCACGAGCCCAATAAATTAGTGAACAGAAAATATATGGAAACTTTTTGTAATAGGAGGTCCTCATGTTGAATGCCAATGTTCAGGAGCAAGTACATCACTCAGTAAAAAAAATTATAGAATGAAATGGAATTGGCATCATACAAAGTTCTATACACGTATTCCATTTCTATGCACTTCCATTCCTTCATAACAAGGATAACACAAGGTTTCTTCATCTTTGCTTCTCTTCACCGGTTTCAGCCATGCCCCTCAGTAAGGATCTGAAAACAAATGGCTACTTGGACTCCAGAACCACACTCCACTTCTTAACATTTATATCCTTTAAGAGCCCTTTGTTCTGACAATTCATGAGAATTTTTTGAAAGATGAAGCACTGAATGTTTATTAGAACGATCTATTGTCAGTACATAAATTCAGGCTTTTGGATTCACCCAAAAATTTGATGAAAAACATGAGCAGAATTAAGCAACAACACATTCCCTTTTCCTGTTAATGTTCTATGTCCTATCTGTTTGGCAGTAAAATGTGAATGCTCCGTAGGATTCTCAAACAGCACAAATATGATTTTCTGATTCAATAACCAATGAAATGTACACCCCAGATAACTGGCACACGGAGAACACAAAATAATCAAAATGCAAAAAGCACTTAAGTGGCCCATACCCATCCGCCTGTTTCTCAGCAGGGCATTCTTCGACAGAAGAGTTGGCTGATGCTGATGGATTAGTTTGTAATGTATCAACCTCATCCATAGGGGGCACCTCACAGATAAATGATAATAGTTTATCAAATGCTGCCTCAGCCTCAGAAGTAGTAGTCCATGAAGATCCATGGAAATGTTCCCCATATATGGAAGAATCTGAACAGGTCTCAGCTTTCATGAGCTTCAACAATAGTTCCATGTAAAGGTCAAGCTAAGGAACCTTAAATGATTAAAAGGGAAGTAGGAAGAGTAAGAAAGCCAGGAAAATGAGTCAAAGATATTGGAAAAACTATCTTGGAGTATGTATGAAAAAAGGATATATCTAGACTGTTCCCATGATTCATAATAAGATGCTTGACCATATCGTTCTGTATGCTTGCTGCACAAATAGGACACGTCTGCAAACACAAATTTTGTTTCTGTTTATGAGTCATTTAATAAAAAAACAGCGATAGATTTAGAGTAACAGACAAAGGACCTGCTGTAACGAAAACACTGAAACTCAAGATTTTAGGCCAAAATAAACTAAGAGGTCAATTGAGAAAAAAAGGATCATCCTACATAAATACCTGATATTGATCAGCACCAGGCTCAGAGAACCAATGAATTGAATTAAGAAATTATCACAAGATTCAAAAGCGAAATGTATCCTCTAACCTGTTCAATATGCTAGAATTCACGAGGTAATGCAACATCATAATCTTTATGCCATCCTCGATATGTTTCTAGGTCATTCATGATACGAAGCAGGCTATTAGGATATTTTGGAGAACTTTCTAGTTAGAATCCTTTGATGCCTAAGAATGTATACCACCCTGTCCCCTTCCCCAATTCAGCTACAACTTTTACTTACATACTTAATCAACAAATTCATCTCAACGGAACTTACAACATCCCCCACCAAGCCCAACTCCAAATATTGACAAGATCAAATGAACCAAAAAGGGAACAACTCCAGAGCAACTGAAGAAGCAATACCCAAAGAAAAAATCGTCGAATTTTAACCCAATCTTGAGGAGGACAGAAAATGGAACTCATCCAAACACATTGCAAGTTCTTCTGCCAATTGATTGGTTTTTGCTTCCCCGATAAAAAAACAACCTATAAGTTTCCACCCTTTGACATTTATATATAAGTTTGAACAATCAGAGGAAACAACAAGAAGATTAATTACACACATATATAATCCTTAGAGGCTGGAAATCACAGGTCTGCTTCTATTCTTGATCCAGATAAGAGTTGCAAACAGAAACTCAATTAAAAGAAAACCCAAAGTAATTATTCCATCAGCAGCAACAGCAGCAGCAAGAAAAAAAAAATGTGCACACTATACACCTACACAATTTTGAAACCAAGCCTCTCCACTTCACTGAAAGAGAAGACACAACATAAAAGCAGGACTGCTTCTATTGCAATTATAGCGAATTCAATTTTTTGAAAGTCGGGTCCCTGTATGCTTTCTGGCACTGCAACTTTAATTACATCGAATCAAGGCAACCGAGGGGAGAAACCAGTATAATCAAACCTCAAAATCATAATCTGATCTGGAAAGATGAGCGTCTCGGATATGGTATTCTACAAATTCGGCAACATCAAAGTCTCTTGAGCAAGGATACACAGCCCCTTCTTCCTCCTCCTCCTCCACATCATCATACTCTGATACCAACACGAAACCATCCCAATTGAACAGCTATTCGCAAGGCACATAGAAAGAAGAACGAGAACGAGGAAGACCCTCACCATAGTGCGACTTAAGGTTCTTCCACGACATAGATAGGCCGTCCAAGTCCGATGCATCGAAATCCATGATGGGACCTTTTTCGGGTGACTGACTTTCAAGAAATGAGAGGTGGGGGTTGTGGGGGTAGGGGATGGGTTATGCTTTCACTTCCCTCTGGTCTTCTCCTGCGTTTATTGAGTCGGTTTTGGAACAGGGAGAGGGAATCGGGACTCGTCGACTAATTCACATGTCCACTAGTTTGCCTTCATGTGGAAGGCGTCCGTCTTCTCTCCCTTCGCCCAGCGCGCGGCAGACACCGCCACAGACAAAAACAGGCTTCCCAGTAAATGCTGTTATTCGATATGTAATATTTCACACACGGTGTCTAATTTTAAAACTCACTGTTAAGTTTATTAAAAATTAATAAATTATAAATTTAATTACCATCACAAAATTTCTTATACATTTTTATTTATTCATCACTTTTATTATCATACTAACTTCCTATATATATATATATATATATAAAGAGTTCCTATATATATATATATATAAAGAGTTTTAATGAGAGAAAATTATTAAAACAGTCATTCAATTTATAATTATCACCAATCTGATCCTCAAATTATTTTAATCACCATTTTAATCAATAATTATGAATTTATCACATTGTGTAAAAAAATATTATAATGAAAATATAAAGCGATTGTCTACATGATACTATTAATAATAATATTGTTTTAATGTCAGGATTATTTTCATAATACAATCAAAAATTTTGGATGAAATTAGTGGTCGAGAAAATTAAAAGGCTGATTTGGTGGCCAACTATAAATTTGAAGATCATTTTCACGATTTCCTCTGGGAGGGGGGGGGGGTGGAAACTCGTTCCTTTGGGCTTAAGCTTCATGTTAAATTTCTCTTTACGTCTGCTTAAAATGTATTGGATGAGACCGATTTCTTCAATTGTGGTATCTAAGATGATGAGGCTGTCACTTCTTGTACATTATTTCTCCAAAAAAAAGTGTAATATTTCATAATGGATATTAAAAATATTTAATTATAGCACTTTATAGTTCATCCATTTATGAAAAAGATATTTTATATAATAATTATATTATGTTAATAAAATATTATTTTTTATCTGATGGTTATATTATTTGGGTTTACTAATTTATTTTAGAGTTTAGGTAATTTTTTTTTAATATTATGCTGTAAGAGCATCGTTTTAAAAATGGACCGAATCGAAAACTGGTGTATGTATGGGTTTATGAGTCAGACTTAAAGTTCAATGAGTCGAACTGTATATTTAATTAATAATATTAATAATATAATATTACTAACAAATTTACATAATATCATATTTACATATAATTTATTAAAAAATTATTAATATAACATTACATTAGTATAAAATTTAATATAAAATATAAATTTAAATTTAGTAAAATAAAATAGGTATATACTAATTGGTTAGTATTTTTAATTTTAAACTGATCAGTTTTTTCACTGATTCAATGGAGTTCAACTAGAGCTGACCTCATTTAAAGTGTAGTTGAATTTTTTTATAAGAACCGGACTGGATAAGTGACCGGTTTTTAATTAAACCGGTCCTTCCAATTTGGTTTTCAAAAGTATGGCAGGGAGCTCAGGGGAATTTAAATGACCAGATGACCCTCGTAGGGTCCTGCATAATTAGCTTTTGGGACCGGGGGCTCTTTCGTCCGGTTGTTGCAAGACAAAAGTCGTATTTTTTTTCCGTGCTGTCCCTCTCCTCGTTCTTTCTTGCATCCACGATTGATATCATGTCTCATTTTTTTCCCATACATTTTTGTTGTCGGGAATGCCTTGGCTTGGATTCAGGCTGGATACGAGTACATTTTAACCCATGATCAAATCGATCTCGAGCAAGAAAGGTGAAGGTTCGATAGTTACACAGAAGTAGACAAGCCTAGCCGGGGCAAAATAGTGCAGGAAATTACCTAAGACATATATATTTGTGGGTACATAATTTTCTCGCCGGAGAGGACCCTGGTGGACTTGCACGACTCGGGGTGGAAACGACATGCCGGGTAGATCCCGACTAATTGAGGTGGCATCCGAGCTGATTCGGGAAGCTTGCCACCAGGGCAAACTGAATTCCCACTCATGGGAAGAAGGTGTGTGCTGAATGGATGAAAATCCTTTTCTTTCCGAGTGCCAATGAATAATTAATTACTGGGCCATCTCTCGTTTGTAAAGCCAACACACCAGATCAATCTCTCCATTCTTATGATTTTGGTTGAGGAGTAATCTAAGTGGGAATTGAATTATTAATAATAACAACAACAACAATTAATTAATATGGAATGATTGCTGTGTCAATGACCCTTTTAGTTTTCCTTCCCCCCCACCAACAATCAATTCAAACTAATAGAAGTGCGGGGATATTCCCAAGAACCGATGCTATTCATTGAGGGACCGACACCTACGAGTAGTTAGTTTATGTCCTGCCCCCCGGCAGGGGAAGCTTATTTTAATGATTTGCAGAGGAGCAAATCGGTCATTTCCAGCAACGAATGCCACAGAGCACCCAGCAGCCTCAACCGTATATCGTGCAAATTCATTGCGATACAGTTGAGTCAGTTCTCCCAACAATCTGTGTGTTGGGATTTCCATTTTCACTCTAACGAGCATCAACAATGCAATTAGGGTACAAATCAAGCTGAGTTTTTAGGGACAACTAAAGAATCAGAAGGCTACGAATACCAAATCGTAGTCAGATATGAACTCGTTAGAAGGGGAAAAAAACCGTAGTAAGATATCAGGGGAAAGAAAGATAAATTTTATGGGTCATGGAGTGGAAGTTGCCGGCGGTGCCAGGGCGCGGGGGGAATGGCGGCGTTGTGGAGTACTACGTGTGCGGTATAGCATGGCCGCTGTTCAGTAGGAATGCCCGTACAATTCGTAGGCTGCCAAACGTAGTCGAGCGGGCAGGGCCGCTTGGAGTCGAGCCTGAGCCAGGGCTTGCCGCTGCCTGACCAGTGAAGCAGGCTGACGGGTCCTGGGTGGAGGTCCCGGCAGCTGACCCTCTCGTTGTCCCCGCCGAGGCCGTGCTGGTTCCACCGACGCTCCATGAGCGCCACATGGCCTGCAAAGACCAGGAGGACAAGCGGCAGGGAACCGAGCTCGTTGATCCTCGTGCTCTTCTGGGTTTCCATCCGCTGCCCGATCCGCCTCGTGAGTCTACCCAACCAGCCTCCACCGGGCGAGATCTATGACCATCACCCCCCGTGTTGGGGTAGCACCGCCGCGCCTCCCAGCGAACGTGCGGGAGAACCGCTCGTCGGACCAGAACCTGGCCGTGAAGACCAAATCTTCCCAGCAACTTCTAATGTTTTCAGATCTAACATAAAAAAAAAAATGTATGGGAAAATTTTGAACTCAAGGCACCCCAAATCATGGGGTTCATTGTAAGATGATACCACATGACAAGGCCGGCATTGTCCGACTAGACACCGTGCATATGAGTTCTATCCGCTGAAAGACAATCGGCCTCTCGGACGAAAAGAGGGCTTGAGTCTGATCGTGTAGTGGCCCAATATACGAGGCCTAACAAATTTTAAAGCTTAAAGGGCTTGTATTTTGATTCGATTATTGACATTGTGAGAAATATTTACCACTCAAAAAGGGGGGAAAAGATCATTTAAAAATTTTAGCACAGATAATTTTACATTATAATGAATTTTATCATCATAGGTTATAATATGTGATGTAAAACTTTGTCACATTTGGACATGCATTTTTTAATTTTTAATTTTAACCCATTCGGTTTTGTAACTTTTATTTCATAAGTGATGTAAATTCTAAGCTGTCGGATAGTTAAATAAGTAATTATCGAAAAAAAGACCACGTAAAATCTTGTTGAATTAGATATGCTGATGTGGTGAGTCAACCTGACGAGATCTTGTAATGCTATTGTTTTAATATGGAATTCATCAAATGTGTCATCGCTTCATCAATATATGTCCACGTCATGCTAAGATACACCATATCATCAAGATTTCACACCACCATATCATGCCATCACATATTTGATGGTTCATGGCATCCATAATTAAATAATGAAAGTAAAACGATTGAATTAGTTAAAATAAAAATTGCAGAATCCGATCAAGAAATGATAAACTTTTTACCTATTGACTTTCAATAGTGAGTACAAAGGACCTGTAAGTGCAGTAAGTAGAATCATGAATAAAAGAAAGAAAGACGAACTACCTGTAAGTGGAAATAGATTCGATCTATTGTGAATTCACAACGAATTCAATATAAAAAATTCACGTACTTATTGAATTGACACGAACTACATTCCCCGTCATTGTTTAGCCGAATTGAGATTTATTGACCGACGAGAACTCCGACATTTGTATAAAATCAGCTTGGCGATTAGGTGGGGGATGTAACATATGGCAAGCACTCTGTGAGCATATGAACAAGTTATGCTTTCCGAGTCATTTGCAATGATGTGAGCTCACAATAGCAAGAGTTTGGGTGAATTGTCGGCTAAGTAAATGTCCAACTTGATTAATGGAAACATTGAAAGATTCCCCTCTTATATAGAAAAGAGAGAGAGAATCATGGTTGGTTCCACTCGCCGACTCATCGCTAGGATAGTTCTAATTGTATATTAGAAAGTGTTGATCACTTTGACCACAACCCCTTATCGTTCCATAAAAATCGAACTTGTATTGGAAGGAGCACCTCTACTCGGCTAGGGTCCGGGTTCGATCATGCAAAGGGCCCGAGCGCACCGCAACTCTCTGATCGGTACCTACTTTGACTGCTATTCCACGCCTTGGTCGACCGATTAAGCACCTAACAAGAGAATCATCTCACGTAGGCGTTGAGCCATCACCATCCTCTATGCAAATTGACTATATTGTTGATTATGGAGGTTTTGTGGCAGATTGTTATCTATATATAAAAAAGTTTAATGAAGCCCTTTTCTTAATGTTAGAAGAAAACCCATTCATTATTATTTTAGTAACATACTAACAGAAGAGAGATATTGTGTTTAATGTACTTAACTACTAAGGAAGTGTAAATTTAATTTTTACCTAGGAAAATCTAACTTGCAGAAATTTAATTTTAAATTTATATTTTGAAAATAGTAATGGAAAAATAATATTTCCTTCGTGTTCGTGGGAGCCATCTCATCGAGTTGATAACCCCCGGCCCCGCTTCTTCTGTTGCCTTTGACCGGAATCTCAGTGCAGATTCCGGCGGCGGTTGCCGGGAATTTGTGTAGGATCCAATTTTCGAGGAATGCTTTTTTCTCTCCTCAAGTTTTGACAAATTCCCGCCGGCAAACGGCGACCGCGGAGCGGATATCCACTGCTTCGCGGGGGACGAGCTGGCCCTGGGTGACCATCATGGACTTGTAGATCTCGATGATCATCCTCTGATCGTACTCCTTGAGCGGGCCCCTCCCGAAGCTTGTGATGCCGGCGTCGGCGATGGGGCCGCCGTACCCGGCTCTGCAGACACGGGAGGTGGCGAAACCCATCATCATGCTGACGTAAGCGTCCCGGAGCCAAATGAAGAACCGCTTGGGGGACCTAACGGTGAGCTTCACGAGCCTGACACGGGGCGCGACCTTCAAGCGGCGCCACCTGAACCGCCGCCTCCTCGACCTGCCTACCGGGTCGGCAGTGGACCCTCCACCACCGTGGCCCAGGCGCCGGTATCTCCTCCTAGCCCAGTAGCCCCTCAGCCCCCTGCAGGCGTTCCCAGCGACGCCCTCCATTGGTTTCTCGGCGGAGAGCTTCTGGTTTGACGGCTTCCTGGACTGCGCTGGAGGGGGACCGAGACGGAGATTAAAAGAGAGAGAGAGGCGGTGGAGGTAGTTGAGGCCGTGGAGTTAATAAATGTTGTTCGTAACTGTGACGTTCGAAGGCATGAGATAGGGGGAGTAACTAACGCAGCACGCTTTCGTTGGCTGCGCCGGGTGTATAAACCCTCTTCCTCGCCAGCGTCGCCACTCGCCGCAAGGTGACAGGAACAGATGGGCACACCGGGATCACGGGATGATTCGTCATTTATTTGGCAAGCACTCTCGGGAAGAAATCGGCCGAAGGACGAGACTTAATTGGTTGTGCGGGTATTTTGTTGCGTGTACCCATAAAAGTACTCCAAAAGTATTGAATTAATAGAATTTTGTATTTGGAATTTGTTAAAAATACTCTAAAATATATCAGACGGTTAGATAGCTTAAACTCTTAATCGGATGGATGCGTATTCAATTACTATGGGCAAAGGCACACTGACGTAAGCGTTGATAATTTGCTCATGAATTGATGATGAATTGGCGGATGGGATGCAATTTAGTCAACGCATTTAACATGACTCCATGCAATTTGACCTAGGTCAAGAGCATACATGGACCCGCATTTTGACATTTGCATCCGGCTGATCCCTAGAGAGAGGGCAAAAGACAATTAAATTTCCACAACTTTTTACATCGGATTGAATATATATATATATATATATATATGTGCGTGTGTGTGTGTATAATAAAATTTTTACAGCAATCGGCTTAGGCACGGAGGGGTTATTGCCTCAGCCTCCCACCAAAACCACCACCCACTTGTCCCAACTTATCATATGCTCCCGTGTGACTTTCTGCTCTGCATGGACCGTACAATCAAACTCGCTCGGTACGTCGACATTAATGCACCCGAAAAGTTGGCGGTCGGCACCGATCCAGATGCTTGTTGGGGAACGTCACGATAATGGAAAGCGAATCGTGGTCATCTATTGGGAAATCGAGGACACCCAATGTGAACTGAATTATCTACTGAATGACCCCACAAACGATTTGGCTAGGCACGGAGTCAGTACACGGATACGGATGTTAGCCGATCCAACCATTTTATGTTCGGGTTTGTGTAAGACTAAGGTCACTGGTTAATCTATTATTATTATTATTTAAAATTTATCTACCTGGGTTGGTATGCTTATGTGGCTGTGAGTCTACATGACATGGGGATGGAAAAGGAATTAAAAAAAAGCCCTTTTTGAAAATCAAATTTATTGTGTATTAATTTTATATTAAAAGTGGATAATAAATATCTCTCGTCCATCCCTCATTATCCATTTAAATTTAAATATTTTTATTCATTAATAAAAAAAATTCTCTCGAATATAAATTTTTTTTATTGATGAAACTAAAATCCAAGATCATATTTAAAATAGAGAATTTTTCAAATTTTATCAACTAACCAACCAACGCCCATAATTAGGAGAATTCAGAACATTATTGAGAGAGATATATATATATATATAATATGTAGAATTTTTTAGAATAAATTAATAAAAATAAATTGAAGATATAATAAGGGTCAAGGATGGGTTGTCTAAATCTTCGGTTTTGCAGATCTGCGGTGTCTGATTCATGCCCGGGGTGTGGTGTCGTGTCGTTTCGTGCATGGAAGCTGTAAGGCCCAGGCCCATGTGCCCATCAACGGTCCGACCTGTGAGACTTCATCCAATGGGCTTAGAAGGAGGCCCATAAGATTTCCATATCAGCCCATGTAAATTGGTTATGGGTCTGAGTATCTCCGGGTCTCATTAAACCATCAGGCACCAGAATAAGAAACCGTGGGCATGGGTCAACAGTGATGGATCTTCTTCTATCCGCTCTCCTCTCAATTCCTCACTAGTATACTCAGCCAAGAGGAACGGAAATTGCTTTTATCAAGATTAATGGAATAAATGTTCCTCTAAGGATCATAAATGCCCATTTCTGCACTTCTATTAAATCATCGTAAGACCCAATCCTACATATTTTCGAAGAAATTCACGAACACCCACTCGAACATTGCAGGTAGTCGAGATTTCTCACCTTGCGGCAATCTAATCGAACTTGTTTATTGCCTCTGTATGCCGCATACTCTTGCTGGTAATTCTGAGGAAGTTTCTGAAATTAGATTTGATAAGATCGCTCGATTGCGTTGATGTTGAAGAGTCCTCACACAAATCTGCCTGTTCGGACTCAACAATGTGGATAGTCTCAGCTCGCCCCCGTCTGTCTGGTATGTCAATCAGCTGAAAAAAGAAACATGTACAGAACACACATGTTGCTCAAAGGCAGTTATATGCCAACAGAATCTCTGGACAATGCCCAAAGCCATTTCATCAATCTCTTTAACCCAGTGGACATATATTCCACAACCGCGGCTGCGTGTGGAATGCAAGAAGCCCCCAAGTCGCCCATGCCCATCTCTTTAATTTAAATAAAAAAGGGAAAACATTTGATAAAGCCAAAATTAAGCAGCATGTACCTTACTTCTAGCAATACCTCACTCCTTCCCCACTCACGACCTCTCCTATCCTATAAGAGACCATTCCTTCATCGCCAAGTATTCGACGAGCTGCCTCTGGGCTAGCTACTAGGACCATCCCGATGCCCATGTTGAATGTCCGTCTCATCTCTGAATCTTCAATATTTCCCTCCTGGAAGAGAAAAAGATCATTAATATCAGCGTACTAGAACATGAAAATAAACTTGTTTTGTCTAAATATCACATCTCTTGTATACCAGTATTAAAAAAGACTGTCACGATTATTTAATGAAAGAATAGGGCTTTAACGTATACTGAGCCAGAGAAGGCCAACTCTCAATAATTATCACTATATTATAATTTAGACATTAGTGTTCTTTATATTTTCTTAATAACAGGAATAAAGATCAAGCCAACCCCTCAATGAATAGTAGCTAATATAAGGTCTAAGATTGAATCTCCTACCATCCATTCAATCTCCTCAATATCATCAATGACTAAGAATTGAGTTGGGATTCTCCTTACCTCTTGGATCCACTTAAATAAATGAGGAATTGGCCAAGCATTTGTATCAATAACAGAACCAAGACCTTCAGGGAAGATCCGAGGTATGTTATCAGTAAATCCGCCACCAGTGATATGGGCAATTCCTTTCACCCCTCCCTTACCGATGAGGTCAAGAACCTAATTTTTTTATGAAACAACAAATAAATATCCTTTAAATGCCCCAATTCTGCGAGCTCTGATAAAAAATGAAAAGAGATGGAGCTAAGGGGATGACCTGCTTAACATATATAACTGTTGGAGCCATAAGAGCCTCGCCCAATGTAACACTTTCACCAGGAAGCTGGTCCCTCAGTGAAAGACCACTTCGAGCGACTACTCTGTATTAAAGTAAAAAAAAATATATATATATATATATATATATCATATTTGATAATACTACAATCTTGTCAGATTGGGATTAGAATGGTTGAATACCTTCTCACAAGTGAGAATCCATTTGAATGTACACCACTTGATGGCAAGCCAATGAGAACATCACCGACTACAATGTTTCTTCCATTGATGACTGAACCTTTCTTCACACTGCCCACTGCAAATCCACTAAGATCGTATTCCCCCTCTTTATAGAAGTCAGGCATTTCTGCAGTCTAAGAGAAAATTTATGTCCTTAGTTATACAAAATACAATCAAAACTTGGCAATGTAAGTTATTATATTTAAAAAAAAACAACAACAACAAATGCCCTCCTGCAGAGTTTCTTAAATTATCTCAAACATAAGACTTTTTAATTCAAACTCATCTGCCAGATGAGGCATTTAATACTGGTAAACTAATCACGTCGGTAATGAACAGAAGTTTGAAGATACCTCTCCTCCTAGTAGAACACAGTCCGACTGTTGACAACCATCTACTATGCCTTTTATTACCTGCATAAACCCAAAACATGGAGAAGATACTCATAAAGGTTTTCAATTGCATATTCTTGAAAAGCATGGATGATAGTAGCAGAATATTCTTGACAGTACATTCCACATACTTATTCACTAGAAAGAAAACAAGTTTAGGAATTGTTTTTCCCTCATAAACAACCAAAAAGCACAAGAAGGTATTGCCAAAATGGCTCATACCTTTTCGGCAAGATCAACATCAAGACAGCTCGTCGCGAAGTAATCTAGGAAAAATAGTGGTTTAGCTCCAGAAGTAACAATGTCATTCACACTCATAGCCACCTACAAGCAAAAGAGAAACAGAATTTAGTAAGTTAGTTAAAAGGGAAAGAAAAAGTTTCACATACTCACCAGATCAATTCCAATAGTTTCGTGTATTCCCGTTTCAAATGCGAGTTTTAATTTAGTGCCAACACCATCTGTTCCAGCAACGAGGTAGGAATCCCCTATCCATGAAAAACTCTCCCGTGAAAATTTAATTTTAAAAAGGTACATTTACGCCATGCTGCTACAAAGGAATGAAATGAAACAAATATAAAATTTTCTAGCTCTTTTCTATTGATCCCATCCAGATTTATTCTTATAGGGAAAAGATAATAATAGAGAAAATAAATTTCATGAGTAACTATGCCACATTATAATCACATATGTACAACGAAAATACTGCATATGCCAAAAAAATGTAGTAGAATGTAATAATAAAAAAGAAAATTCTGGGAAAAAATGAATTCTTAAGCTTTAATGAAAACTACAGGACCAAATCATAAAGAAAGACAATAAATAACAGCTAAATTTATCCCATATTCCAATGGAGGCAGCTAGGAAAATAAGTTCTTCAAATTAAGGTTGTTTTGGGTGGTCCCATTAGGAGATATATTTACAATGCATATTCATCCTAGAATTATATAGTGAAATTTGTTCAACTGCCAGAAATTAGAAACTACCCATATCAACTTTGATCTGTCAGTATAGGTTCTGAATACAAGCGAGAATTGGCTGACGGTTGAAACATACCAAAAGGGAAGAGTCCCCCGAAGCCTCCAATACCAGGAGCCATCTTTGCAATTCTTCTGACAAGCTCAGAACCAGCATCTATATCGACCCCAGCCTTTTTATAACTAAGACTCTCTCTAAACATCTCAGCACTAATAACACCAGAATGCTTTGAGAAATTCCCTCTACATGTGGTAGCTCTAGTTTTTCCTCCCGAAAAATTCACCGGTAGGACCTGAAATTTCTTACTGTTAGGATTTACCAACAGTCCTGAGCGACAAACATGGCAGAGGCGTGGTCTACAAGAAGATGGTTCGCTTGAAACCGCTAGACCTCTTGATGGCCCCACATTCATCCCGAAACTTGTAGTCATTCTGCAATACAAGATTATCTGAGAAAACATGGAATATCGGAGGACTGAAAGCTCAAAACCGCAGCAACACTTCTTGGGAAAATTACATAAGGCCAAGTTCATCATCAGAATTCCTCAGTCGTATCAGAAAGTCCAAAACTCGAAGCAAAAATTAACGAGCGTGAATGCTTCCTAGCTTGTACTAAAACTGAAACTTTCAGCAAAACTCATGATACGATTACAGACAAAAAAAAAAAAAGAAGGAAGCCAAGCACTTTCTGAAAGAGCAGCTGAAAGTCATTTATCCATTATCGGGACTCTTAGACAGAAAATTAACAGAGAATCGAGAGTAGAGCAATTCTCGATCTCTAGAGGCAGCAAGAGGTGAACGAGGCAGAACAGAGAAGAACTCCGCAAGAGGAAGCTTACTAGGAACTGAGAGAGGAACCTGCAGCGAATGAAGACTCCAGTGATCGTGGGTCTGAACAGAGAGGGGAAGGAGGACAGTAGAGCGGGTCACAGTAACAGTGTGTCCACAGACTCGCAAAAGACACAGTAGCTGCAGCAGTCAAACTTAGACAACAGAGGAGATGACAGAGCAGCAAGGAGACACAAAATAGGAGGCACCCGGGGTGTATCGAATCTCCTATAAATCGTTGCGGGAGCTGGAGAAGGGGAGCACGGCGGAAGCGACGCTTGAAACCGCCGGAGCTGGAGAAGAGAAGCACCGCGACCAAACTTCCGTCGTGAAACGTTGATTAGGCATTAGGGATTCCACAGAAAAAGAAAAAGCGGACGGTCTGCAAAAGCATACAAGCCGTTGATCAGCTGAGGAATCCAACGGTTGAGGGAGGGTCCCGCCAGATTTTTTCGGGTGGAGCCCGAAAAATTTGCGCCGGTTTTCTACTGGCTGAAAAACCAACCGAATTTGCTGTCGGGGCCCTGAAAGTAGGCTTTTTTCGGGCCGGGTAGGTCAGTTTTTTCGATTTTTCAATTTTCCGGATTTCTCTAAGAGCCCTAAGAGCAATTCTTGATCGTCAGAGGCAGGAAGAGGTGAACGAGGCAAAACAGAGAAGAACTCGTTGAACCGATTGCTTGAGAACGATGATGAAGCGGAGGAGGAGAACTAAAGCTAATATCGATTTGGTAGCAGACTGGGATAGGGTTTACATGTGTGTTTTGTTTCAAATTGAACCGGTTCAATTGCCTATCTTTATGGGTCATTATAAATTGGACGGTTCACAAGGTTATACCGGAATGATACAAATGGAGTTGACCGTAAACCGAACTGGGTTGATACTGTGGGTTACGAAATCAGACGGTTCATAGGGGTAAAACCGGAGTGATACAACTGGAGTTAATCATAAACCAAACCGGGCTTATCCCGAATGCCGGTCTGACTGCTGGGATCGATAACACTATACTTTCCAGCGGTCTCACTGATCCTCACGCTTCACGGAACGGAGCAATTGGGCGCAGCCGAAGAGGAGATCGTAAGTGCAGGGAGAGCAGCGGCAGGTAAAAAGCCGAGCTAGTTTCACCGCAGGTATCGCAGATGAACTCCTCCTCGAGGTGGGAGGGGGAGAAGAGGAGAGTGAGGGCGTGGTTCGGGTGAGATCCATGGTGAACCTGCAGCGGAAGGCTGAGGCAAGAGCTGTGGAGGAAGATGCCGCAGGTTCTGGCTCGGTGTAAGCGTAATACCGAAACAGACTCGACTTAGTAGTTAGTAGTCATTTCCTGATTATTCTTCTAGCCAGATCCGTAAAATTTGCTTTTAGTCAACTCAGCTTGGATGGTCAACAGTCCAGACTGCCATTATACCAAGGGCTGCATTCATCTCCATGCCATGTTCTTCATTTTCCTTCGACGCAAATGGCAAGTGAGTTTAACGTAATATCTTGACAATAGATTTTATATCATAAATTACAGTATAATCTCTAATCTAATACATTAGCAAGCTGCAGACCAATTTTCTCTTAATGGAAGATGAACAAAATAATTAGTCTATCATGTGCATTCTTATGATTTTGTGCCAATAAAGTTTATATTCTTTTTAGTTGTAAAAGATTCATTGGTCTTAATATATCATAATAAATAAATAAATAAAAGAGTAGGATAGCTCTACCAATGAGAACTCAATCAAAAACCTCTTAATGTCATAATTTAGTATCACTCTATCATTTTTATTACATTAGAGCTTGAACTGGGTGGAAATCAAAGCAAGGGAAGCAAATTAGTTGACTTTGGAAATTCAACGCATTGGAACTGAAGGATCGAAGATTCCTAGACATGTCAATGGAGTAGGCCTTTTGACTTAGCATTGGAATTTTCCAGTGAATGAACTTCGCGTTCCCGAAAGGTGGAAATAGCAATGAAACTCCAGTATACCGAGCGGTATTCAATGTACAAAAGTCAAAGGCATGCAAACTCGAAGTTGAATGATTAATTTCTTCACTAAACTCCCGAATGAATAATTTACGGATCGAATTTCAAGTTATGAGGGTCGATGGAAATTTCCCAGAAATTCCGGCTTGACCGCAGATTAGTCTTAACGTGTAATTTGGCTAGTTCAAGAATACTGCGTGATACAAACCAAAAGAGTAGAATGGTGTCAAAGAGAAAGGTTGAGCACTTGAATCGAGACAGCTTCCCGTAGCACGGGTTTAGTGACTATTATACGGATGATCAACACCGCATTACAAGTTATTTAGTTAGGAAATTTATATAACTTACTGTTCCACTTAATTCCACTGAAATTAATTTCAATTGGATGTTATTTATACAAAGTTAAGGAGAAATACTTACACACTATACTTGATATAATTACTAACCTGCGATGATGATTAATCTGATTCTTCACTTGGCCGTCGACCTCTAGTTGGACCAGCAATAGCCAAGATCCCAACCTCTTCCAATTTCATCTAGTAGTTCCAGCTTCGGCGATTAGATCATCACACACACACATGAATGGAGTATCCACATGATATGTTTGTGAGCAAGTTTGGAAAGATGACCCGATGAGGCAGCCACAAGGAATATATATATATATATATATATATATACACATGTATGTATAATAGTATAACGATATTACAAGAAATTACAGAGTTTCCCTCATACCATGAAAATATATAACAGGAATGCATTTGATGACAGCCACTTGTTACGACACAAAACAAATTGGTAAAATTAGAACAAGTTTCTCATACAATTGCACAGAGCTCACAAGTTCACAGCTACATATAAATGTTGACAGAAAAGAAAACTGACACTTGAAATGGATAGGCATTGCCATTCGACAATGATGTAATTAATACTCAAAGAAATTGGTAACTTCAGTCGCAGTAAAAACCAAATCTTCGAAGTGGAACACGTAACCAAGTGGATACCCGAGCATCAAATCCCAAGATCTACGCTGAGCATAAGCGAGACCAAGATCAGTTGAAATCCTAGTAGATGACACAGATGAATTCAGCTACGCCAGTTTGGCCAAACTGCTTCCCAGATCCGTCATGAGCCGGGCGTTCTGATAGGCCATGCGGTTTTGAAACCGAAGCAATTGCAACTGATTTTGAGCTGCCATCAAAGAGGCGAAATGATCTGAAGCTCCCTCTTGTTCTCCACCTCCATCTCCTCTCCTCTCTCCGGTAATATCGGATCGACCTGTTCAGGCTGATCAGCGGCGTTGGGGGCGCAGTCCAGATGGGTGTTGAAGTTGCACTGCTCGCAGCAATAACCCAGCACTGCTCAGTAACACTGCCATAACAGACATTGCAGGAGAGGAACTGATTGTCGCTGTCCTCAGTCTCAGGAACTAGGCCCGGGAAAAGAAGATTGAGGGGATGAGGGTGATCGTCACGCTTCACGGAATAGGGCAAGTGAGCGCATCCCACATGGAGATCGTAAGTGCAGAGGGAGCAGTGGTAGGTAAAAGCCGAGCTAGTCTCACCGCAGGCATTGCAGATGAACTCCTCCTCGGCGTAGGGCAGGGGGAGAGAGGAGGGTGAGGGTGTGTTTCGGGTGAGATCCATGGTGAAGCTGCGGCGGCAGGCTGAAGCAAGAGCTGTGTAGGAAAGAAGTCGCACTTCGGCTTGGTGCATCTGTAGGCGGAACCGCAGAGACATCCGCTCGCAGCCCGAGCACGTTCGGAAGCCCTGATCTCCTTCTCGAACCTTGAACGGACGGAGCGCGTGGCGGTGGCTGAAATGTTTGGAAACTTCCATCCTCCCTTAATTGACAAGCGCTCTTCCTCTGGGGTCTTCGAGGGCTATTGCATATGCTTGCACTTCCAACCCCTATATATATTCATGGTATGGAGGGAGACTACCGACTACGATTGAATATTCGCTAACATTATTAATGAGGAAAGATCAACACTCAATCAGAATTAATTTAGTAATCCAATTTTGCACTTAAAAAAAATGATAATTTGACTTGTTTTTCAGGCGGGTCCGTAATTTGGTTTTAACAACTCAAGGGCAGTCTTCCACTTCGTAGCATGTGTCCTCCAATTTTTCTTTACACATCCGCAAGTTGCAGATCAATTTTCTCTATAACCTCTAGGCTATAGAGAAGGATACTCTGGATGGGGGTAAATTCCATCAACACGCAAAATTCTTGTGCACGATGAAAATCCATCGAATGATGAGTCCGATAAATAAATGGCAAAAGAACTGGAAATCGAACAAGCGACTCGTGAAAGACTAAAGTTAATTGCAAGCAAATGTTTCTCACATTTGGTTTTGGTATTGATTATGGATACTCTTCGCGATAGTTCAGAATTGGAACAGGAATGGGCTTATTATTGAATTTTTTGTATGGACCCCAAATTGACAGCATAAATTTTCTACTTTAACCATACCTAAAATTTATTGAAATATGCTCTAAACTTACCCAATAGAGCAGATTTTGACGTGGTTCAGATCTAGCCAATTCTCATACATTCCCCTACAAAAAGATGTGAAAGAGCAAGGTCGGCTCGTAATACTCATATATTATGAATGAGTAATCTTACATATTTCCACTTAGCACCGTATCTGGATTAGCCATGGAAGGGAAGGAAAAAAAGGGGGGCAATTTTCCCGATCTTTGGATCGGAAGGTTCTGAGAGGAATTCGTCACTTCAATTCTTCTCTAAGAGTCATTTTTCATTCTAACCAAATTTAGATTGAAAAGAAGTTGAATAAAATTATTGAATCACCCCTGTGGTTTCGATAAAATTAGGATGATACATAAAAACCCTAAATTTATTGTTCATTTTGACCGTGTGAACCGGACAATGATCCTGGCCTCACGACTCTCACTACTTCACCCATTTGGAAATCCATAACACACGCCATTAAGGTCAAAATTATTACAATCATGAATTTTATATATTTACATTATTTAAATATATTACATTATTTAAAGATAAAATATACTGAATTATCCACACTTACTCATGTGGGTGATTCAATCATTTCTCTCCCAACGACTTTTAAAACATAATGAGGTAGTGATGGTGATGATGACATAAGTCATCTCGACTACACAACATTTGGTTTCTCATGTTTTGCCACATATGTTTCCGTCAAAATAAATAATTAGAGCTCAGCACTGATTTTGTAAGCATAACACTATTCAAAACCTAATATATTAGTGCGCATGATTTTTCAGGAAAAAAAAAAACCGAAGAATCTTTCCTGTTCCTGATATCATCGTAAGTTAGCTGTCCATACAGACTTGATGTGTGCCTAACGTCTGCACGTTGTCTTCAGTTCCTACTTCCTTCCTAGATATAAACAGCTGAAGAAAAGACAATAGCTCCCTCTTCCCTGATCTAGTAATGCTCGAGGGAAAGAGGAAACTAAATTCATTTCATCGGATGGCAAAAGGACCTGACAGTTACACTACAAACATGCACGCCCATCTCACAGGGCGAGCAAGTGACCTGAAAGTCACATTCGTGATCGATGGCAGAAGAGCAACTCCATAGGGTGCCACCACCAGTCGAGGGAAAGCGGGGGCAGAAGTGTGAAGAACAACTGCCGTTTGTTGTTTCACTTGGCATTCTTTGCCACCGATCCGCTTAGGGCAGTCGATGTAGGTTCTACTGCAGACCTGATCTCCTATTAGCATAGTTCAGGAGCATCACCCGGTCGACTTATCTGCAGGATCAGTTATTATTCAGGAGAGCTGACTGAAGGGATTTAGACAGGCAAGGCCAATCTTGCCTTGTGCATTGAGCTTTTACATAATTATCAGGTGGTCCTCAACTTCATGTGTTTTCACTTTTAGGCCCGAAAGACTTGCAGCCGTTCCTGATTGGACCCAATCGGTGAATGAGTCCTCTTCTGTTACCTGCTACGAGAGCCCAAGCCATTTTTCACTAGGTGAAAATCGAAATAGCGGTGAAATAGCAATATTGCCCTCCGCGGGAGGTTCTATTTTCCAAATCGAACCTTTCTGCCGTCTCGGGCCTAGATTTCCCCTGAAGAATATGGGCGCTGGGAAACGGGTTAGGAGCTTGGCCAGCTCTCGCCGGGTTGTGTTCTACCTTTCGTGTTACGTTTTCCTCTGCGCTGTCTCCTCTGCTGCAGAGAGCACTCTTGGTATGACTAATTGTCTTTGATAGCTCGTTGTTGGATCCAAAGGTTTCATTTTTCTGTTCTGCTGTTCGAGTTTACAGATTTGGCCCATTTGTGCAAAAGTGTAGAAGCTAAACATGATGAGCGGCAACTGAGGTAACCAGTTGGGTAGTTCAACCAGTGATCGAGTTCCGCTTTGTTTCGATTCTCCTGCTGTGAATCTTAGAAGAAATGATATTTCTGTTGAGTAATTGATCGAACAGTTATTGTGAAGTATGTATTGGTCTAGCTATGCTTTCCAGTTGTGTGTAGCGTGACGGGAACATTTTGCATTTATAATATTATTGCGGTTTCTCTCTCTGTTTTTTTTTGGCGATGCTCGACCGAGAGGATGATGTTTGTGATCATTTGTGGGAATTGAAATTGCAGACATGGCCCAATCCACTACGTTGCAGCTATCTCCTAGCATACTAGTGGATAAGTCACCGGGCTCAAGGCATGGTGTTCCTGTTCTTTGTGAGAGAGTTCATGTTCGTGGTTTGTCGAGGATCAGCCATCTGAACAAAATGGCTTATTCTGTTAAAGTTAAAATTTTGTCTCTGGGAGAAACTCTTCAGCCCACCAAATTTGAGGTTTGCTTCCACAGGTGAGTGATTGCATCTCTTAGGAATATTTTACTATGACTGTCTGAGATATATTTCATGTTTGTGGTATAATGTTTAGGACAAGTAAATTACAGTGGTTGATTAATTGGCCACACAATTCCTGTCTTCAGGGCCTTGTAAAAGAATTTTCCTTTTTGGTTGCAATAAATGTCAGTTGTACTGACTTGATGCAGTATTTACCTCCTTATGTAATTAGAGAAGAGCTTTCTCTGAGACTCCTTGAATTATGTATGCCCATGGAGGTTTGTTTTACAGGAATTCATCTCTTGGAGTTTGCAAGTGCCCTCAAAGCAAATGGGAGAAAGTAGGAAAGGGTTCCTGGTTCCGGCCGATGTCACCTTTTGATCAAAAGATCATAGACATACGAGTGGGTCGCTCATCTTCGCCTGTTCTCAGCACATTCGAGGTGTCAGTTGAAGAAGGTTGCCTTTCTTTTATTAATTGAACAAATGTTGCAATTTTGGATCTGCTGTCTAACTTTCCAATTTCATGCTTGCTTACTAAGATTTTTACTTAAATTTATAATACAGAATTCTTCTTGTACCGGATTGTACTATTGTTATTCGGCTTGGTCCTAATGACATCAGCATCATCTTTGAGCCAGTCGCTTGTTTTCTACTACAGCAGTGCTATGACAGTTGGCGTCATCCTCGTAATATTGGTGGTTTTATTTCAGGTTCTCTCTGTTTCTTTACCATTTGCTCTTTCAAAAATTTTCATTTCTCCTAGACTTTGTTAGCATGATAAATGATATACTTTATCTAACTGAAATTTTACTATTGTACATATAGTCCAAGAACATTCTTTATTATTGTTTTATTGGATTTTCTAATACTATTGAAGTAACAAATGAAAATTTCTTGTCCACGCTCTTCTTATCAAGATTGCTTGTACTTGACATTGAATATTATTGCAGGGGATGAAACTTCTACCAACAGGACGGAAGAGTTCTCTAGCTATATTTGTATACTCTTCTCTGGTGAGTACCAAGCTGTCAAAATTACTTTTAAGATATAAGTCTTTCATTTGGAGGAATATTTAGTTGAGGGTGGCACACTTTCTTTAGGTTGGGTTGGGGTCTTTCCTTCTACGCTACTTGCCAGGACTTCTTCGTTCAATCCTTGTGGAGATGGGAATCAGTGAAGACATGTACAATCCTGTAAGTTATTCATAGGAAGATGACTATTTCTCTTATCTAACATTGAATATCTTAGTATCGTGTTGGCTCTGTTTATTTCAAATGGGAAAGAATATAGTACATTTTGCTGAGTGACTCGCATCTTTTTTTCCAATCAAATCAGGGTTGCTCTTTATTACTCAAAAACTGGGGAAATGCATTACTACAGAGCTCTATAAGTGATTCTCATCTTTCTCTTTCCATTAATATGAACCAGAGTTGAATATGTGTTTCAATTTCAGTTCCCAAGTGTATATTTTTTACTTAAAAGATGAGATTGGTATGGGACAGTTAACTTGTTGCACTTCTAATGATGTTTAGCATAACAGCAAAACTAATGAAGAAATACTTAGCACATCATTTTTTAATTCTTCTTGGTTATTTAATGAAGGAAAAAAAATGTAAAACTAGTAACAGTGTCTTTTAAACTTGGAACAGTTTTTCAGAACCAAAGAGACTGTTCCCTCATGTCAGTGTTGAATTTCATGAGATTTCATTATTTTACATTCTTTATATGATGAATGCTCACCATTCCTGCAGTTGGCTATGTTCTTGCTGGCTTTTCTTGTTGTGACTGGAGCTTGGCTGGGTTTCTGGGTTGTCCGCAAACTCATTCTTACGGAAGAGGGCTCTGTTGATATGAGCACATCTAATTTTGTTGCATGGGCTCTACGAATTCTCGCTGGTGTGATGATTCTTCAGGTTCATCTCCTGTATCCCAAGAATAAGTTCCTCCACCTAAGCATCAAAATTTGTTGAGTACTTGTTGTTATGGAATAAATCCAACTTTTTTTTTTGTATCTGATGATAATGTAATCTTCAGTGTTCGCTCGATCCTATACTGGCTGCAGAAGCTCTGATACTGGGAATTGTTATCTCATCACTTCTGGGAAGAGTTGCTCAATTGAGATTTTTTCGTCGTTTATACAGGTATTGTTTTCACTGATCAGAAGGGTACAGCATACAGTACTGTAAAATTCCACCTCTTCACTCCCTGAATTCATAGCTTGAAAATCGTAACTCGCGACTCAGTCCACTATTGACGAAAGAATGGAAAGTTGCTAAATGAATTTGGAGAAGGAATTTAGATGTCTTATCTCTTGATTTCAAACCATTTGGGCTGTTAGGAGTTCACATTTTCGGATGAAGGTTGGATATTATAATTCAGTTTGATGCCATTTCTCATGCAGGAAGTCGTTTACTTACCCAAAAGATGGCCAGAGAAGATCTAAAATGGAGTCTCCTGGCTTCCAAAGTCCTTATGAAGAACCCAAGTTGTCTCCAATCTCGAGCAGATCCTTATACCAAGGTCCATTTTATCTTTATCAATTCTCTCAATAGTTGGGGTCAATTGATTCATCTATAACCTCCTTCATCTTCTCAGGGCATGGGCAACGTCCTTCACAGCAGCCCTCGACTCCTGAGACCTTTTACTCGACTTTCTACTCCACGCCCGAGAGGAGACAGTACTCAGAAGATGAGCGGAAAATGTTCACTCGGGACTGTACCAAGAAGTCCCTAGAAGAGCTAGTATCTTCTCCAGAGTTCAGCAGGTGGGCAGTTGCTAATGCAGAAAGAATCACTCTAGCTCCGAGGAGCAATGAAACAAGATCTGGCTTCTATCACAGGCTCCGCGGATGGCTTCCCTGGTGATGACTAACATCCTGACCTTCAGAAGGGCGTGAAATCAGTTTCCCGAATGCGAATAAGATTCCGAGTTTCCGGCATATTTGAGAGGGGAAAACAGTTAGAGCGACCGCTTAGCGCATCCCCATAGTTTGTATCTCCTGTTTCTTCATTCTCTGTGTAGATTAATGCTCTAATTAGTATTAGTCCTTCTTCTTGACTGGTGCTTCCCATGTTGTATATACTCTCCTCTCTTTCCTTTGTTTATTGGGTTAGTGATAAGGTATCTTATGTTGGAGAGAGCGGGGGAATTATTGTCGGTGGCTCATCATACTCATTCTTGGATATCTAAATATCTAGAAGTTAGATTTAATTTTCCTTCTATATTTGATATCTGTTCGAATTACTAACAATTGCATCGAGTTCCCTCAAAGAGTCCTGAAATCTTCCCCGCATTTCCCTTCGTATATCGATCTAAGCTCTTATCGTTCGGTCGTAATTCCTAGCCAGCAGCAGCATTATGCCTGGTCCTGTCTGCTGAATCGAGTCCTCTCTACTATCTCACTCCCCTCCCTTTCCTCTGAGTACTTGTGAATCAACCCAGAAACTCGCTCGCTCCAAATCGGAGACTTGAGGTAAACTCGGTTGGACTCGTGAGCGGGCTCATGAACTCGTTCACCGGGTGAACTCACTGGAGGAGCCAAACCCGTCCGTCGCGTTCCACAATTCGTCTCTTTCCGCTATTCCCCTTTTTCTTTTCTTTTTTTTATAAATCACCAGTATTCAGTTGAATTTTGTCCAACTGATTAATCTGAATCGCTCCGGGTCGGTCCATTTTAGGGGTTAAGAGTTCCCCACCGCAAGTGAAACTCAAATTTGAGTCCTCCTATTAAAATAATAAGTAGCGAATCATTCAATCACTAAATTATTCTCCTTTTTCATACTATTCAACATGCAATGTTTCTCGTCGACCTCTCGCAGGTTTGAATAATGACGTTCACCATCGGGAGGTCCAAGGGTCACATTCTATGATGAATTTCTGCGTTGACTATTAGTTATTGGTGTTTGGTCAATTAAATATTTGTGCCAAAAATTCGTCTCTTCGATGTAAATGCAAAAAAAGGGCAGATACATAAATAAAATAATTCGGAGGAAAAACTAAAAATGCTGATTTTTGCAGAAAAAAATGGCCAAGAGTACGGCCAAGAGAAACAGAATAATATGTATGAACCGGGCGTATGAGAGCCCAAGATTGCGGTGGTGGGCCAGATGTGGGATCCACTGCCTTCTAAGGCGTGGGCTCTTGTGGATCCGTTGTATGCACAATTGTCGAAGAAGAAAAGAATCTCTGTCTGGGCCCACCAACTACTCCGAGTCCTACATTAGCTGAGCTGCAGGCGAGACTGACGCGGCGGCGGCTCCTCACACCTCTCTCAGTCCCCCGCCACTGCGCGCGGCCCTCTCTCTCTTCTCTCTCTGTACGTCTCGATGGAGCCGGAAGCCCTCTCTTCACGTGCACTAACGGGGCGGCGCATGGCCACGGCATCTCCGAGCGTCTGCCACTGCGCGTCCCCCAGGAGCCACCACCACCACTGCCGTCCATTCGGCGTTCTTCCATCACGTCTCCGCCACACCCAGTGTCTCGGTCTTCGGACCAGCTCGCGGCCCTTGGCTCTGGCGTCGGGAAGAAATGGGAGGGCCGAAGTTAAGCGCGCCGCGTTCGTAGGACCTGAGGGGGTCGTTGGAGCGGAGGAGGGTGATGGAAGCGTGAAGGACGAGCAGTTCGTTCAGTGGTTCCGGGAGGCCTGGCCCGACTTCCGAGCTCACAGGGGTGGCACCTTCGTCGTGGTCATGTCCGGTGAAATCGTTGCCAGTCGTCATTTGGATCCTATACTCAAGGCATGCATTGACAGCCTCCTTAGTTTGTTTTACACATGACGCTGTTGCATGTAACAAATAACGGATACCCTTGAGCGACAAAATTACAGTTCTTACTGCTAGGAAAAACATTGATTTAACCAACATAGGTTGATCCTCTCACCTTCAACTCATGGTTTAAAGGCCCGTGAACGGGAAATATCTATAATTAGGAGAGATTTACCATATTGAGCCGGCCCGGCTAGAACCCGTTACTGGAAAACAGTTGGTGCACTCCGAAACAAAGAAAGTACATTGAGTTAGCTAGAACTGAGATCTGGTCCGAGCAATCAGTGTTTCTATTGTGAGAATTCTATTTTGGGAAGACGCTTCATGCAAAGTTCCGTACATCCTTGAATAAATGAAACAATTTTAGCTTCTGAGAAGATGCATGTTATTTGAAACAACTGTAAGTCTCATGAATTAATAAATTTATGTTGGTTAGCTGGATCTTTTGACTTGTGGATTCGGATTTTCAATTTGAAGTTGTTTATTGGCCCAAAAAAAGTGAAGCTGTTTCATGTGTACAGGATATTGCACTTCTACATGGTCTGGGAATCAGGTTTGTTCTGGTTCCAGGGAGCCATGTGTTGATTGATAAGCTTCTTGCTGAGAGAGGTCAGTGGAGTTAGATGGTTTGGTGCTAAATGTAATTTCTACTGGTTATGGAAATACTGTTGCTAAAGAGCTATGGTTTCTTTCTTACGTCTCTTCTAAATGCTTCATAAGTTTGCAATCTCTTGCAATTTCTACCAGTCTATAGTATCTAACAATTTCTATTACCTCAGTATTGTCAATTGAAGCAAGAATGTGTTTTTTTTTTAATGCAGGTTCCAATCCAAAGTATGTCGGACAATACAGAATAACTGACTCAAACTCACTTGCAGCAGCAATGGAAGCTGCTGGAGGAATTAGACTGATGATGGAGGCTAAACTCTCTCCAGGACCCCCTATTTCCAATATTCGGCGGCACGGAGATAGCAGCCGCTGGCATGAAGTAGGTGTCAGTGTTGCAAGCGGAAACTTCCTTGCAGCCAAGGTAAGCAAATCCTTGAAGATGTTACTTGACTCTGTGCCCAACGGCACCAATAAAAAAAAATGTATCGTCTGTCTCATTGTTTCTGCAAATGCAGCTATACTAACCTCTTCTGATGTTAACTTCATGTTGCAGAGAAGAGGAGTTGTTGAAGGGGTTGATTTTGGATCAACAGGTGAAGTCAAGAAAATTGATGTTTCTCGCATATGTGAGAGGCTTGATGGTGGATGTATAGTACTATTAAGCAACATCGGCTACTCCAGTGCTGGAGAAGTTTTAAATTGCAAGTAATGCCAGTAGATTCCGATAATAGTGCTTGATGAATGATTAATCTTATGAGGCTAAAAAAGTGCACAGTTTTTATTAACAAGTGATTATGATGAAAAATTATAGAACCCTACCTGATTTGAGTTTTCTGTGGAAAAACCAAATATAATATTGAGTTCTTTTAGGTTGAGAATATGAAATGTGCCTAAATATCAGTGAATCGATGTAATATTGCAGCACATACGAAGTAGCCACAGCTTGTGCCTTAGCAATTGGAGCAGAGAAACTTATTTGCATCATAGATGGTCCAATCCTGGATGAAAATGGACGCCTCATTCAGTTCTTGACTCTTCAAGAAGCAGATGTGCTTATCAGGGAGCAAGCTAAGCATAGTGAGATAGCTGCTAACTATGTGAAAGCAGTTGACAGTGAAGATATCACTAGCCTGGCACTTGATGATTCAAGTGATAAGATGGTTTCGTTGTATAAAGGAGAAGCTCTTGTGAGGAAAGGGAACCCTATCTTTCACAATGGGGTGGGTTTTGGCAATGGAAATGGGCTCTGGATTGGTGAACGAGGTTTTCCTGTTGGAGGTCTAGAGCGTCAGCATAGAATAAATGGTTATCTTTCAGAACTGGCTGCTGCAGCCTTTGTTTGCAGGGTAGGTGAATTTTCGCATGTTGGCCTAGGACTCAATGCCTGGATACCCAACTATTACACCTTTTAGCAGGAAGTTTATTAGTCTTTCCATTTTCATTTAGGGAGGCGTTCAAAGAGTGCACTTGCTAGATGGGACAGCAGGTGGTGCAATATTATTGGAGTTGTTTAAAAGAGACGGAATGGGTACAATGGTAGCTAGGTAATTTATCCAGAAATTCCATATATGGTTTCTGCTTTGCCCTTGTGTGTTTACATTTTTTTTCTCTCCTGCTCAACCCTTGTCTGTTTACTTGATGTGAATAATGCTTTATCTGTACATGGGACCTTTACCTAACGTGTCGCATGGATAGAAAAACTTATGGAAGAACACCAAGTTACTATCTGGAAAATCTCAAATTATTCTACTCGTGGTTAAATGCCTTTTTCACATCAATATCAGATATTCATTCAGCCAGTCATTTCGAGAAGATCTAACATTCATGTTTTTGCTCAAAACTATACTCTCAATAATATGATGGATAAGAAACTTGATATATCTCGGCCATCTTCTAGTTATTGGCTTTGTATTTTCACAGTGATCTTTATGAGGGCACAAGAATGGCCACGGTGGCAGATCTTTCTGGAATAAGACAAATTATAAAACCATTGGAAGAATCGGGCACTTTGGTCCAAAGGACAGATGAGGAGGTTCTCCCCATACTCCTTTTTGTTTCTCTCACAGGATGGCAACTCTCAGCTTTACAAAGTTGTATGACAATCTTATTATTTCTTTTCCATCACTTTTTCTTTTATCCAGCTACTCAAAGCATTGAACTCATTCATAGTTGTGGAGAGAGAAGGTCAAATCATTGCTTGTGCCGCTCTTTTTCCATATTTTGAAGAAAAGTGCGGAGAGGTTGCTGCTATTGCAGTGTCTCCTGAATGCCGTGGGCAAGGACAGGGGGACAAACTACTTGGTATGCAATTGGTGATATCTGTCTGAATGCTCTTGCTGCAAAAGAAACATTCTTTAGCTCAGCCTATAAACTTAGATATTTTGTCTAATACTTAGATTATATTCGGGTGCACAAAGGGCAGTGAACCGAGCAAGTTCATATAAATAACTGTTCTACTAATATTGCCTGGACTTAGCTTGAAATAGCTCAACCGTTGCACATCCCTGTTCAGATTATATCGAGAAGAAAGCCTACTCTCTTGGATTGCAAAAGCTTTTCCTGCTCACAACTCGTACAGCAGACTGGTTTGTCCTTGAATCCCCTCACTCAGTAATAAAATTAGTACATTTCAGTAGCTGTTCAGGAAATTCAGCAAAAAAAGGTAGTTGTTCTGGAAAGATTGTGGTTCCATCACGAGTGGGTTATGGGAATCAGTTACTTCGTCAAGTAATAACTGATGTCCCCTTGAATTAGGACAAATTTTTTTATCTTGCAAATGCTCAAGTTATCAAAAAACCAGCTATATAGCGTCAAACTATGGATCTCTGGCTTCTTCACAGGAGAAAAGCTTCCATGTAGGCAGTTCTTCAATCAGAAAAGGCTAAATTAGGATCTAGTGCATAAAATGTCACAAAAGTACAGCTCTTTGTTGGGAGAGAAAAGAGTGGATGGTTGTATATTTGATGTACTTTTCTTAATGGTTAAAAGTGGGTGGATAGAATATATGTTGTGTGTTGAAAAGAAATCGGGAAGTTCTCAAAATGAGAGGTGTTTAGTGTTTTCTGACAGGTTTGCCAGGCGAGGTTTCTTAGAATGTTCCATCGAGTCAATACCCAAGAAGAGGAGGGAAAAGATCAACCTATCCCGGGGATCTAAGGTGTTCATCAAGAAGCTAGCTCCTGATATGAGCGGAATCACAATCGACGGGGTTCTTAGGTAACTTGAAGGTCTTCCAACCCTGGTATTGAGGGTTGTTTGCATTCTTGTTCTGCAGTAGTTCGTTCTACCTTAGCATTCGGGCTTAACATCTACCAACCTAGTTATATCCAACCTCTTGGTTTGGGCCAAGAGATGATCTCTTGAGCATAAATCTGTGAAGCCTAAATTATTCGTATTTGGGGGCCTGCTAAGTGCTTGTGAGGGAGAATTAGTTTACTTGGAACATCAATTGATCTCATCCAAAGATAGTAACCGCCACTCGAATACTATCATTCAGACACTTTGAATGACTTTATAACTTGGAATTTTGGCGTAGTGAGTGCTACACCGGCAAGGCAAGTGCTGAGTTCTTCATAGTGCAGCAGGTGGCCGAATCTCCATTACTGATGTCCTCGTTTTTTACTTTGTAATTAGAACAAAAAAAAAAAAAACCTACACAGGAACTGATTTGTGTAGATAGCGATGAGATGTTCAGCCTGCACCCTGCTGAATTCATGTTTGATCCAGGGATGAGCTTCCCCGGCACGAAATACATTCATATACATACATATATATATGGTACTAACTCCCCTTCGAATCATCCTTGTGCCTGTTCTCTTTCCACATCTGGAGTATCTCCTCCGCTGAAGGAATGCCCGAGTCGATATCATCTTCATCTTCATCTTCATCTTCATCAGAGTTGAACTGTGATCCGAGATATACATCCTCCTCCTCTCCCTCACCTTCTTCCTCAAAGTCCTCATTCAATCTAAACGTTGAGATGATACTGTCTATGCCGTTCAACACTGTCTCTGCTGTATCGTCACTGCAGCCTTCTCCAGCAAGGTCAGGATTTTCTCCTCTCGTACTGTCCACGCCGTTCAACGACGCCTCTGCTGTACCATCACCACGTTCTCCTCCAGCAAGGCAACGATTTTCTCCTCCCATACCATTATCAGGTCTATCTCTATCAGGCATACCGTCAAACACATCACCGAGGATGTCTTCGCCCAGAGCAAAGTTTCTATCACCCGCTGTATCTGCCTGAGAATTTACAAGATCCTGACCCGAAGAGCTAGAGATTTCCCTTGATTTGACTGATTTGGTTAAGGAGCTCAATGCTCTTGACAAGTTTGTGACTGTGGCTTCATCTTGTAGAGGACAACCACGCAGGGCAACTAAGAGATTCTCGCAGCACTCCCCTGGGATCCTTCTGCTGTTCCCTCGGAAGAGTTCAGTCCACTGCTTCTCAGTGACCTGGAATGATGCATGACCCATTACCGTAATAAGGTTGACAGCTCTCTCGTAATCATGTTGAACTGCAGCCAGAAAAACCATCTCCATAAAAATTGAGGGTTGAGGAACTTCGCCAGCTTCGAGAATCATATTGAACGCATGCTCAAGAAGATACCCCTGCACTTACACAAAGAAAAGTTTTCATGTCTCTCAAGTTTTCATTAGAAAAATAGGCCAAGTCGACTGGCGACAAGGTCACATTCCTTATTCAGCAGCTTGTGGAAAAGTAACATGGCATTCACAAAGGTTGAATTCATCAACTTTACTCTCTTCCAACAGATGAAGATGAAAATCATAATAACATAGAAACTAATAGAACCTAAAGACAAAAAACCTGTCAGCTCAAAAGCTATCCATAATTGGTGCTAAGTCTTTCAAAATTCAGAAGCAGTCAGATTTTTTCACAAGCAGAGAAGAGACACGCTCAAGGTTTGTTTCATGTTGATCTTACCTTTCCAGCATGAGAAGCTGCCATGAGAAGAGATGCATGCTTTGTTTGATCGAGCTGATGTCCTGAGAGGGTCATCTCCTTGTAAATATACTCAAAATACTCCCACTGGAGTGCTTTAGCAGAAGCTTCAAGCATTGAGCTGTATGTGTACTCATCTGGATCAAGTGGAACAAAGGAAACGTCATCGCTGGCTCTGGAAGGCTTTTCATGGCATTGGGTTACTTTGATTTCTTTGAACAATTCCTTGGCTTCTGAGAACATATCATTCTGCCCATAGATCTTAAGCATGGTGTTTATGGTCCCAATATTAGGGCTGCAACCACATTGAACTTTCATGTAATTGAAAAGGGATATACAGTCACTGATATGTCCGCCTTCCATGGCTGAGATTATCAGGCCTGTGAAGGTAACTTCCAGAGGTTTCGCATGAGGAAGTTCTCTCAACCCCTTGACCTGCATACACATTTTGCATTATGAACTTTCAGAATTTATTCTATATCCATGCACCTAAGCAACTTGCAAGAATATTGTAAAATTAAATGATAACTTGGTAAAGCCAAGGGTGGGCATTGCTTAACCAAGCGTGGTTGAACAAGGACAACTCGTTAAAGCTAATTTCTCATCTGAACCACTTTAAGTTGGGTCCAGAAGGCTCCCATCACATGACCAGGTCATACATGATGGCATCAAGCAATATGCAACAAAAAACAGTAGAGGGAAAATCCATTACCTCCAACATAGCCTCTTGCCATCTTCCGTTGTTGCAGAGACAGCAAGCTAATTCGTAATACACTGAAGCAGTTCCAACCACTCCCCGCCGTTCCATATCCCTCACAGCTTCCACAGCCTCACCAGCTTTCCCCTCTCTCCACAAGCTCGTGACAAGCACTGATGAGCAGGTTACAGTATCAGAAAGTGTTGTGATAACCAGATGCATGGTAAAAGTAACATCGATAAGTGAGGAATCACCTTTGTAAGTAGTAGCCCTTGGAGCTTCACCACTTCTTTTCATTTTGCGGAAGAACTCGTGAACAAGTTCATATTTTCCAGATTGAAGCATTACCTTTAACAGACACCTCTGGTAAGACTCCAATTCATGCATGCACTGGGAATTATAATGATATTTCATTGGAGACTAAAACCACCTAGAATTTCCATTGTTTCCTGCAAACTAAGCCTTTCTACATGCCGCTGCCAAAGGTTTACAATTTAAGCTTATAGATGGGGGTGGGGGGTGGTCTGTACTATAATCCATTATATAATCAGCTAACTCATGATAAAAATATGGAAAAAAATTTAAAATAGGATAGGCTAATGGAAGTTGTGGAGGCTCAAGCCAGGACATCTACACCACCTTAAAGCAAAAACAAACTCATCTATAAGTTTGATTAATTTTTTTTACCTCACTGAATTGTATGGGAGCCAGGCCCGGTGTGTGAAAATTGAACAAAAAGGCAACCAAAGTGTCTGGGATACTAAATTGAGGCTCCAATACCATGTCAAGACCCATAAAAAAATACTTCAACAAGTTCAAGTCTGTTAAAGGTGGCATGTTATCATAAGTTCCATAGGCAAACTTTTCCAATCCTGACAACTCAAGACAGACAGCCTCAATATTCAGCAATTACCTCCATTGCTAGTCCATACGTAGCTCCATTGGGCTTCATACCGCTCATCCTCAATTGCTCAAACACCCAAGAAACACCCTTCCACTGATGTGATGGGACACATGCATTCAATACCTGAAAATTTTCTAATTTAAGAGTGGACTCAGAATAAACAATGATACAGTATCTAACTTACTTAAAGGGGGAAGATATAAAATGAGATACAGATGCTTTCTTACAGCATTATACACAACAAGGTCGGGTTCAAGAACTGGGTCCCAGCTCTTCCGACGCAAATTCTTTATCATTTTAGAAGGTTTCTGCCTCATGGACTCAATAAGGTTGAGCAGTTCTTTTATGAGCCCACTTTGCCCAAGTGTCACAGCCATGCTGTGATATGCAGCCATATCAGGGTATATGTGGAAATCTTCCTAAACATGAAAATTTTAAGAGTACCTCAGAGCAAAGTTCATTAATGATATGATGCTAACAACACATCTAGAATCCACTTACCCTCATCTGGTTGAAAATTTTGAGAGCTTCACGCGGTCTCCTTGCCTTGCCGAGAACTGCCAAGAGTTTTGTATAGACAAACCTGGGGAAATTATGGTTCATCATTAGTGAACTAACATACTTAAGAAGGAAATGTTCTCCTGATAAAGTATTTGCACAAAGATATAAAGAGTGGTCAGAAAAGTTACCTGCTCTTCCAGTGCCAATGACGTTTGTCATCATACACCCATTGCACAACTGATATAGCTTGTTCCCATTGTGCGTTAGCGCTGAGGCCTTCAAGAATCTTTAGCAACTGTTCTTCAGTGAAGTGCAACCCTGATTGCTTCATCATCCTCGAAAACTTCCAGTCTGTTATATCAACTTTCCTTGCACTCAACCTTCTCTCATGAAAAATTTTATCAAGCTCAAATGTGGATCCATAGCAGGCCATAAATCGTGGAAAATATGTACCACTCCAGAAGTCAACCTTTTTTTTAGCAGAACTTCCCAGAAATCAACCTAATAATGAACAAAAAAACTTCCAAGAAACCACAAATCAGACAGTGGCTATCCAAAGAAACGCTTACATATTTTTTCCCTCTTTCTGAAAAACTTGTCAGCACTCATGAAGTTATGCAAACACCATTTAAAACATAAGAGTCGCCAGCTGCAAGAGTGACCTCACAAGACCCAGATTAGAACGTATTTTTTTCTTTAGCAGAACGGCCTATTACTTTCAACAGATGGCACATTATGATTGCAGAATTAGAATTCTTGGCATAATTACTCATCCTTATTAATATGACATAAAATTGCTAGCCCCAAAATTTTCAATACAGCTGCACTGAATAATATCAATAATTTGCCGAAGAAGTTAACATTCGAGCTACTGAGAAGCAGAAGACCCTCATCAATCATGCAGAGAACAAACCTGGTGACAAGGAACTTGACAGCCTCGGACTCTGTTCTCCTCTTCCTACTCTTCTGCGGATCCCAATTAGAGTCTACACTCTCCACCCAGTTCCCGTCCCATTCAAAATCACCATCCTCCAGAACCCACTGCAACTCTTCCCTCTTCCTGCCCTCAAAAATCTCACCCAATTCCCTCAACCTATCTCTCCTCATGAGCCCACCCTCATACTCTTTCCTCCCACTCGCAAGCTCTCTCAGCTTCACCCTCTCCACGCCCTCCCACGGCAAGCCGACCATCGCGTTAACGGCTTTATTGAACTCCTTGTACTCCCGCTTCAGTTTCTCGAAGTGGGCCTCCTCGAGAAGGGCCAGCTGTTGGGCGGGTGGCAAATAATCCAGGGATTGTGCCGATTTCTTGCTCTCTTTGCGGTTGTGCTTCTGAATAGCTTTCTTGCGGAGAGTATGGACGATCTTGGGAGTAGGGAATACGCCATTTTTTAGGAGATGCTGCTTGATTCTTTCGATGTTGGGTCGAAATTTCGGGGTGGCAGGGAGCTGGTGAGAAGTGGAACCTGAAGCTTCCATAGCAAAAAGAGAGTGTGGTGGATACTGAAGCAAACGGCTCGGGAGGCTAAGGTTTTAGCCCACAGAAGATAAAGATCGTCCTAGTTTTTGGGCAAGTTGCTGATGAGCAGGCAAAGTCAGTGGGCAAGTATGTCAGGAAACCCACCATATTATCATCTCATCGAAGTCTCGGACAGGAGGGTTAATCTTAAACCCCGACCTGACCATGTCACAGGAAGTGCCGCACCAGCCTGCAGAACCTGGTCTAGGATCCGAGTTAGATTGTACCGAAACCATACAAAGCATTGCCATGACATTTGGCAAACTGAGCTGATTTTTTGTTATTGAAATTATATTTTCCGCTCTAATCTCTCATGATTGAAATAATAATAAAAAACTTTGAATTAAACTTTATTATTTATGTTTAATAATAGATTTTATTACTTTACATTTCTTTTTTAATTTAATACTAAATCAGGGAAAAAAAATTTATGCCGTTTCTTTTGCTTGCTGTAAATGCCGGAATTCTAATATTTTAGTTAGAAGACATTTTTTTAGGACTTAATGTTATATTATTAATCGGAATAATTTGTAAGTGATTATTGGATTAATTTCCAGATTAAATAGAATTAGAAATTACAATTTGTCATTCCATCTTTGGTAACAAAAGAGCTCCAGAGGCTGGAGGCGATTTCAATCTGCATAACGAACTAAAGCGGGACTAGAACTATGACGGACATGAAGAAATCTCAGCCGTCCGACTTCCTATCGACTATCAGGTGTGCAGCCGTCTGGACATAGGCGGTCAAGTTCTACTCCCACAAAACCGCCAGTTTTAAGGTTTCGAGCAGCCGACCCTAGGCATCGATAACCGTGCCCGCTTATCCAGCGTTGACCAATTTGCTGAGCTAAACGTTCAGCGCTTATCATGAGACCAAATCACTTCAACTAACCTAATTACTGGAGAAGTGGACTGCTCTGTGTTACCTGGCCTAATCCCCTCCGCCATTGGAGCTGCTGATCAGAAGGATGCCAAGCAGGGAAGCAACCGATCGTGAACTTCACCTCGGCTTTTAGCCTGAGCTTTCCCTCCAGGGGGAGAGAATCAGGTAACGACAGCGTAATTCCAGCAACGATTCCAATCACCGGTGTGGGGTTCCAATGGCGTTGCTCCTGGCGACTGTGGTGGACGCCCTGGGGGAGTTCGCGAGGACGATCTGGGGCCTGCAGCAACGGCGGCTGCTCCCCTCCACCTTCGAGGCCCTGAGCTCGGCCGCCTCGTCCCTCGTGGCTGCGCTCCTGATCTGCATCGTGTCCTTACAATGGCACCAGCCTGGGGACCTCGGCCTCCCCTTCATCTGATACGTTCTGTCCCGCATTCTGACGGTATCCGTACCCAAAATCATCTTCTGATCTTTATCCCTCTATAGCTAAATTCGTTGCTGCTTCGACGAGCTCCTGGTTAGCGACGCTCTATGAAGTTGTTCATTGCTGCTGTTGTGATTTCCACGGTTGATCGAATGCAGTATATGTAACAGTGCAATTATATCTCATCTCTGCCACACTGTTCCAAACATTAGTGCTCTGTATCTTCTGCATCACGGGGATCGGGATTTGGGACAATCGAGTTGAAACTTGATAGCAGCATTATGTAAAGAAATTTTATCCGCAAGTGATTCCACAATTCAATGATACATACTGGTTTTATTGCATTTCAACCCCGTAGAGCCTCCCCCAACAAATGTAGCTTTTCCACATAATGTACAATCTGAATCGACACACGTAAATAATTTAACCAATCGATTTATTAATTTAATCATGGAATCGGAAGGGACCAACAGGCAGATGCAGGAAACAAGTGATTTCCTTTGTGCAGAAAGTAGTAGCAACCGGTAATTGGAGCATGCGGTAATACGGGGAGAACAGACGCTTGAGATGGTAGAATGAATATTCAGGGCTCCAGGTAACCTCTCTCTTCCAAGTAAGAGATCACCTGTCCGGCCATATCAGACGGGGAAGCACAGTCATGCTCAGTCTGTTTCAGTACTATCTGCGCATAGTGTATAAACACTCAGAGAATCAGCTAATAGAATTCGTAAAATATGTAATGTACAGACTAAGCACGGATCATGCAATTTTATGTTCTCCTGTCTCCACAAAAAGTACATAACTGCTTGCCATTTTATTGAAACGGTTCAGAACTGCACCTGTCATCATACTCGCCGAGTAATAGTTTCACAGGATCATTGATTCTGCTGGTTCATATCCCATTTTAATCAGTTTCATTTGCATACATAGGGCTGTTTGTAAGAATGGTTCGGCTACAATCTCCAGTTCAGTTTCTAAAGCTACAAATGCGACATGCAAATATTTTCTGCAGGTACGGGTTTACCGTTATTCAGTCATACTCACCTCACAGTCCAATGGGGGTTCATATGGGTCATCAATACCAGTAAAACCTGTAGGACAAAATCCAAGAATAGACGCTTATCTGTTGACTTCAGCACTACAGACAGCACATGTGAAAATAGTAAAATATGATACTGAATTGAGTCACAGAGGGAGAGGGCAAAGGAGACCGGATCTTATTCATAAGTACCTTTGATTTTTCCAGAACGTGCAAGCTTGTACAGGCCCTTTGGGTCCCTTTGCTCACAAACTTGAAGAGGTACATCCATGAATATCTGCAGAATGGTGGATTTATTGCTTAACGCAAGAAGCCCTTACATGGCTTGTTATTCACAAATGAAATCTACCTTCACAACTTACATACCTCAATGAAATTTCCTTCAGGCAAGAGGGCACGGCAGGCCGCTCGATCCTTCCTGTATGGAGAAATTAAACTGGCAATGCAAATGACTCCAGCATCTGAGAAGAGCTTAGCAACTTCTCCTGCATAATATGAAAATCACGCCTTACTTGCTGAGCTGGAACATGAAAAGGAAGAACTGAAGAACAGATCTTTTATGCATTTTTAAACCTATAGATTGGTAGCTTACCGATCCTCCGTATATTTTCTGCACGGTCTTCTGCCTTGAAACTAAGATCACGATTCAGGCCATGACGAACATTGTCACCATCTAGGACATAGGTTAGCTTTCCTCTAGAATGAAGAGCCCAACTTAAAGCACATGCCACAGTGCTCTTTCCTGTTACAGAGTTGAACCTTCTGAGTTGTCTATGATTAATATTCGTAACAGAAAATGAAAAACATGTGTTTAGACTAATTTTTCATCCTTTTGTGACAGGAAAATATGTGACAGTCAATGGACATCATGTCCAGCCAAGCATAACATTTAACGTGACAATCGTCCAGCCTACTGCAGCAGTTTGTTTGTCTTAAGAGTCTCAGGAAAGTAATTCTAAGACCTGCAACCTTAGTTTAGCATTTAGAAGATGTGGTTAATGGAGAAGAAGCAAAAACACTTGAAAAGTTATTGGATTTGACAAATTAAGACTGAATCATTTGAGACAAACCTGAACCACTAAGCCCAGTAATCCATAAGACACAACCTTTCTGCTTGAGCAGTTCTTGCCTGTCGTGTTTCCCAACTGAACACTGGTGCCACTTGATGTTCATTGAATTTCCAGCAGCAGATATCTGGTCGAGATTTTCACCTAGTTAGATAGTGAGTCCATGAGAGGAGAGCTGCCTGATTTTAAACCCGAAAAAACAGAGCAACAGATGGCACACCAAAGGAATCATACAGAACCATCGAACACAAATAATAAGGTCAATTGAACAAGTGTTCTCCTAGTCTCGTAGTCGTAGCTAACAATTTGAAAGCTTAAATCACTGCTGATATCAACTCATGTCGTTCATGGAAAGGATGGCAAGAATATGCATTTGACCTCATCAAACTACGATATTTCACAACATTGGAGAATTTCTTCCAAGAGGTTATTATGAGGCACCTGTTCCTGACCTCGCAGAAATTGCGGAGAGAGGCGTATCTCATAGTATTCAGGAATTCTGTCTTTTAAGCACACACTAGTCAATGTACTCACAGAATCAGACAGCCTGCTTGAGAGATAACTCAAGTTAAAATATTATTTTTGTTGGCATGAAGGAGTTAAAGTTTTAGGATCTGCTGTCGTTATCGTTGCATACAACTAAGAATATTGTCGTGTAAATTTTCAGGAAAAATCAAATTTTAATGAAGATCACCTTATAGACTAAACGTTTCATCTTCTAAAGCATTTCTGGTAAAAATCTCCGTCCAGATTTAAGATACTGGAAATCGACGTAACGGCGACAGCATAAAAATTATTGAAATAATCAATCATTTGTTTCCTCACCTTCGACGCATCAACGAAGTCACGGCAATGGAAAGGGTTCAATTGCCAGGATCAGCGACGCGACATTGTTTGTAAAACAAAGGCCAGTTGCACGTCCAAGTAGTGAATGGAACAGCTGAAAAGGACACACAACGCAAGCTGTACATTACCTTGGACGCCGTCATCTCTGCCGTTGACGCACGTGGTTCTGGTGTCCTTCGCCGCACGAATAGGCGCCAGACTGCTCGATCTCTTCCCATGACCGGCGGACAGACGCAGGGACCCGCATCGGGAATCAAAGCGAGACGAACCGAAGCAGATGGCCCCCACCCTCGGCGCCGACGCTGGGGCGCCGGTATCAGACTCGACGACGGGACCGCGAATCAGTGGATTTGCGCCCTGCAACGAGGCCATCGAGCAGTGATCAGAAGCGGGGAATAAAGGGCTGAATTAGGAGCTCGTTGGGGTTCGGAGGAGGAGCGGGCGGGCTGGAATTCTGCAGCTCGAGGTGGCTAAATTGAGCATTGCGGAGGGTGTTGGGAGCGAGCCGGAAGAGACAAACGGTTATGGTGGGTGAGCTGAAACGTTCGTACGGGCAAAGGAGGAGAGAGAGAATCTGTGGGTCAGGGAGTGCCTGGTAGAGTGACCCGTGGTACCCGGGGTGGGGGGCTGGGTTGGGGTTTGGACTAGGGCGAGAGGGGTAGAGGGGTTATTATCTTATTAAACCAATTTAATCATTTAATTATGAGTAAATTTATAATTGAGTCCCTAATATTTACCAAAACCAAGTCGCTATTGTAATTTTGCTAACAATAAAATCCAAACATTAAAAGATTTACCATTAAGTCATCTTGACCGTAAAAATTTCATCATTTTTTCAAATGTGGTAGCTGACTTGGCAAAAACGGTGTCATCTTTTCTGACATGAGCAGAGAAAAACAGAAGGCTATCTCACTTACCACTGCGGCCACCGCCTCCTGTCCACTGTCCCCTCCACCCCTTCTCTAGCTGCCTTCCGTGCCTCTTGCCTTTGCAAACGCCTCTCCATCATCGACCCCGTCACCCTACCAGAGATCCCCAACCCCTCCACCCCATGTCCCAACCATCTCCCTCACTGCAAGTCTTACTCCACCGCTTGTTGTGAGTGCGAAGCTGCCTATGCCAATGTCGAGCCCCGTCGCAAATCATGCGACTCTTGAGACTAGAGCAACACCTTCTCTGATCTGTTCACCCTGGATGATGAGGGAACGGGTCAGAAGTTGGAATCTTTGCCCCCGACTGTGGGAAGAGAAAGAGAGCGAGCAAGATGGAGAAGAAATTAGGGTTGGCGTTCTTCAGCGAACTCAACCACAAGAGGAGAACGCAGCCCATAATCTCTCCTTGCTACACGTTAGAAAGATAGCCGTTCATATTGAGTCAACTGCTATGTCAGAAAAAAGTGACAGAATTTTCACGGTCGAATGATTTGATGGCAAATCTCTTAATGTTTGAGTTTTATTGCTGGCAAAATTACAATAGGGATTAAAGCATTGGCTTTAGCAAACATTAGGGACTGAACTATAGGTTAACTCTCTTCCAAGAGTATATTTTCTTCCGTGTTACATGGAGGGAGTCGCAGTGGCAAGTTTGGGATAGTCGCTTCTTTGGTAGTAACCCTTCTTCTGAATGGCTCAGTTTCTTGTGCACTCCACTCACAGGACCACCTAGACACAGATAATCTATCGGAGTTTCAACTTTTCTATGCCATCTCAATCTATAACCTTTGGGATCTAAGAACCAGAGCCTTATACATAGAAACACAACCAGATTTAGGTAAATTTTCACTTGTGCTAAAATCAAGTTTCAGGGAACATAAGAAGGCTTTAGGAGATAACTGCTCAGTTCATGAAGACTTGGGACTTAGCTTAACAGCCAATGAATCTGACATTGAGCAGGAAATAAATAATTTATTTGATCATGAATGGACAAATCATTCATGTAGATGATGCTCTCAGGTCGGATAAAGTTTGTCTTGCACGTTTTGCCAAGGTTAACTCTCTCATGACTCATTAGCTAATTGGTCCAAGAAAGATTGCACAAGATCACCTCTACATGTAGAAGCCAAAGCCTTACAGCTTGCTGCTTGAAGCTTGTAATTTCAGATTGCCTTAACTTAGTTAATGCTCTCACTATAGGTGTAGGCTTCCCCCTAGGAAATTGAGGGTATTGTTAGAAACACAAAGGACATGGAAAATTTTTTTGGTTCATATCATGTTTGGTTGAGTGAGAAGGGAGAAACACTGGGATGCACATTTTGTGGGACAATTAGGCATAGATTCTCAATAACAAGTTCTATGCATATTTGACCTTCGAATGGGGTAACTCGTTAATAAGCCAATAATGTACATAAAATTAACTATATAATTAGAAATTATCAGGAGTTAATATCTTTAAATTAATAACGAGTTCTATCCAGTATAATACAATGGCACCTATCATTATCAATAAAAAAAAACTGTATGTTTGAGAACCCCATACTACCTACTTCACTTCTTTAGTTTATGCTGCCTTGCATCTTTAATCATTAAACAAATAATTATTTAATTAGACACGTCAAAGTATAATATTATTATACAATTTCTCCTAAAATTGTGAGTTGAGTTAATCCGGATCGGTTTACCAATTAATGGAGTTTTTCATCGAATTTAGAGACTGACGTGTGGTCTGAGAAGAGAAGCTATTCTACTTGGATCCGAACTGGCCTTCTCCCATGTAGTAGAGGAAATTAGCGGGAGAGGCAGGAAGTAAAGGAGGCAGCGGGGGCCCACTCGAGACGTCCCATGTGTCCTAGTGCTGGCTCGGGGAGGGGCAGATGCCACGTCAGAGGCCCCCCTTATGGGCTTAGGTGGATGCTAGCCAGCATCTTCCTGAGCTGGCGTTAATTGTTAATCTAACACGTGTGTCACGTGGATCCTTAGGAAATTTATATTACAAGCATTTTATTTTTAAAGTGTTAATTCGTACTAAAATTTAATTAATTAATATCTAATAGTCCTTTGAATATTATATAATTTATATCAAAAAATATTATGGACCGAGTTTTAAAAGATTTTCATCTTGTATTGTAATCTTGAAATTTTTTTAGTTTGTATTATTTATTACAAACTGTTTGATTAAAAAAACTTTATTTAGGAAATTGGAATTGAGACGAGGACAAGAGACAGTAAATGGAGCCCAGTAAGACCCACTGTATCGGGTAGAGTCCAAGAAACCAACAGGCACAGTGATTTGATAAGAAAAGAACCTCACTTTCCTATGATCTAATGTTAGGTTGTATTTGCTTGCTGTCATAAACGACAAGGACCAACGTCAGTGGGTCCTTTTTTTCCTTCAATTATTGTGAAATTACTCACCAAACATTCCTTTCCTGTACAGCTCATTAGGCGCCTGTGTCTTCCATAAGAAACTGGTATGGTCCCATGGCCCGCTAGAGAAGACTCGTGGTTACGAGAAATGATAATAGTGCCCGTACTGTGCAGCATAATTGCGGCTTACGGAGCCACGAGGCTCCGACAGGGAACAACCGTGTTAACTTCGGCCTTCTTGCCGATGCCTGTGAAGAGACCAGGTCCTCCGCTCATCTTGACCCACTCTCGCCACACAGAGAGAGAGAGAGAGAGAGAGAGAGAGAGATTTGCAAAGAGCTCTGGGCCGCGTAACTGCGACTCCAGATCGACAGGTAGCTGGTAGCCGATGTGGGGAAAGCTCTGATGGAGTTCGAGTGACAGGCACAGTAAGACGTTTGATTTTAAGTGTGGTAGGGATCAAAATGCATGGGAATTTAAAAGGAAAAGAAAAAAGAATGCATGGGAAGTAAGTCAAATTAAAGAAAAATCAACACGAAAAGAAATAGAGTCGATCTCAAGTCTACTTCGTTGGGCTGATTTGATTCAAACCTTGGGCAGAATGGAACTGAAAGAATGTATAACTTGGATTAAACAAAGTGGAATGCACGCCTGGACTAACCCAAAGATGTTAAAGATGAGCACCGACTTGAACAAGCCTAAGATGAAACTGATTTTTTGATGTATAGTTTGAGATTGAGCAGAGAAGCTTGTTCCTCTCTCTCTATACATATAGACAACCTTGGACTTGTTCTCCAAGATTAACCCCCCCGTGAAGTCATCACCAGTTCCATTCACCCCATTTAGCAGAATCAGCTTCTTCTCCAAGGAAAGGCCTTTTAGCTAGTCCACTGGTCAGCCAGTGCTACCATCTCATCAGCACCATTTCTTCTCAGAAGCGCACCCTCACCCCACGTACTCGACCTTATTGCTTCTGCTCCTGCCCCTGCTGCCTCCACCGCGTCCGGGGCAGACCAGTTAAGATCGTTTTCCCACAGGTTCTTTGGTTTAGGCTGATTTGTGTCCATCTCTCATTGGTGCCTTTCCTTCTCTTGCAACACTCAAAAGACGAAAGTTGAAGCCATGGGCTTGCAACGTGTATTCACAGCTTGCTAATGCTCTCATGATTGAAGGTTCAGATGTGCAAGACATGACATCTAATTGAAGTGATTCGATTTTGTTTGCAAAACTCTTAAGGAAGAGCTGATGGAAGGGTATGAGTAGGATACTGGATCATGTGATAAGCTTGTCAACTACAAACACTGATATCTGGACTAGAAAAGAGAAGCCACTTCATCAAAAACAAGAGAACAAAACAGATGAGATTCAGTAACCAAACTATTCAGCAGCAGCCAAATTCAGTGCAACAGTCACTCATCCAACTCATGAAGAGTCTCCACTGGGCGGATTTTGTTGGCAAAGAGCAAAGTTTTCCTTGGCCCCAAATACAACTCAAACTCTAATATATCCATTGAATCAAAAGCACCAAAAGGAACAACTCCTCACGCCACCCTTCTCCGTGGCCTTTCATTCATAGTCTTTTACTTGAAAGACACATGAAGCGTCCCAAGCACCCATCTGAAGGTAGGGAATCCATTGCCAGGGATGTACAACACAAAGTCATCCTCATTAGAATACAAGGCGATGAAAAGCAAGAAAAAAAAACCAAATAAAAGGTATAAAGAAAAGGAATCAGATAAACTTGAGGAGACTAAGAAAATGGGGGAAATGTAGGTAAGCACGTAGCAGCAGCATTCATGAAGCAGCCACTACAACAAAGGATATAGACAAATATTCATCAGTTCATGATCCATCTCTTTTCAACCTCAGCATCTGACAAGTAGCAAATGTGGTCTGGCAATCCTATTTCTAGCACAGGTAAGTTGGACAGATCATATTCAATCCAGTATGCTATGGGAGATTCCTGACCTCAGCTGAAATTTAGCAGCTGCATCCACTCATGTTGCAGAACCACTAGTCTGGTCAACCAGAGTAGTCACCTTTGTTTGATGCTTACTCAACATGTATATCTCAACTTCCTCCAACTGGAAATAATAGGCGTCAGTAGTCATCATGTTACCGAAGAGGCACTCAGGCGATCCAACACTTTTCTTTTTCTAACTCATTTTCACTTTTTCTGGGAATTGGGCGACAGAATCACTCATCAATTGCTATTGTTCTCAGAATCTTTTGAAGTTTAAACACTCTAGTGGGCATGACTTATATAATCTATCAGCAATGAGAAGCTTATCTACTAACTATTGCTTGTTTACTTCTTTCATGGGCAAGTTTTGGTCACTGTTACTGATGAATTGAAGTCTTCTCTTCAAACTTCCACTTGTTGATGTTAGGGGAGAACTCCTGGAAGTCCCCCATAGAAGAAGGAAGCAACCCCCTCTTGATGTCTTGTTTTTTTGCCTTTTTCTCTAGTTCCAGCATGTTGATATAACAGGAGAGAGCGTGCTACTGTTGCAGCGAATTCAAATATTTATTATGAGTGTATCCTATAATAATGAGAGAAAAAAGCAAGATCGGTTAAAAGAGATGGTGAGATTCAAAGAAAATGTGTAGAAGCAAAACAAGCTCGCATAATGTTGAGACCCCCATGATGACAAGACCCCTGTTTTGAGCTGCACGGCCTTTCTGGTCAATTGAGCACCTTAAGAAGATGTTAAAACAGCAGCAGCAGCAACAATCGATTGTCTATAATCCACCAGATTGATTTATGCAACAATGCATCACTTGTTTTGTTCGTTTATCAATTTATTTGTTTGTTTGTTAATTTTGCTACATTATCATAGAAGAAATTCGAGAGAAGTGCAGGCAAGGTGCTCCACACCTATCCACAGTTAGGTTCCACTTCCTCCTCGACCCACAAGCAAGTAGAATATAGATGACATGTACAGGTGAAGGATGGAGGAAATAATACATTGACTCGAGAAAGGGGTTTCACTGTCAGAGATAAGTTTCATTTGACAGCCAAGAAAAGAATGAGAGAGAAGGTCAGTACGTTCCTTGCTCGAGTTAATCCATCCAGAGGATAGCTCCTTTTGGTTATTGGTCTTCTTTTGTGACTTGAAATCCATACCGACCCCATGTCTTTTGGGCAACTAGTAATCACACGTTAAATACCTTGAAGTTTTACAGACTAGCAATATCCTATGATGCCCGATCTGATCTCATGATCCCCGCTCGATCTTCGGACTCCCGTATGGTGCTGTGTAGGATCACCACCGTGACAACCTCGATTTGATCTCACATTAAATGCCTTGAAATTTACAAACAAGCAGTATCCTGTGATGCTCGATCCGATCTCACGATCTCCCATCTTTAGACTCTCTGTACAATTCTGGGTAGGATCACCATCTTTACAACCTCCATCTGACACACTAATCCATTTAAAATGCCATATGAGGACATCCAGCTAAAGCTGCTTGGTTGGAGATTGGTCCTATAAACTATGTCATCTTCTAGAAAACAAGCTGTCAATTGCAGATCGTTGTATCACGTGACCTTATACCTAGAAGCCCGGCTAGTTGGTCGAGTAAAAATATCATAATCGTGAATTTTGATAATCTATAGAATTCAAACTTGAGATAATACTTAAATACCTAACTATCTTTCACTCATACATGTTACAAGATTTAATAAAAGAAAAATAGCTTGGTATATTATCATATATTACAAAATTACTTATATTTATATGAATTAAACAAATTGTGGAAATTACCATGAATTTTTAAAAAAATTTCACAAAATATCATGAGTCATTATTTCATCAATTTTTTTACAGTAACGTGTTATTTTTATACCAAGTGAACGCTTGTATGACTGTTTATACTAATGCGACACAGTAGCATGACATCCATGTCCGTATGCCACATTAATGTTTAACAAGGGATGGCAATGGGTCAGGGCGAGTTTGGTATTTACATACCTAGACCCGCCTGGCAGACCTCCTGCGACCCATGACAATCGCCCCAAGTTGACCGGTGCCCTAACTCATGCAGGGTGGATCAGACCCGCCCGACCCATTTTACCATAATTATGAAAAACAATTAATTGAGATGATATTAAATGTGACTTAATATATATTGCATATAGTTAATGTAATATATAGTATATGTTACATATCATATATTATGTATTATTTATACTATCTAATATATAATATGTAATATATTATGGCATTTGATGGGGCAGGTTGGGTCAGGCGCTGCACCCAGGCCCGCCCTGACTTGTGTGCAGGTTGGGGCAAGAGCTGCCCGTCCTTACCACGGATCGGGTCTGACCCGCCCCATAGCAAGTTGGTCTAGGTCGGTCCAACTGAGGCGGGTCAATTTTGTCATCCGTATGTTTAACAGAAAAAAATTGTTGGCGTAAGAGCATAGTTTTGAAAACTGAGTCAGACCGGAAACCGATATAGGCATGAGTTCATGAGTCGGATTAGAGGTTTAATAAGTTGAATCGTATATTTAATAAATAATATTACTAATAAATTTATATAATATCATAATTTGAATATGATTTATAATAAAAGTTATTAATATAATTATTATATTAAATAAAAATATAATATATATTATAATATATTTTTATTTTTTAATTTTAAATATATTAATTTTTCCACCGGTTTAATTGGGTTTACTGGTAGGACTGGGAACAAGCCGATTCAACCGGAATTGATCTCATTAAAAGTGCAATTTGGTCTTTTATAAGAACCAAATCAAATGAGTAATTAGTTTTTTATTGAACCGGTTAAACTGTCTGACCGATTCAATTTTTAAAACTATGCGTAAGTGTTATGATGTTTTTGGAGAAATTTTTGAAAGGTAAGTGACAATTTCTCCTATTTTTTATTTCGTAATATTATAAGAAATTTTGCACAACACTTCACGGTCACATATGAGGTAATTTTACCTTTAGTAAATTACTTGCAAGTTTTTTTAATTATAATTCTCCATTTGTCCCCTTAATCCTCTCTCTCTCTCTCTCTCTCTCTCTCTCTCTCTCTCTCTCTCTCTCTCTCTCTCTCAGCTTTATATTTTTCTAGAGGATTGATTCATTTGAGATCAGGATGATTGATGCGAAAGCATAAATAAATTGATTGTGGATAGATCTGTTATATTTACAACACAACATCTGACTCAGCAGTACGAACTGCCTGGTGAGGATACCTGGCAATGTTATCATCAGAACTTCTTCTTTTTTTTTTAAATGGAAAGAGAAATCCTTCTTGGTCCCCCTACTTTATTTATTTCCACTTCAGTCCATCATTCAAATCCATGCCTTATTCGATCCTTACACCGTCAATTTTGACCATAATGTTAACTCTTCTTCCATCGATACAATATTGAATTTGGTGCCAATGGAATCTTTTCTTCCTTTTTTTTTTCCAAAAATTATAATTTGACAGAAAAATACGACAATATCTGTGGATTTGATGAAATTTCAAGAAAAGTTGTAATAGGCGCAACTGAATCGTGTAAAGTTTTAGATAAATGGCTTCAATCGAATGTTATATATGAACTCGGACAAAACACGAATGGAATGCAGAAGGACTGGATCTAAGTCTAACTTAAAGGGCTGAAACGAGGCTGAGCATGCATCAAACAGGGACTAAACTGGTCTCACGTGGAAGTAGAGGGACCGGTTAGGCAATTTATGCCGGTTCCCTAGTGTGGGGAGCGTCTGTTATTTGGTTGGCAGTGATCAGATTTAAAACGCGGGAAATCCGACGTGTAGCCTTGTCAGCAATTATCTCAAAATAATATATATGTATATCTATATACTATAATATATATGGGAAAAGGACACGCTGTTCTTCGCAACTTCATTCGTGTTCCTTCCTCGGATCTTTCGATACTCCGGAGAAGAGCCACAGACACCACCCCATTATTAGACCGACAGATAAGAATCTTTTCTTTTTGGCATTGACAGAACGTGAAACTCGGGGTTGGACGGAATCAAATCGAACTCGCGTCAGTTCTGCCTCATCGTTTTTCGAGTTTCTGCATCTTCCTCCAAACACCAAGAGATCATCTCTGAAGGAGAAAGGGGGAGAGGCTCCGCACTCGGATCAAAACCAGGAATCGGGATTGCAGGCTGATAAGTTCTGGTCCGTCCAGATTCAGATTACGAAGAACCGACAGGTCTGTTGGTGTCTAGAAGGTGGGAAGAGAGGCGTCAGATATCATAAGGATCCATTTGTCGAGGTATATTTGTAAGCTTTATTTAGATTTTGGTTAGGTAGCTATCTGGATTCAGTTTCTGATATAGTGTAATAGGGAAAAAGTGCGATGAGGAGTCGCATATTTCACATCGGTGATGCTCACCTGGGATCTTTTTCACTGCAGAGCTGAGATCACAAATAATCAGTTTCGTCACAGAGCGGAATTAAGTCGAACTCCGGAATAATTCCCGCAGGACATAATTTCAAGACAATGGGGAGATTCGATCTTGGCTGTGTCAGGTCATCAAATGGTACCCCGGCAGCTCCACCGCTACCACCTAGGGATACCCATGGCAGGCGCTGCTGTGGAACGAACTATTTGAGGGACCGCAGCTATGTCTCAATGGCAACACGGAACTTGTGGGAGCGGCTGTTCGATGAAGGCTACAAGGCAGATGTTATGATCTGTACGGATGGAGGTGGAATCGTGTATGCACATGCCAGTGTCATTGTAAGTATTTGATAATTTGATTCGTTCAAAAAATTTGATCTCGTGTGCTTTTGATAGCCGGAAAATGATTCTACTGCAAAATTCTGTCTTGAACGTCTCGAGTTTTACTCGTGCAGGGAATGGCTTCTCCGGCAATCAGAGGCATGATAAAGAAATCCAGAAAGCATGGCCGCTATCAGAAGATTTCGATCCGTGGAGTCCCTTACAATGCCCTTCGTGTTTTCCTACGATTCTTGTACTCTTCCTGGTAAGAGTTTGCTCATCCTGATTGAAACTAATCGGCCAGCCATTTTCTGGCAGATTATGTGCTCATAAAATCTGCAAATAAATCAGAGGTGTCATTTAAATCATGCGGGTTTTGTTCCATGTACAGCATTAAGGAGGAGGAAATGGAGGAATTTGTCCTGCACTTGCTGGTGCTCTCGCACGTGTATGTGGTCCCCCAGCTGAAGAGGAAATGCGAGCAGCGGCTCGAGCAGGGCTGCCTCAACACCGAGAACGTGGTGGATGTGTTCCAACTGGCACTCCTCTGTGATGCGCCACGGCTCAGCCTCATCTGCCACAGGATGATCCTCGCCAACTTCAAGGATGTGTCCTTCACTGAGGGCTGGAAGGCCATGAGGCAGAGCCATCCGGTCCTTGAGAAGGAGCTACACGAGTCGGTCATCGATGAGGAAAATGTAAGGCCTCCTCAAATCCCAATTCTTCTTATAAAACACTAATCCATGCATCTCGTGTCTTAGGTATTTGTCAGTAAAATTAATTCTTAGTGCTAAGACCCTTATGGACCTTCTGCATACTCATGCGGAGTTTTTAGCATGTCTATGAATGTGAACTGAGAGAGAGCCTTCATCTTATCCAGAGACACAAGGAAAGGATAAGGAAACGGAATGAGCGGAAGATCTACCTTCAACTGCACGAGGCAATGGAAGCGCTAGTCCACATATGCCGGGATGGCTGCAGGACGATTGGACCCCATGACAAGGATTTCAGTAAGGACCAGCCACCCTGCAGCTTCGAGCCGTGCAAGGGGCTAGAGTTGCTCATCCGGCACTTTGCTGGCTGCAAGTTACGGGTTCCTGGCGGTTGCATTCACTGCAAAAGGATGTGGCAGTTGCTGGAACTTCATTCCCGCCTGTGTGCGGATTCGAGTGTCTGTCGAGTTCCCTTGTGCAGGTACTGCTTCTGAGATCAATCCTGTAGTTCCTCCAGCGCCTTTGTCAATCTTAAATCTTCTGTTCATTTGGTGCGGTAGAGTGCGCTCGAAATGCATCCCATACCGGTAGAATGCCCTTTTTTCCATGAAGAAAGGGCATCTGCTTGAATCCAGAATCATCATCACCATGCTTATGTAGCGGATTTGGATATTACTGGCCCTTTGGGTAAAGGGAGGTCATTGGTAGGATTCCAGAAATTTCGGGGTAGAAGAACCTTCTGTCATGTCTGAATTTGGTGATTTGTCTACGCGAGCTGGCCTTGCAACTCATTGATGTCGTGAATAGATTTTTTCCTTGAGATTCGCATCTAAGATCAAGACGGCTTCCCTAGCCATCCAGCTAGTGGCAGGTTCCGTCATGGCCAAGAGAGCCAATCTCGAGGCCTAGGGACTTCAGTGGGGGGAAACAGAGCAATCCAATTGATGGACTCCCCAGTAATGAAATGCAGAAATCCTCTGCACACACCAAACACCGAAATGCAACATTTCTCGCAGCTGTAATCAGGAAGCAGATATTCACAGCCATGCATCAGAAAAGATTTGTGTCGTCTGTCTGTGAGTTTCTGACTTGCAAGAGATTTTGCTGCAGGAACTTCAAGGACAGAATCCAGAAGCAGAGCAAGAAGGACGAGAAGAAGTGGCGGATACTGGTGAAGAAGACATTGAGAGCCAAGAGCATCACCGGGGCCCCATTCTTCTCATTAGAAGCACAAATGGGCAGTTCTTCATGACCCTTGTTTATGGAGTCAAATAGAAGTGGAATTCACAGGCTTCACTGAACTGTAAGAAAAAAGCAAAAGATGATTCTGGGAGAAGAAAAGTGTCCTGTAGAGGAGCTTGTAAATTGGTTGGGTAATGATGAAATCTTTTCTCGTTCGCCTTTACACATCCATGTAGCCGGACGGCCAAAGGGTGAACCCATGGTGCCGATTCGGTCTCCCCAGTCTCTCTGGCTGAAGTAGAAAAACTGGACGAGAAATCAACAATTTCTTTGAAAGAAGATCCTCAAATCAACTCAATTTAGTCATAATGCACTTTTTTCCTGTTAAATCTGGCAATATAGAAGCTAGTGATGCTCATTCTTCGATCCACTTAACCAAACCAAAGTATGATGAACTATTAAGCCGGTTCAATTCAGTTCCGACACTATACCTCAAATCATAACCATTATATCTATGTTGAACCAGATTACTTTGAACTAATTTTTTATTCAGTTAATCGGTTTGAACCATTTTTAAAAATAATAAAATAATCACCAAAAAAGCCAAACCTAAAACAGAATCGTAATAAAACGCAGTCAAAATTTTTTAAAAAAATCAAATTGTGTTTCTTTAAAATATTATCTTAAAACAAATCCCCAAGAAGTGCGAGGGCATAGCGGAGCACCAGCAGGCGGAGCCACTCACCGTGCCCTCATCATCCTCCCAAATGGCCAGCGGCTGGAGCAACTCCATGGCGGACTTCCTTGGCAGTGGCTATGAGTCCCTCTCGAGGAGAACCAGTCGGAGGTTGGGATACGGGCAATTGGAGCCCCTCGAGGATGCCCCATCCTGATAATCAACCAACCTCCTCCTCATCTTCCTCGACCATGCAAACCAAAGCTGCCCACCTCTCTGGTCTCATCAAATTCGCAAAAGTCCTTCTCCAATCTGCTTATATACAGTCCCTTCTATCATTCTATCACCACGAACGAGTAGTAGACTGCCCACTGTAGACGAGGAGGGTAAGTAGCTCCAACACAATCTCTTTGACGTCCTACTGGAGGCAATCGTCTTCACAATCTTGAACATCCCCGGCGACAACCCACTTGACAAGAAGTTACTTTTACTTGTTTGCCAGTCCTTGTACGGGTTAATCAAACATGTTATTTAATATTTTAATTATTTTACATATTTCTATTTTTATTGTATTAAAAGCTTTTATAATAGTTTATGCTTCAAACCAATTAACTAAATTATAGAACTCAATGAATAATTAAACCGCTTTACCTCTAAAAGTGTACCACATTCAAACCGGTTCGGATCAAATTAGTTCTTTTAGGTGCGGTTCAGCCCAGCCCCCCAAATTCATTTTGTGCATCCATAATAGAAACAATGATCATAAGGAGTTCTATTCAAACCAAGAAGCATATGCCCGCATGCAATCCACATCAGAATGAGAGCATTCACATAGGGCTAATGAGATACACGACCAAAAAAAAAAGACCTTTCGTATGTAATCCCGCATAATCTCAGACAATTTTTTACAACCCTACCCCAACAAAAGATCACTGATATCAAGATTTTCATGTCGCGAATGATTAGATTACAGGCAATAGATCCTTTTCACACCACTTCAACAGTGCTACTCGAGAGTTCTATTAAATGCTTGGCTTGTCTATCTATTTCCTGATTCAAGGAGCACATCTCAGTAGGAGCAACAGACTAATCAAGAAACTGTTACAGCCAGGTATGGAGTTTGTGGAGTTTGTTTGGTGGGGTGAGATTTTATATAAAATTTTAATTGATTTCATGTCTTTTTTTTTGCATTAGCTTAGTTTACCCCACCTAAAATCTTTCGTACAGTACTTTTTTGAATTTAAGCAAATTTTCTCGAACCGTGCCTGGTTATGGCCATTGGCCGCATCTGTACTAGTTGAAAATAACTCTTAACAGAAACCAGTTGAAGGATGTCTCTCCTCCAGCACCCAGTGCTTGTGATGTCACTAATCAACCTGTCTCCGTTCACCAGATTCATCTTTCTTGTGTTCACTCTGCATGATGGTAAACTATGTCAAACCACAGAGAGAAGTACAGGAAAAAGTTTCTCGTCCAGAGAGTAGAACACAATTGAAGAGCATCACATAGTAAGAGGGTTTGTATTTATTGAACATATGTAGATAGCTATCTGCAGGGAATTCCTCCCTCACCGGGGTTCTGTTCATGAGAATGTTATACAGTGCACATGAATGAATGGATCTCAAACAATGATCAGTAACCCTGAGATGGAAGATCATAAACAGTTGCTATTCTGTCGGATGCTTAATTCTCATCAAGACAAGCTTCTATTCAGACAATTTTATTTTTGCCAGCAGCAAAATCTACCCAAAACTCGGAAGCACATATATGATAAACTGACCTTCTTTGTAACGCCCTGTGCTGTCATGATTGCATACAACTTCCGCATGAGCATTTCTTCCTCAACCTGGAATTCATAGATCAGTCCCACTCACTACGTAATAGGAACCTGAAGAAGGCTATATTATATTTAACAAACTCCAGTTCTGGATCACCAGGACCACTTTTTAAACCCAAATCATCCTGATTAGCTCCTTTTAATTCATTCTACAAGGGTTTATTTCTAGATGACAGATCAAAGTTAATGGCATTGAAACAGGAAGTGTAAAAGCAAACAGCCAATGTCACTCTCACGAAAGTTCAAACGTAACCTGAAGTTTATGCAACTCATCTGCCATCGACCTCTGAATTCGCATTAACATCTCGCTCTGATTTTCCAAATGCCTGCATGAAATTCCCAGATCAAATTACAAACTTTCACAGATGAACAGCAGTTAGGAACAAAAATGTTCACCGAAACCCGCCGCAGTCTGTGAGGGATCCATCGTGCCATAGCGAAAGAACCATCAAGAAACATAAATTAAATAAACGAGTAGGATGAGCGCGATCACACTTGAGTGTTGAGGCGAAGGAAATATGCCAAAAGTAAACAAAATCGAATAGAAAATAGTGCAAGTCATAGCCAGCAATGGGGAAAACTTACTTCAGTACTTCGCCCGTGTGCTTCGGATCCATGCCTTCAGAGAGGAGTATAGAAGCGCGGGTCACAGCAACACAATGCCGATGCGTCTACAAACTTGCAAAAGGCATAGTAGCTGCAGCAGTTAGACTCAGACAACAGAGGAAACGACAGAGCCGCCGGGAGACGCAATATAGGGGACTTACAGGTAAGGAGACGCCCGAAGGCGGTGGCAGCGCGCCCAGAGGAGATATGCCCGGGATATATCGAATCCCCTAGAAATCGTCGTCGGAGCTGGAGACAAGAAGCGCGGGGAAAGTGAAGCTTGAAACCGCCGGAACTGGAGAGGACGCACACACGGGGGGGCAGAGCAACGTGGATATGGGAGGAGACCTGATTTAGGGCTTCCTCAGCTGACGGTCTGCGCGAAGAGAAGAAACTATGGGCCCCGACAATGGGCCTCAAATATGGGCCGGCCCAGTACGATGATAAAAAGAGAGCAGTTGAAAATTTATAATGCATAGTTATTCCGCGAATTACTCATAAAATTATAAGTTTTAATACTCGTATATTCTTAGTGAGATTACTTGTGCATAATTTCATAAGGGAATTAGTTCGTGATCTTCTCCAACTAGCAACAATAATGATAATGATGATAATAATAATAATAATAATAATGGTGTGGATGTCTGGGTGATCAGAGGCTTCATCATGATGTGGGAAAAATGTGCGAGGGGCGAGTGGGTGCCATGCGACCAACTAGGAGTGGATTTAATGAAAATTTTAAGTGTCATCAAATTTTACTAATCTTAGTCATTTTTTTAATTAAATTATCTTATTATGTGCTCTCTTTTTTTTTTTGGTTCTTCTCTATTTTTGTCCCCTTACAGACTTCCTCGATTTTTCCATGCATTTAAAGCATAGCTTTAAAAATTGAACCGAGCCGGCTGGTTCAATTAATTCAATTGGAAATCGGTCATTTATTGGGTCCGATTCTTATAAAAGACTCAATTGCACTTTTAAAGAGGTCAGCTCCGGTTGAACTGGCTGGCCATTTTCGATCCAACATGTGAACTCAATTGAATTGGTGGGAAAATCGGTCAACTTAAAATTTTTTTTAAAAAAATAAAAATATACTATAATATATCTATTTTATTTTATTAAAATTATATTTATATTAATTTTTTAATATAATAATTATATTAATAATTTTTATTATAAATTATAAATATTATATAAATTTATTAATAATATTATATTATTAATATGAACTCATATTTACACCGTGCGAGCTGATTTTAAAATCTATAATTTAAAAAATAACAATTTTTATCAAGTTCAAAAGTATAATGACATCGGTACAGGACATTATAGGTCACATTTTAATAAGAGGGTGCGGCTTAATCCAAGCCACTTAACTTGCTTTTTTTAGTTACATAAAAATATTAGTTTAAAATAAAATAAAAAAATCAATAAATAAACATATAAATTTATATAATAATAACCAAATTTATGATCCGACCCCGCTACTCAACTTACTTTATTTTTATTCCCAATGGAATTGAATGAATTATGAACGAGGAGAGAGAGAGAAAGTTATAATTTAGGATTAAATTACTAGTTTTTTTATTAAATCTCTTAATAAATAATTTAGAAATTAAATCTTACATGAAAATAGGAAGAATTGACAAAATTTTCGTTAAGAATCCCAATTTAATCACGTATTAGTGTTGATGGACACTTTATCCTGCCCAGATACTGCGGTGAAAAAATAAAAGAAAAGGGAGAGAGAGTCATGATGAGGGGTCCTGTCCACAGTCCACTGCATGTAGTATAGTAGCCCATTAGCCCCAATTGCCAGAAACAATCCATCAGAATGCATGATAACGATTGGGCACATCACACCACCTTTCCAAAAGCAAATTATTATTTTTTAAAGTTTTCCCCCAATATGTATGTATATATACATTTATTTAAAATATCAACGATTCTAATAAGTTTGGCGTCCACTCCGTATAATTACTATAAATAGCACAAATAGAACTCTGCACGAGCGTAACAGCTGAGAAGTGTTAAATCTAGTCACGGATCCAAAACTCTCGTCCGAGACGGGTTAAATTTAATATAAAAAGTATATAATCAAATTTATGATAGATAAAATTAAGTTAACTTAATAAAATTCCATTAGTTTCCGTGGTTGAAGAGGGCCTGTCGCCTCCCTCCCCCTGAATTCGTCCCCGGGCAAGCCAGTTGGTCTGGTCACACTATGTTCGTGTGTATGATCTTGAACCTACCTAACGTTTAATGAGGCTGAAAAAAATTTACCTTTGAGAGCAAGAAGTGATGTGAAATAAAAATGCCATTATCAAGGAAGGCGGCCCTAAGTCACCCATCATCCTAGTAGATATATATTAATATAAATTAGTTGAGATGATTAGGTATCCCTTTTCTTTAAATAAGTTATTATATTCGAGTATTATAAATATAAGGAATTCGTGTGAAGATTAAATGATTTCTTGATACGAGTTAATCCATTAAAAAAAAATCTCCACAGTAGTAGGTTGGTGGGGTTGAAAGCATAGTTTTAAAAATTGGACCAGGACGGCCGGTTTAATCGATTCAACAAGAAACCGGTCACTCACTCAGTTCGGTTCCTATAAAAGATCAAATTGCATGTTTAATAAGGTCAACTCCAGTTGAACTGGCCAATTCCCAATCTGACCGATGAACTCAATTGAGCCGATGGAAAAATCAACCTACTTGAAATTAAAAAAATAAAAAAAACTTATTATAATATACATATTTTATTTTACTGGACTTATATTTATATTTTATATTAAATTTTTATTTAATATAACAGTCATATTAATTATTTGTATTATAAATCATATTTAAATTATGATATTATGTAAATTTATTAGTAATGTTATATCATTAATATTATTTATTAAATATGTGGTTCAACCTATTGAATCATCGGTGTAACCCATGAACTCATGCCTACATCGGTTTCCAATCCGGTCTGATTTTAAAAACTATAGTTGAAAGGAATAGAATGAGAAAGGGCACTGCCTGTTCAGGAAAAAAAATAAAGGCTCTTTTTATTACATTTTTTGTCAAAATAATTTTAGATACTCGACTAGCAAAAAATATACTAATTTTAGATGTTTGACTACTTCAGTGTAGATTTGTTAAGATATTTAATCATATGATCAATAAAACCCGAATTGACCGGTGGTTCAATGCGAACATAACGATTTATATTTCCAATATCTGACTTAAGAGGGTAAGTGGCAGGGTCAAAGAAAAAACAAACTAGAGAGGGAACATTTGGGATATCAGGGTCTCCCCCCTTCTAGAATGTTAATTGCTGGGATATTTGTTATCGTGAGAAGGCCACTTTTCAAATCCAAAATGCTTAAATAATATTAGAGGTATTCGGCCGTAGAGAGTGGACTTTCGGATAATGGGTTGAAGAATGTCACGGAGCTACTGCGGCTAAGCCACCATCAAAATCGAACATTTTGACAACCATGGTCGGTTCATGGAACTACATCACATTATTCACCCACATAATGAATACATTAATCCTTTAATGAGCACGTGTCATGAGATAGAGAGGTCCGATTATGATGGTACATCATTTTTACATGAGATTCAAGAATAAGATGATTTGATCAATTAAGCTCAACATAATAACATCCTTATTATATGAAACTTACTGTATCTCTTTATTTCATGTGCGCACACATAATAATGTTACGTGATCGCACCTGCATTAATGCGATTAATTGGAATTGGATCCCAAGAATCTACCGCCATGTGCCATGCGATAATTGAGGGGGAGATGAGATTAGCGTAAATTATACATACTCAATCTGCATCTCTGAGTTTTATCGCGTATAGATTATGCTCTCTGAATGTCTTGAATGATACACATCGTCTTTGATTCTTTTATGCCCAGTCTTTCTATGACTGCCAGTTGGGCCAACGATTTCATAGATCGATCAACTGGAGTCCACAGAATCCTCAAGGACTGTTATGATTATTCTTATTAATGTTATTTAGGAAAAGTACCCGATCTACCAAACTCTGACCATGGCTTTTAAAATTGGACCTGCTGATCAAACCGGTTCGATTGGGAGCCGGCATCCAGCCCAACTGATTTTATCCGAAAAAATTCAAGAAAATAGAGATAAAAGCTTTGCATAAACAGTCATCAAAATGAATTCCTGGTGACCGAATGAGGCCAAAACTTCTCATTTTCTCCTCGGATAGGCTCATCACTTATCGATTCCATTACATAATAGGAGGGGAGAAGAACCATAAAACCGAAACCAACACACAACGCTCACAGCGATCTGGTGGATGTTGCAACTCTCGCCCGCCCGGTCGTTCGTGCAATTGGTTAGGCCGGGGCCTTTCTCGAATCGAGCAGACACTAGGTTCAGCTCGAGGAGGATGGGTTGGCCCGAAACATGTCCTTGTCCTTCAATAAAAGGCTAGGGGAGAAGGTCTCAAGGATGGTCCCCCTGTCCCTTTTCATTGGGAATTCCCAATCTAGCTGGAAGGTAGAATATTTGGTCCTATAAGGCTAATAAAGTAGAGGGGGCTATCAGATGATCGTAGGTCAATTGGGACCCCCCTCACACCTTAGCTAGCAAAGACCACCACATGGCAGCTATCAAAGCTCTAAAATACTAGGGAAAGTAAATAATACATCATAATAATATCATTCTCCACTTCAATCTAATTATACTTGGAAAAAGGGTGAAAAGATAGTCCAAGTACAAATTGACATCCACACAGTCTCATTTGTTTACTCACTCTCGTGTTTTGGCTTTATGCTTTTGCCCTTTGAAGGGTCCTCCGTACACATGCATCCAAACAGCACCAGTGTGTGGAGTCATCCTAATCCCTCCGAGATAATGAAAGCTTCCATTTCATCCCCCGTAGGCCCTCCCGTGCCTCCACGACCGCAGATATTTCTTGGCGTCAATGATCCGACTCTCCCTCCTATCAGGCCTTCAGCTTGTAATGTGGCAAAGAAAGGCGTCTGTGCACTCGGTATGCACATCTGGGAGACCCGATGCGAGCAGATACTATTGTCCAAGGGACTTAATAAAAAAAAAAAGAGAGAGAGAGATTGTGATGAGGTGTTAGTAAGTTACTTAGAGATCAGGGCGGCTCCAGATAATTTTTTTCTTCTTCTCGGTTTTGCAGAATCATCCCTCAACTTCTGAAGACTTCGCCCTTCCGTCCCCACAATCATCTCCTCCCCATTCTTGCTGGGGCATTTGATTCAAATGCTGTTAGATTACTGGAGACGCTGAGAATAAGGTATAGATCTCAATAACAGTAAAGTATTCTGGGCGACAGATCCAAATATGAAATTACCATATTTTAGTAAACATGTTAGAGTGTCTACCAAAATTTAAGATTTAATCGTGAAATATTTAAGTAAATTACTCAAACTTCTCCTATAAATGTTAGCCTCTTTAGTCGAAAATCAGTAAACAATTTCCGCTTTCCGCCAATAGCCCTGTCTCCCCTTTTCCCTTAATAAAAAGGAGCAAGTCCAGGACGTGTATCAGGGTAACAAATAAGTTTCTTATACGATGATTTTATCATGCTTTTGTAATTTCATTTTTTTCATCTTATCTAATAATTACAATTTTGTAGGGTTCACTAATTTTGTTCATGATCTATTTTATAATTAAGAAATTAATATTTATTAATTTTTTATAGAATAATTACATTATACAAATATATTATATAATATAACTGTTATATAATAAATTATTCTATGTATAGCGTCATCAACCCCCGTCCAACGCATAAAAATAAAAATAAAAATAAAAACCCGACCAGCTCTTTAAGGATACGGCACAGAGGACCTCTCAGCAGATTTAGGATCGCTGATTATTTATATTTAATTTTGCTAGCAGATATTTTAATTTATTAAAAGCGTAATAATAATACTCCCGACATTTCCTCAGGAATCAGGAATCGATCTAAATCGTGTCCTGGTTTTCCCCCCTGCCGATCTTCGCATTTGTTTAATATTAAAGAAATCGCTTCCAGCAGGGGGAGAGATTCGTCGGTTTTTGGCGAGTAATGTAAAACTAAAAAAAAAAAGAGAGAGACAGAGAACAAAATAAAAAAAAAGCTGGGCATGACACCATGGCGATGCGTTGAAAAAATAAATGAAAAAGAAACAGAGGTAAGGCTGTGTTTTCCTATTTTCCGTACCGTATTTGTTTTCCGGAAAACTCTAAATTAAGATTCCCATCTGTTTTGGTATAAATTGCGTCAATAATAGATTTTATATAATAATAATACTCTGTACTATGAATTATAATATTTAGTAAATTTTTTCACATTTATGATTGAGCTTACATTATAGTTTAAATTAAGAATCAATTTAATTGTACTTACCGAAATTTACGGTAAATCCTATATATTTTTTTATTTTCATATGCAACAAAGTCAGATTTTTTAAACTTATATTCAAGAAAATTTTTAAAATTTTCATGTAAATCTCAATAATACTTGAAAAAAAAGTTCCAAATTCATTTTTGGCTAGATCAAAAACCAGCTGTTTTCATTGCCTAAAATTATACAATAGGGTTTATGTTATTTGACTGTGATAGAACAACACTTTTACTATTTAAATAAGATTTTACACTGAGAAATGAATTTTAGTACAGTGACATTGCTCTCATACTAATGACCAAGAGGTTATACATTTGATTTTGATTGTAAAACTCTCGTGTTCATTTGTTCCTATTTTATCTTAGGCTTATGGGCTTCTTATGTAATAAAAAGAAATTTATGCTTGATTCTTATAAATAAAAAATATATACGATAATAATAATTTTAGCATTTGTAGGTATATCTAAATTTATTTTAAATTAATTAAATTCATTAAACTTATGAATATGAAATAATTTATTTGATAATGGGATAATATGAATATGACAAGACCAATATGGAAAAATATGAAAAAAAACCAAGTGTGGGAAAAAAGAAACATGTATATAATCTATGTGAAAGGTAATGAAATATTACTCATAAATGTTATAAATATATATGTTCTAAGTAGTTACCGATGTTATATACAAATAAATATATCAACATGAGTGTTCTTTTTTCTCGACGTATTAATGTGATAGTACAGTTTGGTGGCTTTGGGAGGAGAGGATTTTCTACGGCCGACAAGTCATACGGTATCACATATATAGATATCATGTCTAAACGGTCATGTCAAAAATCCATTAATTTGTACTACATGTGTAAATTAAATGTGTGCAAATGAGTTAATTTTGTATATATATAGATTTAATGTGTTTAATGTGAATATAATAAGAATTTAATTGAAATATTTATAATGTACTTATTATAATAAAATTTAATAAAAAGTTTTGGTACATTAAATTAATAATTCACATATTTAAATAAAATTAAATAAATTAATATATTTAAATATACATATCAAATTAGATAAATTTATCACGCCATTAACCAAAACCGTTGAACTGCTTGACTTTTGTGTAAAAATGGTCACCCCTCGGATTTTGGAGCCATACGCGTGTGACAGGAAGAGAAGAAAGGAACGCGGCCACTGCTTGTCCACCCAGACGAGTGGGAAGCAAAGACGATGTGTCCGTTTTGATTGCACCACACAGTGAAATCATTACATTAATCATAATTTTTAAAATCGGACCGAACCGGAAACCGGTGTAAACATAGATTCATGGTAGACCCAACAAAATCTGGCTCGGCACGATAACACCATGCTGGGCCAGGCCGGCACGATAGCCCGATTAGAGAAATTAAAAAAAAAAATTAATAGACTATCGGACACAATTGAATGATAAAAGAAACTCTTTTGTGAGCTCACTTATAATTGTAAACAAGTTATGATCAAGGGATTATCATGTTATCAGGTCGGACCGGGGCCGTCCCTGTCTTATCATACCGTGCCGGCACGGCCTGATAAGATTGGGTCGACACGATTTGCCACGTCTAGTTCATAGGTCGGATTAAAGTTTAATAGGTTAAATTGTATATTTAATAATATAATATTACTAATAAATTTATATAATATTATAATTTAAATATAATTTATAACAAAAAATATTAATATAATCATTATATTAAATACTCATTTAATATAAAATATAAATATAAATTTAGTAAAATAAAATATGTACATTATAATAGATTTTTTATTTTAAGTTGGCCGGTTTTTTCATCGGTTCAATTGGGTTTATTGATCGGATCAGGAACTAGTCAATTCAACTGGTGTTTCTAGTTTCTTAGGTCGGTATTGTGACAAGGGCCCAATCAAGTACCTTTTAAGCCATGTGACTTTTTTTTTTGTATAAATGTCAGTATCCAGTTTGACTTTATCCAGCTGACTAATGTGGATTGCCCCGAGTCGGCCTATTTAAGGGGTTAAGAGCTCCTCGTCGCAGGTGGGACTCGAACTCGAGTCTTCTCATTGAGATGATGAGCGCCGAACTACTCTACTACGCCCACGGTGGGTCCTGTGCCTTTGTTATTATTGTATATCTGCTCACCTTTTTGAATTGTAATGAGAATATGATTTAGGTTAAATTTACTTTTAGACTAATTGTCCTTTTTTGTTTTTCCTGGCCCATCAACATCTTCGTTGTATGTTTCTCCTCTAAGATTTGGTCAATCCACCATTTATTTACATCTATAATGAAGATTCAGCGTTAGAAGCTTGGCAAGTCAAACTCGGATCAAGCTCAAGGGACACCATCGTCAACAGTCATTAAAAGTTATGCTTAATAGAAAAAGACCAATCTATTCCCCTTTTGTGATTGAAAAATCCAAACTTTTTGGATCTATCCCGCTACAAGGAGAGCAGGCGTAGAGTTAACAGTAATCGGCTTGTCGGATCGTGAATGATTTCCAGAGGAAGAGGTGTTTTCTTGGACACGAAGAACATCCCACCGGCTTGGACATGCAGAAAACTTTGAACACGCCTCTTGGAAGACGGGTCAAATGGGGCAATGCCTAACAAAGTTTCGTGTCATCTGAATGTTGATAACAACTTTATTGACGTTACTTGAGAAATTCATTATAGGAGCGTATGTCTCTTTTTCATTATAAAAGTCTAGCCTAGTTCCTGTTAAACCGACTAGTAAATCATCGAAACCGCATAGAAATGATACTATCTACCAGCATTGGGTGACCAAAAGGAGGATGATTGAATCAGGGTTCAACTTAATTGATTCCGGAGATGCCAAACAGGACGTAGGAGCCGGAGGTGGGATGCCATTATTATCAAAGTACGAGATGGATGGGTCGTTTTCTAGTACACAGAGTTTGGTTTGGCCCCCGGGGGAGTTGTGGTGTTCGGGGTGGTGCGTGCGGGCGGGCGGGACTGGTTGGTTCTCCCAAGCCAAAAGCGAACGGGGGAACAGGGCGTTTGTAATCGAACCACTACAGAAAAAAAAAAAGAAGCTCTATCTGTCAGATTGGCGTGCACTTGCTTCGCTTTGCAAAGGGGAAAAAAAGTTCTTTAATGACTATATGGACAGGCAAGGTGCGGGTTCTAATAATTTTCTCTTTCTAGTTTCTAGCTAGGCTCAAGCTAGAGCCGTATTTCCGGGAATTTATGTATTTAATTTTCCATGGAAAATAAGAAATGGGAAATTGGAAAAAAAAAAGGTAGTCTTTTCTAGTCTTTTTAAGTTTGATTATACCATGGATATAAGTTAAAGTTCGTCAGCAGTTAAAGATCCCGTGGAAACAATGGTGTTATCTTGATGCATTTCCAAGTTTGTACTGGTACCACAGAAATCTTTACAATGGACCAGTTGAAATTGTTTAAGCACTGAGATGTGATACTTGGCATTGACTGCCGTGCATCTTACTTGAAATCGGTGTCATTATAAGCGATGGTTCCTTATACGTCGCATTTGATCATAAATGATGGTAATGGAAACTGAAATGGATTGTGGTGCCTACAAAATGCGATGGGCAGTCCTGATCACATTCTACTTGTATCCGATGCCAAGCCAAAAGTATTAGACTTGGGGTTCAGATGCTCTAAAAGCGTCTTTCGGGTATCGAAGATTGACAATGAGGAAGCTTTGAGGCTCACATTTTGAATATAATCATTGGGATAAGTAATAATAAAAATTAAAAAAAGGAAAGAAATTGGAAAATTTTCTTGCTCTTGGAGTTTTTCTGGTCCAGGGAAATGGCAGCCCAGAGGGTAAAGTGGTGGTGGGGGAGGTGGCGCTGATTCAAGGGGGAGAGAGAGAGCCACATAGAGAGAGAGAGAGAGATGGGGAGGGAGAGAGAGACAGAGAGAGGGAGGGGAACATTCTGAGCATTGGCCTTTTGTGTAGCAGTGCAGTGTGTAGCTGTGGTGGCTGTCAAAAGACGAGGAACAGCTCATCTTTATGATACTTGGTCTCTTCTCATCTTTTCTTTTCTTTACTTCCCTCCTCCCCCCTCCTATTTTTTTGTTTGTTGGGAAAGGTTTCTGCTTTCCATTGCCGAGCTTTGCTTTTGCAGCAGCGGGCTTTTGGCCTGCAGAATATTTGGTCTCTCTCTCATCTCCCTCTCTCTCCCTCCTAAAAACACTGTTTGCGTTCTTCGGGTCATTCTTGCCTCGATTCTCTCTTTACTCCGTAACTCCGAGAAGAAGCGAAAGACGAAGACGCAAGAGGAGGAGGGAAGGGGAGTTTCTATTACTAACCCACTATTGTCCTTGGGGCCATTGCGCGGTGGGTTCTACAGATCCGTCCTATTCGACTATACGTCTGTTTCTTTCTGCGGTTTCTCCTTTGCTTCCCTTGAACGGGTTCCTGTTCTTGTTTATCCTTCAGCGTAGAAGAGATTATCATTGACCACTGAATCTCTTCAGAAATCATTAAAGTTAAAAATATTATCTCTGCAAAAAATAATGCCTCATCTCTTAGGGTCGATTTGTTTAGTCCAGAGTAAGCAAACAATAATCTCTTGCGACAACTGCTAAGGCTTTTTCGTTGTTAATGGGTTCTTAATGATTTCGTTGTTGGGCTGGTATTTTCGGTTTGGGGATGACTATTTTATTTTCTGGAAGAGAAGCTTTGTTTTTCGTTTTTTTCTTTTTATGTTGGGTTGATTTTTCTATGTCACATTCTTGATTCTGTTCCCAACTCATTGCTTGTTCTCACATCCATTCCTAGTCAAAGAACAAGTTTTTGGGTAGTGGTGTTCTTTATCCTCTTAGATCCCCTCAAAATTAAAGGCCGTTGTCTGCTCACCCAATTTCATTGTCTCCCCATGCAGGTCCTATGAAAAGTTTATTATTGCTCCCTGAAGGCAAATGGTGAAAGAATAAGATTTCTAATTTCTGAGTGTTGACGGTCTGGTTGAAGGGCAATAGTGACAGTGCTGAATATTTAAGTCCAGCGTTTCCTGGAGAGCTGTGATTCTTTGGAAATCAACAATCTAGCAGTTTATAGAATTTTACAGACGAGCAAGAAGAGAACGGGGGAAAAAGCTCCAAGGCAAGAGGTACGGCGGTGTCAGGTTTGAGCAAGTGGGTGTCTCTCTGTGTTTTGAGAGAAATTTTTATAAAACTAGGACTGTGAAACTCTGTTGGCCATGTCTCCTTAGCAGAACCCTTTTGGCCTGGGGACCGTGCTCTCTGTTACCAGATTAGGGAGCATAGAACTCTTTCTTTAGGTCTCTTCCCATTCAAGTGACCATTTTATTTATTCACTCACAGTCCTTCAATATTCTCTTTCCCTCTCTCTTCCTGGTGTGGTCTTGGTTAGTGGGAAAGATTCGGTCACACTAAGAAATATTTCGACCCTTTTGATCTCTCAACTCTCATCTCCGCCGGCTTGAAAGGTCATATCCCAGATAGGAAGCCTTGAATCTTCTACATCTTGTAGGTTTTATTTTATTCTTCCTTCTGGGAGATCCAGTTTCAAGTAGCAATGGCCGGTTTCATGCGGTTCGGGTGAGTTGGTCCTGCTGGGATAAGTTGGAGAAGTAGACCTTTTCATCAGTGAAGATGAAGTTTATGAAACTTGGATCCAAGCCTGATTCTTTTCAGGCCGATGGGGACAATTTGAGGTATAACCTGTGATTCTCTTGGAATATTTCAACTGAAAATTTGTAGTTTTCCACACCTGTGTTCTGATTTTTCTGTTGCTCTTCGTATATTCTTTAATTGATCTCTTATTGATGAGTAAGATCAGCTTTCTGCAGTGTATGCATCTCTGCTGCTTCAACAGTGGAAAAGATTTTCGAGCCTGAATTGACCTATTGCTGTGATTTGAATAAATTTAGTTGCTAATGGTCTCTCTTGGTCATTGAAACACTTTTGTTTTGCACTGAGATGGGAAAATTGTTGCAATAGGTTAACTGCTGTCAATATTCTCTTCCAAGTTAGTTTGATCATATGCTTGAAGAGACATTGAGAAGCTTCATCACATACTGCAATTACCCAAAAGGCATTTATTTTTGTTCTTCAGGCCTACTAACTGCGAAAAGGTTCTCTTCTCCTTGGCTTTAGGAAATTTGGGGTTTCTGAATTGTGGCACTGGTTGGTTTTAAAACAATTCTTTTCTGGAGAACAGGAGTTAATTAAAGAATGAAAGTTTTTTTTTTCATCCGTTATGCACTTCTTAGTATAACTTAGGATTTTAGTGGATTTAATCAACCCAATCTGGAGATGACTGTCATGTTCCTGTATATGCATTGCAATGCTAAGGTTTAATCATAGAAGCTGCTAATTTCATTTGAATGTGATCATTCTTCTCTACTTATCCTTTTTTTTTCCTTTTGTTAATCTCCATATTTGTTTTTGCTGTTTTTTTCCCTGGTAGCTATATATTTATTTTTATATCTATATATTTAGACAGCATAATGGAGTGTGACGTCCATAGTTCTTGATGAGCTACTGATGCCATTATGGCAGTTGGTATATCTATTGTGTTATGTGAATCGGAGAAAGCAAATTAAGTGATATGCTGAGAAAGTGAGGTCTTTAATTTGTGTGGTAGGAATTAATCCTTCAGAGGAAGAAGAGTTATCCAGTGATTCTGCTGTAGGTTCTTAATCTTCCTTCAGAACAGAGGGCGGTACTTTGAGACTATCTTGCTGTTCAGGTCTTAAAAGCATGAATTTTTCATAGTTTAGTATGGTATTTAAGCAAGTAACTTGGTTAAATAGACTTACTCAACTTATAAATAACCGGATTTCAATCTGCAAATTCATTTTTCAACTGTTTATTTCTTCTCAGTTGTGATTTTAGAAAATCTCATGCTGTCACATAACTTGGTGATGTACATTGTTGTGCTTTTGCATTATTATGTTTATGTTCTCGAATGAGGCTCTCCAGTTGTCTGAGCAGTATATTTCTAGGAGTTTATTTGAGTTTTCTAATTCATTTTTTGGCACAGGTATGTGGCTACAGAGCTTGCAACTGATATAGTCATCAATGTTGGAGACGTGAAATTCTACTTGCACAAGGTAAAGGCTGAAGACTCTCATGTTCTTCTTGGTCATTAGTTTATTGGTACTGTAAAATGGAAAAGGAATGCAGTCCCACTACTTCACCATAAATTTATAGTAATTCCAATTCTTGCCCTTGTTTTTTTCATTCATTTCAAGCCATTAGCTATAAAAATATTGTTTCCCAAGTGAAGGCTTGTGATCATGGTTTTTTCTTATCTTTGCAGTTTCCACTCTTATCAAAGAGTGCACGGTTGCAGAAATTAGTTGCAATGGCAAATGAGGAGAGTGGGGATGAGGTCCAGATTGGCGATATCCCAGGTGGCCTTGCAGCCTTTGAGATCTGTGCCAAGTTCTGCTATGGCATGACTGTTACTCTTAATGCATACAATGTCGTGGCCGCTCGCTGTGCTGCGGAGTATCTGGCAATGTACGAGACAGTTGAGAAAGGGAACCTAATATACAAGATTGAGGTCTTCCTGAACTCAACCATATTCAGGAGCTGGAAGGACTCAATAATTGTCCTTCAGACCACTAGGTCCCTCCAGCCATGGTCCGACGAACTTAAGGTTGTGAGCAGGTGCCTTGACTCAATCGCCCTCAAGGCCTCAACTGATACCTCAAAGGTGGATTGGTCCTATACCTATGACCATAAGAAGCTCCCATCAGAGAATGGGAGCGGGGATGAGGCCCAGTGGAGCGGTGTTAGGAGGCAGCAGACAGCCCCCAAGGACTGGTGGGTTGAGGACCTCTGCGAGCTTCAGGTGGAATTATATAAACGGGTCATCACTACAATCAAAGCAAAAGGGTCCATACCAAGTGATGTGGTTGGAGAAGCTTTACAAGCTTATGTTCTAAGGAGGTTGCCAGGCTTCTGTAAAGGTGTGATACAAAGCAATGATGTTGCAAAGCATAGGGTGCTGGTGGAGACGATCTTAAGGCTGCTCCCTTTAGAAAAGGGGAGTGTCTCCTGTGGTTTTATGGTAAGGTTGTTGAGGGCAGCAGTTCTACTGGAATGTGCAGAGACAGAGAGGAACAATCTGATGGGTCGGATCAGCTTACAGCTTGATGAGGCCTCAGTGGGGGACCTCCTGTTCCGGGCTCCTCCAGGGGATTCCATGGTATATGATGTGGAGACAGTGGAAAGGTTGGTGGAAGAGTTCGTTTTGCACCAGCGGTCTGACGAGATCTCCAGGGAGAATGAGTTTGGAGAAGAGATCAAGAGCCCACTCAGGGTGTCTGATCCAAGAGCAAGAGTGGTGAAGTTGGTCGATGGATATCTAGCCGAGGTCTCTCGCGACCCTAATCTGCCTCTGGCAAAGTTCATTAATGTTGCAAATATGGTATCAGGTTTCCCAAGGCCGATCCATGATGGACTTTATCGTGCTGTTGACATGTATCTGAAGGTAAATTTCCTTAAGTTAAGAGGCTTTGTTGGGAATACTGAACTTTCATTGTTGGCCCTAAAAACTGACAGTGTCATCTGCAGGAACATCCTGAGATTACAAAAAGTGAGAGAAAGAAGATATGCAAGCTAATGGATTGCAGCAAGCTCTCCGCAGATGCCTGCATGCATGCAGTCCAGAATGAACGGCTTCCGCTCCGGGTGGTGGTCCAGGTCCTCTTCTTCGAGCAGGCCCGAGCGTCCACTTCCTCTGCAGGTGGAGCCACCCCAAGCCTGCCTGGTCCCATTGGTTCCTTGCTTCCAGGTGGCTCCCATGGGAGCTCAAGGTCTGCTGCCACAACCAACACTGAGGATGATTGGGACGGAGTTCCCACACAGGAGGAGATCAGGGCACTGAAGGGCCAGCTTGCAACCCTGAGACTAGGCGGCCCAAGCGACCGGAATGGGCCTGACGGGCAGGGCAGGGGGGAGAAGGCGGCAGCAGCGAATAAGATGAAGGGTCTGCTAACTTCGAAGATCTTCTCCAGGCTGTGGTCAAGTAAGGATAGGCAAGGCGGGGAGCTGAGCAGCTCGGACACCTCTGAGAGCCCGGGGTCGGTCAATGCTGCAGAGATCAAGTCCACACCTTCGAGGAGTCAGAGGCATTCAGTGTCTTAGGAAAGATTAAGAAGGCTGAGGGCTGTAGTTATCTCATATTGTGCACAGGAAGGTGAGTTAAGGCTAGTTTTTTTCCCTTCAACTTTGTTTTTTTGGTGAAATGTGAAATGTTATTGCCTCTCAGTTGACGATTAGGCAGAAGAAAAGAGAAGATATTAGAAGAAGCTGCTGACACCTTTCTAGTTGTTGGGTACTATCAGTAACTGGGATTTATTGGACTAGTCGGGAAGCTGGGTTCAGGTGGAAGGTTTAGGGACTCAGTTTTGCGGGCTGTCTACCTTTCTCATCTTCTCGGCAGAACCAAAGTAGGCCATGGAAAGGAGGGGAAGACAGGTCTGTCAAAATTCTGTTGTTGCCCTCGAGAGAGATGGAGGTTATGGACAGTGACTTTTGTTCAGCACTTTCAATAGTAGTAAATGTATTTGATTCATTCTGATCAGTCCCCACTTTTGATGGTATTTCATCACTATAAAGGAGATAACAAGCACCAAACTATGGTCTCGTGTCTCTTTTCTTGAGTCACCCTTTCCCGGGTTGCGGTTTTTCTCTTTTGAAAAGAGGATGAAAAGCAAGACCTGGGCACAACTTTCAGGTCAAGGATCAATCTCATTTAGCCTTTCTATCATTTTACAGAGCATGTCACTCACTAATCCCATTTTACTGCGGAATATGGATTCTTGAAACAGGCAAGGAAGTTGGAATATATTTGCTTGGCAGTAATAGAAAGACACCAAATTGGAAAGGAGAAAAAGATGGTTCTTTGGAATTTGTATTAATAAAATTCAATTAAGATATAACAAATGTTGGCACCCAGGGAAAATAAGCGGCAAAAAAAGAAGAATAATAAATCAGAAAATGCATAAGGAAATAAATAAATAGAATAAAAAATTAAAAGAAAAAGGGGGGAAAAAAAAAACGGAGGAAATGAGATGGAGATGGAGATGGAGATGGGGAGGGGAAGGAGGTCGTCTACTTTCGAGCGAGCGATTTGATGGCCATAAGGCCTTTACTTCATCGATTCGCTCTCTCTCAGACCCGAAGAAGCCCTATCCTCGTCTCTCCTCTCCTCCCTTATCCCTATCCATCGACGACCCTCCTCCTCCTTTGCCGCATAGCCTCCGCAGCGTCCCCACTCTCGGCCCCTCCGCCCCACGACCACCGCCGCCACCACCAGCCCTCCGCCTGCCAGCAGTACCGCGTCCGTCCTCTCTCCCCACCGGAAACCCTGGCGCAGAAGATCGGGAAGGCAGTCCGCCGCCCTGGCGCCCCATCCAAGGCTAGGGTGTACGCCGATGTCAATGTGATTCGCCCCAAGGACTACTGGGACTATGAGTCCCTCGCCGTTCAGTGGGGGTATCCTATGCTCCTGCCTCCGGAACTTATTCTCGCGTTGAAAGATTGAATTTTCTCGTGTTAGTTTGTGTGGATTCGGTTCATAAAAGTTTGCGAGTTGGCTTCCTTTTCTTTTAGCTTGTCCAGTGTCTGTGGCCAGGAATTTTGGTTTCTGCTGTTTCATCTGCATGAAATTTATCGTTAGCACGTCACCGTCGTGCAGTTCTTGAGCTTTTTGCCATTGAAGTGAGCGCTGTCTTGATCAGCATAAAGAAGATGGCTTTCTCTTTCCCCTTCTTTGCTTAGTCCAAGGGAACAACAGATTTGGTTTTATTCCCGTTCACTCTTGTTTGCTCGGAAGTAGGGATTCTTGCTGTCAGATAATCCTCTTCAGCTGTGTAATGTTGCTCTTCTTGATAGCCTTGTCAGGTTGCGTTATTATGGAAGCTCATTCATTTGTTCTATCATTGAATATTTAGGGAACAAGATGACTATGAAGTGGTTAGGAAGGTTGGTAGGGGCAAGTATAGTGAGGTGTTTGAGGGTGTGCACTGCACCGATAAGGAGAAGTGCATAATCAAGATTCTCAAGCCTGTAAAGAAGAAGAAGGCAAGAATTTTGTTTATTTCTTTGGAACAGTTCATCATTTTATTGCATTGTCTGGCAGTAAGAGAATTTTCATGTTGTGTGGAAATGTGATTAACATCATGCCACAATGTTCTAAATTTAATTCGTGAATGATTGCAAGAATAAGTCATCTGTTACCTTACTCTGCATTTTTCTATCCTGTTGAAATTTGGTAGTGAAAAAGTCTCTCTAAGGGTCATGTTCAATTGCTTACTTCTCATTGCAGATCAAGAGGGAAATTAAGATCTTGCAAAATCTTTGTGGTGGACCTAATATAGTGAAGTTGCTGGATATTGTCAGAGATCAGCAATCAAAGACACCAAGTCTCATATTTGAATATGTGAACAACACAGATTTTAAAGTGCTCTATCCAACGCTCTCTGACTATGATATTCGTTATTATATATATGAACTCCTGAAGGCAAGTATTCATCCTATTTCTCATAGTGTTTTTCATTGGATCTATTTCTCAGCGTTGAGTTATGGATTTTAACCGCTGTCTGCTCCACTCTGTCAGTTGTATGTATTTGTCTTATCAACACTAGTGATGCTTAGGAAATTAGGTGCTTCTCTAGTTATTTCTAAATGTCTTGGATGGCAACAAGGACAATCATTGTGATGAAGCTGAGTCAGGGATGAGATGTGCAATAGTTTAAGCAATAGCATAGCAAGGGAGAATTGGTTGATAAATATAGTTTGATTAATTTAGGAAACGAGCATGTGGACCATCATAGTCATTGTGTGAATGCTTGTGTAGTCAGCTACGTGCTAAACTATGTCTTGTTTACTAAGTTATCTTCAGTAATTTTGCAATGTTAATGAGCAGGCTTTGGATTATTGCCACTCCCAAGGCATTATGCATCGTGATGTGAAACCCCATAATGTCATGATTGATCATGATCAACGTAAACTTCGGCTTATAGATTGGGGGCTTGCCGAGTTCTATCATCCTGGAAAGGAGTATAATGTCCGTGTTGCATCAAGGTTTGTGCCTTATAATGGTTTTATTTTTATTTTTAAATTGTATTTAATCATTTTCATATCTCTCTGTGTAGAAACTTCTCCCTGATAATATCTTTTGTGCATCCTTTAAAACTATGTGATATTTATATGAAGATAGTATTTTTTATTTCTCTTTGCTTTTGGAATCTTGATTGTATTAATTAGAGAGAGAGAGAGAGAGTGAGTTTTTCAGATGTTTCATTTCTTAGCTCTCAGTCCTTGAAGCAATTTGATTGTAGAGCTGTTCAGGGGCATTCTGAACTTGAGTTGAACCTGTAGCCATCTGGCACCATATATTTCCTTGAAAGCATCTGATTTTGTATTTGTACTACTGATATGCTCAATTCCTGTATTTGGAAACAATGAGCTAAGATTGGAAACATGGAATCAACAAGTAATTGAATCTAAGAGCAAAAGAGACTGCTTATATTTTTTTGTAGCCGAGTTCTTTTGCAAGGTTCCTGAGCTTATATGTGACTGTTTAATGCTGGAGAGACAGTGCTATGAACTTAGTAAAGTTAAATGGTTAAAAATTGAAAATTTAGAAACAGATTCTCCAACCTCAAATGGTTGAGTTTGAAGATTGAGTTCTTTCACTTGGGATCTTCTTGATTTGCTTTTGTTTCATTAGCGAGAATGCTTTACACCTGAGAAAGGTACGTGGAGTAGAAAAATGCATTTTGCTAGAGTCAGATATTTGGCATTACCACATTTCATTTAATCCAATTTCTGGACTGTTTACATAAGGTCATATTTTTCAGCTATAGTAAAAGGAAGTTTTCTTATGAATATTGAGCTTTTTTTGTAGTCCTAGAACAACCTTTTAGTGCTGATCTCATTTTTGGTTGGTTTGCAGATACTTTAAAGGTCCTGAGCTGCTTGTTGATTTGCAAGACTATGATTATTCTTTGGATCTCTGGAGCCTTGGCTGCATGTTTGCTGGAATGGTAATGTTTGTAAGCTGAATCTACCATCAATGTATCATTAAATCCTTTTACCATATTATCATTGGTACTAATATATATTAGGATCTTATATATTTGCTACTGTTCTGTGCCAGATTTTCCGTAAGGAACCATTTTTCTATGGGCATGATAACTATGATCAACTGGTCAAAATAGCCAAGGTAGATGATAAAATTCATATTCTATATGTGTATATATAAAACCTGCTTCAGTTAGATGTGTTGTGGAAATTGTTGTTTGCCCTGCTGTGTTTTTCCTATCAGACAATGTTCATTCTTAATTTAAAATGCTTGCCTCTATGAAAAGAAAAATCAGCGAAATTCTAGTTTGTCTTATTTACAAGAGATAGGGTCTTAGATGAAATCCTCACTGCTGTTATAGGTACTTGGTACAGATGAATTAAATGCTTATCTCAACAAGTACCGCATAGAGCTTGACCCACATCTTGCTGCTCTTGTTGGGAGGTTGGTCACTGAATTTTTGCTTTTGGCGGTTATTAATCTTGAATAAAATTGTGTCAGCCGATGATAATTTTGTGTTTCTGTTTTATCCTTTTTCACAGGCATAGTCGCAAACCTTGGTCAAAGTTCATCAATGTGGATAATCGGCATTTAGCAGTACCTGAGGTAAAATCGATTCTACCAATTTTTTTATCTTGTATTGACTTGTAGAACTTTCTTTCCTGAAAAGTAGATGCAAGCTTCCATTCTTCAAATTATTCTTTGCTCTATGAAACAAAGGTAACTCCTCCCCGCCCCCCCCCCCCCTTTCTTTCGCGTTTCAATTTCTGCTCTAGTGCCTCTAAAAAAGCTGTGTCCAGAGTATTGCTACTTGAAAGAAGTTAAATCTGTACAATTATCTCATGTGCTCAGGGCAGTTTCTGAAATTTCTAGTTTGGCAAATTTCATGACAGATGCTAATGAAAATTGCACAATGCAGACAAACGATATAGTGCAGCTTAAAATGTTTCAATGCTTTACAATCTCTATTTAATTTCTTTTTGAATTTTAGGCTGTGGACTTTGTCGACAAGTTGCTGCGATATGATCATCAAGAGAGGCCAACTGCAAAGGAAGCACTGGTGAATTCTGTTCTTATTGACCCCTTTCATGGTTTTAGATATGTTCCTTGGAATATATGAGGCTTCAGTTGCTTCCAACATTGAAAGGTTTCAGTTGATAATATTCATTTAATTGCACTTACAATTGGACTTTCTAGATTTTACTACCTTTTCTTTTCTGTTTTCTGCACTTTTGGAGAAAAGTTAGAAACGGGAATACTGCAGAACCAAACAAAAGCCCATGGTGCTTATGAGTTTGTTTTAAATCAGATAAAACTGTTAGGTTCTTGCTTGTAAAATGTACTTGTTTTAATGGCAGCCCTCTGAATTTTCTCTTTGCAGGCTCATCCTTACTTCTACCCTATAAGGAACGCTGAAAGCAGCAGGAACCGTTCTTAGACATTTTCTATTGATGATAAATCATCGTCAACCTTATTCTGCTATCTTTTTATTTCTTCCTTTGCTTGGCGTTCTTGTGGATCTGACTTATCTGTGTGAAGCTAAAATTAGCCCGTGTTATCAGCCCTTATTGTCTGTCTGTCTCTGTTCTGTAAGTTGTCCGTGGAATACGAATACTACAATAATATAGTTGCAGATTTTTCGCTTCTCGTAGGTTTGCTGTGTGAGCCTACTATAACGTATGAATAAAGGTAGTGCTGTTAAGGTGAGATTCCATTTTAATCTCTCTCTCTCTCTCTCTCTCTCTCTCTTAATTATCAGTCAGCTGTCCCACACTCTGTTGGGAAGCATTTACATTTGAAGATTTTAAGGTGTCTCCTTTTGACTGCAGGGATTATATATAACCTTCATACTGAATTCAAGTGTGTAGGGGCTCATTTCAGATTTAACACGATAATTCCAAAGCCCGCTCGTGTGATGATTGCACATGTAGGGACGCGGGTCGAACGCAAATGGCTCATAAAGTGAGAATTGAGAGGGGCGAATGTTAGAAGGCAATGGGACTTGTCCCGTGGAAGAGGGGGAAGATGATAAATGTGTGGGGACTCTTGATGCAATGATGATGGCGACGAAGGGGAACTCGGCCCGTGAAAATTGAGGGAAAATGTTTTCCCCAAGAAACTGTTTTCCCCGAGTAACTTTCTTGGGGTGAGGACCGGAGAGAAGGACATTGAAGTGGGGCCCAATGACATACCACGTGAGTCTTGAGATGGGGCCTCCCTAATCGTTCCCCGGGCCGACATGAGAAATGTCGTTAACCGGTCGCCCACGTGCAAATTTTGAAGGAAAAAGCGATTACTTGCGGCGATTGAGCGATGCCAACGGCTTCCGGTTATTTCTTCTCTTCCGACAATCCTCCGACTCGAGGGCTGGGACCCACGAGATTACTGGACCGGATATGACTCCGTTAATTTGCATAACTAAATTCATCCAAGTATGGTTTCGTTCATGTATTGATTAATAATATGATTACCTATCACAATAAAAAATATAATAACCCTAAACTTTTCTTGGCTTAAATAATGACCATAGAATTGAGACGACAATTTAGCAGTAAATTAGCATTAGCTGACATTATTACAACTTAAATTTTAGCGCTCTTTAAACTCCATCAACGAATTAATAGAATGGTAAAATGCCATTGAGGGAATATAGATACTTTGATGTGCATGTTCCAGTGGCATGAGAGTAATTTGAAGACACGCGAGGGGGTGAGGATTTTTTTCCTTTCTCCGCATGCAGTCGGAGCGGTCAGTCGTCCAATTATTTTCGGAACGTGGAGGTTTCTTCCGAAAGTGAAGAGAGAAGAAGCCCGCGTGTAAGCGAACAAAAAGCGGGAAACTTCGAACTCTGTGAAAACAGAATTGGTTCGCACGCATCACTATCTAGCACTAATACCGCCACCCACCGCAAACCTTCGATTTCGTCGATTAGGGTTCGTGGTCGGAGCTGCAGGAGAACGAGGATTCATCGGAGTAGGCGCAGTCCGGCTATGGAGGAGGTTAGGGCGAGCTGTTCTTGGGTCGCCAGCCGCGCTTCTCACGTCGTCGTGGACTCCTCAGGTCAGGACACATTCCTTTGACTCGCTTCGTCTTCTTTCTCTGTTTCTCAGTCACTGGGGACTGCAGTGGCGTTGCACGCCTGCCACAGGGATCGAGAAGGTTGTGGAGGACATCGAGGGGTCGATTCCGAAGGTGGAGTGGGATTTTGAGGGGATTCACTACTTCGACAATGGGCCACTCACGGTTCAGTACCTCTTCGTCTTGGACGCCCTGAACTTTTGCTTTTGGCCCGGTATGTCCAGAATCGAACCAGAAAGTTTGAGACTCTAATTAACCAGTTGCAGAGTTGTGGCCATTGGATTGCGTTGGGAGATTGATCTTTTATAAAAACTCTAGCCACCATATCATCTTTTTAGCCAGGGAGATTGCGAAGTCCTGCAAGTGCTTGGGTCATCTCTCGACTTGGGTTAGTAGTAAACACAGGTTACAAGCTTTTAAGCATGCTAATAATAATTTATAGCGATGCATGCTAGGAATATGGTTGAGTTGATACTCTACGCAGGCAACATGGTGTTTTAGGATCAGTTATTATTTTAGTGTTAGTGTCTTTGATGGTCTTCTCAGAATCTAAACCAGCTCTTACTGCATTTCTCTGGTCTGTCTTTCATGGTCTCTATTTTTGGTGTCACTGGAGTTGATAAGTGCTCATTCCTAATCTAAGCACAGCCAATGCCCTGGCAAGTTGTGGATAAATGCTGTAGGGATGAAGTACTGTTTACAAATCAACAGGAGATCTATTGGTGATGGATAGGATTTCTAGCAAACACATGTAATTTTCTTGTCAATGCTTGGGTTAAAAATAGAGGTAGAGTTGACACAGTTTCATGAGTTGTCCTGGCTCTACCGTTGTTTTACCTTGCAGAATTAATACAGTAGCATAAATGTTCTTGTGTCAACATGATCTTTCTGCAGTGCCATGTTTTCAACCGATGATTTATGCTGTTCTCATTGAAGAAACATCTTCATTAATACAAATATAAATATCTTCTTTCTTTCTTCCTTAATAGACAATAAACTGAGATACGACCATTTGGCTTTGGGACTAAAGGATGCCCTGCTGAATGATAAATCAGCCTTTGATGCTGATCGTCTGCAAAAGTACACTGGTATTGAACTTATTTTACTTTTTATCTTTCACATAACTCATGTTTGTTGTAAAAAGTTTGAGCTTCATTCACACAGTTGATTATATTTTTCTTGTATGAGATCTTCTTATGGAATTAAATAGGATACAAGATCTTCGAAGATGGGTCATCAGTTAATATTATTTTGCAGAAATCTCTTTTAAATTCTAGCATGTCGGAGAAAAATATCACTGAGTTTTCTTTTGCCATACTATTGGCCTCTATAATGCTAACATGCACTCTGATTTGCGTAATTTGTGCCTACAGCCTCCTGATTCATCATTTTGTAAATCAGTTATTCCAATTACTTTTTCTTGTAGATTTATTGGCTGTTTCAATGAATTTACTTTGTCAGGTCCTCAGTTACGGGAGCTGTTGAAATGGCCAAGACCTTTACCTTTAGAAGATGAACGTGTTCGCCTACTGCATGAGGTGAAATAGATTAATATAAATTAGAAATTAACATCAGTTCTTATGATCGCATAGCTTCTCTTCTATTCCATCTCAATATGATTTCCTAGTGATATTTGATTTTTTTCCCTTTTTATGGTCTAGGTTGGGCTTGAACTAGAGACAAGCTTTGGTGGTAAAGCATCCAATCTTGTGGAGTCATGTGGAAAGTCAGCTGTGAAGCTTGTAACTCTTGTCACTCGTCATTTTCCTGGTACACATACTTATTTCTCAGGACTGGGTTCTTTCATTTAAGATGCATAATCAGACAACATGAAATAGGTGGCAGAGTTATCTTGAAAATTTAAAGCTTTTATTTTTACTGAATCACTAAGCTACACAATTGTTCCAGGCTTTCGAGACCATTCAGTTTATAAAGGGCATCAAATATTCCTCTACAAAAGGGCTCAGATTTTTGCAGCAGATTTATGGGGTGCATTTAAGGGCCAAGGCTATGGTGAACTTCATGATATAGGTGCAGTCACGATATTTGCAGACTATATTGTGCCAGCTGTTCTTAGACAGCTCGGGATCCTGAAATATAGCTCAGCCCTTGCAAGCACTGTTGAGGCTAATAATGAGATAGGCTCAGGCAGTGAAGAGGAAGTTGAGTTGCGCGCTTGCTCTGTACATGCTGTAGAGAAGATGAGAGAGCTTATCAGCAGGAAAATAGGAAAGCAGGTACCGACAGTGAAACCGTTAATGCATTTTTTACAATAAATATTCGATTATCTACATCAATCAAGCGATTTGGACTAGTTTTATCATTTATTCCTTTTTTACAATAAATATTCGATTATCTACTTAAATCGAGTGATTTGAACTAGTTTTATTTTAATTTTGTCATATTTTCTAACAGAAGGCTGGAAAGCTTCAAACTAATGATAGTCAGAGTCTTTCAGGTTGCAAATATTATTCTGACCTTGGTCCAGACACTTTTTCTCTTTAGCTTTTGTTAGATAAGTCTTGGACTCCCTTCTTACTCCAATCTGAAAGTATTGTACTTGTCTTCTTTTGATATTGAATTCTACTCTTTTTTCCAGGTGCTGAGTGTGGAATTAGATCTATGGCTTTGGTCTTGTGGCATCCAGTGCCCATCACTCCAACATCACCGCACTCTGTCGATATATTACTAGTGGATAAGACCCTTAGCTTGCTTTATTTTAGCCACCGCTACAATAAGTGAGTGGATGCATTTACTTCGTGGGTTCCTCAGACACATGCAAAAGACTTTTTAATGGATCTTTCTTGTTTTATCTTTTCTCTTGATGTATATGTTGCTTCAAAATCGAACAACCCTGTCAAAGTCTTAATCAGTCTTTACTAATTTAACTAGTCCAATGTTGCTTTTACTTGCTGTCATCTCCTTTTCTAATTGAGCAATTCTACTTTAAAGCTCTCGTGCAGCTCAACCAGTGCATTTGTGATCATGGAAGGGGTTAGTATGAATTATTCAGCTAGAATGTCTTTCTGTTTGAGATTAACGTAGAACTTTAACTCTTGGAGAAAATACAACCCAGAATACTACAACGGCTAATGATTCCTTGCATCACAGTAATGGCCCTTTTTCTTTCTTGGGTGGCATTATTAAACCAGTATGCGGAGTATATCAAGCATGGACAATATGATGCCTCATAGGCTTCAGCATAAAACATGGCTGTGCATGGTTTTCTTATAATTCATGCATCAGCTACCATGGAACTTGGGAATGGCTACATGGTCGCGCTGGTGAGATTCTCTGTGATCAAAGATTCCCTTCATAAGTGCACTTTTTAACATCATGTTTCATCACTTCCTCACTCACTATTCAGGGCCCAACTAGTAAATATCCTGCACGAGAAAACTTGGCCATCGGCATTGTCTAATGGTGTCAGTAAGTAGTGTGCATTGTTTTGCTCTTAAGCTTTTGCTGCTGCCTGGGAGAAAAAGGTAATTAACTAAAAGCTAGTAGCTACATCTTAATAAGAAACAGAAACATCTACTGCCTCAGTTTGACCAATAAAAGAAGAAGTAATCACCACCCGAAGTGAAGGGATTCAACTGTAGTTGGATGTAAACCCATTCACATTGAGTATCCAGACTTTGAGAAGAAGCTGATCGGTTTGAGAACTATATGCCGGTGTCATACCGATTGAGTTACACTTTCAAGCATAAGAGCATCATGTGTGTCTCTTCAGATTCATCACTTTATCCAAGGGAATGGGTGCAGGAAAGCTGAAATGGGGGTGTGGTTCTTGAATTTGAAATCCCATTCTCATTGCATGGACTGTGGTGACTAAACCTGATCGCTGCGCATGCCGGCCATGCCAGGCCCGAATTTAAGTCCTGGTCTGCCTTTTGCGGGCCCGGATTTTTGGGCACACCATTAGTAGTTGACACAAAATTCCAAGACCCTACACTGGTCAGCACAACGGGCAATCCGTTTCCTGTTCAGTAGAATGTGTGTCCGGCCTGCCTGGCCCAGTATGACCCGCAATATAAACAGACGAAATTTAAATCTTCACAAAGTGGAGCTCAAATTCATACAAAATATAGTTAGACGGAGTGAATCGGAAAAAAAAAATTCAGTGCAACTTGCATAAGGTTAATACATAGTATATTATTACATATCTTAAGAGAAAAGGGTGTGCATAGACCCGACTTGACCCGTGCATGATTTGGGCCGGGGTCAGGATATGACCCATCCTAGCTCTGGGTGATTCAAACCCAACTCTAAACGGGGTCTGGGCGGTTTCCGTGGATTGGAGTTGAACTGCCACAAACTCGCCCAGAAGGAGCAGATTTTGGATCGAGTTCATATTTTGTCCATGACCCGCTCAAACCTATGCCGGATTGTCGGGCTTGAGCAGCTCGGCAGGCCGCCCCGCCCCACTACCAGACCCAATATTGGGTCACAGTAACTTTCTCTGGAAGTACATTGTCAGGCCATGAGCTAGCTTTTTCCTTTTCTCCATCAGCATGACAATTTTACTACTCCTCACTCTGTATTTTCATATAATCTCGATGAATTAGCACCGTCTCAGCTCATTTCAGCCTCGATCATAATGTGTTATCTAAATCAAAAGCGAACCGGCCAGCTAGAGAATATGCTCACTTCATAGCTCTCTGTACTTGATGTAACTCCTTGATCACCATCGTCGTCATCATCATGAACACCAGAGCACATCGCTTTGTCAAACATCGTACAGCAACGGGTGGTGATGCAACCATCGGAATATGATTGGAAGATTGATTTCTGTTCCGAGATTCCATTCCCCTCTCTGATGGATAACTGACTCCGACAGGGTATGCTCAATCCCCTCATAACAAAAGCGCACTTTAGAACAGCATGTTTTATCGTTTCCTCACTATTTCGGGGCCCGACGACTGGTGCCTTGCTCTTTTGTCGAGCATCCGGCTCGAGAATACTCGTCATCAGCATTGTCTAATGGCTAGTAAACAAGTGTGGGGTTGTTCTGCTCTTATGCTTTTCCTGCCTGGTAGAAAAGGTCATCGACTGGAAGTTAGTAGCTACATCTTAATAAGAAAGCAGCAAGATCTAAACCTGCAAGTTGTCCAATAGAAGAAGAAATAATCACCGCGGCAGGTGAGTGGTTTCAACGGAAGCTGCATGTAAACCCATCCCCTTGAGTATCGAAACTTTGAGAAGTAGAGTCGATTGCATCGATAACTCCCCACGCCTTGTAAGCAACACTTTGTTGCCAGGGCCTAATGAGAGTTTACCGAGCACCAGTTGAAGGGGCCGATGCCTTCTCGATAAGGTGTGGAGAGTTTTGTCAATATGGGGGAAAAAGAAAAGAGAACAAAGGATTGGCGCGTACCTCGATCGAGTTACACTTTAGAGCATAGATGCATCAGAGTGTCTCTCCAAATTCACCAATTTGTATCCAAGGGATTGAGTGCAGGAAGTTGGAATGGGCCATGGTTCTTGAATTTGAAGTAAAGACCGACTAAACCTGACCGTTGCACAAGGTAAACCCGTCAATCCTCCTTGCCTCTTGACTCCACGGGTCAGCTCAAGGTAACCCGCCCTGTCCAGCACAATGTGAGCCTGGCCTGCCTAGCCCAGTATGACCCGCAATATAAACAGATGAAATTTACAATCTACTAAACAAAGTGAATGGAAAATTAAACTTTCAGTAAAATTTTCATAAGGTTAATACATATTGAACAACCTAAGAGAACAGGGTGGACAGAGACCGAGTTGGCCCGTGCATGGTTCGGGCCAAGGTGCGACCCGTCCTGGCTCAGGGTGGGTCAAACCCAAACTCTAAATGGGTCAATCTTAGCAGTTTCCGTTTATCGGAGTTGAACTGCCACAGAGTCGCCGAGAAGGAGCAGATTTTGGATCGAGTTCATGTCTTGACCATTTCCTGCTCGAACCCATGCTGGATTGTCCGGCTCGAGTGGCTCGGCAGACTGCCTGGCCCCTTGATCAGACCTATTGGTCACGGCATCTTCTCTGGAAGAACATTGACAGGTCACGACCTATCTTTTTTCATTTCTTCCATCAGTATGACATTGTCAGTACTCATCACGCGGTGCATCCTCGTATAATGTCGACGAATTAGCATCGTCGCCTCAGCTTGTTTTCAGCCTCAAGTTACGGGCACATGGATGTATGTTCATCCGGATCATAAGTTAACCGACCATCTAGGGAATATGCCGGCTTTATAGCTCTCTGTGACTTGGTGTAGCTTTATGATCGCTTCCGTCATCATCATCGACACTAGAGCGCATCGCTTTGTCAGCTACATCGTACAATAGCATGTGGTGATGCGACCCTCGGAATGTGATTGGAAGATCGATTTCTGTTCCGAGATTCCATTCCCCTCTCTGATGGATAACCCGACTCCGACCCGGTACGCTCAATCCCCCGGCGGTTCTAAGCAGCCGAGTGAAGGGCGCACTCAAGGGAAGGGCGCTTCCGATTTTGCAGAAACTCTCCTTGGGGTTTCCGTGTGTTATCGATGAAGAGGTTTCCGATGAACTGTTCTTCTCGAAGAATTCAGTCTCTCGATGAACTTGAGTCTGCTGCACGGTTCGAAAAACAGGCGACAAGATTTTAAGCCAACGCAAGCCACGGATATGCTAAGTAGAAGACGTTTTACTTTGCTTATTGGCGGTCTGTTCTGGAGAACAGAGTGTCCACACCTCATCAACGAATCCTCGCTGACTCCGGCAGTCAGGAATTGGCCACTTTGGCTATTGAGACGGCCAGAAAGAAAAACAGCTTTTGCTTAATCCGGGCTTTATCGCATCAAGTTAATTTAATTGGTTCGATATCATTTTTGGGTGAAACTTTATTAATTAAAAAAAAGTTACTATGGGTAAGGCTTTATTATTATTATTTTTTTTACCGATTGTCAGTACTCATCATTCCGGACTCAACCGGGAATTTATGTCTTTCGTTAGTTCTTAACAATTATTTATTCACTTTTGTGGTCCTTATTTTCAGCACGGCAAATTAGGGAACGGACGTAATTAAATCAATTTGGAATTACATAATTCAGGGCATTATTTGTCTCATCCAAATTGCCTTTACAAGATGGACCGCACAAACCGGAATCTTATGATGTTGCTTGGCATTTTCTTTTATGATCTTCCTTTTATTAATCTTTATTAATTTATATTTGAATTTGAGATAATTTAATTTAGTAAAACTTCATAAGTATTTTTTTTATAAACTAACTTATATTTAATAATTATTAAACCATGATTAATCAAGTTTGAGCTTGATCCACTTAATAGTAAGACTCTCACAATATAAATTCCTTATATTTACAATGATTGAACCGATACCTTATTTAAGGAAAAAAGATAATAAATCATCCCAATCAACTTGTGTCAGTAAGCTTCATAAATATTAATTTTATCTATTTACAGTACACATATCTAGAACCTTAGTAAAGGAAGAGATGCATCGAGCATTTTCTCCTGATCCATGTCTATTATTATGATTTCCATTTTGATTGGTTCCAACATTAGCGAATCGGGTTGCTCTCGTGAGCCACTCCTTTTTGCTCTCTCCAATTCTTTTTCCTCGATCGGCTTTTCATGTTGATGAGAATTTCCAGCAGTCAGGTGATATAATACAGGGACACTCAAAAAAAAATCTCATGATTTACATTTACTCTTTAGTAAATCGATCAATGTCAATATCGAATTAATCAAATTCCAAAAAGGAGAAAAAAAAAAGAAGCGCCTCATGATTAAGTCCAAGTCGAGGGTTCGATGAGCATCAATTAATCCGAGGTAGGTGGATGAGCAAACGCGGTGGCCTCACTCATATAACTCCAAATCTTAGGCAAAAATGAAAACTGAGGACACATGGAGGAGGGCTGGGTGACCCTCCAGCACATGAGGAAGTCAAATTGGGCCATCTCTGGTCCCAAGGGGCCCGTGAGTCGACACAGTGCACATGTTACCAGTGATATTAACATCAGATCGGCGTGTGGACCATTGCAATTGACATATTAGGTACAAAAATTTTATTAATAAGAATTAAATTTATAATAATAGAAAATATCCATAATTCAAGCGAGGGAGGGCATTATTTTTTCCCTTTAATTAAATAAAATTGCATATATTTATATTGATAAAGTGTGTGCAAAATACTATTTCAGAAGTAGGAAACCAAAAAAAAAGAGGCATAAATAAAAATAAAATAAAAAGCCTCCAATATGCAAGTGGGCATTGTTTTGTCCCCCGAGAGGATAAGATCGCCACGTCCCCGTCCCCCGTGGCCACATTTTTCCCTCGTTTTTTTCGCCCTCCTCCTTAACCTAAATAAATATCCATAATCATACCCTTTATTCACCAAATCAACGCAACGGTCAGCAAGGTTCATCCACAAAGTCTCGATCTTCACCTACGGTTAAATATAGCTCTTAAGTGACAGTATGAGTTTAGTGTAGTTGCTGCTTCTTCCGAATGAAGTCTTGCCATTTACGCTGAGTGCATGGCTGATAACTGTCGATGTTTTTTTTATTTTATATTTTTTTCCTGAGTAATATAACAAGGAGAATATTTCATCAGGGGTACGAATAAATTTTGGCACAACCTGGAGTGTGAATTAATCATTTCTTGTTGCCCAGTTCAAAATCTTCTGAAGAACAAGCTAGAGCTCCAAGAGTAATCTATAAGAGATCCCAATGACTCTGATGTTTCGGGCCCAAGCTGACTGTGTGGTCGGCTCATATAATATCTCGAGTCAGAACTATTTCCGACCGTGCATCTATATTCATATGTATATATCCATATAATAACTGAGTTAAAAAAGAAAATTTTATGTAATTACATTATATTAGATCTAATTATCAAAAAATTATAACTTTTAATTCCAAAACTCTTTAATTTTTTTTTAATTCCCCTATCTTTCCATCCTTTTTAAATTCATGTGTCTCCAAGGAAAGCAATTGAGTTGTGAATTTTATACCCTAAAAAAACCCTTAAATTTGATACCCATTATCTACTACCCAACTCCTTAATTTCTCACAAATTGGGTGAAAATTTACCGCAATATAGAATGATGTTACGTGGACATACCCAATTAGATAATTAAAAAAAGGGGAAAGTGATAGTATATGACGACCTAATTAAGTACTAAATATATAAAGGTAAGTAAATAAATAAATCTCACATGGACGTCGAATGTCTGCTCCAACCCATGTGCACTGTGCTGCTCAACTCGCCACATTCTGGAGCATGACGTCACGCGAATTATAGAACCCTAATTCATGCCCTATTCTTTAAGCTCACAGACTGACCTATTTCAGCCTTGTATTCTCCTGACGCCATCATCTGGTCCCTACCTTTTACAAATTCAAAAAATAAGTAGACGAGTGCAGATAATCTTATTATTTATTTAAATTTAAGATATTATAAATTTTATCATAATATATATGAAGTTTTCGATCAAGAAAATTCGTGGGTATGAGAGTCAATATGGGACTTGTCGATCTGAGGTCAACGGACATCCACAGTATTGAACTCATTCTCCTAGTCAATTTAATTTTCCGGTGAGACAGAGATATCTCATAGTGAGTGATCGTTTTGTCTGGATGACGCTTTCGGCCTTGGTCCAGGATGCTCCCACTGTGTTGTTAGCAGATAAATTGGGGTCATTGAAGTATTAGCATTATTAGCATGCGGTAATTGAAATGGTTCAATTTTTGAATGGAGTTTCGGTTTTCAAATTTTATCATTAATTTATAATATCTATAATTGAAATAATCTTATAATTTAGTAAGCCATTCCGAATTTAAATCTCACTAATTTAAACTTAACTGAATTTCTAGATATAAGAAAAAAAAAAGTCTCATCAAGCTCAATTTTGCACCTCTTAGTTGTTCTATTAAACATTTTTTTGGGAGGAGATCATTCCATTAATTAATGAATCAACTAATTAAATAAGAAAACTGGAAAAGAAAAAAAAAAAAGAGGTAAGACAAGAGTGGAATCCATCGGCGGAGGACAACACAACACAACAGGACCGCGGAAACACGGAGCCGCTATGTCCCAGGTCTTGTGAGATGAATCTCTTCCCCCAACATCGGTTCCCGATCAACCGGTACGCTATTCCTCTACCAGTAGAAATTCCTTCTGTTTTTTCTTTTTTTTTTTTTCCTGTCCAGAGCTTTTCAAGTAAATATATTCTTGCAGGACCGAGCATATATCCGAGTATATGTTAGTTTTTTTTATTATATAAAATATTGATAAATTTTAAAAAGAGAGAGAGAGAAAAAATAAAATAATAAAATCTAAAAATTTTCATAATATACCAAATTCCCTTTCTGGTGTTTGAGCTAATAGACGGACTAGCGGCATTTCGCGATGGCACCGAGAATTTTTTTTGAAAGCAACTAAGATACCTAACCCCGGTTAACATCAAACCCTCCCTCCAGTCATCATATGGTCCACTGAGTTATCCCTCCACACTAGCCCACCATCGATCCCCTACAATCTTCAGTCTTTGCTTCTTCTATATATCCCCTTTCCCTCACCCTCCGACCACGAATTTTCCTCTGCTCCTCTCCCTCGCCCTCCTTCTTCCTCTCTCTCTCTCTCTCTCTCCCTACAGTACACCCACCCAGGCTGAGAAATTTCTTGATTGCAAGGTTTTTCATGTGATCGGCTGACTTTTGGTGCCGTCGATCGGAGATGAGTTGCAATGGGTGCAGGGTCCTGAGGAAAGGCTGCAGCGAGACGTGCATACTGAGGCCGTGCCTGCAGTGGATCGAGAACCCAGAGGCGCAGGGCCACGCCACCGTCTTCGTGGCCAAGTTCTTCGGCCGTGCCGGCCTCATGTCATTCATTTCCAACGTCCCCGAACCACAACGACCCGGTACTGACTCTAACCGCCCTTCTCAGCATGGCCGAGTGTGTGTGTGTGTGTGATTAAAACTCGGATATTGTCAGTGATGTGATCTGCATATATTTCTTTCTTGTCGAGCCAACTATGGTCCATTTTTGTTTATCGGGCTCCTGATGATGCTGGATCTCATTCAATCCGATCGATTTGAAATCGAGAATTCTATTTTATTTTCCGGTGCAAGGCATGAATTTTGGGTTTTAATTCATAACGCTCACCATTTTCTCTCTGTTTTTTCAGCTTTATTCCAGTCGCTATTACTTGAAGCGTGCGGAAGAACAGTGAACCCTGTGAACGGAGCTGTCGGGCTCCTGTGGACGGGCAACTGGCACATCTGCCAGGCTGCGGTGGAGACCGTCCTTCGTGGCGGCACCCTCCGGCCGATCCCGGAGCTTTGCGACAGCTCAGCCTCCGGTTCCGCCCATGATGAGGCCTCCGAGGTCACACGCCCCACGGACATGTGGAACAACAGCTCCCGGTTCTCGACCTCCAGATCAAGGATCTCCCTGAAGCGGAAGAAGCTGGCCGAGGACACCAGGCCTCATCAGCCCATCGACCTCGACCTGAGGCTGACCCCTCAGCTGTCGGCCCTTCCCGGAAGAGCCCCGGTGCTGAAGCTGCAGCCCGAGGTGAAGTGGCGGCTCGAGAGCCCGTCGATGAACTCCGAGGAGTCCGTCACCACGACCAACACTTGCCTTGAGAGCGGGCCCGGAGACGGCGAAGCGTATAACAACAGGGAGATGGATTTGCTCAAGCTGTTCGTCTGATGGACTTCCCCGAGAGAGTTTTCTTGATATTTTTTGTAATATTTTTCTGCTAATTGTTATTTCCCCCCTTGTTTTAATTTCTTTTCTTTTTCCTGTGATGAGTGGGAAGGGTTCTCGCCGGATTTTGAAGTCCGGCGAGGTTTTGTGAGTCACCGGTGCCGGATTTCTCTCTTCCTGATCAGCTGGGAAGTGGGAGAAGTGATAGTCCGCCGGCGACTATCCTTTTCTTTGCTTTTTTTCCCCCTTTTGTTTGTCTTCCTTCTTGCTTATTAATATATGACCCGTGTGACTATGGAGTCATTAATATTACTGATCATTAACCCTACTTCCATCGATTCATTCCCCCAATTCATGGTCTCTCACCTTCGGTAATTCTCTGGATTCTTGGTGTACCTAATCGCAATTCGATGGCAATTCCGAATTCTGATGTGGATAAACCTCGAAGCTAGGTATATACCACAATTGTATCAGGCTTAATGTTCGGCTCGGACTCAGGTAATTATTGTTTCCGCAGGAAGAAATATTAAAGCTATAATCTTTCAAACGATCCAAATTCTGGATAAATTAATTTATTAATAAGTAAGATGGACCCTTATTCAAAATATGATGAATCATCTATTCATCTGATCGCGTATATTTAATTTGCTCGGGTTGCCGCATTGTCCCCCACTTCGCCTTCACTGTTCTGCACCTCGGCAGGAAAGCCAGTTCAAATTGATATTCAACGAGCCACTAACGTGATTGGATAGGTACCCGCACCAGACCCAAACCTTCAGGAATTTCCAGGCGTGCAACCTACTCCAAGTGTTAGGTACAGCATGTAACCGAGCAGCTCCGGCTGTTGGGTTAAGTCACGGCTTCCGACCACCTGCTTCGAAATAAGAGGGGGTCGAAAAAAAAACGTGGAAACGACCCCATTTCACCGGAGGACCGCGACACCCAGCCGATGAATCGAATTAAAACGGCGCATGAAAGTCAATGAATGAACGGACCATATGGGAATTGCCAGGAAAAAGACACCAAGCACAGAGACAGAAACCCGGTCATACAGTCTAACACGAAGTTGTCCTCGAAGTCTCTTCGTGGTTATCCGAAACCCGGGTATAACTTAAAACATTTTCGGAGGATCCAAGGAAGGAATAGTAGGGGTCACTTGGCAGGGTGTCATGAATCGGCTCCTTCTTCGTAGATTCAGTGAAGTTTCGGACCCCTCGATGGAGGGTCATGAGGGAAAATTAGGTACAACTATTTTTTTTATATATACTATTTTATTTTATAAAAAATATAATTATTATTCTAAGAACCTAATATAATATCATCTCAGCTTTTTCTTAAGTACATGAGAGGCGGCTTTTGGGGGTATGGAAAGAGGTGTACAATATTGGCAGAGGAGCGGAAGTGCGGAAAGAAAAGGAATCGTCCACGTGGGGGTATTGCACCGCTTCGGGTCTCCCGTTGCTCGTCTCTCTGTTTTTTACGTTATATCACTAGGGGAAAAAAAATTCAGTGGTCCTCGAATTGGATAAGATGGTCCTCACATTGCATAAACTATCATATCCGCCTGGAAAATTTTCGCATTTCGGCAGCTAAATCATTTTAAAAGAGGAAATGAACATTTAGTATAGTAGTACTATATGTCTGATTATTATCGTGAAATTTTTTATATATCTTTATTCTCTACTTTTTATATTTCTCTCTAGGTCGTGGGCCTTCTGCCCGAGCCGAAAAGAAAAAAAAACATTTCGTGCGAAGGATGTCATTACGTGAGCAGTACAGTCGGATGGTCCAAATTGGGTCATGACTTCCTCCATTTTTATTTTGGACTTACTGATGTTCGAAAGATTTTCTGCCCTGTACATGAGATGCTATGGACCAGTTGAGTGCGATACTGCTTTCCATACTACAAAGGTCTAAAGTATAATGATATAAGTGAAGAAGAGTTTTTGAACTGTATAATTTGCTTGCCAGGTGTATAGTTCACACACACACACACACACACATATATATATGTAATATGATGGAGTGGAGGCAGTGATGCATGGAAGGCCCACAAAGTTGTAGTTACTGCGTCGCTATCGGCCAATGAGCTGGGACAGCACGATCCCTTATCAGGGTCGGCTCTTGGCTGTCTGCTTCCCCTATAGCTTTCTATCATCTCCATTTTCTTGGCTTATATAGTACACCATTACCCACTTCTCAATAAAATTAATCTTTCAGAGCATAGATTATAACAATCTCAATTATATAAATGGGGATTTGCTTACGTAGCATTTGTCCCTGTCAGCGGGAAAAAAATGCTCCGGCTATGCGACACTAATTCCGAGTTAAAGTTGCATCACTGTCCCGGGCTCGAAGAGGGGGTTGGACCTGTCCTAACCCGGTGAACCACAGCTCATCACGAATCGGTTTAAAAGGGGAGCCACTATATCCATTGACGTCCAATCACCACAACCATCGGATCACCGACTTTCCGAAGCTGTGGAGAAAAAACGAAGACTGTTAAAAGTGGTGATGGGATCGATTTTCTAAGGTATGTGGCATGTGGATTTCCATGCTAGATGTAGTGGGAAATCCCGTGGAGTTATCTACCGCAATACTTTAGTCAAATCAGTCAAGTCAAGTGATGTCATGGCACTTGGGTAACCCGGTCTGGTTACACGAGCTTGCCCTCGTTTGCATTTAAGTCCCTAAACCTTTGATTCTGTCCCATTATGACCCTTTTACTTTTATTCTATGGTATTCTATCCCATTTTAGCTATGTTCTAGGGATTTTAAAACTATCTGGCAAAGTTTTACAAGGTAATGATCGTTTTCTCATGCTTGGCGGAGTTTTTACCGTTTCGAGAATGGCATGTAATGTATAATTCAGCATAGGATATGATAATAAGAAGTTTATATCACATCGGTTAACCTTTGCCACGACGACCGACTGAATCCTGAGTATCTACGCCAAATGGCTGGGATGAGTGATTCTGCTAGGGTTGAAACACTGGGAATGTCTCCGGATTGTTAGGGATAGGAATTATCTTGCTGATTTTATTTATAGAATGGGAGAAACATAGAACTCTCGATGTCTTGCAATTTCTGAAGAGAGACATCGCTGTTCCTTTTGTGTTGGTGAAGCAAACGTTAACCCTAATTGTGTCCTGAGTATTGTCAATTAATATGATGCCTTTAATTAGCGAAAAAAATATAACTAATGATGTAACAAGTATTCAGATAAGTACTTTATATTTTATTAGGGAAACCCCACGGGGGGCAATAATTAGGGTTCCTCCACTTGAGGGGGAAGGAAGGGGCCCATTGGCTTCCTCCTATCTTGGGAGTGGATGGGACCCACAAAGCACCCACCATCCACCAGCCTCCATTACCGTGCAAGTTGCTTGGTTGGGGGCAAGATGAATTGACTTGTTTAATTTATAAGGTTTGGAATTGAGTAAATTTGGATCAGTTTTTTATAGGTGAAATTTTAATTATTATTCTATTTCCCATTTCCTTCGTCCTTTTATGGGAAATGGGCTTTTTATTTATCTAAGAAAATTATTTAATTGTTATATATCAAATATAGATGAAGAAGAAGAATAAAAAAATCGGAGAAAGAGGGAGTCAGATAAAGGAGAGGGTGGGGAATCAGCACCAGCACCACTGCCGCCACCCCCACCGCTGGAAACGGCTTTTCTTCCGGAAAATGCTGCGTCTCGCCGCATTTAGTCGCAGCCCCGTGGGCTCCGCGGAACCTTCTTCCCTCTCTTCCAGATGATGTGCATCCACAACACTTTCTCTCTCTTTTTTTTAAAATATTTTCTGATAAAATTTTCTTCTTCTTCTTCTTTTGTTTTCAATGTTTTGGTAAATTGACACTGTACCATGGGACACTTTTTGTCGGGGACAATCAAATGCAGTTGTCAACAGACAAGAGGGCGTCCGTTCTCCCCCCCGATAGCCTTATTTCTCTCGTAGCTCCTAGAGTTCATTGGGTTTTTAGGTCCTCCCTGGTCGTCCACCACGCTGGCTCTTTAGGTCTGTCTTCCCGCATCATCCCGGCCCATCCCGTATGTCCCCGCAGTCACCTTCCCATATAGATAATATCTGTCCAACTTTAGAATCAATTTCACTTCATCGACCCGTCAGGCTGTGCTCCAATTGGGATAAATCAGGTTCCTCCCTTCATATATAGCAAGATCGATATGATGGTAATGGGTTAGGGATTCCTCCAGTTGGAAGTGCTACCGGAAGCTTGTTGACATTTTAACCCTTCGATCCCATGAATAGACAGACAGATCTTCTCATGTTGAGATTGAGTAGATAATTCGAGATTGAATGGAATCAAAAGTGGTGGGACACGTCGAGGCTACAGCAAATATACGATACGACAAGGGTTTGGATTGTGTGGCCTTAGGAATAGCCAGCTTTTTTAATTACAAATAGGAACAAAATAATAATATTATTATTACTATGACTATTATTAATGCAGTAGTTGTAATTGTTGACCAAGTGCAACGCGGACACGAACACCTCTTACTTTCATTGAATCAAGGGCACCAGGACGAAATCCCCAAGCTTCTGGGTGCCAATGCGGGCTCTCTTCTCCTATCTTCTTATTTTTATTAAAATAATTTTCTTATTTTTCAGTTATGAAAATGATTTTAGAGGGAAAAGAATAAATAATATATAAAATTTCATAGATAAAAATTAAATTTAAAATATTTTAATTTTATATTATAAAAATTTTACCATTATATTAATTTTTATTTCTCTCATAATTTACTTATTTAAAAATTCGAATAGAATACTCACAGAAAGAGGACCACAGGTCCCCAGCTTTAATATATATTTTCTGTATAGAAGTTAATATTATTAGTAAATGATGATGGAGGACGCGGTGGCTGCCTCTAACCACCACCGACCTCTATCCGGTGAGGAGGCCGATCTGATGCATCCGAGGGAGAAAAGAGCCAACAGAGAACCGGCTATCTATAATAAGGAGACGGCACTGATGGATTAGCCGGAGACACTGCGGACCTGTGTCAACTGGTTTCACGGCATGAAGGAATGACTTTTGAGTTCGAGGAAATGGTGCTAGGGCGGGGTGTGTGGTTTATCGGGGCGGACTGATGGTGTGCTGGCCGTCAGTCACCAGATCATCGGAGCAGGCAGACCTGTACATGAGAGAAACGGAGCGAGAGGACTGTCCAGTGATTTGGCTGATCCGTTGCCATGGACCCCCTAGTGGTGGCGCTGCATGACCAACTGTCGAAACCTAAGGTTTATCAGTCTGGGGTAACGGCTCATATTCCATTGCAAAAATTCTGTGACGTCAAACTGTGCTTCAAGATGATATCTGGAACACTACCTTGCGGTGATAAGTGACTGGGTTGGAGATTTCATCGTTTTGACGCTACGGTTTATCGACAGAGCAACATCCTAAGTCAGGATCGGTCATGGAAATTTGTATTGATTTTGCTCCGACCGAGGGTTTTCTTGTTGAAAGGGAACCATATGGCTTGGTCATGTTGTTGGTTCTCAAGAATGTTCAAAATATCTCTTCTCCAGTGAGCCCGTTACTTGATTTCTTTAAATAAAAAACTTGATATTATTTATGATTACAAGCATTTTATCATTTATATGTAGTCAAATTTAAATATGCATTAGTTGATATCGGTTAAATCTCTAAATATTAAAATTATATCACTTATGACAATTATGGTATTAGTGCATGATACAACTTTTGACTAGATTTTCTTGTATATGATTACCAAATGAAAATTGAAAACGTACGATTAGTATAGTATGATCATCAGCTTCCGGCCAGAAGTTCTATAGAATCATAACTTCTCTATCTGATCGGCCCACATGTACATTAAAGATGATTTGATGCGGTGATGGTTGAAACTGATTGGAAATTTGGATCCAGGCAACATGGCGACGTCTTGGAACATATGCTTATGGTCATTCCTGGCGGTTAAATTATGTGATATATGCTGTCAAACTTCGAAATGGTAAGTTTCACTATGGGGCCTAGAGAAATTATGTACGATGCATTGTGTTACCTTGCAAGTTGTCGAGCAAGTTGGCCTTTCCCTTGGGTCTCACTCGAAAAAGAAAGCTCAAGAGCAGAAGATGACGTTCGCTGCCAAATATATATATATGCTCCACCCTCTATATATTTTTGGATTCCCCTGCAGCAATGCCACAGTTTAATTAGATCTAATCCAATTAGTAATCTCATATTAATTATCAAGAAGTTGTGGGTTAATCTGTCATTAAACACTTTATACCTTTTTATTATCATTATCTTAGTATTTATGCTGTATGCTTTGTTTCAAGATATAATTTCCCTATTGGCTTGGCCGTTTACGGGACGAGAGTCTTCTGGCCCTTCACGGGACCATGTATAAAGTCGTGCCCGGCCAGATCCCAATTTCCACTTTTCAGGTTCCCTGGTTATGTAAAGTAATCGTAGTCTCATGAGGTCCGGGAATCGAGTGGTTTCCTTGATAGCCCTGACGTCCACCACAAGACTCATGCCATCTGGCTCCGTAGACACAATCCGAGGTGTCCTTTCGATTAGCGAGAAGGCCAGAGGTTAGAAGATGATAGAATTAATAATGAAATAAAGGTGTTTTGACAGTTTCATTATTTTTAATTTTATGTTAAGGATAATGTTAGCTACATCGACTGTTTTTTACTTGTCCATGCTAACTCAAGCCTCCAAAGTAGGGTTGGCAAAACGTGGCATAACTTTAATACTGCATGAAAAATTAGCATATGAATTGATATTTTCGGATAATTACATTTTTCAGATCATGTCATCACGACACAGAAATAAATTGTACCGTATTAGCACTATTTAAAAAATTATATCGGTCTAAAAATATAAAATAATTATGAGAATTTGTTTAAAATAATTAATTATACATAAATAATTATATTTTAACAACTATTTAATTATTTCATTTATAAAAATTTACTTTAAAATATGAATTATTTATTTTATTTTTTAAAATATTATTTATATAATTCATACTGAATTCGAGTCACCTGAAATATTAAAATTTTATATATGAGCTTACATTTTTAGGCTGTCTACTTTTTCATACTGTATTGGTTTGAATTGTCAGCTCTATTGAAAAGCTCATGACATGCAGTGCTATTCAGTGTAGACAGTTTATAAGGGCTAATTGCTTAGTCTCGTATATCCATTGGACAGGAGAGTAGACATAACTTCACATCGTCAACTATTTTCACTTACAATAATAATAAATAGAACTAAGAATCCGGAAGAGAAGCGGAATTCTTAGCAATTCATCTTGGGATAAGAGTCGATATTAATGGGGTGGATTTGGCGGCAGATTTGGACCCCTCAATCGCATTGGATCCCCGCGTTCGTACGACCCTCCTGTCTCGGCAAATTGCGATGGGTAGACATATAGGTGTATACTATAGCCTTCGCTCCCCTCACTGGTCACGCACGTACAGCATTTATCTCACGCGCTGTCCTCCCTCACCAGCTTCCTTCTTCGGCTGCCTGGACACGACTCTCGTGTTTCCCGTTTCAATGGTCGCATATTTTCTCGTATCCACTCTGTTTATATATTTATCTGAAGTTGTGTTTTGCTCATCGATATGATGATTATGTATCGAGAATCCCTCGATCGACCGACCGGGGGGACTGGAGGAATTCCAAATTCCGGACTCTTGGGCCATGATAACGCTCACCTGGAAATCAAAGTCAATTGAGACCCGACAGAGCAAGCAATCGAGAGGGAATGCGACGTGTAAACCCATCTGGTCAGAGAATAACTCGAGTATCGATTAGACTTTCTCTAAATGGTGAAGAAATTTCCATTTATTTATGCCCCAGTCGGGGAGTGGGATAAAGGGGCCGACAGGAGAAGGTGAAAGGCACGCGGAGTTCACGTGAGCGAAACCCGAGGCAGCGGAGCAGCCGGATCTCTGGATCAGATCCGGCGACCGAGAGTGTTGACCCGAGCCCCGGCCCATCCCGTCCCCTCACTCCTCTTCTTGTCGAGCCGCTGAGCAATCTACTCACCTTTCCTCATCGGGAACTATCCCCTAAAGAAATGCTTTCCTCATCGAGAGGAATGTTTTGACCCACCACCATCGCTATTTTAACCTAAATCTATTACCCCACTTCATATATACATATACATATATATATATCAATTGTGGAGGTGTTGGATTGACTTGATCTCGATTATTCCACTATTACCCATTTCTAATATTCTATCTGGAAGGTTTTCTACTGTTCGTTACAGGAAATAGTGCTGGAACTGAATTATGGAAGACCCGGAGAGGGGAGGAGGACTTTAGTGCAGGACTGGTGGAGTGGCCCAAGCTTTATGTACTGGGCCTTTGATAGGATTCGAACCTGATTGTCAATGGACAACTGCATCTTTGAGGGTCCAGGTCTCAGAACTACGTTTTAGTTTTAGAGGGGAAATGCTCACAACATGAGCATTTATGCATTGCAGCGGGAGAAAAAGACCAGAGAAGTCCCTCTTTGCTGCCTGTGCTAGATCGATCCATCGGATGAGGATGACATATGTGTATCCATCTCAGTATTGCTTGCCGCCGAGCCGAGGGATAATAAAAGAGGATCGACCGTCGTCTGTGTGGCCGGGTACTCTTGTCGGCGCCTCAGTCAAGTCTCTCCGGGCTTGGTAGTACGAGGCAGATGAAGGTGTCCCTGTATCATGCGTAAGGAGGCAGTATCAGGTACTGAAATGAAAATCCTTCTTCTTCGACCGGTGGGTGTTAAAGTCTCGCCTATCCATCCAAAACGTGACCCAAGTCGTGTCTCTTGAGAGGTCCGGTGTTTGTACGACTCTGATGGTTACATCATTATGGAGTCGGACGCTTTAGGGTTTTCCAGATTTTTATGTTTTGGAACCTTGCGGCATATACTTAACAGATAAATTTTTTAGAAGATGAACTTCTATTTATATTATGATTTTTTTTTATTTTTTAATCAATTTATTAATTTCTTATATAATTAAAAAAAAGTTAGATTTTCGTTTCAGTGTCCAATAATGCAAATTTATGCATTTCATACGTGGAAATAATTTCCAGTCTTTAGACGGACAGGGAAAGCCAATAGGAACAAAACGAGTTCCGGCCAATAGGAACAAGCCACGTCAATGGATTCGCACTAACTTCCGTACGACTGGTCACACCATATAAAATCACCACAGCCCCGATATTTCGTCTCTCGTTGGCCTTATAAGGACACCGCAGCCCTCGATACTTCTTCCTTCGCTGGCCCAATAGGAAGCACTCTCTGAGCTATATGGCGGAGATCGGAATGGGCCGGCCACGGAGCGGTTCATGAAAGATGCGCGCCTCAAACCAGCGGCTGTCCACCTCCGTGTCCTGCTAGTCTGCACCCTCGTCGCCTCCCGTCCCCCGGTGGCACAGCCTCCTCTCTTGCGTGCCTCCACGGCCACCACCCCCATCACCCGCGAAGTTAGTGGCTTCGGCGGCCGTGCATTCGAGATCTCGAATCCCATCGATCGGGCGGCCATGTCGAAGGCTCGAGTGTACGCCGATGTCAATGTTGTAATGCCCAAGGAGTACTGGGACTACGAGTCTCTCACCGTCCAGTGGGGGTAAACTTCACGATGTGATACCTATCACTCAGCTTCTTTATTGTTTCAATGGTTGATATAGCTTTGGCGGGATCGAGATCATTTGCGCCCTTTCTTTTTTGTTTGCCTCCTTTTCTGATTGAGTTCTTCTGATCTGTGGCGTTGTCAAACATTAATCTGGACGAGATGTTTGGATTTGGGAGTATTGTGATCTTCAGCGAGGATGTCATAAGATGATCTATGTGAAATAGGGTATTGTATGTTTTGCAATCGTAGAATTGTTCAATTGAAATTGCAGCTCTGCTTCTCTAAAATGCTTTGTATGAATCTACTGTTATTGTTGGTCTCTGATGCTCGCGATTCTTTTCTCGTGATTGTTATAGGCATCAGTAACTTTAACTTGGCCACTATTAGATTACAGAATTTCCTTATCCTTTTGGAATTTGCTTTACCCTGGTTTAAATTAGCTGCTTCTTGAAACTGCATATACTAATTCCTTGTGTGTTGGGTTGGTTTTGGGGGGGGGGGGGGGGTGGGGGGTGGTGTGGTGTGGGTTGTTGTGTGGTTTGGGTGGCGGTGTTACGCTGCAAATACTTTGAATTTGATGTGTTTTTGTACAAATGATTATTGATATTATCCATTTCCATCCATTCATTACCTTTGGTAGGCCAAACGCTGAACTCCTGCCTAGGTGTTGGCTCTTAAGTTGGCAGCTCTTTTTTGTATTTTCATGACTCATATGAGAGCTATTTCATTGTGGAGTATTGAATATGAGCAGAATAAACAACTTAGTCTGCTGGAATATAGGTCCTATCATTAAATTACAGTTATGATGTTTTCTTCCTGTGACAAATGAAACATTGTTTTTTGAAACTCTTTCTGTCGTTTCGTTGAGCTCATACTTTATCATTGGGTGTTTCTTTGCTTCCCAAACAGGAATCAAGATGACTATGAAGTTGTTCGAAAAGTTGGAAGGGGCAAATATAGTGAGGTATTTGAAGGAATTAATGTCAATACCAATACCAATGAGAGGTGCATCATCAAGATCCTCAAGCCTGTCAAGAAGAAGAAGGTGATTTTATTTTTTTGGTCTTTGTTATGGGGTTATGGTTTCAGAATGCCCTCTGCAGTATCATGTTAAGTGAATTCGTTTTCAACTGGGTAGGCTCTTTTCTTCCTTTCAGTCTGAAATTAGAAAGCATATACAACATTTGGTACCTGTTGATGTAGTTGTAGATCCAACATCTGCCTGTATGTTGATTTAGACTTCCATCTGTCTGGTGCCATTTGGCATGAGCTCATTGAGATGAAGTTTGATGTATTACAGGGTTCTTTCCTTTTCTTATGAACAGATAAAAAGGGAGATAAAAATACTCCAGAACATATGTGGTGGCCCAAATATTGTCAAGCTTCTTGATATCGTCAGGGATCAGCATTCTAAGACTCCTAGCTTGATATTTGAGTATGTGAATAGTACAGATTTCAAAGTACTGTATCCCACTTTGACTGATTATGACATACGCTACTACATGTATGAGCTTCTCAAGGTATTTACTTGATCTTCCATCTCTAATAGTAAGAGTCAGACCAGTTCATATGTTTTTAGAGTCTATACTATGTGCAGGCACATGAGGTGCTAAGTTTCATTTCATGTTTGGAACCAATGACAACACCATAATTCTTCACAGTTCACTCTCCGGAACATTTTTCCTGGATTAAAGAATATCAACTTGGTGAATAAACAATCTATTGTTCTAAGCAAAAAGAATAGACAATCTATTTTTTATGTTTTATAAATGCGAAAATGTACATTAGTGTTTTTTACAGTATTTGCAACATAAAAAGAGACCTTTTCTTTTCATTGAAAAGAGCATAACTTTTGTTCGTGTTGTGAGTTCTCTGTATTGCCATTTGGAATGTCATGATGTCATGTGCAGTTGCCCTAAAGTATCAATGTATATCTGGCTAGTATGACAAAGACATAGCAGGAAATGTTTTAAGCTTTACCAAAGCTGCTCTGTTCTTTGTTGCAGGCTTTAGATTTCTGCCATTCAAAGGGAATAATGCACAGGGATGTTAAGCCTCACAATGTTATGATAGACCATGAGCTGCGAAAATTGCGCTTAATAGATTGGGGTCTGGCTGAATTTTATCATCCAGGCAAAGAGTATAATGTCCGTGTGGCTTCCAGGTATTTATACAAGGACATCACGTGCCTATTATGAATCATGTTGTTGTTCTGTATATCCTCAGTTGGATCTTAACATATTCTGCACTTCATCGATTGCATCTTGCTCTCAGTGAGTATTTACTTATAAAAATTTCATGGCTGTTGACTATTCCCTCATTTGTCAATGCTAACCATTTGTGTGCTTACCTAGTTCAGAGTTGTGTTTACTGCATCTAATGCTTATGATGGTGTACATTGAATGGTGAAAGAAATTCTTGATTATTTCTTTTTGTTGGGTTGTAGGTCATGAGAGTTTCACCTTGCTAGAGCTTTCCAGTTTCTTTAGTTAGTCTGGATGTTGTAAGTTATAAATTCTGTTTCTTGTTGTCAGATACTTTAAGGGACCTGAGCTCCTTGTCGATTTGCAAGAATATGATTATTCTTTGGATATGTGGAGCCTTGGCTGTATGTTTGCCGGAATGGTTAGACTATAAATAAGCCCTTTCTATGTAGTTGCAGGCAGCCATTTTGATCTAAATAGTGTTAAACCTGTTCAATTAGCTTTTCCCCACTTTCCACAGATATTTCGAAAGGAGCCATTCTTCTATGGTCATGACAACCAGGATCAACTTGTTAAAATTGCTAAGGTAAGACCATGTTTAGTGTTTCATGACAATACTCTCATGTTCACGGCCAAAGATATGCATTATGTGCAACTTTCTTTTTATGTGGAATATAAGTGAAGCATATTTATAGAGGATTGTCTGGTATTGATGATTGGAAAGAACAGAGGAAAAGAAAATGTTCCCAGGACACTGCTATTTTATGTGAGGGTGGCTGAGACAGTTTTGCTTTTATTTGCTAATACATAAAAAATGTGAAGAGAAGTGCCTGAAACAAATTATTACATCATAGTTTTCCTTTTGCAAACTGATTTCTGAATGTTTGATTTGAGTCTTGTACTGAATCAATTTGGGGGGGCCTTTATCACCCGGACATAAATTGTTTCTCTACTGTGGGTCTTTTAAAACATTTTTGCCTATCTTTTGGCTTGAAGGTGACTGACAAGAGTCTCTTGTATTTGCTCATTCAAAAATATACGAAGAAGAGCCTCACACAAATTACTCCATCAATAATTTCTCTGTTGCAAACTGATTTTATGAATTTCAATAATTGAGTATCATGCCTCATCAAAATGGGTGAATCCTCATCACTTGGCCATGAAACATTTCTTACTTATGTAGAATCTCAAAACCTTTTATCTGTTTTTAGAATGAATAATCTACACACAATTGCTGTGCCATACCAAATTTATGAAATCCGTAATGTGTGCTTCACATGTTATGTGGTTGCAGGTTCTGGGAACTGATGAGTTGAATGTTTACTTGAAAAAATATCGGTTAGAGCTTGATCCACAACTTGACGCCCTTGTTGGGAGGTATATAAACTGCAATATGCTGTGATCTTTTTATAGTCCAAAATTTGCACTACTATCATAGCACAATCTCCTTTCTCTATAATGCTGTTCTATTGACTCTAATCTAAAATTGAACTAAATTTTATGACAGTTTTCATGTTAGGGTTCTTTGCCAATTCTTTAAAATTTTGCAGGCATAGTAGGAAGCCATGGTCCAAATTTATCAATACCGACAATCAGCATCTGGTTTCTCCTGAGGTATTTACCGTCTGCCTGAATGAGATTTGTTTAGCTCTGTAATATATCCTGTTCTATTGATTCTGTATTGCATTTATTGTCAGGCAATTGATTTTCTCGATAAGCTTCTTCGATATGATCATCAAGACAGGCTAACTGCACGAGAGGCTATGGTATATTCCTCCCATTTGTCCTGACTTCTTCTGTGTATTTTCATGCTAATTGTCTGGTTGTAAACAACTTTATAATGGAAATGTTTGCACTTGGGGACTTATAGGGTGAAAACACCATTTTAGCTGCTGAAGACATTTTATTTTGTGCTTCATGGTGCCATTTTTTTATTGCCCTTTAGATATATGGATTCAAGATCCTAAAAAAAATGATGGGCTTGGAAATTTAGAGAAAAGATGTGGGCGGAAGGACATCTGGAATTGAGAGAATTAAACTTGCTTGTTATGCTAAGCACTCCATCTTCCTGTGTTCAGTTCCGTGCATGCATGGACTGGCTAGCACTCTATTAAATCAATGTTTGTGGATATTTTGGTTTGCAGGCTCATCCATATTTCTCTCACGTGAGAGCTGCTGAAAACAGCAGGATGCGTACCCAATGATCCACCCCATCGATGATGATGCGAGTATCCATGTCAGAGTCTCTGCCTTAAGTTATGCTCCTTCACCATTAGTTGTGCCATATGCGGCATAGAATACTCATCACCTGTATAAGTTCCAGAATGCTCAGCTGACGCTATGAGCTTGGTATAGGTGCTTGCTCAGAAGATTTGAATGCCTTCGCATTTGTATGTTTTAAGTTGCGGTATTCCTTTTACCGCTTTATACTTGGTTGGAACAGATAACCGGAGTTGCCTGAAAGATCAATTTATCTTACGGCCTGTAATGCTAAAACTTAGTAGCTCCCATCTTTATTAGAAGGGGAGAAATGTTTTGTTATCCTTTGCTGTTTCTCTCGATGCTTTTGTTCCCTTTACCATCCTGTTTCTTTTACCTATTCTGCCTGGCAAACTCTTTAATTACCATAAAAGTGGGATAGTCGAGGGCCGTGGATGTGTACCATGTCAAGGCCGAAAAGCCGAAAAGCGAGCGTACGCAGGCGACCGGGAAATTATCCAGTCGATAGACCCTCATTTCGGTCGTTAATATATTACGGGCGTTACTCACTCGGTCACAGTCTATAGGTCTAAATCAGACCATAAAAACAAGAAACTCGGGCCTGAGCAGCCTGCTCGACCAAGCCAGGGTTCGGCACTTACGTCAAGTTCAGTTTGATCTGATCGTAGTACTGATACAATACTCTTAAGATGTATTGCTCGGCCGGGAGAGTTGTGGATCAATCACCTGCTCCATGTGAGTAGGGTCTAAGCAACGTAGTGAACATGAATTAGCCAGTTAACGTCACGGTAGGGGGAACTTCAATAAATGAAGGAGGCTACAGGCGTGAGGATAGCGGACCGTAGATTTGATTAGCTTACGATTCCGCTCGGCACTTCCTCACCATGACGACTACCTGAGACTTCAGCATTCACAAGGTACGTGAAAGTCCATCAACGAACACCAAACAAGCAAGTTGCTTAAGTAAACCACAAAGTAGTATCACAATTCAAGGACACCCCAAGTCATATGATTTAACTAACGTAGCGAGCCTGCCAACAAACCTCAATACAATTAGTGACGGTGATATATTACACAAGAGGATGCTCTCCCCTCCCCTTCTCTTCCTGAGGGGGGCAGGAATCCCTGTCATATGTTGGCTCACTTTTGAAGGTGCGGGAAACATGCGTAAACATCAGATTTTGGGTGCTTAGCTTCCGCGTGCTCCCTGCACTTCACCTCCGACGTGGTGCACATAAACGTCTGCATACAAACCTTGCACTACATTCCACAACAGAAATGCACACTTAGCCACCGTGTCACGGTTGAATGAATGACTTTGGAGACGAAACAACTTAGAACAATCCAAATAAATGACAGATTGGCTATGAGAATACTAACACAACTATGGTGAAATATAAAATACAATTCCTCCCAGTTGGAGCTTCAGTGTTGTTTCAATCCAGATTGCCTGGTTCTATTTCATACGTCAAATGAATAGGGTGTGTAAAAGGAGCTCAGGGAGATCAACAATACAGTAAGGTCCAGTCATCCTCACGGATATGATATAGTCTATTCAAGTACGAAACGCAGAAATGGTAGCAGGGATCCAATAGAATGCACAAGCCAATGCACCCCAAGAACAAGTGTATCCTAGCATAATTACTTCCAGAACCAACAAATCAGAACATACTAAACTAATACTGCTTCCAAAAGTATTGTTCTGCATTCACCCATGTATGTAAATATAACAAACCAATCTTATATACTAAATACAAAAATAATTTCCGTGGAGACAAGACTATATGTTGATCCCCGAGAGAGGATAACAGGATGATGGGGGATTGTATAGTACTAAATAGAAAAATAATTTCTGTGGACAAAAGACTATACACTGATCCTTAAATGAGGGTAAAAAGATGATGGTAACTGTATAGGATAAAGTGGAAGATCAATCTCAATACAAATCAATTGGATGGGCATGACTAGGAGTATTCTAGTTCTACTCCAAGTACACTTGTGACTTGAGAGAATTGTGTTAGCATAACTAAAGATATGACAGGTCCAACTACAGTAAGATGTTAGTGTGATCAGAGAGCTCCAATTGCAATAAGATGTTCATCGCATAGTAAACTAAAATTTACATCATGTGGTTAACATCGTTATATTAAGAAAATTGCTGATATTTCCACAGTACATGCAGACCTCAAATTCTTAAAATATGCCTATCATAAAAACCCACTAAGGGGGGATAGCATCATATAACTTAAAATCACCATTCACCAGGAAGAATAATATAACCTTCTAGAACAAACAAAAAATGTAAAGTTGAAGCCACTATGAGTATATCGCACTAGATTTTGTACTGAAAACTTTTCATAACCAAAATTGACATAAACTACACCAATTACAGCACGCACCAGAGCCAAACGTACATACCGACTGCTAGGTATATTCCCCCAAAAACAACATGAAGAATTACGGTAGCACAGCCTACCTCGCAGAAAAGGAAATCATTGTCAAAAGACTTGTAGAAACACAATCAGTAGTGGAAAAACTTATGGAAGATTAAGTATTTCCAGACAATTTTGATCAATATCCAGTCCACCAATTCTCCATTCGCAAGTTAACACCGACCAATTTGAACAAGAAGCAGACGGAAGAGATGAGAGTGGCATATTTTGAGGAAGGTACCTGTATCGTCATGGCTTTCTTGTTCGATCCAAGCTGGCTTCCTGCAGGTTCATCCACAAAATACAATCAATACCACGAAAGAAAGGAAACCAGGGCTAACCAAAGGCCACGGAACAGCGAATCGGCAGGAGCGCCTTCCAGATCAACTTTCCAAATCTGGGATGAGATTGATCGCTTTCAGGAGGGCCTCAGATCGAACACCGGACTTCACGGAATAAAACTCCAAGACACCGAGATTTTCCAGCAAAGAAACAGGAAATGGAGCCGCAAAATCGGCTGTTAGGATCGAAGAGATTTTACCTTTAGCAGGTTTATTCTTCTCGACGTTCCTCTCGCGCGCCATCTTTGATTTCTGGCCATTGCCTCCTCCCATCCTCTCCTTCTCTCCCCGTGAAGAAGCTCGACCACGATGGCGGCAGCCCAAGCAACGAGACCACAGAGTCGGACAGATCAGAGGATAAAATTCTATTCTCTAAATAGTATCTCAATTTACTCTGTTAAATTAATTTTATCATTTGCAAAGGAAAAAATAAATAAATAATCCCATTCGTACTATGGTACCAAACGCTAAGATGCGAATTACTGTATGGGCTGGGCTTGGACCTTTTTATGAGCCATAAGCCCAATGGACCGTCGGATGCAGCATCATGACAAAATTTTTACCCAGCAAGGGCTCGACACGATAAGAGCGTACTTGGGGTGGACTGTTATAGGGCCGACACGGTACGATAATTTTAACAGACCGTGCCGGGCCATGGCCATCCTGCCCGACACAGCCCGCCCAATAGCCGTCAAATTTAAAAAATATGTATATATATATACTTTCATATATGCGTTATCTATATATAAGTGTGCTTTCTTTTTTTTTTCCAAAAGGAAAATATGGCCAAAATATACAAAGAGTACTCGACCTTTACAGGGATCTATACAATAAAATTCAAGTTGTTAATGGTGGAGGGGTCTTCGACTGGTCACTGGGTTTCATGCGTAGTGGCTCGGATCGACTCTCTGACTTTCCAGCTAGACTTTTGTCCAAAGCAGGAGGTGGAGATGACAGACATCTGTGCGCGCGCGCGCAGACACATATATATAATGAATAATTGGAAGGGGTGTGAGTCACGAAGGATGTGGAGCATATATAAGGCTCCACTTCTGTTTGGGCAAACGTGACCCAGCAAGTTGATCGTAAACCGATAATTCTTTTTGTTATAAACTGGCGGTATTCAGTTGGACTTTGTCCAGCTGACTAATCCGAATCGCCCCGGATTGGCCCATTTAATGGGTTAAGAGCTCCCCACCGCAGGTAAAACTCGAGCTCGAGCCCTCCCATTTGGATGACGAATGCCGAACCACCCTATCACGTTCAGGTGGATTTAAACAGACAATTCTATCCTTAATAATCTAATCTCTCTGTGGCTTATCATGCAAAAGTTGGAATCCATTGGACCAATATGACTGGCATGAATTGCCAAGTCTACTTTATGCAGAGCAGGTACGTTGACTCAGAGTCAACGCCTGCTGTGCCTGTCATTGGTACTGCACCGGTGAGTGCGTGGTGGGTCTCCCCGACCGGTGAAAAAAACGTCCCCGGAAAATTATTAGATGTCATATCCTAGCTGTGGAGAGAGTCCTATAATTGGAGGCATGAAGATCGTGAGCCATTGGCATTTGTTATTACGACAATTATGAATCCTTCAATTTGTTCTATCTCTGGCTTATAGAAAAGATTGTAAGCCTAGTGAGGATGAAGCCAATGGTGAGAGTAATAACATGACACAAGAAATTTTAATAAGAATAGGATCAACGATTCTCTAATTTCATATCGAGAAAATTATTATGAAATCAACACTATAATGTTGTAAAAATTATGATGAGCTCTGCCTCTAGTAATTAGTTGGCGTGTTTAACCAGCCAATGAATTCTTGCCGCATTTTATATATTAATATTCAAAATAAGGATTAAGAAAATTAAGAACACAGGAAAACAATGGTACAAGTTTGATAGCTTGTACATTTCTTAAGTGAATTTCACAAGTTTTAAATTCTTATATTAAGTTTGATATACTTCCGTAATATATTTGAGTTTATTAGGTTAATATTACGATTATATGCTATTATGGTAAAAATTAATGATGTAACATGATAGTATGACAAGGAGTTACTTATATATCACATCATATTAATATAAAATGCGTAGGACGCTAGCATAAATAAATGATGATTTACACAAATAATTTAAGATTTGACGATATAAGATTTTAATATATGAAACTCAATATAATATTTTAAAATTTATAAAATTCACTTATAAAAATAAAACAAATTTATAAAATTTCCAGCACAATTTCTTATCTCTTTTTTTCCAATGAGAAATCTGGAGATTTTTTATTAAGAGAATTAAAATCAACATTTGATTGGAATTCAACATCTTAATCTTAAGTGAACGTTATTATTATCCTTTCCCTCTCTCTGAGCATACATTTAGTTTTTTTAAAAGCAAAGAAATTATTCTCCGTAAATCTAAACCTATGAACACTTCACATACATATAAAATCAATGTAACCCACGTGTAAGAAGTTTTACCACGGACCACGCATTCAATGGAGAAATAGGACCTACAATCAGGTCCAGTACCCAAAAGTCGCATTCATGTTCTATCAATTTAACCTAACATTGCGACTGAGCATGTGTCAATTACTGCCTAAAAAGAAGACCAAAATCATCTGCAGTCACTGCTGATAGTGGGAAGTGTTGCATCATTAACTATTGTCGCGCATTTGTCTACTCGATGATCTTTTCATGAGCACTCTGAAAAGCACGAAGGAAGAGTTGAACTGTAATTATTACCCAAGTAATATTGGCGTAGCTGTATGAGATGAGACCGGAATGGAAGAACCTATTTCACAAATTGATCACGCGCCGTTCGCGTTGGCTAAGCCAAATCCATGGCCCACTGAGAAAGGGGATGTAGCTAGTGTGATGGCACTGGCTCGAGTGGGGGTTAATTAAGAGCTCCCTGACTCAGCATCTAGTGGGAAACACGACTCCTTGGGGACTCCCTTATTTGCCATGTTTCTCTCGTCGCCTTGCTGGACCATAAGCATTGTCGTATAAGCAAAAAAATGTAAGGCACAACGGACCATCAAAGTCGCATCTTGTTTGAGTTATCCAAGGAGGCGGACTTGCTCCAGCCAACAATAAACTATGTATGTATGTGATCATGAAATGCATGATGGGACATGATGCTTCCTAGTGACGCATTATGAGATGGCTGTCACCGAAGATGTGAAGTGTCTCTGAGAAAAGCTACTCTTCCTTTTGCCATTTCTGATAAATTGTGGGAAGGGAAAGGGTGTCTCTCGCTCTCATTTTCTTGGAATTGGGGTTGCGGTTGCAAGAATCCATATAAAAAAAATGTTTTCCTATTTATATATTTTGATTATTATCGGTGTGCTTGTATATATTAAATCTTTATACATATATATATTTTGTTATATCTTATTGATCATCAAAATCCTTTAAAATTTATTAAAAAAATGTTTGGGATTGATCAAAAGGGCAAAACCATGGGAACTTAGGGATGTAAGAAAAGAAAGCTCTCATGCTCTGCCCTCCGCTTTCGTTCGTTCTTTCTTTTTTCTTCTTCTTTTAAGGAGGCAAAACCATGTGAGTAGTGATGTATTTTATGTTAAAAAAATGCACGTGAAATGGTAATCCTAGTGCACCCCTTTCTATCAACCTAGTGCGATGTCATGTTCTATCTCACAAATTTTTTTTATAGGAAGTTACCCAACATCTAAATCCATAATGATGGAACCTAAGTCTGTGTCGTATTATTTATGCGACGTGAATGGTCTCAAATATGAAACCCACTAACCTCAAGAGTACATGAACATGATATTTTGAGTAATAGACTCACAATATTACAACGGAATGAGCATAACAATGTTAGGGGATGGCGCCTTAGTCTCTCTTTGGAGGCCGTGCCCACGAGCCAAAATTGTTGGGAAATTGTTCAGAACTTCTTTACGCTAGCATTACTTATTGATTATGTAATTGAGGAGAATATCTAGGTAAACTTATCAGGATCAATAGTAAATCGGGAGTATGCTAGTTAACATTTTTGGATAATTATGCTATGAAGTCTCTCACATGTGTAGTTTTCAGAATTTCGGCAACAATTCGATGTGAGATCAATTTAGAGACATAGGGAGAAAAGGTATGTAGAAGATGAGCAAGAAGATGCGGTCAAAGAGAGAGGAGATGAATTTGAATACGGGGAGTGGGGAGTGAGTGGATGTGTCCTGGCCACCACCGCTCATTGTGGGAGGACATCTTTGTCACACAGGGATTGATGAGGCGAGTATGAGGTCGCATTGACAATCAACTAGTGAAACCCTAATCTAGAATCCTAACTTCAATCCGTCGTATTCTCAATTGTGCTCCATCATATTAATTAACGGACGATCTCGCGCATCCGTCGGTCGTCATGAATAGTTAAATGATTCACGTACTGCTGCGCTACATGTGCACCGAAAATATCAATTGATTCAACTTCACGGTTACGGTCATATATATTTTTAACTGAAGTTAGCAGGCGCTTCTGTTGATATTATGCAGATTTTAGCTCCTTTTTTTCTTCCTTAACACAATGAGATTCCCAAAATATATGACAACCCCATTTCATATCAAATGTGAGAAACAATACCAATCTTGGAATGTAAAACAACTAGGGTTTGACATATATGACATCATTCTTCTGCTAGGATCATGAGACTACATGTTTAATTTCCATCGGTGAGACTTCCTATATCACCATTCCTCTCTTTTCCTCTCACAATCCTTCTTTGTAGTATGGAAATAAGGGAAAATAGCATCAGAATTCCTATATGTTGTCCATTCTTATCAGCAAGTCATATACAATTTAAAATAAATTATTATGTACTACCTATTTAGTTTGGTAACATTCTTAGTGTTAATCATCATTTTATGTTGTGGTTATGTTGATGTGACAATTATTTATTACCATGACAATGTTCATGCTAATTTTTCGAGCTAACTTGGAAGAATTAACTGACATATCACGATTATATGGCAAAAATCAACCAATGTGCCATGCCAATGTAACAAAAAAAAAGGTTGATAATGTTGTCATAACATATTAGTATATTATGTCATCCTTGGGCGTAAGTGAGTTGATCCATGTCATCTAAACTCCAATGATGGTTGAGAATTGGGTTTGACTGTGTAAATTAACGACTCGAACATATAAGATTTCATAAGAAATCTTATAATTCATGCAACTCATTTATAATAATAGATAAATATATAAAATTTTTAGTGCAATTTTCCATCCTGAAAGAGGACAGGCGGTCCAGCAATACATGTTCACTCGGGTTTTGACGATTGTTAGGATTGTGAATGAATCCAACTGTAAGATGGGACAAAATTTAAAAAAAAAAGCATTATAACTTTTATATTAAAAATTAAGATGGTGGGGGTGTGCGGTGTGGCGGCCCTCGATACTAAAAGCAAGGATGAACATGGTAGACGAATGGCTGACTTGAGTTCAAGTGCACCAAGCAGGGCGAGCATTCCACTCTTGCCGTACGGCAACGGCAGTCGAATAACTGGAAGTCCCCATGCGCTCTCACTTTGTCTTGGCGACCCTCCGCGTCATAGGATTCAACCTCGATTAGGGTCTGTTGGAAGCCGACCATGTAACTGTTTCCATGCCAAACCGTGTGCACGAGACCAATTAATATCATCCTGGGAACCAGAAGGCGAGGGTGGCCACCGGTGGCCACCTCGGCTAAGAATCAATTGAAGAAGTTTATATGACCGTCGGTCCGGCATATGTGCATAAATCGACTTTGATAATCTCACAAACCATGCGCGACGGAACGCTGGCAGTGCCATGTACGAGAGGCTCGAGCATATTTTGGCCGAGTCTAACTGGATTCTGCGGCAGTACAATAAGCAGGTTACAACTTTATCCTGTGACCATGAGTGGAGGAAGGGGAACATCGGATCTGGTTCACTAATAATATATGAGAGCCCGCGGGCCAACAGGGCTCCAAAAAATCAACACTTTCGATCATCAACTCCATGAAAATGGGGTCCCCATCCTTTCAATCATTTTCACCTTTCAAACGATGCTGTTTACTTAAAATATAAACCTTTTTATCAGTAAAATTTAAATTTAAAGTTAGAAAAGTTATTTAAAGGGGAGATAAATATATTATAGCCTATTAACTGGTTTTAATCATGATAGCATTGACCAACATGCTCTAGACTTGCATCGGATCTCAATCACGCTCCTATACAGGAAGCTTCTCTGATTTTCTGCTCCTATCATTTCATATAGACTCATACATATAATCATATTATATTATGTACTCACCCTTCCAAGAATATCTTCCAACGAACAGCCTAACGCGTACACGCGGACACTTGCTCTTGCAGACGCAACAATTTACACTAGATAATTAGATATGCAAAAAAAAAAAAAAAAGCCCACATGCATGTATAGATAAGTAAAGTATTTGTAGAGGTTCCTTAATTTGTGTATGGATTAGTAGTGTTTCAGCTATGAACTAATGGAGGTTAAAAGCTTAAGAAGGAATCCACCGCAAGTCACAGCCTAGGTGGGAAGTCGGTAGGAAAATAAAAAAGGGAACATGGGGGAACGTGTGGCTGGTAGGAAACCTGGTGGCTGTCTCGTTTATGTCCAACCTAACTCAGGCAATTTCTCTTTAGCAATCAATAAAAAAATAAAAATTCTACGTGGGAAGTCGAGCCTTCTTCCCAGAAGCCCGCTGCACATAATGAATGACACATGAAATTTTCGCGGATTTAAAATGCATAATCTGAATATAATGGTTCAACCTAACAGTTTTATTTGGTACATAGTGGGGTTACAGTCAAAGGTATATATATTTATTATTTTTTATTTAAATTATATATTTTAAAATAATTATTTTAATTATATATATTAGAATCCATAATATATTCAAATACTAAATTTAAGGATTCACTAATATGAAATTTTAATAATACCTCATTGCATGACACATCAAGAGGATTTTCACCGCATCAACATGCGAAGTCTCTTAAGTTTTGCTACGTTAATATATCATGTTATTAATTTATTACTATAATAATAAATAGTTAAAATTAATATTTAAATATATTATAAAGTAAAATATAAAAATAATAGATATATAATATTTATACAATAATCACTCCTATCTAACATTATTGATGAACAAGCGGAAACCGAGCACAACACGTGTACACTGTGAGACACGCAAGAAATTTTGTTTGCATGTGAACCATTGGGACGTCGCATGATGTAACTGAGGCCAGTCATCGGATAAGCTTTAGAATATTTCATCCCATGTATGCTGTCGGCACGTTTGAAGTAACTTGCATGTTCATAATTTCTTTTGGTTTAAAACTATAATGTTTGTGTTTTTTCCTTTTTGCTTTTCTGTACATGTTAGGTTTACGTTTATATAGTTGATTAATTTGATTTGTTTTTATGGCATACTACATGGGACTTTTGATTGAGTTATTGGGAGTACATCACAAGTTTGAAATTTCAAAGTTTTACCCCTCTTGATATCAAAGCCATTTGACTTTAACAATGACTTGTTGAGTCATGTAAGTTCTATTGCATCACAATTATGCAGTCAAAACTTTTGATGAAAGGTTAGATAGGCGATAATGTGACACAATGGGGAGATCTTGCAAACTGATATGACGACTGGGTCAGATGTGGTGGTAATACCACCTGATAATGTTTCTAAAATCAATCGTGACATCTCATTTCTAATTTTTTCCTCATTAAAATGGAATTTCAAGTTTGAATGATGTGAATAGATAAATTTATGTTGATAGATATTTATTTTGTTATAATGTTGATAAGATTTAATTATAAATGAGTTATGATTAATTAAATTTATAAACTCCATATAATATATGTATACGAGAAAAAGGAGTTGTCCATATTATATTATATTTAAATAAACTTGGCATCTTGTGATCAAGGTAGGAAAAACGTATATTCATGCCACGTCAAGCGTGGATGATAGATAGATATAGAGATTAGCTCAACGGTCATCTAGACAGCTTCAATTTTGTTGGGGTCCACATGCAAGCTTACAACTACCATTAACCCATTCATCATTTCACAAACCGCTACGACGGCTGATTGATGAAGACTTTTCTCCTCTCCCTTTCTTCCCTACTCCCCATTTCCGAGACCATGAATTAAATTAAGTTTGATGCAGTGTATTATTATGGTATGATCGGATTAAGAGATACGTCGACCGATTCTCGTGCATAAGATTTTTCCATCGGTTCCGCTTTAGAGCCGGAGTCTCTCCTCTGACAACAAAATCCAGCGGCCAATTATTGTTGTTATTGATTGAACTCGTGTTCCAATAGTATGCATGTGATCGCACGGGCCCCCGAAGTCCACACAAATTCAAAACCGGAAAACAGCTAATCTATAAATTGATAAAAAAAAAAAATATTTTTGTCTCGCTGGAAGTTAGTGTATTATTCTTGATATTTCTTATCAGGGGAATATAAAAAATCCTACCCGGTGAACAACAGCACGTAAATTGTTGTCCCATTTTAGATATAAATTGAGAAAATAAAAAGAATTTATGTTAATGAAATTCTACCTCTTTAGTGCACCATTGATTGATTAACTGAATTAATTATAATCTAATAATTTATTTAAAAAAAGCTCATGCAGTTAAAAAAGGGCTGCGGCAGAAATGATTAAAAGCGAAAATAGGTCGGATTATTTGTCTATATGATTGAACAAAATAACCACAAAGCTTCCCCACTTTAACAAAAGCTTTTACATCACCAATTGATTTCTCTTCTTCACGGAGGTGAAATGTGACTCACTCATTACATGCAAAACTCCAGACATTTGTTTGTTACCCACATCCTTAAACACTTATGATATAGGCCACATAATTCTATTTCAAGAAAATAAGATTAAAAATTATAATATAAAAAGGATTAGATATCACTGCTTAATAGTATTAAATTTTTTATTGTATTTAATTATTATTTCTTCTTTTAAATAAAGTATCAATTTCGAGTCGAGAAAATTCATATTTAAGATATTGAGATTCATTCAATTTTTGTACAAAATTGAAGTCTTCCTTCCAAGAATGAAAATCGCAGCGGGGTGAGATCTCCAGCCAATTTACGCTCAAATATTTAATCTAGATAAAATTGAAGAGTTGGTTGGCGGATGGAACGTCCAAAAATTAACCCCCACCAACCCTTGGTTTTGTAATGAGTAGAGACACGCACCCGTGAACTCGGATAACGCTCGTCGTTCAATACATCTATATCCCTTTTACTCTTATGTCGGAATTATTAATATAGAATTGATGATCAATTAGGGAAGGTGAGACCCCCATACAATGTGCCGAAAAAGAATTTCAGTTCGAAAGGGATTGATAAAACCATGGCGAGGAGGCGAGACTGTTGGCTCGGTCCCCCAACTGAGACACCATGTCGAGACGAGGACAACAATGATTCATTCCCATGGCATTATGTGCCATTGAAGTCGGGCATATATGGTGTCGTGACCCGTGGATTGGATTATGGTATAATTTCATTACCTCGGGAACAAATTTAATTCTTGGATTACAACAACTGTGGTACCATTTAAGATTTGTATTTAAAATATAATAAGAGTTATATTCTCAATTTTTTAAATTGATCTTTGGACATAAAAAGCCAATAACATAAAATTGAGCTTGCAATATTTACCCATTCACAATAATATTATATTTTAAATAATAATAATTGATTTTTTTTCATTTTTTGGCTATTAAAAAATTTCATTATTATTTTCCTTAACCTAACAAAATCGAACGATGTCCCCTACCTGCTTCCTTTTTCCTTCGTCGTAACTTCTGTCAGTTGGGTACGCTACCCACTGATTGAAGCCTCTGCTGCTTCTGTTTCCTTTTGCTGCAAAAGAGGAAAGGATGGAGCAGAGAAAAGAGAACCGTCATCAGCCCCATCCTTTGTTCTTCTTCTCTCTCTCCGATCTCTCTCGCCGGTCGGCAACGCGTCCTGAGAAGCAGAGAAAACAAAGCACTATTGAGATTGAAGAAGGGAGCTGTGACACTCTGAGAGAGAGAGAGAGAGAGAGAGGGAGAGGAGAAGTGGAGAGCACCGTGGAGTTAAGCGCACCACACGTGATCGAAAGGGTCAGCTAATCTAAATCAACTTACCCTCTCTCTCTCTCTCTCTTTGAGCGTTTCAGTCCCTCTCTCTCTCCCCTTCTGCTGTCAAGCTTTCCATTACCTCCCTCTACTCTTCTCAATCTCATCCCCTCTCTCTCTCTCACTCTCTCGCTCTCTTTTTTTTTCTTTTTTTTTTGTATCTTTTGTCTTAAAGCAATCATTTATCGAACAAGACAACAACCCACCGTCATCTCCGCGCCTCCTTGCACTACCTCCCGTGTTCATGTGTGCACGGAGAGCTCCCAGTCGCCTGTAAATCTATCACTCTCACTGAAGTTCCTCCATCCAACAGTACCCAGAAAGGAGAGATCGAATCATGACGAAGAGATTGGCCTTTCTGGTGTCCGTTCTATTGAGCTTTGTGCTCGTGGGCCCCGTCTCTGCTGCCGCCGCGGCGACGGAAAAGGCAAAGGGCGGTGTGACCTCTCGGAAGACCTACATTGTCCACGTGGCGAAGTCCCAGATGCCCGCAGTCTTCCAGCACCATGACAACTGGTACGACGCGTCGCTCAGATCTGTCTCTGAGTCAGCCGAGATGATCTACACCTACTCCACCGCGACCCATGGGTTCTCCACTCGGCTCACCGCCCTCGAGGTCGAGTCCCTGGAGGCCCTCCCCTGGGTCCTGTCGGTCCTCCCCGAGCAGAGGTACGAGCTGCACACCACACGGACCCCCGAGTTCCTCGGGATCCAAGATAACTCGGCGCTGCTCCCACATTCTGATTCCGAGCCCGACATCATCGTGGGAGTTCTGGACACGGGTGTCTGGCCCGAGAGCAAAAGCTACAATGACGCCGGTTTGGGGTCCGTCCCAGCCGGATGGAAGGGTGAGTGCGAGGCCGGGACTAACTTCACGGCCGCTAGCTGCAACCGGAAGCTGATCGGAGCAAGGTTCTTCCCAAAAGGGTACGAGGCCGCGATGGGCTCCATCGACGAGTCCAAGGAGTCCAGGTCCCCTAGGGACGACGACGGTCATGGGACCCACACCTCCTCGACAGCGGCAGGTTCTGAGGTGGAAGGTGCGAACCTATTTGGGTATGCGATGGGGCATGCCCGTGGGATGGCCATGAAGGCTCGGGTGTCCGTCTACAAAGTCTGCTGGCTCGGTGGTTGCTTCAGCTCCGATATCCTCGCCGCCATAGACAGGGCCATTTTGGATGGTGTAAACGTACTCTCTCTGTCCCTTGGAGGCGGATCCTCGGACTTCTACCGTGACAACGTGGCCATCGGGGCCTTTGCTGCCACCGAGAAAGGAATCCTCGTCTCATGCTCTGCTGGAAATGCAGGGCCCAGCCCGTCGTCACTGTCGAATGTCGCCCCATGGATTACCACCGTCGGAGCGGGCACAATTGACCGTGATTTCCCTGCTTACGTCAGCCTCGGGAATGGGAAGAACTACTCTGGCGTGTCGCTCTACAACGGCAGCTCTTTGCCTGGGACTCTACTGCCCTTTGTCTATGCAGGTAACGCGAGTAACTCCACGAACGGCAATCTCTGCTTCGCGGGAACTCTCGACCCTCAAAAGGTCGCCGGAAAGATCGTCCTGTGCGATCGCGGAGTGACAGCAAGGGTCCAGAAGGGCCAGGTCGTGAAGCAGACTGGCGGTGCCGGGATGGTTCTGGCCAACACGGCGGCTAATGGGGAAGAGCTGGTGGCTGACGCCCACTTGTTGCCGGCCACATCTGTGGGCGAGAAGACAGGGAACGAGATAAAGAAGTACCTGTTTTCAGATCCCAACCCAACAGCCACGATTCTCTTCGATGGGACGAAGGTGGGGATCCAGCCCGCCCCAGTGGTGTCGGCATTCAGCTCGAGGGGGCCAAGCACGGTGGCTCCCAGTATACTCAAGCCAGACATGATAGCTCCTGGCGTCAACATCTTAGCGGGTTGGACTGGTGCAGCGGGCCCCACAGGGCTCTCCTCCGACAACCGCCGTGTAGAGTTCAACATCATCTCGGGAACCTCCATGTCTTGCCCCCACGTGGGCGGCCTGGCTGCCTTCGTCAAGGCCAGACACTCCGATTGGAGCCCTGCCGCAATCCGCTGCGCCCTCATGACCACCGCGTATGCCAAAGGCAAGGACGGCAGGCCGCTGTTGGATGTGGCAACAGGTAAGAATGCCACTCCATTTGACTACGGGGCTGGCCACGTGGACCCCAAGGCTGCATTGGACCCGGGCCTCATCTACAACCTCACGACGGACGACTACCTCGGCTTCCTCTGCGCACTCAACTACACGGCCTCGCAGATCAACTTGGTGGCTCGGAGGAATGTCACGTGCGACACCAGCAAGACACAAAGCGTCACTGACTTCAACTACCCTTCCTTCGCTGCCACATTCGACACCACCCAGATGGCTGGAGGTGGGAGTGCTGTGGTCAAGTTCACGAGGACACTAACCAGTGTCAGTGGCGCTGGGACATACAAGGTCTCGATCTCGTCGGACTTGAAGGGGGTCAAGGTTTCAGTCGCTCCTGGTGTGCTCAGCTTCAGCGCCTCCAACGAGAAGAAGAGCTATACTGTCACTGTGATGGCCAGCTCTGCTGCCCCCGGCACAAACAGCTTCGGGAGGATCGTGTGGTCGGATGGGACTCATACAGTTGGGAGTCCCATGGCCTTCACTTGGAACTAGCAAAATCAACTGGCGAATCAGGTTTTGATGTTCCGCACTCACTCGAAGATGGGTGGGACTGGAAGAAGGTTAAGTTATTAGCAATTCGGATCTTGCAATAATGTGCTTGATGAAAACTTTCGAAGACAACAACTTGATTACTGGAAAGCTCATAGAATGACTGCACAGAACGACTGGAAGATGGGTGTTCTCTTACATTTCCTGTTTTTTTACTTCTACAGCAGCGTGTATAGGCTTAATAGTTTCGATGATCCTGCACAGAACGACTGTGATCGAAATGTAATATGCACGCATTATCAAGTTAAGCATTCGAGTCAGATAGTTTTTCGTTAATCTGCAATTTGTCTTGCCCCATCGATGAGCAGATCGGCAACAGCCCCTCTTCAGTCTGAAGCAACCGGATTGCTTTGTTTAGGATTGTCCTCCATGGATCATTTCTCTGGCAGGTGCAGACATCCTATTTTCATGTCCAAGATCCTTTACTTGCAGAGCAAAAATGTCGCTCTGCACTTCCATTTAAGCAAAGGTTCGTTGTCTGGGATGAGAGAATTGACTCTTGCTGCGTTGAAACGAAATGGGCGGTGTTAGCACTTGAACCAGACACGGAGGCCTGAAGCAGCGGGAAGATATTGTGCGGTGCTAAAATTCTACTGCAAGATAAGATACTGAATATCCCTTCCAATTATACATTGCGAGCTTGAGCTCCTCTTAGCCTGAATATTTGAGTCCCAACTAAATATATTATCCGACACCTTCAGCTCGAACTCGCTGTGATCTAAATCTTGTTACTTGCCAGCGTGAGCTCAGCTCAATTGGGCCCGAAAATTAGACTGAAAGAAGGGGGGAACTTGGGCCTGTGCGCTGAGTTCGATAGAATACTTGAAGACGTCCAGTATCTAAAGTTTCATAGGGTGCACTTGGTTTCATCCTCGATGAAGAAATCGACAGTCTAGTTCTGGTCAACGAGATTCTTTGATCTTTTTAATATATACACCTTCGGTTTCTACAGAGGCTTGGATGAACCATCTTTTGTGGCTCATTACTTCACGAGCGGGAAACCACAGTACTCGTGTTTGGACTTGCGAAAGATTGATCAATGACGGGGAGGTAGGATCGCAGAAATCGAGAAAGAGGTGCCGCGTGGATTGTCTCATTCGCTGGAGACTGGCACGCTCATTACACGTGTCAAGCATGCCAGTCCAAACAGCTATTTAGTCAACGATGTGCGGAAACAGACAAGCATCCGGAGACAGGGAGAAGGGTGAGACCGGGTGGCGGAACGGCCGGAAGTGCGGGGGTGCGGCTCCCGACGGAGGAAAGCCCTTACGTCAAGTACGATGATCTGGAGGATCACAAGCGCAAGGGCTACGGGAAGGAGGGCCACCAGCAGCCGAAACCTGGCCGCGGTGCCGGCGCCACCGACGCCCCCACCCTCTCTGGCGCGGCGGTCTCCTCCGACGCCGGTGTCCATGATGCCGAGGATGCTCGCCGACATTCGGTGCCCAAATAGTTTGGGACCTGGTCAAGACGCTCTCGGGAGTCCCGACACTTGATGCCTTAAAAGTCGACATCGGAGGAGATGGACGCGTGAAATACTCGTAGTGCGATCTTCTTAAGAGAGAGCATTGTGCGTTCTAAACGGTGTTCTAAGGCTTTCTCCTTTCCAGGTCGAGTTCGTGTTCTTAAGGTCATTTGAATACAATCGCTTGACATATATATGTGAATGTATGTATAAAGACTTTTTCGTTTCACAGAGAAAAAGCAAAGAGAGAGAGAGAGAGAGAGAGAGAGAGAGAGAGAGAGAGAGAGGATAATAGAATTGAAGAGCGAAACACGGGCGTGGGGCATACGATGATTGTTCCACCTAGGAGACACGTCAGAACCCTATCAAACGAATATTTGGAAGCTTCCCTCCAGTCACAGGTGACAGTAGAAAGTTTAGTGTGAAATTCACGTATCATATGACATATGTTATAGATGATTAACTATTTGATATGGTATTATTACCAAGTGATTTAAATCTCCCATTATTTTTTTTATTATCCAATAAAAAGATATAACTCTATTAAATACTTAGTTTTTTTCCTTCTGGGCTAAGGAAGCATGGTGGATAAGTTTCAACGGTCAGTGTCCACGTCAACGCCCGTAGTTTCCATCTATTCTTCTCAGCGTCTACCAATACCAAAATCTACCATATTGCCAAGTCTTACCTTGTGAAGAGTGCTAAACAAACCCAGTCACAAGGATAAATAAATTCAAGAAGAGATATTGGTACAGATTTTAATATGAAATTAAGATATTTTAAATATAATTTTCAATAAAATTTACTATTTAGTTGCTTTTAATTTCTACGCTCTATTTTTTAAAAATATAAATCTTTTTATGGGGCGGGTAGGTTTCCCACCGTCGGACACGGAATCCCCACGTCTATATCTTCTCTCCCCCCGCTGACTTCCTACAAACCAGTAAGGGGAAGAAGTGTTCCGTAGGACAGAAAACCTCGGCTTCAAGACATGTTCGGTAGACACCTCCGTTGACGCCGTCCGTCTGTAGACAACCCGGCCCGGCTTCCTCTGCCCCGGTTGACCAGTTCGTTCCTCACGTACAGCCCGTCTTTCCTGTCCTAGAACGGCAAAAACCCGTGAAACGAGGGAGGAAGTAGCGAAGGTTTAAGAGAGACGACTTTGGTGGAATCGAATCTGGTGCACTTCCGTGTCGTTCGAGAAAGTTTTCTGGCACCGTGTTACGTTCATCTGTTAGCTTTTTTGAGTACGCTGAGGTTGTTGATCGGTTGGAGGGGAAGAAGAGTCGGGGGGAGTGTTAAGAGATGTTGGAGATGTGTTATAGGCCGCTGGAGAGGTGTTTCGGAGGGGAAGCCGACGGGGACGGACTGATGTGGCATGTTGGGATGAGGCCGCACTCTTCCGGGGACTTCTCCATGGCGGTGGTGCAGGCGAACTCGGTGCTGGAGGACCAAGGCCAGGTGTTGACCACCCCTTCTGCGACCTACGTGGGAGTATACGACGGCCACGGCGGGCCCGAGGCCTCCCGCTTCATCACCCACTCTCTCTTCTCGTTCATCCACGGTAAGCATACTTGACTCCTTGATGTACGTTAAATCAAGGTAATTTCTGGTCGGAAAAAAACATTAAAAAAATAATACAAGTACGTTTATGAGGTTGCTTATTTAGAATTTATGAAATTTTAAATATATGCATGCATGAATCAGTACATAAAATATACACAATAAACTCATAATATGATATATGTTACTGCCCCTCCAGCTAAATCTCTAACTAATCTAACGGTGGTTTTCTGGTTAGTAAGTCTTCTCAAACAGTTTGATTTCGCTCTCTTGTACTTCGTATGAAATTCAAATTTTAAACAGATTGTGGTGGTAGCTAATTAATTAATTCTTGCTGTATTTTCCTTATTTTTTTAAATTAACTTTTCAATGTGATTGTATCTGTAAATGTTGGTGCCATCTCAAATTAAATTGTGGTCAAATCTATCATATATTCATCGTAATAACTATGCTACTCTTAAGGTCTTGATCTATTTCCGAAGGATCCTTGAGTAAAACCAGAGGATGTTCATATTGGGAACAGCGTGAAACACATGATTTGAAGGCTGAACTGACTTCTTCATCATTTGGCAATGAGATTGAACTGACTATGTTTTCACAGAATTCGCATCGGAGCAAGGCGGCTTATCTGCTGACGTGATTAGGAAGGCATATAGCGCCACAGAAGAGGAGTTCCTCGACCTGGCGAGACAGTCGTTCCCCGAGAAGCCACAGTTAGCATCCGTCGGTTCCTGCTGCCTTGTCAGTGTGATCTCGAATGGCACCCTGTATGTGGCGAACCTCGGTGACTCAAGAGCAGTCCTTGGTCGCAGGGTTTTTAGGGATCATACTCATATGAATGGTAGGGTGGTGGCGGAGAGGCTATCCACTGAACACAATGTGTGCTTCGAGGAGGTAAGGAAGGAGGTCGAGGCGCTCCATCCTGATGATCCGGAGATAGTCGTCTGCACTAACGGGGTCTGGCGAATCAAAGGCATTATTCAGGTAAATGATCAGTCTCCATCAATAGCTTCACCTAGTACTAGCTTCTGTGTTTCCAAGATTTTTCGGCACGATGGTGAAATCTTGGAAACTCGTGTATACCACCGAGGCTGCCATATTTTTATCTCAGTACAGCACAGATGGTATCTGCAGGTTTCGAGATCGATAGGGGACTTTTATCTGAAGAAACCCGAGTTCCATCAGATCCCTTTTCTGCAGCAGTTGGGTTCATTTGCTCCTCCGAAAAAGCCCTTGGTGATGGCCGAGCCTTCGGTACTGATACGTGAGCTGAAACCACAAGATTTATTCATGATATTCGCATCAGATGGCCTGTGGGAGCACTTAACCGATGAAGCGGCCGTGGATACCATCCTAAAATATCCTCGGACGGTACGTCTGATGATCGACCCGTTACATAGGTCAGTTTCCGCTCTCGTCGTCCCTGACTTAATGTACATTAACATTCCAGGGAATTGCGAGGCGGTTGGTGAGAGCTGCCCTCCAGGAGGCTGCAAGGAAAAGAGAGATCGGGTACGAAGACATTAGGAAGATCAAGAAGGGCACACGGCGGCATTTCCACGATGACATTACCGTGATAGTAGTATTCCTGGACGGTACAAGCAAGGGCTCTCGAGCCAAACATCAGGACCATTTCAACCGGACGAGTGCCCCGGTCGATATTTACTCGCATAATGCACAAGGAAAAAATGTCTCGTCCACACTCTATTGTGTTTCCTGACTCTGCAGTTCCCTCTTTCTTTTTCTTTTGTGGGGTTGGGCGGTGGGGTGTGTTATCCAGCTAGAATAAAGGAAACCGCAGATTATTACCCTACCTAAGCACTCAAGTAGATTTGGACAAACAGCAGTAACATTGTAACTACAGGGATTTTTATCGAAATGCCGATGAACGTTCGTACCTTGCTTACGCTGTAGATTCGTGATTCTTGTAGTCTTCTGTGGTAGCACAGAGAAGTGTACGGAAGCAAATTGCAGACCTGAGATGCAGCTACGGGAAGAGATAATCTTCGTGCAGGAGGACAGATGTGAGAAGACACTGAAAAGTGCAATTATTTAACATCCAACGCTGTGGCCGGAAATGGGCAGAAAGAGGAAAGTGAACCAAATTTTGACCGGACCAGCTGAATATTCATAGCGAGTACTGCCGTCCAGTATGGTGGCCGGGAATGGGCAGAAACAGAGTGCTCCGGCACCCCCTGGACTGATTCTTTCTCCCACGGAAATCCCGGCCAACTTCCACCAGGTTGCAGCGGAGATTTCGGAAAAGATGCGCGCCATGTGGCAGACAACCAACCATAAGAAATGCCACCCGGCAATTCGTGTTGGGCCGGCCGGCATTACCCTTTCGGGCCAGCTCCACAGTTCCTGGTCGACCCTGCTCAGCCCAGCCCATCCAGATAATGAGAGGCCCATGCACATTGTTATCCGGCCAGGCTAAGACACGGAATAATTTCAGCCGAGCTTCACACTCAAATCGTTAAGAAATCTGCCCGAAGACCTATCCAAAACGGGACGAGCGTGGCCGGTACGTAAATTGGAGAACATCATCGTGACAGATTCATCGAACGTGGTCTGGTCGGCCTTGTGATTCCCATCAAGTGAACGTACCCTCTATCTCCACCAAGCACGGGACACCAGAAAGAAGATGCGGTTTCGTTGTTACGCTGTCATGAAGATTCGCATTCCTCCGTCTGTCATCTTCTTGCATGAAGCTCCTCCTTCGCCGAATCCCTGTGGTCTCTCTCTCTCTCTCTCTCTCTGTGAACGATCTTTTCTAATCTCTCTATCCATATGTACGTTATCAACCAACCCTAGCATCGGGATCATGACTAATTTAGAAATTAAATATCCTTATAATATGATTTTAAATAATTAAATAAAAGAATAACATAAAATCAGTAATATACATATATATTATGATTTATCCAATAATATTTTTAAAAAATTGAAAAATATGAAGAGGGGGAGAAAAGGGAGTGAGTGGTCCAGTGGGTGGTTCTCGTGTCAAACAGCAAGTTGGTCCACCCCACTTTCACGTGCCGATTGGGCATCTCAATCGATCCTTTATTACTCAATTGGTTCAGTCTGCACCAGCAAAATTAAATTAAAGAGCATGGAACGATACTGGGACCAGGCATCTCTTTAATCATTATCTTCTCCTAGAAGGTTTTTTTTTCCCTTTTATTTTCAACTTGATAATAATGAGAATTTATTAAGATAAAGGAAAAATACCCAAGAAAATTACAAGGTAAGATAATAATTGGAACCTCTTAGATTAATTGCACAAAAATATTACAGACAGTTCAATGCATCTAGAGTAATCCAGTAAAATCTCGACTAAACCGACTATAGGCTACAAGGATCTCTAGTGAAGACTGGGCGGAGGGTCCTTAGGTTCAATAAATCCCCTTCGGCCCCAGCAACCCGCTCTGAAACTCCACCATATATAATAAGTTTTTAAAATCAAATTTGATAGAAAGTTAGTTAAAAGCATAAATTTAGAGGTTAGATTGAATATTTAATAAGTCAAATAGTATATTAATAAATAATATTAATAGTATAATATTATTAATAAATTTATATAATATTATTATTTAATAAAAATTTATAATATAGTAATTATATTAATATAAATTTAATATAAAATATAAATATAAGTATAGTAAAATAAAATAAGTATATTATAATATATTTTTATTTTTTTAATTTTAAATAAACCGATTTTTCTCTCGATTCAATTGGGTTCATTAGTCGACTGGTAACCAGTCGTCAATCGGAACTAATCGCATTTAAAGTGCAATGGAGTTAATGTTAGAAATTAGACAATGTGGGTTGCTGATTCCTAGTAGAACCAGTTAGCTCGATTCAATTTTTAAAACTATGCACGAGAGTACCTCTGAGCTACTGGGTTAACCATGACTTTTGAGGGTGGGCACCTCGGAGTAGCTTACTCATGGGTGGAGTCTGGTGAGGCCGTTTTCTGGCCGAAACATTTCGATCTCTGCCAACATGGTCGGGGCTTGGCCGAGGCTGGCCGGAGTTCACCCGATCCTTGCCCCATATATATATATATATATATATACAAATATATATATGGCTGCAAAAATATATAGAAAAGGATAAAAAAAATAAAATGATATAAAAAAATTTATTAAGTATAATTTAAACTTTAAATCCCTAAGTCATCCATAATAGTAATATCATTACATCTTATACATACATATTTTATTTTTGGGAATTATTCCATTACCTTACCATCTATTGTCGAGGTCGTTATAAACAAGTTGTTGATATCCATTAAATAGCATCAATAATTGATATTCCAAAGGCGGCGAATTATCTCTCTCTCTCTCTCTCTCAAGTGGGAGATTGTCAAATTATTTTAGTGATATACAAGTTTGTGATATTTTTCATTAGTTGTCTAAGACTGTAGACGGAGCGGGATCTGAGGAGGGTGTCGGGAATAGATAGATATTCCGTGTGTAAATTATATGCACATATAATAATGTGTTCTTGGTATAAAATTAATTTGCAGCTGACATGTGTGTATGTAAGATATATTTAAAAACTTTAAAAAAATTATATGAAAAAAATCTTGAGAAAGAGGGTCATGTGTGTTACATGACATGTTAAGCCACTTTGCTCTAGCCATAAACAATTCAGAAAATTTTATGGTACAGTTTAAAGAGGATTAAGCAAATACGATCGACCGTTGATATATATATATATTTAAAAGTGTATAATTTATTATAATAAATCACTTGCTTTATCTGTTAATCAATACAATGAAGGCGCCCAGACCATTTCAGGCTGACCTCAAGATGGGAAAGATATTTCTTCCTAGGAGCTTTGTCATGGTCAGTCAGGTGATGTGGACCGTCCAAACGGTATCACACTTGATCAGGCCCGCAGACACACACAGAGGAGCTGTGCACACGGCCGCACGCAATCACTCGGAGTCGGCTTACCACGACAGTTTCACATGTGGTGCTAGTTGATCTTATGTCAAATCCCCTTTCCCCCTCCATCCACGGCCCGGTCTCTCCTCCCTACCAGAAAGTCCAATTCCAACGACTGCCAAACAGCCGCAAAAACTGAACTGAAATTGAAGCTCGAGCGAAGGAGCAGAACAGGGTAGGGATGGGGATAGTGGAGACGGCCCACAACGTGAAGGTCCTGGGCTCAGGCAACCCGCAGACGATAGTCCTCGCCCACGGGTTTGGTACCGACCAGTCGGTGTGGAAGCACCTCGTCCCACACCTCGTCGACCTCTACCGCGTCGTCCTCTACGACAACATGGGCGCCGGCACCACCAACCCCGACTACTTCGACTTTGACAGGTGTGGCTCCACTGGCCAAAATCTAGGCTGATCTTTTGCAGAAACGGCCGGATTGATTCGGACGACAAATGTACTTGCAGGTACTCGACGCTTGAAGGATATGCTTTTGACCTGCTGGCGATCCTGGAGGAGCTTCAGATCGAGTCGTGCATATTCGTCGGCCACTCGGCCTCAGCCATGATCGGAGCCATTGCCTCCATCACCAGGCGGGATTTGTTTACCAAGATAGTCATGCTCTCCGGATCCCCGAGGTAGGTATAATCCTATTATTGTTCTCCAGACGGTCGGAACTTTTTCTGGGCTGGAATTGCAGACCATCAGTTAACTCTAGGAGCAGTCCTCCAAATGATTTTATAGAAACGGGAGCTGTATTGGGTTCGATATGAGACTAATGGATTCTGGGTATGGTTATTGTGTCTTCCTCTTAGTCCCTAAGGGCGTCCCTTAATCGGGGAGACAAGGTGGAGCTTTTCGATTCCATGTATAGAATTTTGGGCTAAATCTTCAGCAATGGTGTGGTTATGGTAGGTACTTGAACGACTCCGACTACTATGGAGGGTTCGAGCAGGAGGACCTGGAGCAGCTGTTCAAGGCGATGAGGGAGAACTACAAGGCGTGGTGCTCGGGGTTCGCGCCGCTGGCGGTGGGAGGGGACATGGAGTCGGTGGCAGTCCAGGAGTTCAGCCGCACGCTGTTCAACATGCGGCCCGACATAGCCCTGAGTGTGGCCCGGACCATATTCAACAGCGACATGCGGTTGATACTCGGCATGGTCACGGTGCCCTGCCACATCGTGCAGAGCATGAAGGACCTGGCGGCGCCGGTGGTGGTCTCTGAGTACCTCCACCGGCAACTGGGCGGCGAGTCAATCGTCGAGGTCATGTCCTCCGACGGCCACCTCCCCCAGCTCAGCTCTCCCGACATCGTCATCCCGGTGCTGCTCAGGCACATCCAATACGATATTGCACCTTAAATTTGTGCGCACTACTTCTCTCACCGCTCCATTGTTCTAGCCCCGTCTCATGATACAGCAGTATCACTTGTGGGGAGAGAATTTCAGTATGCCTAGCCTCTATCCTAGAAAGGGAATAGGATTGACTCAGATCTAGTGGTCTTCGTTGGGAGGTTTAGACGATGAAGCTGTGACCGTTGCTGACAGGGAACTGTAACTGCCTGTTTGTCGGGGGCTTCTCAAGGTTCTTCAAGCATGAACGTGTTCAATTATCAGCTGCATCCTAAGTTGCCCTTTTCTCTGGTCCTGTAAATTTACATGTTTATGTTGTAGTGTGGGATGTGTGTGTAAAATTCTTCCATCTTCGCGATTCAGGTGTTTACCCTTCGTGGCTATTGTTATGCATATTTCATCTCTTTACGATATTTGATTAAATTCACATGTATGATCACACTTCAATAATTTACATTAATTAGGAAATAACAGTATAAAAAATAAATTATACAAATCAGTTAGTCACTAGATACACTCTAAATGGCAAAAAAAAAAGAAGAAGAAGAAGAAGAAGAAGAAGAAAGAGCATGAATTTATCTGAATTATTAGTTTTTGTACCGATTTTTTTCTAAAATTAAAAATGCACTTAATACAGTTTCTTTTTGGGTCAAAACACGATACGGTAACTTGTCACGCAGCTAATGAATGCTCACGTCGTGTTGCCACTTTACCTCTGTCGTTGAAATGTCGAGTTTGCCTCTACTTCTTCTTCTTTGTCTAAAAAATAATAAAAAATAAATAAATTGTAACACTTATATTTCTCGATACTTTTATTCTCTTTATCATTCTTTTACCTCTAGATGATCATGGAGTGTATTTTTTTTTCTTTTTCTGGTATGCTATATGGCTTCCGAGAGTGTTAGGTTACGTTTGTTAGGAAGTAATGGAAAAGAAACGGAAATGAAAATTGAGATGGAATGGAATAGCCATTGCCATTGGTTAGTTTGGTTTCATTTTTAATATCGACATAACGGAATTGGACATAAAAATTCATTTTACTAATTATACACTAGACAATTATATATATATATATATATTAAATTCAAATCATACTCATAAGATTATTATAAAAATACAGGCATAATTATCAATATTTTCTTATAATATTATTTTTATCGTATTTTTTTTTACAGGATTTCATTCTCAATTGTTTTATAATGCATTTTTTGCCAAATAATTATTTTAATATAAAGAGTATAAATAATGGCAAAAGAATAATCAAATATTGAAAATTTAAAAAGGAAATGGTTGATAGAGTAACGGTCGGAATGTGAATTATGTGCGTGAGAAGCCGAAATGGATTGTAAGAAAAGGGGTGGATAGTCATTCAGCTGGAATGGCGATTCCGACCATTTTGCACGCAATTAGACTTAGTAAAAGGAATGGTGGCCGGAATGGCGATTTCAATTCCATTTCATTTTGGCCTACCAGAGATGCCCTTATGTTCTTTGAATAGTCTAAGTTCAAATATTAGAATGACCCATTTAATTACTCTTAAAATTTATATGAAGTTTTTACATTAATAAGTTTTAAATCATGAATTTAAGGGGAGAAAGAAATATGGAAGTATGCTGTCTATCCATATCGGTAATGAGGAAGACGCTAAAGAACCACCTCGCCTTGCCGTCGGCCGCAGGTTGTCGTCAAGCATGTGTGGGCCCCCCGGTGACTATAGGGGCCCTAGTTCAGAACCGGAAGCAATACATGAACCCGAGAGAGAGAGAGAGAGAGAGAGAGAGAGAGAGAGTCCCGTGTGATTCGGATCAGTGAACCAAAGTCGTTTCGTCAGCTCCGCTTGGGAACAAGTGAAAGCAAGGAGAGAACAATTACAGAAAGAGAAGAGAGGAGAGGACTGGAGGAATAGAATGATCAAAAGGACGCTCGGATACTTATACTCTCGACAAGAAGGACAGGGATCTAGGCAGTGGGAGACCAATTGAAACCGTGTTCGACGACATCGACGGAGATATTGACACCCCCTGCAAGTCTTTAAGCAGATTTTTGGCACACTAAGCCCTTGAATATATCAAATTTCACGTATATACATACCACTTACCACTTACCACTTACCCTGCACCTTCCTCTGTTTCTATGCTACATCAAGCTGCATTTAGAATACTATAGAGATCTATGAAAGACTTGAGAGATGGAGATTTCATCACTACAATAAAGTTACACTGATTTACAATGATCCGAAATGGTGACCAAAAACTGTTATCCGCAGATCATTCTCTTTACCGAATCTCAGCAACTCTCGTATCGCTAGAGAGAAAAATGCATTGTCACGGAACAAATATGCTGGCAGCATGGAGGATATGGGTGTGAAAGGGCGGCGAGTGTAAGATGGAGGCCCACGAACTCGGGTAAATATGAACGAGTGAGTCCTGAAGGAGATCCATCACAGTGGCTGGAGTTCTTGTTCGGGAACGATCATGTCTACAGGCTTGTAGGCGTTTAAGGTTTGCTGCCGCCGTCTCCAAAGGAGCCATGCACCCGATGCCGATAGTCCGACAAGTAAAGTAACTACAATCGCCATAACCACGAGCTGATAATGCTTCTGCCACCATGTCCTGCATAATTTTTTTTGAACAGTGGAAGAAATGAGATGCAGTAGAGTACCAACGAGAATATCCAGAGAAATACTCACTTTTACATTTCTCTTCTTAACGGAAAAGAAGAGAAGAGAAAAACATGTTGAATTACAGAAATGACAAGGCATGCATGATCCAGCTATCTTGTAATGTGCAATTTAGCAAGTTTCCCATCGGAAGAAAGGAAAACTTCCAACAAACTGGAAATGTCTGGCTCAAGCCGTGTCACTCCTCCTCACTTTGGTTATCTGCTCTAAATCCTCATTATTCACACGAGATACATGGGACACATACCGTGCTTCTGGCGGTTCAACATGCCACTCAGTAAACTGGTAGCTTCCAAAGGTATCAGGAAGTTGAACACGGTGTTCAGAAAGCCGGGAAATAATGTCCTGTAGACATAGTGAGTAGTGAATTCCGTTTGAGAATATATGATGCTCGAAAACACAATCAGTTAGAGTTGCTGTTTGCTCACCGTTGCAGTGGAATTAGAGATTGATTCACCCGGGCCAGCAGGAAGTACTGCCCACTTGATGAGCAAACCGTTTTCCTTTGCAGTAAGACTTAATAAATGGACCTGCAATCATTCATAAGCACAACATTTAATATACAATTATATCTCAGAGGAATTCCTCTAAAACAGCGGCTTCTCAACCTGCGTGATATTGACGTCTAACTGATGAGCGATGAACTGAGCAAGCTCTACAATGCGGGGCTTCAGTTCCGAAACATTCATACTTGAGGACATATCAAATGTGATTTGCCCAATTTGAATTTCTGAAAGTCCACCAGGATGCAGAAAAAACCTTGAATGATGTTTATATCCAACATGATGGATATAGGATAATTCAGGTGAGATAAGAACTGGAGGAAATGATAGGAATACCAGGACTGTCAACTTCAGGTGGCATAGGAGCAGAACTAGGCGCAGGATGAATTGTTTGATTTGAAGTTGTGTTCGATGTTGAGGGCGTCATTGGAGGAGCAGAAGAAGATATATGAAGTCTTTCCCACAACTCAGAACAATTAGTCTTCCAAAAACCAATCTTTGAATGCTCTCTATCATACATTACAAGCGTATTGCGGACAATGATCCCTGTTCCATATTGGAAAAGTAAACAAGAACCAGTTCACAATTATTTCTCACGCAACTTCTAAGATGTACTCTGACAATTTGGTTTCAATAAAAATGAAAAATCATGCAGCACATGGTATTTTCTCCAATAAATATGGAATTCATGAATTTCACCAGGGTAACAAACCTCCCAAGAGAGTTGTCGAATCCTTCCCATTTTGAAAAAACCCGAGGCAATAAGCTCCACGAACCTTTGAATGCTTTATAAGAAGGAAATCAAACAGTCAGTCAGCATTGACCAGTCCAAGATTCAGGTGTCTCAAGATTTTTTAGTAGAGACTGACCCGGAATAAATAATTCTCAGGTGATAATGTCAACTTTTGCCCATTGCCAAATACCATGTCCACTGCCGGGAAAGAGCTTGACAATTGCAAAATATCACTGCAAAAGAAACAAAAGGCAACATTTACATACAAGCAAGTGCAAAAGAAAAAGAATTCAACCAAAAACAAATCGACAGAAATGGAAAGTATACTAATTACACACATAACATTTAAATATTTCAGAGGAAAATAAAAGTATGGCTACAGTTAGATGCATAACTTCCAATTCAATATAAGATACCTTCCAGCACCAGAGAAGCAAATATCATTATAGTTCGGGTCAGGACCGCGGATTTTCTTCAAGGATTGAACTTCCTTCATAATCTGCACATAGAGATACACGAGATCACTTTAAGAAAGAAAATTTTCTAAGCAAACAATCGACAAATCATTCACTTGGCAAATAAATCATTCTCAGTTAGTAGAACCAATTAACATCGCCCACAACATTAGCAAGTAAAATTTTAAAAGGGATAGGTGGCAGAATATAGTACTAACAGCCTTTTTGAAAGCCAAAAAAGCTTCTTCAGGCAGATAAGCATAGGTTGTCCCGCTGTCAAGGACACTTCCATACTTTCCATCAAAGACCCTTTCGCTCAGAGGCAGCGGTTTTCCCCCGACATGTAGCTCCTTCAGATCAATATTGTAGTAGGGACTGTTACCATCCCGAAACTAGAGTAAATCATGAGAAACACTAAACATAATTTAACTGTAGGAAACATTAAGACTGGAAATTTATTGGCTGTTTCATTTGAGACAGCTACCCAGCAAATACTCAAGCCAAATAATTGAGTGCCATATTCCCTCATGTCAAATTAATAATCTTCAGTAAGAACCTCATTATATCAAGAAATCTAATACTGTCAATTGATATAGAAGAGCTAGGTCAGCTCACTAAGACACAAAATTCTCCTAATTGTGGATTTTCTTTATTCACAGGACTGAAAATAAGATGCTGCATGGGGAATAAGTACCAAACCATCTAAACTAATCCCCAGCTGAACTTTCCAATAACCATGCCAAAGTAACCCATAGCAGCAGTGTAAGTGGGAAAAGATCACCCAAAAGAAGCTACACATGAAGTTAACCAATTAATTGGCTATTACGTGCACTTTCTAGTGAGCTGGTATCATTTTCCCTAAATTTAAAAATTTTGATGATTTTAAAATTTATGGTCATAAAGGACACTGGATTCATTGAAACCTCCTTTGAGAACCCATAACTTTGCCAGCCTAGTGTCTATTAAGTTCTTAAAACTATGGCGGGAAGCTTACAGTTTTCCCTTGACAACATTTTAACAATTGATCATGTACAATGCTTGCAAGAGAATACCTTCGGACAGGATTAGAGTACGAGAAAACCATGTCAGATGGAGGAGAGATTCCCCCAAGAACCATTGCCCCCCCACCAATCTCCATCCCACCATAACACAGAGAGAAGGAGTCACTGATTACTCCCTTCCCAACAAGCTGGTCCACAAGGCTGAGATCGCCACGACCCAGGCCCATTATGCCATCTGCATGCTGACTGTAAAGATCTCCTGTTTCCACATTTTCGCATCCGAAAACTGCTCGCTGAGGAGGGAGCTCACTCAGGTTCCCAAATGACACTAAATCTTCCCCGAGAACTCCACTGCTAGAGCTCATCTCAGCATACTGTCTCTCATAGACACACTGAACTCTGCTGTCATCGCAAGTGCAATCTATGTTACATTTAACAGCCTGGTAAGTGCTGGACTCATCGGGCTGGAATTTTGGGTCCTGGAAGTATGGAGAGGAATTTTATTAAGCAATTGGACACATTACATAATTAATCAAACTTCACAACTAAGGTTTTACCGGCTCTCTCATGGAAAACATTTCATTCTGCCTTCTTTTTTCCAGCATGAGAATGCACTTAAGATCTATAAGTCCCTTTAATTACCGGAAACATTTCTGTTTCCAAAGACAAGGTCACACATTTTCATCAACAAAATGTTTTCTCAAATTGCAACCAGGCGATACTTTCGCATCTACATATTCCGCGGAAGGAAAACCAAGGGCTTTTGCAAAAGAGGTTCTCCATCTTCCTAGAGAATTCAAAGTGCAGAAAAAATTCAAATTCATTATAGCATAAACTGTCTTGCTTACCAATCACAGATTATCACTTGCAACAACAACTCATTGAAGCACATAGAGCATCCTCATTCATTGAAATATTGTTTTTATGAATCTCTATAACAAACTCTCACGCTCTTAACTACTCCAAGAAATCAGACCTTTCAGCTTATGCAAAAGATCTTGATACCTCAGTCTGTGCAATCAAACACCACTAAACAGCAAGGTAAACCAATTGATCTCAAATACAGAAGAACCGAAACTGACAGCACGGAAATTAATTACAAAATGGAAACTAATTACAGAAGAACCGCAACTGATGGCAAGCTTTCACTTAAAAAGACAATTTCTTTATTAATGGAAAATCAAGTAATGAGGCACCTGGTGATTCCCACACTGAGCACAGGTCGAGCACGGGACGTAGGTCACCGTGCTGCCCGTATCCACAATCAGGGCAAACTTCTGTGGTGGTGTCCCGATCCAAAGTCGCGTCGTATAGTACCTACTCTCAGGAACCAATCACAGAGCGAAAGTCAATCTCAAAAAAATAACAGGAGAGATCACGATAAGATATCGGCGAATGAACGACCAATACTCAGGGAAGGCTCATTACCCGTTTAGGAGCAGATCGTCGTGGAGGGACATAAGGGCATTAGGCTTGTTGGATCCCTCAAGGTGCCGGCGGAGGGAATCCGGAGAGGCGCGGGAGGAATTATGAGGGGAGAAGAAGAGGGGTAGGACCATGGGTGGGCGCGCGCCGTCGTGAGGCGGAGCGAGGAGGCCCGTCGTGGAGAGGGCGAATTGGAAGGTAGAGGAACAGAGGAGGAAGATGGCTACGTGAATCGGGGACGGGGCCCGGGCCATCCTGGGCGTCGTCGGCCTTCTTTTCTGGCTGGGCTGAGGGAGTGCCAACGAAAGAGCAAAATGAACGAAGACACGGTGGAGATTACAGGGTGATTGGGAGGGATAGGGCTGCTCCCTTCCACTTTCTTCCTTTCTACTCAGCAAGTTAGGGGCATTGGGGTGGGGGGGTGTTGGTGGTGTTGTGGAGAGAGAGAGAGAGAGAGAGAGAGAGGGAATTGCAGGAAGAAGGTCAACGTAAGGAGTTAGTTGGTGCAGAGCATATGTTACAAAGGCGGAAGATGGTGGTGTGGTCCGCGTCCGTGTCCCTGTCCGGTTTCTCTTAGTTTTGCTGTAATCTCCCCCCAACACCCCCCGCCCCCCCGCTTTTTTAATGATCCAATTGGAGGAGCACCTTTGACCGAAGCCACCAAACAGATTATCGGATCGTGATATCATCTACGACAGATCTGAGAGTCGCTGCTGGCTTGGGAAACACCCTTAGTCCTATCCATCAGGTGCCAAAGTGACTTTATGGATCAAACAATTTGACAAGTGTTCACCATGACCCCCTCACGAACGTGTCCTGAGTCTAAGAGGCTCGGGGGCAATATGGAGTGTACATCTTTTTCAAGCTCAAGTCCTTGTACATGGCGCTAGCAGGGGGCTCAAGTGCTGCCATGGATCCACAAACCACAAGTGATCGGTGATTATTCATTCTTGATCTTGAGTCTCAATGAACAACTATGTCCCCATGAGGAGGACAATCAAAAAATCGTAAGCAATGGACTTGAGCTCATCAGAAAGTTCCAATTCATCCTTTCATCCAATGAAGTGCTCCTTTAATCAGATAAGGTATTACATTACATGTAGAACTCATAATATTTCTGATTTCTGTGCATAACAGGACGGCTTTCTTGCCTATAATCGCTTGGCCAAGCAAAATGGAACTACAGAGCCAAAGTATACATACAGAGGAACCACTGACGAACAACATGAGATCTCATATGTTTCCACGTCCTCTATCCACTTTGCGATGCTTAGAAGAAAATGAATAACGTCCATCTCATGGAAACATTGGCAGTTGTACTGTATCCACGCGCCTCATCTTCAATTTAGATGTGAAGGCCACATTAGATATCAGAGTGCCTTAAAATTATTATATTCGATGATGAGGCATGTTGTCTGACAACCAAAGGTCAAGTGCTGTGCATTGGCGATACATTATTTGCTCTATCCAATCAGCTTTCTGCATCCGCAACTCTCTCTGGTCTGAAAATGTTGCACAGAGCAGAGGCACCAATTCCTCGCAGAATGAGGTAGATTATAAATGCGAGATATGCAGCTGTGATGACGCACACCAAAGTGCCGACTATAGCCCCTGTTACTTCACTCCTGAGGAAGTCGAGCAGAAGATAGCCATTTATCACTATTACCAGAATGGTGATGACCCAAGCAATAGTCTGACAAAAAAGATAAAAACATGCAAGGAGTAAACTCGTTATTGTTCAATCCTAATGTGGTTGTGCCAAACTTGTAGAATCTCAAAATCAATGAGAGCCTGATGGGAGGTTCTGTTTTGCCATACTCATAACAGGTTTGATGGCAAGAAAGTTAGAAATATTTACCTTGAGTATGGGGCCAATCTTAAAAGTCCCCATGATCTGTTCTTTGGAGACCAACCAAAGTAGCGGGATAAGCGCAAAAGGGATCTGTATAGACTGAAGCACATTGATCCATTCATTAAGAGTATCTAAACTGTCCTCCAAGGTGTCAAAAGTGAGAGCAACTATCATAGTCGGGACAATTGCACAACTTCGTGTTATCAAAGCCCTCAACCACTTCTTCAACCTTAAATTCAGGAAGCCTCCCATGATGAACTGCCCCGCATAAGTTCCCGTTAGTGTGCTGCTCTGTCCTGCTGCCAGTAACCCAACTCCCCAGATGTACAGAATGGCGGTCCCGTACTTTTCTTTGAGGTAGTTGCCCGCATTCACAAGGCCTATGCTATCTGCAACTGCAGTTCCATAGAAGCCCTTTGCAAAAACGGTAGTGACAAAGAGGTTGATGATGAAGGAGATCACAAGGGCTGCGGTGGACTCGATAGAGTAGTAACTTAAGGCTTCTTGCACTCGGTATTTGTTGGAGTGATCAATGTCTCGGGATTGTACAAGGGCAGAGTGCAAGAACACATTGTGGGGCATTATGATGCAGCCTACAACTGCCACAGCTTGTTGTATCGTTTTCGAGCTCAGCTTTGGGATAACAATTCCTGTACACACAATAAGATTTGGCTTGGTATTCATCCATATGTTAGTTCTCTCTTCAAAGGAAAGAAACTTTCTTTCTTGTTACCTAGAAGCAGCTGTGCGGCATTGGGTTTTGCTTCACCAAACATCCAAGCGAATGAGAGCGCCATCGTCGCAATAAGAATAGCAAATACTGCTTCAAGTTTCCTCACACCATAGTTCTCAAGAAACAGAAAGACGAAGCTGTGATAGATCCAATCAAGAGAATCCAAGTCATACAAAAATGGGTCATGTCAAGAACTCTGATACTATAAATGAACGCCAAAAAGCGTACAAACAAGGACTCGAAAAGCCGTAGATGTATGATCTGATTTATGGTTACATGTTCAATCGTAGAGAGACTATTTTTATAGTTAAAGCGTTGTTTATGGGATATGTCGAAGCGACAAAGGTTGACTTACCCCGATAAGGAGCAGATTGGAAGTAACCAAAGTTATCACGTTTTAATAATGAACCAAGCTTTGAAAAATCAAACCCATGTGCAAATATAAAATAGTAGACAGAGTCAAAAGTTCATTTGATCTCCTAGGAACTTGTAAAAGGAAATAGTAAAGTTCCAGGACACAGGAGTCGAAAAGACAACCAGCAACAGGAATTGTAATGTTGCAGGGAGAAAATTTTGAACTTTGATGTAGTATATACTTCAGAGAGACGATGATCGAGAAGTTTTTAAATTACTAGCTTCTGACATGATACAATCAACAAGAAATCCCTAACTATTATTCAGTCCATTAAGTGGCATCGCTTGATAATCACGAGCATCTCGAAAGATCTCCCTTCCTGGATGAAGAACCAGTCATTCCAGAAAATGCATTGCAGACAATTTCAAGAATGAGGGGGACAACGCAGAATATTTACCAATCAGCAGCAGTTACGATGACACCGGCCCACAGGGGCACCACCCCATTGCTCAGAACCCAAATTGCAATGGCGCTCCCTATAACCTCCTGAATGTCCGCTCCGATCAGAGCAACCTCTGCCATGAACCATAGAACCATCCTGGCCCAGCTCGGGTACTCCTCCCGGCACAGCTCGGCCAAGTGGCGCCCTGTGGCCACACCAAGTCGAGCCGCCAGGAGCTGGACCAGCAGCCCCATAGCCGTTGCCCAAAAGAGAAGCCACAGGAGTGAGTAGCCCGCGATTGCCCCAGCCTGCAGGTCACTCTCGAGGTTCCCCGGGTCGAGGAAGGCTATGCTCATCAGGAAGCCCGGCCCCGTGAAGAGCCAAAGCTTCCGCCACGAGAAGGGCGGCGCCGAGGCGGAGAAGGATGGGTCCTCGAGATCCAGGTCTGGCTCTCCGACCCCGGTGACGTGGACTTTCTCGGAGGCCTCATAAGCGGTCTCTTCCTGTTCTCCATCTTCTCCTAGTTCCGATAGCAGAGCCGCGGCGGGCCCCGCCAGGAGCGTCTCTCGGCTTTCGGGATCAGGTGGCGGCATGGCGCGGCAAAGAGATTGGCGGGACAGAGAGAGAGAGAGAGAGAGAGCGTGTGTGTGTCTCAGGCAAGCAATAGAAGGAGCAGCTTTTCGGCGAATCGTTGAGGAAGTCTTCTGTCCTTCGTAATGTCGTTTTTCATTTTTGTGGGGTTTCGAGGTTGCTTCGTCTTCCTCTCGTCTTTTACAGGGCAGTAAAGAGGATCGAGTGTAGTCACACAAAATCTTCAAGATGTGATACAGCATATTCATTGAGCAAAATTTTATCGGAAAATAATATATATTTATTTTTAAATTATTTTCTTTATTTTATTGAGTTTTTTTTCAAAATTTTAACGTGTGTGTATATATATATAACCTCTAAATAATTTTTACATGATGGATTATTATATATCAAATCGAATATTTACATGCGTAATTGTAGTTTCTTTGGTAAGTAGTGTAATAGTAATTATTTTGGGTAATTAGTGTAGTAGTATTCTCAATTATATATATGAATTTTCAATTTTTCCCTTTTTATTTCTTCATCGCTAAGTACTAATCCCACTGGGGTATCACTATCGAGAGTTTAGTAATTTAGAAAATCAATGTACTTCAAGATCTAGTCTAAATATTGCATAATTAGCATATAATTTTCAATTAGAGGGGATTTGAGCATATAATACTAAATTCACCAAATTATATATGAGTAAAATTTTAAACCACCAAATCACCTTCTTATATCATTTTTTTCTTGTTAGGATGAGACATGAGACCCTAATTATTGGATGGGGCCGGACTCCTGTTGACGGGTCACGCTCGATAATCAAACAGTACACTATCACCATCTGCTGTCATTTTTGGACGAAATGTTCTCGTTGGATAATTATTATCTCATTCTATTACCGTGAATGAGTGTCAGGGAATCACGTAAGTAAGTGGGCCATCAATGTTGCCAAGATTGAATGAATCATATGAGTCCTCTCACGGTCCAAAAATTCACGTACTTTCTTTGTGTAAATTCATAGTTATGAGAAAAATGAATTGATACAATAATATTACTTTCAACTTAATAATTAAATAATTATATATTTAATTATTAATATAAAAACTCTTATACCTATTTATTTTATTCTTATCATATATATATATTAAATTTATAATTTTCTATATAATAAAAAAATTCAGATTAGGTTTGAGCTCATTATTCCAAACCAACCCCCCATCCACTCCTAATAATATCTAATGCTTGTTTAATTGCATGGCGAAATAATTTTTTATTCAATGCAATTCTCACACCAATCAAGACATCAATTGATTGGGTCCAACTTCACCATGCCGCCACTCTGCACCGATATCATGATAAAACCATTTTTTTTATTATTGAAGAGGTCAAATTTCCTTTTTTTTTAAATTGATAATCAGCATAATACCTCTTTTTTAAAGTAGAAATTCAATATGTTCTAATGGCATGGTACAACATTTTTTTATATAACGTGAAATTTAATTTTCTCTTTAAAATAATGGTAACCGTAAAATGGATAAATTATAAAATCCAAAAGTGTACACGTGCACGCTTCTTGACAAGAAGCTTGATTTTTAAAAAAAATCATGCCATATAAACGGTGATCTGATTGGTGATAAAATTGGGAGGACCAGCGCGTAGTGAGTGGACGCGTGGCAAGTGAGCGCGTGGCATGGGCTCTTATTCGTTTCTGACAGGAGGCAACACGTGGGCCGTGAACACTCATTACACTGGGCTCGCTAGCTCGGGCCTGCACAGGGCTCTGTTGACAGCACGGCGTTAGAATAGTCCACGTGTGATGTTTTACGCATGACAATGCTATCGAGAACAACCGAGGAAAGAATTTTTTTTCCTTTTTTTCCTTTTTGGATCAATAAATGGCATTCATTTATCACAAAGGGAAACTCAATCCACAAAGAAATACAAATCATCATCCCAAGCATGCATGCTCATTTGACAGAGCTTACGGGCAACTGAATTTGGGCTCCTAGGAATCCAAAGGCATTTCCAGACATCAAAACGACCAACAACATCCAAAAAAGAAAAAAAACCAATCAAAAGGTTCCTGCAGTCCCATCGTGGTCTATAGAGACAACCTCACGGGCATCAGATAGAAAAGCAGGCTGGGGACCATCTATGCTCCCTTGCAAGTTGAGCAGCTAGGGTGAAGGCACTAGTTTCAGATTTGAATGGTGAATGAGAGCAACGCTTCTTGAATCATTTGACAGCAATGCAAACCATTCTTGTATGCTGCTCTTGCTCCTGTTGATCCAGTGGAGGCCCAAGCTGTTGGGAATCGATATGCGGCGGAAGCGTGCATTTCAATTTCATTTAAATTATATTCCCGAGCCCAGTATCCCTTTGATGCAATTTGAAATTCAAATATGAAGAAACAAGTAGAGAATATACATACCTACAAAGACTTCGAATCGGTCCTTATATTTGAATCCTCAATTCGGCGATGTCCCACAACGCCTTCACGAATGACTTCAAGAGTCGATCCTCTGACTAGACGCACACGTGTACGCCCTCCACGGTATCCACACCAAGTTTTTCTCATAAGCGTTGAGAACTGTTCCCAACAATTGGTCGCCTTTTTGTTTCGGAATAAAAGGCTTGTATATAGCACTTAATAGAACTTATCTTCTTCAATCACTCTCGGATATAGTATTTTGGGTAGCACTCTTTTTTTTTCTCAAAACTAACACACATGATGCCCTTCGGTTTTTCTATATATAGAACACGAAAGGGGACTTTTGTCCCCTTTGGTGGGTGAAACGTTTTCACCTTTAGAATTATTTTACTGAAGAGAGGTGTCCCTCCTTCACCGAAGAGACGCGCCCTTTTCACCGAAGAGACGCGCCCTTCTTTCACCGAAGAGATGCGCCCCTCTTTCACCGAAGAGACGCGCCCCTCTTTCACCGAAAAGATGCGCCCCTCTTTCACCGAAGAGATGCGTCCTTCTTTCACTGAAGAGACACGCCCTTCTTTCACCGAAGAGATGTGCCCCTCCTTCACCGAAGAGACACATCCCTCTTTCACCGAAGAGACGTGCCCTTCTTTCACCGAAGAGATGTGCTTTTTCACTATTGGCATACGTTATGCCATTTTGAATATTATGCCGTTGAGAATAGACCAACCATTGGTCTACATGACATGTACTACTCATGTACATACATATAGACATGTATTTATCGAATCTCATTCGATAATTTAGCATGCGTATATAACCGAGAGTATAATTAAATTTCTATAAATTTAATTTTACAGTTAATTCCGAAACAACCTTATCTAATAAGACGCGTAACCGATATGGACAATTCCGTGCTAGCGGAATTAACTGTCCAACACAAAATTTAATCAATTAAATTTTGGTTACGAGAAATGACTTGTATTGTGTGTGACCCATTGGGCTCCACACTAAGCCGGTAGTGAATTAATTTATCTTATTAAACCTTTTAATAAGATCATCGATTAACTCTTAATCAATTAAGTTCACAAGTCAAGATTAACGTCTAGCAACATATCATGACCACCCGGATAGTGAAGATTTCAATCAAAGAATCGAACACCCTTTGGTGATTAGTTTTCATGTAATTCAATCCTTCAGTTATACAATGTCCCGGATAAATTAAGGTATGGATAAAATATCAAACCCTAATTTTTATCCATATGCATCTCAATTCTCTAGTAATTAACTCAACAATGAAATATCGGAAACTGCTTTCTAATATTTCATCCTACTCTGGCCAGAGATTTTCTAAGTCAATACTTAATAGAATACATAGGACATTCTCTCCTCTCATGAGAAGTAACTGATTCTTTATTGATTACACACCATCTCCATAAGAGTCTTGTTGGGTCCAGAATATCCTACTCATGGTTCAGAGAACTATGTAAAAGAATAAACCAAAACACAACTTAACTCTTACAAGATACTATGGTAATCTCAAGTCTAAGGATCATTTACACCTACTATCACCTAAGGAATAACCTATTGACATTTATTTAAAGATCCATTAGGTTAATCCTTAAGCGGATCAGTTCAGTAAACTCATTCCATAATGAGTACCTACACTCTTACATTAGTGACTCTTCACAAGTAACTGTGAGATCAGTTACCCTCTACCTTAGAGTATGTAACAAGTGTACTAGTCTTACCAGATCACCAATCCCCTGTTCAGTGATCCTATAACTAGGAACATTTTAAACTAAAACTTGTGGATTTTAAGTCTCACTGGCATGATCTCATCATGACCTTAAAATCATTATCATAGTTTATGGATTTCATCATAGAATATAGCAGCATATGATGAATAATAATGTCTTGATTTTATTTCATGAATAAACATACATTAATTGTGATTGGGTTTAGAGCATTAATCCCAACACAAGCTGCATCTGTGAAAATCTTGACTAGTCTTTCTGGCCTCCTCTTGAGGTGTCCCTGCAATTGAGGTAGCATCGGAAGAGGATAGCTTTTGTATTGAAGTACTATCTGCATCCACTAGATTAGCATGAGGGGAGTCAGAAACATTCCTATACTCAATGAAATATTTAATTAGGGTTTAACTGAATTAATGAAACCAAATATGGTGACTCTTTTTCCCGAATGTAGAGCAATGTTTCTCTCTTTCCACAGGCAATAGCACAGAACAACACCAGATAAAGAAAAGCCTTTAGGATCAAGGATGTGTGCAGCAATCCTTTGGGATAAGATAGTAAATCCAATCAATTTGTGTGGATCTCCATCCCAATTCCGTGGGATGCAGTTCAGAAAGATCCCATTGAGATTCTCTCCAGCATATTCTTGTAAATGTGCAGGTACCAAACAGGTGACTAAGACCATCAAGCTTATCTTCACAGAGTAGGCAAGTGCCATTATCAGAAAGATCCACGAAAGACTATCTGTGATAATTCTCCACTAATGATAAAATTTCTGCCTATCATGAGCTTTCAAACTCCATAACTTATTCCAAAATGTTTATTTTCCTTTTATAAATCTATTTTCTTGATTTGACAAATAGAAATTCTTCTTAGAATAATCTCCTAATTTATTTTTTATCCAAATGAATTTATCATTCCCTTAAAAAAAAAAAGCTCTTTTAAAATGTTCACATTCCATTCATTGTTCAATGCAAGTTCAAATGGTGTTTGAACTGATGTTGAACAGTGAATGGACAACAGCAGAAGAAAGAGAATAATCTTTCTTTCTAGTGCATGTAAAAAAATGAGAAATCTTGAATGAAACCAACTTCACATGACATGAATAAATTATGGGATTGGTTCTTATTGTTAGAGATTTTTGTATTTATTTATTTCCATTTTTTTCTCCCACCATCTCCTTTATAATCGGGAAAATGGACATATTCTTATGGGTGAGATTGAATCGGCCTCTATTGTTGTCCCAGGAAACGAGAGGATCTCCAAGCTAGATGTGCCCCCCAAAAAGCACATATTCATTTTGAAACTAGCCGATGCAAAGAGTGAAAAGTAGGATATCTTTATCACGCGGTTATGGAACAAAGTCGATGACATTATTTTTGGTAGCGTTTAAGGGGGGGCACAAGGCCCCGATTCCTCCCTTGATCCATCCGTGCTGATTTAATCCCCCCCACCTCTTACACAGAGGATTTCGGATGCAAACAAACATAGGCAAGTCGACGAATCTCGGTTGAACCTAATAGAGTTGGAAACTATTATGACCGTTTATTGTTTATTATCATGGGATCTCCTGTCCATTGCTGCCAAGTAAGCAGCGCATTGACAAGTGAATGTGCTTGGAGCTGTGAAGCATTATGGAGCTGGGAAAACCTGCATACTCCCAACTTTACAGTTTTTGACAGCTAAAATTCACTGGATATCACAATCTCACATCTCGATCTACAATTTAGGAAAAAAATTACTATAGTTTAAACTTTTTTTCTATAATCTAAACACTCTGGTTGGTTTCACGGGACACCCCCAAAAATATCAGGTCACTGAACGTGAACTAAGGTGCTGTTGGATTGGGCCTAGGTCTCGAAGAAGATAGTGGTCCATTTGGGCTTCCATATGGGCCTGTGAGGGCATCGGCTCGAGTTGGCATCATCGAGTCGATGAAGGCAACTGATCGAATCTGGTACTGATATATTGCTATTGCCTCTCTCTGTTCTCATCCGAAGCACCTCACGAGCAGCCGGACCGACCTCCAGACGGGAATCAGCCAGAAAAGTATAAAGCGGATGCGATGTTGTCTTATTACTACGCCGTTTTGAGGAACTCGAAACCATATTATTAAAATACGGGTAAAAAAAATTGATAATAAATGAAAATATTTTAGCTAATGCTTACGACAGTGATCGTTAATTAATAATCACGATTTTTCGAACGGGAAACGTCGCACCTTCCAAAGATTCCATGTTATGTTATGTAACAAGAACACAGAGAATCTTTCTTGTGCTTCTCCAAACCTCCCCTACAATAGACTCAACAACCTACAATTTGTACATCAACGCATAACAGTTACTCGAATTAAATACTTAAATCTTATGAATCACATTGTATATAACCCTCATAATTATTAATTTTTCTTCACAAATTTATTAATATTTCAATCAAATATTTTATTTTTAAAAAAAGTGATATTGAATTACCTTTAATAGGCAAATCCAATTTTTCCCCCTTTTTGGTAGATCTACCTAATAGTTTTGCGGTGCAAAGAATGGATGGACATTTTTTTTACTATATAAGAGCTTCATAAATCTAGAATAAGTTATGAGAAGTGGGGAATAAAGGGATACATAGAGTTTCACGATAAGAATTAAACTTATAATATCTTATTTATTTATCTGAATCTAGCCCATTTCTAGAATAGAGGGACTTTGAATGAGCTAACTTTCTCCTCACTCTCAATCAGTGACCCTAGGGAGTGGCATCCAATGAATGACACTTTTGATGTGTTCACACCATCAATGAAGCAAATACACTCCCCTTTCCTTAGCCAGTTCAATGAGTATGTCGTGAGAATTTGGGACTGGCGATGGCTCGTTCAAAGATTTTGTTCTTCCCTTTTTGGTTTGGAGAGATTCTGTGTGTCCACGGCGTGCATCTAGACCACATGCATGTGGATATTGTTACTAGGAGCATAGCAATAATAATGATAAAAAAAAGAAAGAGTTCTAAATTTTATGATATCTTGTTTTTGGATTGAAGATAATATTATCACATTGAATTTTTCAATTTTCCCATTTTATCGATTTAAAGAAATCGCATTCACAGCAAACCCTAATTAAATTCATAATAACTTTTAACTTCATCACATAATTGAATTAATCCATTCAATAACACTAACGGACGATTATGTGATGCCATGTGTAGCAAAGATTATGTTGCATATTTCGTTTCGAAGACTTTTTACATTTTAATTCATGTGGTTTAAAAAAAAAAACACAATTGTCGCTTACTTGTCCGTCTTTATATACGTGGCATATCGTACCCTTACCAGACCCGTGAACAATCTGAACTAGTCCTTGTGGGGTGACATATGGGCTAGTTGTCGCAACACGTTTATATATATATATATATATATATATCATGGTTAAATTACAAATAAAAGAATTATTTATATAAAAGGACTAAAATTCAAATGTTATACCTAGTTCATAACCTTCTATAAGATTATAAGTATTTTCGGTATGATTTTTGGGATAAAATTAGGGGAACTCAAATATTAAACTTGTTTATTAATCCACAGGTATGTTAATGATATTAATTTTACATAAACTATATCATTTATACTGATAATAAAAAAGAGCTAATGATATCGATTATATACACAATTTAGTAAGATATTCTTTGTGCAAACGCACGTACTCGACAGAGAAACAGACATTCGGAATTTAAATCGACAGCTAAAATCAAAATTAAAATTTGCCCACAAAACTGATCGGTGAATATTAGCATTTTAAATGAAAAAATCCATTCAACACACGGGCGGGAAAAAAACCACTGATATTAAGTATTTTTCTTCTTTTCTTTTCTTGGTTTAAGGATAACTGATCCAAGATATACACATTGGACTCTAACTAATAGAACTCTGTATTGAATCAGCTCATTTAAGGATAAAATTTTCTAGATATAAATTATCGAGATTTTATTTAAAAAAAAAATATCAAACTATCTTAAATAACTTATACATATTATAATATATATGTATTTTTTATTTTTCTATTTGAAGAAAGGTGTATTAGCAGGATCCGACTTATCAGCAGTTGAAATTCTGTGTCTCGGTCTAGCTGTGCGTGTAACCCTTTTTTTTTTCCGTGGACAATGAACAATGATTCTCCATAACGTAGAGAGGATCGTATAATTCAGCAGGGAGCTTCAAATGCTGTAGACGATCTCCCTTTCCGAAATTCAACGTAGTGGAGGAAAATATTTTTATTTAATCAATTAAATAGCAAGGAAAACCTTACCCATTGATTTTTTTTTTCTCTGCTCTGTGTATTATTAACATATCTAAAAGTCCAAAATAGACTTAAATTACAAGTTTGAGTTGGATCGGCACCCTAACAATAATAAATCTCTTCTAAAGATGAGTTTTTTTTCATTTAAAGTTCTTAAACTCGATATTTTACTCAGAAATGAAGGGTGTCGAATTATTTTAACAAATTATCGTAATGATCCTGTTAACTGAACGAAACTATATTTCTTTATGTAACATTTGTCTGCAGTTCACTTGCCCTATGTACAAGGGACTGTTGTGGAAAGGAATATTCCCGTTACTGAAGGAAGGAATATAAGCTTCTGTGATAAATACAACAAATTTAATTTAATTACTTGACATAGGAAAAGTAGTTCTGTTCATATAAATCCACCCATTAGAAATCTCATTGTATCCTTCCAAAATTTCTGCTGGTCCCTTCATAATTATAAACCCTAGGTTGTAGATCTCAAATATTTAAAGCCACCCTGGCGCACAAAAGAACGAAAACCCTAGTTGACAAAGGCATATATGTCTAGCAAGTGAGCATAATGATGTTTACGAGCCTATACAAGATGTAAGTAAGAGGAAGACTGAAGAGGTTGAAAGATCCTAATGACGGGAATCGAGCATGGAAGCTCTTTGCCCATATTAAGCCTTTCTCGAGGAAGGTTTCACTTTGGAACGTTGCTTTCTATTCATCTCTAGGAAAAAGAGGACCAACAGATGAACGACAGCGACCGATACAATTAATGTTAAACTGTGGACGATTACATCATGCGCACCGGATTATTTGACCCTTCAGTAGACAGACACAGATACATGATCGAAATGTGAAAAGGAACTAAACGAAAGGGCACTTTTACAGGCTAAAGATCTGCCTATTTAGACTGTTTTATTTATAAAGACAGAAAGACAGCTATTCATACAGTGGCTGATCTTCTATGTCGCAACTTTTCTAGATGGTGGCAGGAAGCATAACCTGCATAATTGTTGGCCAGTGTCATTCATCCTGGGAGTAATTCTGTACTAGCTAGATGGCCCTACTCATAGCAAATCAACGTGAAACATTGTAGATAGATTATTTAGGGGTAGGCCCATATGAAATATTACTTTCATAATGATCCCCGTAGATCTACTAGTGAGAATCGGGCACTAGCAGAGAGTCATGTGACGCTCTGGGGTCCAGCGTGGCAGAGATGGACTGAAATGAGTGGAGATCACTCTGGAGTCGAGAAGCTCCATGATGGGGATGAAATTCACGCATCTTGGCACCTTGTACTGATTAATGGATGCACCCCTGGAGATGGCATAGTCCATGAGCTCCTCAAATGTGCCACTCTTCACGACCCTGATCTCTAGGGGGCCGATTGAGTTATCCGCCACCCTGCCCTGTCGGTAAACCGAGTTAAGTGACTCCTCCATGGTGAGGCAACACTGGCTGAGGACCTCACTTGGTGGTGCGTTCATCGGGTCTTTGACCAAAAGCTCCCAGTAGATCACGTAGTGCCCCGGGATGGTCTTTGTGTCCGCGAAGCTGCTGTACTCCACCACACTCGTGTTGAACTCGAGGAGGAGCCTTGAGGCATCCTCAATAGCCTTCTGAAGTTCGGCCTCATCGGTCTTGTCTGAGTCAATGCTGAGAAGAACGTTCTTCCTCCTGACAAAGTGGAACTGTGGGGCGGCATTGTGGAATCCTGAGACCCTGAGGATGTCCCCGACCCGGTACCGGCACAGCCCAGAATAGGTCGTTATGACGAGCTCGTACTCCTTCCCAAGTTCTACATCGGCCAGGTCGACCAGGTGAGGAGGCGAGCCATGGGACGGAGGCAGCACTGAAACTGGCTCGTTCGGCATGAATTCAAAGTACGCCATGTTCGGCATGATGGTGTACGAGACCTCAGAGGGTTTACTCATTGGCTTAAGGTTGAGACCGAAGTAGCACTCGGAGGATGCATACATGGTACAGGCTAATGGCAACCCACCGCTGTAGTAATCGAGAGTGGGAATGTACTGAGCCATGGCGCCCGTCACAATCACATCCAGGTACTTGGTGTTGGGCCAAATCCTTGTGATAATACCTTCCCACGCCTCCTTCGAGCATTCCTCGATGATAAAATCAGCTAGCTCGGAATTCGGGGTGAGGATCTTAGACATACACTCTCGGATCAATGGGTCGGTGACTTTAGGGTTTAGGGTTCCGGTCCAGATGTCCCAGGCCAGATGCTGCCAGTTGATCTGGAGGAAACGTATGGCACGGAGAAGGCCCGAGGCGAAAACTGCGCCCACCCGGAGGACCTCTTCCCTCATGATCAAGCCGCACAGCATCTGAGTGTACATGCTCTGGAAGGAGTCAGCACAGAGGATGGCCTCGTTTGGGCTGGTGTAGACATTGTAGGGGTCGTAGGGCCGGGACTTGAAGTGGTCGCTCTTATAGTAGCTGGTGAGCACGGGGCGAGCTACGAGCCCTCCCGGTGTCTTCGTCTCTGCCTTCACGAACAAGAAATAGAGTCCCTTTCCTTTGTCAAGGCCAGGCACATATCTGTCATAAAGAATAACAAATCGGTCAGATATAGATTTCATAGTAGTTACCTCGTCTAAACCTAAAATGGTCCTGCTAACCGAGTCCAGCCAGAGCTGCTCTCCGGCTGGGCACCGCGGACCAAGTGGGACTTCTTTTTTTCAAATACAATTAGCAAGAAGTGTACGTAAGCCTCTGAAACTGTCCAACTAATTATGGCCATATTGCATAGGATGAGTGCATAGTCGAGCTTAACTTGGTCAAGTAAGGCAGCAAAAATAAAAGGAAGGAATACATGGAAGTTTTGTCAAATGAACATGTCATGGAGCAATAAATTAATAATGAGTATTTTAATAAAGGAGGTTTGATATAATATCATATTTTACATTTATGAGTTCCGTACCTATAAAAAAAAAGAAACTATGATATAAGATTAAATTAATTATTTGATCCTTTGAGTAACATAATAATACCTGAAGGGAATGAAAATCAAATAACCTTATTCATCCAAATAAAAATAAAAAAATATAAAAAGAGAAATAAATATTTGTACAGTAATATCATTTTTTAAGGTAAAAGTGGTCCAAAAATTTATTGTTGTTGTCATTATAGGAATCTTCCTCTCCATTTTCCCCTTCTTTACCGATGTCTCCTTTTAAACTCACTCTCTCAATCGGCAAAGGAAAAAAGGAGGAGAAACTCACAGATTCATGACGGGCATGAGGAGGTTGTACAATTGTTGTCGACGGTCCAGCTCTTCGTGAATTGTAGGCATCAACTTTCTCTCCCCAGCCGATGTCCCAGAACTGTGTGTATATATATATATATATATATATTATACATACATACCCAAAATTGATTAGAAAAAAACTTCTATAAATGATCTTTTGCCTGCGAAAATTGTGGCCTCACCGTCCCTAAAACATACATAAATAAATATAAAACATATATGCGCATATACCCAACACTGGAAATGATTATTTACCTAGTAAGGAACTCGGAGATGGGGTGAGATGAGAGGATGTTCGAGCGGTCTCCATTTGCGATGCGCTGGATCTCAGGCTGGAGGTCCTCGTAGGTGACGACTGGGACGAGGGCCTTGAACGTGTCGCGGTCTGTGGCCCCCTTGAGCCCGAACCGCCTCAGGTACTCGGCGTCTGCATTTTGGCTCAGTATCTCCGCCAGGACACGTTCTTGCACCGCATCAGCATTCCGGGTCGTCTCCTCGATAAATTGGAGAGCATTCGCATCCTTCTCGCAAGCGGGAGGACCGAGCGGGGATGATAGGGCTGACTTGGCAGCCATAGTAGATGGTTTTACGGAGAACTGATGGATTGAAAACGGAGAGACGGAGGGAAAGAGAGAAACTGCGAGTGCTTAATTAGTTTTGAGCTTCAGCTGTGGGGAGAGCACGCTGCTGCTCATGCAGAGATTTATAGGGGCAGAACGGCAACGGTTAGGTCGCAGCCATATCATCATACACGTAATCAGGTCTCGACGCCTGTGGGATGGTCGTAGGCAACATGGCTATTACTTTGTTTGTCTCAGAAGATGTCTGCCCAGGGGGCGACACGTGGGGCCCAGAGTGGTTAGGTTCGGCAGACATGTGGGGCCCACTTGTCGGGCAGGTCTCCTCAGGGCTTGTTTGGTTATGGGAGTCAGATGCGCTCACGACAGTGATAGGTGCCGGCAGATCAGGGCATAAACGGAGATGGCCAGAGGAGAAAAATGCTATTGCTCTTTAACCGGATCCGGGCCCCACCTTACCGTCGAATTCCACTGTAAAAGTTCTCGCGAAAGGGCCAATGCATGTGGACGAATTGGATTGAAGTCATCCTCTTTAACATTTTTCAATCTTAGATGAGTAACTTCAGCTCTAATCTTTATAAATTTCCACTTTTCTCTTGTGAAAGATGAAAATCATGTCAAAAAAATAAAAGAAAAAAAATCTCATAAATGCAATAAAATCGAATACCATCAACTATTAATTTTGAATTTTAATGGGCATGAATTCATAAAATTTAATGTACCATCTGCCGATGCTGAACACCTCTCGTTCTTGATCCCATCGACGTTAGAGTTAAGCCAATCTTCATTAGCGTACCATCTTGTGATTAAAAGGAATTTTATTCTTTTATAAATCGATACGATTTGACCTCATATTATTTCGTCACATACATTGGCCTTTTTGAGATATGAGGGAATGCTATTATCATATGCTATGCTTATTTTATTGTCACTGTACAAATGTAGAATAACTCATCACAATAAGCAAGCTAGAGAGGAAACCCTCACTTCTTGTTCCCCCCCACTTTCCTTGTCGTTGATATAATCAATGTCTGGGTGGATATATATATATATATATATGTGCGTATGTTTTGTGATGGACCTTGTCAAATCTAGAGCTGATCAGTCCAACAGCATACTACTAAAACACACTGATAATTGAATTTCCATTTCATAATGTCATCCATGAAGGGAATATCATAGTTAGGGCTCTGTTTTTTTTTTTTTTAAGGCAAGCCCTAGTACGTAGGCTCACCCTCCATATCCTTCATCACCAAACATTTATTATCGCCGATCGAGTCTGTTACGTTGTCAATTTATGATATCTCCGTTCTAACTAATTTTTGCACTGTCATAACCTTCCACCCGTCTTAATTGCATTACAAGCACTAGTGCCATCAATTAGTCACGCCTAGCCATACTAGCTTGTCGCTATCTGTGTCTAGATAGGCATCAATAAACAATAGCGTTTGGATTAACACCTATTGAATTGATTTGCACTCTTGATAACATTAACAATGTTGTTGAGAGTATTTTATAGGCTAGGCTTCACTTGCTCGAGCAAAACAATCAGGGTTATCATGAACGAGGGCATAATTTCATTATATTTGAGGGACAATGTAAATAGGTCATAATCAGAAAAGTTATTAAAAAAATTGAGTGTTAACAATTACAGTTCCACATCAGAAAATCGATAACATCTAGATATAGGTACAAAATTCTTACAGATTGTGGAAATTCTGACATTATATATATGTATGTATGTATATATGAATTAATGTTGGGTGTGGTGCATTAGTCATCACGTGCTATATATATATATTATCCTAAAGTTGGGTGAGAATTTTTGTTCTGAACTTGTTCTTGATGTCAACTCCCCGCAGTAACAATTTTTAAATGATTGGGATTCGGTGAAAATTTTTAATTAGCATTATGCATTAATTGTCTTCACGCCCTCCGCCCTTTGGTGTATGTGTCGCCACACATTGTTTTTCCTTTACCTTTCTTCGGGGAATGATCGAGCTGATAAAAACGACGACGAATATATATATATTCATTCTTATAATTTGTCTAACAGGGAAATTAAATAATTATTTTTTCAGAAAATGCTTCTTTTCTTATTTATAAATAATATGGTAGAAAATTTCTACATCGACGAGGGAATCCTAAGGAAGGACGGCGCGACAGATATTAATTAACTCGTTCATGTAGCTCCCCGGGGATTAAAATTAAGCTAATTAAAATGTCCAATTTCAGAAAATTCGTTCAATATTATATAAAATTTTAATTTAGTCATATATTTTTTATTGACTTATCTTATTTTATAGTTTTATCAGTAACTCTAACTAGTTCATTTTGGAAAGTATAGTCACATAAGCGTAATAGCAAATTATTTTTTTAAACTCATGATTTATCCAAAAAAATATTAATCTCTTGATTTTTTGGAGGGTTTATCTGTAAATTTAATATCATTTGGAAAATGGTGACCGTGTATGCCACGTCGTAAAAGTCAAAGGGAAATAACTGTTCTATCCAATGATCGGCTAATTATGGTAAACTCTCTGTCAGAGGTAGAAAAAAGGGGAAAAATCACCTCAAATATCAAATCTCAAATCTCAATCCCCAATTTTTTTGTTTTTTTTGGTCCTGTAGTCGCGATTGCCCTTTTTGATGCATTATTACTCCTGCAAGTTGCATGCAGTGAATCCGACCTTGAGGATCTCTTCTGTGGAAAATCTACAACTATGGCCGTGACGAAAAAGATTTCTAAAAAAGAGGTTCGATGTGATCGTGAAATTTTGTACTTTCAATTGGAAATCAGGACGAGATAATGGGATGTCTTTTTCTTCTAAACATAAAAGAAAATGGGGCTTATTATATTTAATAATATCACATCTAATTTGACATTAGGAAAATTCTTATTTTTGATATTATCAAGAAATCTTTTATTTAAATTTTATTCATAAAAAATTATACAGTCTTTATTTCTCATCTTAATTATACTTAATAGACTTTAACGTTGAGGGGAAAAAAAATCAAAACTCCATGGACATACAGATGGGAAAGTAACGTCCCCACAAAAATGAAGATATAAATTTTACTGGTTTGAGTGTAACAAATAACTTGGAGTAGGGTCTAGAAAGAAATCGAGAAAGGAGATCTGATGTAGTGTTGTCATTGTCTATTCAAAACTCAAATTTGCACTGTCTGTACCTCTCAATTGCCCAGTTTTCATTCATAAAATTAGGTAGAATCAATTATAGTGTACTAAATTTCACCAATGATGACAAGACTCATTAATTGAGTGGACAGCATGTTTTGATTTCCATGATGCAGGAGGGTAATCCTGGTACATTATTACTTGATGATTGTTCGTATGTTGCATATAGTTCGACAGTTGTGGCTTTTGGGAAGGATCATGCTGCCTTCACACAAGGTAAATATATAGCAAGTTAGATCTTGACTCACCATCTCTCTCGATAAATTAGGAAGGCCTTTTTTAGGTAGCACATCGAATATACATAACTTATCTGTATAGACTATAATTGAGGCATATCGATCGATCAAAACATTGTTATTAGGGTAGAATGGGAGTTTTCAACATTTATATATTAATTAGTTGAGATTCTTTTTTTATTTAATAATGATAAGTTAAGACCTACTTATTGAAAATATTAAAGTTTGTTCTTGTAAAAATTTCACTGTGACTTTAGATGATATTGGTTCACATTCAATTCATAAGTTCAAAAATAACAAATGGTGGCATCCAATTCTCTAATCTTTCACGATGTTTTATGTTGAGATTTATTGATCACACCGGTTCCTTATGTGATAATACGACATGCACCTATTACATGTCCTTAAATGCTTGCCCTCTACAACACTCTTTAAATCGGATAGTTTTCTTCTTCTTTTCTTCCGGATGAGGAGGACAATTAAGAGCGAGTCCAATTTTTTTCTTCTAGACTCATGCTCACAAACAAAGTGAGCACAAACCGGGTATTTTTCTATTATACTCAAGTGACAGCTAATTACAAGTTCTGCATTCCAAAGCCAGGATGCAATGCCATGAACAATGCTGATGTCGCACAAAATTTTCACCAAACTTATGAGAAATTAGATGAAATTGGTCGAATTTAGAATAGTATAAATTAGATAGCAGTCGCTCTCTTTGAACTTGGGACGAACGGCGAAATGTATGTACGTTTTATCCAATTTTCTATTAAACGAAATTAAATTATCTTACTCCCTTAGTTATGTATTTTATTATTATTACCTTGAATTTCATACCCTTAAACTCAATTTCTAAAACCTTCCCTGATTTTGGCATTTACATTCGGAGAGATTTGGTGGCCGTAAAAGTTCGGCAAGTCATCTAAAAAGCTATCAATTACTAGATCTTTTCAGAGATAATTGCATAAACGGTGCATAATGTTTGGAGCAATTGCGCCAATTATTTCACAGGCAATTATAATTGCACGATCGTAATCACTTGCATTCATCTAAAACTTGATAATGCGGTGAATAAGGAAAATTGTTGTTAAAGAGGATCTTACACATCAATATAAGTTGATTGAGATAATTTGATATACCTTTCTCCTAAAGTGAAATTCTAGATTTGACTCATGTGATTGGAAGGAATTCATATTAAGAAATCTACCTATTAGTGAGCTAATCAAGTTCGAACTCTAATAGGGAAGACCCAATAATTTTTTGATTTAAACAAAAATAAATAAAAGACCTCATACAAGGAAATCATGGAATTACATGGGAATTGAATTATGATCGGTCTAAACTTTATAAGTTGGCTATATCCCCAATTTCATATCAACTCCATGGAGATTATAGTACTAAAGCATGTTATCAAGTGATTCAGACCACTCCAAATCCGAATATAGAACTTGTGATCAGTAAGTCCAAACTGTGGGAAAAAAAAGTCTACCTTATAATCAATTGCATTCCTGCCTCACAAACCAAATTCAAGCTTGCATGCGTGCTTCTGTCAACAATGGATCGATTCGGTGAGTTCCGTTTCAAATCTTTCTTCTTCAGATATTCCAATTCTATCGCCATGTTTTTTTTTTCTCCATTTGATTGACAAGACAGCAAAATACACGTACATTGTCCGTTCTGTTGCTTCGCCTTCACACGGGAGTGAAATGCCAAGATTATCCCATCTAGAACCGCGAGAAATAATCTCGGCAATTCCGTCCGAAATTTCCGCGAGAAAACAGCCGCACGGGCAGAAGCTTATGGGAAAATTAGGTCGAGAATAACCGCTGGAAAAGAAATCGGCGATAGATCATCGTCGGAGTCTATCACTCATGAGTGATTACATTACATGCTCTGAGATAATCCAGTAGGGTTCGAATATTATCTACCCGACAAGAATAACATGTCGCGCACTTATGATAACAACCTTGTTGTTTGTGCATCATTGCACCACCATATATATGACGTTGTCGTATAATTATAGGATGTGTTCTCAATAATGAACGCTCTAGAGGATGATGGATGGATGGATGGATCGATCACTTCAAGATGACAACCAAAAAGGCTGGCCCTTTAGCCATTTGAAGAAATTCTTTACTTTCACGACTGAGTCTGGTGTTATCATATTGGGATGGTCGAAGTAACAAATGCATGCATCCTGATTATATATTGCTTATGCATGGTTGTGATGGTTTTTCTAAATTTAATGGATCTTTTTCAACATATTGAGAGATAAAATTATCATAATTATAAAAATTTTCAATTGCCGGAGTGCCGTTGAACAAGGATGGATCCAAGGATCGATGGTGCAGATTGTTCCCTTAAACTTGAAAAAAATTTGTGTAACACCATGTAAGTTTTACTCGATCACATGCATGCCTTTTCTGATATCATCTTATTGCACCTCCAAAATTACCTCATCCTTGATCTACTGTTTTATTGAGTCTTCTTACTCTCATTGGACAAATTTTCAGGATTCATCCCTGCTTCCGAACTTGAGTACAGCTCTCATCCTCATCAGAATAACATGCATAATTATTTGCATTGCTAGTCTATCTCAACTCTCTACGATTCTGATATGTGAGATATGGAAGATAAATTGATGGTGATCAAGGCTCGGTGCAAGGTGGATTGTGGACGTGCATAGGAGGATTATCCCAAAATTTGGAAAACTTTGTGAAATATTAAAAAGATTCACCCGATTATGCTAGTTTTATTATATATCTTATTTCCCCCCTTTGAACTCGCATCTTTACCCTTTTCAATCTGCATTACCCCCTGGATAAATTTCCTGGATTGGTACATGCATGTCTCTAGTATTTCATTGAACATGCACCTGGCTAGTCAATTCTGCATCCGTCTTCAATGTTTTTGGGTGGATTCCTACCGGAAAAGGTCCAGTGGCCCTACAGCCTCTTTTTTTTTTTCCGGCGGACATTATTTGTTCCAAATTCCGACAAAGATCGCAGAACAAGTACATATGTGTATTAATAGGTAATCTCACATTTTTTATGAGAACATTATACAATATTCGAAAATCTAAATCTACCCGGCTAATTATGTTGGATTTTCTCCATGCATCAATCTTAGAATGCAGAGGTTACGTCCTTAAATGGAAGGCCGAAGAGCGACCACAAGAATTCATCCACAATGGATTATTTTTTGGGAAGTGATAATGTATTATTTAGAAATTTAGTTAATATTTTAAAATAATTCTAACTCAAATCGAATACGTCCAAATGATAAAATTCTCCTAAACATTGTAAAATTCTTTCTATTAAAAATTCAAGATCAAACTTGACTTATAGTAAAAAAATAAAATAAAATGTTAATTCACTTGAATAATACAATTTAATAATGACTTTTCCTTCTTTTTTTCAATTATACATTTACGTGACATACACCATTTAGGATCTGTGCAGATGGCGCTGATTAATTGGAAATCATGCATAAATATGCATATGGGAGACCAATCCGTATAATCAGCACTAGGCTCCAAGTCAAAATTGATTTCCTTTACAAATGAATGAAATATTTATTTAACTGCAATATCTAATTTGAAGAAATTTAATACACTATAACTAGTTCAGTATATTAAAAATAAAATACTCCTGATTATAAATTTTTTATTTAAAAATCTTGAATTCAAGAGATCTTATTTAGAGGACATTAATACCGACACGCATGAATCAAAGTTTTTATCCATTTAATTTCTCTGCTTATGCCGTCTATTTGTTGTAAAAACAAAAAAAACAAAACAAAACAAACGGATTTTGATTTGTTACCTAAATTCCTTGTCATATGAAAATACCACCAGGCAAGAGATTCAATCCTCCAAGCAATCCTCAATCGTGCGACAGCAAGAAATTGAACCAGTCAGTCATATTCCTGCTGCCAACATTGTCTTATATTTCAGCCATGGAAACGTTATTTTATTTTGTTTTTTTAAAGGGATGCAGAGTTTTAGTGGGGCAAGCATTATCTAAACAGGTCCAAATATACGACTTAGATGAACCTATGAGAAGAAGCAAATAATTGATTTTCCATGTGACTTACTGATGCATCGATCCCCTGGCTCAGGGTCGCTTGGCTCACACTTCAAAATCGGAAAATGGGGCAGAATTGGAAACGGAATTGGACCGACTGTTGAGATAAGAGAGCCCTAATAGATTCTACAAATAAGAGGGTTTCTGATATGATGCTAAATCGGGATTTTTTTTTTTTTGGTTGGAACAATATCCCGACCAACTCTTTGCTTCTTCTTCTTCTTCTTCTTCTTTTGGAGATTTTTATCTGTCTCCAGATATAGAAGTTCTCTAGGTTTTTAGTTGATATTTTCGTGATATACTTACTTGTTCTGAGCGTTGGAGGAGTTGACTCCAGCCTCTTAACTCCCTGGTTTACGGGGATCATCTGATCAGTCCGATTTCTGAAACAAATGATGAAATCAGTATCCAGTAGTTGTCAAGGACGATCGAGATGTCTGGTTCTGCTACAGGTCCATGAATTTGAAACACGAGGTTGAACCCTAGCCTTTCATCCTCTAATGAGCAGGTTTTTAACACACCAAATATTGCAGAGTTTTTTTTTTCTTCTTCTTTTCCTTTTCGCCCGGCTGGAGGTTCTTGGTTTTCTTCCCAGTTGATATAATTTTAATCAAACCACATGTCAAAAGTGCAGCTTCAAGGTGGTTCTTGGATACGAATTAATTGTAAAGAGTAATCAACAGGACATGTTACTAAACCCTGATCCTGATCGAGGAGATTAACTAAAACAAAATCGTGCCTCAAAGGAAATTTCAACGTAATTGGCCATTTTTCCACCCTTTCCCATATGTTGTCGCAGAAGGAACATTTAGTCAAATCCTTGGGTTGGTTGGTTGGTTGAATAAGCTGTCCCTCTTAGGCAATTTAATTATGTAATTAAATTGAATTGCAGATTATGTCACCCGAGTTACCATCAAATGTTTGGTTGAATATTCTATCCCCTAGTAGCCAATTTAATTGTGTAATTAATTATTCCATGTTCCCTACCCTACTCTACTCTAATTCCAAAATATAATACAATCCGTGCTCAGATGTACATATCAACAATTGGTATATGCATATACATAAAATTGCTAATATTTTTTCTTATGCACAATGGTACGTTGGTAATTTAAGGTCAGTTCAATTGGTCCACAGTCCCTCAACAATTAAGACTTTAAAATAAGGCGTAAAACTTATTATCTCGCTTCAGATCAAAAGATATCGGACCCTGATCAGTCAATGGCGTTTAATACACAAATACCATTGTTTTGATTAATTGGAACATGCAGCTTGTTGGGTTTGGTGGGTGTCCGAAGAAGACTGACTTTGATTTTTACAAGGTTGATAATTGATTGTTGACTGATTATCTTCATCAAAACGGATATAAAAAGTGATAATTAATCTCTATATACAAAGATAAGAAAAGGCTTTTTATTTTCATTTTAAAAATTTTTTCATACAATTTCCCTCTGAATGACTTACCATAGTAATCACAGCAGAATCCGCGTCACCATTTGTTAAGGTTCTTACTTTTGTAGATAATAATTCATCGCCGGTTACTATACTAATCGTGAATTTTTGAATCGATCGAGTTTTGAAGCTGATATATTTATCGGTTTTGATCGATTGGAAAAGATTTAAATCAATCTCTAGAGGAGCTTGGAATATGAATTAGGAGCATATATGCATACATAATAATTTAGCCCTTAATTGTACATGTAATATGCTTATGATTAGGATTAGGATTAGGAAGCACTAGGCTCGGTGAATATATATAAATACAGTGTGAATACGCTTTGCCTCATGGGAGCAGAATCGATAGGGCCTTTAGATTGGGCCACCATAGGCCCAATTTAATAATCTGGGTGTAGTCCCGATTTTGGACCCAGTCCTCATGAAATGCATTCTTCACTACCAAGGGGGCCCTCCTCATTAACTTCCAACCGACCTTTGGGATTGAAGTGGTCTCCCAATCCGCCGATCTTATCTGTCACCCCTCCCCATAAATAAGGTTTCAAGCTTGGATTGTACTGTACCACTTCATAAAAATTCATTATTAGGAAGAACCCTATATATGGAGAGACAATCTTGATCTGATTCCAGATCAGCCGAGATAGCGATGAGCTTCTAGATACTGGGTAATGAATATCGAGAAAGTATCTGGGTAGACGCAATTAGGAGATAATATAGTTAAGAAATTATAAGTTCTATTCTTATCCGTAAAATTTTCCTCTTTTAACTATTTGTATTTCATTTTGGTTTCTTAGACCAACAGGACTCTGATTTTAAAATACTCTACATTTTCATACCTAAGCTATACAGGTTCTTTGTGACATAGGTGCCATGGAATGATTGTATTTTTGCATCCTCGAATCATGAGAGCCTGTATTGTCCTAATTTAGTCACATGTTATCCTTATCCTCTAAATTTGCAACCAAATATAATATTATATATTACATATATATAAAAGATTCCCTAAAAACCATCAAAGATTCTCCTATGTCTACATTAATCAATCATCTACATCTACTTCTATATCTGTATTAAACATGGAAGAGAAAAACATGCCCACCCTATATTTCAGTTTCTAAGATGCCCCCATAGTTCTCTCCATATTCCATATGTACCCTTTAACTCATCGATCTGCTGGTGTTCAGTGACGATTCTTACGTTACTTCTCCGAGAGTAACAAGTCGATTCCTCTATATGCCTTCCATCTGTCGGGTCTGTAGGATGAAGTAGGAGGAGGGAGGAGGAGACTCCTCAACAATGAAGAGGGCCCAGTAGTTTCCCTACGACGATTATAGATAAGAAATGGATGAATGGTAAGTTCGTGGCACATAGACAGTTGGCATTTTCGCATATCTATATGTTAGGTGTATTTAATAGGTACGATATTCTCACTAGATTCTCCATAGATCTTTATTTCCATTATTTTTTTGAGAAAGGCATATGGTCATGCGTTAATATGAAAGTTTATAAAAATCTTTCATTATTAAATAATTAGTAAAAATCTTCTTTAAAAAAATATAAAAAATTCTCAATAAATCCCGTAACCTTTTGTACTCGGGCTCAGCGTGGACACGGACCTCAGGCATAGTAATCACCGAGACATATCCGATAAACTGAGCAACGTGATGCCATAAAAGAGCAATTAATGTCAGGTTGTTATAATGTCTGCACGGGATATCAAGCAATGTCGACATCATCATCATCAAGCATTTGACCTGTCTACTTTTTGTGCGACAACTCGCATGGAATTTGCTGGACGAATGTGTTAAAACTGTGGAGCTTTTGGGTCCTCTTGGTTTGCTAACGCCCGGCCCATCTTCTCATATTCGTCTGCTAGGCCCGAGTCAGATTTTCCAGGCCCGACCCAATTCAAATTGATCCGCTGCCCACGGACGATTTATTACTTATGTGTGGTAATAGGGCATATGAAGTAATCTCTCTCGAATATGAACTAGTCATAATTTATCGAGTCTCTTATGTTCTAAATACAGTGTGGCGTCATACCTTGTGGAAAAGAATGATGATCCTAGAATTTATATGGAACTTATGATAAGAATTTCACGCCAACAATTCGATGGTTGGCTGAGTCAAGAGAACAGTATATAATGATTAAATGTTTCATTCATGGAAGGAACGCGTTTCTAAGAAGTTTCATGGAAGGGATGCCGGCTCGGTCAAGTTGACGACTCGGTTGAATTTGATGCTATCGGTTGATTATTCTTTGCCTCAATTTGGAAGTTAAACTCGAAGACGGTCTTCAGTCTCCTACGGAAAAAAAAAAAAAAAAAGGAACAATGAACTCGCAACCTCCAGTCAACCGCTTCATTTTCTAGCCATTCAACGCATGCTCTCTCCTCAAGTCTTCCTTCTTGCCTGTATTTCTTGTCTTTGCCAAGCCACGTCGACGCACATTCCTCGTCCCTTCGTCTGGATAGATATCAAGAGTTAACCCAGCAACCGTGAAGAAACAAATCGGTCAATAACTACTTCTGGTGTTTTGAATTTTGCCCTAAGGAGTTGAAAAGTCCTGCCCACAGACGTGCTTATCTTTGAGTCTCCTTTCGGATCGAGGGAAACAGGAGACCAGAGTTGTGGGGGACGACATTGCAGACTCTGACTTCTACGATGAAACATTCCTACGGTTAAATTTGCAATATGTTTATAAGACATCAGTCAGAATGTTTACAAGATACTCAAACTAGTAAATGGATCCTATCGGGTCTCCTACGTTCTTGAGTTTTTCATTGCATATATTTTTTTGACACGTGACATGTAGTCCATGAATGCTCATCCTTGTGCACGGTGGATGTGAAATCAGACGAGATCATATCGACTAGCATCAAAGGTACGGCACAGTGGATTTGACTTATAATTTAAGGAGTTAATCCACTTTCACTAAGAGGTCTCACACATTAAAAACACGGTGCATCGAAATCTCTTTCATATTTTCGAGTATTATTATTATTATTATATTGATCAATTGTGGGATTGTCGACAAATTGTCAAAAGAAAAAGTGGGATTGTCAACACCTAACCAAAAGAGTCAAAGCAAATGCATCCTAATCCGATTAGGATGAGCAACAGAATTTGAGGGCTAATATGCGTCTGGAAAAAGAAATACATGGCAAACACTTATTATTTTATGAACTGCAATGTGAAATGGGTTTGTCTATTGTGGGTCCTAAGGCACATGACAAGTAATTATAAATCTTCATATATATTTTAGTCATAATCATGATACCAAAAATATTATCTTATTATAATTTAGAAATAAATTATGTCTCTACTAATGGTAAGAAAATGTAATCATCAAAAATAAATTAACATCATCTTTCCAGATGTGAAAAACCTAAAATAACGTAAATTTTAAATTTTAATATTCTAAAAAATCTTTCAAATCTAATAAATTAAACCCTAAAGAACTTAATAAACCTATGGGATTTATTAAACCCTAAAAAATCAAACACAAAATATAAAAATTAATTATTTTGACGTTTCTACAATTAAAAAATTTAAGATATCACACTTTTTTCAGTAACTTAATGGTAACTTTATATTTTGGAAGAAATGCTGAATTAAAAATAAATTATTTTCAAAATTAATTAAATGATATATTAGGATATTAGAAATTGTGATTGATGTGTTCAATGATTATTTTGTTATATATTAAAATAAATCATTGTTTATCATATGACCTAAGAGCACAAAATAGAAAATTCCTTGTAAAATTACGGTATTTGAAAAGATTGCAGAGTTGGTTATATTTAGATAAAATTATTTTAATGTAACTTAGAGAATTCATGTATTCAAATGTCCGAGGGGTTTTGACTAATCAACATTTAAATGTAATCAGTGCATTTAATGAGGTAAAATTATCATAATATAAATTTCTCTTCATTCGTGAACTAAGATATTGCTTAAGAAAGAGTTATACTGAACCTTGTTGGTTGAAAATTCATGTATTTTAAATGTAAGATTTTCGCCAAATACACTGTAGAGTTGTAACCATTGTACCATATGATTTAGGTATAAAGATTTTATTGATCATATGGTAGAATTTTAATCACTACACTCTAAATTTCACAACCATTTTGTAAATTGATGTGCCTTGGCGAACTAATTCGACTCCAAGATTGCCCTGTGGGATTGAATAATCGCGTACCAACTCACACGTGTGAGTAGGAATGCACCAGCCGTGGATTCTCGGTACCCGTTCAAACGAGAAATTGCCACAGCACGAGAACCCTCTCATGCTCGAGTACTAACTAATAGGAGAGAGCACACGCACACGCACACGTAAGACCCACGTAATTCTCCCTTCTGTCTTCTGAAATTTGGACCCCATTCTGCGCGAAAGTCAGCTGAAATTTCTGCTCTCCCATTTCTACACGTATGCTGCAGCTCGTTCAAACCTGAATGCACTCTCATTTTGAATGCCATCCATTCCCACGATTAAGAGGAGCTGCTCCACCGGCAGTGCAGGGAAATAATTTTATCGTCCGACAGATCATGTTCGGGTTAAAGTCGGGTTCAGTCCACTCCACACGTGCAGGCAGATCAATTTTTCCTACGTGGGTTCCAGAGATGGATGTACAACACATTGCGTATTACGACACTACTTGAGATCACGCGTTTCTATTGAGTGGAAAACTGGTTTCCACGATCAAAGGGTCATACTTTGAACCGTATGAAGCAGAGTCCAAACTGAAGTCATCCCCATCCCATCCCACATTATATATATATATATATATATAGCCCCCATAAATCGGCCAATTCGCACAACACTCAAGAGTCTCAGAAACCCCTTCATCACCTCTCTCCCTGGTCTATCTGCGAGTAAAAGATGAAGGCTCCTAAGTCGATCAAGGCCCTTGTCCTCACGATCTTCCTCATGATGATGATCTTCTGGTCTGCGACCGAAGCTCGGCCCTTTGGGGGTATCATAAAACTGTGTGGCTCCTGCGAATATAACGATGCAGGGAGACATAACGGAGGATTCTTCGAAGGGCTGTCTCTTGGCGCTATCAAGCAGTCGGGACCCAGCCCCGGCGAAGGGCATGGGGTCATCACCGGCACGAATCACTGACCCACAGTTGGTCAAAGGCATTAACAAGTTGGACCCTACAGTGGTGACTGCACTTTCATGGAGATTGTTACATTTATTTGTTGTTTATTTACAGAGAAGATCATATCGAGCAGTTGCTCTCTCTCTCTCTCTCTCTTTTAATCAATAATCTCCGGTATCGTAGCAATTGACTAATTTACTGGACGGTATATTATATGGCTTGAAACCTACTATTAATCCCTGGGTACCGATCCCCAATATCGAGCGGTGCTCTCTAGTGAGTGTTGCAGGGGAAACGCTAGCTGTAATTACAATTTGGTGCGTTATTTGATTGCTATTTATAAATTTCTCCATCGTTAGAAAACTATTATGTAATTGCTTTCGTCACCGATGAATGAGACGTGAAATTTATATTTCATACATTTTTAGTCGGATAAACATTTGATGCTGCTCAGGCGCACAGCCAATATGCTTCGCATGCTCTGCAAGTTTCAAATGGCCGGTTGGAATCACAATTACAAAAGCTTAAGATAATACTAAGGAAAATTGATTGGGTCTATATATATATATATATATTTATTTATTTAATAATTTATAGAATTGTAGGTTCGATTATCTCATTATACATATAGTTCCGATGAAATCTTCCTAATCTATAGATTTGTAGCGTATAGGAATTGTATAAATTCATTGTTGTTAAAAAGAGTCTATTAGACATGTCAATTTTTGGACGGCAATTCTTCCCAATGGACCTCCGTGGCCTTACCCTTACCGTACCGAAGCCTAAAATGAGAAAACCTCGAAAAACCATAAGGATGGAATTTATTGAAAAGAGTTTTTTAATAATAAAAAGAATAACTAATATCATAATTTTAAAATTTGGACTAGGTAAACCATTCAGACTAGTTCAACTAGGACCGACCAGTCACCTAGGCAGTTCACTTAATTAATTCAAATACATTCTAAAATTCAATTAGATTTATCTAAATCAATTGGTTTCTAGTTTGATTGCCAAACTTAATTGAACCGATAATCAAATGGGTTAATTAAAAACTATTTAAAAAAATCTTATCAATCCGGACATACATTAAAAAAAAGAATATGAATGTAATATCTTATTTTTAATTTATATTTTTATTAAACTTATATATTATGATAAATATTTCAAGTTTTAAAGTTATAAATTAATATCTAGTGTACAATATTTTAGCTTATACTCATTTAGTATTATTATTATTTATTAAATATACGGTCAACTCATTGGTTAGTTTCTAGCCCAATCTAGTCCAGTTTTTTTTTTTTTTACATCATGCAGTCTTCCTATACTCGCCAAAGTGTATCTCGAGATTAATCTGCAGTCGAGTCGGGATTTTTGGGAAAATTCTTGTCAACCCTCCCAACCTGAAATTCGATCATTAGATCACCTATTTGAAAGTTTAGTAAGATAACCACTAATTTAATCTCAAGTTGGTGGTCTAATATGATTTTTAAAACTATGCATTTTACACATCTATATATGATGATAGAAAAAGGTAAAATAAAGGGGTAATTTTAAGTGATAAATCATATAATAAATGCTTTTGATTTTAGAGATAGACCGCTATGACATTGTTTCATGGAATCTTTTTTTTTTTAATTTTAGATTGCGTGAAAAATAAGATGAATCGAAATTTAAGAGAGTATATGGCTAGACGAACCTGCAAGGAACCAAAACATCTGAAGAGGAGGAGATCGAGGCGGCCCAGGTAGGCAGAGAGGTTAAATCTCTACGGGTTGATGGAGGAAGCCAACGTACTTACGGCGAGCCGAGCCCCGCGTATGCATCACTGTTTTTCATTCGTCGACACGCTGTGCCTTAGGATTGATTAATTTGGATCTGACACTGACTATTCGAGCTCCAGTCGGCATAAGGTCCTAGAGACTCTCTGCGCACACCCTCCTCCAGCACGACGACGACGACGACGACTTTAACGTATCAACGATTTTGTTCTACAGGAACCCGCTCTTGAAATTCATCATTCTCTTTTGGACTTTCAGCCCCCACCGACGCGACGGATAATGCACGTGTTGCCGGCTGAGGATTGCTCCGTTGAAAGAAGTGAATTTCCCATATATATAAATGCACCCCACCTTCTCTAAAAGGTCAAATGATTTCGGTGGCCAAAAAATCTATAGATATAAATATCCCGGATTTTAACATAAAAAATTCAGCCATGAGATTTACCTTCCATAGTCAGCATATTTTATTTAAATTTAAATGAGTTAAAACTTATTAAATTTATAAATAATTAGTGCTGCATTCTCGGGGGGGAAAAAACTGTGGTCAAAAGAAGGTGCCGGCAAGCCACTCAATTTTAGCTCCGGGAAGTCATATTTTTTGGCTTCACCGTTGAACTCGTATAGCTGTCATGTTCAATAGGGTCACGCGTTACCAATTTGAACTGAGCGTCCATCTTATATACGATCATTTTTAATGAAATATATATATAATTAAAATAATTCTGTTTAATATAGATGAATTGTATTCAAATTTAAATTTAATTAACTCATTAAAGTTCTAAATAACAATTATAAAGTGGAAAATATATGAAGGGTACGGTGAAGAAAACATGTGAATGGCATGAAACAGGGGAAAAAATCTTAAAATCTGTAGGGATGAATTAATCACATTTTAAAAGTAAATAAACGTTTACTTTGCCATAAACAGACGGGTATTCATAAGACATAGGACTTTCATTGATCTAGATCGAGCTGGGTTGGTCTACTTACGGAATAAAACTCTCTGGAGATAAATTTATTTCAATTAATAATATTCAAATCTAAAATTTTATTTAAAAAAAAAGAAATACCAAACTATTTTAACCAATTAGCATAGGATAGCAAATCAACGCTATGAGTGTGTGTTTTCTCAAAAGTATTCAGCAGACCGACCAATTTCCGTCCTCGAGGGCAATACTGAGGAATATTTCGAAGCAATATTGAATTTGTGCACGTGCGGTCAGCCACGGCTTCCGTTTGAACATCGACGGGGAAGCGCCCATGTTGCTTAGCCACCATTGATATATACGATCTCACATCGATTAAATAAAGAAAAAGTTGTAGGCTTATAAGAAAATTTAGTACCACCACCTGTTAGCTTAAGTTTTTAAGTGTAAATGGGTGCAATCCCTTATGAGCACACAATGAATTTAATATGGTATCAGAATTAGTGGGCTCGCATCTTGCCCGACCCAAGTCCAGAAGGAAAAATGCTAAGCTCATAGATGGTTATTGAGAACAAGTGTTTAATGACACATGGCAAAGTGGACCACGTTTCCACGTGAAAACGGATGTTAAGATATGCTATCTCACATCGATTAAATGAAGAAAAAGTCATGGGATTATAAAAAATTTAGGTACCACTACTTATCAGATTAAATTTTTAAGTAAAAATGAGCATGATATTTTATGAACTCATAACGAATTTAACATCCACCGTATACATCACGTTTGCCACTTAAAACCAAATCATGGAATACGTTTGAATGGTCCAACGTCGTATTTCCATCACTTTCACCATTTTAAAATTAAATATAAAGTGTAAGAGGGTAAAGATATAAAGGGATAAATGTGGCAGGCCACGGGGTCAAAACCACAAATGCAATTTTATTGTAATATGTGATTCAATGAATGATATAAAGAGATTCACTTATAGGGATGGCATAACATAAATTTTGAAATCAAATAATCATGAAATATTTAAATAAAATGTAAAATATTTTAAGAATTTCAACTGCATAATATCTTTATAATCTAAAATTTATTTTTGCAATAAGGATAAAATTAAATCTCTAACACTCCATCTCAAAATAATCATGTAGTATGACAAGATAATATCTTTAATCTCATTCTTTAATGGTATAACTTTGATTAAACTCTGAAATAACCGTTCGTGCCCATTTTATATACAATAAATGAAAGTAACATTTTGATAATGTAAACTAAGTAATTTATTTAATATTTATAATCTAATTTGCTAATAAGGACAAAATCAAATATGCAACAACCTCGTTTAACTTCACTGCAATAAAAGGCAATACAATCCCCATATCTTCTTCTGCTTCAAATCTCCAACAACCCTCTTTAGCTTCACTGCTATAAAATCCAATACACTCCCCATCTCTTCTACTACTATCAAATACGTTTACTTGAGAACCGTAGCTTGTACTTCTAAAACGACATTACGATCATGGCCAAGTCATCTGGTCTCTTCTTCTTCTTCTTCTTCCTCCTCCCCCTTCTGCTTTCTTTCTGGTCATCCTTCACTGAGGCACGTCCCTTTAACTTCAAGAAGGACAGTCCCCGGTGCAGCAATATTCTTGAGCGTCACAACGGTGCTTTCGGTGGCTTAGCTCCGGGAGCCATCAAGCAGTCAGGTCCGAGGCCGGTTGAAGGCAACGAATTTGTGGATTTCAAAACTTACGGGCGTGGAAGGATGATGAAGGAAGGACCGAGCCCGCCGGGTCAGGGGCACTGAGTTCTAGTCTTAATGTCCATTTTCGTGCAAACCTCCATTTAGATAAGAGCATTAAACAGTGAAGACCCGTGTCCGGATCAGGGACACTGAGTTCTAGTCTTAATGTGGATCTTCATTTTAAATGACCTATTTAATTATGAACTTTGTGTCGATTTCACATTTTATTACGAACATCCGAATTTGTATAAAATTAACACTAACTTTACAATTTCTCCAACATCCACCGTATTGGACAATTTATGTTTCCAAGGTTGAGCATTCTGTCCAAAACATATGAAAAGAATAAAATGCCCCTTGTTTAAGCCACTAAAATATGAAAACGCCCTCTTCTCTTTGCACTAAAATGTACAGCGCTTGTAACCATCATTTTTCCGCGAGCATTCGAATCACGGCCAAGTGAATAGAAGGTTAATTGGCGCACCAAGCTCTAAACCACGACTGTGAAGCACGCACAACCTCAAGAAGCTTGGTAGAGCACTCCGTTGCTCGTCTAGATGTTTGAGGGATGAGCAACGCATGGAGGGAAAACAAACGTTTCAAAGTCCACAGAGAATCAACCATATGATGCCATTTCAAGCAATAACATTAATGAGTTTCGAATGCGTAAAAAGTATTGATGGTGGTATAAGCGCAGCTTTTCAAGGTTCGTAGTGGGCAGCTCATACCTATAATAAATCAAATGTGTTGATGAAATAAAGTGGCATGGATGATACCAAGGATATGCCAGCTGAATCATCTGCGGTAACAAATTTTTAGTCAAATGAAATCGCAATATTCAAGCAACAAAAGAGGAAAACACGGTATCCAGCGAAGCGAAAACTGCAGAGCATGCCTGCTGTCATATATCTAAGATTGGGTCTTAGATTTGACTGTTCTATTAATTAAGCGAATAGTACGACGTATCTGCTACTGTCGGGAAAACTTCACGGTACAAAATTTGTATAAATTAGTGGTATTGGTGGCTGTGGGTTATTTTTTAATTTGTACAATTAATTATCAACGGTTTAATTAATTTATTGGATGGAACTGTAGTTAAACCGCAAATACTCCATCACTAATCTGAACTAACAAAAATATTCGAGCAGACCGACCAATGTTGGGCCCAAAATCAGAAGCAAAAGTCAAGGCAGAAATTGGAAGCTCCATGAATGGGGCCAGGAGAGGTCCCCACAAGATCGAGGAAGTGCAAAAGTAGTCAACAAGCTCGGGAGAGAGAGTTGTGGACTTAGCCATGCTAGTTTCCACCGACCCATGCCAAGTCTGATCCTAGCCCGGCTCGGGTCGATAGAGTTGGGCTATCAAGGACACTGTGTCTTCGTTTATGTTTTACCGAACATGGGTGTAACTTGGATGTCTTTGCTTAATAAAGGCACATGAAGACGGCATGTCCCACAGAGAATATACACAGGTGCAAGGAATTTCCAAAGTGGACAGGAACAAGATCAGGATATTGTTGGCAATAGTGGGACCTGGGAACTTAATGGCGAGTCCAACATATTCAAAAAGTTAAGTGTGGATTTTCAAGATCCAGAGTACATATGCACATTTCGTTCCACAACTTGTGCCCTTCATTAATGGGAAAAGAGAGAGCGTGGGTGGCTAACTACATTGCGATGTTTGAAACGTCTGTGACTCCCGTGCTATTTTCCTGGGAAAATGTTCAACCAATGTCATAAATCGGAAGCTTCAAGATTGGAATCAAACGCTGTTTCCTCTCACCATTTGACCCTGGAAAATGTCGGAGCTATCCCGTGACCATCTGATAAAAAGCCGGTTTGAATTGTCTCGTTTTGCTATTGACCAGAAATCGGGAATTTGAAATTTTGGTCATAAAATTTTTTTTTTCTCGGGGTGGGTGGGCGGGGTGAGGTTAATGATCATAATGTGGGTGTCTGTAGCAAAACTGATAATTGCTAAAATTTTGTCATAAGAAAAAAATGAGTCCATGTATCTCTAGATTTGAGATAAAAGATTTGAACAGAAATCATGAAAGGCTTTGCTTATGGGAATCAAACCAAAAAGGTTATATGATCAAGGATGATAATATTATTTGAAATCAAGAATCTATTAATTTTAGGTATATGGTAATATCACAACATAAACTGCTTTATTTTAAATGAAAAAATTAGCCACTGAAATTGAAAATAATTACTTTACATCATAAAAGAAAGATGGTGTGTTGATTGTAATTTTATTACATGTCTACGAAAAAATATGTATCAATATCAATTGATTAATATAGGTTGGTTTATATGCAATTTTTTTCTTAAATAAAATGATGGATTTTGGTTTTATAAATAGAAGAAAGTTGATATAAATTAAAATATACTCATTAGTAGAATAATATGCATTCACATGTTTCCCCCTTGAGAGGGTGATATTGAGGAATATTTGGAAGCAATATTGAATTTGTGCACATGCGGTCGGCCATGGCTTCCACTAATTTGAACGTCGACGGGGGAAGCTCCCGTGCTGCTTCCCCACCATATACATCACGTTTGCCAGCTAAACCAAATCTTGCCGTACGTTTGAATGGTCCAACTTTGTATTTCCATCACTTCCACCTTCTTTAGCTTCACTGCTATAAAAGCCAGTGCACTTCCTCTATCCTCTCGATCTGCTTCAAGATTGTCCAGAACCACGGCTTCTAGGTAGGCATATATCCAGTACTTTCAAAACATCGACATTACTGTCATGGCCAAGTCCTTCGGTTTCTTCTTCTTCTTCTTCTTCTTCTTCTTCCTCCCCATCCTCCTCCTCCTCGTCCTCCCGCTCTCTTTCAGGCCGTCCTTCACCGAAGCACGGCCCTTCAGCATCATGAAGGACCATCCCCGGGGCGGCAGTGTTCTCGAATATCACGAGGGTTTTTTCAATGGCCTAGCACTGCGAGCCATCAAGCAGTCGGGTCCGAGCCCGGGTGACGGGAACAAGTTCGTGGATTTCCGAACGCACGGACTTGGAGGGATGAAGGATGGAGGTCCGAGCCCGGGTCAGGGACACTGAGCTGTACAACTCGTGTCCGTTTCATTTCAATAACGCTGTCTTGGTCAGTGTCCGCAACTGCTTATCCATACCCGTTCTTTGATACTTTTCTTTTTTCTCCCCAGGCGAATTCAGCGTTATACTCTTGCTGCTCCACGTACACATACAAAATATACACACACATTTATATTGGTCGCAATAAGTGTTAAGGTCTCCTTATAGTTATGATCTTAATGTAATTATATTATGTTGTCAATTGCTATATTGGACATAAAAATGCTAAATACTCAATTTCTTTTTCTGAAATTTGAGTATTTTTCCTTGATTCATGAATAAACATAGAAAGTTGTCATGAAGGAAAAGATTTAATTTATCAAACTGTTAAACAATTTCTCGAATCTGCTGAAAGCACGAGCATGTTATACCTAGTAACGAACCGATACGGTGATCACCGGGTCGAATCCGAAAACTACTACAGGCCGTTGGATACATACAACCAGTAACCGTCCTGTTCTAGGTAAAATTAAAAGTAAAAAACATTAATTAATTCACTGAGCTGAAAAGTCATCGAACTCCTTGACTCGTCATATAATTAATTCATGGCTCCTTGTCCGTGGAATCTCCTCCATCAAATCTTCATTTGATTTTTTTTTTTAATCCGTTAGCTTCGCCGTTAAGCCTTTCATGGAAAAATCGGGTGGGATTGCATCATCTGATGGTTTCAACAAGAACTTTCCACTTGAAAGAGGCTCTAGCTGGCATGCTATCTATTTATTCATGTGGAAGAAAGTGACCCCTCACGGTCACTGAAACAGGATTTAATGCCGTGTTCGGTGAACTCGAGGCCTGAATTTTTCTGCGGGGGAAATGGAACACGGGCCTAAGCATCATCAAGGACACGCACATTAGCGGCTTCCATTTGTTTGGTTTCCCGCTGGAGCTTTGATCGAGTCACAACTGTTACGGTCGGAGTGATCGACCCAAATGAAGATAAAGCATGTCTAATAATGAGAATTAAGTTCCACTGTTCTGCGCAATTCCATGTAATCAGTGATCATCGTGCAAAGCGAGATGACATTCTGTTCCACCATGAGCTTGTCTCCTGCAATTGATCTCGCATTCCTTCGTCTGCTTCCCACAGAAATATTGCTCTTGCTGATCTTCGTTATCAGATTATGCTGCAACTTAGACTTGTTTGCCAGTCAACTTCCTTCGTTTCTCTTCTTGTGGTTATGGGCCCAAGGCAGTGATCAAGTCGAGTAAAATAAGAAGAGTTTCCTTGGGTTACAAGTCAGAGGGGCCCATTTAAGTGTTTTTAGAGTTCCCAGGTTGATGGATGCCACAAATTGATTCATTCATCCATGGCCACTAGTAGCAAGTTTCAAAGTCCGATTGATAACTTTGCGAGTCCGCATCGTACATTTCATAAATTGGTCGGATACCCTCCCGAATAAATATAACAGACCGAGCAACCAACACCTCCAATGGTGGAGAGTTCCGATCTTCAGTTAAGCAGATCTTTTTTCTCACGGCCAGATGGCCCAGATCCAAGTCGGAGACATTGCTGCTCTACCCATGCAACATCTACACACTATTTTACTGCTCTTCTGATTTCAAATTCAGTGTGAAACGATCAAGAACTGACTAATATTCTCAATACAAGGTTTCAAAGGTTCAGTGATTCAGACGAAATGGGACTGATACTTTGTGTTCTGAGGTGCGTGTTTAGCTGAATGCTATTGCTTTGGTCAACTTGTTTGCTTTCATATCATATCCAAAACAAGCTCTTAACCTCCAATCAGAAAACCCAGATCGAGGGAGAAAGAACGTTTAACCAATACGAAAGGTGTTTCCTTTTTCCACCAGCTTTCGAAATTCAGTATTTCTTTTTTGGGTGGGGGTCTCTTTTTCTTTCTGATTGGAATGTTGCTTCTGTTCCAAACAAAGGGCCGAGGGAGATTGACAGACGAGAACAGAACAGATCAGATCAGATCAGATCCCATGAAAAAGTCTGCATTTTTCCCTCCACTTTCGGAACGAAGGAGCTTCGTCTTCTTCCTGTTCTTGGACCCCCCCTCTCTCTCTCTCGATCTAGAAACTGTACATCGGCCATGGCTGTTTTTATTATTCTTCTTCCCTACAGACGAAGGAAAAAAGCCAGAGCTTTCGTTTTTTCCCGTGGACTTACCACTAAACTGACCCCGTTCTCCATCATCGTCACTGCCCGAGAGATTGCATTCTAAGATCTTTTAACGTGGACATAATTACAAATTTCTGTCTCTCTCTACTCGATCTTGCCGATCCCGATTCGGCTGACAACGGCGTTCCTGATGCCCTCAGCTGCCGCCGCCTGCGAGCACATACCCATCGCTGTACCGCCTTGGCCCAGTCCCGCCATGTAGGTCCTGACCTCTGCCCTTATCATCTCCTGCATCACCGCCATAAACTCCTCGCTGAACGGTGTGAACCCGGCTTTCCTCCCCTCGAAGGCCGCAGGAACGGGTGCTGGCGGCAGCGATGTCGCTGGAGCTGGCATCAGAGGGATCTTTCTGGCCCCGGACAGAACCTGCTCGGTCACTGCCGGTTGAACCAACCCGGGTTGGGTTAACTCGAGTACCGGCGGCTGAATCAGCTCAGGCGCTGTGGGCGGCTTTGGCTCGCGCCGTGGAGACGCCTCTACCGACTCGGATCCAGGGAGGGAGAGGCTGAGCAAGGTCGTCGGGTCGTCGGAGGTCGACGAAGACGTTTCAGGGACAGCAGAAAAGGCAGCGCACAAGGGTCCCCCAGCAGGGTTTATCAATGGCGCGTTAGAGTCGCTAGTACCGGATGATCTAGCCGGGCTAGCGGAACGCTTGAGTGGCCTCTCATCGAAGCTACAATCATAGGCCCGACCGTCGGCCTTGCCACCATCCTCAACCCCAGAGGAGCACTTGCGCTTGAGGGTGGAGTTCCAATGGTTCTTGATGGCGTTGTCGGTGCGGCCAGAGAGGAAGCGGGCTATGGTAGCCCACTTGTTGCCGAAGCGGGCATGGGCCCGGACAATCATCTCATCCTCCTCGGGGGTGAAGGCGCGGTGCTCCACCTGGGGGCTGAGCTGGTTGCACCACCGGAGACGGCAGCTCTTCCCGGAGCGACCGGGGATGGAGCGGCTGATGAGGGACCAGTTCCGGGGGCCGTGCTTCTGGACCAGCCTCCTCAGGGCCTCGTCCTCCTCGGGGATCCACGGGCCCTTGATCCGATCCGCATCTTTCCGATTGACCAACATGATTCAGGCGAGTATAAAACACAAACCGACCACCGGAAGATGAAGATTTCTCCCTTGTTATCGTGTTCTGATATTTCTGAGCTTTTTCCTTTTCCTCTGTGGGAGTCTGGGTGGGGTTGGGCTTCGATGGAAGGTTTGGTTATATACGAGGAAGAAAGAGGAGGAGACTTGAGGCGGAGGCAGTTAAGGGGGTTAGTATACGTAGGGTTAAGCTGACAGGTAACAGATAGAGGCTCTAAGGCAGTTCAAATTATTATACTCCCATAAGGTCATTGCCGTGTGGAATTTAAAAAAAATTTACAGTCGTTAATGTTTTCCGACGTTGCCCGAGCTTCATTTTTCGAAGATAAGCAGTACTAACTGACCCATCGGTCCAAGTCCAACCCGTCATACCCGCTTGAACGAATTTTGCTAGATCAGGTAACATCGAGTTTACGGATGATGTGGGGGATTTCGAGTCTCAGTCGGTTAGAGGTGCGCTGCGCTTGGGATACAGCTGTATGGAGTACACGCGTCGGGCAATGAGTAGCACTGATTTGCACAAGTTTTACACTCACGTCTTCAAAAATCCCCATTAGCTTTTCCTTTTTCTTTGCCTTTTCCTTCTTCGGGGAAAGCGACTCTGGAGGCGAGGAGCGTCTACTTCACGCTCCCTCCCCCCACAATTTCACTGCGTCCTCTCATTATTGTGGCGCCAGCCAGCAGTTGATTGCTCTCCTTTCCACTAATACAATTCTATGTTTAGAATAATTTTATTTTTTAAAATAGATGGTCGGAGCAATTTAAAATTTCCCTCTTAAATTATGTATTGTATTAGAAGTTTATAAAAAAAATAAGAAATGATTACTGAAAACTGATTTTACTCATTAGTATAAAATAGTGAATATCAGATCATGCATAATTGCTCTTTTTAGCTTTATTTTTCAGTTGAATTTTGAGACACATTCATTGCAAGTGCGCGTGGGGATGCGTCACCATCTCGTAGTTCTTGAAGTTATCGGAACAGTAACACTTACCATAACCATAGTCGTGCGCGCGCGATCAATAAAAATCTGAACTCATCATAAGAATAAAATAAAAAAAAATAAATTGAGAAGATAATAACGGTTGGCTAAGGATCTTGATTGGAGATGAGGTGAGTCTTGACTTTGACTGCAGACTCCAGCCTGTCAAGCATTATCTTCGTGTTCGATACTCTCTCTCTCTCTCTCTCTCTCTTTTACCCCTGTTTTATTATATTTAATATTTTTTAAAAAAATAGCAAACGGCAGAAGGGAATTGCTGACGTGGCGTAAAACGACAAGAGCGGTCGACGGATCGCGAGGCGAATCATGACTTGCTTTCCTGTCAAACACTCCCTCCAGCCTGTAAATGGCCCTGCCCAGCGCCTAACGGCCTATCCCAACCGCCACCTGTCGGTTCAGCCCGTCCCAGACCTCCCCCAGGCCCCAACCTACAATTAGCGTCACATACTCTCCACCGCCCACGGGAAAAAAAATGTAGAAAATAAAGTCGGACATATGTTGATGAGGTAGCAACACAAAGTATACCACTCTAAAGTCTCATATCGTTGATCTCGGGAAAGTTTTGACAATACCAATTAAAATCGAATGCTGATTTTTCAGTTATAAAAAGAGACTACGTGCACCGCGGTCACGATAGCGTATCATAATCAATTTGTAATATTTTTTTGGACTGGTGACCGGGAGGGAACCGTTGAGCCTTTGAATTCATGCACACGCTCCAACGCCAAAGGGGCTTTCGGGGGACCTTCCTGGGGACAAAGGCTGAAGACGACACTGTTAAGCAACGAGCAAAAATTAAATTTATGTGATTTAATTAATCGGACAGGATTATATATATTTAATAGCAGGGAAATATATATATATTCCAATAAAAAATTGGCGGTTGAGAGTATTAAATGAGATACGTGTCCGTATCGGAGATTCTGTTACTCTGTACGACGCACCCACCTTGCCTAATCGTTGCCGTTTGGCGATGGGCTCTGCTGAATTGCTTTCGGTAAAAACCCGGATGACGGGGATTTTCACTTTTGAGACTATAAAATTCAAGGCAGCGTATGCATTCTTTTTAAATTTTAAAAAGTCTAAAATAAAAAAAAATTATAAGAGGTGTAAATATAATTTTTTTTATTAATCCTTATTTAACAAGTTTATTATATAATATATAGTGTATATTTAATCGAAGGCGGTCGGCAGTCCACGAGTCAGAAAGAACTGAAGTAGGTATGGGCAAAAAGAGGTTCTACTGAAAAAATAATTTAAATTTAAATCTTTCTCTATTTAACCTTATTTATTTTATTTATGATATTACTATATTCAATTAAAACAGCATTTGTTTTCTGAAATAATCCAAATTCTTGGCTAAATTATTCTTCTGAAAAATTGGGAATATCAATTTTCTTTTTTTTTTTTGTGGCCACAGAACAGACACGCGTGCATCGATGTCTATCTCTGCATTCTCGGAACATCGACGAGCACGTGAAACATTAAGAGGGCGGTGGAGCCGTGCAAATATCGATTCGAGCAAAACAAAACGGCTCGGTTGCATGTATGAAATCCTACGGCATGGTTACAATGCAATCTTTAACTCCGAACTTGGAAATTCCTGAAAATTTCACATATTTTTCTGCATATCATCGCATTCAAGCAGGCAAGATTGAATCTTAAACAGTGAACCATTAATACTAACCGCTGAATATCACCATCAGTTTGGTGGGCGATGCGAGAACAAGTCAAAGTCAACGTAGTAAGTTACACCCCCGCCCCCCGGTCTCCGAAGTAAATGCCGTTGAATTGTTCAAAAGAAGGCAGGTTTTCCCGGACATTAGCTTGTGTTTTGATATATATATATATATATATACACAATTTTTTTTTTTTTTTGCTGAATGATATATTTCCTTTTTTTTTTACAGAATGCACCGTTTCGACAATCAGCCTCGCCGAGTCGGTCCAAATATGTGTCGGCGACCTGAATTAGGAGGCGTTGGCCGCTGACGGGTGAATGAGCCGCACTCCCCCGACGTACATTTTCAAATTTATCATGAATCATCCTCTCTGTTAAAAGTAATTAGTACTGTATCAGCTTTGTAACGGTTACCGGGGGTCAGTTGTCGGGGAGCCCCACTCCCCTTCGTCGCCTTAATTAACCACTAAAAAATTCCTTTTAAAAAATATATATATATATTGTTAATCTTATCGTCAACCGTCAGGGGGCACGTGCGGGAGAGAACATTATCACGTGCTTGCGCCTCTCGAAGAGGAGACACACGTGCGAGCTGCATCCCCCCAGAGCAGCAGGAGAATTTTCAGTGATGACATAAATATAAACAATATCAGGCCCTTTTTAGCAAATAAAGCCGGAGGACAACGTGGTAAATTACAAAAAGAAAAAGTAATGCAGGGATACACATCCGTCAAATCGGTATGGCCACATGGATAAGAGTGCTTGCTATTGGAGTCACGTGATGGGAAGGATCGTGGGAGTTTCCTCCCTGGTTCTTCGACTCGGGTGCCCGAATAATCGGATCCGGGTTGAAGGGCAAAAGTACCGAAAAAACCATCAGTTCTATCTTCTAGAAAATTGCAGTTGCCTCCCCAAACTATTATCTTCTTGATTATTTGTGTTCAAAACACATAATGTTGGCGCATAAGATGTATATGTATATATGAATATGAGCCATACGATAAGGGATTCCGTATCGACCAATTATCGGCCAACGGAGAAAATATCTCAATCAATAGCAATGTTGACAATTACCCTATACGTCAAATGCTGGCCAATATAGAAAGATCTTCTCGACAACCAGCTTTCATCGTACGGATGAACGGGAGGCCACGAATTGGAAAGTGGTCCGTCTGGGCCAAGAGTTACTGACACTAAATAATTCGCAAGTGGGAAAACGTGCTGGAATCGGGAGCCGTCCCTCCACTCGCTACACTGGACGCGTGGACCGTACATGGAACCGCAAACGCAGGGCAATGGCCATCGGTGTCCAAGCTCAGACGGGGGCCGCGGCGCTGCCACTCAGGCCCGGCAGCGTACCACGTCATCCAGCCCCATTCGAAGCCCGGCTCCACATTCGCCTGTCCTCGTGGCGATTGCATCGTAGCTGCGGGCCCCAAGTATCGTCGTTTCTGTGGTTGGATGGACTTTAACCTGCGGGTTTTGACAAGAATATCTACGATGCTAGTATACTATATTATATTACTTTTACATTTTTTCCTTTTTTTATTTTTTCATTAATTTCATCGAAAGTTAATTATAAGCAAACAATAATCAGGAAAATAAAGGAAGAAGAATTGATAACGACCAGAAAGATAGAATTTTGTAATTGATTTCATGATTTATACGTTGTTTCTCTAATTTTGTATCGGTTAAATTTATATTTGTTAACTACAATTTTTTAAAATTTATATAATAAGGAACCTATACTACAAGGAAATCTCGCCGGATCTTCTGGAAATTTTTAATCCCTATAGGATACATGGATCTAAGTGAACATGATCCTGGCTAGATCAACACAGAAATTTGATAATGAATCAATCCCAAAAAAAACTAAGAATTTAACATGAATTACGCCTTTAATTAACAATGTATTAATATATATATATTACAAAAAAAGATTGACTTGTCACACTCACAAACCACCGAAACAACCGTTTGAGCCACCGGTCTGGTAATTCAAAGGGAGTGATACCGTGTGTATCCGTTCTCATGATATGATAATAATAATAATGATAATAATAATAATAATAATAATAATAATAATAATAATAAGCGAATAAAAATTCCCCTGCCAGAAGAGAAAATTCTATTATATTATCTGACCAGACTCAGATAATTGAGGGCTGCTGTCGGCTTTTAAACCGTCAATGTGGGGGTGGGGATAAGTCCTCCGCACCATGCCAGCTAGAGTGCACCGGGGCCGTGTCTGTCGTTTAGTCATTAAATTTAAGCGATTGCATGGGGATTCGTTAATTGGGGAATCAGCGTCCTGCATCCATCCCCGTCTCCCACGATCCCCCCTATCGTACGTATGTCCCCCCCGCCCGCCGTGTGTGCTGTCCTTTCCGCTCTTTGCCCCGTGCATGCATACACGTACACATTAATAATCAATCGAAAGCAAATACTTGCACGCTGTGTACGGTCGATCCGGTGAAAAATAGATAATATACCGTACATCAAATTTATTATTTAAAATTTTTAAAAGATTAATGACGTAATTAAGTTATATAATATACTATTTAATAGATTAATTAAATATATCATAGATATAAAAAAATAATAAGTATTTACACTAGCTCCAATGCAATAATTCAAGTTTCACTACACATTAAATTAACTAACGTGTTGTGGTGGTTTGATTAAAAATAATTTGATTTATTTTTATTTTAAACTAGTTAAATAAAATTATAAAAAAATTTCGATAGAGTATGGGCTCTTACTTAACGACTAATTAAAGTGAGCGGTGAACAATATCGCATGGCCAAAAAGGCAGCATTGGGTAACATTCGAAATTTGGTAATGTGATTCGAGGAAATGGTACATAAAAGAGGGATCCGTAAATTTGTATAAGGGGTTAAAAAAATAATATCAGTAATGATAATTTATGATTATGAACATTTTGATAATTAAGTAAAATATAATTATTGAATTTATATATAACTTCACAATTTTTTTAAAAAAAAATTTGTAAGCAACGGTGAGCCCTCTGTGGCGATTGTTGTGAGAGTTCAACATCCATGGCCGTACACACGTATCTCATAGGACCTTATTGGGATAGTATGTGTTTGTCTCTGTCGGTGCTCTGATATATAAAGGCTAATCCTTGGCGTGTCATTCACAGACTGATCTCATGCCTCCCGATCGTACAACAGTTTACCAAAAATGCGCTTCATTTTTGTTGATGGTCATGGCCGAGGATTAGGATTAACCTTCCCCCTTAGATCAGCGATTACTCAATCGCGTCTACCATTAGATGAGAGAACACACAGTACCCGTCTCGTGTTAGAAGACGGGGGGGCGATTTTCTCGCAACAGTACCGGGAGAACTCTTGTCAGTGAAGTGATCAAGATGAAGCTGTCGTGGATCGAGAAGAACCCTGTTGTTGATCAGTGAACTTTTAAGTCTCCCTTCTCCTCCCTTGGTTCTTTCTCACTTTTCTTTTGATTGGTCGATTACCATATTGTGCCACCACCATGGCGTTGGATAAAATTATGATGCCAAGCTTCAAAGTTCATAACTAATATGAAAATCTTAAGGGGAAAAAAGGGGGTAACCTAAAGTATTTATATTGTTGATCGGCAAGTTGATTTTGTTAGCAATATGTTGCTCAGATTCCATCTAAGCTTTCAACTTTGCCGAATGGGCATTTTTGGGTGTCTTTTGCTTTTCAAGGGCAGAAAAGAAGTGAGCGGTTCTATTAATTGAAGTGAAGCTCTGATGCATGCGCATGAATTAGTGGCAATCTTGGACTTCTTCCCTTTCGGAAAGCTTACATGTAATATATATATATACATACATATATATTGATTCATATATATATATATATAGTATAGGAAAAAATCATTCCAATAATAAATTTTCTTAATTCATCCTACTTGAATCTAGAATTTTAATTAACGAGAGAATGTACTGATCATTTCAACTATGCTCATCTTGGTATTATTGTGATTTATACATTCCGGCCATAAAATGTTACCTACTCCAAAAACCTCTCCCTCATTTGGGGGTTGGGCGGGGCTCATCTCCATGCTAGTTCTAATAAATTGGGTATCTATAATCCTATTTTTCATTCAGTTGCATTTTGCTATATTATTAGATGAGAGATCAACATGAATAGATTGAAATACTTTTACATTTTTTACTTTTAATTAATATGTCAAGTTTAAATTTTATAAATAAAAATAATTTATGTGGGAGCTTAATAGGTCGATTAGGTTCGAATATGAATTAATCAAATCCAATAACTTTTAAATACATAATTATTTTGTATTTTAAAAAATGATTATCGGACCAAATGGTGCTAATGTATTTAGTTATCCATCTAGAATGATATATATATATATATATCTATATAAAAGAATATATTATTACATAACACTCATTCGCTTGCCACATGGATACTTTTTTCTTTTTGGCGAGATATTATACGGATATTTTTATTCAGTGTGCCTCTGCGCGCTGCATTTGAGATGATACAGACAGCATTCAATGTGCACTTATTTACATTTATTGTGACAAATCATAGCTAATTTCAACAATCATAAATTCATTAAACTCAATTATTATTACGCATAGATCCCATCGAGCATATGCTTTAGTTAAGCAGCAATCAGTGCACCCAATCATCAGTCCTAAGGGTATAATACATGTAAAAAAAAATGCTTAATAAGGAGAACCTGATTTTGGTATAATAGCATAATTCTAAGCTCAGGATGGAGAAAATTTAAACTAGGCTCATACTTACGTAACTCATTGTATTCTTCAGACACTCTTTTCTTCGCATGCTTCCTAAATTGATATGCCCTCTTATATCTCGATCAGAAATTGGTAAATCCTTCCCAGATGAACTCTTGCCTACAGTGTCATCATATGATACTGACATTTATTAAAAATGCCCTCGAAGGTTGTGAAGATTACAGCACGTGCATTATAAATAGTTGGGAGAGGACGACAGAACTTTACATGCGTAATGTGAAATCACACAAGTGTTTTTTACGAGTGAGATGATCGACATTAAGTAGTGTTCCAATTCCACATTCATGCATGTGAATCGAATCGTGGCTTCCACTTTCAGTATTTTCCACATTTCTTAATCAGTTGGGCAGGTCCGTGTCCATAATCCATCCTACTTTTTCCTCTTCCCAGTGGTTAGGTCATGGGTCACTGTTTTCCTTTCCCCCGGCTTGCATCATACCCTACCCGTAAAATTAGCTAACCTTAATTAAGTATAGTTCGAATCCAAATAATCCACTAAAAAATACGTAATTTTTAATATGAAATATTTTTTTAAAAATTTAAATACAGTTTCTTATATATTAAAAATATACTATTAATTCTTGAATATGAGGTAACTGATTTAATGGGCTGAAGTGGCAATTTTTTTTGGGGGTGGGTTGATGTGATGTGTTGGTTGCTAATAATGGTTTCAAAGTTTTCGGCTAGATCGCATCCAAAAGCGGTCTATCAAGTGGCAAGATTAATTATGACCAATTGCCATTCGTTATTCGGATGGAAACCTTAACCAATCATCCTCCTTGATTTAGCTTTGGTAGCAAACTTCCATGCCAAAATGGACCAAGATAAACCTACACCCAGGACCAAGATCTTCCATCACGTTTTTTATTTTTCATGCTCTTGGATACCTAACATACGAATGAATCGCAAGGAATAACGGTCCCATAAGCCACCCGGCGAGATGTATCCTCGGCCGGTGCCGCTGCACGCCGAACCGCCACTGCCCCCGGTCTCTCCCATCGTCTCCCCATCTGCTTTGACCCATCTCGCCTGTCTTGTGCCACCATCCTCATACCATAATATCTGGACCCTTAATTTCCTCGACCATAATTGAGGCAGTAACTTTTAGGAAGGTGCATTTTTCCTTACATTTCATGTATAACCATTTTCAAAGTAGGTCAAGACCAACTAATTTGCTTTTGTCTCCCATGTCATCCAATCACAAGAAAAAGCAAAGGAGAAAAAAAAAAAACAACCAAAGGAAATATTTTTTTAAAACTATAATCATTATTAGAATTTATAGGTATATCTACCGAAGAACTACAGGAGTGCCCAAAGCCTGAGGTTCCATGGACATCATACGGCGTTGTCGTCATGAGATATTCTAAAATTATCATTAGAATTTTTAGATGTATCGCATGTCTAGTAGCTAAGAGCCGAACACTTATCTGACATTGATTCGTCGTACGCTTGAAATATACATATGAAGAACATGCTAGGAGCCAGGAGGCACACAGATGCAACAACTGAAGTTTGTTTGTTTGCTTTTGCTCTTTTTTTTTTCTGTTATAGTATAGAAAATTAACTCACCTTAATTACCGGAAAAATTAACTTATTTTTAGTGGCCTTCATTTTTTAGCTAATTATTTGTTATAACATTTTCCGGATGGTTTGGTTGGTTGCTTGTGGTTATCGGTATTCCCATCACTATCTAGACAGTGACTATCAACTGTCAAGCACTTCAACTGTTCTAGTATTTTATTTCTCCACTTTCTCCATATATATATATATATATCATAATAATCTAATAGTAGAATAAATAACTAATATATACCGATTTATATGATTCAATATAATCTTTTTAGGAAAATAAAATCCTACTTTTAAAATTTTAAATAAAAAAAATTATTAATTAAGAGAATTTAACTCCACTACTACTAACTTATAGTGGTAGGAGACCATTAAGTCTTCAAATATAGAAAAGTTGGAATATTGGCACTCATTATGAATGATAGTGTGATCTGTATGCATGGACATGTCAAAACCAGTCATCATCAATTGAAAAAGTGGGGGTGTCAGCATCTGGTTGAATTGGCTGGCATTAACAATATAGCCTCCCTATCACCAGACTTCACCTATTATCCTATATTTCTAGATTTATCTTTATATTCCATGAAGTAGCTGGTGACATACATATACAAATATATGTGTGTGTGTATATATATAATAGACCTCAGATCTGTACATACAAAAAATGGGGCTATAGAAATATGTATGATTTGTTTCAGTTTGGTAGTCTATGTTGCAGCCATCATGCCATATGCCTTTGTATTTTATTGAATACATCATCAGGCAGATTGCAGTTTAACTGCTTTCGCGCCTTGATCGATAGCCTCTTCCTCTCACTCTGAGTGCACAGGGGCGATCGTAACCATCGATTGGGAGTTGGAGATCTAGCAAGGTCATGGTGAGACCATGAGTAATGGTTGTGGCTCGATTTAGGAGCTTCCTTTTGGGTTTGGGAACTGGGAGATCACTATCACCCACGCTCAGAGGCGGGGATTGGGCCCACAATAGGAAACGAGTAGTGGACCCAAAGAGCTGAAAGGGTTCCAGGCCCATTACGGGCCCATGGGTCCCCAATCGTAAGCCCAATCAGTCAGGACGAGCGCAACGTCCCCATTTTTTGAATCGCACGGGGTTGCCGCTCCTCTCTCATTTCAAACTCGCGTCTCCATCTCCCCTCTAGAAACTGAAGGTAGATTTCTCGCTCTCTCTCTCTAGAACCAGAAGCGAACCAAGGCGCTTTGAGATGGCAGCGAGCATCGGGATGATGGATTCAGCATACTTCGTCGGAAGATCCGAGATCCTCGCCTGGATTAACTTCACACTCCAACTCAATCTCTCCAAGGTCGAAGAGGTTTGTGCTCTGAGCAGCCCCAAACCTCTGCTTGATAATTTCGTTTCGTTTGCGAAGAGACCGCCCAAATCCACAGAGACTCGTAAGTTATTCGTGTTCTTCAGGCATGTTCTGGCGCAGTACACTGCCAGCTGATGGACGCAGTGCATCCTGGGATCGTGCCGATGCACAAGGTGAACTTCGACGCAAAGAGCGAGTACGAGATGATTCAGAATTACAAGGTCCTCCAAGACGTGTTCAACAAGCTCAAGATCACCAAGGTTTTGCTCTATTGATTTCGTCCTGATTGATTGTGAGATTCCCTTGTGCCCTTGTTTCGGATTGGTTTGATTTTTCGCGTATGGTTTTACGTGAGATCTCAGCACATTGAAGTGAACAAGCTTGTGAAGGGGAGGCCGCTGGATAATTTGGAGTTCATGCAGTGGATGAAGCGTTACTGTGATTCCATCAATGGAGGCGTCATCCACAGGTGATTCTCTGCAGAATAAGTAGCTTTTTATTCCCGAAAATTTCACTTGTATTTTCCTTTTGCCAATGTACATGAATAATTTTCCCTAAAATGTAAATGAATATTGATTTTTCTCGACTTTCTTATTCTTCCGGTAATGACATGGTATCGCAGTCAGAATGAAAATCTTTTTTGTGTATATGTTTATTTTATTGTAGCTGTATTAAGAGTTCTAATTGTGCTTTGCTCAATCAAAGTTTACTCCGAGAACTGTACTTTTTGCATAATTTTCTTCTGGCTTTTGTTATAAGCTCCAAATTGGCAAAATTTATAAGATTTTATTTTGATATTGAGCATGAAATGGCCGGAAATTTTATCCTTTAAGATCGCTTTGAATAGTGAAAAATGGAGTAGATGCTGGAAAATGGCAGACCTTGAAAATTGGCCTTGCGGTTATGGCACAAAACAGTTGCTGACAATTGCAATTTTCTATTTATTTATGAAATAGTGTGTGGATATTCTTGTTATCCTGTCATAGCTATGGTGATTATAGTATACATACGGAATATATTCAATTCGGTAACTCCTTGATGAAGCTGGGCTCTGTCAAAAATGTTGAGTCCAATGCACTTTAAAACCTTTCTGTTGCTTGCTGTCAGTTACAATCCTCTCGAGAGAAGAGAAGCTTGTAAGGGAGGTAAAGAAGCAAGCAAGAGACCAGCATCATCTCAATCTTCGATGAGGAGTTCAACTGCTGCTCTTAAACCTCAGCCAACCCACAATGGTCGTAGGAATGATGCGTTGGTAGGCTCGGTGAATGCACCCCCAAAGGCCCCAAAACCAGCATATACTATGCCAGCATTCGATGAACAGGTATTCTCACTGTTAACTGATTAAGAAAAATCCTTACGTGATAACTGTCCTAATGCCTATGTTAGTGCAGATCACAGAGTTGAAGCTGTTAGTGGACAGTCTCGAGAAGGAGCGGGACTTCTATTTTGCCAAGTTAAGGGACATTGAGGTTATGTGCCAGTGTCCTGAAGTCGAGAATCTCCCAGTATGACAGCTTGAGTTAATCCATGAGCAGATATTATTGTTCTATGACCATTTCGTGCTAAAATGGTACCGGTGTTTCATTTTTCATCAGATTGCTGGAGCAATAAAGAAGATCCTGTATGCTGCAGACGATGATCCATCCATAATAGCGGAAGCTCAGGCCATGATTTCCCTTCACTCAAAAGAGATCGTCCTTCTGAGCCCGATCGAGGAGGCCCCCGAAGAGAGACAGAGTTCTGAGGGCCAGAAAAGGAAGGTGATCGTGAACCATGACGTGGATGCTGCTTCCGTTTCGAATTCTTCCCCAAGGCGGAGACTCTCAGACGCTTCCGATGTCCGCTGTAGTGGATCTCCCCTCATGACCTACTGATCACTACCTCCGACTTTTAGGGTCATTTTGGGTCTAATCCTCAGACCTTCTTGGGTGTTGAAGAGCAATTTTCCTGCAAGGCTCACCATGGCTCAAGACTCGTATACAATTTCTTGTACGAGTGAACTGGACATCTGCCCCTCTGAGAATCTAACGACATCAACAGGGGATGCTATATTATTCCAAACTTTTAGAAACTTGCACGTCCATGTGATCTGCTCGTAGGAGATACATTGAGACGTCTAAGTGACATGACAGTATGTGCAACATGTCTCCATAATGATCAGCTTAGAGATAGAGATTTCTCGACTTTATCTCAGGGATAAAATGCTGTGATTTTCTATTTGAGCAATTTTTCCTTTGAACTTGTCCGTTTTTTACTTAAATTCTCTTGAAGATCTAGCAGACGACTCCGGAGATTTCACTATTTCAGGCATTGACGAGAGGGGTGTAAGTCGCTACTAGGCCTGTAGGACGAGGGATTCTGGCTTTTCTTTTGGATCGGGTCGCAAGTGTCAGAGAGCTTGTGTTTTTACCTTATCATCACTCTTCTCTCTCTACCACAGATGGAGATTGACCATGTCCACAACGACCCCTCTCCTCCGCCTAATTAATCGACCAACTCCCCCTTAAGAAGCTTATTGGAGCACCCACAGCCTGATGAAGTAAGTAACTCGCCGATTATCTTTACGATAGATCCGTCATCCCAAATGGTAGATTTCGTTATACATACATTAACAAGACCATAATGGCAGGAATTGCGTGGTATCGGCTCGATCCAGGAGAAACTGAATCTAGGAGACAGATCAGGCGCTTTTCCTTTGTGCTGCACATGCTGTCCGATCTTTGTATAGACGATGGCCGTATGTTTTCTGTAGTCTTTCTTCTGTCCCGGAGATGATTGCTTATTTTCTGTCTATACAGGAGGATGGCTCGAAAAGTGCACTGGGAGGAGACCAAGCCAAGTGAGTATAGTGATAGACATAGTTGATTATAATCGGTCATCATTGGCGGGGCAAGGACAGCAGCTGAGGGACCTGCAGGCGGTTCACCAGCCCCACGACAACCCTGCCACCGCCAAGACCAGTGGCGGGGTCTTGGCGGCTGCACTCTGCAGTCCACCGAGGAAGCGATCTCAGGGAAATGACTTCGCTGCTGATCCCGAGCTCTCCTTTCACTTCTTTTTTTTTCCCCCTTCTTGTTGATTTGGCTGTGCTCTTGAAGGATTGTAGCTCAGCGGAGCTCCACGTAGGATGTGCTTATAACAGCATTCGTTTGGCATATGATCCATTCCTCGAGGGTCAATACAGTGCAAGGAATTCGACGAGAACTTTCCAGATGGGCTTTGATTTGTGCAGAATACGACCTTAAAAAGGAATCGTGTGGACACATAAATCTGTGTTTGGCTCGACCCATTGTGGATTCAGTGGATATGACTTGTCTTCTCGATAATAAGACATGGATAACTATATGATGTAAGTGGTTTTTTTTTTTTTTTAATTTTCGAGGAATTACAATTTTTCATTAGTTTTTATCTTAGAATAATTTCATAAACAATTTCTATGCTAACCATTGATTCTGTAAATGTGTTTTTGGAATAATTACTGTCTAATGATATGTGCAATCGATTTTAAACCCAAATTATGACTATAGCTTGCCTTGACTACATTTTTTTTACTACTATAAAATAAAGCTAGATAATCACGTATGAAAATTAAATCCCCCTCTAATATGATCTTTTTAATTTTTTTAATATATGAATAACTATGATCTGATTAGTCTGACATCCTAATCAGACATCATATTATACTAAGAGAGAATTACAAAACCTATATAACTTTTTTTGTAATTCTTTTTTATATGTACCGCTTAATATTTTTTTAAAAAAGCTAATGAATCTAAATAATAGACATCTATATCTATATTCGGTTACCTAATTAAAAAGTAAAAAATTTTCAAGATATATATATTATATTTATAAAAATTTAAATATGATAATTTACTCTCTTTTTTTTTTTAAAGAAATATTAAGTTATTCCCCAAAATTTTCATATTCTTAAATATCAAGAGTTATAATGCAATAATAATTGCCTCCTCCTCGCCTCAGTCTATCTCCACCTTCCACCCTACCAAAATCACAAGACAAATCCCCCAACCTCCTCGATGACTACAGCAATTATTTTTCCGGTCAATTAATGTGCCGAATTAAGTAATAAATTTTGCGAGCTAATCCCGACCGTCAACCACCTCTTTTTCACCTAATGCCAGGACACTCAATGATCCCTGCTACCCCAACACCTTCCATGGTGAGAGCTGGCCTCACCTTGTCTTTCCCGAGGCCTACGGAGTGGCCTCTTCGCAGTAGCATTTCTTGTGAGACAATTTCGAAGCGGAGCTGTTGTGCCTTGTCACCATTACTAGGTTTCCTGGAACATGGGGCTTTGCTGACCACGACAATTTCCTCTGGTCGACGTTGTCTCGTTTTCTCCGTGCTTCTCTCTTCGCTGTGATTTGACATGATGAGACAAGAGGATCCGTGTAAAATATGTCTGTCGACTCGATTGCACCGGCGGAGGGTGTCTCTGACGACCCCTTTTCCAGCCATTATACCTCCCCTTTCCAGTCTTGTTCCGACTTCAGCTCCGTAGTTCACCCCCACAACAATCGAACAAACCAGTAGTACCGCCAAGGGACTCTCTCTTGACAATACATTCAAGATCCGAAGGAAAAAAATCAAATGGAAAATGTGCGTGTGCGATTAATTAGTCTCCCAACAGCTGTTCTCAACAACTTCATTCCAATCTCATGGCTGTCTTTCACATGTCTGTACCATTTATTCTCTTTTGTTCCTTCTTCCTCCCATGTCCCTCCATCCGGGCAATGTATCATCATATCCATTCTTTGACTTCTTAACTTGAAAATTAATATTAAGAACGATTGATTGAAATTTTAGACCATTGAAATCTCACTGAATGTATTTGGTAACTTAGAATGTCATCGTCACTTTGATTATTAGTCAATAGATATTTAACCACCCCAATCATTATTAAGTTTCAACATTATATTATTACCTGTATTACCAGTAAATTGCAGTAGAATTTAATCAAAGTTTCATTTTCAACCCTCCTACCTTCTCTTTTTGTTTTTGATACATAAAAGACATATATAATTACAAAGATGAAAGGATACCGTGAATTTCACGTACAAAAGTGAAGCTTAAGATTTGATCTTAGACCAAGGACAATTTCAACCTGCACCGAGGTCCTGTTCTCAACTTGTATTTTATCATATAGCCATGGATTGAAATTGTCAAGTTCATTGTCAAAGGTTTGGTCAAGGCGTATTCTGGAAAGATTCTTTTGCTAGTTTCAAACAAATGAACAGGGAGTGAGGCTCAAGTTTCAAAGAGCTTTCAATGTCAATTGCGTAAACTATGATTTAGGGAGGACAAAACCTTCTTAACCAGGGAGAAAAAGAACACCAGGATAATACCATAGAGAGCACTTTGTAGTTTAATTGAAGTTTGGTGTCTGTGAAAGAAAGCATCCGTTGTCAGTCAGCAGGAATTCTGTCTGTCTTCAACAAAGATTTCTGATGCAGTCTTTGACTTTCGTGGGGGAGCCCTCACCTGCTCTGCTTTTCCGTTAAACAATTCATTTCTCTCTGGGCCATGAAAACTTCCATGGAGGACTCTCTCTCTCTCTCTCTCTCTGTATGTTGTTTAATTAATTGCACCCGGTCAGGTCATAGAAGCAAAATTTCCACTACTCAACTGCCCTCGGGTCAGTTGAATGAGATGCAGGAGAATGCTGTCTTCTTTGCCGAGCTTACTAGGACAATGCAAAAGTCGATTAGGACCCTCTTCGACTGAAGGGACGTTGAAAATTCCGGAAAAAAATGGTAGAATTTCTTGTGGTCATTCAGCTCATTGTTCGTTGCCACTCCACGGACCAGTCCATTCAGGATCTTGGCATTTGTTAATAGGGATAGCGTATATGATCTCGAAATGAATCTTCACTTTGAGGTGAAAGCTTGTCTGACAATAAAGAAATGACATACATATATTTTTCTTCATTCTCTTCCGTTTAATATGAACCTCAGCTGGAATTAGCTAATACAGAAAGGATTAAGGGTCAATTCCCTCTAAAATGATTTGCATGCGGAGAAGATCGGAGCAATATTAACTTTAACATTACTCGGTGGCTAACTAATGCTGGATTCTTCTCTTCTTGGAACCATACTTATCTGGTGAACCTAAGGGAGACGATTCCACAACCCACGACTCATTCGAACTGGCGCAGCTGAAGGAAGCATCCCCCACACCAACTGGGCTGCTTGGTACCGAAAGAAACTTGTGCTTGTGGCTGTTGAAGGGCTTGCAGTCGAGGCTGCTTCTTTTTCCACCCAATATTTTCTGAACGAGTTCGCAGCACTCGTTTACTTTGCCCTGTGAGCAGAGGATAGTCACAGAATATCAATCGCTGAGAAAGTAAAGCAATCCTAACTCTTGGCACTAGTGCAGAGCATGGAAGCACGTGGGAACTCCCTCAAACTTTTCATTCAAATAACAGGACTTGAGAGGCAACCACATTGCTAGGCATCATTACACCCATCGTCATGGATAACGGAAAGGACAAAAGACAAATTCAGGGAGGCTCGAGCGGAAATCCAGGCAGCAATCACCTAATTTTCTTGTAGATTTTGACATCCCTATTCAACCCCAAGTGCCATTGGCCCTTGAGGTTCAGCTTCCTAGCACAAGTTCTAATTCCTTCCCTAAAACACAATGTCATAACCGAATAGAAGCGCAGAGATGCATTGGCAAACCTCATTGCTTTTGCCTACTGCATTCGTGAGCTGGTCCTCGGACTCAAAAGCATCACAGGGAGGCTCTGCTTCCTTAACAACACATAGCATTATAGCTGAGGCAATAACCGAGGGAAGGTAACTTCCGAGTCTTACATCTGTCAAGAAAAACCGAAGCACCATGGTTAACAAAAAAAAGTAAAGAAGAATTGCTGACAGTGTAATGCAAAGATCTACTGTTGACTGCTAACCTGCAATGACAGAAAGAAGCAGACTCTCACACCTCAGAAGTAACTCCCACCGCTGGATTGACTTCAGATGAAGCCTCCTGGAGACGTGATGAAAGAAAGAAAATGGTGTCACAGGGTACATTCTCCATTGCAGAGTTGACAGCACTAAGAGCTCCATTCTCTGTATGGTCTTGGGTTCAAACACATACTTCGATTCCACCTGAAATGGGAAAAGAAAAACCGAAATTTACACTCGCAGAATCAAATTTAAAATTTATCGAGGTATCTCATCGTGTCATGCGAGGACCCATACCTGGAGGTCCAAGAGGAGAGGGACTAGGGTCTCCTGGATTTTCGCTGCTAGAGAGAGACAAGCAACAGCAGCGAGCTGACTCGCCCATGGCTTGTTATTCTGCAGCCCAATGCTGAGCAGAAACCGATCGTAGTAGTTCACAGCTAAAGCAGCAGTGCAGGCGGAGAAGCCATAGTGAGCATTCACCCTCAAGACCCAACCAACAGCTTCTCTCCTCGATTCCACCAAGGGCCCATCAGACATCAGATTATCATAACACAGATGGGTCTCGTTTTCTTTCGAAATCAGGGACTCTAACCCACTGTCATCGTCGAAGAGGTCGTCTTCTTGCAGATGGGGAGACAGTAAAGGTGAGTCCTTTATGACAGAGGAATCATTGTTGACAGTCTCCTCTATGAGGTCATTGTTGTTGAGGCTGAAATCTCCATCGGAGGTCTCCTCTTCACAGTACAGAGCACAAGGTGATTCCAGCATGTACATCCTCTCATTCTGAGAAGATTAAACTGAAAGTCCTCTCCATTATAGCCCGGGAAATTAAAGGACAGAGGTCTAACTCGCACTCGTATCCATGTCCGTGTGTTAAGCTCTCCTCTGAACTCTCCGAGCAGGCTCTCCTTCACGCCTGTCCTTTATACTCCCAAAGCAGCGATAAAAACAGAATTGTTGTATTTGTTTTTTCTCCTCTCTTCTTTTTGCGTTGAATAATAAATTCGAAAAATGTATTTCGAGTTCTGGTCAGAAAAATTGGTATGGGGAGTATTAATATAATAAATCTACGAAAATAATTTGGTTATTTTTTAAGTGAAATTTGAGTTTAAAATATTATAAATAAAAAAATAAATAATGAGCACTTTGAACTCTCTAATATTATTTGTTTTACACTGAATGTGAAGAAAATCTCATATACACAAATATATGTATAGAGAGAGATTAAAGATTGAGATAAACCCAAGTATTAGTTTGAGTAGAGAGAGTGTATATAATTTATGAGTAATTTATGATGTTGTAAATTTAATTCCTCTACATAATACTTAATCAATGATTTAATAACTCCGCCTATCCATTGCATGCCCTTGACTTTTTGTCAGTGGCTTGGCTTGGCTTACTTTTTAATGTACCACACTGTTCCCTGGTGTATATCTAGGTACACATGTGCGCATTTACCTTTTCGGTTCAGGATATGCAATCAGGCTCGTGCCCTAGAATTTCTCCCCACATTCGATAAAAGCTTCTTCTGCTTATAGAGAGATAGATGGCTGAGACTGGAAAAGCATGGTGATGATGATGCCTTTTTTCTCTTTTTCAGGCTGCAATGGAGGAGGAGGAGGACAACCCATGAATGAGGTCTTTTTGTCGTCCTCAGGGCTGTTTAATGGTCACTCCCTTCTACATGGTATACTGTTAGTTTACACAGAAAAGAAGAAAAAAAATTCAGAACTTAATATTGATTGAACAAACTAAACTGGTCTCAAAACTGCCTATCATTTCTACATCAAGAATGGGCCAGAGTTGCTCGTTACCTGTGGAGAAGGATCCTAGGACTGTCCGGGTCACCGTGTACCTTGCCATTTTTCTTTTTGTTAGTACCTGGATCATACCCCTGTATTAGACTGGTTCTAAGTGTTGGAATCGTATTTTACCCTGTCGGTTTCAATACTCGGACCCTTTGGTAGGATACCCTGTTGGAACCTATTTTTTTCGAATAAGTAAGACTAAAAAATGTTAAATTGAAGCGTTGAAACCAATAAAATCTATCTTAATTATTCATATGAGATATTAAAAAATAAAATTCATAAGAGTATATGATGAAATGGTCATTACAATGTAAAATTATATTCTCAGTCGACCTTGGAAGAATAGTTTATATTCTAATGAACAAAAAATCGAAAAACACGTTAGAACCTTTTAAATGTGTTGCCCAAATTAAGAGTCATATTAGGATTTTTTACCCTTCAAATTATAATGATATTTCCTTTTATTTCTGTTTTAACATTTTTATATATTATGTTATGATGATGTATATTTATTTTACAATTTTGAGTATTGATTTCGGATCCATTTCCATTTGCCATATTAAGTGGAATCATAATCGGAATCCATTTTAATCGACTCCTCTTTTTCCTTACATGAGCCCAGCCTTGATTTCCTTGGTATTTACCCAGAACTTATCAAACCGAGTAGGTTCTTCCTGGTTCCAAGTACACTCGATGGTCGTGCACACCAGTAAAGATTCCACTGGTGCTAATATATACAAAACTAATAAATATTATCAAAACATATTCCTATAGCACTCTCGTCATTATAATTTTTTTTTTCATATCCAATATTTAACATAAAACTTTATTTAAAAAGAGCAGATATTTCACCCTCTCAAAACATAGATATACTTTTATTCATAACAAGCCAATATATATATATATATATATATCAAGAGTGGGGTAAAAAACAACAATTATAATAAATAATAATAATAATATCATCTCTCAACTCCTCCAATCCGAGTCTGTAGAGCCAATATATCCATCATCTCTACATCCTTATTCGCTTCATAACCTCGTAGACAAAGCTTGATGATATGAAAATCCGGAACAGTCGTGGAGAGTACTCTTCATAAATGATAAAGATCTCTTTCTGGATATTTCATGATGATCGGAGACTTCTCGCCCAATCAAAATTACTTTTGCCTGACAGAGGAGCCGCCGGCGGACGGGATGCTCCTGATTCAGAAGCTGGCCGATGACAGGGGCGAGCCCTGGTTTCTCGAGATTCCGGTGTCCTGGTTTCCTTTATCTCGATGTTCGTCCCTCCTTCCATCTTGATGCTTATGTTCACCTCGAGGAATGATTTTTCCTGCCGAAGGCCTTGATCTCTCTTTGCTCCGAGTCTTTCCTTCCGGCGCTGATAAAGCCGGTTAAGTTGAAGGGAAAGATGGCATATTTGGTCTTTGATCTCTTCCTCTAGATTTCTTTCCACATCTTCCTCGAGCTCATCCCGAATCTTCAACTCCTCTTCCGAAACAGCAACGACTGCTCCGAGATTTCCCTTGGGTGGTGTTTTCTGCTCAATCTGCATATGTTATCCATTTTTTTCAGTCGCATTATGTTCACCATTGTTTGGCGGTCAAGCTATAGCAATCTAACGCACCTTCCCATCTGTAATAGGATATCCCGAAATATCTTTAACTTGTTGGGTGACATATCTTTTAAAGCACCGAAGGAATAAAAGTGCAACTAGCTAGAGACAAAATGAACCCGGTAAAAGGAAAGCTCGAGAGCAAGGATTCAATTCAACATGTCAGAAAAGAAACTAGAAGGTTTACCGAGGAAATGCGCTTGCGCAGCTCATCGATACTAGGGACTTGATTGCCTGCAAACGTTGGAGACGGTCAATCTAGAGATAGAAGTGAAATCATAGAACACAAAGAAGCTGGATAAATATAGATAGATATACATATGCCCAAACTAATGAACGCCCATAATGGGCTGCAACATATATCATATGTGAACCTGGTAACTCCATTCGTGATGGCTCTCTGGTTCTTCCACCGCACACTCTTTTGATTAATCGATATATAATAGCTCCCGTTACTAAATGATCATATATATATATATGTATGTATGTATATGCACACATCAATGTATGAAACCCAAGGGGCCCGTAGGAAGTTGGAGTAGTAGGATGACAACATTGACAGGAAAAGAGGAGGGGAGAGAGAGAGAGAGAGAGAGAGCACCATTAATGGCGTTATTCTGTTTGTGAAACGAACTTTAGTGGCCAAATGCGTCTGCCAGGGATGGAGACCAAATTGCTATGAACTTGTAGTAATTGCACGTACGTGCGAGAGAGAGAGAGAGAGACACACACACACACATATATATTGGCAGTGCTTTACGTGGAAGGCATATATGCCAGGAGGCCGGGATGTGGGTTGGGATGTCGGCTGGCCTTTAAGCACAATCAATGTATACATACAGATGCACATGCTTGATGTGAAGGACTCTGAGCAGTGCCTTTCCCATACAAAAATTCTCATAGATCTTAGTCTCCCATCCGTTTCATTCAGTGAAGCTTAGATTAGCCATTTTCCTGCGACGTAGAACTTACCCACTTTGTAACAGATAGAGGTAGTAGGGAAATAAACCAGTGAAAAAATTCCTAGCTGTGATAAAAATCCGTACCTGTTAGTTCCAGTATCGAGGACGGGTACGTTTAAATTCTTAGCAGCCTCTGAGTATCCTTATGCAGTTTTGGCTTGATTAGCAGCTAATCCACCACACTTATTGCTTGTAAATCTTCCACCGATTATGGACACTGATAATCGGCATCGATAGATGACCATGAATAGCTATTTTTTTTACGACGGATAGCCAGTATGTGTCGACATTCGGTAAGAATAATCCATCAAAGTTCCCTTTTTGACATAACGGGGCCGGTTCCATGGGGGCGTGCCAAGTAATTATCGCTTATGCTGAATCCTCGGCGTCGGGCCAGCCCCGCCAGGGAACCGTCAAGCTGAGGTTTGGGTGCCATGGCCAGGGGGAATCGCGCGGGACTAGGTTGACATGGTATCAGAGCCAGTGGACTCACACCTTACCCGACCCGAGTTCAGAAGTCTGGCTCGTGGTCAGTTGATATAAGTTCAAGTACGGAAGAAAATTGTCCGACTTATGGCCAATTATCCCCTCGTCTGAGATCGAAAGAAGAGTACTCGGCTCGTAGACAGTTGTTGAGAGCAGGTGTTTAATGGCACGTGGCAAAGGGGACTACGTTGCCCCGTGAGGGCGAGTGTTGAGATATACCATCATACATCGATTAAATAAAGAAAATATTGTGTACTTATAAGAATGTTGGATACCGCCACTTATCAGGTTGAGCTTTTAAGTGGAAACGGATCCGATCCCTTATAGGCTTACAATGAATTTGATATGGTATCAAAGCCATCGGGCTCGCACCTTGTCCGACCTGAGTCTAAAAGCCTGACTTGTGGTCAGTTGATATAAGCCCGAGTACGAAAGAAAATTGCCCGACTTGTAACCAGTTGTCCCCCTCGTCCGAGACCGAAAGAAGAATGTCCGGCTTGTAGATAGTTGTTGAGGATGGGTGTTTAATGGCACGTGGCAAAGTGGAACACGTTGCCACGTAAGGACGGGTGTTGATATATACGATCCCACATTGATTAAATAAAAAAAACTTTATGGGCTTATAAGAAGGTTAGGTATCACCACATATCAGCTTGAGTTTTTAAGTGGAAACGGTCCCGATCCCTTATAGGCGCACGACGAATTTGACAGGTTGCAGCCAGGTTTCATCATACAGTCGAAGTAAGACGTCAACGGGGGACCTGAAGCCGAAGATATAAAACAGATTTATGGAAACCAGCCAATCGTGCATTAAAATTTTTAATAATATTGACCTATTAAGAATAATTATAACCGTTATTCACATTATATGGCAAGTGACATCACTCACAGGATTCGTCAAATGTAATGTTGAAGTTGATTGATTTGTAGCACTTGCGGAATATGAAAATAATGAAATACATGTAGAGTATTTCAATTCATAAAAATAAATATTAACTGAGTGTGTAGAAGCTTGGCCCCAGAGTGCATGCTCGGAAATAAGAATATGAAAATAAGAATTTTCATGATATCATATATAAATATTTTTATGGTAGCACAATATTTACTAAATGATCGATACAAATCATAAATGATTGCTTAATATGGAAAATAATTTATAATTTCAAATCATCATTTAAATTTGAAAATTAAAAAAACTCTAATTGTTAGAAATAATATATATTTAAAATCAATATCACGAATTAGCACAATTTATTGGTACTATGTCATATTTAAATATCATTTCCTAAACAACCAAAATAATTTATTCAACGGAGCAAGATTGCCTATCTAATTGTGGTCTTCGTTTTCATTTTCAATTTTTTTTCATTAGGTAAAAAATTATATATATATAGATATATAAAATCTATAATAATAATTTCTTTTCTTACTGCAGATGGCTGAAATTTCCAATTTAAATTAATGGTATAGATCACCTATATATGGGAGCTTTTTATATCCAATTAATTGAGGAAAAAAAATCATCACAGCTGCTCTTTACGCTATAAATAACCGCCATAGCCAGTGCGAATCCCCGCAAGACATCTACCCTAATTGCTTCCCTCGGTGCGTGCGAGCGAGAATCAGTAGTTTCATATACCGGAGATGGCAAAGCTAATCGGTTCGTCCTCGGCACGTTTCTTATTAGCAGTTCTTATTATCTCAGGTAATTTTCTAATCCTCGTATCGTCCAGTTCTCGGTGAGACTCGAATTTGTGATTTCTTGTTCAGTTTATGAAAGTGAGGTTATTATCATTATGTATATGCTTGGACTGAAACCAAGAGGTACGGTTACACATAGAGAACTGGATTGCACCATGAATCAAATCGAAAAATCGATTTGGGATGAATCGGTTCTCATATAATATACATTTTAAGGTGAAGTGGTACGATTAGTTATTAAATTTAAATATTTAAATTATTATTTTATTATTGTGCAATATGTTTTCTAATATTCCATACTACATTTCATTATAAATGGATCTATTAATTTTAATTTCATATATTTACTTTTATCTTTAATTGATTTTTTATTATTTATATATATATATATATTTCATTTTCACGGTTTTTGTTTGGTTTTGATGAGGTCTATAGTTAATTTGTTTTTTCAATTATTTTTTTAAAAATGGTTTAAATTGGTTAATGAACCATAAAACCAATGCGAAACAATTCGGTTCAGGGGTATACAGCCTGAACTGAATTGAACCGAACACTTTAATGATTCGGCGTGAGCATCCCTAATGGGAGGGATCAGGAAGTGTTTCTGCGCATACGCACTGCTGTTTTTTTCTCGATGCCGTAGTTTTTATATATTGATCGGTTAGCCGTTCCGAAACTAATGCGTAGTGCAAATGCGTGTACGAGTGCATCGCAGCTGCGATTGTGACGATGGTGCCCCAGCAGGCCGAGGCAGAGAAGAAGGATTGCAGTGAGATGTTGGAGAGCAAAAGCTGCGAGATGACGATGTGTGGCAAGTGGTGCCAAGCGCTGCACGGACCGGAGGCTCTCGGAATCTGTATGAAAGATGAATCCGGAGGCGGCATGAATTGCCAGTGCCACTGGTGGTGCTAGTAGCCACACCGCGCCCTTCCATCCCTGTCTTCTCCTTGAAATGATAAGACAATAACAGCAGCAATAATTGCTGTTTCTGAACCAGTTTTAGAACTATATCTCTATATTTACAACATTTTCCTTTTTTGGGCTAAAATTGATAGCGTAAAAATGGGTCCACAAAATAGTCATTAGAGATTGATAATGCGGGCAAGCACATACTTATCAATTAATAATGTGATTACCTAATTTGCCATATTTATAACATAATTTTTTTACCACAATATTTACGACAAAATTGACATGATAATAATAATAATAATAATAATAATAATAATACATATATAAAATATATGATGATATCAGTAGACGCGCGCGTGACATCCTGAATGAGACCATAAAATGAGAAACATAGAACATTGGACACCTAATATGCTTTTGGACAGACAGAGATAAGAAGATTATGTAATATGGATATTACTGAAATTTCCAATTACCAAAATCACAATTGTTTCCCTTGTCGAGATTGCCTCTATATGGAAACCATATACATTTGCATCTATGTATACGTTTTGCACTCACAATTAATTGTGTGCCTCTAATTAGACACAAGTAATCAATTTAAATCGAGTTATCGTTGTTTCCTCGGGTGTGCAAAAAGCAGCTGCTCAAACGCTATAAATGATCCACCACAGCCTGGGGTTCGTCCCACGAGATATCTAACTTGATGACATCCGGCCCGAGTGGGGCAACATCTTGATGAGTTATTAATCAGTCCGAATTAGCTGATGCGTAGATATGTGTACCAATGCATTAAATTGCAGCTGCAGCTGGGGTGCCACAGCCGGCCGAACCGGAGAGGAAGGAGTGCAGTGAGCTGCTGCGCAAGGAAGTGCCAGATCACGATGTGCCACGAGCAGTGCCAGGCGTTGCACGGGCCGGTGGCTCTCGGTGTCTGCATGAAGAACGTTCGACTTAACGACGACGTCGGAGCCGGCATGAACCGCCACTGCTACTGGTGGTGTTAGCTAGCCGCCATATGCGCTCGATAAAGAGGCAACTGAATAAATGGATAATTTTATGCCATTGATTAAAATTTGAAAGCGAATAAAACATGCGTACGATTAATTGGATATTCCCAATGCTTCTCCGGGACCGGGATGAGTGTTTTTTTTTTTTTCATTTTTTTAACCCAAGGGAAATTCAGTGATCTAAAAACCTTGCGGATAGGCAACGAGTGAAAAAACAGGATGTACAATTTCCTTGTCGCTTATGATAACTGGACATTCTCTCCGTGTCAGATGCTCTTGGACACTATTATTATCGGATTTTCTAATATTATCTAATATAGGCTTAAGAGTACATTGTGATTGAACCATTTTCCCACCACACAATTAACTGTAAAGAATTCAATTACAGAAAATTAAACAAGCCTTAATTTTCGTAATAAAAGACAGAAGAATCCCTAAATCTTAAATTCTTGATACATAAAAGATATTTTAAGAACAGAGGGTAAAGTAGACATTCAGGAAAATCCATTATTATTACGTCTCTCCACGTACGTGTCATCTAGATACTATAAAATCATGTCTCAAGTATTGAACTAATCACTATATTCCTAGTACTAGTAATCAATCAGTGGAAATCCGGCTTGAGGTAGATTATTCAATAATTTGATATAATGAAATGTTGAAATTCCAAATTAGAAAAAAAAAAGGTGTAATTATACCTCTTTCGATTTATTCTAATTTGTTGCCATACTCAATATTAGAATTTGTTGGAGGAGAACTCAATCTACAAACAAAGCATACAAAATAACTTCCAATAAATCCATTGTACAACTGATTGCTTTCTAGCGTCTCTTTAGATTATAATTAGTTCATCACTTCCATGAAACTACAAGTAATATGTATGAAAGATACAAGTAATATGTATGAAAGATATGGCCATATTAATTAATCCCAATTAACTTGTTAGGCTTGCATTCTGTTGTTGGGGTGTAAATCCTATAATTATGTTTGAAATGAATTTAACTTTCAAGTTCATGATGATTATTTGAATCCCCTTCTAAGCGTGGAATCGGAAGCTCTAAGAAATACAAATCGAAGTATACTATCCCTATTGCCCAGAAGGTGTTCGATGTAATACTAGACAGAAATTTCGTTTGGTTACCTCTAATACCTAAATATGAATGAAAAATAGAACACTGCATATCAAGGATAAGGTATCTCAAGCCATATAAGACATTACCTTTGCGTTTGAACTAAATTATTGCAAACCCCAATTGCTCCGACTACCAGAAGCTTCGATTTTCCCAAACCTTGAACATAGAAGATTATCATCTAGTTATTATAGTTGCTGGAGATGACTTTGAAGGAGAATGAATGAAGAGGAACGTAGTAGTTGCAGATGAAGGGGGTGAAAAGGACAATGGAGAATAGAGGTACAACCGTTTACGTCGTCGATAGTTTTACCCTTTTAATGAATCATTTTCATATGAGCTAAATCAAATTTTTTGTCGGATTTCATACGAACTGATCCGGTTTCATAGTAATGAACCGAGGTACACATGGCTTTGTACTATAGGCTTCAAGGTCCACATCAGCATGCATTAGCGCACAGAGCAAAGCGGTAAAAAGGAAGAATGGTCGAGGACATGTATGGTAGAAAGTTAAAATTGTCGTCTTCTGAAAAGGATCAAAGTAAAGAACAACATAGTAACAACAAGAATTAAACTTAGAGAAAAGAAGAATAACAGTTGGAGCAACTGTGTTCAGTCATGCCGCGACAAAGAAGATTTTGTCAACGCACCGCTCTGTTCAATGGGTTCATAAGTGGATGATATTATCATATTAAAAGATAACTTTCTCTGATTTTTATATTTAATATTAATTAAAAATTCTCATGGAACATAACTAATATAGTTTCGAGTTATGTCAAGTCATGTAAAGTTCCCTCTACCACTCACATTCTGAAAACCCGATTTTGATTTTTTTTACAGGATAATCTCAGTTAAATTCACCAAATTAATTTTAGATTGCCATTTATTTGCCCCTTAAAAATTTGCTCCCTTGGAAGGAAAGTTAGGAGCATGCCATGTTAAAAATGCCTTCCTTTCCTCCATTTCACCCATAAAAGTAGCTACGGATAGACGAGAAGTTCCATTTCCTCCATTCACAGTCAGGTCAAAGTTTCTCACGTTATCAAGGGATGGGCTGCGGCAGCTCTGCCGTGTTAATTATATTTGTGCAAAGCATGAATTCGGTGAACGTATAATGCAAATGGGTCACACAGCAATATGAAGAAAGGAAAGTACCTTACCCCCATCTTGATTCGGTCCCGATGACAATGGAGCATATGCCGCAGTAACTTGCTCGTGAATGCCGATGAAACCTCACCTAGAAATGGTACTATCGTATGTAATACTATGAGAAGTCATCAATAAAATGATGGCATCCGATACGAACGATCTTGATTAATTCAATATTGTCAAATTGATGTTTTTGTTCCTTTTTTTTATCTTTTACAAATCTTATTATAAAAATACTTACTAATTCACATATATTAAGTGAAAAAATTATTTAAAAAAAGTAAGGACAAGGATCTTCTTTAGTGGATCCCTCTTGTTCCTACTTGAGTCCCCCTTATTTTGCTACTTCAAAGTTTAATCCTATTTGAGTCCCCCTTATTTTGCTACTTCAAAGTTTAATGAGCACTGAATCAACTCATTAATAAGTAAGGTTAATGAAGGCATTGCCCAATATTTGGGGAATGAGGGTACAATTGCATGACCTGATAAACTTTGTGGGTTAATGGCTAAAGGTAAAAGGTTGAGGGGCAAGCGGTGACGAGCACCAACGAAGTCCTATTGTTGTTTCTTCAGGTGGGCTGAAACGACATGTCGGTTTGGGGGGAGTCAAACAGGTCAGCGTAATCGCAACAGCAATTAATTGCACGAGCTGCTCACGTGCTTCCAACCGCCTCAAACAGAGCCGCCCTTCGTTTCGTCTGTCTCCAGTCTTCTCTCCTTCTTCCGCTCTGGAGAATTTCAGCACCTAACGGTCATCTGAAGTCTGGTAGTTGAAAGCTGGAACTAGAGAGAGAGAGAGAGGGAGGGAGGGAGGGAGAGGGGAAGCCAATGGAGAAGAAGGAGAAAGAGGACCAAACAATAAAAAAAGTGAACCCAACCCAATTAGTTGTTCTTCTTCTCGCTCTACACCTTCTTGTCAAACCTCCATCTCCCCACACCCATCCATTCCAACAACAAATCCTAAAAAAGATGAAGTTCTTAACCCCTTCATCCCCTAAACTTGTTTCAAGTTCTCACCCATTCATCAGCATAATTCTATATGTCTCTATCTGCAATCACAAAAGAGCCCTCCCCACCCTTGGGTTCTTGCTCTTATGGGAAGACGCAACTCTCTTCTCCCCACCCAGAATAACACCAATTCCAACTCTGCCGAAACCTACAATAACTCAGTTCACGAACACCTTGTCGATGGATCCTCTCAGGATATCGAGAACGGTACATCTGGGTTTCCCGGTTTCATCTCCGGCTTCTTGCGCCGTTTCATGTCCGGAGGTAAAGTCCTTGACCTTTTCCGCCTCCAAATTGGTTTTGTTTTTTGTTAATCCAAGCACCAGGATTACAGTCGTGGGTATTTCTGCTGATTTTCTGTTTGTAATGTTTACATGGGACTTTCAGCAAAGATTGATGGTGGTTCGAGATCGGAAGAGGAGGAGAAAGTCTATTCGTGGCTATATGCTATTGCAAAATCCAATAGGGATTTAGTCTTCGAGTATGTTCAGTCAACAGAAAGGGGTGAGCTGAATTTGAACTTGTTTCGTATCTAGGTATTAGTTATTTGCTTTGGTATTAGCTTATCTGGAGTCCAACTGCAGGGCAACTGCCACTATCTCTAGATGTTGCAAAGAATCCATTTGATGAGATGCCTGCATTGACTTTTCTTTTCCAACTTAGCTCGAAGGACCTGAGCTTGAATCGATTTGAATGTTTGTTGTAGATAGTTTGACGCATCAGTAAGGCGCTTGATGCCAGTTATGTTTGTTTCAGACCTTACATCGTGCAACAAGTCCTTTTACCATCAGTTTTATGGCAAATAGTTCCCACTTCTAGCTTACCATTTCACTTCAAGCCTTAAGGGTCAAGGTTGAATGTAGCATAATAAGGGTAAAACAGAGGCTGAGTTTGTGAAATTAGATGAGCAATGGACCATATTTCGTTAAAAGATTATGAGGGCTTATTTGGTTTTTCTTTGAGTTTGATAGACAAGGAAGGGAAGCTGCCTCCGTCATCACCTGCCTGATTCCATAACCTCATTGTTTTTCATGGTAATAATATGAATTCTCAACCATTTTGTTGCTTTGGACTAGGCTTGAGTTTCACTGAAGCAGAGAAGAGATTGAAAGAAAATGGCCCAAATGCCCCACTAGAGTGTACTTTCCCAAGATGGTGGCATCTTCTCTGGAATGCATTCTTCCACCCGTTCAACATGATCTTAATTGTCTTGTCCGTGCTCTCATACATAGCTAGTGACAATCCTAATGGTTGCATTATGCTTGTACTTGTCTTCATAAGTGTATCCCTTCGATTCTACCAGGTAATTGGAATCCTTACTCTGGCATATGCTATTGAAGATGTAACATTGAAAATTCTAGTAACTAATAGTCGGGCGCCTGCACTGATTTTTATCAGGAATACAGCAGTTCGAAAGCAGCTATGAAACTCTCTGAATATGTAAGATGCCCAATTAAAGTTCAGCGATGTGCAGGCAGAGTAGTTCAGACCGAATTAGTGGTTCAAGTTGATCAGAAGGACATAGTTCCTGGAGATATCGTGATTTTTGAGCCAGGTGATCTTTTTCCTGGCGATGTGAGGCTACTATCTTCGAAACACCTCGTAGTGAGGTATAGTCAATCCTGAGTTTTTGTGCAAAGATGTGAATTAAGAATCATAACTTCAAAGATGTTTTCTATTGCATTGCTGTTTTCCGCTGAATATGGAAATTGTGTTTGCTTATCCCTCAGCCAGGCTTCATTAACTGGGGAGTCTGGAACAACAGAGAAAATGGCTGATATACGGGAAGATGAGAGAACCCCCTTGCTTGATTTACGAAATATTTGCTTCATGGTATGTCTCATCCTCCCAAAATAGAATCAACTTTAAAATTATATCCACTTCTAATCTAGATTGTACCTGCAGAAATCAGAAGCATTGTGCTATTTTTATCATACACATGAATGATCTCATGTTGTTAAAGTAGGCTAGAAAACAGTACCCTGCCTTTTCTTCTAGTTTAGCAAATTTTATTTTGTACACTGTAAGTTGTCTGTTTCTATACTTGCAATTTTGTCTATAAGAAACCCAAGTTATGCATGAGAAAGACTCTGAAAAATAGCTACATTATTAGCAAAACCTATAGGATAATGAGAGCATAGCACATATATTGCTGAACGTTTGGGTTAATTATATAACATAGCTTTCCAGCAGATTTGCCATATTATGCATGTGCAAGTTTTTGGACTCTTTTGATGCTTTCCATGGTCCTTTCTCCAGATGAAATCATAAGATGTATACTTCCTATATCACTTCTGATGAAAGCTAAAAAGCTCCTATTTCAATGGATCCTGTACAGGGAACAAATGTGGTATCAGGTAGTGGGACAGGCTTAGTTGTTTCAACTGGGTCCACAACTTACATGAGCACGGTATTCTCAGTTATCGGGAAGCAGAAACCGCCAAATGACTTTGAGAAGGGTATCAGGAGAATATCTTACGTCCTTGTTGGAGTCATGCTAATAGTTGTTGCTATCATCATCTGCACCGAATATTTAACATCTGTCAACCTAAGTGAGAGCTTCCTGTTTGGGATCTCGGTGGCTTGCGCCCTTACTCCACAGATGCTTCCACTCATCGTCAACACATGTCTCGCTAAAGGGGCGCTTGCTATGGCCAAGGACAGGTGTGTGGTCAAAAGCTTGACTGCAATTCGAGATATGGGATCCATGTAAGCATTACATTATGCTATTAGAATTCCCATGACTTTTAAACTATGCCATCAGTATTATCAAGAAACTTTCATGGGAAGTGCATGAACATCACATAGAATGCAGTAATTGACTAACAATCAGGCCATTCACATAATCTTTGATGGAATTCTTAAGGAAAGCCTATGAACATCCTACAGAAGCATGTAACCAAATAAGTACGCTTCTGTAAAATAGATGGTATTGCTGGCCACACTGCAAGAAATGTGGGTGGAGGGAGTCCGTGATGAGACCAACTACTACCGCTCAGCAAGTCTTTTGACCCTTCTGCACAACCCGTAGTGTTGGCATCGACATCATTTTTTTTTCAATTTACTGGATTTGGATATTGTTAGAGCTGTTTGATAATTCCCTTTTCAATTTCCTTTGCTTTCTTTTAGGGATATCTTGTGCATTGACAAGACTGGTACACTCACCATGAACCGGGCAATAATGGTGGATCATCTCGATGGTTGGGGTACTCAAAGACAAGAAGTCTTACGTTTTGCCTTTCTCAACTCTTACTTTAAGACTGATCAGAAGTATCCGCTAGATGATGCAATACTGGCATATGTCTATACAAATGGGTTCAGGTTCCAGCCTTCTAAGTGGACAAAGGTAGATGAAATCCCCTTTGATTTCATAAGGAGAAAGGTATCAGTCATCTTAGAAACAGAAACTTCTGCAACAGAGAGGAATAAGAAATCTCTAGATAGGTTCATGATAACTAAAGGAGCTGTTGAAGAAGTGATGAAAGTCTGCTCTTACATTCAGAGTTCTGATAATGGTGAGATTATACCATTTTCTTCCGAAGAATGCCATAGAATTCTAAATTTGACTGAAGAACTAAGTAATGAGGGGCTACGCATACTAGGAGTTGCAGTGAAGAGACTAGCTGCGGTGTGTATGAAATCTTTCTCCCTTCTTAGCTACGGAACAACACATGTCCATTTTTTTCCTTCATACAATTATTTAATGCTGAAGAATCGGCTCATTTCCTTTGTTTCAGCAATCAAACTATAAAAGGAAGGACGGGGACGAAACCACTGAGTTAGACATGGTGTTCCTTGGTCTAATCACATTCTATGACCCTCCAAAAGACTCTGCCAAGCAAGCACTATGGCGGTTAGCTGAGAAGGGTGTGAAAGCCAAAGTATTGACTGGTGACTCCCTCTCCCTCGCGATGAAGGTCTGCAAGGAAGTTGGGATCAGGACAACCCATGTGATCACTGGACCGGAGCTTGAGCTCATGGACCAAGAGACCTTCCATGAGACAGTCCAACGGGCCACAGTTCTTTCCCGCCTCACCCCATCACAGAAGCTCCGCATTGTGCAGTCCCTGCAGATGGGTGGGAAACACATTGTCGGCTTTCTTGGTGATGGGGTTAACGACTCGCTAGCCCTTGACGCAGCAAACGTGGGCATTTCTGTTGACTCCGGGGCCTCTGTGACTAAGGACTTGTCGGACATCATATTGCTTGAGAAGGACCTCAATGTGTTGGTTTCGGGGGTTGAACGGGGTCGAGCCACATTTGGAAATACCATGAAGTACATAAAGTTGTCCGTGATAGCGAATGTGGGTAGTGTCCTCTCCCTTCTCATAGCAACTTTGTTCCTAGCGTTTGAGCCCCTAAAGCCAAGGCAGCTCCTCGCTCAGAACTTCCTCTACAGCATTGGGCAGATCGCAATCCCATGGGACAAGATGGAGGATGATTACATCAAGAAACCACGGAGGTGGTCGCAGGGGGACCTCCCGCTGTTCATACTGTGGAACGGGCCGCTCTGCACACTGTGCGATGTGGCAACCCTTCTTTTCCTCTGGTTCTACTACAAAGCCGACCAAGTTGTAGCAGAGGACTTCTTTCGGTCAGGTTGGTTTGTCGAGGGCCTCCTGATGCAGACTCTGATCATCCACCTGATCCGGACAGAGAAAATCCCCTTCATCCAGGCGGTTGCTGCCTGGCCCGTTATCCTGTCCACAGTTGTGATCTCCTCTGTCGGGATAGCAATTCCATTCACGTCCGTAGGGAAAGTTATGGGGTTTGTCTCACTTCCGTTGTCGTACTTCGGGCTTCTGGTCGTGCTGTTTTTGGGATATTTTACAATCGGGCAGTTGATCAAGAGGCTTTACATCCTTGTATATAAAAGATGGTTGTAGGTTTTCTTAGGATGACCAACAAAAGATCCTTGGAATGTCAGTACAGCAATCAATTTTGTTCTCCGGTTGTGCATTGGGTCTCGACTACGTTTTGCAATTCTTTTTTGTAGGATAATCAACGCTTATTTTTCTGGGACGTTACCTAGGTACGCGTTTGTCACTCCACTGTTCGTACATAAATTCCTGCCTGTCTTCAGCTCTATCAGCTAAGCGCCGACTTTGATTCTGTCTTGCAATTACATGTAAAACCAGATTTGAATAGGGGGCCAGAGAACAACAGATAGATAGCTTGTTGGAGGTCCAGATGCACTCAAATTTCATGATCAATCAATCCACCATCGTTCCTGAAAACTCAGAGTGAATGCCGACCTAGTGAAATTTCAAATTCGAGACCCCGCATCAAAAACATGAACTGAAACGGCAATTAGAACGAGCTGTGTTCCCCCATTCTACGATGGATTCTTCTGAAAAACTTGTGGCGCAAGATGCTCTTTTTTTTTTTTTTCCTGAAGAAAAAAGGGCCGTTTTAGCAGTAGAAGTTAATCAGGGTTGGTGGGCAGGGAGGCCTTCGGGCGGCTCCCTTCACGACTTATTGGCACCCAATTTTAATTTTTATTCTAAGCCGGATTTTTATGGAGCGGTTCAGTTTTGGTTTGGAAAACTATTTTCAACCTGAACCGAACCAAATATCCGGTCTAATCTGGCTTCGAGTATTCGAGTCTAAATATCTAATTCCACCCCCAAAAGATCTAAATGGATATAGAATTGATTTTTAGGGATCAATTAGTCAATTAACCACTTTTTCAACAAGAATATGCGTAATTTCATCAATCAAAGTCAACTGGGTCGATTCTTTTTATTTTGTTTGTTTGATTATCATATAAAAAGCACCTTCGATTCGATCAATATCAAGTAACTGAATCACTAATCCAACATCTTCTTCTTGACCAAAACAAAAAAAAAATCGTACTATTTAAGTGCTGGTTTGGATGATTCTACTATCTACGCCTTTGTCGGGGGGTCACAGCTCCGGGGTTAAGAATTTCTATCTCGTACTTTCTGGGGAACTGAAAGATCATATCTCTTCCCTCTGCTCAGGCTGGCAGCGGCGGATCAAATTCAAAGTACACCATCGTGATCAGATCGTTCTTCAACAGCTAGAGCTCAGTGGGGTTGCGCAATAACAAACACATCGGGAGTTACAGCCCGAGAAAAGAACGAATCAACGAAAGTGAGACTGCACGGTAGATTGCAGCAAAGCAAACTATAGCAGGCCATTGACGGACGGTCAATGCCAGCACTCTGCTGAACCCATCGTTCTCAGCTTCTTTCTTTTCTAGCAACTTTTCTTAGATTGCTATCATTTTTTGCCCCACTTATTTATCTACCTGGGCCTGGGGCCTGGATCATCGACACATTTGTACTATTTCAAAAGAAAAAATCGAAATTCAACTACGATATAATATATATATATATGGATAGATAGATGACAAACTACATACTTTACCAGTAATACCGGGTTTTCCATTTTCCCCCTTGAATTTTTTTAGTGGGTTTTGAGAAAATAGTATCCTTCTCATTGTTTTTTCCAATTTTCTGCAGGCTTCGTTATTTTTTTTATCCCAAAGCATTACAGATAATCGCTCTGAATTGGTTTAAAAGATTTCTTGAAGCATTTCCCCCTTAGGTTATTAGCCATTGATGTGAGTGCTAGGAATGAAAAAAGTCTCGTAACTAAGTGAGTTTTAGCTTCACTAGTGTGACCGTGATTGTATGAGTCGAAGCACCCATTAAGTTTATAGTTAGTTACTACACGTGGAAAGTAATTACAAAGAATTTACGCTATTGTTGGATTTAATTTATTTGCCAAAGTAAATTGAGATATTAAAAAGCGGGTCTAATCTGGCTCGATAGACCGCAATGACAGTGTGGATCTTTTATGATCTTCCCCATTATATACTGAAAAAAAAACCCTTTGAATGCACTTCAATTTCTAGGCCCCAATTGACAGCCCATCAATCGTCCATTAAGATAATGTTACTGTTTAGGGTGAGGGAATCCGCTATTATTATACTGTTTTTATCTAACAATTAATGCGTTAAATGTTCAATTTTTACCATAAAATTTCATATACCTTTTTTATTTTCCATTCCTCCTACCCCTTCAACATTTATAAACTTTTATGTAATAAAAAAAAAAAGTAACATTCAACTATGAAAGAAAAGAAAAAGGAACATCTGTCGAAAGAAAGGATTTTTCTCCCAATCAATCATCTTGATTGAATACACATTATGGGATCTTGTCATAAATCTGTAAAATGCATGCGAAGATCCTTTTTAAATCAATGGCCTTTGAAGTCTTCTTTTTCTTTTTTAAAAAAATTAATGTAAGTCATGATAACATGGTGACGAAAAACTTAATGAAATAATCAGGTTGAATCAATTACAACTGTTGTAATTGTTTAAATAATAGATATTCACTCTTTTATATTGATATTTTTAACTGATATTTTCTCATATTATATTGTAAATAATTTTTTATTTGTCAACAAAATATTATAAATAAAATTGTGAATGGGAAATGGAAAAAAAAATGAACAGGAGGATATATATTTTACTTATGAAAAAAGTCCTGATATTTGCCATATAACACACACATATTTCATTTGCATACTCAAAAACAGAGGCTGAGGCTGAAGTGAAAAAAAATTAAAAAAAACTCTTATATAGTTTGTCTCGTATAGGGACAGAGAGAGAGAGAGAGAGAGAGGGAGAGAGTATGACAGCAAGCATATGCAGAGCTTCTAGCTATCCTCTTCATCTTTCCACTCTACCAAGTTTAAATTACTGGAGCAAACCTCTGTGCTTCGACTCAACAGTGACGATGTTTCCTTGTTTTTGTCCTGGATAAGGGGTGGTGATGAGGATCGCATATTTGAATCATGCCACCGCATTCCTAACACACACACTTCTCTCAATATTTTAAATTTTATTATGATAATTGAAGAGAAGAACCTATATATATAAATGGGAAAAGGGCCATTGAGCTATTGGTTAGGACAAAGGGGGTTGGCTGGGGGCGATTTCAAAAGTGACATAAAGCCTTCCATGCATGCGATGAACTTTCTACCATAAATATTCCCACGAGAAGAATAAGCCATTCAGTGTAGTGTCTTCATGATGAGTTTCTTTGATCGTGGACTGCATGATACCAGCGACCCTTTTGCATCTCCTTTTCTTTCCCAGTTTCACTTAAAATTCTCGTAAAATCTCTCTTTTTTAAGGACCCGACACGGATGTCGATGTTTGAAGGTGTGGAACTGACTCAATGCGCCTTACTGAGTTGAGCAGCAAAAGCAAAGCAGAGTGGGGGGGGCAAGATTCTGCTTTCTCGTACTTTTTTGAACTTGGCATTCGGCTTGAGACACTTTCCTTTGGTTGAAAAAGGAGGACACACGAAAAAAAGGTGGAGGGGGAAAAAAAAAGGTTGCCTACTAATAGGGTGGTGCCTACATACCCTAACAAAGCACATGCCCCTACCCTACCCAAAAAATCTTTTCAATTTCTTGCTATCACAGTATCACTGCGTAATTATATTAAGGGGTATTAAATAATTTTAATTAATCTAAAGTTAAGGCAGATTAGTTCATTAAAGATGAAATTTTTTCTGTAATGTATTTTTTTTATTCACAAAAATTAAATCTAAAATCTTACTCATATTAAAAGGTAAGAAATCTCAAAGTGTCTTTCTTTATTTATTGTCTCCCATTACTTTGAATTTTTTTATTATTAAAAAAAGTACAATTTGAGAAATAGATGAATACAGTGGTGTGTGAAGAATCAGATCAAAACGAAAACGTATCAATCTGAGGTTTTGAGAGGTAAACTACACCACTGCTAGCCGCACCAGGTTTCATTTCTCGGCACCAACTTAATTATTAGATTCTCTTGTTTTATCATAAGACAGGCCCTGGCTATGCATGGAGGGATAGTCTATCGCAGAAAAGGATCAGTCTCTATCATGCCCTGTAAAAAAAGAACATGGGAGTTGATGAAAAAGCAAAATTTCAAATTTTATATCTTTCCTTCACTTTCGCGACATCTCGCGTACACACACCCACTAGGGTGTTTTGTTTCTTGTTTATTTTTTCCGTTGGATTTGGATTTCTTCAGTGTAAATCCCACAAGGTCTCTTACGTGTTGAACTTATATGTCTCTCTCCACCTAGGAAGAGATGTATATGTCTCAATATCCATCAGCGTGTCAAGTTTCGAAGCGCAAAAAACCGAATTAAGGCAGAGGAAAATTACCGTTGGTGTTAGATGGGAGATGCCACACAATGGGGTTGGTTCAATCTCAATACACTCAAGATGAGATGGCTCAGTTTAGGGACGTTCTGGGGGGAAGCTGAGAGCAGGAGGCTCAATTCGTAACTTAGAGCTGTGGGGGGTGAGTGGTTTCTGGACACTGCATTGTAAGCGGCAGATAGCTTAACGGCGGAGCTTTCAGCATCCGGAGATGGATTGACTTGACTCGAGATTCAGGCATCCAATTTCTCCTACAGTAGTAAGTATTCCAATTAGTCCGGGCAACACCAGATCGCGAACTTGCGATTGGAAGTACCCTCTAATTCCGTATAGAGGGATAATCTATAGGCAATTCTAGGCATTCTGTGCAAAGTATGCACTCTGGGAAGCTGGTGAATTGTCTTGCAGGACCTGAAATTTATGTGTTCTGATCGTCTCCTTCATGGGGATGTCAAATCGGAGTAAAAATTTCTTACCCTAGTAGGCCAATACTTACACGATGCTAGAGGCTGCGGGCCCCGCCCTAGCCGGCTTTTTCGCTGCCGTGAGGACAAGAGTTTGACAAATTGAACTTCATATTTTTTTTAAAAAAAAACATGGAGGGTATCATCCATCAACGACAGCCACATATATTGAGAAACAGAGTTTGATTCCCCGACATGCTTGCGCGTTTTTCCAACCCATGAAAACTGACTTGTTGTTTTCAGCACTTAGAAAAGGGGCTGATCTCCTCCAGCACATGGCTTGGGTATGTTCTCATCACCAAAACGTATTCGTTAATTGCCCTATATCTTTGCCGAGTTTCTTGGTTATTTGAGAAAATATGTGTGTCCCTTTCAGTGATGAGGAGGTTCATATACTAGAAAAGAATAGAGAGGTAAATTTTGAATTCCAAATCTAGTTATGTTAAATAATAAGAATATAGATATGAACCGAACACTACTTCCAAACACTTTTTTTTTTTTTGCATTTTTCATTACAAATGAGGCCGTGAAAGGTAGAAAAGAAATAGATGAATAAAAGCTTATATTAAATCTAAGAAAAAATAAATTTAACATCTCTTAATTCTGTATTGAGAAGATATATAATTACATAAAATGTCACAAAATCAAGTAAACTAACCTTTTGATTCTTAAATTTGTCGAACGCTAATAATTTAGAGCATATTGAATTTGAAATTTCTTCAATTTAAACTAAGCAATTGTGTGTTCCGTCTAACAAAGGTCGTTTCAGTTAAATTGCTTCAATGGGAATCTAACATGTCAGATGAGATGCCACATTGGATTTTCATTGAAATGATTTACTGAAAGGGCCTTAGTATTAGACTATGTACAAATATTTAGATTAATTGATAAAGTTTCAAATTTAAGTCCTTTAAGGATCAAAATGTTACTTCGCTCAACATCGATTACTTTAATTGTAAGGAGAGAATTTTAGGTCCTTGCTCCTTTTATGGATTACATCATTTCTTATCCAAAAGAATAATAAATTTTAACTTTCCATACCCGATATTGGTGTTAGCTAATTAAAGAAAAATACTATCATAATATAAAATTTTTCTGTTTATGAAATTTAAATTTAAAAGAAAAAATGGTCAAAACATATCAACTAACCAATTCCTTCATTAGTCACACCGTGTAAGATGTTGGAGATATTATTTTTATCAATTAGAAAATAAGATATTCAGAATGGAGGTAAATTTATTAGTTAGCATATTTGAGATTTTATAATATTATTTTTATATTTTCAATATATATAAAATAAATTAGTTGGTTTGAGGCTATAAAAATGTTAATGTTATATGTAACTTATTAAGTTAAACAATATAATAAAACGTGCGGTTATGGCCTCGTTCACAACATTTATCTTTTCTATGTCCCTATTCTCCTCATTTTATTTTATTTTTTATGACTAAGTTGGTTGATCTGGACGAGTTCATGGAAGCTAGTATATATATTCAGAAGACGTGCATTGATCACGTGGTATGTCTCCGTAAAGAATAAAAGAAGAATGAAGAGCTCTTCGGGAGTAAATTTCAAAAGAAAAAAGAAAAAAAGAAAAAAAATCCTATTTTTGTCTATCACTATGTGGATAACGATGGAGTAACTACTCAACATATTACGCCAAGATCTGTGAGGCAAATCGGTATTACAAGGTTAATATTATAGATATTATATTTATCGATTAAAAAAATAAGATATTTAGAATAAAAGTGAATATGTTAGATAGTTTATTTTGAGATTTCATAATGCCATTTTAATATTACTTTCACACCTTGGGTTTATATGTTTCCTAAATTAGTTGGTTCAAGGCCCATAAATACGATAATGTCTTCATATAATTCAATGAATTGAACAGTACAACAAAATATGTAGTTATGATCATCTCTATTCTCCTCGTCTTACCTTAATTTGATCATCTTCTTTATATGAGAAGTGTTTTGACCTCCATACACGTCCTTGAGGGATGGATTGCATGTGCATCTAATTTGAACATTTTTGTTGCAGTATATTATACATACAACTTTTTCCTTCTTCTTGCAAGTAGGATAGAGTTCACATTTGGGAAAGTGACGGTCGTTCTCCAGCTGCCATTTTTCAGGCAGATGTATACCCCAATCACTAGGGAGAGGAAATCATCTGGTCATCATTCTCTTCTTTTAGTGATCAACCCGCCAAATTAGGAGCCCTAATTATGTTTGTGATGTACTTGCTCTCCCAAGTTTGGCTTATCTTTCATGACGCCAATTTGTTCGTTTGCAGCCAATTTTCATGGTTAAATGTGTAATTAATGGATGAGCTTCTGTCGGGAGCAGAGTCAATGGCAGCAATAAGTACTATTGTGTCCTAGGCTCGATCCATCTGCTGACTTGGATTACCATATCCAAAGTTTTGCGTCCTCCATGTGTTAATTATTGCTCTTAAAGCAAAACAATAAAAAAAAGGGTATTAATTGTTACATTCTAGAAATTAGATCCAAGGGTTCACACTACATGTAGCATCGAACTTCTTCCGTCTACTAGGACGGGTCGGTCAATCATTCTTCCTTTTTAACAGGATTTCAGATTTAAATGGTATAAATTTTTTTAAAAAAACCATTTATTAAAAGATTTTAATTTTTAAGTGAGAAAATGACATAATTTGAACTGAATTATCATGTATGTATGTATTCGATTTTAGGTAGCAAATACAAACGTTTTAGGTAGCAAATACAAACGCCAAATCCTTTCTTTCTTTATCTATAATCCTATATATATATATATATAAGCCTTTTATATGGAATGATTGTGAAATTATGCATTAATATATATATATATACCGGACAATGAAATAAGCGAATATATGTACATAATTCTAATAAATATGAGAAATTATATTGAGACCTCTTAATTTCATGGGAAGGTAAGTACTATTATAGTATATTATTTATATAATAATTAATCACAAAATCTCAAAAATTTATGCTCAGGTGAATATCACTATAAAATTTATATTATGAGCTCTTACTAGATCCACGATGAGGGAACGGCTCGCCGTGTGAAATCTCACGAATTTCAATAGATAGACTATGAATAAAAAAATGAATAATAAATAATTTAATGAATACTTAAATAGAAAGTGCACGCACTCGTAGTTCTATTGGGCAGAATAAAATAATAATAATATGCCGTTCCATTTCATATTTGGTTCAGTATCGCTTATTTATAATAAATGTGCGACACGTAATGTCTGCCCGGTCATTAATCTTCCTTCACTTCAAAGCAAATGTTCTTGAATTAAATAAAAAAATGTGGCATATGTCGTGTGTATTTACACAGACATATATATATATATAATATGTCGTACAGAACATGGTTTCCTCTCCTACCGGGCATAAACAGGCTCTGGCTCGTTCATTAGCAGCACAGCAGTTGCATGGCGTTACTCGATCATGCTGCTCGATCGACATCTACGTTCACACTCAGTACGGTGCCTCAATGGGCCCAATTCTCGGACCACATTTATACAACAATTTTCTTTGCGTAAACACTCACAATTTTTATGGGTCAAATTAGTTTAGATTCAAGAGATAATCTTTTAAGAAGTAAAACTGTATTGATAAGGACTTTCCCTTATATTGCAGATGTGAACATAAAACTTTAATTATGGAAAAATATGCATCACACTACCTCGCCCGTATAAGTAGATGTTCTTCCATTTCATGTGATGTTACTGTCGAGAAATGGAATATTGCATTGGACAAATGAAAGAAACAAACTTGTCATACAAAAGAATGGGTACCGCAATTCTATAAATTTAACCTCTTATATTAGTTATATGTTCGACTATCATATTATAAGTTCAGTAAGAAATTTACAACGATTATCTCTCAATGAATTCTCAGGAACTTATAAGGGAAACACTGACCAAATTTGTTCTTGGAACTTTTCGTGAAGGATAAAAGTTCTCCCACATGCACACAACTCGCGTATCATATGCATGTTCCTCTCCTCCTGCGGGGTTGTCAACAAAAGATGTGTGTTTATGGTATGGGGCTCCTCATGCTTAAAGTTCGTACTTATGCGCACGAGAGCTCATGCTTTTCTTTTTGAGCAAAAATAACCTACCTAACTTCACTATACATATAGAAAACTTTTAGTTTGATGCGTTCACTGCTCAGCGGGCAGTTGATTATGAGTTCTTCGATCGGGTAACCCACAGGTTCAGGTAGAGTTGGCTGCTGTCCTTCTCCATGAAGAGGGTGGCTGATTAGAAGGCTGGTACAGCTATTCCGTGGGTCAGGTGTTTGTAAGAAAGTCAAGTCTCCGAGTATGTGATCATAATCAACCCTCCAACCACTCGAATTATTGATCTAGACAAAGTGGGTATCAGAGAGAACGGTATCCGAGAAAGTGCAAAAGGGTTGAGAGGATGAAAATGACAAAATCTGATTCGCAATAGGGTATTTGTAAACTGTTACCAAGATGAGATCTGACGCAGCAACCTCTCCGTAAAGAGTGGAAGTAAGTCGGTCTAAGGGAGCCTGACTGCGAATTTGCCTTGATGCGGCATATGCATGGGCGACTTGAGTGTCGATCTCTGAAGGTCCGACTTGGGGAGTGGGTCGGAGGGTCACTAGTCAATCGATCGAAGACTGCCTTGGACTAGTTTTTCTCAGTGAGAAGTTGGAACAGATGACCTTTAGTGGCGTCCATATCAGTTACGAACTGCAATCAATCTTACTAGTCATTTATAATCTTGAAAATCAGTTGGAAATAAGTTGTGTGCGCAAAGGTGGTGGAGGGTGTGGGCTGAAGAAATAATGCGACTAGCATGCAGCAGCTCTTATACCACATACATATCTGCCCGATCTTATATATCCCTAACGCAGCAGCTAGTGATCACTTTTTGGGTCATCTCAGGAGTTTTGCCTCCTCCCTCACTTTCACTCTGGAGACTGTAAATCATAGCCAGGCTCCGACGCTGTCACACGATGAGGATGACAGTTGTTTCAAGGCAGAATTTTCACTTCCTGATTTTAAAAAAAAGAAGGAGAATATCAAGAAAAACCTACAGATGAATGAACCTTTTCTCGTCTGGATTGACCATGAATTATCCCATGGCTACAGACCGAGATAAATCCCGATTCAAATGTTCAACTTCTCCCAATCCCAAAGCATGTTCTTGTCCTTGGCATAGGCTTCGATCTGCAGAGCAAGAAATGTACGTATCGTTAGTTCGTCCCTTGTCGTACTTGAGAAGCATATACATGCCCACAGGTTCTACACTTCAAAGCATGAAAGTCTCCTCTTAGCACATTCTTTATTAGGAATAATATTAAAAAAATATATAATGTATATTCACTCATTTAAGTTTATGTCAAATCAATTTATTAATAAATAAAAATATATTTATTATGAATCGATTAACAAAATCTCGTATATCATAAGAAAATATGTCATATTATTATCTCAATTTATCTATGTTAATAGATTTTTTTATAGTAAGAATTATTTATTCACTCTGCATATTTTTTGTAGGATAAATAAAGTCAAAAAAATAGATTTTGTGTAATAGTATTATTACTAATCTAATAAATAAAGATATTATATATTTAATTTTTATAATAAATTTTTTTATATTTATACTTTACTTGTTACCCTGAATAATACAAATTAGTGATGAGTTGCATATAATTGTGATTTAATTGTGCACAACACAACACGGTCGCGTGCTGATCCACAATTTCTTTCGAATTTAAATATATATATATAATTTTTTTCTCCGTACTTCGAATATGTCATCACAAGGTTGAATCCCACATGGCGAAGTCATTGTGCGTTAATAAATCGCAGGATGCACGTCTGTTCCGGTGACCGCGATGATACGCTGACGTTTCGATAATCTTCTGGGCCCATTTTTTCTTTTAGTGATGTTTCCACTGAGCCAGAATTTCTTCCTCCTTTTTACAAGTTGACCCCCTCAGTTATGGGGGCATGCCAGATCTACCCCCTCTACTTTGTTTTCGCACAACCGTCCCTATAGGAATCGTTATTGGGAGACCAGAACTTCGGGCATTCGAGACCTGTGTAAGGTCAGGGAAACGTTTTACTTCGGGAGGCCGAATTGAGCCTCCAGATATTCTTGCGCAAGAGAATATTGCTGAAGTGCTGACCCGCATCTAAGTTCGATAAAATCGTGTGCCCAGTCATTTGCACGTGCTCAATAAGCGTCGGTGACGGTGCCTGATGCGACGAAATGCGGTAGTTTCTCAAATTAACTCGGTGATGGTTTTGATCTCAATGCAGAGTACAAAAAGGGGCAAATCAAAATTGTTACCGAGCTTAGAAATTATCAGATAATACACACAGAGAGTCACGTGATACGATATGGGGAGAAATGCGTTGGACTGTAGCGGCCAGCTCCCGGAAAATATCTAGCAGAGGAAACAGGGAGCTGACCGGCTGCGTCCGGTGGGTGGGGTGCATAAATAAAGCAATTTGAATTTGCGGCGAATTTCGGGTTCATTTCATTAGGCACGAAATGCCAACCGCGTTGCACCTAACCCCGGTCAGATTCTAACCCATTGCCCGTTTGCCCCCGACGCCCCACCTCTCGTTGTTATTTATATTCCTAGAGAAAGAAAGGGGAGCCTCCGTGCGTGTGCGCACTCCCTGGGCCGACTAACTATACTCTTCACTGCTTCACCATCATCATCTTCTCTCCCGATCCCCTGAAAGATCTCGACTTTCTTCCCGACCCTCAACCTTTCACCTCTCTCTGGCTCTCCGTTTCTTGTCCAGATCAACAGTCATAGGATCTGAGGAGCATTTGATTGAGTGATGATGCAGAGTTGACAGAAAGGAGGAATATAAAAAAATTGAAACTTGAGACGAGGGTCACTGTTGGTTGCAGCGCTCGTGTTACTTCTCTTGTGGGTTGGGTTTGAATTGTGCAGTCTTGCTTTCTTTTTTGATGGGTTCTGAGGTGGAGGAATCGTTGTTAAAGAGTCTGAGTTGTGGGGAATACCAGAGAGAGGAGTGGGTTTACGGGAGTTGCAGGGATGGTCTTGTCGTAGTCCCTTGGTCCGGTCTGAGACACGTGAGTTTTGGTTTAGGGAACGCTGCTTTTCAGTGAGGGAAAATCTTGATCTCCCTCTCTCTTCTGCCTCCATCTCCTGCCCTTCCGCGACTGATTGCTCTTGGGATCAAGTCGACTCAAAAAGCAGACATTCATTTCACGGTTAAGTAAGAACCTCTATCGAAGCTCTAATTCAATGAAGAGGCTTAGCAGCTCAGACTCTCTGGGCGCTCTCATGTCCATCTGCAGAAGTACAGGTCCTGATCACTTATAGAGCTCCCTGTCATCTGAATTCTATAATTCAAAAGAACCCGTTTGAGTAATACAACAGAGTCACATTAATAATGGAGGAAAGACACTCAAGCAACTTAGTATCAACGTGCAGCTTTCTTGAATTCAAGCTTTCTTTTTCAGTGAAAGTGAAGGGGAAATGTACATTTCCAAGTTTTAGAATTTCTTCGGCGAGAAATGAATGTGATTTCGAGCTGTTATACTCGCTGGGAAAAACTCTGATGGTCCTGTTTCTCTGACTTGTAAAACAGAGGAGCACAGCAGCCCGAGGAGCAGCGGCACCGCGGCGGCGGCGGTGGCGGCAGCGGCAGCGATCTACGGCAGGGAGTTCCAGTCAATGCTGGACGGGCTGGACGAGGAGGGTTCCGGGGAGGAGCCGGTCATGGGAGGCCCGTCGGAGAAGAAGAGGAGGCTGAGCGTGGAGCAGGTGAAGGCGCTGGAGAAGAACTTTGAGGTGGAGAACAAACTGGAGCCGGAGAGGAAGGTGAAGCTGGCCCAGGAGCTGGGCCTTCAGCCGCGGCAGGTCGCAGTGTGGTTCCAGAACCGCCGCGCCCGGTGGAAGACCAAGCAGCTCGAGCGGGATTACGGCGTCCTCAAGGCCAATTACGACTCCCTCAAACTCAAATACGACGCTCTACAATGCGACAACGACGTTCTTCTCAAAGAGGTGAAGGCCCGAAATCTCTTTACATAGCAATTAAGTTCTTAAATTTTCTGTGTACAAATATGTTATCCAGAAGTCAAGTGAATTCACTTGCATATGTTCAGCATTTTGACGACCTTGGTATTGAATATGATGCTGCAGATCAAGGAGCTGAAGTCGAAGCTGAACGAAGAGAATTCCGACCAGAGCAATCTCTCCGTCAAAGAAGAGACGATGGTCGCCTCCGAATCCGAGATCACGAAGCTGATCGTGGGCGAGCCAGAACCGACGCCTCCCCTTCTCCCCACTCTCGGCCCCAAGGAGACGAACCACTCGTCAGACAGCGACTCGAGCGCGATCCTCAACGATGAGAATGTGACCAGCAGCAGCCCGAGCAATGCCGCCATCTCTTCTTCGGGGCTCCTCCAGAGCCAACAGCACGATCCTTTGATATGCCATCCACATTACGTGAAGTTGGAGGAGCACAACTTCTTCGGCGAAGAGACCTGCCATTTCTTCTCGGACGAGCAAGCGCCGACACTCCATTGGTACTGCCCCGACCAGTGGAACTGAGCACATGGTGTATTAGAACCCGAGGCTTGACTTGGTCGACAGCAATTGGTCATGGCCATCGTACACTCCTTGAAGACGAACTGCCGGGAGGGGCGCACTTTGGAATCTCCAGTGAAGCCCGGGGTCTACAGCCTCCGCTTCTCGACTCGGAAGGCGTGGATCGGAAAAGATGCTCGGCGTATGATAGCAATAAAGATCTAGCGTATGGTTATAATCAATCGGGCAGCTTAACTAGTTTCTTCAAGTTAGATTTTGTGAATACAGGAAACGTTGTCAAGTGGAGAAAAATAAAAAAACCTACTACTGTATTGGGGAGATGTAGCAGTACGAGGAAAAAAAAATGGCTGCCTGTTCCATGAACTCGGAAATTTCCATGTGCCATACGTCATTCGGAGCGGGGTATATCAACATGTCAACCATATGCTTATGACTGGCCTCTCCATATGAATTATGTCTTTAAGTTGAAAATAATTCTCGCATTTATGATTACATACTGGAAATAAGATCGCATGTATCATTACTGAGAAGGATTATACATAAAACTTCAAAATCATATCAATTTTTTATATTATTTCATCTTTAAAATACAGTAAAAACTAGCACACTACTACGGCGTGTGTAAAGAAATGTCATTATCACGAGACACCAAAGTTTTCGTTATTTAACCTTTTTTTAAATTTTTATTTCAAATTTAGACAAATGGAGACGATAGCGGTTATTGAGCGAAAGAGAGAATGGAGAGAATGTGACGGTCCAGTGAAGACTAGCGCACGGACCCGTGCTACTAAGCACGGTTAGTAAAATAGAACTGCAACCTTATTGATATGCTCAAATAAGAATTTGGAAGAAAAATACGAAAATAACTCATAAAAATAATAAATAAATATAAAATATACATATAATTATTTTATAGATAGAGCTATAATAGAGGTAGAAATTTTGAATTATAATATATATTTATGGATCGGTATAGATAATAAACTCGTTTTATCATGCATATACGTGAAATTGGTGATTATCTTTCAAATGGCACGCACAAAGCGCGTCCACACTAGAAGGGATTAGGCACTAAATAATACCGTTGCTTAATTAATTACTTTTTAAAAGGCGAGCCGCATGATTGGCTCCCTTGATTTACGTGTCATTAATTAACCGCATATTTTTATAAATATTCAATTAACGGAAAAGCGATAGTGCTTAATAAAAAATGACAATAGGTAATAATTAAAATAATGAAGTCAGGGAAAAATAAATTCTCTTTTCTTTTTTCCTCCTTTTTCTATTTCATCGGACAAAAGCAAGTTGCCTTTTAAAAAAATAATAAAAAAGAAACAGTATTTATATAAATAAGAGAAAAATCGCCATATTATTTTATTTTATTCTGAGTGTGTACGGTTATTTTGGCTTGAACCGGAAAACCAGGCTCCTCGGTTTCTGTCTTCTGACATCAGCTGGCAGGTCATGGGCGTTGCTCCTGTGCATCCTGCTGCACGCTTTTCTGTTTGCGCCTGCGTTTCCTGAGACGCCACGTGTACGGTTATCGGAGCCCCGTGACTCGATCTTCTTCTTCCGGGGCCCACCGGTCAACAGTTAAATCTCTACCCCCACCCCCATGTCACCAACATTCCTCAGCCAGATCGTTTAGTCTTCTCTACGTAAAATCACATGTTACGAGTTATATCAGTGAAAGAATTTTATAATTATGAGAGTTGATTTTGTTTTTAAAGAATTTATTTGATTTAAATATTAAGTCAGTCGAGCGGTGCATCGACCAAAAAGAAGAAATTTGGAAAGTCAGGCCAGAGGTCGGGCTGTCTGTGAATTTCAGTGAAGATTCGCTGCAAGCACCTTTGCTTCGTGCCGCTTTCTTCTCTTTAAACTTTCGCTTTTACCCCGATTGCGGACAGAGTGAGAATTTGCGATCCCTGTTAAAGTTTTTTTCGACAGTTTCAGTCTCCCGTAAAGTTGTGACCCCGAAATTGTAGGGAGATGATTTCCTCGGGGGCTTGCTTCTCTGGCCTCTTATCCCGAGTTTCTCCCGTAATTAGGTGGATCAGATATAAGGGTAGAGCTTTTGGTCACAGTTAGCTGCGCAGAGATGAACTCGTGGGACGGGCGTAGGACCTACAACGGTCGATTGATTACTACGTTACAGCTGGTTGCAGTGTCGGCCTCCGATATTGTCAAAGGGTTTCTCATACGTCCAACTCTATTAATGGCCGAAAGAGATCAGGCTCGTTCCGATACTTATCCCCGGGGCTCGTCAACGCCCTGGGGGAAGACCGAAGGAGCAGACGTCCGGTAAAAGCGTCCTTTTTCATATCGGGCTGTCACGTAAATCGTAATTTCAAGCGATGATGCGGTTTGTACCGCAGTGCCTGACTACACGTCCAGCAAAAGGTGGATGGAAATGGTCTCCTAGCTTGTGCTCTGTTCGGATTCCGAAACTCGACCGCAGCCTAGCTAGCAGGAACAGTCTTCTGCAATACCCTCATCGGACTGAAGAGATCCCGCATCCTGAGACGACGAATTTTCGTGCCCATTGATGAGCATCGACGCTCCTTTGATATAATGGTTAAATGAGCTATTCACAGCTCTTAGCAATCGATTAACTGGGAGGGCAACTCGTGAATATCATGCGAGACGATGAACATGAAATTGCAAGGGCTGGCTTATAGATGAAGCGGGGCGGAGCGGTGGATAAGGGCGCGTTTGTGGGGGGACAGAGAAGGGGAGGGAGATTCCCAGAAATGACGCCCGTCGCCCAGAGCGGGTCCCCCCCGGTACAGCCAAACGGTGGTCGCTTTCAGAGCCGGGGTGTAGGGCGGGCCCCAGCCGCTTTCTTTTTCCGCTTTAAACAAAGGGATTGGTGGAGGCATGTGATGTGGGTCCCACTGTTGACACACCCCCCCCCCCACCCACCCAACCGGTCGCTGTCAGCGTTTGTCATTTTCAAGCTTTAGAAATCTGCACAATTCTCATTTCCTGGCAAAATCCTAATCCCACGTCTTCCAACTGACACGGCGAAGTATGATATCCATAAAATATAATCCGTGTCGATTAATTTAAACTAACCGAGTTTATTTATTATAATGTAACAATTTTTTAATTATCAAGTTCCATCACATCCATAAAAATTTAATTCGGTAACTTAATAAAATTATTTTTCAACATGACCAAGAAAAAAATATAACACGTTTGAATTGTAACTTATCTCATGTATAATTTATTAGGAAATCAACATAAGAAGTTTGAAAAATTAAGAAATTTTTTTAGAAAAAGGCATTTTAATTGAAATCGAATAAACTCTTTTTTTGCGAAAAATGGAATTATTTGAACCGATGGAATGGCTCCTCATCGAGGAATCTCGTTAATTACTTACCCGACCCAATCTTCTGATCCGTTCTGGCCAGTTTGAGGGGAGTCCATTTTGGTAAATGGAATTTTGTAGAGGCCCATTATTATGGTAATAAGCTCCACTTAATTAGCAGACAAATAATTATGTTTGTTATTTATGTGAATTGGGATTTAATTTTTAAAATCACATCAAATCGTTTTCCCGTGATGTGAAAGGTGAAAGCAATCCCCACTCACTACGAAACCTCCTCCCATTCGGCCAGTCTGCTGGTATGAGCTAATCTGATGCATACACCTGGCCAATAATTTCCCATTTAATATATATATATATAATTAGTCTGGCGCGTATATCTTTTTATTAATTTATCTTATAAAAAATATATTTTGTGTACGACAATCTCTCTGTTGCCTCCTCCTCTCTTTTTTTTTTCTCACCTTTTCACGTCAGGTGCCCCATGTCGCATTATTTTAATCCCCTCTAATTTCTCTAGTCCGTTGAAGAGGAGAAAATTATAAATCGTTTTCACTTCGTAATAATATATTATGATAAGTTTTAATGTTGGATTACCTTGTCGGTAGTAAATTAATTAATTTATTAACAATAATTTAATTAGTATTTTCTTGGCCATAATAGAAGAATATCTTGACTCCCTTGGCCACCCACTTTAGGCATTAAATATTCAAAAGGAAATATATATATATTTTACCTCTCTCTCTTTATTTTGCATTTATTATTCTAACTTACACACATATATATATACTTGGGCATGTTCATCCCAAACATGTAAAAATTAATAGATTACGGCTAATTTAATAGTTAAACTCATTCAATATAAAATTTTTCATCATTATGACTCAAATATGATATGCTAAGCTCAAGATTAAGAGTAAGGTATCTCAAATAATATTATATTAATCAATCATGTTGGGTGTTGCTTTTACGTTTTTAGCCTGTGAGGATAGTGGGAATTCCATGCAGCTGCCACACAGGTGGCATGTTCCACATCGTACACTCATGCAATTACTATAGCCATACTATGTAACAAGTGAGAGGTAATAATTAATGGGCATCTCGTAAAACTTAAATGAAAGAGGGTGGCGGAGGGGAAAGAGATAATGGCAATCCTCGAGCCCCCATAGGGACGGTGGATCACGAAGATGATAGGGGGACCAAGCATAAGAGCACTTGCATGAGCTCTGTCGTGACAATTGCACGGCAGGCACTCAATTCTTAGTGAACTACAGGTTTTTTAAGTCCATGATAAAGCAATTGAAATGCTGAAAATTGATTGTACACTGCTACTACCCATTTACAGATTTTTCTCTCAGTTTTCCCGACCAATCAAGCCCCTAAGAAAATGGCAGACACTCGTAGATAAATGCTATCCTTTTGGGTTTTCTGTTTGCTAAAATATACTCGTCGGGGTTTCTGTAATTTTTGGGCATTATCTGCTCAATGAGTTAACGGCACCGTCCCACAAAAATTATCCCTATCGGGCCACTAGAACGTGCCAGATTGGATTCGAAGAACAAGCCACAGCAGCAAGCCGCTCTTCTCTGTTGTTTATGCAAGTTAATGGTTATGAAATATAATCATATTACTGTAAAGAGAATAAAGGTGTATAATTGAATTAAAAAGTATGGTAAAAGTCGATGAGATATATGATTAAAAATTAATTAAATGAAAAAAATTATAAATTTATAAAAAAATTGAATATTATAACTTATTAATTTATGATTTTTATGTGAAAATATATATAGTTTAATAATTTTTTTAAAAAATAAATAATAAAAATGATTTGAGGGTTGGCATTAGGTTGCATAAATTAATCTCCGTGGATGCCACCCTAAGACTAGGGACAGCTCATCCCCGACCTAAACCCGATTTTCTTTATCCCTTACTTATACCGTTTGTAAATTTTTTAACACTTGTTAGTCGCTCGATCGTCTCGATCCAATGGTCCGTTCAATTAATATTATTTCCTGCTCCATTGAATAATTTCATCTTAATTATTTAAATAAAAAAATTGCTTAATGTGCGTTGCATTCGCATCTCTTGAGGAAGCCATTTCTCTTTCCCGTACTTGTATATTAACCTAATTTTGCTTTATTTACTCGGGAGGAATCTTCTTGGAAAACATATTCCCACCGGAAATTCTACACAATCCAATCGTCTGCGACTTCTCCGAAGCGTCGAACGAGTTAGGACATGGAGAATAACAAATTGCCAAAATAATAAGACCGTATTCTAATGTTTTTCAACTCGAACCAATTTCTATACAGGAGTTCAATGAACCGACACCGATCGATATTCAATTGGGGCCAATCGAGCTGTAAGTCTCTTCGTCAATCATCATGTTTTTTGTTTCTCCCCACTTACGTGCATGATTGAGCAAGAGACATCTGAACACCTCAAACCGTCTGAGATGGTATTAGCCTTATGTTCGTCTTAGTTTGCGGGGACTCTGGTGCACATGATTCATCTGTTTCAAAATGAGCTAATCCTTCGAGCAAGACCTGCCGTCACTGCAGGAAAGATGGCATATATAAGATGATTACCTCTCTGTGATCGAGACTGTGTTCTGGCCGTGATTGGAAGATAAAAAAGGATTTTTGAATCGTTCATTGTATAAAAATTAATCATAAAATGGTGTGTAGGTATTTTTATGGTTGTTTTAAAATATCAAACCATAGGCCCTATACACTTATCATCCTCACATAAATTTTATACAATGAATTCCATACTTTGAACAGAAACAGTACCAGTATGGGGATTGATCAAAGTCAATAAATACCGTGTCAGTACTCTATGCTAATGAGAATCGAATACGGTGACTTTTGTCCCACGTGCCAGCGCCACCACCGCCACGGTCACCACCAACCCGGAAGAAAAGGAAACAAAATTGCCTGGCCCGCAACGGCGAGGCCTGTGAGGGCGATTGACATTTGTTTGACAGAGGCCGTAAGACCACTGTTCGGCCAGTCAGTGCGAGGGCCCACAGAGTTTGACTACTGGCTTGGCGTTGACTTGACAGCACCGTGGTCCGTGGGTTCCTGTGGGCACAGTCCGCCCCCCGTTCTCCCCCTCTCTATCCAAAGAATTCCAAGATGAGTTGTAGTGAGCCTAGCGATATCCCGAGGAGAATATAGCATCAAGTTCCACTGGGCAAGTGTTGATAGATAAATCCTTAAAGGATGCGACGAAGGATAGTTCAAACATCAGTTCAAGCAAGAGCTCCCTTCACGGAGAATGCGATGCATCAACTATGTACGTTTTCAATGTAGCTGCGATCGAATATCGGACACTAAAAGAGCAATTCCATCGTGAACCCACTCACTCATTGCTCGGCAAGCAATCCTACAGCCACCTCCCGAGTCTTCCTTGAAAATCAATTTCCCACTAACCCACCTTCCATGTTGTGCCGAGGTATGTTCAATTGTCCAACGTTTGGATTAGAGCAACTACGTTTGAATTGTTAGTGGGTTGAGTTTCATAACTACGCCTTAAATTTGAAATGTTGTTATAGTTCCAATCCAACACCTCCACACAAAGACAAAATATGTCAATCATTGGTTAGAAATAATATAATAATCTCAAATGCCAACTGAAATTATAATGGAGAATGGAGAAAGAGATTTCACGACACAGTACAAAAGTAGTGTTGCAGTAAAATCAAAATGAAGAGATGGAGGAACATGGATACAAATGATAGTTAGTTAAGGTCAATAGTAGTTAGAGCATGATTAAGACAATTTCGACCACTTGAATATGATATGGTGATATGATTGATTGTGTTCCAAGATACAAACCCATGTGGGGCGGGAGTTGGCACTGACCTCCAAACTCTGACGATGAACCGGAGCAAAGGTTGAACGCCGACAGAAAACAATCCAATGTTTTTTTCAGAGTTTAGTTCGAAAACTATTTATACTTTATCGAGCAACTGGCTCATTTAAAGGAATTGTCATTCTTTATTTAAAGGAAAATAGGTAAAATTCAAGTAGTTCCAAATCCCCTTACTCTAAAGCCGCATTTATGTACGCAAGTGCATGCCCGCACACAAGTTCGCCACTGGTCGATGTCGGGATTGCATCTTCTTAAATTACCACATGGCTTAAATGAGTTTTATTAGTATATGCTCCTCGAAGAGTTAACCCACATCTCGGTGAATTAATATGTACATACGGTCTTACAATCTATATAGTTCTATCCAAATTAGTATGAGAAACAATTTCCTGTTCACCAAATTAGTGCCATTTTCCAACATCTTCGACGTTAAAGCAGTTGCATCAAGTTGCAGTTGGCCCTAGTCCACTCACTCTACTGCTAATGATCACGTAGATTTTTATTTGGTCGACTGTGCCGTCAATTTGATCCCATTTCATTTTTCATTAACCTTTACCGTGTTTTGGACTTTCTGTGAAGGCATGATATGGGCTCATATGGGAACTGAACTATCCACTCGTATGGGAAGTCATGAAAATGAAATTATATCAACTCTCATGCAAATTAGGAAAACTATATATAACTAAAGAGGTCTAATCCAATCCATGATACTACAATACCGGTTTATTAAATAATAAAATTTCCCTATTTCCTAGGTCGTAAAGGTATATTTACATGCTAGGGCTCTGGGGCTCTCTCTCTCTCTGGGTGGATCAACCTGCAACTGAATGGACAGGAACGAAAGGATTGGTGTGCCCACCATCGAATCTGTTCACTCACGATGGTGAGAGCATGTGGTTTCATCGTATCACCGGCTAGAAACAATCCATTATAAGCCTAGAGGTGGAGGGAGAAGATGAGACAAAGTTGCTGCGGATGAAGTCTAGAACCATTTATTTCATATTTGCAGGGTTGAGAGCATCGATACTGCACCTAAAACTTTGGTTTGTGCTCTGATTAAGAAGATTTTACGATCCATGCCAACTGATTTGACATCTCTTGGGTCGGCACGGCTAAGACTTTTGATCAGGTCAAGCCCAAAAGGGATGGATCGGGCTTAGGCCTTTCGGGTCCAAGACTATTGGGCTCCCGCCCAACAGTAAACTTCAGCTTCCTCCTTCGCTCTTCGGCTAGATATCCCGATCATGAGAATTTTTTTGGACAATCCCACCTCACCACGTGACATGTGGAGGTATCAATCAAATCATCGTAGCGAGCGACTATATATGGGTGTCGATCACCCGATTAATAACGATTAGAAATAATTTTAGGATTATCGGTCAATTAGTATTAATATTCGTTTGGAATGTACAGTGGGCGGTGTCCTCTTACGGAAAGCCCGACTAATTAAGGGAAAGAAAAAAAAGGCCCAAGGTCTTCCGATCGCTGATTTTACCGCAACGCCCTTCACTTTCAATTACGGAAGGTTACAGGAGCCAATGAGAAGCTGCCACCGAGGCCTTACGATCCGTGTACTCCAGTTAATGACAAAATCTTGGTCGTCCAAGTCATCAGTAAAGACAGTTAGGTGGATGCCAACCATTCGATACCGCCGCGAGTAGCACACCTGGAAGCGAATCTCACCCGTCCGATGTCGGCATAAATGCAAGCCAACTGCCCCCCCTGTTTTAAACTTCGCCAGCTGTCAGTTTCTTGAGCGAGAGAGAGAGGGGGAGGGGAGAGGCGTATCGAGGAGACGCTAAGGTGCGACGTTTGTTCTTCCCGCGATCAACTCTATGTAGATCAGTTTCTCATCGAAGTTGTTGTTTGTGTCATATTTTGGTTGCATCTTTGGGTGTGAATTTCATGAAGTTTTATACCTTCTTGAAGCTCGATTAAATTGATTTTGGATTAACATGTATGGTACCTTTACTGAGAGTTGTCAATTAGGGTCTTTTGTGACGTAGGTCGTTCAGCCTACGACTTTGTCCTGTGAATGAGGCTAAGTGGGTGTCGGTGTTTGTTGGTTCGCCAGGTTTAAGTGAAATGACGAAACCTGATGGTCAAATTAGGGTTTGCAGTATTACGATCTAGCATTTGGGGGCCCTTTTGTTAATTGAACTGTAGCTTAAGTGTTATTTTGTAGAATTAGGGTTCTTGGGCCTTACTCTTGTTTGTTTGGTAATTCTGCCTTTTCTGGTGGGCAAATGAAATTATAGGCTGAAGTAGCGATTCAGTGTGATTTTTGCGAATTTTCTTGTACTTCTTTTTTATTTTTGCGTCTGATGCATTTAATTTTCTAGTTTCGTCACTGTTGCATACAAAGAAAAGGTCAATGTTTCTTTTGGAAATGCAATGTCATCTCCATCATAAAACTGATTTTAGATTATTCCCTGTCCCCTTCATTCTGTGGAACACACAGAAGCTGCCAATATTGCTTGGCTTGATGAGTGTACTTTCTCTTCCTCTGCCACTCTGGTCGGACAGAAGATCGTGAGCATGAGATTTACCTTGACTTATTATTAACATTCTATGCAGATGGCGCGTACCAAGCAAACTGCTCGTAAGTCTACTGGTGGAAAGGCTCCCAGGAAGCAGCTTGCTACCAAGGTGGGCCGCTATCATTGCTTATTATTTTTATTATTTTTTCATTGTCAGTGTGCTGAAATAGCCAAATAGGTGGAGTCGTTAATAATTGTTCTTGTGGATTCTTTAATAGGCTGCCCGTAAATCAGCCCCCACAACTGGTGGGGTGAAGAAACCTCACCGCTACCGCCCTGGTACTGTTGCTCTTCGGTAAGTCAAAATGGTAGATTTTGGCAGCTTCAGCATGGACATATTACCATTTTCTTGATTGTAATGGATGTGATGCAATATGTACACAGTGAGATCCGTAAGTACCAAAAGAGCACTGAACTCCTGATCAGGAAACTCCCATTCCAGAGGCTTGTGCGTGAAATTGCCCAGGACTTCAAGGTAACTGGGGTTTTCATTTGATTTTAGTTTTAAGAGACTGTTTCCAATTCAAGCATTGAAATATCTGTAAATATGCTTATCTTATTGTTTGTGTTGCTCTCTTTGCAGACTGATCTGCGATTCCAGAGCCATGCTGTGTTAGCTCTGCAGGAGGCTGCTGAGGCCTACCTTGTTGGCCTATTTGAGGACACGAACCTCTGTGCCATCCATGCAAAGCGTGTGACGATCATGCCCAAGGACATTCAGCTTGCTCGTCGGATTCGTGGGGAGCGTGCATAGGCATGTCATCATCAAGTTGGGCTCTGTTCTTTCCATTACATATCCCGTTTCTAATTCTAGGCATAGACCATTGAAATCTATTAGGTTTGATCCATGACAGCATATATTTGCTGAACATATTGGTTTGAACTTAGCGTGTTTTCAAATGTTAGGCGTTGTTTCAACTCAGATGCTGCTGCCTGGTCAATTGTTCTGGACATGGTAAATATGTCCCATCTAATCACGGTAGTTTTGATATGGTTATGCTAAGTGAAGTTCGCAATCTCTGTGACCAAATTTTGATATCAATGGTTCTGTGAAAAACAGATTGATGAGAATTGAGTGTGCTTTGCCTGATGATGGCCTTTTAAGATCGGCAAATCTTTAAATGATGATGAGCGGGGGAACTCAAGCAGGGGAACATCTGGTATTTATAGCGCAATGGGCCGTAATTGTTCCAATACCCAAATTTGGAACAAATGAATGGGTTAATCAAATTTTTTTATTTACAAAAATTTGTATCTTCAAGGTTTTTGAAAAGTAGTATGAACTGCAATTACCCAAACATTAAAACCAAAATTTTATTGAGATAATTATTAATGGGATAACGAATGCATTCGGTATAAATGATATACGATACCTCCATTGTTATTGTGGTCTGTTGCCATTTGCCGGAAAATCGAAAGAGAGAGAGTATATCTTTTAATGGAACGTCCGCCAACTTCGGTTTCTCCAATCTCTCTCTCTCTCTCTCTCTCGCTCTTCCCCCTTTCTTCGTGGTTCTCGGTGCCGGAAGTTCTCTTTCTGGTCTCTGCTTTTGTCCTTTTCTTTCTTGGCCAAAAATAGGAACTGCTCCGCTTCAACCAAACAAAAGAATCCGTCTCGCCTATCAATCGACCGATATCTCGTCCCCTCTCTCTTTCTACACCACCATGAATCTCAAGATCTCCACCTTAAGGTTTTGTTTTATCTGTTGAAAATCCTGTTTGATAGCATGTTTTCTGTTAGATATGGGTTAGTTGTAACTCATCCGGGAACCCCTTCAAGTGGTTCCGTTGGAGATCCTTCACACTGTTTCGACCTCGATCTCTTTAAAGCACGTAGCTTTGTGCTGGGATGTCTGCATGCTGTTTGCTGTTGAGTTGGATGCAACTGTAACTATATATCTGATGCCCATTTTTTTTCGTGTTTGATTCGTACGGTTTCCCAGGCAAGTAATTTGATGCCAATTTAGTTTTTGACATTGATGGGGGCATAAGGTTATTATAGCCGGAGAAAACCTTCTGGGGCGCCCCATTACAGGAGCTCTCTTTTTTGGCATCGCTAATGGAAGGATGACAAAAATTGAGATTGAAGTTGAAGGATGATTTCTCTGGATTCTTTGTAGCTGTTCACCCATTCTTATGTAAGCTAGCTCATTAGCTCAATCCGTGAAATATGATCGATCGTTCTTAATGCAGGGAAAGTGAAGGTCTTTGGAGATTGGAACATGCTGCAGAACATTCAACATCTTGAGGAGGAGCTCCAATTCCTAAAGGACCAACTGAGTGCCACGGAGGAAGAGAGGGAACAGGCACTGGATGAGCTCAAATGGACCAGAAGGGAGGCCAAGGATGCCAACTTGAGGCTCCAAGAGGCCTTAACCCCTCGTAAAGTGCCTGAGATTTACACTGAGCTTAACTCTGTTAAGAAGCTGCTTACAAGTGCGACCCTAGAATTGAAGACCAAAGAAAATGACATTGCGGCCCTGAGGATTGAAGCTGGGAAGGTGAAGCAGCTGGAGCTCAAGCTTGCCCAGAAAGATGAGGCTCTGAAGAAGTGGAATGATGACCTTGCCGAATTGAGTAATTCCAAGCCTTATCCCGATCACAAGAGGATCCGGGAGCTTGAAGAAAAGTTAACTCAGCGGAAGGAGGCAGAAGCAAAGGCTTTCGAGTCTTTGATGGAAATGACAAAGGAACTCGGGCAAACAAAGATCTCACTTGAGGAGTCGAGGCATGAAATCGTTTCTCTGCATGAGAAGCTTGAGAGGTTTGAGGGCTCGGGTTTAGTATCATCAAGGCAATGTGGAAGCAAGAACACCTCGGCAACGAGGAATTGTTTCAAGGACAGCACATCAATGAAGGAAATGCTGGAGTCTCTAAATTCCGAGCTCCAAATGGTCAAGGAAAACCTTTCCCGGGCCCAGGATGAGGAGAAGCAGGCCCTGGTGAGGGCCCATAACTTGCTCAGTGAAATCGGGAAGCTAAGGAATGAGCTAAAGTCGGCAAATGTGGTAGAGGAGAACAGCAAGAAGGCCATGGATGACTTGGCAATGGCATTGAAGGAAGTAGCAACAGAACTTGGTGAAGTGAAGCTGAAGCTTGAGCTGGCCCTGACAGAATTGGAGCACTGGAGAGGGGAGGCTGCTAATGTAAAGTTGAGGGCAAGGAGTGCAGAGGAGAAGTACAAGACCCTTTTAGACGAAAAGAGGAAGGAGGCTGAGAAATACAAGAACGCTGCTGAGAGGCTGAGGCTAGAGGCTGAGGAGTCCCTTTTAGCATGGAACAATAAGGAAACTAAGTTCATCGAATCCATTCAAAGGGCCGATGAGGAGAAAACTCTTGCCCAGCAAGAAAACATTCGGCTCCGCGAGTCCATTAGAGCAGTCGATAACATGGTCAGGTAATATGCCCGAACCAGAGACATCTCTACTAGAACTTGAGGATAATTGAAATCTATCTACTGTAAAAAACTGAAATACATCCGAAGAGGATCCTCAAAGAAGTAAACAGTAAGTTTCTGATGCCTTGTCTGTCCACCGATTGGTTATTAGGGCATCAAAGGAAGAGAACATCAAGTTGAGGGACATACTCAAGCAGGCAATCAACGAGGCAAAATATCGCAAAAGAGGCAGCTCACATTGCAAAAGCCAAGAATTCTGAGCTCAAGGACAGCATGTTGGAGAAGGATGACGTATTGGATTTCCTCAGCCGGGAGATGGAGATCCTTCGGGCTAATGAGGTCGCTGCAATGGAGAACATCAAGGAGCTGAAGAGGCTTATTTCTGAGGCACCGTCACTGCAAACTGTGGAGAGAGATCTGAAGCCGACTTTCCAGGAGAAGAGCAGCGATGGAAGGAAGCTGGGCAAGGCGTTCAGCTTCAACCTCAAGGAGCTTAGGATTCACACAAAGCATAGGGATTTAGACAGCAGGGAGGATAATAACATTAATAAAAGCAAAGATGGTAAGAAAAATAAGACCGAGGAAGCCGACTCCAAGGAGGATGCTGGAATAGCCGACCCCCTCAAAGGATCTATATTCGATGCATTGGATTTGCCAGGTTCTGAGGCTCACAACTGGAAGAAGTCATCTTCCGCTTTTACAAGTGATGGGAGGGTGGTGAATCTGGATGAATTCGATAACCCGGAGGCGGCCAACCTCAATGACTTGGAGAATGGGAGGCTCTCATCGAGCAGGAGGAGCCGAATGCTGAAGAAGTTTGGGGATCTCCTTGCGAGGAGGAGGAATTCCGCCGAGATCAAACATCGCTAGAGATCGGTTAAGCATAATCTCCTCGCTTAGCTGTAGCAGATGAGAAGGTTCCATAGATGCAAGATGATTAAATATCAGTGCATAGAGCTTACACAATTCTTCATTTCTCAATTCGAACTCGTACAGCTCTCTCTGCTGAAAAATCATCACAATCTTCCATCCCCTCTCCCCATCTCGTACAGTGGTTTCCGGCGAGCTTCCCCCGGAGCCTCCACCATGTACGGCTCGAGCAAGCTTCATATGCGCGCCACTTTGACGTGTCTAACCTTGCGATCAAGTTTCGAGCCGGCACATCATGCTGATTGAGCACTCCATCTAAACTCGCTAACATCCTGCTTAGTTCCCTCGAATTGTCCAAGTACATTTTTTGCATATTGAGACGAGCGTCTCTGTCTCTCCATTTTCACATAACTTCATCTATACTACTATGAGACATGAACACATATGGGTATCTAACTGTCAATACGATAATAGGTCTCTACATACAAAGTTTAATCACGCAAAACATATATAATTAAAAAACAATGTATTTCAAGCTTAAAACCTTAATTACTTGGGATCGATAGTCTAGCCTCACTGGATTTGGTTGATAGCGAGTGGACAGCATCTGAATTTGGCTACTACCCGACTAGAGGTGGCAAAATTTGGCATGACTCAGGTAGGATTAGTGTTTTTTGGCCGCTTGGGAGATCGAACTGTGCGCCACGGCATAAAAAAAAATTGTATCGTGTCGATATAGCCTGAAAAATTGTGTCAACCTAAAGTATAAAAATAAAATTTATAATAAAAATAAAATTATGATAAATATTTTAAAAAGTGGTTAATTATATAGATATATAAAATTATATTTTAATAATTATTTTAATATTTTATTTCAAATTAATATAAAATTTTAAATTAATTAATTAAGTATATTATAAAAATATTTTGAAATATAAAATATTTTAAAAAATTATTTATATAATTCTTACCAGATTCGAACAATTCGAAATTTTTATATACAAGTCGAGATTCGCTGATTGCCTCATATGGTGGGCCATGCTGCATGAGATGCCAGCACCGCCCGAAAATTCCGTATTGGCTCGCCTGAATTGCCAGCTCTATATCTGGCACCTATAAATTCATCACGTGATAAAATTGGTACCATATGCCTCATCTTCCGTCACTTTCAAGCACCGGCTGCACCGGTTCCCCCAACTAAATGTATACACGGGTTACATGTGTTAAATCCCGTAACATCGGAGTTCGTGTTAGTTAACTAGTACGGTTTGGTCGGTCACGTCTTTTGCGTGTTGACTCCTCGAGTTATTCACTTTAACTAATTCGATATTTTACCGACTTGACCATATCCCTTCCTATTACTTGTATGCTTGCAAGGTAAAACCTAATGCTAATTGGTTCAGGTAGACCCCACTTAATTTTTTAACTTTAGAGATTTTTTTTAAACTGAAAAAAAACATAACCATACCGTGCAAATAATTTTAATTTAATTAATATATGGATATGATTGCAGTTTAGATTATCCCACAAAACAAATAAACATCAATCCCCCGATAAAGATATTGCTGGGCCCAGGGCCCGGATCTCCTACGTACACACCATGTGATTAAAATATCTCAAAAGAGAAGAAGAAGAAATAAGAAGATTCCTCAAAATCAGACCAAATTTTGATCAAATTGGTTTTGCTATCTTGAGTTCGATCTCTTAAGGCTTCACAGAATCATTTTATGGTACAATCTTTTGAGTTTCCGAAAGTTTTTTACCTCTTCGCACGATCAGTTAAAATAAGTTAAAATTCGAAGTATTTATTAAAGTCTTGGTTCCAACTGCACCACAGGAAAAATCGCGAGTATTATTTTGCTGCACCGGGAATTGAATTCAACTAGAGTTAACTAATTGAATTGGACAAGTGTGATTAGATTTTTTATAAAGATCGGATTGGGTTAAGCTGAACTGGTTTTTTAGGTTGGCAATAGATGAACGGATCTGGCCGGCTCAATTAGTTTAAAAAATACACCATTGACTGAAATAGAAAAACCCCTAGATCTCATTAGAGCTTTCAAGAATGGTAGAAAAATCGTCTGGCTTGGGCATGTCAAACCCTAGATCTCAAAAAAAACCAAGATAAACTTGACTAGATATAAAACATCTACGTTTAGTTGCATGGTAAACCCTGAAACAATTTGCCATCAGATTACCGTCTCATGAGATTGAGCCAAGACTTAACCGGGAAATTACTGTCAAATTTTAGGTGCACAGTGAGTGCTAATATGCTAAATGGAACAAGAAGATTGACTATATTGCTTGATAATAATTATAAACATGTTCCGCTTCAACCTTTGTCTCATGGAGGTCGGTAAGCATTTGAAGAAATGATCAATAACTTTCAATCTTGGATGCTAAAGAAATCCCATGCGCCCTTGGTTTGATCAAGACAGCAACTCGGTTCCCTCATATGCTTCTGAAGCCTGATTGAAGTTTGTGCTGCAAGCAGTAGCCATCAGAATAGAGCCTCACCAGAGTAGGCCGAAGCAACCGGGGAACTTTGTTGGCCTCACAAATCGCCATTCTGAAGTGCTACCGAGGTGGCCGCTTCTCAGATTTCTACCAATCACTGATGCGATCAGGAGCCGAAGGACGTAACAATTGGGAGTAGTACAAATATTTTTGTCTGATTTCTGTACAAGACCAGGCATGAATATTGGGAACATTTTTGGTTGCCATGTAACGATACGTACTGTTTTGCTCATAATTTAGCCAAAACCTAGTAGAAGAACTTATGACTCGAATATGAACTCTATCATCATATCTAAATCACATTTAATGTATCACAAAAAGAAGAAACATATGACAAAATATAATAGTTCAATAATTAAAATTTACTTATTTGAAAATGTTAAAAATATATTAAAAAAAATTTAAAAGATGATTTAATTTTTGAATATATATATATATTAAGGGTTTGTTAAAAATAATAATAACATTATAATGACCATAGTGTATTAAAAAAAAATGTAGCCATAAACTGTCGTTTTGGATAAGGTGGTACCAATATACACTGCAACCGTCGCCACAGGATCGTGACGTCACCAGCTAGTTTATTCCCACTTCACGGCTCTCCCTTCTTCATCCGTACTGTTGCATAGTTCATCGTTTCATCATCTTCTTCTTTATTGAGGCGAGGGATAGTAGCACGAAAGAAGGAAAGTGAGTTCTCTTCGGTTACGTACTTTTGTTAGTTTAGAAAGTGCGAGAAGAAGTTCAGCACAGAGAGTGAGAAGAGAGAATGTCTCCTCGGTGGTTGAGTGCCTCATTCCCACGACAGCACCACGAAGAGCACGCCAAGGCGAGGCTCGATCTGATGCCCCTCCCGTCCGTACTCCGTTCCGGCGGGACCGCCAACACATCCCTCCCCAGAGAGACGCTTTCTCCGAGCCGCCCTACTCTCTCAAGGACCAGGTACTTGCGTATTACACCCGCAGTGCTTCTGTATAGCACCTGCCGCCGCGTACATGGGTCGAACTTTGATTCGGCCCCTCACCCCGTCGTTCCGTACGGAGGATGAAGATTGTTTACAATATTTTCGTTCGAATTGAACATGGATGAAGAAAAGAACACTGCGGAGCGAAATTTTGTTAATCCTTTTCCAGTTTTCCTATTTCTTGTAAAAAAAGAAAAGGCGAGGGAAATTCTCTGAACGGAGCTCGTAAAGGCTTTTTCTTCCCCTCAATTCTCAGTATGCTTTTCATAGAACGTATATTTTGCAATCTTTTCTTGTTTTTCTGGGTTTCCCATTTTTTCCGTTCCGTGGGGGAAATGGATGAAGCGGTTTTCTTGTGTAATGGTGGTGAGTGAAGGGTGGTGCAAGTGACGTGGAGGGAGGGATTCGGCGGCCGGTCGGGCCTTGACCCGACAGCCTATACGGGTCTGCTGGGGACGGCGTTCCCTGCCCTGAGGTCGTACGAAGCCACGGGGAACCGGCAGGACCTGCTGCTCAGCGCCGACATCGTAGACACCTGTGGTACAGCCATACGTAGCTCCTCCAGGTGACCTGCTAAGCCTGAAGATTTGTTATATATGTTGGTTGAGTTTTTGAGTCTGAAAAAATTCCAAATGCGGGCATGAGGCAAATATGAAATTTCTTCGAATCAATTAAGATATGTTTTAGGTAGAGAAGCAAATTTGTCGGACATTCCACGAGAAATTTGTAGACTAAGGGACACCCTGTTAGGTAGATAGTCACTGTCCCTTTGCAACTCTTTTTCAGCAATCTTNAAGAGAGAGATTTCTCTGCTGTGCTATTACACAAATGTCGACCTGTTAGTCTGGAAATTCCTTGTTCATCTTTATTTAATGATAAGGTGAGTTGATAACAGTTGAACTTTCGAGGATTTCGATTTTAAAGCATCTGTCAGAACAGTGAGGCATCACTAAATATCTATCAAATCAGCATAATTCCCTTCTTGCGCAGCTACACGCACAAGAGAGAGCCTACTGTGGGGCTGGAGGAGGGTGGATTTGGTGATGCCTATACCTTCTGTATGGGGCCGGATTACTGTGGTAGCCCGTCAAACAATACTAGGAAGAATGTCCAAATGAGCTCTGGGATGCAATGTTGAGGCTGTCCTGAGGAGGAAGACAGGGGATCGGTATTGCAACTTGTCCTTTGATGTACAGGTGGATGGACCGTTTGGACAGCCATGGCTTGCTGGATCTCCAAGTCTCCTGCTACTTCTCGTAGAAAGAAGACATCTGAGGAGTGTGAATGGCACGCTTCGTACATGTGAGCATTAGGTTCCCCAATAGTGGGGAATATCCATCAAGTGAAGAACTGCAAGGGACATGCTTTGCAGTTGGATCGATGGGGCAACGGTGTGGCATCACTCTAGTGCAAGGCGTTTCATTGATCCTGTCACAGGATGTTTTCGTGAATCAATTATGTTCTTCATGTGGTGTGTGTGAAGCCATTTGATGTTACTAAAAAAATGATTTCTTCTCTTAAAGCTTAGTTGTACTAATTGGGATCGTTTTCACATAAGATTGGGATTTGATTGTTAAGCAAGTGTATATTTGCTAAGTCGGATACACTCGAGAGTTAAGATTATTGAACTTCAATGTTTTGAATAAGAATATGAATCTTTGTAGGTACATTTTTGTTGGCCTGAGAGTGGGATTTGGAATTCCATATTAATGTATTCTCTTTGACAAGTCTTAATAATGTAATATTAGTAGAGAAGACTTGTTCGTTTTAAACAAGTGGGCGTTTTATCTCTAAGAAACAGGGTTATGTATTGAAAAATATTGGGGTCCGATTCATAGCTGCAGATGTTGGAGATCAAGCTGGATGATATGTGCACAGGAAAAAATTGCAGAAAACAATCCCCCTTTGTGACATGAGGACGCTTTAGCTAATCTGTTATTTGTTCTCCTTTGTAGGTGTTCCCTCATGACAGAGATTCCGAATGTGCAATAGAGGGCAGGGAAGTCGTGTGGGAAAGCGGACTATAAGGAAAGTGGGACTGGCCGAGAATATAGGAAATTCTGTGTGTTCCTCTCACTCTATCCGTCTACAGGAGACCTAATCTATGAGAGAGGCAAAAGCATTTGCAGGATTCACTTGTACTGCAATGCCAATGATCTCATGAGGGTCGCCGAGCTGCAATGCTCAGCCTCTACAGGGGCTTGCTGGGACAGCTTGCTGTGTATATCTAATTCACTCCTGGAGAATGTCAAGGTGTTTCCGGGGGGTATAGTTATAGAGCACGAGGGACATTAAGTCAAGGCAAAGGTGATGGCAACTGCGCTTCTATTCTCGTTTTGAGGTTGGGAATGAGAATACACATTGTCAAAATGATAACTTTGATTGAATGTAATATTAAAGAAAGCGTATGCACCTGCCTGGAGGAATAAAAGCAACTTTTGCAGAAATATGAAATGAAATAAACCTCCAGTTATGTTTCTGTTTCCTCCTTGCTTCCTCTCCCCTTCTCTGCGATCCTCCATGCTTTCAGTCTTCAACCCCTTCATATGCGACTTATTACCAAGTCAATGAACCTCTTTTGGCCCTCGGTGTATGGAGTTGCTTGTTTACTCGACTGGCCCTTCTCTGGGGGTCTCGCATTTGCCTGTCTTGTGGACCACTGGGTTCTTTATTGACTGGTTGCTGCTTTGCAATGATCTTCTCGATGACAATGGAGGCGGGTCATGTTTATGGAAATGTAGATTGCTTTAATAATCTGCAGCCTTATACCCCAGAATCCTCGTCTCTTGGAAACGACTTCTCCGTGTGTTTGATCGATAAGTTCTTGAGCGGTCAATTTTGGAGTTTAGCTGGTAAACTTAAATTACTGTTCTGCAAAGCAAATTGAATGGTGCTTTTCCTGTCATGAGCAGCATATCAGGCCGTTAAGCTGAACTGGATGAGCTTCATTTCCTCATTTCAGACTCAGCTGTCCGGTTTTCCGGGATTTGAACCTGAATCGACAAGTTGATTGCTAGTTCATCAGACCTTGTCTCGGATTGATTGTTTGATGTTATTTCTCTTCGTAGAGAAGCCCCTGGTGCCTAGCTGCAGATTCGCGGTCTCATTTCTTTGAGTGGTCACAGGTAGCTGTTGTTATCTCTGGTTCAGCCAGATGGCGTTCGTGTATGGTGGTCCGGTCATTTCTTTGGTTCGCACCGCTCAACTTAGATGGAAAACAAATGGATCTTCACCATGGTCTATCACAGGGCGATCTCATCTGGCCTTTTCTTCGGTTTATTGAGCATCCTCGAGTCCAATCAAGCGGAACGGCCATCCATCACTGGAATCAACTTTGCCCCGGTTCGGTGTCGGCATTTTCTTTCGGAGTTTACCACATATGCGAACCGTCCATCGGAATGCCGCACTGTCGTGTCAAGCAAAACGCTCAGCGACTGTTTTTGCTTTGAGAGTGGTGGTACTCTATACTCACAGTACTCCTATAAAAATCGAGAAAGCACACTCCTGTTCCTTTAGATATGTTCGTGTCTAATCACGAAATTTCCAATATTGCACAGTAGACTATGATGCAATTGAATTGACAGTGTTTCTGCCCCACTGTAACACCGAAATTGAAAGAGAAAAAACTCAAACCGTCTTCGACATTGGGCATCGACGGACGTGGATATGTGAAGACGTGGTGATATAAGATACCGATAGCTCGGCGTGCGTGATATCTGGGATTGAATCCGACTGAAATTTGATCGGAGCAAGGAGTTGCTTGTTTGCACGCACGCTCGCCCGCCCGCGTTGATTCTTCTTCCCCCCACGCGATACACTTGCCTCTGACAGAAGGAAAGGAAAGAAGAAGAGGGCATCCTCCCCGCCACACCAGCTCAACTCCCAACGGGACAACAACCTAATCAATCAAGAGACATCGGACCTACCTCCACCCACACACACACAGAGACAGACTCCACAGCAATTCCAGTTGACACTTTCACCCTCCCCTCGTCCTCTCTCCACCGTCCAAGTCTTGATAATTAAATTCGAGACATCTCGATCACACTACGTGTGATACGGTTACATTGACTCCACTTTTTAGTCTTGTGCATACAGTTCTTTTTTTTTTCTTCGTCTTCTTCTTTAATCACGATCAGTCTGTTCTTGATGAGATTCGTGTGCAACTCACATGATCACGAACTCAAGTGATTTCACAAGTGGGTGACATCACCCATGACTAGACTTACGAGCAGGGCCTCGGACGTGTTATCTAGTTGAGCTGTGTTGCGGCATTCCCATCGTTCTTTGCCTTCTCTGTTAGCACCATTTTAAGGTTGCTATATTTGGCCTAATAAATATGTGGACAGCCTAATTCTTGACTACGAATACTATTAGAAACACACGTGTAAGTAGATATACTATTTAGAAATAAGAATATCAATTGATATGTCTGAGATTGATAGCAAGTGCAATATTATGAGCTCATAACTAAAAAGTGTCAATTTGGATTACCATCAAATGCTTACACCTTACATATATATATATATATGTATATATCAAGCTCTCCTTTTTATATATTCGATATGGAAATCGATACTTCACATTTCCTTACATCTATTTGATATCAGGTCAATCTAAATCGACTAGTTTCTTGTTCGACCGCTAAATTCAACTGAACTGACGGTCGAACCGGTTGAATTAAATATCATTTATAAAAGGAAAGAAAACATTGTTAACCCCGACATCCATTTAAAAAAGAATACCGATATTACATTTTATTTTTATTATGTCTAAATGCATATTCTAGCGAAGTTTTGGTATTATTATGGATATTTTAAATTTTAAAGTCATAAATTGATATTTTATTTATGATATTTTAACGAATGTGTATTCTCATTACTATTTATTAAATATGCGATTCTATCCATGAACCCATGTCTTGATCGGGCACCAATCAAATTCGGTTTTGAAAATTACGCTCACACATCTTACTCGGATGATGACGACAAACTTGCTCGCGGACTCGATGATCAGTGGCACGGAGCTCTGTCGCTAATATGCCAAAGAAGAAAACGTTGTATATGGACTGAATCGTGAACGAAGCGATCACCACCATCGCAAATGGATGCTGCAAATTGGAGACACTGGAAAGGCGAGCCCTAGGTACTGCATTTCTATGTCTCAGTCATGCTTCCTTTCTTGATTTCTCTTATGGGCAATTTTTCTCTCTTTTTTTTATTACATAACATGCACCAATTTAAAAATATATAAAAGAGAAGGAAAATAAAATATTATAAGTTGGGAATTGAGTTTATAAAATTTTAATTATTAAATTAAGAGTAATATTGTTATATTAACAAATATTTCTCCTATTATACCTGTGTCTTAGCCCCGGACAACGTGGCCAATCCACGATCAAGCCTCCGTGATTAATTGGCTGAGCGCTCCAGCAAAAAAGGACATTTTTATTTGAATTATGTAAATAAAAAAAAGTTTTATAACATTGAGAATAATTAAAATTTTAAATATGAAAGTACAACAGACCAACCCTGGAGGAGAGGCAGAATGAGGGGCGCCAACCCACGTGGTAGTCAGAGGGTACGGCTTTTGTCGTTGCCGCAAGTTGCCCAATCTTGTGCACCAGGAAATTCCAACTTCTGACACAGCGCCACGTCCACACGAATTTTCTCCAATTTTTTAAAATAATAATAATAATAATAATGATGATGATGATAATAATAAAGGTGTTATTTAGTCATTGTCTCATACATCGGCTCGCTGCCGTTGCTCTCAGCCGATATTCCTACCCCTGCCTTCTCCGAAACATATTTGTTGGTTGGTTAACGTAGTTTGATATATATATATATATGTATATAATATATAATATTTAATTTTTTGAGAATTTTAAATGGTGGAGGTTTAAGAAGAGCTTTATCACCGGCCATCTCATTGATTTTAATCCAACCAGTTAGGAGTCTACTAATTGCGTATTTCGTACCATATGATATGATAAAAATAAAAAGCAAAAAGGGCACTGTCTGCTGTCCGACGCAACGCCCATACGACCCTCCATCTTCCAGCTCTGGTGCTTTTAATCCCCTCATTCATCAGAAAATTCAATACCCTCTTCTACTTCTTCTTCTTCTTCGTCTTCAACCAGTTTAGAGGAAACAGAGGGAGAAAGGTCAGTTTTTTCTTTAATCTATAGGAAAGGAAATGGAGCGTTATGAGATACTGAAGGATATCGGGTCGGGCAACTTTGGAGTGGCCAAACTGGTGAAGGACAAGTGGAGCGGTGAGCTCTACGCTGTCAAGTACATCGAGAGAGGTCAAAAGGTTATGGAGACTGGGACCCTTGTTGTTCTTGATTATTTGTTCCTCTGATTCTTTGTGTTCTGTTCATCAAAAGGGTGATTTTGATTTGAGGAGTTACTGCTGTTTCAATTGACAGATTGATCAGCATGTGCAGAGGGAGATCATGAACCACCGGTCATTGAAGCACCCAAACATCATAAGGTTTAGGGAGGTATATTTTGTACGTGTATAGTGGCATCTCAGTGCAAGAGTTTGTTTTAGTTTGAGCTAGTGGGAAGTTTCAACATTGCAACCAGCTGCAGAATCTGAGAAAGATTGAGACCACAGCTGCTGTTGCCAAATTAGAGCCTTGGATGTGGTTTCTGTTTCCTCTATTAGATTCAGGGCACTTCCCGATTGCTATGTTTCACTGCAGAACTGCACCATGAAATCTGTTCAGAGTTTTATAGGAGGGGGCTATTGGCTGGAAAGGGAAACTTTGGATAGTTTTTCCCCATTTTGTGTTTGAAGTTTTAGTGCAAAATGAGAGCTGATGAAACTGCTTCTTAGACCAAACAATCTTAGCATAGTAATCTTTTGTTGATTGACATTTTGTTTCAGCACTTTGGCCCTGTAGCAGGTATTGCTCAGTAAGCATGACCTCGGAAAGTTACAAAAAAAGTTAACGATGGCTCTCTTTGGCAGGTTTTTCTCACACCGACTCATCTTGCCATTGTCATGGAATATGCAGCTGGGGGAGAGCTCTTTGAAAGAATCTGCAATGCCGGTAGATTCAGTGAAGATGAGGTATGCTGAAAGGAATTGATCCCATCATTCTGTTGAACGGTTACTTGCATTCCAAGAATTGTTAATCCGGTTTTGATTCTTGGCAGGCAAGATTTTTCTATCAACAGCTTATATCAGGAGTCAGTTACTGCCACTCGATGGTACTGCCATCTTTTGTCCGTTAAACTTAATCCATAGCTTACAATTTAATTCATCCAGCTTTTGTCATCTAAGAGATGCTTTTATGTATTCAGCAAATTTGCCATAGAGATCTCAAGCTTGAGAACACACTTTTGGATGGAAGCACAGCACCAAGGCTAAAGATATGTGATTTTGGCTACTCCAAGGCAATTCATCTGTTTGGTCCTTTGATTTTCCTCCCCATTTAACTGAATAAATAAAATCTTATTGAGTCCATCCTTTTCTTCTCCTCTCTTAGTCCTCAGTATTGCATTCGCAACCCAAATCTACAGTTGGGACACCAGCATACATCGCACCCGAGGTCCTGTCAACAAAGGAGTATGACGGGAAGGTATGAGAGTGCTTTCAAGATTTGAATTCTGGGGACAAGTTTGGTGACCTACACTTACTGATTTGTTCAAACTTGTGGGAAATACGATAGATTGCTGATGTTTGGTCTTGTGGGGTCACCTTGTACGTGATGCTTGTGGGAGCTTACCCCTTTGAAGACCCAGAAGATCCAAGAAACTTCAGAAAGACAATTCAGGTCTTTGATCAGCTGCTTCAGTTCAATTATTCTCACTTTTACAATGAAAGGTCCTTTGGAAATGCTAAAACTTCCAAACCATTGACTTGCCACAGCGAATCCTGAGCGTCCACTACTCCATTCCTGACTATGTCCGTATCTCAATTGAATGTAAACATCTCCTGTCTCGAATATTCGTCGCTAATCCTGATAAGGTACCGGATCTTGTAAGCTTGTCTCTTCGGTTAGATTCATGTCCTGCAAGTTCTTTTATGTCTTCTTTTCTTCTTCTTTTTTTTTTTTTTCTGTAATGACCAATGGAGGTTACCTGTTGCAGAGAATAACCATCCCCGAAATCAAGCAGCATCCATGGTTCCTGAAGAACTTGCCAATAGAATTCACAGATGATGGGATAGGGATGTTACAGGACAATGGCCTTAGCCAGCCTAGGCAAAGCATGGAGGAGATTTTGTCCATAGTTCAAGAGGCGAGGAAGCCTGGAGATGTTCCCAGAGTTGGGGGTGGGCTATTATTGGGAGGAAGCATGGATCTCGATGACATTGAGGCAGATGCCGATATAGATGATATAGAAACAAGTGGAGATTTTGTGTGTGCCATATGATTTCAACCTGAGCCTTCGGAGCTAAATGTCAGAGAATTTAGAAAAGTTAGGTGTGGGTATGTTTTGTCTTAATGGGGGATGAAATGGCCTTATGTGGTTTGTGTCAGTTTCTACATTGGAAGCATCCCCTTTTTGGCCTTTCTCGAGTGTGATGTGAGAAGATCCTGATGTACGTATAAAGCTGTTGCATCAATATATGTGATTATGTAATTGTGACTTTGCAAATATTCGTACTTTAAAAAGATGTGCAACTTTAGGACCCTTTTCCAGGAAAGTCAGGAATTCGATTCATGTAAGTGTCATAGATAATCTCTCGATAATCTGCGGATGCTGGTAAACTGATGACGAGAATGCAAACAAAATCTATATGCCTATGCACATACAGTAGTTAGGTGAATGCCCAGATCAAGTTCTCTCCCCTCAAGGTGCCATTGGAAAGCACAGCCCCATCGGCTCCTGAAAACTCTCAGTGGAGAATGTGCAACTTGGTCTTGGTGTACTAGAGTCATCTTGATTTTGGTTTTCAGTTTCACAGCTAGGAGTCCTTACAAGAGGTTTAAATTGAATTGTAAATGGGCCTTAAGAGCCCAATGGGCCCGCTTATTTCCAGAAACTAAATGGGCCTTTGCAGCTCAGTAGTGCAGCTCATCTTCTTTTCTGTCTTCCTGCCTTGGCAAACACGGGCAGCGCGCTCGAACTTGGAGACGGTTCCTCAACAGCCGAAGCGCAAGCAGCAAGCATGGGTGGCGGCGGCGGCGGAAGGGGGAGGTCCCGAACTCAGCGGCGTCACTTCGCTCAGAGCAGAGAGAACACTTGGAAGCGCAACAGGTCCGAACGTCCTGACGCGAACCTAAACGGTGGCAACTCCGACAAAAATAGTGGCGAGGGCAGCAATCCGACGTGGCAGCCGTTCGCGAGTCAGAATCCCGCTTTCGACGAGTATTATAAGGTATTCGTTTGCTCTGGTGCTAAGTTCGTGTTTTCATTTGCACTAGATGCTTATTCGAGCTTCGATGGCAGGAGCAAACTATAGTTTCTACGGAAGAGTGGGATACTTTCATTGAATATCTCCGAAAGCCATTGCCTTCCGCCTTCAGAATCAACTCTAGGTAAGGCCCATTCTTCACCTTTATTGAATTTCTTCGAAAAAAGAATCGAATTCAATCTAAAATTTGGAAGTTGTAAAATTGTAAATGGCTCCGTCAATTTGCGCGAAGAAGCGTCATCATGCGGCTTATTAGCTAGAAAGGAAGTTCAGTTTGACATCATGACGATGGTTTTTTTTTTTAATTTTCAATTTCATATGACCGAGGAGCTATAGATGCTGTTTGTCACTCGATTTATAGTTTTGCCTGCTTTTTAAAATTTTTCAGTAGCCAATTTTGTGAGGACATCAGATCACAATTGGAGAATGACTTTATGAAATCTCTTCAATCTGAGGTAAGACTAGCATCCTATATGTTACTTGTCATTAAGTTGCTATCTTTTTTGTCATATCTTTGTATTTGGTTTTTATGTTTTACATCAATGTTTTTCTGCTCTTTCTAGTTTGTTGGGGGAGATGAAGCTGAGGCTATTAGACCTTTGCCTTGGTATCCTGAAAACCTTGCATGGCATTCAAATTTTTCACGGATGCAACTGCGCAAGAATCAAACACTTGAGAGGTAAATGATGCATTATGTGAAAGTTTGTTTATCTGAACGATTTTATTGATGCAGCTGTTGAAATGATATACCTTCTGTTTCCCATGAATCATGGTCAATTTTATGTATAAAGTTTGCTTATTTTCAGGTTCCATGAGTTCTTGAAGCTTGAAAATGAAATTGGAAACATCACGCGACAGGAGGCTGTCAGCATGGTAGGCCCTTCTCAGCTTTCAGGATTTCTGTTGTTAAACTTCTACTTTATTTCGTCCATTTTACTTAGCCTTGGTTTGAATTATCTAAATGGTTGATTGGTTCACGCTGTAGGTCCCTCCTCTCTTTCTGGATGTAAAGCCAGACCATTTTGTACTTGATAGTATGTGTTCACTCCACTTTTACTTATCATCTAGCCTTGCAGATTAACAGACTCAGCTTTGATTAGCTCATACATTCAAACAATATATGTTCATCTCTCATATACCAACCGCAGGTACGAAATAGTTGAATATTATGAGATACAGAAGATAATGTCTGCTTTCTCTGCATTTTCTTTCTTAGTGTGTGCTGCCCCTGGATCAAAGACGTTTCAGTTACTTGAGATTATTCATCGCTCATCTAGACCAGGAATACTACCTGACGGACTGGTATATAATCTTTCTTGTCTATTTCTCTCTCGGTTGTTTCCACTTTTGATCATCTCTAAAGTCACTTCATTTAGCTATGATTGTTTGGACAAGATTGTTGAGGTAATGTAGCTGTGTTAATCAGATAAGTTCTAATCAATGATTTTATTTACAAAAGGCTTTTGTTGTAGTGTAATAATCTTCTCTTCTTCTATCAGGTTCTAGCTAATGATCTTGATGTCCAAAGATGCAACCTTCTCATTCATCAAACCAAAAGAATGTGCACTGCCAATTTGGTGGTTACTAACCACGAAGCTCAACATTTTCCGGGTTGCCGTTCAAATAAAAATTGTTTTGGTGCTTCTGAGAGTGGTCAGTCAGAGATGTGTCTCAATCAGCTATCATTTGATCGTGTCCTGTGCGATGTTCCTTGCAGTGGAGATGGAACCCTCCGCAAAGCTCCAGATATCTGGAGAAAATGGTAGTTTCCATGTACTCTAGTATTCTTTTTCCTCTATTTCAAATTAACTGAATTTTTTGTTGTTCACTGAAGGAATTCAGGAATGGGCAATGGGCTTCATGGGCTCCAAATTCAAATTGCTTTGCGAGGTACCTACTCAAATATTCAGTAGAGCATCTATGCCATTATGGAATAATAAAAACCAAAGAATTTTCCTTATCTTGGATTCTTTTGTGATTCTGATCAAAGATTTACCTCGAAAGGATGGTCTAGTTTTCTTCACGTGATTATTAAAGTGATTGTCATTCTAGTGGATAATTGCGATCTGCAGGTGCAGTTTACTTACACAAAACTCTTGACATGCAAAATATAAACCTGGTGGAATGAGAATCTGATTTTCATGCTCATCTGTATGCAGCATAAATAAGTCCTTAGAAAATTTTCTGAAATATAGTGGGCATATCTTGATTCTATTGCAGGACTGTCATTGCTCAAAGTTGGTGGAAGAATGGTTTACTCGACCTGCTCGATGAATCCAATTGAGAATGAAGCTGTGGTTGCTGAGGTAATCTGGAAACTTATTCCTCCAAAGTTGCTTCTTTTAATGTAGGTATTCCGGAAGAGGAGAGTTAGATGTATGTTTTTCATAAACAATCTACTGCGAGCATTTCAACATCTCTTTCTTGTGTTTAGATTCTTAGAAGGCATGAAGGCAATGTTGAACTTGTTGACATGTCCTCAAAGCTTCCTCAGCTTATTCGCCGGCCAGGCCTTAGGAAATGGAAGGTCAGGTGTAACTGCCACTATTTCTTGATCTTTTATTTGCACTGAATTTAATGAATTAGTATCATTTGTTACACAAGTTCACAGGCATCTATTGCGTCTTACAGCCTCCATATTTTTTTCCCTTGGTTTACGAAGATTTTCATATAACACATCGAATGAACTTAACATATTTTCCTTGAGCTAAGTCAAAAGAGAACTTGTGAAGGTAAATGTATCTTTTCAAATTCTCTCATCTGTTCTCCTGTTATCTTTTCTTTGGGTTGTACAGGTACGTGATAAGGGTGTTTGGTTAACTTCACATAAGGATGCTGAAAAATCTCGAAAAGCTGCTGTGGTTCTCAGTATGTTTCCATCTGGGAGAAGTTTTGCTGACTCAATTGATCATACTTTGGGAAAAGGTTGCCAAAATGGCCAGGCAGCAAAACCTGAAGACGATACTGAGCAATTGGAAGGGGCTACTGAGCCAACGGCTGGCTTAGAAGAGGAAATTTCTAATTTGCCCCTTGAGCGATGCATGAGAATAGTGCCTCACGATCAAAATGGTGGAGCCTTCTTTATTGCTGTCCTCCGCAAGATAGCCCCTTTTCCAGGTACCTGCATAGCTTGCCACAACGACTTGATATCGATCATTGATTGTATGTCATATATGAGCATATTGATTTATCCAGCAATTTTTGCCAACAGTCAGTGTGCAGAAACCTATAAGTAAGAAGGCTAAACTTTCGTCCGAGAAGGATGATTTACCTGAAGAAGTACCAGATAAAGGTTATGAACATGTCAATGGTTTGGGGTGTAATTCAGCAGATGCCCTAAATGAGAAAGCTCTAGAAGCAGCTTTGGATCATGCTGATGGTTCTGAGAAGGCTGTTTTGGAAACTGATTCTTCCAACACATGTGGAGGTGGAAATGATAGCTCAGTGCAAGCTGGTGTGTCTGTTAATGGTGGAACTATCCAAGTTAATGCTGATGGGAAGAGAAAGTTGCAGACCCAAGGCAAGTGGAAGGGTGTTGATCCTGTTGTGTTTTTCAAAGATGAAGCTGTTATCAACAGCATCAAGACATTTTATGGCATTGTGGAGTCCTTTCCATTGTATAGTCACCTTGTTACAAGGAACGAGGATACCAACCACGTGAAGAGAATTTACTACATCTCGAAGTCGGTGAAGGAGCTTCTGGAGCTTAATTTTCAAGTGGGTCAGCCACTCAAGATCGCTTCCATTGGCCTGAAGATGTTTGTAAGTATCAATTCAGTGTCTTTTTTGGTCTATTACCATGTTCTATCTTGAGTTGCAGTCCTGCTTATCCACCTGATAATGTTTGTCTGGTTGCTTATATTCTCTTTAAAGGTGGATTGAGTCACATTTTGATCTTTCATAAAATTCCAGCTATCTGACACCACCCTTTTGCCATTTTGAATTGAAGGAACGACAATCTTCAATTCAAGGTACCTCTGCCCCATGTTCCTTCCGCATATCATCAGAAGGGCTGCCCCTGCTTCTCCCATACATTACAAAACAAATCTTATATGCCTCCTCGGTGGACTTCAAGCATCTTTTGCAGTATAAGAGCATCAAATTCTCTGATTTTGTGGATTCTGAGTTCCGTGACAAGGCATCAGAGCTACTGCCTGGATGCTGCGTGATAGTTCTTAAAGATGGTATGCAACAGCAGCATGAGTTTTGTTCTTCATTGAGATATTACCTGTGTTTGATTATGAAAGAAAAGCTGCAGTTTTCTGTTTTTTGGTGCAGAAAAACTTGCAGGTCTTTCCATTTTCTCATCTTCCTGTCCTTTTATCTGCTCTTTATTAAAAAAATGAAAGCTGAGAAGTTGTCTACAGCTGGTACATCTGTTTGCTGAATTTGGGTTATTTCTCTTGCAGAACATGACAAGTCCTCATTAGTTTTCAATACAGCCGGTCGAATGGCCATTGGGTGTTGGAAGGGCAAAGCCAGTTTGAGTGTGTTGGTCACTGCAATCGACTGCCAAGAGCTGTTGGAGAGGCTCTTAGCTTGCAAGGAGGTCGGGGGGGATTCTTCACTACAAGAGACCGAGACAACCTTGGACAACGTAATGGATAAAGTGATGGACAAGATTGAGAAGCATGAGGATGCATAGACTATTGAACTAGCTACTGAGGGCTGACCTGTAGTAGTATTTGGTGGATTTTAGACTTGATAATTCAGTTTTTTCCATCCTTTGACGTTTTGTTTCTTCAGGCTCAGGGGTGTGCTATATTTCTAACGCTTCAAATCAATTTCATACTACCAAGTACCGAGGGACAATTTGGTCCAAATGTTGGTAGGTTACGAGAAATATTAATTATTACCATGAAAGTGTTAGCCATGGTAAGATTTTTCTGAGTGTAAGGTGATTGCTGATCTACAGCTCCTGTTGCTCTTAGCCAACATTTCTTGCGCGGGACCAGGGATGATGATGATCTGACCCCATAACGAACCCAGTTCTGCGTTGTTATTATTCTGTTGTTTCTCAACCGAATCTACATCATAATATTCGGAAAATAAATTCTATCCGATCCAGGATTCGAAGTAGATCAATCCGGGAAAGCATCAATTTATTGAGACATTGCTCACGAGATGTGTGAGAACAACACGATGAAGGCTACGATTCGGAGGACTGCTAACAAGGTACGCTACCCCGGGACCACCCACCCGAGAACCTCGGAGTCTACGTTTGCATTGTGATCCTCCTTTTCCTGAGTCGCTCGGCGACGATGAAGGCCAGCTCTAGGGACTGGGAGGCATTGAGCCTCGGGTCGCAGTGGGTGAGGTAACACGAACTCAGGTCATCGAATGTAACAGCCCTGGACCCACCGATGCACTCCGTCACGTCCTGGCCGGTCAGCTCGAGATGGATTCCTCCCGGGTGGCTTCCTTCTTGCTCGTGGACGTCGAAGAATGCTTCCACCTCAGCCTATAATCAGATCACATGGAGTTGGAAGTTAATTATACAACGTCTGCAATCCAAGATAATGATTCTTCTTTGCCTGGAACGAACACATGAAAATGTACAGGATTCGATCAAGCAAAACCCCGATAACGAGAGCGGTATGTTTTGGATTCAAATTTTGTTTGCTTCTTGTTCATAGACCGCGTACCAGGATAGCATCGAAGGAACGAGTTTTGAGCCCGCAAGGTGCCGTAAAAGTGTTCCCATGGACCGGATCCGTGACCCAGGTCACGATCTGGCCTGCCCTCCGGACGGATCGGATCAGCTGTGGGAGCTTCAACCTTAAATTATCGGCACCCATCCTCACTATGATGGTGATCCTTCCTGGCTTCTTGTGCGGATTCAGGATGTCTACGAGGTTCACCAGCCCATGCGGATTCATCTTTTCACTCACCTGCTCGTTAAGACCGAACCTTTATAAACACAGTCGATAATTTCTTCCAAATGACGACAACGGAGAACGCCGTGAGCTTCGACTTTAATCGTGACCGGCGCGTCAGTTGCTCGGCAGAAAACATAAGCGTGTGTCTGATTTCGATGAGAAGACAAGAGCAACTGATGTCTAGCAAGTTAGTAGAAGCACTTCCACTTCGTGCGTATTGTACTCCATTACCTTAATGCCAAGCGGGTTGGCGATTCCCCTCATGAACTCGACGTGGGCGCCATCGAGCTGGCGGGTCCGCTCGCCGACCCATAGCAGGTGGGCCGAGCAGTCGTAATACAGGCCCGTGGCCGGGTCAAGTCGGGTCATCGCTTGCTCGTAGGGCAGGTGGAGGCACTCATGCGAGGTCCAGAGCTCCGCCGTGGTCACCAGTGTGTGCTCCGGCGCCAGCCCCGCTGCCGCCATGAATCCTAGGGCCTCCTCCACCCTTTGAGCCAATTCCCTGTACCTGCCCAGAATCAATTCGAACAGCTCCCACTTTCAATCCACCTAAAACAATTAAATGCTACAATCTTGACTGGTTCACAAAATATACAAATTATTAGTTTTAGATTTTCAATTTACACATTAAAATCTTGAGGTGTATATATATATATATATAAGAATTTGATTTTATAATTATGTCGGTGTGTATCTCAATTAATTGCACATTAAAAAGTAGTCCAACTTTTCATCATAAAATCACGTTAGTCTACCTGTCTCCTTGCTCACCGTGCTGAGCAAAGTCAAGCTCCCATTGTGTGACCCTCTGCATGGCGGCACAGCCACAGGCCACGGCCAAGGACCTGAGGAGGTTCATCGTGGACGCCGACTGGCTGTATGCCCTGATCAGCCGCTGTGGGTCTGGAGTCCTCGACTTCTCATCGAATGCAATTCCATTGATGATGTCTCCCCTATAACTCGGAAGTTTCACTCCCTCCTTCTCTTCAATATTGCTCGATCTCGGCTTCGCAAACTGGCCCGCGATCCTTCCCACCTGAATTTACCATTGCCGAAATTCTGACTAACACGGACTATGGCTAGGAAATAGGGTTCGAAAGCTAGGTTGTCGGAAATACCTTAATGACGGGCAACTGCCCTCCGAACATTAGCACAATACCCATCTGGAGAAGCAACCTGAAGGTATCCCCTACTTTGTCGGCACCGAACTCCCTGAAACTCTCAGCGCAGTCCCCACCCTGCAGGAGGAAAGCCTTTCCCGTGGCGGCCTCCGCCAGCCGCTCCTCCAGTGTTCGGGCTTCCGCGGCCAACACTAGCGGCGGAAACCCCTCGACCGTCTCGAGCACAGACTGGAGCTCGCTTTGGTCCGGGTACTCAGGCAGCTGGATGACCTTCCTGGATTTCCAGCTATCGAGGAACCATTCCCTAGTGCCCGGGGCTAGCAGTTTCGGCAGCTTCTCTCTCCCATTGGCCATGGGTTCTTCCGATTTGGCAGTTGCAATGGGATGGGGGAGGGGCTCGGTAAGGGCAAGGCCAGCTGCTACGCCGTTTGCCGAATTGGGTAATGGAGTCGAAGAGTCAACTAATGTCATCTTCGAGGTTGAATAAGTTGATCAATGTATTCGTGTATATATACGGATGCTTCTTTCTTGGATGGCCGTATTTAACTTCGATCAATCTCAGCTTAAAGGTCGGGAAAGGTTTCAGAGAGAAAGTACAAGTGTAGATGGAAATTTTAGACAATTGAAGTGTGACGTTCATGGAGGGTATAGATAAGGGCTCTCCATGGGGAGTTGGTGTCGCTCAAGAGAAGGGCAAGTTATTACTTCTAAAGATGGTAGATAGTGGTAAATCAGTGGCATCAATTCCTCTTATATGACTTGGATTTGCATGAAAATGAACTACTAAATACAAAATGAAGGTGAGAATCGGACGATGAGTTATTGCTCAGTAGTTAGCTGAACTCCATTTTTCCCGGTGGCCATCACGTCTGTGTATATACTCGTGTATCCACCGGATACGTGCTTTCTCCCTGATCAGTAGCAGGGTTCTTTTGGTAATTTTGAGGTCTGAGAGGGGATAACCCTCAAAATGTGTGGCGAGCGAGTCCGGATGGATCATGGACGTGGGCAGATGATTGGCCCGCGAGGTGGGTCAAGCTGAGAGTTCGAGTTCCATCACTTTGACGCTTGTCGTCTTTGGAGATATTGATAGCGGCTGGTTGCCCCCCATCCCTTTCATGGATTCCTAGCCATCTCGAGAAAAAACCAGAGAGATAAGGGAGGAGGGGAGTTTTGAAGTAATCAAACCATTCATGACTCTGTGGTTGAAGGATTATTGGTCGAAATTAAGATTTTCCATTTTCACCGACAGGGCCTTCATTTCCTTTGTTATCAACTCTTCACATATCATGTTACCAGGACCATGCTTATAACCAAAATATAAATATATATAAAAAAAAAATTCGGGGCCATGGCGGTGTTAGGAAAAGAGAACATGAAGATTGGATAAGTAATTCAACTTCATTACTAATTCAAAAGATTAGGGAGTTCCCCCTACAAAGAGATAAGTTTCTGCAGCTTTGACCTCTTCCCTAATCTACATAGGTCATGCGCATCATGGCTGCTACTTCTGGACATCCACTTGCAAGACCAGCTCTCTATGCGGGCAACTGTTTCCAAAAGATCGTGTAATAGTCAGACAATCCCAAGCTGGTTCATTCTTCCTAGTAATTGATTCTACAACCTCTGTAGCATATGGGACAAAGCAGATCTAATTCGAACTTCGTGATTTAGCCACCCGGGCACCAAGCAGCTGGGAGAAGGTTTCCGCTCGTGTGGTTAGCGAAGGCTTGATATGGCTGCACCGCAAGAAAGTATCTTTTTTGTCCATTGCTCCGTGCCACACCCGCCACATATGCTTCTTTTGAAACCCCAGCGGCACCTGTGAAAATTGAGATATCTGCTTCTTCTTCAGGTTCAACTCCGGGGGTTGTAGGGGAACAAGGACCTGCATCATCAGACATAGTAGAATTCATAGAACGGCAGGGGTTAAGTTTATATTCCAAAAACCTTGCACTGACATTCTTGATGAAAACACCAATTGAAGTCCTCTTGTTTTCGTGAATTATGTTGTTTTTTCTTCCCTCCATAATCATTGAAATAAAACAGCCCCAAACAGCAGGAAATCAGATTGTGAAATTTGCGGACAAAGTTACGGTGGTGAAAGCAAGTAATCAATCCGGCTCTTCATTTCACCATTCCAATCTCTAGGCAAACTATTGACAATTTTCAAATCAGCCTCTATCTAAGTAATTATGGCAAAAAGACAGTGTCCAAATAGGTGATCTGGGCCACCAGATCCCACATCACAAAGCAGACAACTTGGGCTTGTCAAGTTTGCCCACGGAAGGATATCTGTTGCCATCTTCCACAAGTGGAGTTTCAATCAATCATGGATCTTGGTTTTCCGGAGTCCTTTTTCCAGGCGACCTCTGATCCTTTATGAAATCTACGGACTTGTTTAGCTAGATAGTAACTTTTAACCGAATGTCTACCTGATTTGTTTCTCACCCCAAATATAATTATCCTCTGTTCTTTCATATGAGAATGGAATTCTAAGAATATTGTTTACTGTCCCACCATCAAAAAGATCATTTAACAGCTCTACATTCCAATTATTTTCAATAATCAGCTGTTCACCTGTCATGTGGAAGTCAATGTCTGTATTTGCAGAGGAAGGCCTAGGTCTGAAATTGCGATTACGGGGGATCCCATGGATCACCCATGCCTTTGTCTCACTCCCAGAGCCTATAAGCTTACGGCAGTTGGCATTGAAAGTCTCTTTATATATCTGTAGGTCTCTCCAGAAAGGAGACCAGCTTGCTCTACTCCTGCCATTTACTTGCATATGATTCCTATATTTGCTTTTGAGCAATCTTTCTGCTAAATTATGTCCATTGTAAGAGAGGTTCCACTTCCACGCTATCTTTGACAGTATTGCCCTGCTAAAATCCAAGGTTATTCTAAAGCCTCATCCTCAATAAATTTTCGGTTGGCAAATAGAATCCCAATTGATGGGAGCAAAATATCTTTCATTTTCTGCCAAAAGTCTCTAATCAGGTCACCTATTTTGTTGCACGTTTTGAATGGCAATTTGAGGCAGCTCATGGGGTAAGTCGGAATGCTGCTGAGTACTGATTTGGTTCGTCCCATCCTTGATTCATTTTCCTGTTCATTCATCTGTCTTTCTCGATTCACGAACACAGAAAGATGTGGACAGGTAGAGGAAGGCAGGATTATCATTGACCACCATTATACCGATTATTGATTAGATTTTCTCACAACAAATAATTTTTTAGTGACTTTTAGGCTTAGAAGCTCATTTGACTTTAGAAGATTATAGGATTTTTCATATTGTGTGTAATGGCCATAATTTTAAAAATCGGACTAAGCCAAACCTGCCACTTACCCATAATAGTTTCCAGAATTAACTAATTGCACTTGAAATGCGGTTAGCTCAGATTCAATTAGTTAATTTTCAGTTGGACCGACGAACCAATTAAACCGATGAAAAAACTAATCAACTTAAAATTTAAAAAACTATTATAATATATTTATTTATTATAATAAACTATATTTTAATATAATGGCAATATTATGAATTTTTGTTATAAATTATTATTAGATTGTAATATTATATCAACTTATTAATAATATTATAATATTAATATTATTTATTAAATATACGGTTTGATCTATTATATTTCCGGTTTGATCCATGAATTCATACCTTCACCGATTTTCGGTCCGGTCCGGTTTTAAAAACTATGGTAATAAGTAAAAAACATCATTAATACCATGCGGTATTTCGATCTAATGATATAATGAGATGTAAAGGATTATATTGTAATAACAAAAAATTACTCCGGGAATTTACAAGCTCGCAGCACAGTTCTCTAAAATCTAAGTACTCCATTTCTTGGCTAATTTAGTAATAATATTTATTCTCAAGGTATTTAATTTTTAATGAAGGAAGAGAGTTATGAGGAATTCATGATCACCCTACCAGCTCCACCAAGGCGAGGTAGCCGGCCACCCAGCGGTCACTGGCTGACAGGGAGCCTCTCGGGTCTTCCTAGTTGCCTCTCTCTTCCAATTCCGCGATTGCTGAAGAATCTATGGTTAGCATCATCGGCATAACGGACTGCTACTGCTCTTCCTCTGATGGTATGATAACTTTGTCATAGTAGCTATTGATAGTAGAACGTGGGGGGTACTCCCCCTCGGCCGTTGAATTCTGTATTATATATATGCCGTTCAGTTGAACTTCATTCAATTTTACTGTCTTCTGCTCTTTGGAGCTGTGGACTTGTTCATGCGAGCGTCTTTCACTTTCTCCGGCTCTGATTTTTTCCCATGAAATTATCATGAATGTGGATGACCTGCATATGAATCTCTATCTCCACAACAGAATTCTTGGTAGAGGTTTCCGATCATCTATTGGGGGTCTCTTTTCCAGCTTTCTATTCGTCTAGGCATTTCATGTTTGTAAGAACTCCACAATTAGCATTTCCATGAGCACCAGTCGTTGAGCTGTGTCTCGGCATAGGGACCTCAAGGGCAAGAATCAAGAAAATTGCTGTGCTATAGCCTTTTTCTCCATATCTCTGTCATTTCTTATGGAATCTTTTGTCTGCTCAATTCCTGAAATCCTTGTATTAGTGTATCACATATCCATTGATCATACGGCCTCACTCAGCTGACTGATTCGTCAGACGCATCAGAGGAGCATCTTACGTTTGTTAATATATAACAGAATCAAATATCACATGCCAAGTTTTGAGCCTGTAAGATCAAAAGTTTATTTTTCCCACATTTACATATGGACAAGTGGTCTAGAGGGACTACTTGTCTCTGAAAGTTATCACTTTCCCGGACTCGTGTTATCCTCTATGCCTACCGCTATGTGGGCCAGGATTTGGTCCCTCCCCCGATTGCTTGCTTTGACCCCAACTCATGTAATCTCTGACCGAAGCAACCTTGGCTTCACAGTGTAATGATTCGGTCAAAATGAGCTGTTTCGCATCGGAGAATCTGCCTGCAGGAAAGTGGGTTCTTGTCCCTTCAAGCTGAGAAGTTTGTTGGGTGGCAAAAATCTCCGGTCATTTGGAATGGTGAATTGAACAGTGGAAGGAGAGTAGCCAAACTCAGAGACAGGAGACCACTCTGCTTCGTGTGGTCACCGCTCAGGTACTGAAAACAATGGATCATTCCGTCTCTCCTGCACTGCTCTTCTGCTCCCCCAGATTCTCCGATAGAATATGTACTCAAAGTGTCAAATGTTGGTCATGGGATTTAATGCTCGAATCCGCCCTCCATTGATGTGATTTGCTTTGAAGATTTTTCCAACTCATTGGACCGTTACCCTTCGCCTCGATCCGTCCGGACGGCAGAGAAAGTTAGCCATTCGTCAATGCCTGGAAAGTGGGAACAGCATTTTTGTGTTAGCTGTATCAACAGTTTGAGAGGAGGAACCCCATCGGGTAATATAAAATCAGACCAGGTAGAAGCCAACTCGTTAGAGTCATTCCTTCCATCACAAAAGGTCCACACCAATTGATTTGGTTACTGAATTATACAGTTCTTCTGAATTCATCGTGCATCTATGAGGCCTTTTCTTAATTCACTGAATCAATCCAGGAGCTAGATGTGAGCTGCGATTATTTGCAGATCAAATCCTACCTCTTTGAAAGGAGGCCGCCTTTCATTTTTGCCCCAGTGATAGTCAAGGCAACAGAAATCCTTTCAAAGCATGCCACGTCACATGGGCAGCTCAAATCAAATCTCCTTTGATTTGGATAGCCTAGGATTCTGTCTTGAATCAAATTGCTCAGGCACTTTGTCTCGCATGACGTGGAATATCATCCGTTCCAGAAGGGCCGGGGACCGTTCTTTACTCACCCATTCCGACACATCCAAAAGCACAACTGTGTTGAATCACATGACGTATTTCAGTCAAATTATAAGCCGACCATTGCTACATAGTGATCATAATAGAGAGAGAGGAACGATGAGAGAAATGGCCCGTGAAAATCCCAACAACATAAAGAAAAGGCCCGACAATATTATCCTGGCGAAGTGATGTAACACCTTTCTGTATTACGTACAGGTTAAATCAGCTCGATCTACTTGAAATTTATTTAATTTTTTTACATTAAGATTTATGTATCAAAATAAAAAGAACAATAGCATATATGTATAAAATAAAATAAGACAGGAAGGGCAAAACAAAAGAAAATTACAGGGTGGCAGATGATCATGAGAAGAACAAAATCTTCAGTACAGATTTTGCTATACACTCAGTGAAACGGCATTCTCAACTTGTCGACTGGCTTACTCCGAGCTAATCATGACACTAAAGTAAACAAAGCCGTAAACTCCATTGACACAGAATCTTCATGCCTTCTGATACAAAAAGGGTAAAGATTCAAAGATTGAAAAGGAAGGGCTTCAAAAATTTTACAAGATCGGTTTCATTTGATCCGGTTCATGGTCTAGCTATCTAGGGGTTGAAGAAGTGGTTGCGGCAACTGCATTTCCATCCGAGCGGCTTGTAGTTGGAGTACCGGCCGGGATCAGGGGAAGGGTTGAGGAACTCCGACGGAGCAGCCAGCGAGGGGCTGATGGGTACTGTCGGGACCTGAACCGCCAGGCAGGGGTGGCAGCCGTTGCACTTGTTGTAGCAGCTCGGCGGGGCCGACCCCAGCCTCACTTTCTCCTCCATTGCCAACAAAACCTGTAGTCATAGTTGGGTACAATTATTTCTTAGTTACGAACAGGACATTCATGAAGTTATTGTTCTGACATAAATGTCTACCAGAAAGACAATAATTTACTTGTCCAGAAGATATTGCACTGTTCATAAAATATCATGGAACTTCCGTTCAAATTTTTTTTTTCCGATAAGAACTTCCATTCAATTTCCGCTGGGTGTAAAGTAATCCACTCAAGTTACCAAAAATTTTTCGGTGATAACGGTGTTCATAGTGTCGGTAAGTTTCACTAATAACAATTTATCATGCTTTCGCATGATTGAGCTATATGTTGAAAGTTGCCAAATTTATCAATGAAAATCTTGCGTACTTAGTTAGGGTTTTAATCATTTTACATTTTCTTTTATAAAAGCTCACTTTATTTTACATTTTCAGTAGATTTTTCCTGTCTTCCAGCATTCATAAAATCTCATGCAACAAAAAACATGGCTGTCACTGTGTTTCTGAGAAACAGAGAATTAATAGGCGCCTAGTAGATGTCTTGTTCATTCAAGTTCCCTCTATCTCTATCTCGCCTCTTGCCACTGAAAGGATGAGCTAGTGATCAAACACATGCAGAAGACAGAGAAACAGATGGAGACTCAAAGGCTTACCCGTCGAGCAGAAGAAGGGTGCTGTTGCAGAAGTTGCTGATATCTGAAGTGTGAAGCAGAAGAAGGGGGAATGTGGATGGATGAAAGAATAATAAAGAGAAGTAGGAGCAAGAGAGAGGAAGGAATGTGGAGGAGATAAGGGCGATGAGCAAACTTCTTCATGGGTCTCTCTCTGATCTCTGCGCGCTCATGAAACCATTCTAATTCTTCTCTCTCTCTCCCCTCTTCTCTTATCAGGTCACCATGAAATCAACGAAATGCATATTTTCGACGAAGAAAAAGCGACTCTGCAGATTTCAAATAGAGAAAAAAAACAGTATATACATGGAGCGAGAAAAACACATACGCTTCGAAATGACTCATAATGAATATAAAGGATACCTTGGCGACTAGTTATAATGGGTAACTGGACACCAAGGACACAAAGGTTGCCGGAGATAAAGGTTGTGAAAACAATATATATATATATATCGAAAGGCAAAGTTGAAGTGGCATATGGTCCCGAGCCTACGAGAATCAGAGGATTAATTACATCATTGGATATTCATCCCGTGATTCGCATCATACAGAAATTTTGGCAGATCAAATTACACAAAATTGATAGCGGTGGACTAATCATGCTGGCTTGAATGAGCCAAGAAAGAATAATAATTCTTATAAAAAAAAGAAACAAGGATAATTTTAGTATTATAACATGAAACTTGGAGAAGAATAAAGGGTAAGGAAATTTAAATCATGCATGTAAATTCACTGGATGCCTTTTTGCCAATAATTCTTTTTTTTTCTTTTTATGAATTAGTAATGGGGAGGAGGGGTGTGTGTAGTGTGGTCTGTCTGACCGCAATTAGAGAGGAGAGATATGATGATTGCAGTGTCCCTGAAAGCAACAACTCGAACAATCAATTTTACAAGTTGGGAGGGGGAGAATCCCCACCCCCTGATGAATTGGCCAGGTACCTGTTCTAGTTTTGGCCATTTTCCTTTTCATCTTCCCAACCCTTTTACTGATGCTTTTCCTATAATACCAGTTTGGGTCGGGCTCATATCTGATATCGGATCAAAAAACCCGGCTACCGTTAGCCATGACTGTGATGATCGCGGCAGGCAGGGGGACTAATAATCCATAGAAAAGTAGATAGATACCATGGCCACTTGCAATATACAGGAATTAGTCTATCTCGGATCAACTTAAACTGAGTTAACCATCTAGAGCGGCATATAGTAAACTAAACTCTAAACTTTGTAAAGGGTAAATACATCCCTAACCCTTGCCGTTCATTCTGGTTCTCGAAATTTATTTTTTTCAAGGGTATTTAAGGGGGCCTAGATAGATAGATAGATAGATGGATAGAGTAGTAGCTGCAATGAAAGCGATAGCTTTGCGATTAGATGTTTCTCGTTCAGAGTGTGGAGTTAGCAAAATAAAAATTAGTAATAATAATATAAGTAATTCAAAAGGGTACAATAAACGAGTAATAAATGGTAGAGGCTTCAGGCTGGACCTTTTTCTTTTTGTTGTCGCTGAATTCCCAAGACTTTCAGATCACCGGGGTTTGACTGTGATCGAGTTCAATAAGTAAGAGGCCGTTGTAAGGAAGAAGAGAGAAAATTCTCTTTTTCCTCTCTCATTTTACTACCTTTTTGTTGGACATGCAAGCTGAGGGATGAAGGGGGACTATCAGCAGTCCTTGGCACATTGATTTACATATTGTTCTTCATTTCATCCATTAAAAGAAAGAAAATATCGGAGTTGATGCTGCAGGATTGTTATCCTACGCTTAAAACAATGAATTCATAGGTTTAATCTTGGTAGGAGAATGTCGTATCCTCCTTTATTCTTAATTTTTCTTCTTGTTATCTTCTCTTCTCTGCCCCTTTTCTCTCACAAGAAAGAAGGAAAATGATGATTGATGATTATAGGGCCCCTTTACTGATGAGATCCAGAAAAGTAGATCGTAAGTGAACTTTTCATGAGAGCTGACGAGTGCCCTCTACTTATTTTGTCTCTATGAGAGCCTGCAGCCATGGGAAAGTTGGGAGCAAGCTACCAACGTTTTCTTAGTTTCTTAACAGGGGACTGATAAAAGAAGGTAAGAGCAATGGTCACAGGTAAGTCTCGCTATCAACATTTAGTGTGTCTCTGCTTCAAGTCTGTAGCATCCAAACATGTGTTCCATCCGTTTTCCTGGTTCGTACATGAGAAACCAACTTATCAGAAACCTCCAGTCATCTCCTGCCTCAGATTCATAGGGGGGCTGAGACTTCACTAGAGAGGCACCTCCTCTCTCTCTCTCCCTCTCTCTCTCTCTCTCTCTCTCTCTCTGTAGATCTATATAAAAATAGATATGTCAAAGCTACCATTAGATGATTACATAAAGTTGCAGAAACAGCTGGGGAGAGGGGAACTGTGCTCTAGAGGTAGTTTAATTATTGTACTTGCGTAGATTACTATGTAGAAAAAGACTCCCCACTTCTTCTTCAACTTGAACTTATTTTAGGGCTTACTGATAACGTAGTTTTGTGAAACCAGAGAAGAAATATTCCTGTGCTAGCCCGGCCCATCTGAAAAGGCGGGCTATAGCCTATATAGTTGAGCCACTTCAGGGGTGGAGGGGTGTCGTGGTGGGGCCGCCGCTCATTATTCACCATTGTATAATTCCGGAGAATAAAATGTTTGACTAAAACAGTATGGGCTACCATTGACACTGACCGGAAAAATTCACTTGGATTTTATCTCGATCCAGTTCGAATGTGAATTCATCACTATTAGAATTCCAAGTAGGCTCTTGGCACATCCAATGGGTAGAAATGATACGAGAAATGGAACAAAATGGGAAGAAATGAGCTTAGTTGTGTTCAACAAAATACAATGGTGCTGCCTGACATCCGATAAAATTGGAACAAAATACAACAGTGGTCCATAAAAAGGAAGGCGGCAGTGGTTGAGCGTAACACTACCGAGGGGGCTACTAGCAATTGTGTAAGAGGGAATTTGAACCTGCTACATTAAGCTCCTCAAAAGAGGGAGTGAGCCTTTAAGAAGTCTGGACACTTAAACATAAAGAGGGAAATTGGACACTCAGGATGTTGAAAATTTGTGGTTTATGAGAGTTCACGGCTTCAATACATGCTTGAATGGTTGAGCAGGATTTTTCGAAAATAATCGTGTAATTTTGAGAGAGAGTAAATTAAAAAGAAAACATATGACGCTTAGAGAAAGAGGGAATTTGGAGCTTAAGGGCTTGAAGCTATGTGATAAGTAATGGAGAAAGACAAGTGTTTTAACCCACAAATGCCTCGGCTACACAGCAATCGGTTCTGATGACTCCTCAGTGAAAACTGAGAAACTGAAACCCGATCGAGTTGCAAGCATCTGGCAATCCAGCTTTTTGCGCGGCTATTGACTGATCAGATGCTGTGCAACTGCCGTAAACGAGTGTAACATCAGAGCAGAGGTATAATCATCACCAACTGTTTTTGTTTCTTTTCCTATCCAGTGCTGACCTGCTTCAGCAATCCTAAAGCTATATTATAACAGTGCAGGAAGGTCGGCGCTATATTCCTGCTTGTTGCATAACTAGAAGTTCAATAAACCTAAGTCAAGCAAATGACTCTTTCTCACTTGCAGAGGCTCGATGAAGAACCCGGCGGACTCTTGAAAACTGGGGAAGGGCTTCAACCGGCCTTGTGTCCGTTGGTCTGGGTCTTGGGATCTGATGGAGGCAGCGGATTGGTAAGGAATGCCTTCATGTGCCTAAACATCTCTTTCGACTTCTCTATATTGATTGCATGTCCTGCATCCTTGATAACTGCTAATTTCGCATCCTCACCCACATGCCTGTGTTTTCCAGTCATAAACAAAACCAAATCAAGCAAAAGTCACGAAACTAAAGAATTCCTGGAGATTCCAATCTTGATTATCTGCTGAAGCCGCCAGGGATGGAAATTAATGACCTTTTCAATCTGTGAGCCAGCTCCATTGGGAAGACTTGGTCATACTCGCCCCAGATTATAAGTGGTGACTGCAACAAAGTACATGTTAAAGCCATGGCAGTTTAACTACGACCATGGATCAAACTTTTATAACATGACTCGGTGAATGAATCAAACAGTGATTGAGCATTCATTGGAGATGAACCTTGTCTATCTTAGGCAGATCTGACAGTTTTCTGTCCTTGTGAAGTGCTTGGATCAATTCCTTCTTTTCCTGAAGGTATTCTGTGCACATCACCTGAAAATAAAAAATGAAACTACGATTGAACAGCTTCAAGAAATGCAGCAATTTATCCCGCAGATTCCTTTATTAATGAAAGATTGGACTTGAGCTGTGGTATCACCATATCATTACTTGAAAAACAAACTTCTTTTCAATTTCTGAAGGCTTCTGTGGAGAAACACCTTCATGCAAAGCAAGGATGTAGCAGTTGCGGCATCACATATCAAAACCTCCCAGACTCTGACAAGTCCAAAGCTATCAGGTGATCCTAACACTTGAAATTCCAACCAGTATCGGGTAGTCCTATCACAGACTCAAGATCGAAAGTGCAGGTAAACATTCACATTGTCCACTGGGAGCCACAGAATCTTTTTTTTTTTTTTTGATGTATACCTCGATGAAGTCCTCCAGAAAGCAAGAGGGCATCCTCTTGATGGGCTTATAGAACGACAGTCGGATCAGCTGCCTGGCCTTGTCAGGTGTCTGGGGAAGCAGTATCGAGATTGCATCCTCGACGCTCCCAACCTCGAACATCCCCTCGTCCATGTCCTTGTCCTCCATGCACACTCCAGCGCAGCACAGCACCAGCCTCTCGATCCTCTCTGGGAACTGGGCGGCCAGACTGTAGGCTACAAACCCGCCATAGCTTATCCCTACAACATTCATGGTACCCACTCCCAGCTTCATCATCAATCCTGCGATGCACTGTGCCTGTGCAGTTCATGTCGGTATCATGTCGGCATCTTCTCTTCATAACATCAGAAGTTTTGTGCTTAACAGAGCAAAATAAGAATAAACTGTGAAATTCGGGCACCCTACTGATTCCAAGGGCTGCATTTTCTGAGCTAATCTCAATACACGACCCCCTTTTGTCAACTAAGTCTTCAACCAAAATCAATCTTTTAATCATCTCATCAGTCAAAAGAAAAAAAAAAACAAGGGAAAAGCACCATTTTTGAACGTATTTTATGAAAAATCTTGCCAATTTCTAGTGTACTCTCAATTCGGGGCGGACAAAGGCAGCTCATCTGTTTTATTATCTGATGTAAACTGGAAAACCATCGGCGTATTTCTCGAAAATTACGAGTCTCAAGAGATTCTGACAGCTCTCCCATCCGTACCTGAAAGGCCTCGGAGCGGTCGGGCCGGGTCGTGTAGGACTCACCGAAGAAGACCAAGTCGGGCACGTACACGTTGAATCGCGAGACCAGTGGGGAGATGAACTCGTTCCACTGCCACATTGCGTTCGCCCCGATGCCGTGCAGCAGCACCAGGTTGGGCTTTGGCGGCTGGTGCCTCCTGGGGACCCAGCAGTGCATCACCGTCCCATCGCCGAGGTCCGTCCTCGTCGACTTGAGGCCTGACTGCGAGAATGAAAACCGGAAGCACTGGTCCCTCGTGGCCGTGAAGCTGAAGCAGGTCGCCATTGTTACTGTGGCAGAAAACGAAAGAAACTCTCTGAAACAGGGACGGCGAAGCGCAAAGGGCCAAGACAGGGAGCATCAGATGGATCTCCGCGCTCTAATTAGTTAAAAAATGGTGGGCGTTTTGTCCTGTTGCCCCTTGAACGATGGACTCTAGATTGACAAGAAGCGACCTCCTTGTCTTCTTCCTATGTCGGAAGGCGATGATTAAGTGAGAGAGAGGATGCCGCAGAGCTTTTGAGGGGTGCGCATATCAAGCCATTTCTGGATGGCCAACATCCATTGGATTGTCGAGACTGGGCTCCTTGATTCAGTATTCACGCATTAAATCGGGTCTAATAAGCTGGTAACGTATCATCGATGCAATGGATTTTCTCATATATAATTGGTAACGGAGATTTTCAGATTTGAATGGAAGTGGAAGGATGAAATACAGGGGAAGAAGTCAGAAGAAGTAAGTGAGACATTCAGAAAATGGCAGTCGGCCGGGCGTGCAAGTCAACTGAAATCGTTTGGAAAAATAAATAATAAAATAGAAGAATTTGTTGCTTTTGGACCCTTGTAAGTTTGGTATATCGAGAATTGTGCCCTGCTAGGCCCACATCTTTGCGTTTCGCAACCGTCAACTTTGAATTTTTGTGCACTTTGATCCGTGGCACTAAACCCCTCGGATTTCAATCGCAGGTCCTCATCCTTTTCCGCGAGAGTTTCTGCATAATCTAGAAGAGCGTGAACTTTGACCCGCTGAAATCTGTTGCCCCGTGACATGCCAAAACAGCGCACTGAAACAGCCAATAGGTTGGCCACTTTTATAAAAAATTAAACATAAATAATAACATAATGATATTTTCTTATCTTATTTAAGGTATTTTAGGTGTAATAAAAAAATCATATTGAGAGAATTTATATTTTAAGTAAATCGGCTTTGTTTAATTTGCATTAAAAAAAGAAAACGATACAATTTATTTAAACCATCCGTTTTCATGGACAGAAATATAGTACTAATGGACACTCTAGTTTCGATTTTTTTAAAAATGCTTTTTGGGGTTGAAAAACTGTGTCCAAGCCTTAAAGATTGTCCAGTAAAACTTTTTTTTTTTTTTTGGTGGTGGTGGTGGTGGTGAGAGATTACCTAGAACAAGTTAGGACAGACAATAATTGAGGCATGTAGCTCCCATTACATCACCGAGTAAAAGAGAGATCGAGACTAGATGGTGGACAAGTCCCAAGATCAGCTAATCGATAATCGCGCATATTCTCGTTCCCTTCTCCGACACAAATCGGGTAGTTTTATAGTCTAATTGTTAAGAAGATTGAGCTGAATTTCTTCTATGGTTCATTGATATTATTGAATCAGGTACAACACCATCGTGAAAACCCAATTAAAGAGCAGGACGATGACCACCTTCCTCCTTGCAAGAGATCAGTGGGAGTTGCACTTGACTTGGTGGGAGTTGTTGGCAAAGTAAAAGGGAAAGAAGAAGAAGAAATCGATTATGACGCCACGATCACTGACGATCTAACACTGCACATGTATGCAGTAAGCCGTTAACCTCTTGGTTATTCAATTGCCTACGTAGACTGTCGATGTATTCTGTCAATTTCACAAGTATAAGATACAAATGTATCGTGTGGTTCGCATACAAGGTAAGCATATACTCATAATACACGAATGCCTCACCACATGCTGTATGGTGAAACCAAAATTCGAATATCAAACATGATTCTTGATGGATGAGCTGTACCTGGTTTTGTCCTCATAGTACTTTGACCACAGTATCATGCCTCCGTACTTGCTGGAACCCTTGATTGTGGGGAGGACTTGTGCGATCAGATCTTCGGCAGGAATGTATCCGCTTCCAGCCACATCAGGAGACGCGGGCAGTCCAAGGAAAACTTGGGTACATGGGAGCCAGGTCCACTGCTTCCAAGACTCTTTGAAGTTAGCCACATTGCCAGGGCCATACTGGCACGGAGGATTGTTGTAGAACTGGACCCAGATGTAATTGAACAGACCGGTGTGGAGCGCTCCCCCGACCTAAGTATCAGGGAAAGGGCACTGAGGAGCTGCAGTCAGGTAGACCCTCTTTCCCCTGTTGCTGTAAGCAGATAGGAACCTTGCGAGATCATCCCAGTGCCGCCCCGTTCCTCCTTCAATGTTGAAGTCGATCCTGTCCAGAACAGCATCCCCGAAGGGGTGATAGGAGGATGGCTTGCCCCCCAAGAAATTGTTCCAGAGGTACATTGCGACTTGCCAAGCATCATCTTTGGATGCAATGGAATAAGTTCCTCCCCAACCTCCTCCGATCGAGAGCATCACCTTGATTCCCTTCACCTGGCAGGACTTGATGTCAGAGCTGAGACCCATGCATCCGTTGCTGGCAAGGGTTGCAGTGACCCGTGAGGTTGAGCATCGGCATCCGCCTGCTGCCAAAGGTTGAAAGGAAGGCTATGTTCACGAAGTCATAGTTTCCCGAGGCACAAGTCTCGGATAGTGTGCCTTCATTCCCATTCTGGTCCCAGTAGATGGCAATTTTACCAGCATCTGCACCAACAATTGAAATTCAAACAAGGGAAGACATGGCTACTGACAAAAGTAATGACTTGTACACCATTTCGGGCCTGATAGGGTAGAGATTTTCTTGATAGTGTTCTTTGAAATCTAGGCAATTTCACTTTGTGGGTGATGTTGGAGAAGTTCGGTTGGTATTCTGGGATATATGGAAGGAAGACTGAGACTACTGTTATGGACATTATATATGGATTTAGCTAAGAACGTGGCTTTGAAGCAAAATTTGCATACCGATATAGCAGACTGCTCAAGCAGCTTACAGAAACCAATTTATGACTTATGAGCAATCCAAAATCTTCTTCTAGCAAACTAGTAAGCCTAGTGTAATTTCTTAACTCTCTCTCTCTCTCTAACATATAGTTTTAAACTTCTTAACATTTTCTACTCTCATTGGACCATTTGAGCACAAATCTGACTTACATCCATGTCCCAAATGAAAAAGCAGGTACTTCCACCAATGTAGTGGCTTACAAAACCAAACAAGACAAATTTGACTTCTCTGTTAACATTTACTCTCAAAACATGCCCTATTCCCAGGACAAATACTTGTGATCCTTTTCCTGGTCAGACCAAATCCTTTGAAATAACATTTGCTCACCTCTTCTGCCATCCTATCCTAAAAGGTTTGTTATATGGAAACATGTGATATGTATAGAACACTCTTTGAAATCTAAATTGTCTTTGTACTTACATTGCAGAGTGGAAAGCTCAAAAGCCTGAGTCTTCTCTCTCTAGCATTGAATTATTTGATATTTTAGAGATTTCATTGCATGGAACCAGGACATATTATTTTGGTAGGCTTGTCAGTTCAATCACTGATCATTGTTTCAGAAAGATAAAATCGCATCAAAAAGAGTTCAAAGTTTTTTCACGCTTTTGAAAATGATAAAAAAAGGAAGCTGAATTGGTTTCAAGAAAATGTGCCATTTAAAGTTAGGGCATGCATCAGACATAAGGAAGTAATTTTTCAGTTGTAAAGAAGCTATTCAATTACCTGAGGTTATTGGTTCACATTAACAACATTCAGTATCCTATGGTCCTAGTCTCCCTCATCCACGGATCACAAACTGTGGCGGGCTTGAACAGATGATAATTCTACCCTGGATTGTGTGCCTTGGTGACCATTTAAGAGCTTGCTTCTCCAAGATCATAAACCTAATATTCTTTATTCTTTCATGAGATTTCTCTGGAAGTTATGGATCCTCAAGGAGTGACAAATTTGACCAGTGGTCCAAGTAACATTTAACTGATATCAGCTAAAGAAACCTTCAGCAGAAGCTGACAAAGACTGGTCCCTGGTACTACACAGAGCTGACATTTAATAGGAAATAGTCAGAACTGCTTTGCCTCTAAAACTTCAACTTCTCTGTCGTTGAAGACTCCAAGTTAAGGGATGAACATGGGCACTAAGGGCAAATTCTGCAAGATGACCAGCAATCACTTTATCAATGAGAATAATTCCAGAAAGGTTTTATCTGCTGATTATTTGGGTTTTGGTTGGTCAATGCAGGAGCTGCAATGAAAGAAGCCAATGTACCCTCTCTGAAATTCATCGAAAATGACTCTGTAACCATATTAGGATAATGTAGCTATAGAATCAAACAACAGTATCTAACACTTTGAAACAATCACCACTTACGATTGATTGCTGCTCCTTCTACTCCTGACGTACTTCTGCCAAGGTTGTACTAAGTATCACCACACAATTATGGGAGCTCCAATACACTTCAAATAGCAGTTCCACCCATAGATTATGTTGTACTCCAACCAGCCTGCTTCTCGACACCAAGGTCCTTCATTGTCCTCCTCACCATCTCTGCCTCTTCCCATTTTCCAACTGAACTACACATGTTGGATAGCAACACGTAGTACCCATCATTTCCTGGGTCAGACTCAATGGCACACTTCGCAACCCTAATGCCAGTCTCAATCTCGCCATGAATCTTACAGGCACTGAGCAAAGCTCCCCAAATTCCTCCATCAGGAGACATGGGCATCGAGAAGACCAGCTTCTCAGCTCCTTTCAGATCACCTGATTTGCTAAGGAGGTCCACCATACAAGCATAGTGCTTCAAGTCAGGCTTTATAGAATAAGACTCCATTATGTCAAAAAGATGCTTCCCTTCCCTGACAAGCCCTGAGTGAGCACAGGCTGAGAGAAGGCCAAGGAAAGTAAGATTATTAGGCCTTGTGTTCGATTTCTCCATCATCTTGAAAATCTCAATGGCAGATTTTGCATCACCGTGCATTCCATAAGAAGATATCATGACATTCCAAGAGATCACATCTCTCTCATTGATTGAGTCGAAGATTTCCCTCGATTTGATGAGGTTCCCACATTTTGCATACATATCGATCAATGCTGTTGCTAGAGAAACATTGAGTTCAAACTGGTTTTCTGCAATGAACTGGTGAACCCTTTCTCCTTTCTCCAGAGAAGCAAGGTTGGAACAGACTGAAAGTATGGTTACTAATGTTGCAGAATTTGGGTGTATGCCTTCTGTAATCATCCTATCAAACAGGGCAATAGCATCTGCATAATGTCTGTTATGAGCATAAGATGCCATCAATGTGTTCCACGAAACAATATCTATTGCTTCCCTTGAAAATACATTCAAAGCCTCGGACAAATCCCCAGAACTGCCATAGAAATCAATCAATGAATTTGCTACTGGGACCTTGCTGCCCATTGAAGTTTTAATCGCAAAACAATGAAGTTGCCTGCCTATAAAGGTTGCTCTTATTTGAGAACATGAAGAAATGACAGAAACCAAGCTATTGGAGTCAGCTTCAATACCCATACACTGCATCTCCCTAAACAACTCAATACATTTCTCTTCCAATCCTATCTTCCCATGTGCACTAATCATCATATTCCAATGCTCTTTACTCCGTTCACCAACTCTATCAAAGAGCTTATTTGCTATATTCAGTTGCCCAAATCTGCAGTACATGGATAAAAGTGCATCTTGGACCATCTCATCGAACAAGTAATTCCTCCTGAGGACTAATCCATGAAATTTCTTCCCCTCAAGGACATTCATTGAATTCCCAAAACCCAAGAGCATGCAACTAATAACAATTCCATCAGGATAAGAACCACTTTCCTGCATTTGGGAAAACAAAGCAACGCATTCACTCATTAACCCAACCCTTGCATGTACTCCAATCACTGATGTCCATGCAAATATATCCTTATCTACAATTTCACAGAAAGATTTATAAGTCTCTTCGACGGCCTCGCACTTAGAATACATAGATAAAACTGAACATTGGACCTCTTGAGAAGAGCCAATTCCATTTTTCATCATTAAACCATGCAAGCATTTTCCTCGTGCTAAAGCACCAAGATTCCCACAAGCTTGGAACCCACCCTCCAGAGTCCTAGAATTTGGCTTCACATCACAATTAAGCATCTTCCGAAGAAACCCTAAACCCTTCTCGTCCTCACCATTCTGAACACACCCAATCAAAATTGCAGTCCACACCACGACATCTCTTTCAGTCATTTCATCAAAAACCTTACATGCGTCCCCAATTTCACCACACTTGCTATACATGTACAATAGAGAAGAGCCCGCCGTGGAATTACACCCAAAAAGTCCGCATTTTAAGGTCATTCCATGAATGCACATTCCAAAATCAGGCCACCGAGCTTCTCCGCAGGCCGCCGCAACCATCGGCACTGTGAACTGATCGGGCAACCAACCAGCCGAGTTCATTTCACAGAAGAGCCCGAGGGACTGAGAGTAGAGCCCATTGGAAAAGTGGGACTTGATGATGGAGTTCCAGAGGAAGGCGTCTTTGCTGGTGGTCCGGCGGAAGATTTCAATGGAAGAGGAGGGAGAGTTGCCCGAACCAGAAGCATAGAGGGAGACGAGCTTAGCGGAGAGGAAGGGGTTGGTGGCATTGCCAGAGGCAACTATGATAGCGTGGGACTTCCGGAGATAATCGCCCGTCGGGCAGTCGTGCGACGAGAGGAAGCTGTCCAGGTGAGCTTTCACGTAGTAGCAGACGGTCGATGAATAAGAACGGCTGGAGAAGAGGAGGGCGGGTCTGCGACTGAGAAAATGCATACGGGGAATTTGGAGGGAAACGGTGCGAAGGCTCGGACTTCATTTTAGGACTTTATCTTGGGCCGGTATTATTGGGCCTCATTGTAAAGCCCACTGGGCCTATCTTGGACCTGTTGGACACTGGAAACTCTTCCGTAAGGCCCATTTCAATGGTCCAGAATTTCAAGTTTCCCTTCTCGTATTTCATTTCTCGTAAGAAGAATTCTCTTTATCTGTATTCCCTGCCACCAATCTCCTCGTAGCCGATAGATTTACTTCATAATTGGAAAATATTTGATTTCTGAGCGAAGTTAAGCTGACCAATTTGAGTTTTGTGGAAATGGGATTGCAAGCTCTACGGTTCAATATGTCATAAATTGGTACGAATGTTTCATACTTTTTTATTATTAATATATTTTATATTCTCTTATAAACTCATCAATATTATTTATAATTAAAAAAATAATATTTATCAATATTATTTATAATTAAAATAATAATAATAATGTTTTTTTTCGATCAGCCATGATGCGTGTGCTAAGCTCATCGCCGTTGACTGACTATAAGAAGTCCATCTTTCTACTGTACTTTTATTCGGTGGGGCCGCTTAATGGTAGAGGCCACCAAAAAGGACAAATTATGTGGGGGGCAGGCTCGCTATTTTGGTCAAATCCACAATTATTTTGAGATTACCACCATATTATTTAAATTTAAAAAAATACGAATTTACCTTGAGTATGTCCACTTTCTTCCATTAAATAGTTTTAAATTTTTGGCCTTACTAACATAGGTGGACTTTTTTTTAAAACTTTTGGTGACATCTATGATTAGCCCTGATGATAGCCATCATCATATATTGTGATGGATGAGGGATCCAATTTGCTCAAGCATACCCAAGGACCTAAACGTAACAATAAAAAAGTTAAGTAGAAATGAGTCAATTATAATAAACAAAATATGGGATATTTAGTGTAAAGGAAGTGCATAGAAAAATTATAACAAACTAAGAAAGCTAGTTGATGATTAACTGATACAGGTCACTTCCTTTAAAATATAACATACCCACTTTACCAAGAAGAATAGTAGAATAACAAACATTTTTTTCCACCTGTCCATGTCTGATCACCTCCCTTTTTTCCTAAATCTTCTTCGTCAATGCAATTTTCCACCCTTACATGGACCCATAACAGTACATCACTCATTAGGGTTTAGGGGAAGAAAAGAGAGCTTCACTCATCCTCTTCCAGTTCACTGTCACTTAAAAAGAGTGAAATTTCCATATCAAAAGGAAGAGATAATTTGTCAACTTGTCAGCTTCTTTGAATTGATTTCGTTACGCACTCTGAACAATACAAGATTCACCACTTTGCTCCTCTTCTTACTTCGATCCCAACAGGTGGTTATCCCTCTTTCCTCCCTCGTCGATAACCTTCATTTCCTTAACTTATTGCACTCTTTGTTTCTAGGTTCCTTCGTTTTCTGCTTACGGAGGTGGGGCTGTTTCCTTTTTTTGATGTCTTGTTCTGTTTGAGAGCTTTGCAATTATGTAGATTTGACTAGGGATTAACTCATTTCTGGTCCCGTTCTTCGTCTTTGTCTGATTTGGAGCTGCAATGACTACACGATCTAGGAGACCTGCCTGTATTTTAAGGGATGAGTTAAAAATAGGAGAAGCCAAATGAAGAAACTTAAATGAGTTTCAGGGTGTGTGCCATTCAACTTCAGTTTTTTCTTTCCCCTTTTAATAAAATTGAAGAATATTAATTTAGGTTTTGTTCAAAGGGGGTTTCGGTTCATCAACAATACGCTCATCATTTTACATTGAGGTGGAGAAAAGTTTGGCCTCTGTTCCTCTCATAATGAAGAAATCAGATATTAGGGACCATATAGAAATTGTAACCTAATTCCTGCTGTTTTGCTGTATAGTGAGTTCTTCATGTTATTTTTGGTGCACTAGTAGGGGAGATAAATTTTAAACCTGGAACAAAGCTATCAAGTATTGTTTGTAAAGCTGATATATTTGTAAGTGAACAAACTTTCTGTGCAGCCTACCATATAGAAATCGGTTAGGGGAATATATGCATGCGCGCTTTTAGTTTTCTCCATTGAAAATTTACATGGCCCCCCAACATTCGAGGTCTAAAGATCTAAATCTAAATTTATTTTTAAACTTAATGTACTTTGTGCCTGTTGATATTCAGTTATATACTGGCTGTTTCTACAGGAATAGCATTTGTTGCCATATTTTATTGCATGGGATACTGTAGCTGCTGCTGATAAAGATGGAACTCTATTTCGCACTTCTGGCTCTTGTTTGCTTGCAGTCATTTGTATTGTCAGATTTTCAAGGTACAAGGGTCTTACCTGATCATTTTGAGAATTTACTAATACTAGTACCTTAGAAAGTTAGCCTTGACTAGTAATTTCACATTTGCAGCATCTGGTGATGTCAAAACTCAAAACTTTTGGATATTCTGTATCTGGAAAAAGCTTATCTCCACTCTTCAATGGTTCAGATTGAGACTTGTCTACTAGGAGAAATGGGATCTTTGTTATAGATTTACATCAGAATATTATCTGAAGGACATGTAGACTGTTGAAGGGACTAGTGGTCTGTTACAAATCAGAAAACAAGGGGCAAGAGAAGTAGTAAAGAAATCTGTGGTTTTGCCGGAACACTTTGTTGGACTTTCACATTTTGGTCGCCTTGATCATTATGCCTTGTCTTACATGCATTGGCTTTGTTGAATTTTCTTATTTGTATGGGGCCCTTTGGTTAATTATGGTGTTAGAGATTGTTGTCTGGTATTCCTATAAGGTAGCTTTTCTTTTGAGCAATAAGGTTACAGCTAGTCTTCTTCTGTTTCCACATGGTTGCTTATATTCTCGAATGCACCAACCTGCTTTGAGTCGCTCTTAATTATGCACTTCATTGATTCATTTACTGCCTAGGCACTACACAAATGAAACTTTATCTCTATTAATCAGAAGAAAAAAATTCACACTTGTTTTCCTTGTGTTAAGTTACAGTTGACCATTCTGAATCACTAGTTTCTTGTTTTAAGGAATTGCACTCTCATCATTGAGGACTTCGTTGAAAGCAACAAATAGTCAGCTCAGTGATTGGAACCCTAGTCAAGTTAACCCTTGCACTTGGCTTAATGTCAACTGCGATTCTAACTCTAATGTTATCTCAGTGTAAGTTTTTCTTGGTTCAACCATTTATTAAGTTTGGACCATTATGGTATTAAGAGTATTCTTGAATTGCAGGACACTATCATCAATGAACTTCTCTGGGTCATTATCCCCAAAAGTTGGTTTGCTCAAGACACTCACTACACTGTAAGTATGCGAAAAATGAAACAATTTGGAACTGTTTGTTTTGAGCAGTCTATTTTCCTTATTTGAAAACATAAAAAATGAAGGAAGATGTCAATTTTCGATAATGAGAGTTTTTCATAGACAAGAAACTTCTCACAATTTCATAGAACTGAGCAAAATAGGCCAAATATCTTGACAATGTCTCTTTCATCACCTTCAGTAGATGCACATGGCATCTGTTTCCTAAAATCCAATCTCAGTCGTGGTTTATAACTTAGGCTAACTTGATGCATGTACCTCTCTGTCCATTTGTTATTTTTTGAGCAAAACAGTTATGGTAGCAATTTTCTTCTTGACACCCCTTTTCTAATTGAGTCATAGCCCAAATTCTGTGCAACGTAACCATAAGGTTCTGTGAAATTACTTTTCATGTGTGACATTTTTTGTTGGGTTTATGATAAAGCAGTACTTTGCAAGGGAATGGCATAACCGGGGAGATACCTGAGGAATTCGGGAATTTAACCAGTTTGACTAATTTGGACCTTGAAAATAATCGCTTGACCGGTGAAATACCAGCTTCTCTTGGAAATCTTAAGAAGCTTCAATTCTTGTAAATAGCTGCTTCTCTATTATCCTTTACTCTAAATCTTAATTCTGAATTACCATTATGAAGTATAGGATATAATGTTTATTTTAACAGGATTTTGAGTCAAAATAATCTCAGTGGAACCATTCCTAACTCACTTTCGGCGCTTCCCGAGTTGATCAATTTGTAAGAATCACAATTTATTTTTATTCAAAAAATTACATAGTTATAGCCATTCCTTCTTACTGACTATATTAGTCTATTCAGGCGGCTTGACTCAAACAAATTTGGAGGGCAAATTCCCCCAAGCTTATTTGAAGTTTCCAATTACAAGTACGGAAATGGTGGTAGTTATGGAACGGATCATTTTGCTTCGCATTTATTGCACCACTTTAAGATTCTTCTTCTTAGTCTCCTAATGGAGATAGGTGCTCTTTTGTCTCAGTTTTAGTGGAAACAACTTGGACTGTGGAATAAATTTCCCGTATCCATGTGCATCTGATAATAGGAATTTGAGTAAGTGGACAATTGTCCTAATCCAAGAACTAATTCCTACATATTCCCAACTTTAGTCGCTGTTGAAGGTGTCTGTCCTTCTTGTAGGTTCTTCCCACAAGCCAAAGATTGGAGTTATTGTTGGTGTTGTTGGTGGACTATTTGTTCTCCTCCCTTGTAGCATGCTTGTTTTCCTCTATAAGGGTAGACGCAAGGGCTATAAACGAGAAGTGTTTGTGGATGTAGCAGGTTTGTATTGCATTGCAGATAAATTCTTTTGGTATGCTCATAATCATGAATTAGTAGTTGGCACTTATATTCCTGCCTTAAGCAAACTCATTTTAAGGGAAATCATTTTCTGCACCCTCAAGTTTCTTCTTTAGATTGTTATAACCTTGAATGCTGCCAATTTGTGGATTGTAGTTTATAAATTTGCACATCATTTACCCTAAAGATTAGATCATGTCAATTTGAACATTCAGAAAAGAAAATATGTCCCATGTTGCATAAAAAAGATAGTGGCATACACAAGCTTCACTCAACACTAGTATAAGATTATGTAACTGATTCTATTAAATCTTTCTTATGTTTTCTAAAAACATATCCAGGATTACATGTTCTTTTGTGGTTAATATGACTGTTCCTGGACTGTTAGGTTTTTGGGGTAACATGGAACCCAAACCAAGGTGCAACATTTGGGTGCAAAATTATTTGTATGCAGAAATTTATGGTGAAAAATGTCAAATTTTATATATGAGATGGAAGGGTGGAGAAAATGATAGAACGTGATTGCCTAAATACTGAATATATGGGAATAACTAATAACTTTTTATTGAGTGATTTAAGGAATTATATCAAATAATTCGCGTATTTATAAGCTCAGAATAACAATAAAATCTTGAAACAAATAATACTAAAATATTGTAAGAATATGTAAATCAAATTTAATATATTTTGAGAACCTAAACTACCTAATTTATTTGATATTCAAAAATATATTTTCCTAATAACAATAATACCAAATCTTCAACACTCTCTCAAGTTGAACACGTAGTATTATGAAATGGTCATCTTGAATCTCGGTCTTCATAACAATTTCAGTTTAAAGCAAACCCTGAATGCAAAGTAACCAACACCTGTATTTAAAATCCATTTTATATATTGCTGGTAAAGCGGTCAAAACCCGTTTTAAATACCATCGGTGAAGCGGTCAATATATTGCTAATATAGTGATAAATACCTTTTTTTATCCTGCCGACATAATGGTTAATGCCGTTTTATATTTCACCATGAACTAATGTTGATTTATATCCCACTAGCTTAGCGACAACAAATCTACACCTTCAAATGCTCGAATTTGTCTTGCACTGTAATTTACTCAGCGGACTCGCCAAGATCAATCTACTTTGATATAAGGTCAAATTTTATATATAAGATGGAGAATGAGTGGAGAAAATGATATAACATGGTGGCTTAAAGGCTAAACACACGGGAGTAACTGATAACTCTTTATTGAGTGACTCAAATAATTATGTTAGATGATTCATTTATTTATAAGTTTAAAATAACAATAAAATATGAAAATAAATAATAATAAAATATTACAAGAATATTTAAATCAAATCTAATATATTCTGAAAATCTAAACTACTTAATTTGTTTGATATTCTAAAATATGTTTTCCTAATAACAATAATACCAAATCTTCAATAACAAAAAGTATTTATGCTAAATTTGTTGCCTCTTTTTTCAGGTGAAGTGGATCAAAGAATTGCATTTGGTCAGTTGAAGAGATTTGCATGGAGGGAACTGCAAATAGCTACAGATAGCTTCAGTGAGAGTAGTATTATAGGGCAGGGAGGTTTTGGGAAGGTCTACAAGGGGGTGCTTGCTGATGGCACAAAAATTGCTGTGAAGCGGTTGACTGATTTTGAAAGTCCTAGTGGAGATGAGGCTTTTCAGCGGGAGGTTGAGATGATAAGCGTGGCTGTTCACAAGAATCTATTGAGGCTGATTGGGTTTTGCACAACTCCCACTGAACGGCTCCTTGTATATCCCTTCATGCAAAATCTTAGTGTTGCTTGCTGTCTCCGAGGTAGGTAACTATGCCTTATACCTGGAATCTTAAATTGATGCTTACTATTGATTATTGGAAAGTTATCATGCGAGTTAATGTGCTGGTTATTGCAGTTGATTGGAGATGTGATGAGTTATCTCATGTTTGATTGTAGCCTATTCTTTTGATGTCCTATGGCTATACCATGAAGAGGCCCATGCTGCATGGTTCCACAAGCTTGTGGGGTGCATAGGCTCAGCTTTTTGAGGATTTACCTATCAAGAAAAACCAATATTTATGACATTAATTTTTTTTATGGATTTTCCCATCATATCGTTGTGCTCAGTCATGCTGCATTACAAAATTTGATGTATATAGACGAAATTTCTACTTTTTCTTTAGAGTTTGTTGATCCGAACAATGTGTTATCTTTGTAAGGTCGGTTAGTTAAAAAGTTATCCTACTCCCTTATTGATATTTTTTTTTCATTTATTTATTCGTAAATTGGCAAGTCATGTATTGGAACACGTGGGTCTATGAGCTTAGTTTGGAGATCCAACACATTTGACTACTTCCTTGGTCATTGGTCTATTCTGGTTGCTGCAGGGGTCAAACCTGGGGTGCCTGTTTTAGATTGGCCCAAGAGAAAAATGGTGGCCCTTGGAGCAGCACGCGGCCTTGAATACCTGCACGAGCACTGCAACCCGAAAATAATTCATCGAGATGTGAAGGCAGCAAATGTCCTACTTGATGAAGACTTTGAGGCTGTTGTTGGGGACTTTGGCCTTGCGAAACTGGTTGATGTGAGAAAGACCAATGTAACCACCCAAGTGCGGGGTACAATGGGCCACATTGCCCCTGAGTACTTCTCCACTGGGAAGTCCTCGGAGAAGACAGATGTTTTTGGTTACGGGATAATGCTTCTAGAGCTTGTTACAGGCCAACGTGCTATTGACTTTTCACGCTTGGAAGGGGAGAAAGATGTCTTATTGCTGGACCATGTTAGTTCATTGGTTTTCTAGGTCTCTTGTATTTATTACTTTTCTTTTTCTAAAGTTCTCTCTTCTCCTGTTGCCTGCTTCTTCAGACATACCTTTTTGCCTTTGACACGGCTAAATTTGAAAAACTCGAAATGCCAAAATTTTTCTCTCAGTTTTGGCTCTGTTTTGCTTTGACAGCTTTCCTCTCTTAGGGAAAATGGTGGGAGAAGTTTTAAACTGCACTTAGAGTAACATGTAAAGAACTGTTAGAAATGTAACCTTGCATGGCTTTTTCATTATTTTGTTTTCCAAGAAGGGAAAAATGGAAAACCAAAGGATTTCCTGAAATGACGGGCTGAGCCAGATTTTCAGGTTTCACTTAGGACTTTCCTTGGCCTGATTTCTTATACGTGTGGATTATGAAGGTCAAGAATCTAGAAAGGGAGAAGAACCTCGAGGCAATCGTGGACCATAACCTGAACAAGAACTATAACATGCAAGACGTAGAGATGATGATTCAAGTGGCTCTTCTCTGCACCCAGCTGTCACCTGAGGAGCGGCCTGCAATGTCTGAGGTTGTGAGGATGTTGGAAGGGGAGGGACTAGCTGACCGGTGGGAGGAATGGCAGAACCTCGAAGTCACTCGGAGACAGGAATATGAGCAGTTGCAGAGAAGGTTCGACTGGGGAGAAGATTCCGTGTGCAATCAGGATGCAATTGAGCTGTCAGGCGGAAGATGAACATTTCTAGGTTTTCCATGGTTCCCATATTAGATTATTTCATGCTTTTGTTTCTCATTTTTCTTCTAATGTTCTTAAAGAAATAATTGCAGCTTTCTTGTTCCTCCTGGGAGAACCTGGCTGCAGGCATCCCTGTGACGCTCTGACTGAGCTCTACTCACTCACCGACATCCCAGAATTTGGCTACAGTGCTGCAAAAGGCATGTATTTTCTAGATAAGACTTGTATTTTCCACCAATCTCAGTGTTTAAATCTTGACTGGACTCAATACTGCTGCATTTAGATATTCAAGTACAAGATATTAGGCAGGCGCACTTCTTCATGGGCACAATCTATCTATTGTTAGAAGTTGAACCCCAAGTTCAATGCGTATGACTGCGGCTTTTATTGTAATTTGCAGGACATTCTTTTTCTCCATATGTTTTAACCATGCTGGGATGCGCACTGACAACACTGGATTTCAAGGAGGCTCAGTTCGCAGGAGCAAGTTGCACAGTGGAGTTAATGATTGTATCACAGATCATTTTATGATATGCTGGGTAAAAGATCAAGCTCAACCAGGGGCATCCTAAATGGAGCCAACAAGTTCTTCTGTATCCAAGTGCACATATTCACACTATCCCTGGCTACTGTCGGGCCAGTGCCACTGGGAACGACAGGGACTGTCACCGTCTGGAAGTCTGGCAAGCCCTGAATACATTCAATACACTTCAATGGACCAGATGATGAGTTTTGTCTGCATTCAGTACATGAGAAGGCGATGTGGAAGAGGTAAGCAAGAGCTTGGTATGGGCAGTTGGGCACTACTTAGGGTTAACACGGCCGTTTGCAACTATTGAAACAAGGATCACAAGTGCCAATGGTAGCTAACTCGATACAATCTGTCCCTGGGATTTAGAACTGGTAAGGGAGAACAATTCCAGGCAAAATTTTTGGACTTTGCAGTGGATTCATTATACCGGTGTCGGCTCTTAGATCGTTTGTCTGTTGCTTTCTACTCCTTGCCTGGCCCTGCGTTCTACCCAGAAAAATTGTTTCCCTCTGTATCTAATCAGGAAGATTGTGGAGCAGAAGCGTCCAACATTACAGGTAAGATCCAATTCGATGTCCTGTGAAGCACATACTATGACCAAGTGCAATTCCTGCTAGAGAGGGCGAGAAGGCTCTCCAGTCTCATCGCTCCAGGGAATGCAAAAGGTGTTAATTGATTAGCATAAAATTTGAATAACTACCAGCAACTGAATACTAATGAAGAATGATGATTAGAATCAGCAGCAACTCAGCACTCTGAATTCAGTGACCAAAATCACTTGATACCAGAGAACAGTAAACTTTACCAAAACTTGGAGATGTGCAAAAATCCATACGCACAATACATCAAAAGCGATTAAAAGTTATAACCCTCCATTTTCTTCTTGATCTCGACCACCCGAGCTTGATATGTCAATGATCCCAACTCGCTCATCCTCATGCAGAACTGACCAGTTTGGCGACTGCACTGCCTTCAACCACTTGAAATCGTCGACATTCGACCAATTCCCCGTCTCCTCAAGCAAATTTGCCTCCCTCAGGTTCTCCTCGATCCCTTTGTACTGCAAGCAATAAGGGGCAAATCTCACCCCTGAGCAGTCCTCAACGATAGGCCGACTCCTCACCCGCAAGTAGAAGTTGCTTCCCCTTGCATTGTGGATTCGAATCTGATGCGATGCGAGCACAAATGTGCAGTTCTCTGCTTCCTCGATCAGAACCGAGCCTACGATGGGTCCCACGTAGACCCTGCAGTCTCTCAGTCTATGCACAAAGAGCGCCCTCGAAGAGCCGAGCAGTCGAACCTCGCAGTGCTCGAGGTCTGATATAGTGAATTCCCCAATGTCCAGACCCCTGAGATCTTTCACAAGAACCTCACCCACAATGTTCTTGAAACCCGGGGCGTTTGGGAGCACGAGGTCGTGTGAGGACCCAAGGGACGATTTTCTGGGCTCGGGCTCAGGGTCTGGTTCGAGCGCCTCGGAGGTCTCGATTGGGGACTTTTTGGCAGCCTTGGATTTGAAGGAGAACTTTTTCTTGGGGATCAGATTCTCGAGGGATTGCTTCAGATCGGCGACGGTCTTTAGGGAGGACCGGACCTCGTAAGAAGGCAGGTAGTAGGAGCTCTCCGCGACGAGCTTCTCGAGGTCAGAGATGGAGGCTGAGATCTCGTCGAGCTGGCGCTTGAGGCAAGACGGATCGTTGGTGTGCCATTGGGAGAGCAGGGACTCGATGGATCGCTTGGAATCGGCGAATCGAGACAGGAAAGAAGAGGTCGACTCGAAAGATGCGGCGGAACTGGACTTGGTAGGCAGAGACTGGTGGCGGTTGGAGAGCCGCTCGAGCATTGCTAAGCGCTTCTTGTTGAGGAGATCTGAGCTCCCTTCTTCTTCCATGGCGGCTCTGAACACAGAGATGCAAGGCAGACGATTGCTAGATCGAGGATCGAAGGACAGGAAGCAGAAAATTGTAAATTAAGGGGAAAAAAAGAACCATTTTCCAGTTAATTACAGTTTGGTCCCTATCTATTAAAATATTATGAACCTACCGGCTATAGTATAAATGGTTTCATTATATACCCTGAACAGTGGATCGTCCGTCCTCGTACATGACAATCTATCCTACTCTATTGCTATACGCTACCTTATGCTTGGGTTGAACATTGTCGTTTTTCGGCCAGGACCTTGAGACCGAGTCCATCCTCTATCGTTTTAGCAATCAGAAATTGAATATGCATTCGATTGATCCCCATTCTTCCCCTGACGTATAACTTGCAGATCGGACACGAAATTGCATCATAAATCAGCGAAAAAAGGAAACCCCTTTAAAAAATGTAATTAATATGGTCAAGGTAAGGCATGCCCGTGATACTTGCAGCTACGCAAAAACGCCCTTATCCTTCTTTATCTGATGGCCAAGATCGCTAGATTTAAATTCCATTGCCCATGATCCATCTAACTTAATTTTGCTCCTTCAAGAGATCCTTGTATACACTATGAAAAATAAAACTGGATGCAATCAATTATAAATTAATTTAAATAATTTAAAATTTATTAAAACATCCATCCTTTCTAATTACTTATAAGACATGTATTTTTCTTCTAATCTTGAACGAGGGAATGTCATGAGTCAAGTAATTTTCTTTCATACTCGAGTTTAATATTAATTAACCACGAGTCAAGTTAGGTATAAGTTTATTGACTCTGACATGATATTAAGCTTATTATAAGTTTATAAAATGATCATCTATTTTTAGTTAATAAATAATTATATTTAATTTTATTATAAATTAAAAAAAATTCTTTATTTATTAGTCAATATATTAAGATGGACAGACGTTGGACAGGCTAAGAAACAGAAGACCAGAAACAGTTAATGGCCCGTGACTATGTCACCGTCCACTGATTAATTGACTTTTGTCTCCTTGCCTCCCTGCCTCCCTTAACTTTTCTCACTCTCCTCTCTTCCTCTTCAGCCTCCCCTCTTATTATTCCATATTTTTCACCTTTTTATTTTTTAAGACAGAGTCCGTGATTTATGAATAAATCATCGTTGAAGGGGGAAAAAATCTAAATAATAAAAAAGTGAAAATACTCAAAATTTGTGAGGAAAAAATGAGATTAAATATTAATATACACATAATTACATCTAAATATGAGAGTGAATATCAAAATGATATATCCGATCCATTGTAAAAGAGGAAAAATTATAACATTAATTGATTTTCTTATAAAAATAATAAGAAAATTTAAATTAATTTTACTATAATAATAAATAGAGAGTTTAACTTGATTTTTAGTAGTAGTAGTAGTTGTAATTAGCTCAGTTAATACCGCTGAAGTTTACCTTCCTAGGAGTGTCCAATAATTCACGGTCACCCTTCACATGTGGAGTTACTGGTAATGATGAGACAAACACAATTCTCGTACGCCCCGTCGTCCGCGGGTTCACTTTATCCTGCTCCCTTTGCCCTCCTTTCAGCAACATAATTACCGACGCATGCCATTCACATCTCCCGCTCCATGCCCAAAAAAATCTAATTATTTATAATCACTTCTTGGCATAAAGTAATTGGGATCCCGAAGGCTCCAGACACCCTAACTGATGCAACTTGAGTCAAATTGCTTAAATAATGTCAAACTCTTCCTATATAAATTCTTTATATTTACATGAATCAAATCAAAAACTTTTGTAGAAGGGAAATGATTATTTCTTAAGTTCAAACAGGTCTAAACAATATGAAAATAAGACCCGATAAAGTAAAACAGATCAGTTGCGAATTCTACCACTTGGTACCAAAACAGAAGGGGTGATCAAGAACATGCTATAACGGGTAAATCGCAATGAATCTAACAGCAGGGAAAGGTGTGTCATCGATTCACCGGCAAGAAGCCATCCTGTCAGAATTATAAATGGACTGAAATTTAATACCGATGAAGTCTGAGAGGGGACAGGGGCCCCAACATAATTCCCAGGAAAAATAATGGTGGCAGTTAAAGCGATTAAATGGGTACCGCAAGTAAAATACCTAGCACGCCGGGGGCAGTTCGGTCAGACCGTGACGAGGCTGTCACCGTCATCAAATGTCGCAGTCATCCTCCAGACGTATTCCCCCTGGCAAATCGCGCCACACTCTCTCTCTCTAACGGATAAATTGGATTTGGTCTCCTTCTGCGAGCTTCTGCTCTGGTTTTCTAGGATTTGTACCTACTATTCTGGATTCTCTTGCTCTCGCTCTTCGTCGGAGCTGCAATGGCGGTGGATTCCTCCGAGCAGGTGAGGTTTCAGCTTCCCCATGACTCCAAGTTGGTGCCCGAAGTGGGAGTTTGCATGTAATGTGTCTTCAAGTCTGCAGCTTTGTCGAAGACTGCGTCTACATCGGATTGTTCTGTATGGAGCTTAGCTGGTGTTTGGTTCTCCAGCAATGCTGTTGTTGATTGTTTTTCTTTTCTGCCTCTCTCCCTCTGGTTTTTTTTTTCCTTTTTTTTTCTATCGTTTCTTCGGTTTCATATGACGTCGTTTGTCCGAGTGTCTTCGGTCTAAATGCGAATGATCAGTGTTTGAATGGAAGTTTTTAATTGAAATCATCTGAGATTTGAGAAATGGGTTCCAGATGTCGCTCTCTAATTATCCACCTGGCAGTTAAATAGGCGACACATTTGATTTTTCCAGATCTCATCTCGAAATTATTTCTTACAGTGTTGCAAGTTCAGGTGATGTCTGTTAACGGATGTCTCTCACTGAACATTCAGCATCCTATAGCAATGTGATTTTTTCCTTCTTATAAATGACAGAGCACAGCATGGTTGGTGGGTGTTAATGATGGAGATCCAAATGCCAACCCACAGATCAATTGTCCATGCTTCCAGACTCTAAATCCGAGTTTTGATGAAGCCAACCAGCACTATTCTGTTGGTAATGAGCCTTTCTTTTATCTTGAGTCACTCATCATTTGAATTTTTGAATTGTCCTTGTTGTATGAGCATCTTGGCTGATGTCTCTTCAACTGAAATACCAGATATCTTGCCGGACTTTCTCAAGGACGGATCACCTCCACTGAGACTGAACTGTCCTCTCCACAATTCACACGTAGGTTCAGTATTTTATGGTTTACCTCTTTCGAATGGGATCTGCCTTTTGTGTTAAATCCCATCTGTCATTCATTTGTTTTATCATCAGTTAAGTCTGGGAACTTTTCTTTCTCATCCAGGGGCAAGATGTGTATAGTATTTCATTGTTGCCTGAGGAAGACAGCATGGATGAGGAATGCGCATCCCCATTGGCAGTTCTTAGCGTATTAGGTGTTGAAGATCCTATTAAAGATCAGATGTTCTCAAATACCCAACTGGATTGTGAAGACTTGGTTGACTTTCAAGTTGAAAGTTTGGACACTTATTCACCATGCATTGTGGATGTAGACATTGAGAAAGACAACCATGGGATGCCTATTTCCAACTATGAAAAGCATGGGAGCAGTGAGGGCTTGCTCTCTGTAAGTGAAATTTGTCTCATTTTCTCCGTCTTACGCAGAAAGAATATTATCTTCCTATTATTTGTGGGCACCTAGATAATCCAGCTGATACTCTCCAACCACTTATCGTTTGTTTTGGGCCTTAAACTTCTGAGTGCCTAGCATGACGAGAGGTTATGTTCTATGTATTTCTTTTGTTGGTACTCAAATGTTTGCAGAATATGAACCGGGTTTTGAGGAGACAGGTTAGCTTGAAAACAGGCCAAAAGTTGATGCGGCTTCTGATGGACAACAGCACAATGCTCCTGAAATTCACATCTAAAGGTGTGCTTCTGTCCCTAAGAGACCATCTCCATGATAATTTTGAAGTAGCAAAAACAATCGACCATCAGCATTTCAACCTATTTCTCGTGTAATTTGCTGGATCAGTTTTGCTATTCATGGAGCAAATGCTGTGCTGTAGAACATCTGTTTTGTGGGAACATGTCTCTTAACAGCATAACATTGCATCAGTGCACCTGAAGCCCTACCATGCCCCATTCATGATCCTGTCAGATCTCCTTAATGAAATACAGCTCGTATAGTCAGACTAAAATCATTCTCTCCCAAACATTGCAGAAAAACCAGTTGTGGAAAGGGCTAATGAAGTGTCGAACAACAAGTGGAGGAGATACAGACGCACTGCTTCTTTCGATTCCAGAAAAATCGTCATTCTCTTCTCAATCTTGTAAGCTCTAGCTTAATGTGGACCTGCATTAACCCAATAAATCTGTGAATTGCTTTCTAACCAGTCACCATCACACGTTCTTGTCCTTTTTACAGGTCAAGCCTGGGAACTTTGGTGCTTATTTATCTGACACTGAAAGTTAGACAGAACGGCGATGCATCGGTTCGCAGCTGGTGATCTTGATTCTCATCGGGGAAATGCTTCGACTCGGGCATCTTGTACTATTCTCTTTGGTTGATTCGGGAAGCCCTTCTACTTCTCCTTTTGCCGTGTTGATATTTCTCCCCATCTTTCCGTTATATAGGGTTCGATTTCTCTTGTACGAGCTACTTCCTAGTGTGTTTATAGATCTGGTTGTCAAGAAAAAACCCGAAATTCTAGTATCCACTGATTCAATCCAAATCGCAGCCCGTGAGCCGTACACTTTTGCCGTAACGCATGGAATCCATCTCCTCGCGTAAGTGACAAAAAAAAACGAGTGCTCTCCTACCAAATCATGCTCGACTGATGAAAGAACCGTTCAACTAGATAACCGACAACGAGGTCCAAAGCCGCGTATACTCACTCTGATAGGTGGTTTTGAACTTCTTGTACGTGGAGCAAGCGACGATGCTGGTTTTTCCGACGGGCTGATCTCAGAGGACGACGAGCTAGTACTTGGCGAGAGGGGGACGCGGTCGCCATTTCTCTCAGATTATAGCTCTCCTCTGGGTAAAGGTTTACGGTGGAGATCAATGGGTCCGCATTCCTCCACTGCCCCACGAATCTTATCACGAATTCTTAATCATGCAAGAAAAAAGTTTACTCAAACGGTTAAGAGACAGAATTTCGCGATAGATTTGAGCTTGATTTCCAAAACAAGCACGCCCTTACGGTAAGACGGATGGATATAGAAGTAAATGAACACAAGGAAGTGGGTGCGCCCGCCCTTGAGAAGAGCCCACGCCACCAAGTACTAGGTGAGTGTTTTAACTGTCCTAATCAGAATCAGTACCTAATCTTCAAATCATGAGGGTCAAGAGTTGTTTAAATCCGATTCTAATCAGATTCAGCATAAAATGCAAGAGATCCCCAAATCATATGTTGCTTGTTCAATTTTTTAAATTACAAAAGAGGATTATAGTTTTAAAATGATAAGAAGAAGAAAGGGATATATGAAATCCTATTAAACAAGGATCAAGCCATGATCTCTTGGCTTCAACTATATTAAGCCCCGGTTCTCTGCTTCCCCTTTGAAATTTCAATGCTGATTAGTTGTTAAAATTTCAATGCCAACAGTTTATCCTATCTACAATGTGCACATGCATATGAATATATTAACACACAATGGAGCCTGCCATGTCTCCGAATCCAAGGTTCCAAGATAACCCATTACGTATGAAGGTTAGTATGCAAACAGGAACAAGGTAATCAATATTTTTTCATAGACCTGACCAATTAGACAGTTTCAACAATAATATCTGATGGAACTTGAGCATCCTTTCTATATTCCTTTCCTACTTTCTAGTTATACTGGCATATTACAACTTGGAAAAAAAATTATCTCAACCCCCTCTCATTGGATAATCTAGAAGACGGGGACATCTAATTGATCGAATAAGAGAAGGATCAAGGATCAGTGGAAAACCAGCTGAATTCCTCCGATGTATGTTTGCAGCTTAAGCTTCCTTCTTTTTGACTTGGTAAGGATACTTCTGGTATACAGAGATGCTACTGATGACAAGAGGAAGAGCCACTAGACAATACGGTGATGGCGGCTTCCCTTCGAAAACAAATTGCAGCAGAGCTGTGACAATCAGTGCCGAGACAATAACAAAACCCTGTGACCATTTGGAAAAAAATTATTGGTTAAAGAACTGAAAGAGTATGTAAGAAGGAAAACGATTTGTTTTCCGAACCCTGCCACTTAAAATTGTTGTGGAAAATGTGAGAGGTTGTGCTTAGATACAAGAAGAGGGTAAGGGCAAAGTCATAGATATATTTCAGGATAAAGGGCTGATTGTTAGTTAATTCACTTAATCTTCTCAGCAACAATGAATATAGAGAGAGATTATTAGAAATAATCCTTGAGGAGACAGAGCCTTTACCTTGCGGACTCCGCCAGCGTAACTTGTAACAAGGCCCACAAGAATACCACCAAGGGCATTAGATATAACAGGGATCTGAATAAGAGAATTATAACATTATTTTGTTTTTCTCTTACTATAATGCAAGTAAAGAGGAAAAAACAATAAAGTCCCATAATTTATCATATATAAAATGTAGACCCTTTTTTTCTTTTGGTTTCTTGTTATACCAATAACAGAGCATTTTGACACTAGGGATGTCTAAAAGGATTCCAGAATTAACTCAACAAATTTTAACCTGTACTAAAATACTTGGATATTTACCGCAGTCAAAGGAGTCCAACCATGGAAAAACCCATATTCTCTTATGGTTTCTCCATCAGGAGACTTTAAGGTACTAGCCAACAAACACAAGCTTCCAACAACAGACATCTCTACAGTCATCAAATATGAAGAGTGTTTCTTGACCTGTAATTAGTAAAAATTAACAGGAAAGAGAACTGTAAAACAGTTTGGATATGGAACACAGTATATCTGATAATGAAGTCGGCTTGATTTCCATTTTGCTCTACCTGAGAAGCCCACTGACAGAGTGAGGAGGCAAGACCTGAGAGCAAAGAAGCCACCAATACAGGAATGATTCCATAGAACAAGATTTGTTCAGGGTCGCCACTGGTAGAACCTTTGCTAGAGCCTTCGCCAATGCTAAGAAGGACTGCTGCAACAATCAACAAGAAGAGAGCTCCTATTTGCTGAATGGATTGCTTCTGCCTAATAGAATCCAACATATAAAGTCAAACAAAAAAATGCCATGCCCCGTGATTTATTAAGTTTTATCACAAGATCTACTACTCAATACTATTCTACTAATACTGCAGCCGTATTTCAGCTTGGAAAACAACCAAAAAGGCATCAAATGATGATATTTGACACATTCTTGACTCTCATTAAGCTTAAGAGCTGCAGAAATTTCTATCTCATAGAATATTGAAGCTAGAAGAGATTTCCTCTTTTCTAGATATGTAACGAAACAGCATGCCCTGTTGCACTTCATAGACATTCAGATTATAATTTGCAAATTAAAACATCTGCCTTATTCCCACAACTTTCAATTAACACTAGAAGACTTGGGGAAGTTTGCGGGTCTGAAATTTAGGTGATGACTATGGTGCCATGAATAGAAAATTAGGCATTTCCCACATAAGCATCCATCAAATCTTCTTTCCTTGAAGCAGAAGCTGTAATTTTCTTCAGACAACATGCACAAGTAAGATCAGATTTGACCAGCCTAATTACAATCTAAACTTTGGTTTATGGTGATCAAAGGAAATTGGAAGAGGTGAAAAGGAGTTGTAGGAATATAGAAACCGTAACAAGAATAGGACTCAGATTCACACCTCAAGATGATATACGTGAACAAAGCAGTGAAGAAAATCTTCGTCTGGTTCAACATCGAGAATGTGAGAGAATCAAGATTCTTATAGGAAATCTGCAGCAAGCTATTCTGAAGAGCATAAATAGCTGCAGGGAGTCCTGATGCAACTAATGAACCAGCCAAGGTCCATTCTTGAAACAGTTTCTTCAGGCTGCCTTCTTTCGCCATAAAAATGATGGCTAAAATAACCTAAGTTGCCAAAGGAAGAACTAATTTTTCTTGGTTCACATCTTCAATAAAGTAAACAAGATGGATACAAATAAATTCTCGATAAAGATTTCTCAAGGAAGCTTCACCAGAACCATTTACCTTTGATAATTCACAAGTCAAAACCAATGTCGTTACAATAACCTCTTGCCTGCATAGGAGGGTTGACCTTGATCAATCTTTTATGGCTCTTTCTAATGTAAAATTCAAAATAAAAGATTAACGTGACAGAAGAATTACAAATACAAGTTACACCGACCAAAGTCTAGTATGAGACAGTTGTAGTCAAAGAACAACAAATGATCATCTGAACAATGGAGCAAATGTGCTTCAGAAGCTTTTTTAAAAAGAAGCAATGACCCCTGTCTATGGTGCTAAATGACCAGTCACTCATCGAATCCTGAGATAGTACATCAATTTCAACTTGCCCCCCGCAAATCTGATATATAAAAGACATCCACATTATCGAAGAAAAGTTCAGCAAAGAATTTGCGGAAACGGTGACAGCCAAAGATCAGGACTCTTAACAAAATGGGATATCGCAATTCAACTTCGAAGATGAAACACATCCTCAAGTGGTCGCAATGGGACCACTTCTACCAATAATACTCGAATCCCATCAAAGGAATGAAAACTCCTCGTCTAATCGAACGGCTACTCGCATCAAATCAGAGGAGTCAAAGCAAGGAATTTTTCCTCTGAAACAACTCCGGATGGCGAATCGATCGATTTGGGGTGATCAATTAAGGGTCTCACCTGACGCATCGCTTGGAGACGAGAGGCTGCGCGCCATATTGGAGAGTCAGGAGAAGCGAGTAAAGCCACACCCTGCCGTTACCAGTGCCTTGATTCTTCAACGGCCGCTTCGATTTGGTGGCGGCCGCAGGCATTCTCGGCTCCCGATCGGTGGCAACCCCTCGTTCTCACCCGAAACGCGCAGCCCCTGATCGGACCGCACAGAAACTCTCCCTTTTCCTCCGAAGTTACTTTCTGGTTTTCTAATTGATTTCTTTAACCTTTTTCAATTCGAGTGGAGGAGGGAAGAAAGCCTTTGACTGAGGTAGAAGAAAAAGCGCCAAACGACAGCCTAAAAGAACCCTCAACGGAATCAAGTGGGGTTTGGTTCAAGAATCTGTAGATTACGTGGGAAGATTAAGATTCTGAGAAATTTTTTAATTATGATTTTTTTTGTAATATTTAAAAGAATGTAGAGTTGGTTGTAAGTTTAGTAAAGTGGCTATAATATGATGTGATGTAAAGTTATTATTAATCATACCGTAAAATTTTAACTAATGTAATATGAAATTACGGTAAACTTATTATGGCCAAATGTCAGAATCTACAATATGATTCAAGTATTGCTTCCACCTGCACATTGGAGTTGGATCGATCCATTCCTTTAGAAAGAACTGGGCCAATTCTTGATGATGGAAGGTATATTGAATTATCGTAACCCATCGTGTTGATGTATTTGCCCCTCAAGTTAACCTCAAAATGGCACAAGCCACAATCTCGTAATCTTGAGTTTGGATTGTTGTTTTACCTCCCCGATCAATTAGCCCAGTCCCAGCAAAAGAATGAACAACAAGATTAAGCATACTGCTGATCCAAATGCCATGCTTGAAACTTGCGAACGAAAATGCACGATCACGGGAGTTTTACATCTCAATGGGTAGATTCTCCATTAACAACTAGGAGCATATATCCCAGAAATAAAGGAATCTTAGATTCCACTCTCAATTGGTCAGTAATGCGACAGCTTCAGCCGAGCATGGTCGAGCCAAGCTCAAGCTTCTTGTATCTATCTTCGAGTTTAGGAAAGAAAAACAGTCTTCATCAGCCCTGAGATGAGCTAGAGCTTAAATAAATTTAGCCTTACTTAAAGTAATGCAACACTTGGGCCGGTTAGAGGAGAAGGATCAGAGCGCCATCAATAATGAGATGTTTGCTAATATGAACAGAAACTCTAATCAGGAAGTTCAATTGATTATGAACAAAATAGGATGGCAATACTGGCGGAAACAACAGAGCCACAAGAATCCTCTCTTCTACATACGTGGCTTTTTTCGATAAGTGCTTCTACATACATATTGATCTGTACATGTTTACGAGGCAATTCAAATGTTACCCAGGATGCACGGAGGAAGCTGAGGAGAACAACCGATATTTAGCATTCTACAAGGTACACCGCTGGTATTGCTCTATGTCTACCATCGACAAATCCCAGGTTCCTCCATTCGGCTTGAAGCAAGCACCTCATCGTACTTTGAAGCATAAACAAACCCCCATAACTGCAAGGTGAAGAAATATGTCATGGTTGAATTTAAGGGGAACGGCAAGAGGAAAAGGTTACACATGACGCATATAAATGCAATCTGAGACAGATACAAACCTCGACTTCCTTCACTTCAAAGTCCTGAGAATGTGCGAGACAAGGATTCCCATATGTTTCCGAACTTGAACTTGAGCCAGACAATCTTCATGGAAAAAGACATACATGTCAGTGAAATGGGAAATTTGCTGAAATTAGTCCTTTAGTTGATACTGTCATACATTTTCATCCCTAACATGCATCTAGCAATGAAAACAATTTAAAGGGTCTGAGGAATGAAGGAAAGAGGACACTGAAACACAAAAAGGAAGAAATCTCACAGATCGCTATCAAGATATATTGCGAAATGGCCACCCCCACCAATTGCCAGGAAGTCAGTGGAGCACAGAGTGTAATAACGATTGGCACCTGTTTGACACAGTTCCAATGATTACCAAGGATACAACTGTAACATATAAGAGGACGTCTCCTACACACAAGATTTTCTCATCAACATAATTCCTAGAATTGTCTCAAAACATAATCTATGCCACTAGTTCACTGGACCAAACGGGTTGGTGATACAAAAATCAAAGCTCGAACAAAATCAAATAGAGTTCAATAAAATGATTGGATTGATTTTCAGCTGCCAGATTCTGGCCACAAAATCTCCATATGAAATGATTAGACACAGCATCATAACATGAAAAAGCCTAAAGGCCACAGTCTATTTTAGTAAAACTCATTGTGTTCAATTTTCATTGGCAGCATGTCCCAAAAAAAAAGAGAGAGAGAGAGAGAAATTGAAGAAAAGTAACAATCCCAGTCCATCACATGTGACATGGTGGACATGCCTGCATTTTCTATCTCATGCTGATATTTAGATAATTTGCAGTCTCAAAGAGTACCTGTTGGACGAAATATATCGGGATGACCAGCAGTAGTAGTGAAAACAAAAGTACTATTTGTTCCCTGTGCCAAATCTAGAGTAAGCAGGACTGGTGTTGATTTCTATATCAGTAATAGATATTGCCAAGGAAAATTGAAATTTGTGAATGACCTGATACTTTTTCTTGTTGGTTGGCTGTAAGGGCGCTTCGACCAAGCCACCAAATATTGCACCTTTTTGGTCTCCAACAACCTGAGAGAATATTCATAGGAAAAGTTTTTGTGAAGTGCTTTCCACAAAAACTTCAACTCAAACCCACCACACCATCCAACCACCCACAAATTGCTTGATATATTGGAGATGCAGAAATATCATGAACATTTGCTAACAGGAATGCCAATCACAACTTTAGACTAGGAATTTATGAGCAAGGAATTCAGAAAAATAATACTCGATGATCCAAGCAATTGCATGATGCCATTCCAGCATAATAAATGTATTTTACTACATTTTCTCAATTTCAGCAGCAAGGGAACAGCCAATTCTATCTCCTCCTCCTTTCTCAAAGAAACTAGAATCATTGGATGCCAGAATACATAAATTATTGCTAAGCCTTTTCATTTCTACTGACAGTTTGAATACATAAGAGAACAAGCTAAAAACAGAATACGACAAAGAACTCTTACCAGCAAGCTGAGGCCAGGCCAAAGCAGGCTTCTTCTGTACAGAGTTGAAAGCGATATCCCATGTCTCCATGTACTGAGAAATTAAGAAGCATAAGTAACTTGGTAAAAGCAAAAGTTAAATTAAATCATACACATGAATCAACTTAGATATTCCTGCATAGTTCAGACCTGTACAACAGCAACCACTTCCTCCCCTGAACAAGTGCTGGAAGAGAAGCATAAAGTGAGCTTCTCAGTTTTTCAGAAAGTAGCAACGAAGGTTCAGAAATGCCTGGGAAAGTGACCACAGCTTTGGGCTCTGGTGAATTCATCAAATTCCTCATCTCTACTCCAGAAAACTTATCTTCATTAATATCATGATCAAGTTTCTCGTCGGAATTGCTCCTCCATTCTTCATTACGAGACCCAACAATCTTTGTGAAGGCTCTACCCAGTGATTGCCTTCCTCTAGAGAGCAAGCTCTTCTTGCCACCATGTCCCTTCATTGATGCATCAGAGGAGACTTCTCCTGGGTCTACCCGGTCATCGGTATCGGTTTGATCCTCATCATTTGGCTCAGAGGACGACAGTAGAGAATAGAGGAATGCAGTGAAAGAGGAGGTGTCAGGCCCATCAAAAATGTCTTCAAGATGGCCCTCCTCTATTGACTCTGGTTGAACTTCTTTTGAATCAGTCGCATTCTCCTATCAGAGACATGAATATCTGTTAAATCTTTCAAGACCCCCTAAACTACATAATACTTTTAATTTATTTTCCATATGACTGCTTAAATAAACTCCAAAGAAGACGCTTCAGCTAGAACTTCCAAGCAGTACGAAAAGGATAATCTATTCTTAAGACTAGATTTACATGGTATCTTGTGACATAAATAGTAAGAATTCAGAAACATACTGGAATATGAATCATATGCTAATTGTGAGTGCTAACACTAGTAGAGCGATTACATGATTATATATATATATATATATACATACACACACACAAAGATAGACTACAGTGACGGAAAGGAATGCAGCGCATGACCATGTACTATTAAAATCAAAATTTCAAACTGAAGAGAAACCTCGAGTCTGAATAACATAAGAGGTATCGAATGGTCCCTGACTTCTCAAATTTCCAATCAAAATCCCCTGAAAGCTTCCGATTTATCACTGAAGTTTTCTCATTTCGCCCCATCAAATTCTGCTCCCTGGTCCTTAATTCAGATTCGAAATCCTTCAAATGTAGTAACTTTTTATCATTTATCACCTCAAATTCCAACACCAATAACCATTCGCAATTTCATTTCCCTGTTTCCTGATCGTAGTATTTTCAGCTCCTGATTCTATGCTTCTGATGAACCAAATAATTAAGAAAAAGAAAAACCCTTATCTACTACAACCTAGAAAGAAAACCCACAACCGGCTAGTTGACTAAAATTAGCAGAAGGGGCGAGACGAGCCGACAATTCCATCATGATCAACGACGAGAATCATCTCATCAACGAAATCTTCCATCCAAGCTTAATCCCAGAGATATGTTAACCCAAGGAGGAAGAAATAATTAAAGAGAAAGAGGGAAAGAGCCTTACAGGACGTGGAGCTTGGGGCTTGGACGAGGGTTTATCAGAAATGGGGTTGAGGAGAACGGTGGTGAGATCAGACACAAAGTGGGCTGCTTTACTCCTCAGTGATCTCTTTCTGCCCATCCCTCCACCGTCGATCTTGGAATCAAAGTATGGATCGATACCCACCTCACAGCCGTACGTGATGACCAGAAGCCAAAACCTGCTCCTCCCTGTTTCTTCCTCAGGATATTAATATCCGATGATGTCCTGGATGTAAGCTACGAGCTTATCCTCAAACTCCCAAAACTCTTCCTTGTTCTTTATTGGTAATAGTTTCCTGTTCCCTTCTCCTTGCCTGCAAGTCGAACCAGATGGTCCAGAAAGACATTTTCCCCCCATCTTGCCCTGTTTCTTTAATAAGACAATCAACTTTAGGTGGGGGATAGGATTAAGGAAGCTACCTGAACTGTGCTACCAGCCGATGGAAAAGAAGACGACGATCGAGTACCGGAGTATGTTGCAAGTTACGTAATTGTCAGCTTTGCTTGATGTTTAACGTATGAATTGGTTTCTTCGGACAAGACTCCATGGCCCGATGTACGAAGTGCTGGTCCACGCAACCAGACATCCAGGGCTCATTTCCCCAGCGGGTCCAGTCAACAGGCGGTGTTGTTGGCTTGGTCCTCGTACAAGAAAATTTGTATAGAATGGCTCCAAAGCCTAATCCATCTTTGAATGAAAGAGTATATTCATCCTGAAAATACCCACATCTCGACTGATCAAATATACTTACTGATAGGTCGGGGGATAAGGCGATCCCTCGGGTGTACTACGTGTGACTCAGCCAGCCGGGGTGGATCCTTGAGGTTATACCAACTTCCATTGATCTATCTACTCCTCTAATAGACGAGGAACTGGTAGACATAACATTTAAAATCGGACCGAATCAACTTGTCAAACCGGTCTCATCAAAAATTGAATAATTACCTAATTTAGTTTATTTAATTAATTCAAATATATTCTAAAGCAGACTAAATTCATTTAAATCGGTCAATTTTTTATTCGACCATCAAATTCAATTCAGCCGATAAACATTTTAATGAATTAAAAAATTATTTAAAAAAGGATAAAAAATTATCAACCCTCAATATCCATTTAAAAAAATGAACGCGGATATTATATTTTATTTTTATTAAATTTATATTTATATTTTTGATAAAATTGAGATATTATTTATTTATTTTAAAGTTTAAAATTATATATAAATGTTCCGTGTATAATATTTTAATTTATAATTTATAATTATTTATTAAATATACTATTCAACTTATTAAATTTATTATTCAATCTATAAACCTATAAACTTGTACTTTGACTAGTTTCCGATCTGATCTGATTTCAAAAACTATGCTCGTAGGTGTCCCTTATCATTTTTCAAATATAAGAATCTCACTTAATGTTAACTTTCTTTTTCTAATAATAATATTAATATTTTTAATAACCTAATAACACTTGAACCAAATTTTTTTTTTCAAAAGTGGATTTATTGCTCGAGCACTGGATCAATTCTTTACTCGAGGTGGTGTAATGCCGGGGCAACTTCGGCTGTAAGAAAAGGTTCGATCATGACCCAATGTTTAACTTCGATGAAAAAAATTGCCATTGTCATAATAGTCACATTACTTTCATAACCAGGTTCTAGTCTTAAAACTAGAATGCAATATATGAGCTTTTTTTTTTAATTTAGTAAAAAACAATACTTATTTTTTTTCAGAAATAAATTGACATAAAAATGATACTTTATATCATGTTATGTTTTAGTCTTCAATCTTGTGATTACCAGAATTCAGCCAAAAAAAATGGACAGACCGACAATAGGATCCTCCTCAGTTCCCTCTCTGCCTCAGTCTCCGTAAAGGGACAGAGAGCTCAGAGGTAGATTGGCGAGATATTGAGCCTCCCCACACCCGCAAATGCCTCAATGGGAGGCCACCGGAGTGCAGGCAAATGAAAGTAAAACACCATCCAGATAAGGCAGATGATAAGGGCTATTTCACAGTCAATTCTCAATGTTTATTACTAGCTTGAATTGAATGTTTTATATTTATGATCGTAGGTAAGATTTTCTGCATGATATTCTTGCAGCGTAAATGGGAAAATGATGTCAAATGATCAGACAAACTATACAAGAATGATTCTGTTTTTGCCAACTAACCCAGCAGCCACTTTAGTACCTACGAACTAAAAATGTGGAGGGGAAATGCAGTATAGTTTTTACCTTATACAACTCCGAACCATGCTTTCAGTTTTGGCTCTCCTAAGAACCTCAAAACCCACAGGAGAATCAAGTCACCCACCTACTAGGTCTGCATCGGGGGGTCAATTATAACCTGTGCCTGGCTGCCTGCAATGTTACTATTGATCGCTACCAGCTTCTTGTTTTATGAGATGCAGTTCCCAGTGACCCTCTCCATCAATAAGCCGCAACTCCAAAGAGTGGAACGGTATCAGAGCAGGACGCTGAGTGAGAGAACGCAACAAGAACATGCAATCATCAGAGAAAGTTTTCTACAATTATGTATAGGAAAGAGCACTGCCTTTGAAACTTTATCACGAGACACAAAGTTAGTAGTTACCTGTGAGGAAGTAACCACCGTGATGCCCATATCAGCTGCAAGCTGGTAAAGGTGTTCTTCAACATCAACACTTGTAGCACTGCCCACAGGTGGAAGAGCATAGATGAATTAAAATGATCCACTAAACAAAGAAAACCATCTGGAGGAAAAGTCTAGTTGAGATGAGAGGACTAATGTTTACGTACTTGGTGCACTCATCAAGAATTCCAAACCGAGGCTTGTGGAAGAACAGGCGTGCCTTGGAACAAGCCAGGAAGAAAGGGGAATTATTACAGAGTGAAGAGCGTAAATGTAATTGGTGAAGTAACATTAAAACATGGAAAAGCGCTCTTAAGGTGCAACAGGCAGACAGCGGCTACTGCTCACCATTCCTAGCCTCTGCTGCTCTCCGAGAGAGAGAACATCTTCCCAGTTCTGACTCGTGTCCCAACCTCCCTCCCTTTCCAAAAGGTAATTCAACCGAACGTTTTCAAGAATGGTTTTCAACCTTGCCTCTAGCAAGTTTTTCGTGTCAGATATTTCTTGGCCTGAAATTCCCAAAAGGATGTTTTAGTGATTTCCAAAGATTAGAGCATTCTAGTTGGTCAAAAGGCTCATCAATATATCATAGCTTCTTCAATTGTGGAAGCTGGCACCATTAAAATATACATCTCTTACCATCTCTATTGAACTTCGCAACCTCAAGCTCTGCTTCCTCACGGGAAAGCGGATAGATAATTTGATCACATAAAGTTCCCAAGCATGTGTACGGTCGTTGTGGGACGTAGAATATTCCACTGCCCAGTCCTGCTTCATTTATTGATTGGGATGGCTTAGCAAGCCTTCCATTAACTGTGGGCCAAAGTCCACCAAGCACTCTGAAAACTGAGCTCTTCCCGCTACCATTCGGCCCTGGATGAGATTTTTTAAACTCATCAAAAAAGAAAAGGTGTCTTGTCATTACGACATCAGCCAAATGAATGAACAAATGTTTTAGCTAACCAGTCACAAGTAAGCTCTTGCCCGGCACTATGTCACATGTTAATTTCCGTGCCAACAATTTCTGTGATGGAGTAATAATATCGACCTTTGAGAATGAAATGGCATCCTCAGAGGGAAGATGACCTCTCTTAGAAGGCAAACCAGTCTCCCCTGTTTGGACCACAAATAAAATAACACAAGATCAAGCATGAACACAACAAGAAAAGTCAAACTAACCAGTTATGTTAATTGCAGGCATCTTAAGTATACTAATCTTAGTAGTGAAGAGGGAGATTACCAGATTGGGCTGCATCCAGAAGCTCTTCAAGCTCAAAGATCCGATTAATTCCACCAGAGAGCTCAAAGAATTTACGATGAAGCTCAAGAATGTCCCCAAAAGCTAAGAAGCTTTGAGAGACAACAGATGCTAAGAAGCGCAAAGCGTGTGCCAACTCACCTGAAAATATTGCAAACAAAAATTTTAGAGACCAAGAAAGATGGGTGCCATTGCATGGATAATCTCTCTCCATTCTTCTGAGAAAATGAAATAACTGACCTTGAGTAGAGATCAAGGCTCTGTCTCCCTTGTGTTCCAAGGCATACAACAAGCTCAGACCCCAAGTCACATTATTGGGAAGCTGCTTAGTAATGAAATCATTGAGGATCCCAAAAAGCCATTTTTTCTTCAGTAATAGAAGAGAGTGGTCTAGAAGCTCTTTGAATCTTGTCTCAACCATCTATGCAACAAACAAATAGGAAATCCAACAGATAAATAGTCAACAATTCTGAAACCACAAACTTCTGGCATAGACTAGAGTGTTTCTTTGTTTTATTTTTTCTGTTTTTTTGCTGCACATGGATTAGATTTTAGAAAGTGAGCATCCAAGGAGAATATGTAGCTAACCGCTTTTTCTCGAGCACCACCACCAAAGAAAGCCACTGATTCAGCATGAGTACGCAATCTTTCATGCATGAACCTAATTGACACATCAATCAGAATTTTAAGATTAACTTTCTAAACCTTTTCAACAAATTCATATTTCAAATATGCAGCCAATACAGACAGGTATATCCTGTAAAATCCAAATAGAAATTATTACCTAAAGATTCCTTCCAGCTGTTGTTCTCGACTCACTAGATCCCCAAAGTTGGGAGTAGCTGTCCTTAAGAAACCAAGGCCTAGTAACATATAGGCATACAAGATAGCAACACCCCTCTGGCCCGTCAACAGCTTCATCCGCCAGGTGAACCTTAGAGAACGCAACATTGGATCAGGATTAAGAGGAAATGAAAAGCCCCTCGCAAGCCCTTCCGAGTTCTATTGCTTGAAATAAAAGCTTGATAGGAGGCACTCACCATATAATGTCAACAGATGGCTTTACCATTCCAGTGACCAAACCTGACAAGTCAGTGGTCAACTTTCCAAGATCTTGAGTCAATCTTTGGTCCGCATCAATGTTCTTGTTTGACATGTTGAAGACCTAATAAATAGCACACATAAGAGCTTGTAGGTAGCAGCGTATAGGGTTGTTGGGATTGATTGGGTGATGGCAAAAATGGCGGAGTATCAGTTGAGAGCATGGTTAGGATTAGTAGGCCTAAGGAAATGAAGCTTTTCATTTTGATGATTCCTTATTCGATTTGGACCATTTGGAAGGAGAGAAATAGAAGGGCCTTTGAAGAGATTGAAACATCTGATAATAGTATAGTTAAGGGATTTTAGTATAGTTGAGGGATTGAAAAACCTGATTATGCATAGCATATATGAAAGATTTTAGGTCATGTGGATAGATCCTAACTTTTGTACATGTCATTTTGCACCATCTTGGTGACATTTAACAAAATTACTAACAGTTAAGATAAAATAGCACATAAAATTGTGCAATAAATCAGAAAACACCACAAGAAATTTTACAAATAAAAGAAATTTGAAAGAGTACCTTGTAAAAAGCATTGTTTCTCAAGTAATTCTTCAGTAAATGCTGAGTCAAGCGTATCCTCCACCCAAGGGCCAATCTTGCCGTTAAATGCCTACAAAGTGAAGGAGGAAGTTTTCTAAAATAATTTAATTGAATCCATGCAACACCAATACAAGACTAGCAAATTGATTATTGAGGAACCAAAGCCTTGTAGAAAAAAAAAAAGGTAACCAAAGCCATTTTTTCTGGACAGAGAATCCCAAAAGTTAGTTCCAATGTTTGTTCCGCTAGTGCATAAACTAAGTCTATAAGACCAAAAAATACCAAAGAACTAATATAACTGAGTTTTGTGCATAATCAGAAGCAGCATTTAATGGTGTTAAATATGGGGAAAAAAAAGGTTAACCTATCAGAGACCTGTTATAGTTGATTTATCAAATTCAAAATCCTTAATAAATTCTAAAATTTCCAAATTTCTGTCCTTTGGCAATCAAGATAATTATTCAAGTGTGACTATCTACAGAGTCCTTCAATCTGCACATAAAGTCATAGGTGTACATTCAATCTCAAATAAATAATCCAATTATTAACTCCAAGCTCATAAATCACATTTTTATCTTTTTGATTATTTTTAAACTTTTAAGAGTAGTGCACATGACCTATCCCATGAAAACCGAAATCAACAAAAATGACAAAACAGTTTCTGACAGAAGTATCACAGGGAGAGTTTGCAGAAAATTGCTTCCAGGAATAAGAAAATGCTACCAGAACCTCATTGAATGGTGTACATGGAGATAATAAAGTTATGCACAACAGAAGAATGAAAGGACAGATAGGAAAAAAACAATAGCTATCAGTTCATGGTAATTACTTCAGACCTCCAACAAGAAATGACACATTACCTTAAAGAAGGTGCAACAAAAGAATTTGCAGCACTTTGCAGAACACTGACACCAATCAGTCTAACAAATGATGCCTTGTCTTGCTCTAGGACAAACTTTACAGTGGTTCCTGAAAAGGATTTTAGGCTTTAAGAAACAGATCCTTCCCCAAAGGTCATTCTAAAGGAGACAAAATAAGAACATGTACCATTCAATGAGGCAATACGATCCGAAATCCAGGTTCTTGAGAGAACTAGAAAGGCAACAGCAGCAAGTTGTGCTCCTTGTTTGTCAAATAAAGTAGGTACCTGCACAATAGGAACAGGTGCAAAACTAATTTTATTGACAAACAAAATTGTATCCACAGCTTGATATGAATCTCCATGAAAAAGTTTAAAGAAGAACAAAAAGGGCGTCCACAAGTTCACAGCACAACAGTTCTTAGAATTAAACTTTTATCTATCAAAAGCACCAGGAGTCACTTGGGGTACAAACAAACCACTAGAGAACCAAACTGCACAGGAGGCATATTTAGAAGAGATCCATGAAAGACGACTTATAAAAAATATTAAGCACATTGGTTTCAATTTTTTGTGGTTTCCGCTGAAAAATCATGACAAAAAAGAATGATTTTCCTGTTGCTCTTTGACCAATCAAATTTCACAGGTCTCTAACATTTCCCAAACTCTCCTGCTTTATTCCTTAGCCAACTTTATTGCTTCCCAGAGAAAAATCACTCTGTGATCAAATTTACTTGCTTATGAGGGCATTTTCAAACTATGATGCTGAAATGATGGAGCTATTTTTCTTCAATATCTCTACATGGATGACAAGCCTAGTGAGGAATTCATTCTCTACAAGCATTTTATGTTGTACATCATGTAAAAAGTTTCACCAGTTATGCCCTTTATAATGTTCCATACATCGTCCATTGCTCATATTACCATGCTGCACAGCAACAACATGAATTTATCAGAAGGTTCTTGGGAACAATGAAACTTACCAGTATCCTCAACAAGGCAGCAACTCTCAAAGGCAACACCCTTGGAGTGCTCTGCAGTTGCGGGACCAGGGGCAATGGACCTATATGATCCACTGGAGGAGACTTTGCTAGCACTTCTGAGATGTAAGATTGCACCTTGTTGTTTGAGAAGGCAGAATCCTACAATAACCCAACGATGTACTGTCAAGAATAATATAGCCAACCACCTCATAGACCAATTCCAAAAAATTGATGATGATCTTCATGCCTTTTTGGTGTTTGCAAATGCACGCTGGACAACCATAGCATCTGTCTGGCGCACTGTATCAGAAAGCCTCATCCTACTGACCCCAGCTTCAGTGAGTGTGGCAGAATCCTCCCTGTAGTTTCTTATCTTGTCAGTGACATGAAATTATATAAACATCCAAGGCAAGAATGCAATGAAGAGTAATCCCCACTGGCATATTAATTTCAGTTGCTCTCAACTTTTGTAGGGTAGAAACCCACTAGGTAAGTCTGGCTTCATGAAGAGGTCCAATCTTACCAAGCTGCAGGAATGCAGGAAATTTGCAGTCCCAGAATGACTTTTCAAGACAAAAATCATAGCATCAGAATGACTAGCTTGAAAGATTAACCTCTTGTAATGCACGCTCCAACCTCCTTCACCATCTAAGGACAACACCACATCATGAAACGCAACCAATGCTGGCCGGTGAGATATTGTTATGCATGATGTTCCCATGGCACGGACTTTGGCACAAAACCTTTCCTCCATATCAGTTGTGACAGCACTCGTGCATTCATCAAGGATTGCAAACTTAGGCTTGTGGTAGAACAACCGAGCCATCCCTAACCTCTGCTGTTCCCCCAAAGATAATTCGTCTCCCCAATTTATCTCTTTCTCTGGCGGATACCGGTCCAATAGGTACTCAAGATCAACCTAAATGAAAGCATATTCCAATTAAAATAATTTCAGGAGCAACAGTAATTCATGCATCTTAATTAGTGACATGATAAGATTAAGGCATATTACATTTTTCAGCAGTTCCACCATTCCACTATGTGTGAGAGGTTCAACCTCCTGTTCTGCTGTAAGAGGATAAATGAGCTGATCCCGAAGTGTGCCTACAGCAGTATATGGCCTTTGAGGCACATAGAAAATCTCCTTATTGAGATCAGAACCAACTCCTGGCTTTGCAATGTGGCCGGAGACAAGTGGCCAAAGACCTCCAAGAACTCGGAAAAGTGAACTCTTCCCACTGCCATTAGGACCTTCATTAGACATGAAGTAATGTTAGACACACAAGTATACTGTAATCCAAAAGAACTCATTGCTAATGATTAATCTGGAATAATAGTAGCATACAAATGGCATCATATTGTAGCTAAATCATAGTTCTTTTAAACTATCATGACAAGAGAATGTAAGAATTAACCATCAATAGAGAGCAGCCATATTGATACAGAGACAAATCATTTCACCCCCTTATCAACAAAAATTTTTACTCACCCTTCCTCCAGTCAAATAATGATTGCAAAAGAGCACAAAAGAGATTAATAACAAACCATAATGGCAATAAATCATAACTTATAGATGTAGAAACATTATCATTTTTCTCCCTCATTACACAAGACCATCAAGCCAATTGTCATTTTTTGAGTTTCCATTTATATATATATATATATATTTGAACAAGTCTCTCAATTATATATTTGATTAAGAAACAAAATCAACAAGAAGCTCCACAAGAAAGTCTGTTAAGGGTTTAACAACATTTTTGGCAGCATAAATGTAATACATAGACATCATCCTGGCATCCAAACTACTGTTGGACACTGAAATATGTTCATCCAATATTGTTGTGCTTGAGATATATTAACCAACTTTCATATAACAGAGATAGATTTAAATAGCAGTCAAAAACTTGATGGAAAACCTTTGTTTTGCTGCATAAATATATAACTTATGACAGGAATCAGCAGTGTTTTGGAATACATGGAACAAAGAAATTGAAGGGCTATTGATAGACCGAGTCTCTTGATTTGGCCTGATTGAGATATCTGTTATCCCAAGCTTATAAAATATATAAATCCCGATTCTAGACAGAATTGATTCTCTTTTAGATTCATGAGAGTTCTGGCTTTAATTTTGTTTTTCTTCCCGCATCTATAGAAAGCCACGCATCTTGTGCCACTTTGAGCAAGATATTCAAATGTTAACACTTACCACTTCCAAGAGCAGGGGGGAACACACTGTCATTAGATGCATCGCCTTCCAAAATTAAATTCAAGATTACCAGAAAAATGAACCTTAACATGAGAGTAATCTCCCTATCTATAAGAAGAAAAAATGTAACTAGCTGCTTGGTCAAAATTCTTCAACCTCAATAAAACGTGAAGGCCATCTCAATGTTTTATTTGTGATTTCAGTTTTGATGATAGTAATATCACAAGAAGTGGAATTGCATACTTTAATTTAACTCATTATATAATACTGTAGTCCACATGGATGGACCAAGTCAGTTAAGCTAAAAACCAACCAAGCACAATTTTGGTAAAATCTGGGAAAGAAATAACAAGAGTCAACTTTAGAAGCAACAACTACCTGTGATCAACAAATTTGAACCCGAATCCACTGTAAGTGTCAAATCCTCTACCAAAACATTATTAGTGGGTGTAACAACCTGGAAATCAAAGCCAATGAGGGCATGGGAATGCAGAACACCTAAATTAAAATTTAAAAAAAGACTAAGTTTGTCACCTTTACTCCAGAAAATTTAATGTGATCAGCCTCACTGAAGCAACTCTGATTACCATTTCCTTGTAGAGGATTTCTGTCATTAATAGCGCTAAGCTCTTTTGATATTCGCATTAGTTCATGAATGCGATCAGCATAACCACTGCAAACAAAAACTGGACATTAAACCGAACAGAAAAGTAACATCCTCATGCAATCAGAAAACATTATCTTCAACAGGATTCCCACGAGTATCATGCAGAGTTAATACAGACAATGAACTCATCAAATAACTCTGCAAACTTACTAGCAATAAAAATCAACTTTGGAAAGTATCATATATAAACAGAACAACACATGGTAATACTTATTTGTTCAAACAGACAATAAATCAAGTTGTTAAAATCTTCTCTGAAAAAATTTCATTCTTCACAACCACCAATGATGATGAATACCTTAGGCGATTAAGTTTCCTTGAGCTGATAGAGAGTGTTCCAAGTGATTGAAACAGTGAGATGATGACACTCGTATGGTATCTTAGATTGCTCAACATCTCAGCACGTCCCAAAGTTGATGTATCAGGTCTAAGGTGACCCGCAAAGAAGGGCTCGATAATCAACACGACTGCCACTGTAGCACCGAGATATTTTAATAAGAAGTCCTGAATCATCCCAAACCACCAATTATCATGAAGAACAACTCTCATGTGTTTGACAAGTGTCCTAAACTTTTGCTGAATGTGAGAAGTTTCTCTCCTTTCTCCCCCATAAAATGCTATACTTTCTGCATGAGTTCGCAACCGTGAATGGAGTTGCCGATACTCTCCTTCCAGCTGTTGCTCTTTTGACATTAATTTCCCAAATGCAGGCGAGAAGTTTCTAATCATTGCCCCTGCCCCCAATACATAAGCCTGGAACACAATGTGAATAAATGAAAAAAGAAATTGCTTTCTGGATTGTAATTTAATTTGCAGAGCAAATAGAAAGAGAGAATTACCAGGATCCAAAACACGTATTTAGGGCTGGCATAAGAACACAAGCGCCAGGTGTAAAGGAGGCCATCAGCTACTGCAGTCAAATCGTCTTGTACGAGTTCACTCAATTCAGAACAGAACCTTGGCACATCACTCGCAATTCGTTGCTCGGGATTAGATATCCGGCCATCAACATGTGATATTTTGTAGTAAGTCATATTCTGGGAGCAATTAAATAGAAGCATGGGATTAAACCAGGGTAAAGACATCAATAAAGATTTATTAGATGAACTGCAAATGAATGGAGAATATGAATACCTCAAAATAATGAGCGTGAATAAGTTTGGTCAGTATCTTTCTAAAACGCAGACTCAGAGTGCCTGTTACATACTTTGAAGTGGAATGCATAGTTGAAAGAAGGAAGCACAACAGGATATTCTCGGAAATTAGCCGGAAAAACAACGGAACTCGACGAAGAAATGCAGCACGAAACAAGAAACCTTGCACTTTTGCTAATCTATTGCTCAAGGAGGTCCGCAGAACCTGTAAATAGACCAAGAAATGGGAAGTTCATCAACTAAGAAACTATATTTCCAAGGTCACTGATCTGTAAATGTCTTTAACTGCTTCAAACAACACAAGCATATACAATAAACTACAAGTGACTGCATATGAAGGGCAGCCTGTGGCTGCTTTTGTGTTTAATCCAATTCAATATCAACCTTTGCTGCTCTGTAGAGAACAGATCTTCTGTTGGGATGGATTCACCATTCACAAATAAAACTTTCATGTTATATATTATATTACGAGCAAGACTACCAGGAGATTGCAAGCACTAAATATTGTGAGAGCATTATTTAGGTTGGAAATGCTATCCCTAAGACCAAAAGAAGCATAACAAATAATCTCAACAGTTATGCCCTCTTTGTAAAGGTAGTGTACCAACCTTAGCCCTTCCTGGGACCTCAGATTCCGATTATCTTGTATCAGTTTTCTTAAGGTCAAATAATTAAATTAATCATTGTCCACTAAAAATGTAGAATAGCCAATCTAACAGCAAAATGAGAACAAAACAAAGAAAGAAAGAAAATTGTGGACAAGCCTAGATCAGGTGGAGCTCACCCTTGACATTTGAGCCAAACAAATACAGTATATATGTTGACAGTGCTATCTGTAGTTCTTATCCACAAGATAAACGCATCAAGACAACTAGACTGAGAAAAACTGAATCTCAAAAAGGCATCCCTTCTGATACTGTATGCAAAATGTGGCTTACCACTATAGCGACTAAGGCTAAAAGGTCTCTTGCACCCAACTGGCCCATCTTTGATAAAAGAATTGCTGTAAGGACCTGAAGTGATCTCAGTCCACTTCTCTTTTTGGTGCTCCTCTTTCTACTAGCATTATCTTTGCCAAAACTCTCCAGTTTTCCATTCTCACCATTAATTCCATTGTAATGATTTACAGAATTGGCAGCCCTGCAACTACAACGAGAATGCATGTATGAAGCAGTCCCACCAGCAACTAGGATGCCAGTTGCAAGCAGAAGGGTTTTCCTGTAGCAACATAACGTTATTTAGAATACTTATCAAGTTGGAGGCAATGCAAACGATGCATCATCAAATAACAAATAAAGAAAGAAAGTCTAGCACAAATAGAAGGGGCTAATTATTTGAAACCATAACTTAGGACTAGAATGCAAAATCACTGGAAGATCACATATCACAACTGAGAACCATAAACACACTGCAGAAAACTGAACCACCAGAAACCTAAATTGCGGAGATGGAGGAGGGAAAAAAAAAAAGACCAGAGCTTTTCCTGCAGGTGAAGGAAAAGAATCTCTTACTCAAAGCCAGTCAACAAAAGCTAACTGGTGGATTAACAACAGATCATACTACATCAATGAGTGATATGATCATATCACATTGAACTCTCAGAGGGCATTAAATTCCAAATGAGGGCTGTTAAGCCGCTATTTGGCATGCTTAACACAAATATGCAAGAACCTCAATGCACCATCAAAAAAGAAATGTGCTCTAAAGCTCAAAGAATGGTGCATCATTAATCTAACCTATGATATAATTGTCAGCAGCTTTGTTTCACTATTACCTTCTTGAAGCCAGAAGGCTTCGACCATGCTCGGTCAACTGCAGTAACTGAAGAGAAGGCATGGCTTCGGCAGGCTTCACGAGCTGGCCCTTACGTCAGAAACCACAGTAGCTTGCCCTTTAATTCTATCAAACAAAATAAGAGCAACCCCATGAAGCAAAAATGTTTCTCCAGCAAGGGTATAATAAACTATGAAATTTTCCAATTCCAGATTTTTTAAAGATCGCAAACCAAACCATGGAAATCTCAACAAGACAGAGGAATAGGCAGGCTAAGACCAAAAAGGGGTTTGCAGCAAAATCGTCCCCATAAAAAATAACTTCAAGATTCAGCCCAGGCTAAAGCCTAACAGGCAAGTAGAATCAGCTCAGCTACTTTTCTTTGCTGAGAAATCAATTCAGCTACTTGGGTTAGCAGAAAGATCACAAATTTACACATCCGCCGCAAAAATAACATTCGGCGACGTCCATATATCGCGGGAATAAATCGGGCACCAACTCCGGTTGAGATTGCCATTGATCGCTGATCAAGTAAATCACCATACGCATGCTCAATTCGAGGCGTGGACGAACCTCCGATTGTGCCCGACACGTCAGCCGTGCTCCGCCACCTGCAGCCGCCCGGAGGCACACATTTCCGTGGAGAACTGAACTCTCCTCCAAGCTCTGAATCCAAATTAAAAGGAAAAATACTAGAACAGCCCAAGAAAATACACCAGAAAGACGGCACGGGCGCTAGAGGGAGGGACTAGTATCTTGGGAGGGTGCTCGTATCGGTGAACGTGATGTGATGAGAGAGCGAAAGTGGCTGACGATTTTATGATTTATAGGGGGACGACGATATCATAGTTGGAATTCAGTTTTGGAAATTGAGATGTAGATAAAAATCACCTACAAACATCACCTAGAAATATGATAAAATTAAAGATAATGATAATAGTTCTCATTATTGGATAATTTGGTCTTTAATATTAAATTAAAAATAATATTATTGTATAAATAATGACAAGTAGTGACAGCAAAATGTAATATGAAAAAGTGCTTATGTACAAAAATTGTTTTGCTACCACTGGCTCTCCCGTTTTGGTCATCCGTTTTAGTCTTCCCTTCTTGGGCAGAATCGACAGGAGAACTAGAACTTGATCATGTATTATTAGTATTGTTAAAAGTACGGTCTAAGCCATTTACGAGCTGATTCAAAACGGCCTGAAACCATTTAATCAAGTTACGGTTCAGCCCGTTTACTTTACGGATTAGTCCGATTACAGGTCACGGTTTAGGTAAATATGAACCGACCAGAAACCGTTTATAAAAAAATCAATTAACAGTCTAGGCCGGTTGACCTGTAAACCGTCCATTTCTTCAATTTTTTTAAATTTTAAATTGATCCAACAAAATCCGACCGTTGATTTGCATGATTTTTTACGGTCCGTACTAGTTTTCAATGTTTCAAGCCGGTTTAACAAGGTAACGATCCAGGCCGGTTACTGTTCAACGGATCCATATTTCAGAACTGGCCCATAACCACCCCTACTAAGAATGGTTACAGGTTGAGTTAGAAGTAGTTCAAGCCGGTTCCGGATTTGGATGGACCAATTCCGGGCCATCCCGGCCCATTTAACATCCCTATGTATGATGAACCAGTCAACAAATGGTCGGTTACGAAGTAACAATGGTGCAATCATCCTTCTTGAATTTTTAAATATTTATATATTATTTGTTAAATTATTTTTATGTCATCTCCTTGACCCGTTAGTTTTTATTCTTATAATTCCGCTCCTATACTCAGACTCCAAGATGCGCCACTGCACGGACAGAATCGGTGTTGATCAGTGGATTCCTAGACCATGGGATCGAAATCAAATGGCCAATGCACCTTTCTTTTTTTCCCCATCTTTTTTCTTGTCGATCGCAGAAGTCCCCCATAATTTGTCAATATTAAAATCGACCCCCCTAGGTTTGGCTTTACCAGCCATCCTGTTTCGCACATTTCCTCTCATCATGCTCTGTTTACTTCTTCAACCACCCACCCTCTCTGCTTCGATCCTGAAATACTTGTAAGTTGTAACAACTGGCTTAGTTTAAGGCCGCCGGCAGTCAAATCGCGTTTGCTACCTCCCGTCAGTAGGGTGGTGGGCAGCTAGCCACCGGGACCCCATATCCTTGCAGAAATGGTGTGTGGAAGGAGGGGCCACCACTTTCTTTTCTATAAGCAAAGCTGAAAGAGGGGCCACATTCCTATATACCAATACGATCCACATTGATGGCTTTCGATGTGGTTTTGCTAATTTATAATGGGAAGGATTATAACCATTTAATCTATCAACTTGAAATTGAGTTAGTACGCATTTTTGGATATGCATATCCTAAGGGTCCCGGAGGACACCAACACTTGGACGGTACCGGTGGTGCAGCGCTTACCTGTGTGTTTGAACAAGAAAACCAAAACATTGCCCGCATCAACCACTGCTACTATCCTTCACAATATGTAGTTGGGCTGTTCATTCCAAGCAAGTAATGGTAGTGCATTGCATCTCTTGTGCGCAGACTTCTTTTGCAATCTTTTTGCCAAGGGAGTGACTTAAGCTTATGACAGACCCTCAAATGCTGCAGCTGCGGGCACTGCCCATGGTGATTGTGACTCTGCTCTTGGTGATGGTGACATGGCTTGAGGTATATGGAACTCGTTTCTTTGTCGAACACATGCACCCATACTTTCTTCGTGGGAGTTTTTTAAGGGAGAATCTGTAGGCTTTTAGCTTAGAGCCAGTGCCTGGATACACTTATTATGTGTTTATAATTTACTTTTCGAGACAGGCAAATGAAGTCATCAACCCCTTATGCCACTCCAAGAGCACCGGCATCTCTGCTGTGGCTGTATTGACCTGGCCAGTTGAAAGAGTGAGAGGGTGCAGTGTGGATAACTTCGATTCAAACTACACCAAATCAAGAGCGCTCTGGTCCTGTTTGGGTTGGAACCTCCAAACGATATCTGTTGGAATTTGTGCATTTTGCTGCAGTAAGTAGCATTCTTTTGATATAATTTCATCTTCTATTATTGACCCCATTTTCACAATCTTTATTTTCAAGTGCTGGCTATTACTGATTGAGAAGATATAGCAATCAAATTTCAATACTCAAAATATCGTTAAGGAATGGGGAACGGTCTGACAACAAATACCAGATAGTAAGCTGTGTCACGCGAGTATTCTTGACCTTGACATATATATGGGGTAGCCACGACCTTGTTTATTCGTTGGATTTCAGTCTTGACAGTTCCTAGTACAGGAATCAAGCGTTCGGACGTATTTCCTGAAGATTTATGTAGAGAGGCAACGCCAAGCAAAAGAGGAGTCTTTCAAACGATTAGATCTTAAGGGAAGAAAGTTAAAAACATTTTGTGTAGAGCATATCAGCTTCACACAGAGCAATGTGCAGCAACATGCCAATGTCAATAGCATGTGCTAATATCATAGGAAGCACATCTATAAGATTTGGGAGTGGACATGGCTTTCTAAGCACGCCAAAGGAAGTATAGGAAGCAGAATTCTTGCTTTCGTATGCTTCACTCTCCCACGTTCATGACAGTATGCTGATGGGCAAGCAAGGCTTTCTCATCGTTCTCATGATCAAATTCGAGACCCTCCTCTTCTCCATAGTCTACATTCACCACACTCCTTTCCTCCTTGTATAACTTATCGGATTCCACAATCTTGAGATCAACCACAGCCGGTCCCAGTTTCGACAACATCAATGCATCCATTCTCGCCCGCTCCTTATCTCTAGGGTATGTGCAGTAGAGAAATGAGTAGATAAAGCAGCATATTGTGAACGGAATCCCAATTGCTGTGTAGAGTGCCTTAGCAAGCGAGGCAGCATTCTCTCTGTCTGATTCAATAACCACTGGTCCTGAAGATTTTGTGGGCACCGGTTTGTAGCCATACACATGCTGGGCTAGCATCCCGACAATCGGGGGAGCAAATGATGCCAATATAGTCTCAAAAGATCGGTCAAGTGCATAGATGCTTGTCCTGGACTTCTCTGGGACTATTTCTGCAAATATTGGACTGCAGAGAGTGTTAATATTCGTTGATGTCAGAGCTCGAAGTGAAACATGGCAGAGAATTCATGCATAGTTTGGATTACTGAGGCAACTACATGAATATTAGCCTTGACACTCAGGTTATAGTTGTTCTGTCATAAAATGAAAGTGAAGCTAAGAACAAAAAAAATCCAGGTTAAACTTACTTGTTTGTGGCAGGACCGTTCCAGGAAATGCAGAAGCCCATGATAAATAACACGAGACCATGTTTGAAGGCCGTGGAAGGATCATCAGGCAAAGCAAGCAGCAGAATCGCAGCTAAAGGAATGCTGGAGCCCGAGCTTATCTGCGACAGAATTATCCTCCCAGAGTTTGGGAATCGTTTTGCTAGTAAATCCCCCATTCTTCCACCAAACAAGCCCCCGAGCGAACCAGCAATGATGAAAAGGGTCATCAGGAAGGCCGTTTTCTTGTGAGAGAAGCCGATGAGTTCTAACCACATGGTAGCGAAGGACAGAGCCGACCACGGGAATGATCCTGAGACACCCTGAGCTACGAATATCTGGAACGTCGGGATTCTGATGACATATTTCGCTTCCTTAATCAGGTCCTTTATGTCAGACATGAAAGACTTATCAGAGCTCCAGTCGTTTGACGAAGCAATGGTGTCTTCTGAAAAGCGAGGATCAGTTGCATAGAGCCGAACCAGCACACCAACTATAACGCTTATTAGTCCGACCAAGTGAAAGGAAATTCTCCACCCAGATATACCCATGAACGTTGTGGTGGCTATCAAGACCGAGAAGAGGTTGCCCAGAATGGAGCCGATGTTCCCAGTCAGCTGAAGCCACCCAAATGCCATCCCACGGTTGCTCTCATCGGTGGAGTCCGCAATGAGGGACTGAATGGCAGGTGTCACTATTGCGAGCCCAATCCCATTTAAACCCCTAGAGATTGCTACCTGCAAGAAAGGAAACATTAAGCTGTATGGATAAATAAGTAATTTCAAAAGGACGTACTAGCTGTGTCTCATTCCTAATTTGGCAAGAACGGCCGTTCTACAGTCAGGAGATGCCAGTAGTGATCTCATTATACAGTCCTGCCATACAAACTTTCAACATTGACTGCCACGATATAGGGGATGAACCAGAAGGTATAAGCCTCAAAGATTGACCCAACCGATTGCTCAGTGCCAGTGAGAGCGAATCTTGTGAGATAATTATTGGGAATTGGTAAATTCAACAGGAACCTTCCGTAGAAGTCTCCTTATTGGGCAGTATATACAGTAACTTGGGACTCAGACCAGTTGCTTCACAAAATCTTGGGAAAATTCCTACTGATTGAATCTTGATCTTCAAAGACAGGGAAACACAAGACCAAAACATGTAGGGGAACCTCCGACCTATGAGTTATGACTACAGTGTACATAATAGCCTTATGTTCTTTTTCTATGAGAAAGTTGATGCTCTAATAGCACTATATCGCTTAAAGCATGGCACTTTAAGAAACCTACTTCCCGTTTCTAACTTCAGATTGGCACCACTGGCTACAAACAACTGTAGTTCAATATGTGAGCAGCTGGATCTGGCCATTGCCAACGTCAAGTTCAAGTTCATTGCCTTTCAAGATCTAACAAATACCATTGCAAACCTACCCATAAATCAACTCGAGTTCACCAAAGCTCTTTCCCCAAGAGAAAATTTCAATCTTTTGAGCCGCATTACCACGGACATGCTTTCGGATCAGGCAACCGCCAGAGCGCAGCAAATATCTTCACATAGAGAGACCTTGGCTATGGGCACCCAGTGAGAAGTTTTAGGGTGGGACCTGAAGGAAAGTGGAGGAGACGGCGACGAGGAACGTGGCGGCGGCCCAGAGGAAGGCGCCGAGGGCAATGATGTGGGCGCGGTTGTGGCGCACCGCAAGGTAAGCGGCGAGCGGGTAGCAAGAGCACTGCACGATCGACCGGAACAGACTGAGCCAGCCCAGCCGAGTCGGGTCAGCGTGCAGGGCGGCGCCGACCTCCTTGTACACACCCGGGAGCAGGGACTCGTCGGCCCTCTCCATGATCCCGGCGAGGTTGACCAGGACCAGGTTCAGTGTCTCCGGACTCATGGAGAGGCGGAACTTCTTCATGGTTCCAGCAACGAAGGACTCTCGGTCCTCTGTTTTATTCCTTGTCCTGCTTTCTTCCACGAGGTAACTTCGAGGAAGGGAGTTGACTTCACCAGGCTGTTTCCGGTGCCGGTGGACATATACTAGTTGAAAGTTCATGAATGAAAACTTGACAAATTTCGTGTTGGAGGGATTTTTCTTATTATAATGGGTTTATATAATTAATTTAAATATATATTAATTATGATCGATTAATTTTCATATACTAAAAAATTGTGTTACAAATTTACTTGAGTTGGTACTGTAAAATAAATAAAATTTGACTGAGTTAAGATATTATAAAAATCGTTTTTTAAGGAAGTACTATAATAATTTTTTTTATTTTTTATTTAATAATTACTTTTTATATCACACTTATCTCTTTTAGGATTATTCTTTTTAACAAGCATTTCTTAATTTTTAATTAAATAATTACACTAAATCTGTATATCACATATGATTACACAAAATACATTCTTCCATAATTTTTGTGGGGGAAAGAAAATTTTAATCCGATATTTACCGTTAACCGAGGATGCTTTGACTGGACGGTACACATTTATGGGACAATGGGATGTAATTATCAGTATGATACTTAGAGAGAGAAATTGTTCCGAAGCCTACCGACGCGAGAGATAAGACAATTAAATTTCATGTATTATCATCTGCGATTTAATTTTAGGGATGTGGACGAATCTATCGCAAGCGATATGAAACAAATTATAAAAGATATCCAACCTGCGCCCCGGTGCAGATGGGGGACTATGGCCATCCAAGCGCACCGTATTTAGACCTGTCAAAAATGGCAAGGCACGGCATAAAAAAACTTATGTCTGGTTAGATTTTGGATTACCGGAGAATATTGTGTTCCGAAAAAATTATGTTAATTCAAAAAGTAGGAAAATGTAATTATAATAAAAATAAAATTATGGAAAATTTTTAATTTTTTTATTAATTATACATAAGTAATTATTTTTTAATGATTGTTTAATATTTTCCTTATATTAATATAATATTTAGATTGATCGATTAATTATATCATATAAAAATTTATTTTGAAATACTAAATTATTTAAATTTATTTTTTAAAAATGTTTTGTTTTGATTCGGGCTGGGACAGGTAATTCGAAACACGAAATATTTGTGCCGGGCTGGACTGAGTGGGCATGTCTACGAGATTTGATAACGTGTGTATGCTCCTATACACGTTTGCAAGTGGGCACATTTGTTTATCAGGAATTAAAAGGGGATGTGAGGCCGAACTGATTGGCCTGTTCCTTGGCCAACCCGTTGGTTGTCATCGGAAATTTTGGTCTTAAATGTATGAGTCAACAAGTGGCGTTCTCAATTCCTACGAGGCAACTCCAATATGGATGCCACAGAGGGTGCACACGTGCATATTTAGTCAGATGATTAACTCCTAGAGCCATTTGATGTAAGCACTATGGGATGCCGTCAACTCGAGGATTCGAGCACAAAATCCAGTTAGGAGCCTTCGTAGGTATATTTTCTTTTTTCTTTTTCTTCGTATTTGAATTTTAAATTGTATTAAAGTGATATTTTATCTGATAATATAATTTTTGAAATTTATACTTCTGCTCTATGTCGATTCCTGACAGATGTATCATATCTTAGCTGAAATTAGGTTTGAAACTTCTACACTAGTAAAGCTATAGTCTTACTATCAGTCTGCTGTCCATATTGCTTGTAACCTTGGTTTTCATGAAGGAAACAAGCGTATTGAAATGAATTGCCATTTGATTGGTGAAATGATATCGCATAAGTTGGTCTTTGCAGGGTACGTGAAAATTGGAGAATTGGAAGACATCTCCAAGAAGGTTTTTAGTAGTTCTCGAGTTGATTATACATGTAACAAGCTGGGTATAATTAATATTTATACTCTTATCTTAACTTGAGAGGAGTGTTACATGACATAATACATGTTGTAAATTAGCTGTAAATTATATAGTCAGATAAATCAGCTACGTGATTGATTTTCTTTTTTTTTTTTCTAATTTAGATTACTTTATTCTTGTGTATAAAGTGTAACATTGTAACACAAGTGATGAATATAAAAATATTCTTTCTTCTTCCTTGCCTATAACAGTTTTATGCGTAATACGAATCAGTTTCATACAGTATAATGCTGATTTCAGTAGCATGTGATGACACCATAGAAAGCACATCCATAAGGTCTGGGAGTGGAGATGATTGCCTGAGCAAGCCGAAGGACGTATCGGAAGTAGAATTCTCACTTTCGCAGTGCTTCACTCTGCCATGTCAGTGAAAGTCAGCTGACGGGCAAGCAGGGCTTCCTCGTCATTCTCATGATTGAATTCGAATCTCCCTTTCTCCTCCGTAGTCTAGTTCGATCACGCTCCTCTCGTCCCCTAATAACCTAGCGGATTCCACAATTGTGAGATCATACTCACCTCCTGAATGTGGAGGATCGACCACAACCCGTCCTAGTTCCAGCTCCACCAATGCATCCATTCTCGCTCGCTCCTTGTCTCTCGGGTATGTGCAGTAGAGAAACGAGTAGATAAAGCAGCATATTGAGAACGGAATCCCGATTGCTGTGTAGAGAGCCTTAGCAAGCGAGGCAGCATTCTCTCTGTCTGATTCGATCTCCACCGGATAAGAAGATTTCGTGGGAAAAGGATTGTAGCCATACACATGCTGAGCTAGCATCCCGACAACTGTGGGAGCAAATGAGGCCAGCATATTCTCGAAAGATTTGTCAAGTGCATAGATGATCGTCCTGGACTTCACTGGGACTATTTCTGCTAATATTGGACTGCAGAGAGTGTTAATATTTGCCAATGTCAGAGTAAGATAGCAGAAAATTCATACACAGTTAGGAACCTTAGTTCACCTGGGCAACTACTAGAATATTTGCCTTGACTCTCAGGTTATAGCTGTCCTGTCGTAAAATGAGAATGAAGCTAAGGAAAAAAGATCCATGATAAACTTACTTGTTCGTGGCAGGACCATTCCAGGAAATGAAGAAGCCCATGATGAATAACACGAGACCGTGCACGAAGGCGGTAGATGGAACATTGGGCAAAGCAAGCAGCAAAATCGCAGCTAAAGGGATGGCAGAGGCCGTGCTTATTTGTGACAGGATTATCCTCCCTGAGTTTGGGGATCGTTTTGCAAGTAAATCCCCCAGTCTTCCACCAAACAAGCCCCCGAGCGAACGGGCAGTGATGTGAATGGTCATCAGGAGAGCTGTTTTCTTGTGGGAAAAGCCGATGAGTTCTAACCACATGGTAGCGAAGGACAGAGCCGACCATGGAAATGATCCTGAGACACCCTGAGCCACAAATATCTGGAATGTCGGGATTCTAATGACAGATTTCGCTTCCTTAACCAGGTTCTTTATGTCAGACACGAAAGACTTGTCAGAGCTCCAGTCGTTCGATGAAGCAATGGAGTCGTCTCCTGAGAAGCGAGGATCGGTTGCAAAGAGCCGAATCAATGCACCAACCACAACGCTTACTAGTCCGACCAAGAGAAAGGCAATTCTCCACCCAGGGATACCCATGAACGTTGTGGAGGCGATCAAGACTGAGGAGAGGATGCCCACAGTGGAGCCGATGTTCCCGGTCAGCTGAAGCCACCCAAATGACATCCCACGGTTGCTCTCATTGGTGGAGTCCGCAACGAGAGACTTAAATGCCGGTATCGCCAGTGCGAGCCCAATTCCGGTCAGACCTCTGGAAACTGCCAACTGCAAGAAAGGAAGGATCACGGCTATCTTTCAACATTAATCTGTGTGCATATATATGTAAGTAATTTCAATAAGATGTACAATCTGCATTTCGTTTCCTAGTTTGTCAAGTTTGCCCGCTCCACGGTAAGGAGATGCCGATGACCTAATTTTATCTGTTTTAGGCACGAAACCAATGATGGTCTCATTCTACTATCCTGCCATACACACTCAACACTGAGTGCCATGATGTAGTGCCCTGAACCAGATGGTGTATGCCTCAAAGATTGACCCAACCGCTTAGTCAGTGCTAAAGCTTGTCATTTTAAGAGCAAATCACGGGAAATAAATACCCGAAAATTGGTAAATTGAACAGGAACCTTCCATAGAAATTTTCCCTATTGAGTTGTATGTACAGTAACTCGGGACTCGGAGACCAGTTGCTTCACAAAATCTTGGGAAAATTCCTCCTAAGTGAATCTGATCTTCCAAAAACGGGGAAACACGAGACCAAAACATGTGGCGGAATCTCCGACCTGTGAGTTATGACCACAGCGTATACCTGACAGCCTTATATATATATATATAGCTTAAAGCATCGCACTTTAATTAATAACCTGCTTCCCATTCTCGAACTTCAGATTGGCACCACTAACTACAGACAACTGTAGTTCAATGTATATGTTAACTGGTTCAGGTCACTACCGACAGTTCAAGTTCATAGCTTTTCAAGATGTAACCAAATACCAGTGCAAACTAACCCATACATCAATTCAAGTTCACTAAAGTTCTTTCCCCAAGAGAAAAATTCAATCTTTTGAGCACCAATATCTTGAACTTGCTCTCAAACCAGGCAACCACCAGAGTGCAGGAAACCTCTTCACACACACACACACACACACAGAGCGCTCAGCTATGGGCACCCAGCGAGAAGTTTCGGACAGGGACCTGAAGGAAGGTGGAGGAGACGGCAACGAGGAAGGTGGCGGTGGCCCAGAGGAAGGCGCCGAGGGCGATGATGTGGGCGCGGTTGTGGCGCACCGCAAGGTAAGCGGCGAGCGGGTAGCAAGAACACTGGACGATCGACCGGAACTGAGTGAGCGAACCCAGCCAAATCGGATCGGCATGCAGGGCGGCGCCGACCTCCTTGTACACACCCGGGAGAAGGGACTCGTCGGCCTTGTCCATGATGTCGGCGAGATTTATCAGGATCAGGGTCAGTGTCTCCGGACTCATGGAGAGGCGGAACTTCTTCATGGTTACGGCAACGGAGGAGTTCGGTCCCCTGCTTTAGTCTTTGGATGTCTGCTTCCTTCCACACTTCGAGGAAGGGAGTTGACGTCACCGGCAATAATTAATGTACCAAAATGCACCCGGTGCATATGGACTGGGGCCGCCCAAGGGTTATTTGAGGATGTCATTGGTTTCCTTTTGGTTGGAAGGGATAAACTCTCTCCCAGTACTTCGGAAGATACATTAACTAACTGTACGCCGGGTGCATCCAGCAACATTGGAGCGGCAATCTTGCGTTGCCGCGGCTGGGAGGAGGGAATTGACTGGTTTAAGAAATTTTTTTAATTTTTTTAGATTGGAGATTTATGAATGAAAAATAGATAAATTTTCTGTAGGGGAAACTTTACATTGTAATAGGTTGGTCTGAGGAATTCAGATGTGAATTGATCATGATCTATCGATTTTCTAGCTATTAAATAGTACCCGAAAGATAAATTTTATTATAAGTTTAGTGTAAATTAGTGATGAGTGAAAAATAAATGATATTTGATCAAAGTAGGATAAATGAGTGCTCATCATTGTGGTTAGAGAGACACGACACTGGGAGAACCGTGCCCATCTACTTCTGTCATTGTGTGGTAATTTTTTCAATGAGAGAATTTGTGTTTTGATTTGAATTATTGATTTTTCTATTTGTTACAGTAATTTTGTAATTATAATTATCGAACATCCATAGTAATCAATTTTATTTGAGTGATTGTCTTTCTTAATGAACTTCGTAGGGAGAACTTATTGATGGATATGTAATAATGTGTAGTACAGAATATATCAGTTTTTACTTTTATATATATATATATAATATCAAAGAAAGGAGATTGATGCAGTAATATTATTATCAATTTACCGAGAGATTATATATATATTTTTTGTATAAACTGCTGTATCCAATTGGACTTTGTCCAGCTGACTAATTCGGATCGTCCCGGGTCGGCCCATTTAAGGAGTTAAGAGATCTTCGCCGCAAATGGGACTCGAACCCGAGTCCTCCCATTAGGATGATGAGTGCCGAACCACTCTACCACACCCACAGTAGGTGAAAAATTGTACATTTAATTATTATCGTGACATTGATTCCCCTATTTTTCACTCTCTTTCTAAACTCATACATCTCGTATACATAAAAAGGTAAAACATAAACATCACCTTATAACTATTGTTTCCCATAGTTATCGGGAAGGAAGTAATTCCCTGGTCAAAATAAAATGAAGGATTAATTACGCCTTCCTTTATATCTTTTTCTAAACTTATATATCTCTTATTTAAAAAAAAGTCAAAATCACCGCTAATTAAGGCCACGATTGTTTCCCTGGTCAAGGAGGTGATGACGTACGTGATGGGGCAACTTGAGCATTGATCATTGAACCAATCATTCGCTTGCTCATCCGCGCGTTGAGAGACGAAAAAAGGGAGCAATTCCTTGGTAGCCAATGAAGGCGATTAATCGTATGTAAAAAAAAAATACTTTAATTTGACAAAATTATTTACACTAATTGCAACAGTTAGTTTTATAATTCTTGATTTATACCACGTAGTATTCCAGGACTAGCCGAAGCGCACTTGAGATTAATTTACGATTAAGCTGGGATCCTTGGAAACTAGTCCAACCTCAACTACTTATTGTTAGCATCATTTTAAGACTAAAAATGATTAATAAAAACATATGAGTATCGCACATAATCCTTGCCACTTGTGATAACCACCAAGCATAGAAAATTATCATGTAAAAAATTTATATATAAGAATTTTCTGTTTACATTATTGATTAAAAAAAAGAGAAAATATAGATATACTAATTGTCCCGAAGATAAGATAAAAAAATCTAAAAAAGGTGGGAGTATAGTTTTTAAAATCGAACTGGGTCAGCCGATTTGATTGGGAACAACCATTCACTTAGTTTGGTTTCCATAATTAAGCCAATCGCATTGTAAATGCGATCAACTCCAATTGAAATGGCAACCGACAAACTAATTGAATTTGTGAAAAAATCGGTTGACTTAAAATTAAAAATATATATTATAATGTACTTATTTTATTTTACTATAGTTATATTTATATTTTATTTTAAACTTGTGGTTAATATGATGACAATATTGTGAATTTTTTGTTATAAATTAGTGTCAAGTTATGGTATTATATCAATTTATTGATGATTAAATATATGATTCAATCAATTAAACTTTCAATCTGACCAATGAACTCATAAATCTATGACCAAAGAGGATGAAGGTGCACCCGACATTCCATGTCAGTTTCCTTAAGCCTTACCATCGAGATGAGGAGCATCCGAAGTGCAACCAAGTGAAGCATGCCCCTCTCACCGTAAGGAAGGAACTCAACAAGGAGGTGGAAGACATACTTAATCACCGAGTGCTGGGTTACAACAAGATGAATAGGAGGACAGAGTACTTGGTCAAGTGTATGGATCTACCCGAGTTAGGGGCGATTTGGGAGGAGGATGTCACAATATGGCAGTACGAAGACCTCATTCGGTGATACAGAGAGTCTCATTCGATGAGGGCATTGAATCCCTTGGGTGGGGGAGGTTTGTTAGACCCTTGAGCTCTAGCCTCGGAAAATGCGTACCACAAGCCGTACCTCGGGGTAGTGGTAGCACATAGCATGCACGCAAGGATGCGCAGGCAGTCATGTGCGAGGTGTTGGGATAAATTGCAGGTCCATGAGCAAGCAAGTATGAAGATGGTCACACAAGTGTGTGCGGAGGCACCAGTGAAGGGGACGATCGATCAAGGCTCGGCAATGTGTCGAGGGATTAGATTGTGGCCATGGAGTGTTATTGTTCACAAGTAGGCGAATGCGCATATGGGTGGTGAGGATGTTCACGAGCAAGGTACGATGCAATGCTCAAGGATGCTCGGTGAACAAGATGTGACCGAGCAACGACACTCTAGGAGTGCGCACTACTCGATAGGCACGGCAGGTGCTAAGGGAATGCTCAATACTTAGCGGCTGGTGAGTTGACTACTTGTGAAGATCGGATAAGTCCTTGACCATGCTCAAGCACCGTTGGATGCAGTAATCCCGATCGGACGGCTGTGATCGTAGGAGGCGATCATGGACGTGGGCCCCGGAGGAGAGTGGATCGAATCAATGATGTTGAGTCAGCGCCAAGTCATCCGTACCTGGTCAAGCAGACAATCGGGGAAAGATTCTCCCAGGATATGGCAAATCAATCTGTTATGGAAACAATCTTGGGGATTGCAGATCAACAGCCGAGATTGAACAAATCGAGATCTGATGGAAATAATCAAGGGATTCAAATATATCAGTTATCATATCGGGTTTGCCAAGCTCCTCTATATAAAGGGGGTCAGTCTCATTCTCAAAGACAATCAAGAATTCTCTTAGGAGAGACACAGAGAGCCAGAGACTTCAAGAGAGTGGAAGTCAAGTCAGAACAAGCAGTCCGGTGTTCTTAAGAGAAGGCATAAGACGGGTGGGGAGTGCAAGCAGTGAGAGATTGTGAGGTATATACTCGTGTGACTGCGTGTAAGTGTTCTGATCTAAGTTGGGTTTTCGTGTACTTGTGATATATGTGAATACAAGTTACATTTTTTCCAATTGTGTTCTTGGATTTCTTTATGTGGCTTTTGTAGTTCTATGATCATTTGGCCTCAACGGTACACGTGATGTGTGTGTGGCTGATCGACATAAGGAGTGTCGACGCCTAGCAGGATGCGGAAAAATTTGTGACCCGCATTGGTCTTGTGATGTTTCCAATTCGATATAATTTTAAAAACTATTGGTGGGTGTAAACATTAATGAGAAAAACAAGGGAAAAAAAAGAATCACTTTGTTGAAAAGACAAATTGATCATTAAAATTTATTTTAAAGTAGTATGAGAATAAAACTAGTTTTGGAATGGAAAAAAATGAGAACAAAATCACAACGTCTTTACTTAAAGTGATAATAATAATAATAATGTATGTCATAAAAATATTAATAAAAATGGTTTATAAAAATCATTCCGTTAATTTAAAAAAAAAAAACAAGAAATCTCATTTTTAAGTAAACCTAACCATTTATACAATATCATATTTAAATGGTTTGTATCAAAAAATCCCAAATTTATACCTGATTTATTTAACATGTATAACTAAAAGTTTAAATATATCTAGATATGTTGATTATACAAGTAATTAATTAATATGTTTAATAATATAATAAAAAAATCTATAAAATATTTATAACATAATCATTATTATTATATTATCATGGTAAAATATAATAAATAAATTTTAATATATTTCATATAATAAATTAAACTAACAATGTACATTTTAAAATAAGTTGAATATGTTAATATTTTTAATAAATATTTAAATATATCTAGTTAGATCGATTTAATCATATTTTACATAGTTACATAAATTTATCATAATTTAAATTCAAACTTGTTTAATCTCATGTAGTAGTGATTAAAATTATCAGCATGAGGAAAGGGAAAGGGGACGCACTGTCTCCCCCTGTTTTCCCCTTCTTAATTTTGGGGGTGGCCAGCTAGGATGGTACATATACACATATATATATATATATATTATGTAATCTACGCTGCCAAGGGTGAATCTTCTTGATTTGGTGTAAAGGTCCCTAATTCACGTATTAATTATTAATCAGGAAGATCATTTATCTAATAATAATCGGAATGATAATAGGACAACTGCCAAAGGGCGATGGGAGAGACAATCTGTAAACGAGGATCCGATTATGTATGTTAGTTTAGTTGCTACCAGCACTTCATACATAATGGTGGAGTTCATTATGTTACCGTAATTGGAGAGTACGGTAAATTTCTTGGCTTGGAAAAGACAGTTACGATCCCACGCTTTACCTTCAAATGATGTAAAGGGAGGCCGTAATGTAATCCAATTCCATGGAATTGGAGCCGATTTCTCTTTCTCGGGCACGTATAACTCATTCATCGCCCACTTCTCCTTCAAATTGGACAATTTGAAATGCCGAAAGATCGTCCTTTTACGTGGCATCGAATGTATTAATACGGCAGAGAATCTTTTTGTTTATGATATTTGTGTGGTTCACGATCCATCACCTCGGCTATTTATTTGGTTTTTCCAAGTTGGAACTCTTCTCTCTTGAAGGTCTGCACATTATTGGCATATGACTGGTAATGCCATTTTCATCTATCCGTGTCTTCTTCTCAATAGAGAATTAGCTTCTTTTTTTTTTTTTATGGAGGGTAAGTTTGCTTTCTCAGAGGGCGTGATTCTACTTGATTTGAGCCGAAAGCGAGGATGAGGACAGTGGCCTGGCTGGCGGAATTGGTTCAGGAAAGAGTACAGTTTCCTATCTATTCAAGTCCCAGAGCATCCCCGTAGTCGATGCCGACATAGTTGCCCGGGTGCATTTCCCGTGACTTTGTAAGTTTGTTCAGTTTTCATGTCGTTTGCTGCAAAGCTCTCTTGGATCTCATTATTGAAACAATTCTCTTTTGTCGACTCGTCACTTCTTGAGCACTTTATAGCATGACTTTGGAAACCTTTTTTTGGCAGTGGGTAATTGTATTTTGAATTTCTGAAGAGCTTTTAGTGGAGAGATATCGTATCCTCATTCCACACGTATTGCATTGATAACCATTCAGCACAGTTTGAATAGGGACCAAGTTGTTCTACCTCTGAAGTTTGGCCCCATTCACTGCACTTGGGGTCTCTTATTTTCTCTATAGTACTACTGCGAGTCCTTTTTTTTTTCCCTTTTTGGGAGTACTTCGACATAAGTGGAGACTGAGTAGCTTTTGCTTGAACCAGTATCTCACTTCACATATGAAAAAGCTCTCTTCCCATAGGATGTATTGAAGAAAGGCACTGGCGGATGGAAGAAGGTTAGTGGCAGCCTTTATAGAGGAGATATTACAAGATGATGGTGAAGTCAATAGGCCAAAACTTGGCCAAGTTGTGTTCTCTGATGCTGCAAAGCGTCAAATTCTCAACAGGTAACGAATCCTTAGAGTATACATATCTTGTAATTTGACTGTTCTACATTCCCCTTCATTATTCTCGCTGATTTTCTGGGTTGAGAAAATAAGCAACAGAAATGAACCATGGGGTTCTGCAGTAGTGATAGAATGTGTGCTGCGGTTGCAGATGATTCATGTATTTTCTAACAAATAATGACAGGGGTCAGCTCTCCTCAAAGTAACTTGTTTGAGAAGCTTCCTTTGCTCAATCTTACACCAAAATTCTCTATTGGATCTCTCAGCTTGGTGACCCAATTCTTATTACTAGAGGATGTTAGGAAATCATACTAAATTTCAATTTCTATCCCTAGAAAGCTAAAGTTTACTTGTTAAATCATGTAACTGGGTCATTGCCTATCTCTTCAGCATTGTTATGGTAACTTATATCTCTCCATCTTGAATTGCTAAAAATTGCTTTGGATAAGTATTACTTCAAAAACTATCTTCAGGTGATGGCATCTAACATAACTTGTGCTCTTGCAGGATGTTGGCTCCTTATATTTCATAAGGCATCCGCAAAGAAATCTTAAATCTCTGGCTCAAGGGATCAAAGATCATAGTTCTCGACATCCCTCTAATATTTGAGGCAAAAATGGATAGGTGCACAAAGCCCATTGTAGTTATCGGGGTCAATCCTGAGACGCAGCTTCAGCAAGTTATTGCGAGGGACAGGTCAACTTAAGAGGATCCTAGAAACAGGATTGGAGCGCAGATGCCATTGGATTTGAAAAGAAGTAAAGCGGACATAGTGATCAACAACGCGGGATCGTTGGAGGACTTGAATGAGAGGTTTAAGGAGGTATTGTTGGAATTGAAGTAGCCTTTGACATGGAAAGAATTTGCGCTTTCTAGGCAAGGTGCGCTGCTGGCATTCTTTTCCATATTTGTTGCAGTGGTCACACTGAAGAAAGCAAGCGATGGTCCGGCCTTGTAGGTGTTGTTTAGTTGAATTTAGGCATGGATAATGAATCCACTGGGCATTCACTTGCAATGTACCATTTCTGGCCTTCTGGTTAAGGCTAAAGTGTTGTTTTTTGATCTTATCGGTCTTGAATAACTTGAAACTTGTTTTGTACTTTAAAGTTTGAATGGAAAAGATGGATGTGGAAGTTGATCGAGCTCTTCATTCTGTGACTTTCCCAATCGGCAATTTACCGCCACTGACCAATAATGATCATCAGGGCAACGGTTGTGATCGCTTGGTCCTCCTTAACACCAAATAATATTCATGTCGTCGGAAGGGATTTTCTTTTAATACTCTATATTCGTGAAATTATTATTGAGTTTCTTTACCTCATGGAAATTGATATCTGTTGTTGACTCACCAAGAGGACTTGAAATGGAACATTATGTTAGGAAGAATAAAGTGCCATGGATTTTCTACTTACAAAATCGAATCTAGGGTCTTCAATCTCAAGTCAAAACTGATCCTAATTAGCAGCAAGTTTCCTTTCCCAATGACTTGTAATTTGAACTCCGAGCCTTTTTAGCAGAGATCAAACAACAGTTAACAGACAAAGATGCATAGGATGTTCCACAGAAGAAGCTTCAGTTGGGGGAATCGGAGGAAGGGCTTCCTCTACCTCTCTCCTGTCAATTACGACACTGTTGTTTTAACTCTTCGAAGCAGACTTTGCCTGTTGTCACTGCGCGGTAGTTGCTTGTTTATCCTTACCAAGGTGGGAAGTCCGTCCCTGTACCGCAGTCCCCTGGTCACTCCTCTTAGCATGCTCGGTGGCTTGATCCGCTATCGGAACATCTTCTTTCAAACCAGGCGCAGCTACAGTACAGCAGATGCCCGAGCTTCCTCAGCAACAACAGCCTCAGCATTAACTATGGCAACCTTGCATCAGCATTCACCCGAGCTTCCTCGGCAGCGTTAACCGTGGCAACCTCTGCACCGGCATCAGCTACAGCAGCTTCCCAGTATACGAACTTTTTGGCTGTATTTTTCAGGTTCAAATGCTCGGACAGTTGCTGATCGACCGATAGTGTCACGTTTTACTGGCGTGAATATAATGCATGAACTCTGCTGACCTGACCCCTGCTACAACATTTTTAAAGTTAAGAAAACTAAAAAAATTAGTTTTTTCTTTAAAAACTGACACTAAAAGAGAGATGTGGCTGAGGGCCTATGGGCCGTCCGGCCATTAACAACAGATTCAAGATTAGCAGAGGCCTGAGGCCAGTGAGGCCCGCCCCCCCCCCCCTGCCGGTGACTAGCCATCCTTCACCTTAGAAAGAAAATTCTTAAATTTAAAGAATTTATATTATTAGAAGGTTTTACTCATGACATCCTTTTATATATTACTGTGACGTTAGTGAACGTTTCGATATACACGTATAACCCCAAAAATTTAAAACAAAAAAACTGTAGCTGCCTCAAGTTGTAAAATGTATTTGGCAAATTTGACTAATGGAGCTGGGCGGGAACCTTAAGGCCAACTATCCAAAGAGTCAAGTGGGACTGCAACCTAAAAAGGTCTGAACCAGCTACCCGGAGACACTTGCACAGTTTCAAGCAACATTTTAAGACCAGTCCACCGTGTAGGTACATGCATTCCTTCGATCAGCTGTCACGGCGGTCCTTGCAGTCAATAATCGACTATAGATTCTACACTAAGTTAGACCGTCCAAGTTTTCCTTTTTCTGTTCGGCGCTGACGGTATCATCTGGAGACTAAAAGGTTTTTTTTCTTTTTGGAACTCTGGAACCGTTTCTTAACTCCTTCCATGTACCTCTGGACCCTGCTAGCCAATAAAGAGAAGCTACTCTCATCTAAAGGTTTAAATGGGATTTGATGGGCATGAACAAAAAGTTCACTAATCGGGACCATTCCGAAGGTTCAATTTTCAAGAGAATCCAATTCCCAGATATGGATTGCAGAGAGAAGGGGGGAGGACAGTGGAAATAGAGCACTGCTGGCTCTGTCTAATGAATCTTGGCGAGGCAGAATTCAAAAGTGAGTTACCGGCCAGGCATTAATTAATTTTTGTGGCCCATTGATAACATTACACAGAGCCTCATCCTCGGCTGAGCTTAACATACATCTAACTCGACTGTCTTCACCTGCGGAGGTCAATCGGAGCCTCATTGACTGGCAGGCCTCGATCGCCATTGGTCATTGAGGCCTTTTGGTTTGGCTGACCTCTCTAATAACTATTGCGGCTGCCTGCAACGCTAGGAGTCCCCCAATGAAGAACGCAGAAACCATGTTTTCACTGCCCTTGTGATGATATTTCCTAGGGGTCCGTGGACCCCCTGCAAGGCCACAGTCCAGCGGATCGAGTCGAGAAACGAGAGAGATCACTGAATTCACTTGATCGGAGGAAGAGATCCTCCTCAAGGGCCACCAACTTCCTTTGGTGTAGAACTTGTTATCTGGAAGTTTTCAGTCGAATGGAGTAAAACTTTGGCCACTTCAATGAGCATTTGTGGGGAGTCTCCTTTTTTTTTTTTTAGCCTAAATAAATGAATTTTCCCTCCGTTTAACTGGAAAAAGATGCAAGAGAGCTGTCCTTTTCCTGTATCGGGCATGCCATTTGGTGAATCATGAGCTTTTCTTGGATAGCGAGAGAACGGACTTTTAAGTGAAAGAAAGTCAGTGATCTGCTCAAGCTCAGCCATGGAATTTAGGAGAAACATGAGGTCATGTTGGTATTAAATTTGAAAAAATTATATAAATTTACACACACATATATATATATTATTGACACGAGTTCATATTTTATTGAGTTTCGGCCCACTTTTAATGGTTTTCTAGATTCGTTCTTGAAACCATATATTATATATGCTAACTATATTTGTTTTAAAATAGTTTAATGCTTTTTTAAAGTAAAATTTTTTAGTACAAATTACATTAATAAAGAAAATTCGTGACCACCAAACGTTTTACTTCATTTTTTTAGTGAATAGACCGGCTCAAACTTTAGTTAGCCCATGTAGATGTTGAGTTTCCCGATTTTGAATCGCGTCCGCGGAGGTAGAAAAAGTTCCTAAGCCCTTAGAAATTTCCACCGGCGAAATATTATTAGCCTTCGCTGACTTTCTGGCAGCTTTTCAATTTGATGCCCTCTTTCGTGCCTTTCACACTGACCCGGCAAAAGACGCAACGGCTTTGTTAATTATCCTCACCATTGATGAATCTCATGTCGCCTCCTATTCGAAGTGCTGAGGAAGAACTAACTATACGGACGACATCCTGCCATACGTAACCCAACCGATCTTCTCGAAGATCTCACTCACTGTATCTTTCCGTTCTACACCCGTCTCCGTCTCCGTCTCCGGGATTCAAGTATTAATACATCTCTCAACGTCCAACAGTAGGCACATTGAGGGTGGGGGTGAAGAAAACACCAGTTCAGCAGCATCCTGGAATGGGCTTCAACAGGAGAAGTTGCAGTGAGCAGTGAGCACCAGGTGGGTGGGTGAGTGAGTGAGTAAGTGCTCTGCCTTGGAGGTGAACGGAGAGCCATCATTGCATGGGGGAGCAGCAGAAGGCTACTCATCGCATTGCCACCGGCCCACCACCAGCATGGGTCCCACTGTCCCCTCCACACCTCGTCCATATCCACATCTCATGATGGCTAAAATAATTTCTATACTCTTGTCTCCCATATAGTTCCAATTGTCCAAAAAAATATATATATATATATATATTTTCAAATAAAATCTTATTTTCGGGTTTCGTGAGTGGGAAATCCTAAAGTTGATAGTTGTTAATGGATGAATATATTCTAATTATGAACTATTCCAATCATATTAGAATTCTGAAGTCAAAATGGTATAAGTGGCACATTTTCCACGGCTAGCCATATCCCCTTCCTCTCCCCCACAGAGAAGCCACGACATCTCCCACGAAATCTCATGCCCCATCATTCAAAAGTTTGCCTTGATTTTTATAACAATGGTTAAAAGGTTGTTCGTGAGATCAAAAGGGCCTTTTCTTTAAACCATAGCCCCATTTTCCTCCGTAAAGCAAGATTCAAATTTTTTCGAATCTCCCTTTGTCTCTCTCATGTGTGATCTCTTTTGTATAATGATTTGGAGATTCAAAATATCACACACACACACACAGATAAAAGTTCAAAGCTCTTGTAGGGTGCCATTGTTGATATTGAAGTACAAAACAACTGATGTGAATTTGAGTCAAATCAGTTCTTTAAATTTTTTGTAATTATGAAATAATCATAATTTTTTATTTACAAGATTAATGAATATCAAATTATTCCCATTGATGCATAATTATTTGTTATTTATACTAAGATCTAATCACCCATTCATCAACCAAAAAGTTACCACCACTTCAAATATCTGATGATGATGGTAGCTCTTTGTGAGGGCAGTAGTGGCCAAGTGGGCAGCTGAAAAGCTAAAGATCTTGTCAGTGTTGTGAGTTCCAAAACATGAACCTTTACCCTCGTGACCAAAATATGTGTACCTCTTAACTTTGCCGGGCCATAGTAAAGTCTCCAAACTTCTATAGTATTATATTATGCAGTCATATATTGTTCACTCACGCAAGAGTATGCAGTTGACCTTATAAGACAACGTAATATATATTACATATTACACAATTGGCATAACTGGTATACACCCTTTTTCCCCAAATATTTTTCCTTGTTAAGAAGATATTCTGACGAACGATTGATGGCCAACCGAATCCAATTCATTAACTATAACATTATGCAGTCAGATGTCTCACTTGATGGAGTAGCTCGCTTATGATGAACTTGCCATTTGAAATCGGGGTCCTATACGCAACCCAGTTGAGTAACACAATTTCTTTATCATGTGTGCGTCTCTTTTTTTTTTTTACCTTGTAAGCCGGCATGCTTCCTTCCCATTAGCACTCACCAGGCTGCACTCAAGTGGAAGATTGATTATGCACCCCGAATTAGATTCGTACCTCACAATCTTCTCCTCAACGTCTGACGTCTATTGCACGTCCATTCCACTCTGGATTTTGCAGTTGGATGTTAGATAAAATTTAGGGAGCAAAGTAAAAGGATACAAAATTGTAGGGTGTAAATTGTGAATTACATTTCGACACAAAAGTGACAATTGGCTCCCCCTTTTCCGTTTCAAAGACAGAGGATCACGTGCTGAGATTTTGTGAAACATTACACGGACCTATCCCACAGCTGTCGGGCTCGCCACTCTTCATTTTTTTCAGTTAGGAATACAGATGACATTAATTTCGAAAGAATATCGTTGCATTAATTTGATGTGCACGAATCGTACGGGATGGGACGAAAATAGGGTACAATTAAGTATTTTATTGTCGAATTTCATGTTTCTACTTGATTAGGGGAGTAACAGTTGGTCAAGAAACATTCAACTTGATGAAAATCATCTATGCAACGAGATGGAATTAGCATTCCCCTTAAAAGAAACAGGGATTTCCCATTCCGTTGATTATCCTACCATGTTAAATTATCAATTAATTTGATGAGGAATAAGGTTTGGTACAATATTATTATTATTACTTAATAATTGAAAGTTTATTTCTTATAATATAATTTTTTGTGTAATTTTATTCTTATTTTATTCGATTCTTTTTTTAAGAAAAAAAACAATTATCTCTCGACACATTCCTATTTTTCTTACACAAAATTCGTTCCTTTCAATCACTTTCCATTCTACTTTTACCAAAACGCAAGCGTACTGAAAACAGAAATGAGAGAGTATTGATGATTTTATTATGCTAAAGATGTCTGGCACCCATTAAATAACTGGTCGAAGTTTTGTTCATGTCAACGGGCTTACGTAAATGATAAACGAGTAAGAAAATTCAGACGATGACCAGCTTGGAACATCCTCGCTTGTGGCTGGGGAGAATCATCGTAGAGAAATTCTATTATATATATATATATATGTATGTATGTCGCAAGCTTTCGAGCATGCACACATGTATATGTATACGCACGATGCCAATGCCCAATTCGTCATCTTTTTGGCTAAAATTTTGACCATCAGCTAGAAAAGGAAAGAAAGAAAGAGATTTAATACAATTGATTTGTTAGCAACCCGAGATTGGTGGGTTCAAGTTAAATTTTTTTACGGTAAAATTATACGTACTATTTTATTTCTCTCTTCTAAGTTCGATTCGATCCTAAATGACAAGCAGGATGCATGGCTTGGGGCAATTGCATTGCCGTGATGTATGACTTGTCTGACTTAAAGGAATATGGGCAATTGCCGGCCCGCTTCGTAGCTGTGGAGTTGCCTGTCTCACTACCTCGTATCCTCTCTATCGATATCAAAAGAATTACAATACATCACAATAGATCTGGACCGATCCAAGGTTGAGTCAAAGTATGGCCGGTAATTAAAATGATAAAAAGCTCCTAATTCAAAATATTTGCATCTATAATATTTGAATTTAAGGTATTATTTAATAATAATTTTTTTAAAAGAAAGGCTAAAGGGGAGGAGCACCGGTCCATGTTGGTCAAACTCCACATAGATATGTATGTATATATTAATAGGAGCCAATGGAATATTGAAGTATGCGAAACTTAGACACATGCAGAGATTTTTAAGAGTCTAAAAATAATGAATGGCGGGCGGCTGCGGATACCCTCCCACTAATCCCGCCACCAATCACTCTCGAAACAAAATAATGATTAAAAAACCACTTATTACCAAAAACATATTTAATATTTTAGGAAAAAATAAAAAAACCTTTGCCTACGTGTCGAATATAAAAATGATACTTTAATCGAAAGGAATAGTGTTGCTTGAGATATGGAGAAGTCGATAGAAACGAGACAATATCCCGAGCCATTCGCGGCGTTGCACCAAACCCAGCCGATTTTTCTGCACGTTTGTTATATTTTTTTATTTATAACTTATAACTGCATTATTTTTGTTATTATTATTAATTTTAAATCAGAAAATATAGGTATGATGAGAGGTAGCAGTCCCACGGGGAACAATGTACGAGGAGGAAGAAACAGGGTACGATGATGAAGTTTAGGTTTTGCTCCACTCTGGCCCTGCTCGTAGTTGAACATTCAGTCATATTGCCGGTCAAAATTAATTGCTAGCAAGTAATTATGTCGATGAAACAATCGTGCCGTGTGAGCAGTGTCTTTTATCATGTAAAAAATATAAGAGAAAGAGAGAGAGCACGATCGCAAAATCAGCTTCATTAATTTTCATAAATTTAAGCTGGAGATTACTTAACAAACTCATGGATCCACCAATCTACCTGTCGTCCTAGGGATTTCCAATAATGTCTCCTATGAAGACCTTCATTTCCATCCTAACTACAATGTTGGGTTGTTGACGGAGCATGACACGCGTCAAGGAAAACACAAACGTTATTCAGACGGCCACACTATACCCATCTCATGCTAGTAGGAGAGGATAGATGCATAGAGATTTAATCATATAATAGATATCATTCTCATTAGACTATCTATTTTAAGTATAAATTAATAACATTCTATTAGATTTATGAATATTATACGATACGGATAAAAAAAAATATACATATAATAATGTAAAGAATAGTGTTGTTAAATTGAAAGGATGATATATAAATTGGGAGAGATTGTATTACCTAATCCATACGTTGGAGAAGGAACATAATAAAGCAATAAAGTGAAGACAATGAATCTATCAGCTGGGTGTGTTATCTGGAAGCTAAAACATCATCCCAAAGAAGGTTATTATTTACACATCATTGATAACAAGCTAAAGAAAAAAAGGATAAGTATTTGTGTATGTATACGTCTCGATGTTAAACGTGATGATGATCATCTAATGAGCCTCATCTTCCCATCATTTCCTCCATCATATACTTCGCAACTTATCCCTTCTTTTACCTCCTTTTCAGTTGTGAAAAATCCTTGAAAAGACCTAATTAATCCGATGAACAGATCCACGATTCAACCATACCTTCACCTCTCGCGCTGGCTTTCCGGGGTCCTTTATCACTGTTTCCGACGTGGCCAAAGTTGCCCTCGATAGGCCTCAGCGTACCTTGATTAGAGCCATTGCTGGAACCCGCTCCATCTCCATGCCAGTCCGGATGAGGATTGTCGTTCTTATCGTTATCGTTATTCTTGTTGTCGCCAGACAATGTCTTGTCAGATGGTTGCAAGTTCGGGAGCCTCGGCTGCAACTGTGGGCTCAATTGCCCATGGCCAAGACCAAATTCCTCCAGCACACGGATTTTTAGATGGGCATTCGGATCACTCCCCTGAATATCACCTGATGATCCGAGGGTTTTTGCCGGGAATATAGATGAACTGGCAGTAGGGTATTTTTGGCCCGGTGCTTGGAAGAGAGACTGGAAATCGAGAACAGGGTTTGGCATGTTCTGGTTAAGAAAACTCGGCGGTGGTCTGAGGAGGCCGAGCTCGGTGTTAGTTATGCTATTACCTGCCGTCGTAGAGGCTACGGCATCAATGATCGATGGAGGGAATGCGGAGGAGGATGAGTTCGATGAGGCTGAGGAAGCAGGAAGGCCAAAGGATGGAAGCACTGGAGAAGGCTGTAGCTTCTGAGCAAATGGCCTCAAGAGGTAGGATGGGGCGCCAGATGCCGAGCCGAATAGATCAAGCCGGCTTCTCTGGAAGGGCGAGGCGGTGAATGGCGGGGCTGGAATCCCTGTGAATTCCTGGACCATGGCTCGAAAGTTGGTCGTATCAGTGGTCAGCACTGTTGTGGGGGCCCTCCTAGAGGCCCGAGATCTCTTCTTCGGGTTCCTTGATAGGGTGTTGCCGGGGGCTCCATTGTTGTTGGTTGTGGTGTTACTGGCTGTCACAGGAGCCTGCTCGTTTGGAGTGGATCCCGAGATAGATCCTAACTGTCTCAGGCCCTCGGGCTCCGAAGGCACAGGAAAACTCGTAGCACCGGCAGCAACGCTTCCCTGGCTTTGCCCTTGGTTGTTGTAGCCGAGGAGAGGCTGCAGCTGCATCGGTACCAGGCCAAACCCGCTGAGGTCGGTGGTACTCTGGTCTGGCCTCGGGCTCTTGTACCAGGCGGCCATGTCGAGGTTCAGGATCGGGCTAGAGACTGCAGCAAGAGAAGCCGATCGGGTTGTGAGAGGGTCGAAGAAGTTGGAGAGCGGGTCGAACATTGACGGAGTCGGGGAGTGGAGGGCGGCCATCTGCGGAGGCTGCGGTTGGTGATGACGCGGCATGGATCCATAACCGAGATGAGATGGATTAGGGTTGCTGTTCAATAAGGCCGATATGGACTCTCCACGAGAGTCGTACTCCTCGTCCCCGCCGCTCGAATACATGCTTCCGCTACTATTACCGGAATCCATAGTAGTACTCAGCTTCAAGACACAGAACGGCTCTCCTTCGCTCCTCTTCCAATCTCTAACTTTTACGGGAGCAGAACATCATCTGACGTAGTCTGAGACTGAGAGAAACGAATGGGACAAGAGAAAAGGCCACGGAAGAGGAAATTCGGAAACGGAATGCATCCTTCGGAAAATGAGCCTTTTTTCTCTAAGTGCCCATATGTCTTTTAATGCTCTCAGGGATCGGAGAGAGAGAGAGAGAGAGAGAGAGAGAGAGAGAGAGAGAGAGGAATTTTTGGAGGATTTTACTTTGTCCCTGAGCAGGTTTGCAGGAAGGAGAAAGAGGAGGAGAATAATTCCCAACTGGGTTATGTTGAAACTGATAGTTGCAGAGACATGAAGCTAAAAATGGCTCTTTGTTTCTGGAGCTTCCATTGTTTTTTTGCCCACAACAGGTTGGGAGAGATTAGGGTTTTCAGAATGCGGAAGAAGAGAGGAGAGATATTTGCCTCTTTCTAAGAGTTCAGGAAGGAGATGCTTTTGCTCACTGTTCCACTCAAAAGATCTCTGGGTGTGCGTGAGAGAGAGAGAGAGAGAGAGAGAGGGAGAGTTGGGAGAGAGATGCTGAAATAAGAAGAAAAGGCAAGTGGCAAAAGGGTCAAGAAAACGGAATTTTGTGGTTTTGATTCAGTGTGAATGGGAGGGAAAAAAAACCATGTAAGAGACATTAAGCAAGCTACTGGGGAGAAATTACACATATTTTTTTCCTTAGTACAACTTGTATAATATCTATAAATTTAATAAGATTCGAAAAGTTTATAGGAGTGAATCATCTATTAAATAATAGAATATTCCAAATAATGGATTTCTTCATTTTTAATGGTCAAATTATATATATTATATGATGGAAAAAGATATTAAATCTTATTATAATAAAAATACATGTATGTACTTAATTTTATGCCAAAGTGAAAATAATATAATGGGTAAAGTAGTTTTTAGATGGGAAAAGGATGTGTTGGAGATATATATATGTATGTATGTATATAATTGTTTTCTAGGCTTAGAATAATGAGGTGGGCTAGCAACCAAATTAGGGAAGATGGGTTTGTTGAATGGTGTATGGAGAAAAGACAACCACCATCACTACCCAATTTACTTTTCAAGAGCCTCAAGAAACATTATAGAAGTTTATAATACAACAGAGAAATTTATACGAGGAAAAAATAGTAAAACACAAAAGAGAAAAAAAATCAATATCATCCTAGTTTTTGAATGTGTCTGATCTTGCGTTTATGTGATGAATCAACAGTAACATGATGCGTACTTAGCATCTGTAGTAATTAGATCAGAAGCAATAGCAAATTGTCCCATCATCTTACCTTCCGTATTATACTTTCACTCTAGTGTATGATTGTATTGACCTCGAGAAATTAATGGTTCCCTATCATCAACTATTATTAATTTTATAATAATGAGTTTATTCTCTTAAAATACATATATAAGTGGTCTTACACATAATTGCACGCTCAATAAAAGAATTGAATTCACAACCTTATGTACTATTAACAGATAACTCACACAATTAATTATAACATATTTAAAATAAACACAACTTAAATGATGAATCATTTTATTGAGGAACAGGTTTTGGACCTCTTCTATTACCGTTTGATATATATGAATATAAAATAGCCTCATGAATTTATAAAAAAGATATGAAAAAAGAGGAATAAAGAGGTATATAAAGTTTTTTTTAATAAAAATCGAATTTATAATTTCTTAATTGTTAGGTCGGTGATTGTGGCACTGCACCAAATCATCTTTCTCCATTAGATAAAATTAAATATTAAAATAAAGAAGAGTGAAATTGGACAGACCCATATGGCATGTCTAGGAGAAATGGGGTGGAGAAAATGCCCACATGGAGTTATTATTAAGTAAGCTCATTCACACAGAGAATCTTTCAGTCTTCTTCTTCATCTGATGAGCCATGCCATTTGGAAAATCATGACATATATGTTTCCCCTGTCATCTCCTGCTTTTTTTCACGGTTCTCCTCCTCACCACTTCCCGTCCACAGCAGCTTTCATCAGTTCCTGATAACAACACGTTATCTACACACATGAATTGTGTACGTATTTTTACGGGGTTTCAGTTTTCTTGAGTTAGAAGATTGAAGGGGAAAAGGTCTAAAACCGTGGATGGGATGATACATAGGTCAGCTCACCAACACTTGTATCCGCTACGACCATCGAAACTAAAGGACAAATTCCTACGCACCCGCACGTTTTACAAGGCATCCATCGGTCGTGTCGTCTGGCTCCTTTTAATCAACCCAAAACCCATTTCATTCGGACATACATTAGGGATGTACATAAGACTGCAAAGGAATGCAAAACAAATAGCAGAGTGCCAAAAATATTCCCTAATTAGGATTGAACGTAAAATTTATTCTCTCTTTTTTAATCAATAGTGACACCAACCGTACGAAATTCCCGGCCCTCAAAATTTTGCCACCGCAGGCCCGAGTTTTCCCCCGCGTGCTCTCCTATCGCATGCACATACATATGAAACCCTAGATGCCGGAAAACTTCAACCCCGCATGCCCATCATCACACCACCACTATTTTTAAGCCGAAACGGAGACATTCACTCAGATTCGATTGGGCAAAGAAGTTTATATTCAAGCTGACACTTTAATTTTCTTATAATATCGTATCTCGTGGATCCTTTTCCATATATCAAATGGGCGTAAGACGCTGTGAAGATTACAAACTTATAGAACCGAGATACGATAGCTAGTTCTTACATTAAATTAACATCGCTGGGTCGGCAATCAAGGATCTAAGCCGCCCCGTATCGAATGGGGAATGCGAACACTTGAGAGAGAGAGAGAGAGAGAGAGAGAGAGAGAGAGAGAGAGAGAGAGAGAGAGAGATAGAGAGAGGGAGGGACAGCTAGACAGACAGGACACGAGCTGTGTTGGTGTCATACAAAAAACGAGATTATGAAATTAATTCATTTTACTAGCTTACACCAGGTATAAATTACGAGTGTACATACACATTAATCTTGGGACGGAAGGAAAACTTCAAAAATATCGATGATAACCAAAGAACTACGAACCCATGATAAAGTATTTTGCACATGTTCTACATACGCTGTGCAAGCACACTCATATTTATACATGGAGAGAGAGAGAGAGAGAGAGAGAGAGAGAGAGAGAGAGAGAGAGAGAGAGAGAGAGAGAGAGGACAAAGTGTCGATCTTGAATACTCTCAAATCAGAGACCTAATTATGCCGTGTTATTACTTTTGAGATTGCTTGCGGCAATAGAATTTGGTGTTTTTTAGGCGCCACCTTCGCCCACTAAGCACCCAAAGATTTTGCCATCAAGACAGTGAGGGTTCCTGATCGACAATCCCGTATTCCCTTGGGCCTCTCACGTGCAAGACAGAAGAACAATCTCATTTATATAGTAAGCGTATATCATGTATCATGTTATATAGGTCGGTCGATATCTAATTATATTAGCATGTATTATTAGAAGTCTTTGATAAAATATCCTTTCATAAAAAAAAATAAAAAGAGATTTTCTTTCTTATGGTGTAACGTAATAACATTATGAAATGAAATAAAGAAGTTCGAATTCAAATATATAAATATATATGTTCTTAAAGTTTTTTTTATGCAAATCGTCTACTATTCATAAATCCACTAAATTTATGACAGATTCACATTTCAACTGGATTTATTTACAAATAAAACTCTTCCGACACAAGTTATTTTCGTTCACAAGATTCAAATATAATACATTATTTAAAAAATATGTATACCAAACCATCCAAACATATTTTTATTGGCTTTTAAAACTTTACCTATCCAATACAAATTTCTTATCCAAGAGTCATAGGGGTGATAATCTTTTACATATATATACATATATGTGGGTACATGTCTAAATATAATAATAATAATAATAATAATCTTTTAGCATATCTTACTATAGAAGGAAGAATGCTTTATCAATTATTATGGATGCTCGTATTAAAGCGAGAATACATTTACACCGAAAAAGGGCTTCGCATATCTCACATGTGGATGTCCCGGCAACAGGAGGAGATAACGTTACGTACCGGAATTAGACTTCGAGGCCATCGAGTATAATGAGAAACGACATAATCAAACGTTCCAATTGGCAATTCCAGCTCACACATATATATATGGATATATATATATATATATTCCCCATATCAGAATTTCTTTTGGAGCCATTGATCATAAGAATATCTTTCTTGTTTGTTGGTTTCTTCTCTGGTTATATTATTCTATGCCATATGACTGCTAGCTAGCTAGCTAGCTAGAGCTAGCTAGATTCCACTGCCATAAAGAAGTATTGAGGGGGATACCAATTGCCGGTGCTAAACATATTTGTTAGCTGTACATCATCACCTCTCCCATGCACGCAATATTTACTCATTTATTTTACTGTACATGAGGCTCCTCGGCAGAACCGGTAAGAGCGAGTGAGAACAAGAAGAAATAACCCAAAATTTACTGAATTTAAGTTGAGTTGAGTAATATAGAGCCGACATACTAGTACATGAGATATGTACTTAATCATCAAAATGACAGTTTAATTTTTAAATTTGTCGGACGCTCTTATCCGAGGACCATGATTTGAAAACCCATGTATTTACATTCTATTTAACACTTAAGTCCTTCCGTTAAATTATTTCAAGGGATACTCTATGTGCCATCTCAGCTAGCATTGATGCGTCATCTGACATGTTGGATTTCCACTGAAGTGGTTTGATGAAAATAATGCACACAAAACACAAATGTTTACATTAAACGGATGAAAATCCAAAATTAAACCCCCGAGTTTATTTCGGGGATCAAGTGCTAATCAACTAGAAAATGTCTAGTTTGAGACTCAAAAATTCGAAATAAACTTCCTTTTGGGCCCGGAAATAAACTTCGCCTGTAATCTTTTTGACTCTAGAAATTCACGATTTTGAAAATATTCATGCCATTACAGAAATCTGAGTTGCCGGGGGCTGTGGTTCGTCCCTCTTGCCGTGGATGAAATCATTGTGTGAAGAAAATAACGACCCATTTGTATACATATTTATTCACGTATATTGCAACTCTCTTTTTTTTTTCAATAAATCCGAAAGATATTTGATACTAACTAATTCAACTTAAATTGGGTTGACATACTAATAAGGGTTAAAAATTTTCAAATATAAATTATGTACATTTATAAGAGTTGAAGCGAAAAAAATATCAAATTATTTTAATTGAATTTACAATACCCAACATGTAATTTCCCTATTTATAAAGGAAGAATTTTATTTAATATTTATAGGATTAATATGTTCCAACTGATTCGAAGTCCAATCATATTACTAATGGATAAAAGTAAATTTCTTATTTTTATCAATAATACCCTAGTGATAAAAATAATGTACCAAATAACCTCCAATAGTCTCAAATGAAGCCAAATTCTTTTTTCTTTTTAAAAAGAGGAAATCTAGATGCTAAAAAAAAAACCTTTCATTTTATGCATAATGCCATTGAAAATGTTGTCGACAGCTCCGTGGGGGAACATTCATTTGAGGAAAACGGGGGAGTGAATGATATGTATATTTATATATTTATAGCAATTACATGAAACATATATTAATAAATCTATACTAATAAGTTGCATTTCTTGATATCATTTGAATAGAATTTCTATAAAATAAAACTTATCAAAATTTTTGAATATTGATTATAAATAGGGAAACAATATATATATATATATAACATAATTATTTAGTGTAACAACTGAGGATAAGTTGACAATATATAATAAGTGAGATTCAAAATTTGAATCCCTTGAGATTTGGTATTTGGGATTTAGTTGCAAGATTCCAAATTATACAATATACCATCCGATAAACTAATCAGTTAATACTATGTTAAACACCATTGATATCAATATATATATATATATATATGAAACATTACTCACCTAACCTTAGAAACTAAATATGAATTTTGTACCGTGCCTGCGTGTTTGATTAGACACCACTCATGAGCTTGCTTTTCCTTTTTCTTTTTTTTTTTTGCGGAAATTTGTTTTTTTCTTCTTTTTGACTTATGAGATAAATTCGTAGCGGCCGTCGAGCAATATTTCCAACGTTCCCACCCAAATTATTTATATATTATAAAATAATTAAATATTTTATATAACAATTATATTATATGATATATTGAATATAATCTTATTATTTTACCCGAATTTCCCTCTAGGATGAGCTGAACATATAAATGATGCTATTTTTTTATCACCGTATAATATCTATAAATTTAATATATTATAATTTATAACGAAATTTTAAGATGGATGACTACTGTGCATCAATTATAACATATAAATTTGTGTAATAATGGTGTCACGTGAAACGTAGGAGGTGTTTGGTGGGAAATAGAATCGGGATTGTATATTAGAGAATTCGGGTTCTATGTCGTGGATCACAATGGTAAGTTGAATAGTGTATCTTAAAAATGAGATGAGATTAGCTAAAACCTTACAATGCAGTTAACGAATTCTTAATCAATTTTACCATTATCTTACTAATTAAACTTATTCGACGTACTGAGATCTTGACATGGTTTTCACTCAGTGCGCCCGGTCGAGTTCACTTAAACTCCATCAATATCATCAACCCGACACCGACTTCGCCCCACGGTCCGTCTCCGATCAAAACCGGATTTCACTCCGTGCTTGTTTGTGCGAACCGCATGTGCTGGAAGCCGTACACGCATCGAGACCCCGCCCCGCAATTGGCTCGTGGCATCTAGAAACTCATAATTATTGATCAGTGTATGTCAGTCAATTCAAGTGCTAATCATGTTTATCGCACACTGATTTCTCCCTTGGAGAAGACCAAACGAAATGTAGGCCTGATGGATGACTCGATTCCAAATGGAAAATTTCCGGATTGTTTGACCCGCACATGGTCGGCATTTCTAAGTGAACCGACGCTTTGATTTTTCCATGCAGCACGATTTTTGGAGAATTCTTGACCCAGGGAAATTTAACTAGGAATATCTCCAACATTTTACTAGAGAAAACGTGCATTACATCAACCTCGTCGGTGGGCATGGGTTGGATGCCCTTTTTTCTTAAATAATTATAAAGTCTCGTATCAATGAAGAAGATATATGATTAAAGATATTGACCTCATAATTAGCCGACGATATTCAAACCTGAATATCGTGACGAAATGGAATTTAGAAAAAAAGAAAAAGAAAAAGAAAAAGGAAAGGAAATGTGTGTCTTGGTCCCAAGGACACGGCCAACATTAGCAGAAGGGCTGGCTTCCCATCTCTCATGGAGCTCTCCCCTTCCATGTCGATAACATTAACATATATACCTAATTAACAACATGCAAGCATTATTGTTGCACCGGAAGTATCATTCTCAAATAGAACTTAAAAGAGATTATATATTTGATTATCTATAGTTGATTTCTTTTATCACTTTATTATTTTTTCTTATATCTCATTCCAAATTTACACAATTCATTTCTAACAAAAAAGAAAAGAAAAGAAAAGACAATAACGATTCGAGGAAAGGGCTCCCGAAAATGAAGTTGTTTGCTGTCGTTGTTGTTGTTGGAGAATTTTCTTACAATTTGGCCGGTTCTGTGGAAGGATGCATCCTGTCCTATGCATACTTAATTTGATTATGATGGACTCTTGACTCCCCGATCGTGCATCTGAATTGGCTCTATCTCAACCACTGCAAGATTTTCTATTAACAGATGAGCTCTCAATTATCCGAGATCCAACTAGATTTGGAATACTGACAGCTTGTGAGTAGGAGCCAGTTTTCTCTTATATATATGCACATGGCTGACTTTCTCCTATCAAGCTCACCTATGAATAAAAAGAATTCATATTATTATAATATATATATATATATTTTTTTGTAACCCTTTAATATGCAGATTTAACTTAAACTCTAATATGAAAAACCCGACGTAGAGAGAGAGACGGAGGGAGAGAGAGCCAACAAGCTAAGGGTACGGCGTCGTCTTGGGTTAACCTTGATAATTCCTCGTTTGGAAGGGTGGCTTTGCAAGGCCTCACGGGTCTTTACGAGTCTTTCTCTTTCGGTCGGCCTGTGCGAAACGCTCGTTAACCCTGAAACACACAAGAACGCTAAAATCAAAGGTGACCCAATTTGGAAAATCCGATATTTAAGCCGACGGACTACACAATATGTGATAAAATAGTAGCGAAAACCATAGAAACCGAGAGGGGTCAAAGAGCATCACAAGTTGGACACAAACCAATGGAAAAAAGCCCGAGAAAGTTTTCCTCTTAATCGGTTAATTAAGGGCACACAGATATCTTTGTTCTTATTATCAAATCCGAATCATTTAGAATTAGTGTTGTTAAAAGTACGGTCCGGGCCAGTTTAAAACGGGCATGGAACCGTTTGACCTTATTACTGTTCGGCCTCTTTGCTTAACAAGCCGGTCCGGTTACAGGTCATGATTCAAGCAAATATGAACTGGCCCGGAACCTTTTATAAACGGGTCAGTTTGACCCGTAAACCGTATATCTTTTAAAATTTTTAAGATATTATTTTAAATGTGTATTTTTTTTATTTTTTTTAAATTTTAAATTAACATAACAAAATATAACTGTTATTTGCATAATTTTTGACAATCCTGGTCGGTCCATATTGGCTTTCAACTTTTCGGGCTAGTTACGATTCTCGACCGGTTTCTAAACAGTTTTGAGCCTATTCAGTAGGGTAACAGTTTGTGTCGATTATGGTTTAATAGGTCCATATTTCTGAACCGGCCCGTAACCTCCCCAACCCAATAATAACGGTTATGTGCTAGGTTAAGAGCAATTTGGGCCGATTCCAGGTTTCGACTGTCCGATTACGGGCCAGCTTGACCCATTTAACATCTCTATTTAGAACTTATTACATTTGTAAATACAATGTCATCGACGTGGACTCGGGCTTGTAAGACCCGATTAAATGTATTGTGGGCTCGGTCCAAAAGCCTTTTATTCTCAGCCCAGGTATTTGTATTTATTACTTCAGTTTTTTTTTCTTTTCTGTAGGATGGAAAAATGGCCATCCATCCCTGAAGTAACTCTCAGCTCTGTTTAATACAACCTACAGCAGATCGATCATTCCAATAGGAGAACTAAAAATGTCTTTTAAATTTTAATTTTTATTATAAAAATTTTCATATCTTTTGCTATTATTTTTTAAGTTTGTGCACTTATCAAAGGTGGTAACCTGAGATAGATGCGTCTCTCAACTCGTATTCAACCAAAGTGCTACATGTCGCAAGGACAGCAACGTTGTCTCCGGTTGAGAGCTGGCAACGCATGCGGTGAACTATGAACCATGATGTAAATGAATGCTTCCCTTGATTTGACCAGAAAGGAACTCCACATTAGCTACTTTACAGACAGGAGGACTGGCGGAAGTTGAGGGATAGCCTGGGAGGGATGTCGGAGGGCTGGGTCCGGCAGGGCTACGACAAGGTGGCTCGGCTCGGCAGAAAGGACACGAAAAGACGCCATTTCCCGGAACTGGAGGGCCATCCCGTCGGCCAAGAGAATGGAGAGGAGACGGCGGAGACGTTCAGGACAGTGGAGGAGAGGAAGAGGAAGCAGAGAGTGCTGAAGGAGTTTCAGATTTACCGGTAGGCGCCCGACAACCCCTATAGGAAGCCCTTCCTCCAGTCTTTCTTCGTTGACCTCTCCGACTGTGGTCCGATGGTGTGGTTTCTTCATTGCCTTCCAGTTCTGCTGTGTCTATGCCGGTGTGCAGGTCTTGGATGTATTGCCGAAGATAAAGGCAGAGGAGGATTCGAGCCTGAGCTATCGGAGATCATGCAGGGAAGGGATTTGTGGGTCGCGTGCTATGAACATTGACGGAACCAATACCGTGGCCTGCCTCAAGCCCGTCGATGCTGACCCTTCCAAGCCGACCACCATAACTCCCCTTCCCCATATATTTGTCATTAAGGACCTAGTCGTCGACCTCACCAACTTCTATCAGCACTACAAGTAAGAGTAAGATAAGATTCAGTATCTTCTTGAAACCCAGAAAGAGAGATTTCAATTTTGTTTGAGTGATTTCAGTGCAAAATCTGATTTGGACATCTCGTTTGAGGGTCAAATGCTATAACAATTACCTTGGTTGATGGTGCTGTCGCAACTGGTTTGAATCAAGGTCCCACATATGTTCCATTTAGTTTTGGGTTGGTGAATTTGATTCGGACCTGTGATGTTGGGTTATGCAGGTCGATCGAGCCATGGCTTAAGACTCGACATCCGCCGGAAGATGGCCGAGAGTACAGGCAAACACCTGAACAGAGGAAGAGGCTCGATGGGCTATATGAGTGGATCCTACGTGCTTGCTGTAGCAGTTCGTGCCCTTCCTACTGGTGGAATCCCGAGGAGTTCCTGCGACTGGCAGCATTGCTACACGCTTACCGGTGGATTTCTGCTAGGTAATTGAGCAATCCCAACGGTTAACGTTATAGATCCATTAGAACTACAGCAGGAAACAGGATGCGCCGAGCTCTTGCTTCCTTTGCAGCCGGGACGAGTTCACGGATGAGAGACTGCAGGCCTTGACTGAAGATCAGAAGAGACTCTACGGGTGCAGAATCATTAGGAACTGCACGAGAACCTGCCCGAAGAGCCTCGATCCATCGGGCGCCATACAGAAGATGAAGACGAGACATTTGCTCCCGGAGCTGGTGGAGAAGCGGGAGAGCCGATAGCTCAACCTATGTAAGTTTCATATGTCGAATGCAGAAACATGTAAGCTTGCAGAGTGTTGCGCAGAAGAAAAGGAGGAGGATGCAGATCCGGCTTCTGTCTTAGCTTTCCTCCCCTGCGTGATTTGAATTTCTGTTGGCATCTACATCTACAAATACTCTAATTGTAAGATGGCTTGGGCTGACCGAACGAATTCATTTCTCTTAGTCACTGTTTTCTTCCTCTTTCATCTCTCTCTCTCTCTCCCTGATCGATCATATAAGATGTGTTTCTGCACTTCGTAATATAGAGTTCACGGCTAGATCGATCCAAAAAGGGTATTTTTAGATGCACCCACAAGTATGGAATCTTTTTATCAGGAGCAACACTGTCAAATTTCGACCTATAAGAATATTCCAACCAAAAGTTATGTACGTGGGCATACTGAAGCTTCCCCACCTCATTCCATCACTTCAGGTCTGAGCGTCATCGATTTGGTGTCTTCACTCGGTTTTTTACAGCCGTATCCTGATGAGAAAGGGTAGACTGTAGAGTCTGCACTGTTTGTATATAACCTTCGACTGTCGGTTTCGGTTTCATTGTTCCATTTAATTTTGCAGAACCTCATGTAGATTTAAGTTGGCTGACAGCACGTTCTGATTTTTCCATCCTATGTAAGCCCGGGATAATTTTCTGCGGCGCGATGGCTCATGTTGTCCGGTAGGACATGAAATTTAGTCTCTCCATGATGAGCGTGTAAAGCTAAACCAAAGGAGCTTTTCCGAAAAATGCAGAGACCCTCGTTTTCCACAGGACTGAGTCAATAGGTTCCACCTCAGGAAAAACGAGAGCACTACTTTGAATGGAAACCAAAGTTCATCTCTCATTTCACTTGTTTTCCAAGAGACAGATCTCTTGGTTGTGTTCTTTTCCTGCAAAAGGTTTTTCCCTTCCTCAGGATCGCTTAAGGAAAACCAGATAACGAATTTATTAAGAGAAAAAGGGAGAACAAAACTGACAAAGGTTCAGATATTGTTTTCCCCCAGGAGGCTGTGCAGTTGACATTCAAAAACATCTCCTGGGGCCTTGGCCCTTTAGCAGTCGCAGTGTCGCCTCTCTGGGCTGCATACGATTGATCCCATGTAGCCGCGAGTGTTTCAAGTGACAGGACGATAACAAATCGAGTCAGACAACATCTGCCTCTTTGTGATGTGCGATCTCAGCAAGGATGGACCCCAAGACGTTGAAGACCATGGGCAATGAGAACTACTAGAATGGGAGATTTGCAGAGGCATTGACTCTCTACGATGCAGCAATCTCCATCGATCCAAACAAAGCTTCATGCAGAAGCAACAAGAGCACAGCATTAACAGCCCCAGGAAGGATTCTTGAGGCAGTTTCCAAGTGCAGGGAGGCCATTTGATTAGAACCTCAATATTAATGAGCTCATAATCGTATTGCAAACTTGTATGTCCGGTAGAATTAATGTACACATGAGGACTCACTCCTGCAACCCACGTCTTGCAAGATGAATATTATCTATGTGCAGTTGCTCCATTTTCCTCTCGAGGTTCTTATTGATTTGTTTGAATGTGGAAAAAGTTCTGCAGTTGTACATTTTCTGTGACGTCTTGAATTGCGCACTTTTTGCCAAACATTTTGCATGGCAAAACCTGGTATATTCCTTTACCTTTTACTGTGATAGTTGGGAAGATGGGAAGCATTGGTGCAAAACTACGAGTTGTTGATTACAGAAACTCCTGAAGATGAAGAGGTAGCCCATGCTTTATCAGAAGCCAAGCAGGAAACTGGGAGGCAGTGGGATGGAGCCTCTACTCCTGCAAACCAGGAAAGAATAAATGTGATTGAAAGTATGATATCAATAGCAAGCTTCATTGCCTATATTCCTTGTACAATTACTCATATGATTGATAATATGAACATCGTTGATCTGTTATTGACAGCAATCTCCGGGACTCACACATGCTGCAGATTATGGAGCAATTGTGCAAGAGATACCCTTCAGTGAACTTCCTCAAGGTTGATTCCCTAGATAAACCAAATATTGCGCTATAGTCGCCATTGTAGATTTTATTATGGACATTATCTATCTTTCAAAAAAAAATTTCTATGGACAGTCTTCGCATAACTCATAGAAATGGCCTAACTTCTGAACTGGCTCCAGTCTCTTCTCTTTCAAGTTGAGGTTGAGGACAATATCCTGATAGTAAAATCTAAGGGGCCGGAGTTCTGCCTAGCTTCATTTTCCACAAGAATGGCATGATGGTCAGAGAAATTCCCAGGAATGGCCCTGAATCGTTAGAGAGCTTGACCAAGACTTAGAAAGATGATAGTGAAGAACGACAAAGCTTTAAAAATAATTTCAAATCCTGCTGCGTAGACCCAAGTAACATAGTCACTATGAAGAGAAGGGAAAGTTGTGAAATGTAGAGGCTGAAAAGGCATGGTAGTACAGCTTTATTTATCTGCCTCAAAGTGCCTACAGAGGTAAGTACAGAGATCAGATCAAATAGGCAAAACTAAGGGAGTTAAAGAAAGGTCTGATAAATTACTGATGTTGATAGATACACATTCGTCTCAAATTCATTTCACAGTAGTTATCACTGACTGATCTGAATATCTTCTTCACTGCATATCTTAAAAGTTCCTTGGCCTTCAAGTAAATCACAGATATCAGGAAGGCAAAACTAGCAAGGAAACATCATAAGGATTACTGCTCCAGTGGAAGCCGATGCATCACTTCTTTCAATCATTTGTTACAGAAACATTTATCAAGCTATCAAAACAGAAAGTTTGTGAAACTGCAGCAAGCTCTCTATTTTACACAGGTTTCTGACAAGAGTTTTTGGTATGATATGATCAGAAGGTTTGACATGAATCATCAACCTATCACCGAGATTCACTAATAATAATCTGATCAATATTGACTTTGGCCAATTACCAATTCTGAAGCACGTCCAGCCAAAAGTATTGATCAAACAATATTCAAAGGCAAAAAACAAAGTGAAATATCTTCCATAGTTTCACCTAAACAATGCTTGCAGAAATCCATGCAGCTGAATCAAGTTAAAGGATCTGATCTGTAATTATCTAGGAAAAAAACAGGAACCAGTTCACCAATACAGAAAATCATACGAACAACAATGAAGAACACAAGCAACATCAACATGGACTTTACCACTTCTCTGATGAATGCTTGCAATTACAGAATCCCCTGAAGGGACAAAGAAGAACAAACAAGTGAAAAAGAAGTCAAATGCTCTTGTTATTGCCAGGAGAATCATTTAACCCACTAATCCTTCTTCAGGGGCATCCTGCTGATCACATCAAGATCCATTTTACAGTTCTCTCTCATGTCTCTCATGGTCATATGGTCGGCTTGCTGCCAAGATCAAGACAAGAGTTCGTGTCATCTCAATTAGGATAAGCAATGGTGGAAAAAGGAACCAACTCATGTCATTATGTGATCATGCACAACAAAAAGTTCACTGGAAGGGTGAAAGGAAAGATCAACCAAGGAGAGAACTGGGTTTTTTTACTCACAAGCTGGTTGCCTTCTTGGGCTAGAATACCCTCCATGTGGAGGAAGAGCGACCTCCACTGGTTAAATAGATTGGATTCCAACTCCGAAGGCTTGCTTGTGCTGTGAGAGACAACGGCCTCAATATCCTTTTCTTTGCCAAATTTCTGGACCAAAACGCTTGCTTCTTTCTGAATCTTCCTCAGGGCTGAAGCATAAATGGAAGCGTTTAAGTGCTCAATCTCAATGTCCATGTGAATGCGAAAAGTCACCTTGATATGACGGTCTAGTAGCTGACAAAAGCTTTCAGCATAACAGTTCGAAAAACTAAATAAAGTGAACTATCAGCATAAGTATATGAATGCAGATGAAATAAAGCATCTAAAGAGTAAATAAATCCACCACCTGATATATATTGAAAGAAATCATGGCCAATATGCACTGAGCTGGTAAACTAGTTTCACCCAAAATGTTCTCCAATAAATTTGCTTTGAAAAGAAAACATCATACCAGTTATTCGACCCTTGATATCCTGGTAATGGAGGTCTGACCAAATATAAGCAGCTGAACAAACGGAACAGAAGTATTTATCATTCCATCTCAAACTGCGGCTTTAACTAGTTAAAATTCAGAAGCATCAAGAATGTCATAGTACCTTTCAAGCAGAAAGAACAGGAGCAGCCGTCAAGAGGGTCATTGCCTTGGCACTTACTATGATTACCAGAATCCTTGAGAAACTTGCACGTTTTCAATTCAAGGGAACCGCCTTTCAAGTTACTAGGCAGCCTCGACCACTCAATGGACCCAAATTTGCTGGATGCTAGTTTCCTGACCCCGAGATCCCTGTCAACATGCCTCAAAGCATGAGAAAAGTAACCTCCTGGAACCAAATCTTCCATCACCTCAGGAGCTACCCTTTCGTCCCGGGACTCCTTATCTCCAGCTTGCACCATATTTTCAGGCATTCCTGTGTCAATGCCCTTAAGACTTTGAGTACGGCCCAACAGGTACGTTCCATTAGCATTCTCTTTTATGTCGGAAATGCTAAGAATTAGATCACTTTGGGCCGTCATGTCCCCGCATATTCTAGAAGAAATATTGATATCCTTCAAGAAAGAAGCAATCTTTTCTTTGTCTTTGCCAACAAGATCCTCCCTAAGCAAGTTCTCAATTCCGGAAGAAATATGTTCTGTGAACTCGGAGTCCCTCTCCTCGGGAATCTTACTCTTACCCTTGGTATGTCGAGATTTTGAGGCGGCATCACCAAGAATCAGGGATAAACCCCTTTTCAGGGCCTGATTCGTCACGTCACCGAGCACATTGCGGCCTTTGGAACTGTAATTGTCCCCAGACATCAGAAAATCCGAGTCTCCGAGCAAGGATCCCAAAAATACAAACCGCCAAAAATATAAAGCAAAGTCTTTTGTTTCAAGATAAATGAGCCACAACCCACAAACCTACAGAATCAAGAACCCACCCGGAGCTCCTGCAATCAAGACACGACAAGCGGGTCCCCAGAAAGCACAAGATTCACAAAAAAAAAAAGGGGGAAGAAAACGATATTTGGCGGGTAGGCTAAAACGGTAAATGACCTTCAATAGAGGGAAGAAGGGGAGATCAGAGGAACTGATTGCGGTTTCCAGAGAGAAAGGAAGAAGGAAAATGTTGGATTTTTGAACTTAGCGGCGAGCAAGTGAGGAGAGAGAGAGAGAGAGAGAGAGAGAGAGGATGAGGATGTCTTGTATTTTCTGATTTTGGGGAAAAGGCGGGAAATGGGCGCCGAGGAAGGAAAGGAATCGAGTGCGGGGAGGAGGCGCAGACACGGTGAGTTTCTGTGAGTGGGACCCGACCATTCGTGTACCGTTGTCATCTTACTAAGCATGTCGATGGCCGATGCCTTAAATCTGCCCAACAGACTTGTCGCATCAAACAAATGTACATTTTAGAATTAATTTTACTTTTACATTTCAGACATATAGGCATGCGCCGATTTCTAAATAAATTTTACATAATTATAAAGAAGCGCACTCATCGAATTTAGCATTGGAAACGCATCAATCTCATGCATCATTATTCAATGGCAGATTGCCTCAAAAATATGCCATTCTTGCATCATTTTTCTTCTAAGCGCGCATCCATCATCTTAGAAGGCTCGTATTTCAAAATAGGTTCAGGTAGCTCAGTTGGCATCTGGCTTAGCCACTGCACCCCCAGTAGTATTGATCACATGCCAGTCCCCAAAGTCAATGCCTCCACTGAGCTTCTAAACAGCCATAAGTGGGTCTTTTAAGCTACTAGATAGCTCATCCGTGACTTAGAAAACCAGACCTGCTGGAGGGTATATTTGACGAGCCTTCAGTCCATCCTCATCAACTGCAGACACACTCGTACGGTGACCATTAGTCAATAGGGAAGATTCATCCCAGATTAGCCTATCAGCTGGAACAACAACATAGATTCCAAACAGCTTATTGGAAAACACTTTGGAAATCCAAAATCCATGAGGGGTTCAAGCTGCTCATGTGGAAGATACTATAGAATGCACTCCCAACCAATGCAGTCAAGCAACCTCGCGTTTCATCAGTATTCTTGCCGTACTATCTATGCTATCAAGAAACTGAGACGTTGGGATATTTACTGCTTTGCTATCCATATACTCAAAATTTTTGGGCAAATCTTTGCTGGCCTCTTAGGGTGGAAGCCCTGCATCATTTGAATACAATAGATTGGGTAAAGCTAATTCTTGGCATAGATAATTCACTAGGCATTCCACCAGAAATCAGACAAGGATTTTCGCTAAAGCTATGATCTCATTTGACTATTTGTGGCAGGTCACGAATGAAGCCCAAATTATAATATCAACTCAACCTAACTCACTTACTGCATTAGGATTGATTCACACATATCAGCTTAGAACTAGCTAGACACTGAAGCAACTACATTTTGCAGGCCTCAATAACAAGAGCAAATCTGCAATTTCGCTGTCGCAATCTAACCTTTAGGGACATGGATGGGTGTCACTTGTACTAGTATCAAAGGTTCGCTGCTCAAAGCTTTGTCCTCCCACAACCCAGTGTTAAATTCAGAAGAAGGAGAAATAATGGCTCCTCTTGTGGCAATACAATGCGCACTATCCATAAACATCAAGCACCTCCTCCTTAGAGGAGACGCCAAGGGCATAGTTGGGACCCTCCTTGAAGCTGGAAACCCTCAGATTGTTAGCATCGAAAACACTATCTCGATGGCTCGAGACCTTCTTGCTCATCTTGACTTATGGTCTATTAAATTTGTAAACTGGGCAAACAATTATATAGCTCACAATGTAGCTAAATGGACAGCATCCCAGCATTTTATGTGAACTATCTCTATCCTCGTACCCCCTGCACAAATATTCCGAAGGGATGAAGTGAAGAAATATGGTGCTTTTTGTACCCTCCCTGGTCTAATTAGTCCATTACATTTCCAATAAGAAAAAAAATGAACTTTACACAACAATTCATAATGTGTTGCAAGCAAAATAAGTAAATCGAATCCTCAAATTTTAGGGGTTCCTATAGAAATCTATTCTAAGTATGTATACGTTGATCTTACCATTGATGAAATTCCTTCTATTCTTTCCTGCCTCTTGTTAAGCTCTTTGTTTTTTTTTTTTTTAAACAGAATCCAATTCAGAAGAAGGAGAAGCACTAGCTGCATGGGTGTCGATACCATGCACTCTAGTCAAGAATACGAAGCACCTCCTCCCTAGAGGAGACTCCAGATATATAATGAGTTGAAGGGGTGGAACCATAAAAGTCAACGCTGAATGCATGATTAGAATAACACACAGACAGCAGTTTAAAGCCCTTAAATGGCAATTGGCATGATCGGGGATTCATTTTTATATTTGTTTAGTTCAAATAACATACCCTTTCAAATGTTAAGGCAGTATTGTGGTACTGTGAAACATTATGTTCGCTGTCACAGTACATTTGTTTGAGCTTCCTCGTCATGAAAGGATGATGCAAATAGTGCCCATCGTGAAACTAGAGTAGTCTCCAGATTGGCAATGTGACATGTAGCTACAACTTTGTTAAGATATATGATCTCATATCGATTAAATGAAAAAAAAATGTTGTGAGCTTATAAGAAGATTGGATATCGCTATTTATAAGCTTGAGCTTTTAAGTGAAAACGGGCTTGATCCCTTATAGGCTCACAACGAATTTAACATGGTATCAGAGCCAGTGGGCTCGCACATCGCCTGACTGGAGTCCAGAAGCCTGGCTCGTGGTCAGTTGATATAAGCCCGAGTACGGAAGAAAATTGCCCGACTTGTGACCAGTTGTCCCCCTCGTCTGAGACCGGAAGAAGAGTACCCAGCTCGTAGACAGTTATTGAGGGTGAGTGTTTAATGGCACATGGCAAAGTAGACCACGTTGCCACGTGATGGTGGGTGTTAAGATATACAATCCCACATCGATTAAATGAAGAAAAATATTGTGGATTTATAAGAAGGTTGGGTACCGCCACTTATTAGCTTGAACTTTAAAGTGAAAATGGTCCCGATCCCTTATGAGTTCACAACAAATTTAACATGATATCAGAGCCAGTGGGCTCGCACATCGCCCAACCCGAGTCCAGAAGCCTGACTCATGGTTAGTTGATATAAGCCCGAGTACGGAAGAAAATTGTCTGACTCGTGATCAGTTGTCCCTCTCGTCTGAGACCGGAAGAAGAATGCCCGGCTTGTAGACAGTTGTTGAGGGCGGGTGTTTAATGGCACGTGGCAAATTGGACCACGTTGCCACGTGAGCGCGGGTGTTGAGATATACTATCCCACATCGATTAAATGAAGAAGACGTTGTGGGCTTATAAGAATATTGGGTACCACAACCTATAAGTTTGAGCTTTTAAGTAGAAACGGGCATGATCCCTTATAGGTTCATAACGAATTTAATAAACTTGAGGTTTCATCTATTTCCATTGTATATTGGATCGATGATCCAGTTGACATTCGTTATGAGTTTTCCGCTTTCCGAACGGACTCCATTTAGCCATGATGAAAGAGCTGCTTTTATTCGACAAAATACAGATTGTTGCCGACCAAAGTTGCAGAACGAGGAAATCAGCACTTACTATGATGACAATCAAGGGGCTTAACCAACAGCTAGAGAACTAGAACAGCAGAAGTGGTCATCCTACCTTTTTTGTGTAAACATCAGGAGCAATGGTATTGATCTTTATGCCTCAGAGTCGAGCTGATAAAAAGCACGTAGTTCTATGCACCCGTCAAGCGGCTTGTCCTGGAAGAACCCCATGGAGTTGGCACTGTGGTGGTTAGAGACTACACCATTGTATCGAGTGAGGATCAGGGAAGCTCTGCTACGACCAGGATCGGGTGATTTGCATCCTTCCAGAGGGCTACTGACCAAACGGACGGTGCAAAGCTCGTCATGGTGGTCCTCGTCAACCTCCATTTTCCATTTGCCATCGGGGCCGGTCACAGCTTCTCCAGTGTACACCACCTGCATATCCATGTTGTCCTGGCACTCTAGCATCACCCTAGCACCTGAGACAAGAAGAAGCTCCTGAGTTTAATACTCTGTGGCAAAATTCTCAATTCAATGGAAAAGACGTCTCTTTTTGAAGGGCTAGAATGATCAAATCATCCCGGTACCTTCGACCGGCTCGATACTGCTTTGAACCCTTAAATAAACACAAGGACATGGAATCAAATCACTACATGGCACGAATACGCCTGACATGGGAATTCCGTTTCCTCTTAGGAATTTACCTGTTCTATCGTTTATATCATACGGACAACGCAGTGAGGAGAGAAAAGAACAAACATACCCTCGATGTAAGTGGAGAGAGGGGTCTCGAAACCAAAGCGGCATGTGTCGCAGTAGACCCTGCCGTCAAGCCAGAAGGGGTGACCTGCACTGACTATTGCTGGTAGCACGCAGAGTGCCACTAGCATCAAGAACCTGGCCATGGCCTTGTTAGATCTAGCCAAAAGCAGAAAAGAATTAGAGGCTCGATGCTGAGATCTTAAACATAAATAGTGGGGTTGAAATGCCAAGTGGAATTCAGATTGGAAGAATTGAGGGAGAATAGTGAATTGTGCGTAGCTGGTTGTCACATGCACAGGTAGAGACAGGATGATGCGTTTCTTGCGGGCATTTCTTTCGATGCTCATTAAATGGGGGAAGGGTCGGACCCATTTGGCCACTCCCCTCAATTGCGGACGAATCCAACATGCCGCCATTCCTTAAGGTTTAGGCTCCATCCCCATAAGTTGAAAATTTCGACCAGGGAACCCAATGAGGTTGTTTTGCTCCCACGGCAATCTGCTAGGAGGCACTTCCATTACAATAAGTGTCACTGTATTAAACTCATTTTCTGCCATACTCAAAGTCTTATTTTCTTCTTAAATCTGCACCCGATGGTTATTTTCTCAGCCTCAAGAGCACAGTGATTTTCTTAAGCAAGACCAATCCCTGAAAGACTACCGAGAGTCTAATAAATTTGATTGTAGTTTTACTAGGGGAATGAAAAGGGATCGAGCATGTAAATTCACACGATCATGGCAAAAGATTTGTTCAAAGAGATTGCTTCTAAGCGGTCTCTCGAGGTCCACATTGCATATACAAATTAGATCATCGAGGCTGACACGAATATCGTGACTGAGATCTACAATAGCTTGTATGCAATGTATTCTTGGGATCATGTGCTTCATACTGAGGAGACTCACCGACATTTAAGTATAAGAAAGTAGATTTAATATTCGGTGATCATATTGAATATTGCCAGAAAGTGCGAAGACTTTAATCGCACCCTCTCCCTCGGAAAGTCAAAGATCTAAGTGACCATGTGCCGCATGCGTGTTCTAGTTTAAGGCCTCGATCCGAGCGAGTCAGCGTTGTAGATCACAACTCTGGAAGAAAGTTCCTTGGAATGCAAACAACTCGGCCGAAGGAAACACCGGAGAAGCACCGGCAGTATTCTGGTTTGCATAGTATACGCATTTGACCGTATCGATCGACAGGGTGCAGACGAGCCTTCGATGGCGGATGTGGAGGAGGACACTGCAACAATGAATACCTTTGCTGTGGCCTTACGAATGCTCCTCGCGACTAGTTGGAGTAACCATGCTACTGTACTGATGAAGTGATCGATCGGCCACAAACTGAAATGGGTTACCAAGCACTTGCCTGATATGCCGAAATTTGTGACAAATTGAGAGGATAGGCTTGAGATCGACGACGGGTCACCGAACCCCACTTTCTGGAGATCTTTGTGGAAATGGAACTTATTTGACATATCTTCATGTCCCATTCCTCCACCGGTTGATCAATACCCATGATGATTCACGATAACAGCCCGATGGAGAAGATCGCCTCTTTAACGAATATGCTTCTTTTTTTCATTTCCTTTAAGGTCCGTATTGTTCGAATGAATGGAATCGGAATATGAATGGTCATTCCGCTCTCCATTCTATTTTTTACCTTTAATTGCGTAAAATGGAATCGAATTTCCTGCCATTGAACTAAAAAATTATAATTTATTTGTATACTTTACCTATTTTATCCTTATATTTATTTTTTTAAAAAATAGAAATTTATAAAAATCAATTCTTATAATTTTAAAAATATTAGAAAATAATTTTATAAAAATAACATATTGAAAATAAAATAAAATTTTAAAATATCTATAAATTTATAAAGTTTTTATAAATTAAAAAAAAAAGAATTTCTAAATTTCTAAAAATTCAACAAAAAGTTTATAGAAATTTTTAAATAATTGAAATTTTAAATTAAAAATCATAGGAAAATTTGAAATTATAATTTAAATTATATACAATTTAAAAAATTAAGGAAAAAAGAAAATAGATACCGTAAATATTACAAATATTTTAAAACAAAAGTTTTAGTGAATTATAGATTAACGTATAATAGGTAAAATAATTTTTAAATCAAAATTATTCCATCGGTATTAAGGATGGCACAAAATACAAGAATGGTAATAATAATTCATTCTCATTCTATCCTATTCCATTCTTAATACCATTCTAATTCCATTCCTACGTACCGAACGGGGAAAGACTAAGAGGATTTGCAATGGGCATTTAGAATACTAGTAGCCTCAGAATAAATGTAAAGGAATTAGTAACTACTATATATTTAATATTTTCTACACTTAAATTATATATATTTCAAAATTACTTATTCAGCATAAAAAAATAATATTGAAATCTATTGCATCTGCCTGTAATTTGGCTATTTCGGGACTCGGGAGTCAAATTTTGAGGCCCAAAATCTACCTAGGTAGGTTAGGTTCCAAATCAGACATCGACGGGCTATGTATTTTTATAAGAACTCCCATGTAATCGTCATTCCTTTGATCTAAGTTAATACTATTAAGTGAATTCTTTAAAAAAAAAAGAAAATTCAGCACGCAGTTAATGGATCATGACAATTTGATTTTCTGTAGTATCTAATTCTAGTTTTGAACAATTCTCAAATAATTTTTAAAACTAGATTAGACTGAAAATTGGTGTAAGTATGAGTTCATGGATAGGACCATAAGTTGAATAATATATTTAATAAGTGATATTAATAATATAATATTATTAATAAATTTATATAATATCATAATTTAAATATAATTTATATTAATATAATTATTATATTAAAAAAATTTCACATAAAATATAAATATAATAAAATAGATATATTATAAATATATTTTTTTTAATTTTAAGTTGACCGGCTTTCTTATCGGTTCAATTGGGATTTATCGGTCAGATCGGGAACTGGCTAGTTCAAGTGGAGTTGACCTCATTGAAAGTGTAATTAGGTGAGGAGACTGTTCTCAGTCAATTAGATCGAATTAGCTGGTCCGGTCCGATCCGATTTTGAAAAACTATGGCCCTCACCGTAGAAGAAGAGCCAGATTAAAGGATTTTGGAATATGTGCGAATTTATATCACTAACATGTTAATTATTTTTGGGCCGATATGACTCGAATACTCGAATATAAAGTTAAGTGAAAATTTTAAGTGCTATCATGAAGGGTTACGTGCTCCCACCCTGCGAGACACGTTATGGCCGGTTTGTCAGTAAAGTTTGAGTACAAAAGGGGAAGACCGACCAATGCAGGGAGGGGAACGGAAAAGCTGTCACATAGATAATGGAGATTTAAATTTAAAAAAAAAAGATAGAATGAATCCTACTCAAGAATTCGATAAAGAGAATCATGAGACTTAGTTTTTGGTTGGAATGGTTTGTGCCGAAGTTCTAGATTTACCAATTTTCTTAGACAAGGGCGAAAATCTTCAGGTATGATTATCGGACACTTCCTCTTTTTTTTTTTTGAAAATTTAATATTCAAAATTTATAAATAAATAAAAATTATATTAAAAAATGATCTCTTAATAAATGGTAAACCAAGATTAAAATTAACTCCAAACTAGATTAATGATTTATCAAACTCTTAAATTCCAAAGTCAAAACCTTTAAATATCCCAGCAACAAAATGGTAATAATTATTTATATAGAAGAAAGGGGCAAATTCAAGGGCGAGTCCACCGACCCTAGCCCCATCACGTCGTGCAATTATTTCGGTCTTTGTTTGCACAGAGCATGAAGAAAAGCTAAGAGAGGGGATTCGATTGACCCACGAAAAGAGAGAGTCTACGTCTCAAAGCGTTGATCAAATTACTTCACTCCAGCTCTTTTCTTACCATGTGAAACTAGATGAATGGTACTGGCAGCAGTTCATTAACGTGGACCTACAACAGGTAGTTAACGATTATGAATGAGCTGAGCTGAGCCCGAGCAAGAAACGCTCTCGAGATTCGAGGACATGAAATTTCTAATTTCTACAGGAGCACCATGTCATGTTACAGATTGCAAGCAGTTATTAGGTGGGAGTGAACATCATAGATCCAAGTTCAATTGACCCAAGTAAATAAGGTGGGGGTCCCGATGAAAAGTTGAAGGAGCTTCTCAACATTTCACCTCTTCTTGGTAATTTTGGAGGTAGAAATCATCCTTGGGATGCATTTGCCTTTTGCAGTTGACTTTTCTCTCTTCCCCTCAATCACTGCCTCTTCTGTCTCAACCAGTGAGCTCCTGACAAGTGGAAGAGTAAATCAGAAAAGTCGAAACCCAGTGGCAATAAATTCAGAATAGAAAGCACATCTTTTTCCCTGGGACAGAGAGTAAGCATTGAAGATAGACCACTGGTAACAAAGGTCAATGTCCTCCAATGCGTGAGCATTATTGTGATCTTTCGCAATCACTCAACTACTGACCATTAATTGAGGATATGCCCGTTAGTGGATGTATAAAAAAAAAATACCATAATTATGTTACAATTAAGATTCAAATCTACTAAGCAGGTAGAGTTGTATTATCTGGTGCACCAACCTTTCCCTTTCCTCGTTGTAAGAGTTGGATTTCTTCAGCACCGGCTCGGTTGCGGCTCGGTCATGGTCATCTCTGACCGCCTCGATGATGCTCCCACTGAAGTATTCCTTCTCCTGTGACTGCAAGTTCCCGAACCTAGGATTCTCGGACATGTAAACAATCATAGCCGCCTCGTCCTCCATGGGCACCGCCTTCGCCGCACCCTTGCACAAGGCTCCCTTGTGCAAATCACTGCTGTGATCATTGTTGCCGTCGCTCTTCGGCACGGTTTTGGCCATGGCCCCACAAGAGATCAATTGGAGCAGGACTGAGTTCCTTCCAAGAGCAAACCTTGCAGCAGAATAAAACTCAAACTCAATCTTGACACAACTGAATGAACTTGACATCCTTAATTGATGAGCTAATATGACTTTGCAGACCCACCTAGGAACAGCTTGGCGGTCGATCCATTCATTATCTGAGAAACGTCTCGATGAGTCTGCACTACGTGGCACTGGCTTTTGATCCGAGATCAACGTAGAAGAAGTTGTGCTAGACGGAGGAGATAATGATGGGGGCTCACGACATAGCTTCTTCTGGGTCTCGGGCCCATGTTCGGGTTCAGGTTCATCGAGCTCATCGGTCGATACACCTCTTGAGCACCGGGAGTGAGGTGTGGTGGAGCTTGTGTAGCTCGTCTTCTCTTCGTCTTCGTACTCCTCTTGCCCTTCGTACTCATGCTCTATGTCCCTGTGGCTAAGCTTGTTATGGAGTGTTATAGCTTTATCTCGGCAGACAAAATTCCCAACACGTATAAATACCTCGGCGTAACAAACTACAGAATGGAGATAGAAACCTATAAGCATCACATTTCTACTGCCAAAGGCTACAAATTAAATTTGATCTCAATTAATGCAAAATGACTTAATCATATGGTTAAGCATTTCCTTTCCCATAGACAAGATGTCGATTTCAAAACTCTAACTTGAACCGGATTAATTGATACCCAGTCGTGTTCTAGACACCCAATGGTGCATACCGGAAAGAATCAACTCTTCCCCCAAAATTTGACTCCAAAAATACTTACTGGCAGGAGTAGCCAGTCACTTCCATATGCCCACCAGAAGCCCTTGCTGATTTCTTTGAAACTTGATCTGCTTCCGGATTATTGATCAACCTGTTGCTTATATTTAGCTGTTGAAGTCTCTCTGCATGTAACGAAGAAACTGAAGCATATTATTAGCTATCCCATAATTACAAATATGCAAGGTAAAACCAGTAAAATATATATAATATTTTACAACTTCCGTAAAGTCAGCCATTAAAATCTATGCCAGGCTAGACATATTCTCGGTCGATAATAGAAAATCTGGGTTCAACTTCGATTGGGCAATTACCGGTTCCCCACTCACCGGAGCAACTATCGACGATTTCTGACCCTTTGAGAACGTACTCGGCTCCGTCGGCCGGAAGTATGACGTCATTCTCCGACAGGTCGTTCCAGACATACCCATTCTTGTAGCTCCTACATATGCGTACGCGTATTACAGACAACATTATACAGAAGGTCCATAACTGAATTGTGATTATTGCGATGGTTAATTAAGGTTCATGGAAGAGGACCTCTTGCAAGACCAAGAGTACATTGAGGGCATACCCTTCCCCCTAAGGGACGTCAACCTGTCCATTACATCTGCACACACAGAATAAAGCACGTGCAATAAATCAAGAACATCAACTCCTGGACGAAAAAAAACATATATATATATATATATATGCAAGAATGTATAATATACGGTATTCTGCGTATAGCAAGTACCTCTCAGACGAAGAGGGAGACTGGGGAGATGAGCGACCTCCATGAAATGAGGATGCTCCAGCTGACCATTTCGAGTTAGGTAGTAGACGACTGTGGCTCTCTTCATCATCTTCGGCATCGCGACCGCCGCCGCCGCCGCCATTGTCGGTGGCCTCTTCTTTCCATTGTCTCTGGCTCCGTCTCCTCCTCCTGATCTTAACTGGTGATGGTCGTGGTCATGGCGAAGAGTACTTCTGGAGCAGCTGCTCGTCATCTTCGTGTCCTCCATAGTTTGCCCGGCCCCTACCAGTCTTAATCCTCAGCTAGCTCCCTTGTTCCATTTTACTATTGCGCTGCTTCTCCTGAGGAGGGTTTGTAGCTTCTAACTCTCTGGCACCAGCGAATAGCCCTTTATATATAAATTAGAAAAATCCCTTTTTTAGTGAATATTCTTTCTCCTATTTTTTTTCTCAAAATTTTTAAATAAATTATTTTATGTTTAAAATTTTATTAAATTATAACTTCATATAAATTTATGAGAATTAATTTATTAAAATATAAAATTCTTCAAATATAATATTATATTTAAGTAAAATAAATATTAAATTATTTTAATTAATAAAATTTTAATATATATTCGGTCGGATTTTGAATTGCAAAAGTTATCACAGACAAAGTTTCTTGAGAAAGAATTTACATTAGTTTGTACTTAAATTAGACAATCCCTATCTCAAGTGTCGACGAATTTCGCAAAGAGATCCTAAGAGAAAAAGGTGGAGACTAAGGAGATCCTAAGATTGACAAATTCTACAGAGCCACTGTGCATTGGTCCCCTTTGCCTGGAGGCATTGATTACAATCTGATCTGTTCTTCGTCTCGTAGGGGGCATCCTCTATGGTACAATCCAACCGAGGATTCCATCTTCATTCGAAGAATGGCGTGAAGTAAATTGAAATTTCGTGTCGGCTTTCACTTCCGAAATTTGGCATTTTAGTTTTTAGTTTTATATTTATATATATTATTATACTATTTATAATGAATATATAAAAATTCTCTACTTAAATCGATAGATGGGTGCTCCTCCAAAAAAAAAAAAATTCATTTTATCACTTTTATTAAATATACGTAATCTTATTACTTTGCATCTTCATGATTACGGCAAGAATGGTCATGTTTTTAATGGTGTATACGGGGTGTTATATGCCCTTAGATGTTAGGGGATCAATTAATTCGATAGTCAATTAGGTTATTATTTTTAACAATTATCTTAAGTTAGATATTTTTTTCGATCTCAAACTTAATAATAAGTGAAATTAAATATTTTTATTATTTCAAATTTTAATGAGATATGAATTTATAGGATGATCTAGTGATGGACTAATATTTAATGTAAAATTTTAAATTGATAATATAATATTGTAATTATTTCTTATATATTTTAATGTTCAATTATTATATAGGAAAACGTCAATTCATTTTAAGAATCTTTTGTTTAAAATTTTTTAACCATTACGTCATATGTATATATGGAAGTGAAAAGTCAAATTAAAAAACTATATGGAGAGATAGAGTCTTACATAAGAGACTTGATTTAAAAAAATAATATATATATATATATATATATACATACATAAAAGGCATGACCTTTATAGCTGCCGTGAATGCTTAAACGTCTTGAATAACTTAACTACAGGTCTGGCATTTTTTTTCTTTCTCAATCTTCAGATTTACCAAATCAATAATCAATTGAGTATTTTTCTTAAAAATATATCAAAATTAAGTATTATCTGTGAATTTCTCTTAGATTAAATATAAATTTACCTTTTATTCTTAAAAATTCACCAGAAAATTTTAGGTATAATAATACTAACTCATGCAATAGCATCGTGGACCGTCGTCACAAGGACCGTTGGATTTGACCATTAATAGTCCTCTCCTAGTGCTATGCATGGATCCCATGGCATCATCATCTATTAATTCATTCTAGGCAAAAAAAAAAAAAGAAGAGCATTCAATGAACACGACGAACAATCCAGCACAGAGCTGCGAGAGAAGCCATGTCCATGCAAACTCTGAATAAACCTAGCGAGTCTATACTTCGTGCATCGCCATGACTATGAGCTGTATATGTTATGCATCGATCGGTGAGAGAGAGAGAGAGAGAGAGAGAGAGACAGCAGACTGCGAGTGGCAGTTTAGGGTTTGAACAGAGAGGACAGAGAGGGGATGGGGGCAGACGCAATTAAAGCGGAGAGCTGTCCCATTTTGTCGGCCATGGACGTGACTAATGAAAGATGTCTTACCACCCCCTCACTCACTCTCTCTCTCTCTCTCTCTCTCTCTCTCTCTCTCTCTCTCAGTGTCAATGGAGGGCTGTTTCTAACCCTTTGTAGAAACACACTGCCCCTAATTTATCCCTGACCTTTTGCTTACACGAGAAAAGGGAGTACGATGCATTCAGACTTTTTTTTTTCTAGGGTAAATAATTTGTTTGATGACGAGGGAATTTGTGAAAATTTTTAGATGTGTTATGAGTTTTTTATATGAGGATAAAATGATGTTTTAAGGTTCAACTGACCACTAGATTTATGAATAAAGATTGCAATTCTGATAAAGCAACCCATTAAACTTCAACTTATAACCTTACGAGCCACCGAGGTGTTGCAGGGCATTCACGAATTGCCAGTGCAATTTGGTGGACCGGCATCTGCTCTACTGCTTCCTTGCACTCTCTTGTGGAGGCCCACTTGTTGAATTTGCATGGTCCGTGCAAGCGGTCATTCAAACTTTGCCCTTGAATTGGCTGACATAGCCCTTTTTGTGTCTTAGATTCTTTGTCCCGCGTATGAGATATGGGACGCTACGGATGATCGATTCCACCTTATGTTAATGGGAAAATTTGTGGGTGGCGAAGGAGAAAACACTTTCGGACGCATAAATTTCCCTCCTCATACTTCTACTTATAGTGTTTTTCTCATAGATAGTAGATTGGTTCTCTAGAAGAAGTCCATGTCTAGCTAAGCACAAACCATCACTAATTAAGCATAAGCATGAAGAGAGGGAGCTCACGCTTGGACGCGTTCATCTTCCTCATCATTTCCTCCAAAACCGCCCGATGAAATTATCAACCCTGGACGGATTCTCGGTCGCGTCGACGACGTACGACAAAGACGTCCCACACGAGGCCACTGATCGTCCTATTAGGGCAAAAGCTAAATGGGTCGGTCTTGAAGCTCAGCCCCGATGGAAGCATACGTGTGGAAGATTGAATCAATCAATCAATCAACGCAGGAGATGAAGGAGAGGTGAGAGAGCAGGAAGTTCATGGGCACCCAATGGGAGAGATACGGCACGATTTACTGCAATTACAAGGAATAAAACCGTCAATCTAGACTTAGTCGATGGCCGTTTTCGTGTTGTCAGCCATTCTATCAGAAAACATCCAATAGGGTCAACGTCAAATGAAAATAGAGAATTCATATTCGTTCTTGCAAAAATAAATCAGTTTCCGGTGGAGTTAGGAAATTCCGCATGTTTGGTTATTTACCCTTCTTCTTTTTTTATCTACTTAATGCCCAATATTTCAATTTCCAAATAATTTCTTTTTCCTAGAAAATGAACCTGGTACATAGATGTCAATACGAGCCTGTCGTTACTTACGGGACGTAAATTCACCCAACCCAACTACTGTAGTGAAGAACGAAAATGTCACGCAACGACCCGAATCATGGAATGCTGTAATGTTTGGGAGTCCCTATGCACGTTAGAAATTTTTGAGCTTCCGGCATTATTTTGTTTTCGGGAATGGAATTGCAAAATTTTAGGAATTATTAGAATTAATAAATCATCGTTAAGGGTAATTTGTTTTTTTTAAACTTATATTCAAGGAAAACCAAATAAATAGAAAAAGAAGGAAAATAAAGGGCAAAATTTCAAACTCAATGTTTTTTTTTTAAATTTACATCTTCGTTCTTTTACTATTTTAAATTAATAAAATAATGGATGGCTGTCAGCCTGTGAGTGAGCCCCTCGATCCGCCTCCACCACCTCAACTCCATTTATTTTTCTAATAAACATTTTAAATTTATCTAATAATAAAAAAGATCAGATAAATGATTGAAAACACACTTTCTCTTATGGAAATTTTATGATTGGATGATTGAATTTTCAGCAAAATTGTTTTTGGGAAAAAGTTGGATTAGTCCCTAATTTTTCGCACTGGATTTATCTTTGGTCTACTCGATACTCTCTCTTTTTTGGGATCAAATATAATCCTCAATCTTATAGATATTGTTGAGATTTAATCTTTTTTTAAAAAATTAAATAAAAAAAGAAAAAGAAGAAGGAAGGGTTGCTCAATTTCGATCACCGCCGCCTCCAGTGAGGTCTCAAGCAAGGCCGTTGATGGCATCAGCGACCGCCAACAAACCCCACCGGAGTGGTGTTTGTGGTGGCATCCGGAGCCAGGCCTCCACACGGTTCTCCCTGTCACCCCTCCATTCTTTCCTGCAAGGTGGTGGCTGGACTAGGCTTGCCCTTGCGGACTTCTGGACGGTAACTGCTGGTGCAGTCAATCACATGTCGTCGAAGGCGATGGTGGCTGAAGTCCTCCTCCTCTCCCCTCTCATTTCGTTGGAGTATCCTTCTGAATCTGGCGGGGTTCTTCTGTCGAAAAAACCATTTGCAAGTTACCTAGGCACTGGTTTAAAATTTTCCTTAACGATTCAGAAATTTATCTATGATCAATAAGTTAATGCGAGCAGACTTGCAGAGTCAGGACTCATGACAGCCAGTCATATTCATCAAGAAAAATCTTAGCATTACAGTACAAAAATCTTACTCTAACAGACAGTGAACGATGTAGTATTCTGACGAAATGGTGTCCTTTTGCCTGTGAGGAAAAAAAAAAAAAATCTACGACCCACCTTCGAAGGCCGACCAACGTCAGATTCGCTCCTGTAGATGAAATAGTGTGACGTCATCCCTCAATAAAACAAGCCGCGATTGGGACCCCCTGGTCCTGTCTCTCCTAGTGGACTGAATACTCAAATTTCGTCCCCCCCTCCCGGGTATAATTTCATGGGCTTGGAAGGCCCAGGACCAAGAATGCACATAGGCCCAGAACTAAATTTATTGGGCCGTCAATGTGTTTAACTTAACATGCTATTTTTTCTCGTCCCTTTTTTTGGTTATTCATTAAAAAAAGAAAAAGAAAAAGAAAAAGAAAATGTCTGCTGCGTGATCGACAGACTGGGTGGGAGTCCTCGAATTCTCCGCAAGCTACTCATACATACATGGCTCCTTCACCGCCCAAACCCTTCTTCCGGGAGTGGCAGTAGAGTTTTATCAGACTGTCATCATGGCGGCCTCTACTTCGAGATCCATCTTCGTTCCTCAGTCTCTCAACCAGTCGAAAGGGTCGTCCCGTCTACGCTCTCCCCTCCCTCCATCCCTCCCCCTGTGTCGTCGTCCTCCCTCGTTCAAATCGCGCAGTTCTTCCGATCTTAGGATCAGATGCTCCTCCAATGGCGGCGGAGAAAGTGCGGAGATCCCGATTGAAAAGAGTAAGCTCCGAGCTGAGCTCTCACCTCGGTTAAAGAGCGCCTCGTAGAGGTCATTGGAGTGCACACTTTGTCTCAAAGATGCTAATTTGGTCTCGGGGAGAAAATCTGCTACGCGTTGCCTACATTTCACGTTATCCGCGTAATTAATCTGTCACGATTAATGGAGTTCGAAAATTTAACCTGTCAGTGTACTATTTACTCAGTGATTCCGTGGTTGTTCGTAGCAGGAAATGAAATGGTAGAGTGATGAGCAGTGGAGTTAGGGGGGTGGGGGATCTTAGAGTAGTTCTATCAGAACTTCTGGGGTCACAGTTGCTTGGTGATTGCAGGAATTTCTAATTAATATCCCTATGACCTGTGACTCTGCTCAGTATGATTAGTATGTCTTACTAAGCTGCTCGCTGGTATCCGTTTTTCACAGTGTAATATCCTGGTGCGAGTGTTTGTTTATCTGTATTTGTTTTATCATGATGAGGAGGTAAAGACAGTAAAAATGGAGGACTCATCTCAATCATTTTCTGCAGAGTATCCAGCTTTCCCTACAGTTATGGATATCAACCAGATACGTGAAATTTTGCCACACAGGTAAGTAATTTAGATGTGTGATAATATGAGCAATGTTCTTTTGTCTGATGGGTTTGATTGTGCCTGCGGTATTGTTATTGTAGGTTTCCATTTCTCCTAGTTGACAGGGTGATTGAGTACAACCCTGGCGTCTCTGCGGTTGCCATTAAGAATGTCACTATTAATGACAACTTTTTTCCTGGTCATTTCCCGGAGAGGCCCATTATGCCGGGTGTTCTCATGGTTGAGGTGAGGAAAATTATTTGGAGAGCTCTTGATCCATCACTGCCTGCCTTTCACTTTCTTTGCATCAGAGGGATTTTCTTTTCTTAGGAGTTTGCCAGAGTGATTGAATCTAAGTTCAGATAATACGGTGCATACATTCTGTCAGTTATTCCCATTATCCGTGATTTCTTAATCATAATAACTATGGTGGCATTATCTTTACTGCAATGGTCACTTGGGTCTAGAGATTTCCTATCACATGATGATTTATTTGAATTAAGTTCATTGAATTTAGCTAAATGAATTTCCTCTGTTGTATTCTGTGAGAGTGAGAAATATAAGTATGTCATGGTACATGTATGGGGTGACTTCCCTGTTCTAATCATGAATGTCTAATGCTTTGAAGGCTTATTAAAATGTTCAACCATAGATAAGCATAAGCTCTGATGCATGTCCTGGGCACGGCCTAGATAATCTTGTGATCAGGTTAGGCTTTTCTTAAATCTATGATCGTATGGGCTTGTAGGAGACTTGAAGTTTCTCTGGATTGGTCTGTCCCCAAGTGTCAAAAAACTTGGATAGCTGCTGTTTGCACAGTATAAACGAGTAGATTCCACTCTGTTGACATTTGGAAACTTTAAAGAGGAGAAATTTCTGGAAGGTTGATTTTAATGGTGTGTCAAACTATTATCTTGATGGTGGGTACAAATTCAAGCTATGAAGCCTAGAACATCCCAGTAAATATAAGAGAGAGGGAAGAAGCATATGAGAAAGCCAGAAGGGTGAAAAGTACCATTCTGAGGTAAAATGAGTTATAGGATACCTTTAGATGTGTTAGTGCTATCAAAAGAATCTGTATCGCACTTTGATAATGCAAAACTAAAATGGAGATGAAGAAGAAAGGAGGCAAAAAAGAACACATGATACAGATGATCCTCATTCATCTCATCTGGAGTTTGTATAGGTTGGTCACCAGGCATGCAAAGGCTTCCTCAGGCTAGAAGGAGATTGGCTCTTGAGAGCAAAGGGTACTTGACCGAATGACCTCCCTGTTGAAGTAGGACAAAAGTGAGCCATGTTGGTTTGATGGTGCCAAGTGGAAGGACCATCCCTAAAAGGGATAAAGTTATCTTCAATCACTAACATCTTAATAGGTTTAAAGAAGGCAATGACTAGCAAGTAATGCCAATTATGAAACAAAAATACATGTTACCATACTGGGAAGACAGCTTATTGAAACTTTAAATGATGAAATTTCTAAAATATTTTACTTCTTAACACTTCTCTTTGGTAGATTTTTCTGGAGTCTGACCGATGTTCCCTCATGTAATTCCTGAGTGAAATTTAAAGCATGGGTTTTTGACTCCAAAGGGCTACATATTAGGTGCAAACCAGCAAAGCCCCATATTGATGCTTTGAGCCATGCTATGCTGTATTCCCATGCTAGTGATAGTGGCAGAAAATCTGTCTGAAGCATGTCTTCAAGGCCCTTGTTATGGTGTGCAAAATAAAAAATTTGGAGATACAAGTCTGGTAGAGTCTGTAGACTGGTCATCTCCTTGCATAGGATCATACCTGTTTCATGGAAATTCACTAAATCCTTAAGTTTTCTTAAATTTTTTTTCTGGAACCTTTGTCTCATAAATTTAAGCTGTTTTAACTGGTAGTGATGAGAAAAGCTTTCTCATTCCAGGCAATGGCTCAAGTAGGTGGGATAGTTATGCTGCAGCCTGAAGTGGGAGGTTCTCGGGAAAACTTTTTCTTTGCAGGTATTGACAAGGTCAGGTTCAGGAAGCCTGTGATTGCAGGTGATACATTGGTTATGAGAATGAACCTCGTGAAGCTACAGAAGCGGTTTGGAATTGCAAAGATGGAAGGTAAGGCGTATGTTGGTGGAGAGGTAGTTTGTGAAGGTGAATTCTTGATGGCCATGGGAAGCGATTGATCTGCTGGTACCTTGTGAGTTGTTACCGTATCCATGAACCTCCCTTTAAAAGGAAAAAAAATGCTCAAGTTAGATGAGACCTTGTGCTTTGGCTGAATAGCAGTTGTCAGATTGAGCTAACGGATTTTTTTCTTAAATAAATGGCTGTTTAGACATATTCATAATTTCAATGATCCTTTACCTTATTACATCTTATGTCAAGTCATAAAATTTCTGGAACATATGAAAGATGACGTGCGAGTTGTTCATACTAAATATCTACTACATGGGAGCATTCTTTGCTAGACAAGACTAGTCGGTGATGAAAGAGTTGGGGCTGTGTGGGACTCTGTATTTGTGTTGGGGGCTTTGCCTTGGTGTCATCAAGAGTAACACTTCTTGATGTCACGAGAGTCTCGGGATTCGTAAATTAATGGCCATTCTTGTTCAAAACCCTTACCTTACTAGCTATCCTCCAACCTCTGTATAGAATGTTGACATTTCTTCGTTCTTAGGAGCAATAATAGGAGATCAAACGTAACCTGTAGGGTATTGCAATTTAAGCAGCTGCGGATGCCTATGAGCGGCATAAATTGTCCATGGCCTCTAGCCTTATCAGAGAACTGCCAGCTAGATCCTGTAGTCTGGTCCATCGTAAAAAAACCCAGTAGCCCGACCAATCCTGTCATCGACGTCACTGTACCCTTGGTGGTCAGATGCGCAAGCACGCATCGAGTGGCTGTCCACACAGCCACAATGGCCATGCGGGCGTGTGCTGTGCATCAAGCTTACTATGATTCACTTCCGGTTTCGGGAGTATGATGTGGCGGAAGGCAATTGGCATTCCGATTTTATTTATATATATATATATTTATTTCGCAGGCCAATGAAAGATCTGGGGAGTGCACATTACGCTTTTTTGATATCTGCCCATCTTTCTTCCTATTATGGAGTGGAGGATGGAATCAAATAGCGGTAGTGAGGGGGACGCCCTCTTTTATGAACCCATCATAGACCCTTTTGTCCATGTTGGGCCTAGAACTTGGTAGGGGACATCAATTATTATTATACACTCAACACGCACACATTCTCACTATTAAGACAGCAGATAAATGACCATTTAGTCTGAAATTGAGGAACCTTGAGGTTAAATCTTATCGTCGAGTTATTTGTGCCCTTTTCATTCCTCCGTCTCTCTAGCCCTTGCAAGCTTTCTTCAAAAGCGAGAAAAATCACCAATTAAATAGAGGAGGCGACGCTTCGGCCTTGCGGCCATACACGTCTACCCTTTGGAGCCAACAGTTTCCTCTTGGTTTTTTCATAGTGCAATTGCTCAAATGCACGATGGCCTGCCCATTGCATCGGTAAATCGATCACCGTTGCTTGACAAGTCCTCCCGGTCGATTCACTCATGTGGTCTTCCCTTACCTTCAGACTTGTTCTGGTTTGAGAAAGGAGGCACCGGCCGAGCCCCCACACCACCACCACCACCACCACCCCCGCCGAAAATTAAAAAAAAAAAAAAAGGTGTTCGAATTGCTGACACGTGAATGTTGTGACGCAAAACGGGCGATTTGCCCCAGCGGGTATGCGGATGATGAAGGGACTCGGAAAGTCCGGGGATCAGGGAGACCCCAGGAACGAGAAAAGGTGCATCGTTCGTCAGCAGAGCAGAGTGACGGGACATAAATCAGAATTGCGGCCTCACGGGATCGGATGTGATGCAGGCACCATCTTCTTCCCCCACGCTCTGTGTGGAGTTAAATCAAGCTTTTCTTGCGAGCGCTGTGACATGCTTTTTCAGCATGGATATAGGCATCTAACTAGCTATTGAGATTAAAATATTATGATATAATTTTTTTATTTATAACATTTGAATTCGATATATTATTTAAGAGGAAGAGATATTGAACCATCTTAATATGGTGTCACGGCTCGGACAATAACTTTTGCATCTTCTCATAAGATATCCCCCATAACTTGGCCATATGCCGTCACATTCCACTGCTCCCCTGAACGGAAGAAAAGGATAATGCAATTCCACTGGTCATTCGTCCTCTTCCATTGCACCTTTGCATAAAGTAAGTCTCTTTCATTTTTTCGCCCCATGATAAGGCACCTAAATAATAATCAGCACTCGAGTCGGATCAGCACACCAAAATATAAACTTCTCATGTTATTAATTTATCTCAATTCATATGATTCGAACTCGACAACCCCTTCAAGAGAAGGAGACGTCGAACCGACTCGTGCAGATTGAACGCATTATCTTTCGAGTTTATGAGGGCATGTAAAGTAAGGTAGTGGGGAGTTCGATTTTCCAAAAGGTGGAGGTGGACATTTATGAACACTCCTGACATGGGGGGCTCGACGGCAAGAAAGTTGAAAGAGGGAGAGAAAAAGTTTGAGCTCTTCATGAATTCCCAGCCAATGCGACAATCCAGGGACTCCAATTAAGGCAGTCATTAGAAAAGTTGATCGAGCGGTGGGTGAACTAAAGCATAACTAAATGGGTCGGAGAGGATTCCGGGCACCCGGATTTTACGTTTACCCGGACGGCATATCGAATTCCCATTCCCCATTTGACTTGACCCGGGCATCGGGCGAGGCTTGCCATGTGACCTTCCAGTGAACGAACAGAAAGGGAGGAGAACCTGGTCATGAGATTGAAACAGCAAGCGCTGGTCACAAGAATCGCTGTCATGGAGAACAACTCCCGGAAAGCAAAAGATTTGGTTCTGTATGTCATTTTATTTTATATCAAAATAAATCCATAGGTTTATCGCTGTCATCGAGTCCACATGCATGTGAGCTTTACCTAAATCCATAGGTTTTGGGGTGTTTATTAGATCATATTATTATAAAAAAGAGTAGACTCTTATTATACTTTTTACGTGTTTATCGTGCGATTGAATTATATATATATATATATGTTTTTTCCCTAGGTATACCGCCTGGAAATGGGAAATATGTCACGATCCTTAGGGCGGCGGGTCCCATGTCGGTGACGCAAGCGAATGCTTTGATGGGTTATTTTATTTGTTTAGGAATCTTTTAATAATAAAACCCACAAGAATCGTTGAAAATTACATTTTTGTGTCATCAAATTTGGTCCTCTGCCCAACTGAGGAGCCATCGACCTGAGACGAGACGCGGCCGGGCCCCTGCGACCGACACGAAAGGTCACGCCTAAAGCGACCCATCTCACGCCTACAGCGGGTTGATCCCCCTCAGCTAATTCGATTCGATTTCCAGGTCCCGAAATGCTCGAGTCTCGAGCTACCCCCGGGGATGAAAGGTACGATCATGGTCCGGTGTACAGTCGACGATTTTACGCCGAGAACCGTACGCTACGTCAGTTTTAGTACTGATGCGTGTGTATAATTAGGGAGGCTTTTGATATCCATGTCGAGAGAGCTGAAAGACAACAGGGTAGGGAATCTTCTTCAACTGATACTTACTGAAATTCTGTCTCCCTTCATGGTTTTAGTACGTTGTTTGACGAAATTTACCCATGCATGTTGAGAGCATCACTGCACGTCCGAAAACTAGGGAGAAAATGATAAGAGCCTAAGGTTGTCCGATAACATAATCTATTAGTTTTTGTATATTACCTCAATCCTTTATAAATTCAGTCGAAATCTAACACATGGTGTCATAGCAAGATAGTGAGTGGGCTCAAGCATTTTCTCGTTCATGTATGGAACACGTGACGGTCAGTACACCTAAGTTTGAAAGAAAGAAAAAAAATTAATTTGTGATTAGTTATCGTCTTTATGTAAAAAGGCTAAAAAATAATATTTAACTAGTAGGTAATATTAGATCAAACTGTTATATGAAGATGACCGTTGAAAATAAAAATATATTTATAATTAGTTATCGTCTTCATCAAAAGATGAAAAAAGTTATTTGACTGGTAGGTAATGTTGAATCAAACTGTTATACAAGAGTGAGTGTTGAAAATAAAAATTAATTTATAATTAGTTATCGCCTTTATCAAAAGGCGGGAAAAGACTATTCGATTAGCAGATAATGTTAAATCAAACCAGTGTTGAAAATAAAAATTAATTTATGATTATTTATTATTTTCATCAAAAGACGGAAAAGGACTATTCGACTAGTAGGTAATATTGAATCAAATTGTTATATGAAAAGGGTGAGTGTTGAAAATAAGATCTAGATTAAAAAAAAAGAAACCTAAGCACAAAAACCTAAGAGTGTAGGAGTAATTCGCACATGATAAACAAAGTATCAGCATGGCCAATGGATGCCCTAAGAGCTGGGGAAAAAGGCATTATTTTAAGGGAGAAAAACGAGAACACTCCAAGAGGGGAAAAAAACAGAAAAAAAAAAAAAGAAAAGTGAAATGACTTTTGTTGGCTCCCAGTCACCATTTGCACTGTCTGTCTTCAGATTCTTCCGACCACCTTGATTCATGTCTCCCTTCTCTTTTTATACCGTGCAATAGTATGTTTTCGGATTAATAATTATTAAGATATAAATTGATTTTTATTACAACTTTTTTATTTGTATTTTATTATCATATTCTTTTATCGACTTTTAGGTTCATGCGGCTCTTTAATTTTTTAAAAAAAAAGCCATTTCTTTTTACCCACTTTTCCTTTTTCTTTTTCGCCAAATCAATTGTCGAGAACATGCAAGTGTTCAATTCATCTGCGAGAATCCTTGTGGGGTTTTAGGAAGCGTGCGCAGGGTGTCAGGATGTGGACGTTAAAGGTAGAAAAATTTACTGAATATTATATAAATTAAATCCTATCGAAATTATTCATATTTTATTAAAGTTATTTCAAGTTTATTTTTCATGAATTCTTATATTGAGTTTTCGTCTCCCATTGTCTGAATGCTCTGGATACGCAATTGATCTTCTCGGATATGAGAAAACCATAAACTGTCGTATAATCTTTATTAAATTATCCCATTTAATATCTTTTAAACTTGTCTTTTTACTCTTAATTTTTTTGTTTCCAGGATTCACCCTTCGGATCCTCGGATTCGCATCAGATTCTAACTCAGATGAATCGGACCGTCGAATCTTAATAAAGAGATCCATAACAGATTCGTAGGATCCACATAATATATATATATATATATATGCCTTTGCCCTTTTTTTTTTACAGCCGAGGAGTGCCCATAATGAAAGGTTGAAAAAAAGTTCACTAGTTTTCTGCAGCATCAATTGTCCGTCATCAATTGAGTATCCGATTCAAAAGTTATTATCTCTCTCCCTCTCTCTTTACCCCTACAAGCAGTACTGTTTATTGCATGTTAAAAAGTAGTAGGCACGGCTCAAGAGCAGTGTAAATCCTATATACTTATTATTTTTTATATTTAATTTATATATATTTTAAATAATTTTTTAATTATATATATTTAATTTATAATATACTTAAATTATAATTTTAATAACTTATTAATGTGGTAAGATGGACAACGGCAGAAAAGTTCCTAACTTGGCATGCAACACAAGCAGCTATTACTATCACATTATACGTCAATAAATTATTAAAATTATTATTATTATTATATATTATATAACTACAGCTGGAATAGTTAATTTTAAATGTATATAATTTGACCACAAAATAAGAAGTCAAACAAAAGGAAGAAGTGAAAAGACAACGACTTTCTTATTCAAAAATACCAACTATTGCAGTAAAACTCCATTAACCACACAGGGAGAATGAGAATCCCCCGATAAAGAATCATGATGAAAAATAAGGGCAGCTTTGAAAATTATAAATAAAATATAAAGACTACTGTATTTGATAAAATATGATATTAATTTTAGAATTCGATAAGTATACTTAAAATGATTGATTAATTAATTGCAACGCAAGTATTTCATGTGCTTTAAATCTTAAAGTTTAGTAATCGTATCAGAAGATTTTTGCTCGTGTAATCATATGTTACCATGAGCCTTATAATTAACTCTGTCAACTGATAATATATAATTATAATAATTTTTTGGATGAAATACTTGTGTCGCAAATGATTACATTGAAGATTTCTCCTTTTTGTAAGAAGGAAATAATAAAGAAAAAATATGATATATAAGAAATTATCAGTTCATTACATATCTAAGTAATTGAGCTCAAAATAGGCTTCAGAAATATTTCGTAAGATTCGCGGGCAGTCCTAATATTTTCATAATAAGATTATTTATTTATTTATTTATTATAGATTAGTAATATAAATGGGGCCCCAAAGCAATGGCCCTGATTCGCTCTCTTCCACCATTTATCTTCACTCCTCTTTCCTTCCTTCCTTCCTCCTCCTCCTCCCCTCCTCTCTATCTCTCTCTGCGCTCAGAAGTCGGATTTTGGGTCTAATTCTTCAGTAAGCAGAAGCAAGAAACTAATCGAACATCAGTCATGTTGCTCGGGAAGCGCCCTCGCCCTCCGATGAGGAGGACGGCGAGCATGACTGGGATGACCTTCGACAGGGTGCCCCAGGAACCATCCGACGACGGCCCACCGAACGACGCAGGGGCGGCTACTCCGGCGGAACATGCAGCAGCATCTCCTCGTGATCATCCGGACTTCATCTCAGCTACACCGATGAACAGAAACAGTATAGATGATGATGGATCGTACAGCTACGACTCCCGCAACTACGTAGCCGCCACCGCAGCCATGGCCTCGCCGGGGAGGAACCCTCACGGGACGGCGGAACACATGGAGATGGCTCAGTTCTTGCGAATCTGCTGGCTCTGTCGCCGCAGCTTGGTCCCCGGCCGAGACATATACATGTACAGGTAAATACATATGTACATCTGATAACTCACACGAATCGCCAGTACATAATGACAATCGAGGCTCATGAAAGGCGATTCGAGCAAGTCTTTCCTGCTAACAAGGAAGTGTCATCGATCGGATCACTTAGACCGTTAAATAATGATAAATTATAAATCATCTTACAGTCGGATATATCGATATGAAAAGTAACATCAACGTGAGCATTCTTGAGTTAGATATTCTGTTCGAGAATCATTGTTCATATTCTCGATGTACACATACATACATATATATGTGTATATGGATAATATGTGTTGCAGTAACTGATGGGCAGGGGGGACACAGCATTTTGTAGTCTGGAGTGCAGGGAGCAGCAGATGAAGAAGGACGAGAGGAAGGAGAAGCGCGCTTGATCTGCTGTTGCTTCAGCTTCCAACTGAGAAGTGAGAGACCTCAAAATAGCTTCCGGAATAAAAAGCTTCATCTAGGATGGATGGATCGGTGTAATTTACGACTAGGTCGATGTAGTTAGATGTATCCTCCGCACAAGCATCGAACTGACGGACATATCTACTCTCGCTGCTGCTGTGCTCGAGCACGTTTCTTTCTCAGGCACCAGACGATGGAAGCCCATCCCCAAGTGCGTCGATTTTCGGATGCTTCTGTAGTAGCGACGATATGTGTCGGCACGGCGAGCCCGGGTTTGGTTCTACTTAAGTGTATGTACTGTATGGAATCGATCGGTTGACTGATGAAGCCTTCAAAGAGGCGTAGTTTTGTGAAAAAGGCAACCAGCTGTGTAATGCATATTATTGGCGTCTGATTGGAATGCCCTTTGTCGCCTTGTATGATCAGTAGTAGGAGCTGGAAATGAATCAATGGCAAGAAAATTATGGTTTATTTTCTATTAATGCTTTCTAAATTGGAGTTCCTGAATTGATGAAAATGTATGTACAGACCAGATGCTTTGGTAGGGATGCTGATGGTGCCAGGCCTACTCTACACAATCATGCTCCAAATCTTGCGGGAAAAAAAAAACAAAATCTACTCTTCCTCAACAAAAAACAACAAACTGTCATTTTCCCCCGAATACGAGAGGAGGCCAATGTTTCCAAAAAGCCAAGGAAGAAGGAAATGCAAAAATAAGGATAATATCACTATTAGATTGGTTATTAATAAATAATAGATCAAATTTATTTTTAATTAAAAATTTAAATTGATAGGTATTAGTGGATAATACCCTTGTAATCCCATAAGCTTTTTCTTAATTTTTTGATGTATAATCATATTCTTTACCGTGACTACACAAAAACCAATTTCTCAAAATTCTTTCCACAAATAATTCTTCGTAGTCGTACTATTTTGAAATATACCTGGAATCCGAGGATAAAAAAACATGAGCAATGAAGAAAAAAACCTTTTTTTTGGTTAATTGTTATATGGGTAGTATGATGGTGGACCCCGATTGATATAAAATTAAAAAGTAAGGCGATGGCTAATGTTAAAAAAATGGATGGAGACCCAACTACTCTCAATTGAACAAGTCAAGACCATAGTTGATAAAAAAACATATTAAAAATGTAATTATCTTTATTTTTTGATTGAAAAAGAGACTCACAAATACATAAGTAAATTATAGCAAATAATACGGACGACAAATCTTAATTTATAATGATCAAATTTATGATTTATTCATCTGATATCAATGAGGAGATCAACATTAAAGCTCCTCCTCTCCACCCCCCTCTCTCTCCTTGTCGAACTACATGTTCACGGTTAATTAAGTGGTCATTTGAGGGAACCCCGTCATCACCATTGATTTTTAATTTTCTTTTCTTCCGAGACTCGGAAAACGACATTTGCAAGACCCAAAAACGCTGTGGTCCCTCCACTAGCTTGCAATTTCAATGGGTTTACGTCTTCCACCTCTCGTTGACGCCATTGAATCCCCCACGAACCCTAATTTATTAGATCCTCTGCGCAACTTTGAAGAACATTTCGAATGGGAGCACACCGAGGCGGCCGAATAACATACACATACCCGTGCCTGTACAGATGAATTGTTTTCGAGTTTTGTGTTGCACCTGAAGAGTAGATAACTATACATCAATTGTTGCTTATATACTTGCAAGGACACGATCGACGTAAGATGTAGAGCTCTTGCGTGGAAGAATCCTGCCCACGGTCATGGACAAGGAATAAAACAAAGATCGGGAGGGCAATGGCGTCCCTGGAGCCAATAATTGGGAAAGAAAACGAAGCAGTAGCGGGGGCAGCACCGTCCCTTCCCTCCCTCGCAGTTCATGACATTTCATGGTGCCGAGCTACTCTGCAGTGGTTTGGAATCTTACTCTGCGCCTCATCTATCTGTAAGTGGCGGTCAGTATCAGATTTGCGAGCTTTGACAATTCTTCACTCTCCCATTCTCTTCTGTTACACGGTCAGCTAACCCATGTAACATGGGGCCAAACAGCATAGTTTACCGTACATTGTAGAATTTTTTTCAGATTTATAAGATCGATGGTCACACATAATTCAAAAGATTAAGTTAATAGGAAATTATATTCAATTTGTTATATTTTAGAATTTTTAATCTTTTTTTCAATGCAAAATTTCATTCCTAAACAAAGATTTTGACTTCCTTATGTACTTCAGAATCCACATTGAAGAGAAGTAGGGCAGTCGGTATAGTTGTGAGGGGATTCATCTACTCCGAGCCGTTCGAGTCGGCGTCACTCATCCCCCACTTGATTGATCTCATAAATATAATGTATATATTTTCCGGTTCTTTCTCTTCTTACATGGTGAAAGCTCACCCATGAAAAAGAAAATTACAAAAAGAGAGTCCAACTGATTTAAAATATTTGTGTCAGACGAAGGCAGCCCGGAAACTGTGGCACCGCCACCATCCTTGTGGGCATAATCAATAAATATGGAAAGTGATTTTATTTTTGGGCGTCTTCCTCTGATCGGTAATGGTATGTGTCTTTGGGACCCCCCCGACATTAAATCGAATGGACCACAACATACATTTCAAGGATGTTCTTTTTTTTTTTAATTTCCTGTTACGATTGGGTCGGCTAGTTGCAACTTTGGACCCGTGTCCAAACGAGAATCAAACTCAACAAGCAACACACGGTAGATCGAGAGAGTAGGGAAGACAAAATCATGGATCCAATATATGTGGTTTCAGACGACTGTGGTCCATAATGCACGGGCTAAATAGGCTTAACTGGTGATCTCCTTATCTTGTGTGAAGCACAAGAGAAAATCAACCTCTTACATGGCACCATTCTTTGATCCCACACAGGTGTTTTGTAGAGAGATCCAAGTGTGTATCTTATATATTTGGATACTATATAAACTGAAAATATATTGATTACAAAGAATCCCACCCAACAAAGAAATAGTAGATATCCTAAAATATTTAGAATATTTTTTTCCCGATGGAGTACCATGTGCTGATGAAGAATATCATGGCACTACCTATGCTTATTAGCTTCTAGCTTCTGATGCCATGGTGTTGATGAATATTGTCATTGCGTTGTGTATGCTCAATAGCTTCTAACCTTTGGTGCCACGGCCGCTGGATACAAATGTCGTTATACTTAATAATATCAATTTCATTCTACCCTTTAATGCCACAACATTCCAAAGGGAGTGTCACGACACCTTGTACAAGATTGTTCCATTCAACTTGAACTTAATATATAAGCATGCGTGGTTTTTCTCCTCAAGTCATTGTGCCGATAACTTAACAAATATGAACCACACCTCAACATTTTTACCTACATTGTTGAGATGTGGCTCACATTTGTCGAGTTATCGACCCAAGGAATGACTAAGCGATCTATTGTAGGTTTGGATATTAAATTCAAGACAAAGGAAACAAAGTTATAAGGAGTGCCACGATGTTCCATGTTCAATGTCGTAGCATTATAAGGTAGATTGCTATGGTGTTGCTCAATGCTGTGACATATGCAGCCAGTGCTATGGTGCTATAGACTAGATTCCTACGAATTATGTGTAGTGCTACAACATCCTTTCTCAGTGTTATGATGTTTTGGTGGAAAATATTAATATAATGAGCTCTTGGATATTTTAGTTGTTTCCTTATTTAGAGGGATTTCCTAGAGACAAATATATAAAAGATATATTCCTTGATTTTATATAATTATCTTATATGATTATAAATAAGGGGAATTGGGCCCTAGGGTTGGTATGAATGTGATTTGAGTGTCTCTCGTGTCCGGATTTTATATTCCACTTCTACTTTACTCATAGTGAAATCCCGGCTAAGCCTTCTTAATCATGGAATACAGACCATTGTCATCTACAACTATGTTTATGATTGTGTGATCTTATTTTTCCTTTTATTTTCGTTATCATCTTCGTTGTTTCATGATTTATTGACGCTTAGACAAGTGTCCAAATCTCTACAAATTGGTATCAGAGCACGAGTTTGTTGTTTGTGGTCAATCGAAGCATCCAAGATGTCTATAATGAAGTTTGAGATGGAGAATTTTGATGAGGCTACTAATTTCAGTCTTGGCAAATCCGCATGCTTGATTTTCTGGTGCAGAATGGTTTAGAGGCAGTGATTGAGGAGTGAGACTCTACCATATCCAATAATGATTGGAAAAAGACTTGATAGTAAGGCTCTTTCCACCATTCGTTTATGCCTATTGAATAATATTTTGATGGGGATACACATGGAGATGACGGTGGCTAGTTTGTGGAGAAGATTGGAGGCACTACAATTATTGAAGTCCATTGCTAGTCAGTTGATTTTAAAGTAGCAGCCATATATCTTTTGTATGGTAGAGGGGACTTCAATAAGATCGCACATCAATGAGTTCATCACCCTCATCATCAATTTGAATATTATTGAGACCAAGTTGGTGGGTGTAGATCAAGCCATTATGTTATTGTGTTCATTGTCACCTTCTTACAAGACCTTATGGGAGACAATGATCTACGGGAGGAAATCCTTGACATTCAATGACGTTAAGGACAATTTGCTAGGAAAGGAGAAGCTACACAACAATTTCAGGTCTGCCAAGAGATCCGAGGCGCAAGCATGGAGCTTGGTGGGGGAAAGGACAACAAAACTAGGGAACTGACAAAGGCGGATCTAGATCCAAGTGGAGGGACAAATAAAAGACTTGTTTCTATTGCAAGAAGATGGGGGCACATTATTGTCGAGTGCCACAAGCTTTAGAAGAAGAAGAGCTCCAGCTCAAAGGACGAGTCTTGAAGCAGCTTGTACATGTTTAATGGCTCAACAGTTGTGGGTTCAATATTATTGGCATCCTTGACATCCGAAGTTGAGCAATAATCATAGGCACATTAGTTCAGAGCATATGAGGAAAAAGAACATCTTGAGTAGGAGAAACTACTACAGCAAACTGGAGAGGTTTTTATTGAAGCATAAGGGTGGTTTAGGAACGATAAAGTTTAGAGTGCACGGTTCTTTCCATTGAAGGAAGGTGGTGGTTGCTTCAGTTGGCCTCATATTCCTCCTATAGGTGAGACATCTCCTCAATTGCCATGTGTGGTGGCTCAAGATCAACCGAGATGGGATGGAATGGATTTTGCTCTATGTGCAGCCGAGGATTCTTCTAATCCTGTCTGTATTTTGAGGCTATACATACTTTGACTTCCGATAGGTGGCCGAGGGAAGAGAAGAAAGAGTTCCTATGCAATTAGAGGACTTAGGAACTGTTTGAACAACTTACACGTAAAAGTTTGGGTGGCCGCAAGTGGTTGTTCAAGTGTAGAGGACCGAGAAGAGAAGACACCAATACAATGCTCATTTTGCTGTGCTAGTTATGAGGTTAGAGCATTATTTAACTTTTGGTGGCGTTCAATGGCACCCGTGGTAGGCCTGGAGGGACCATGACTAAAGAGAGTAGGAGGACCAAAGTTAAGTTAAGTTCTAGGTAAAGCTTCTGGGGTCATCCTGATTTGATTCATCACGAGTTTTCCAAATATATCCTGATTTGATTCATCACGAGTTCTCCAAATATGAACCAAGATAGAGATTTATTGAGGTGTAGCTCATATTTGTCAAGTTATCGGCCTAAGGAATGACTAGGAGGTCCATCACGAGCTTAAATATCAAGTTTAAGACAATGAGATACAATTATAAAGAATGCCATGGCATTTCATATCAATGTTGCGGCACTATAAGGTAGATTGATTCGGTGTTGTTCAACGCCGTGACATTCACAGCCGGCACCATGGCACCACATATTAGAATCCTATGGAGTTGAGCAATGATGAGATATCCTTTCTCAGTGTCGTGACAATTTGGTAGAAAATAACAAAATAATGAATTTTTGGATATTTTGATTATTTCCTTATATAAAGGGATATTCTAGAGCGAATATATCTTCAAAGATATAAGATATATATTTTGGATATATTCCCAAATTTTGTGTAAATATCTTGAATGGTTATAAATTAGGGGATTTGGTTCATAGGGGTCGGTACGAGGGTGATCACATGAACTTTGCTCGTAGTGAAATCCCAGGCAAGAACCACGCATATGAGCGTGTGATCTCGTTTCTCCTTTTGCTTCCGCTGTTATCTTTGTTGTTTCATGACTCGATCGATGCTCGGACGCCGGTCCAAATTCCTACGCACGTTGTACCATTATATATCACCGTGATTAATTTTGTGTGCCCTGCTATGCTACTACGTACACACAGGCTCGGAAAGCTTTCAACTGTATCTCGCAAATTATGTTGCCGATGACAGAGATCATTGCATGCCATTTCGAAGCTCGCATTTCTTTTTTCTAGGAGAACGAAGACTAGTGTGTGTGTGTGTGTGTATATATATATATGTCACGGTTCTCTTTCTAATCTTCTCCACTAACACGGTGGAATCGGCTGCAACGACCTGCAAATTGTCTACCTTGCTTCTGGAAGGCGATTCTTTCAAGTTATCAGTGCCCTAAAACCGAGCTGGAAATTGATCAATTCTGTTGAATATCCATATTTTCTTGCATCCATAAGATTAAAATGGAACTGAATCTTCAACTGAACTAAATTTTAAAATGCTTTTAGTCAACGGTCCACCGAATCAATCCATAAGATTAGTTGGGCAATGAGGTATGTAGGCCCTGAAAGCAATATTAAAATTCCCTCTCTTCTTTTTTATTTATTTAGTATTTGTTTTATACTTAATTACATATTTTAATATTGGAGTTTAAAATACTTAATGACTCATTAAATGATGGGATGCTGGGTGGGTATCAGGCCGAGGTAGGATGGATTGGAACACCTAATTAATTATTCCCACTTGGAATTAAAAAAAGAATCAATTAATGGGAGGCGCATGTATTCCGTGAATATTTTGCGTAATTGTGTGTTTATTTCGCTATTTTCTATATTACTTTTGATGATGAGATTATGGTATGTATATTATAATAGATAAATTCTTTTGAATTTGTAAATTTGAGAAGAATATATACTCCTCGTTATAAAATAAATTAATTAATTAAATCGCAACTTGCTCTTTTTCAAACAATAACTCGTGGATAAATCATAGCTGTGGATCATTAATGGATCAGCAAAGCTAGCACAATATTCAATGCCAAATTTATAATAATCATTGATTAACATCAGCTTGAGACATATAAAATTAAGAAACTTCAGCTAACTTCTCGGAGCATTTTGGTACTATGTCATGTAATACCCCAGTAAATTAACTAAGGCCAGATGATGAGGCATGTAAGTTCTCAATGAGCCCTTAGGCCGCCTATGTTAGCAATCTTGGGTCTCGGGTCTTCACGAGATCGATCCATACGTATTTATCAGAAATTATCGGTTTCGGGACAGGAAATTATAAACACGTGGTTAGCTTCAAAAGTGAGCATAATCATCAAAAATTTCCCTTAATAACTCATATTATCGCTGGCATAACTTCTAATGTATTCTTTATTATTATTATTATTGTACATGTAATTATTTTCTTAGATCTCCGTCAAACACATCCTTTAAAGCCAAAGAACGCTAGGAGGGAATATCTCTGCGATTTTCTAGTTTCAACTTGTCCGTTCTTTATGCACGGTCAGGTATTCAGAAATGCTGGGAGGGCTGCATCTCGTACAGAGGCAACTCGTGTAGTCTGAAACCGATAGTTTGTCGGCATCTACCTTTGCATCCGCAATTGTCCACTGTTTCGATGTACCACGATAACGTGCATCCCGGTAATGGTTTTGGGGCAGCGGTCGGGGACCTGGTCAAGTACGTTGTTTGACTCATAATAAGAGACCAATAGAAAGCAGCTGTAATCTTCAGTTTTGTGAAATGGGTTTGGGCTCCATCCATTTCGTAGGGTTCGTTGTTTGGCTCGTAAGTTGGTACATCTGCGCACTTATTTACACGGTGGATTCCTCATGTTTTGAAGACCTGATTCTTTCCGTTCGATTTGACTATTTTGATGTCTCGTTTGCTATATCGTCCATCTGAGATCAAATTCTCGATCACCCTTAATAATAGTTCAGTGGGTGCAGCATCCTTTGGATCGGATAAGCCCATTCGATCCACCTGCAACCTTAGCATATACTTACATCCACAGACCAGTTGGGAAACTAGTAACGCAGATACCCACATGAAATGGCAAAGTTACCATACCGATTCTATGAAAGTCAATTCCTGAATCCCCATATCAGCATGGCTTTGGGACAATCCGGCCCTCGCAGACTCTCCATCATATGGAAGGAAAAGAAATCTGGTCGATTTCTACATATTTTTACACGTGATTATCACTAGTTGATTTGGAGAAACTAGAGAACAGCAGTATGAGTAGCTTCAGAACCTCAAGTGCTTATCAGAGCTCACAAGCTTCGTAGGTTTATACAATCGAGAGCTTTAACATCATGAATGAGGCCAAGCTTCTTCCACTTGAATGAGGCCGAGCTTACTCCAGTACTCCAGCATCGGCTTTGAAAACTGCTCGGAGTTCTCACAGATCCACAGCCTCTGCCTGGTTCGGGTGATTGCAACGTACAGTTGCTTCAGCTCGGAGCATAATATGTGATGCCTAGCTGGCTGGAACCATGGGCCGCTACCAAGCAAATTCCGGCACTCCTTATAATGATATAGGACCCTCCATTGATTCTTCATCGGGGATGAACCAAAGAAGCCGTAGAGTACAACATCCTACAGTGTTAACCAGAACCGAGTCAATGAACTGAAACACAGAGGCGGATGTTATCGAAAGATGTAGGTCGGAAGAGGCACAAGTACACCAAGAAGCTCTTGTGCCAGCAAAATCACATACGTTGTTACGATGTAGATTACTCAAAAAAGAAGAGAAAACAGAGACTGGAAAACGAGACTGCATGAAAACAATGAAGCGGTCTTTGTAACTGGAAAAAAAAAAAAAAACGAAACAATACAGAGCCAAAAACTCGAAAACAAGCTCTAGAAACCAAACCTGGAACTCCGATCCTTTGCACTCCGTAATAGTTAAAACAAGCGCTTGTTCTCCGACGTGTTTCAAAACTTCCTGCCGTGTATTATCGTCCCGGACTAGAATGACCTGCTCTTCCCGGCAGCCCGCAACATTCCCTCCCTGACCAAAAATAGAAACTATAGAGTTAAGGTCATTTTCTAGCTTGATGAAAATCGGGACTTCTCCGCGAATGCAGCTTGTCTCTCTGCCCATCGCATTGACAAGTGCGGGGAAAAAATGGCAAAGAAGGTCGGCGACGCTCTGCGCAAGCTTGAGTATGGAGTCATGGGTCCGGAAATTCTGGGACAACTGAAAGATTTTGGACGTCTTCCCTCCACGTCCAGAGTCCTGCATGAACTCCTTGTAGAATAAGTGGCGCACATCCTCGAACTTGAAATCAACTGCCCTCCCGATTGTCTGTGCAGTGTCACCTGAGAAGACGAAGCCCTCCTCAACATTTCGAGAGACGTACTTGAACAGAGCGATCTGCCTCATAGTGAGATCCTGCACTTCGTCGATATAAATATAGTCCATCTCATCTCCCTTCATCCTTTTGCTTTGGAAGCGGGAGTGGAGATCATTCACGAAATCCGAAAGGTCAAACTCTCTCCTCTGTAGCTTCTTCTTTTCATACACAAGGAAGACATCGTAGACTTTATCCCGCTCTTGACGAGTCAGGCTCGAGGCACGGCAATCTGACAGCAAAACATAGTCCGTCCTGCTGAGCCTGCCATTAGAAGAATTCCCCACTTGCAGACTGCCCTTGATGTGAGATATTATTTCTGTAAAGACTCTTGAAGGGTCGAGGTTCCTCGTGTGCTTTTCATTGAAGTGTGACCAATAAGTTTCACAGAACTTCTCGTAGCTGACCTCTTTCTCTCGTATGAAAGCTTGCAAGGCAAGTGATCTGGCAGGTCCAGTTTTCTCACGGAAGATTTCTCTCGATTCAGAGAATCTCTCAAAATATGAGATACCGATGCTTCCATCGAGCATCAACAGAAACTTCGAAAATGTTATGACAAGGGGATACAAGTTCTGAGGAATGTCCAAAAAGGAGTCCGAAACATCCTTGAACTGGTCTGCCCCATGAGAAGAGCTTTCACCTGAAACTTTTCCTCCATTGATAAAGCTGCAAAAGTAGGGAAGTTCGATGTTAGAGACAAGAAAATTTACTTAAAAAATTAACTGAAAGCATACCCTATCTAGTCTTCACGGTCGAGAAACTAAGAAACCGGCCAAAACCAACAACACAATCTTGCCTTATATTCAATCAAAAACAGAATATCATAGCATTGAACGTGATCAGGTCTACAATCCATCCAGGCATTTTCAGCATATCATGAGAAAGAAAACCAAAAGATTGTAAGAAAACGATGATACAGCTTCAAACCATGTTATCCAAATGATTTCATACATATTCCATGGACAAGTTAATCATATATATAGATATGCATAATCACCTCAAATGAACGTATTGATCCCTTTTATCATAGTGAGCAGAAATATTAAAAATCCCTATCACTGACCTTTTCAGTTGTGAAAGCCGCTGTTTGACAGCAAAACATAGTTTTGGACTGACAGTAACAAATAGCTGCCGCAACGTATAATCATTTGCCTCTTCAAGCATCTCCTCAGAATCCTCTCTCACACAATTGGAACCTTTAGTGATTCTGCAACCAATCATTGCCATTTGGTGAAGTTGCTCCCTCTGAAGCAACTTCAAAGTCAAAATCGTTGTCTTCCCGGTTCCCGACCTTCCCATAATGAAGGTTGACAGTGGAAATTGGATTATCTCTCGTTGTTCATTGGTCACTTCGAATGGGAGCTCCACTTCTTTCCCATCTCGGTCAGTCAGCAAGTGCTTCACTGTACCCGATGACAGTGAGTAGAATTTCATCAACAACAGGCTCTGCTTCACCTGTGAATTCTCTGTGTACCTTTCAGAGTTGGAACTATTTGCACTAGAAGGCCCTTCCCCACGAAAAAATTGGAAGGGAGTTTGCCAAGAAAGTGGAACCTGCAGATATCTGTGAAATGGCAAGACGAGATCAGAAATAATTATTTGTCGCCCAAGAAAATGTCAAGTTCCACCAAAGAAGAACAGTGTCCTTTTCCCTTGAGTCAAGAAAACAGGGAAGATGAATCATTTTCCTGATACAAAATTTTACTAAGTAATACAAGGAAAACTCGCAATCTCTAATACCAAAACATCAAAATGGCACTGCGCATTTGCATGTGTAAATACACGTAGATGATACATACCTCTCGAAGCTTTGCTTCTTGCAATGACTGATGTAGTCATCACTGTATGCTATGTAAACACTGTCGAGTCGTTTGACAGTTTTTGCGACATCATCCCAGGGCAATACATCCCAAACCTTCAGGATTTGGATGTAATCCAGCTCCTTCTCGATGTCCACTGTGCATAAGACATAGAGGTTCTCCACCTTAAAATGTTTCACAATCTGCGAAGAGCTCTCACATATCAAGTCCACGTTTCTCCTTCGTCTAAACCCTCTTGACAGCTTCGAGAGAAGCTTCATCACCGAAGATTTAGTTTGGTGTGACGTCAAATTCCGGAATGACTGGCAAAAGTTCTCGCTGAAGATGACCTAAAATTAGAAAGTGGAGAAAATCGATAAAATTATGCACCCGACATTGGAAGGGAGGAAAGGCGCTTGGTAGCACTGAAGGCCTCTTGTATTCCCCTTAAACCCGAAGAGGCACCCTTTCGAAGGCAAAAAACCTGCCCGCTTTCAGTAATCGAGGTCTCCAGCCAGCATCAAAGTAAGTTAGATATATATGGACATACACACACAGAGTAAGCAATTCTGTACCTTCCATCTAGCGTTTCTACACAGTAAATGGCCTCTGGCTAGCAGATCATCGAGCTGATTATATTTCATCTTCGCCTCTAAGATCACATTTTGCAAACCCTCATCATCTTCTGCACTGAAGAAACACTGACGATCGATAGCATCGTAGAGCAAGGATTCCCATACTGTCGAACTCCGCTGCAGCGTTCTCTGGTTCCCCAGAATCCAAACAGCATACCTGAAAAACCATATAAAAATGTACAGCCAAAGCCTAAAGTGCAAGACTAAGCAAAGTTAAACAGATCTTCATTTTGCATAAAGCAGGCCTCAAGACTTTCCTTGTTTTTGAAGATCAGAAAAACTATAGAATGAAAATAAAACATCTTTCTTTAACAAAATAATGTGCTATGCAAATGGAGCTGCCCAGGGAGAACCTTGCACGGGTGAGAGCGACATTCGCTCGGTTAGGATTGGCCAAGAAACCGATTGATCCCCAGTTATTCGACCTCACAGTGGACAATATAATAACGTCCTGTTCTCTGCCTTGGAACCCATCCACTGTATTCACAGTCACTGAAAAGCCATTAGAGTTTTTATAATCCTTTCCAAGTCTTTCACTGATCGCTTGTATCTGAGCTGTGTAAGGCGATATTATTCCAACACTGAGCTCATCCTGAGATGACAAGCTCCAGGCTGCATCAGAACAGAAAATGGGAGAAAATTATGGCCGAAGCGGCTTCAAGAAAACATGTTAACCATGGAAAGCAGAGCATTATTGCCCACAAAAACTGTCTACATGTTCCTGGTTATCGATTCCTTGATGCTCATGTGCCATAACCTTATTTGCAGAAGTTATTCTAACATTCAGAGTAGAGAGAACAGATTCTCTGGATATACATTAGCACGCCTGACCAAGAGAATGGTAACACAAAATTTCACAGACTGACTGGTGAGAACTTCCACAGTTACAGAATTATATACCTTTATGCAGATCGCTTAAAATCTTTACTGCTACATCAGCCTCTACAAGGTTCGTCAGACTTGATCCATCATCTTTGCGATCTTCCATTCCATCAGAAATATTTATGAATGAATAAGGACCAAACATTGACTTCAGTAGATACTGCTTTGTGTAACTCTTATCCTTCACATTTGGTCCATCATGAAGTAAGCCGCTATAGAATGTCCGGTTAGGGAACCAACTTATTGATGGATGCATTCTGTACTGCACATTAAGTGTGTGCTTCAATTTTCCCAATGAACTCAGTCTCTCAAATAAACTTCGACCAAATCCAGCACGATTTGAAACCTGCTAAAAAAAGAACAAAAACAAACATTTTTCTATGAAAACTGAGCCAATCTTCCATTAAGATAGCAACTACCGGATTGAATTTGTATATTTTTCCATAAATTGTGAAATCTTGACATTCTATTCTGTATTTAGGGAAATTAAGCATGCTTTTCACTAAGGCAAAAAAGGCTCGAAATGTTCTCCTATGACAAACTGTTCTGCTTTCCAGTTATGCAGCATTACTTACATCACTGTTCACAAGCGATGGTAACTGACGCTCATCCCCTATGAGTATAGTATGTTTAAGCCCAGGAAGCTGGAGTGGAATCACTGACTCGCATTCCTTCAGCTGAGCAGCTTCATCGATAATCAACAGCTTTGGTGGCTCCATATCCACAGAGTGCAGCTTAATTGTGTTTGAAGCAGTGCAAAAGATCAGTGTGGCTGATTGAAAACACAATTTCTGTATCTCACGTTTACTTGTTGAAGAAGGAAGCTTCAGTTGATAAAGAAAATCCTGGACCAATTTTAGTGCAGGAAAGCATTCGGATCTCTTCAAGTGTACTATAATTGCCTCCTCCGATTCTTCAGAGAACAAACTCAAATTCTTCCTCGATAATCTAGCACTGAATGACCCCAGCTTGGAAAGAAACCGTCTGATTTTATGGACATCATGATCCTTCAAAATGTAGTCTGCACTTTTATGAGTGCACAAGGTAGAAAGGCATCCCTTTAGCGGCTCCATAGAAGTCTTGACAATTTCTTCCACAAACTTGAGAAATGACTTTTTTTCACCAGATTCATTAGTTGGAGTGGAATGGAACCGATAAACGGCATCATCAAGAACGTTTATTGCAGGAGATATCAATTGCTTACACCTCCTTAGCAGGGCATGAAATTCTATAATGCTCTGCACACGGTACTCCAAGTATATCTCTTCAACATCTGAATCATCTACCTTGAGCAGACCCTTGTTTCCGAAGAGAAGAACTTGTCTCAAGGAATCTGGCCCTCTCATAAGTTGTACAACACGCGAGGCAACTTCAACCACAGCAACATTTGTTGGGGCACAGACAACAGTCCTGCACTTCACACGTAGGAGGTTCAAGAGCATCATGGAGGTAGTTTTTGTTTTCCCGGTCCCTGGTGGCCCCCATACCAGTTCCACCACCGGCCTATGCTTACAACAAATCTTCCTAAGACATGTAATGACTGTTTTTGCTTGGCACTTGTCCAGATCGGTGAGTACACACCTTCCAAGATTCTCATTGCAAAAATCACTCTGCGAAGGGCAGACGCTGCATTCCTCCTCACCCTGCAAATCAACAAAACTTAAATCAGAACATGGGCTTCCTGTCCGGCCCTGTACCAAAGCCTGCAAGCTGAAATCTATTAAACTTTTTTGAAGAAAATATGCGCCACCTTGAAATTCAGAGAACACAAGACAAGAAATTCTTACGAGAGAGTCGGTGCACAAAATTTCCTTCACAATACTCAAGTTGCTTCTCATGTGCAAAGCAGTCCATATCCTTCCATTTGTCGTCATGTTACCGACAAAGATTGCAATCAACTGCTGCTCTTTGAGATTTACATCTCCCATATTCACTGTCGCTACCGTGAAGCATGCTGATGACAAGTCCTGTCCAGTCTCTTGATCGAAGATCTTCGTAACAGTTGCAAATCTCCACTTGCCTCCCATCCTATGTAAATCGGAAACTGTTCCAGGTTTTATTTTCGCTAGAATTAAGAGATCATTAGGCAACACATTGTACGGTTCCTTGTTTTGTTTAGTTGAATCAATTCTCCAGCGATCGACCGTAAATTTGTACCAATTCTTTTCATATGGCTTAATCTTCTTGAATCCCGTTACCCTGGCATAAGGTAAGGTGGAGATGGAATCCAACCTCGAGCACAGCTCCGCTCGGGTTTCTTCCAGCAAAGGATATACAAAAGAACTAAGATAGTGCTCCGCTGAACCAAATCGCTCAGGGATCTTCTCCACCTATAGAAGAAAGTTATAGTAAAATATTAAGTATCACAGCATGCACAGCCTCATCATGAGCTTCTCAGATACCAAGTCCACAGGAACAAAGTGAAGAGCAAAAAACACAAGCTTTGGCATGTAAATGAAGCTTTGTTTGTACACTGGAAAGAACTGTCCGAATCACCCTTAAATGCCATGAAAAACTAGCGTATGATGGACCATGATATGCATGAATCAACTTAATGAAAGCTAAACCACAACCTGATGTTGATAGAGACTCTCGCTTAAGATATCTTCGAGGGACCAGGAGAAGACAATATCGGTGAGCGTAGGGTTAACAGCTCCCGATCTTTTTCCTCGGGACGACGACCCTCCACCAACTTTATCCGCCATTTTCTTTCAGTGAGCAAAATGCGTCAGATCAATCTCATATAGACCCAATGTAGAAGCAAAGAGCACCGGAGAAGAGAAGACACATGCACAGGTGTTAGAACTTCCACTATCGTACATGTCATTGAAATTTTGAGGAAGGGTTTTCGTATACCTCAACACTTAAGCAAGAACCAAACAGTATTCTCAGCACAGGAACCTCTCGTACAATCTGCAGTGGGACCGCGCAAAACCCGATTCGCTTTTCACTGTTTTCGGGGCCGAGTATTTTGCCTCCCTTCCTGAAGAAGCAAAGCTTGCATATCCACACGTCGGCCTTCGAAACGAAGTTAAGTCGACAAGAAGTCAACTGGTAACAAAGCGTCTTCCCCTTCGGTCGGTCAAAATTTCCTCCAGGTCTCTTCTCGTCTTCCACGGTTCTCTTGAGTTTACTGCTCAGGCCCTGGCACTCATTCCATTGCAACTCGTCTTAATATTGCCGCGCGGGGTCTACTCGTTACATCTTCCTTCTTTCTCAAGTCCCCACTTCTCCATCGGTGCATCAGAAACAGATTCTAGTGCAATTAGGTTGAGAATTCATTTGAACATATATAATTATATATATTTTATCCACCGTCCCATATTTAAATAGATATCAAAATTTCATCCCATGAGTGTAATGTGAGACGTGTGAGAAAGGGGATACCCAATAAGTTAGTAGAATAAGATAATTTAATAATGAAAATAAATAAGTTTATTAAAATTTGTATAATATTTTCTTAATATAAAATTATAAAGGAATATGAATTATTATAAATAAAATTCTATATATTATATATATTTTACAGAATTACTCTGTGTAGATATATATTTTTTAATTATATAATTTTCTCCTTATCATAATCAATTACAAACAATTATTTAATCCTCATCTAAAATGAAGGGGAAAAAGGGGGTACAATATCCACGTGCTACATATGCAAGTGCAACAGTGTTCTCTTGCCGTCTCTTGCCATACTGATAGATTGACGACAGATTATGAGCGCATTGATGCTGGCTCTCACTCTACACGCCATGTTGCTCTCAAGCAATCTACACCGATGCCCATCTCCCCATGGTGGAGCATCCGATTCGGGGATCCTCCTCTAGGAGTAATCTTCCCGCATTTGATTCATAGCCGGTTTCTTCGGCCGCCTCTTTCCAGAAAAAAAGCTACTTTATATTTCAGATCCCTCCCTCTAAACGTCCTTCTCTTCTCTCTCTCACGGCCCACTGGGAAGAAACCCCAGCAGCGAACTGCAGAATCCCGATCATGGCGGACGAAATCGGTGAAGAACAGTTATCAGAGCTGCCGGTTTCATCATCAGATGGAGGCTGTTGCAGAGGACATCGACGTACTTGAGCTACTGTTCCAGGCAGATGAGGCGCTTGACTTACTGTCAAACACGCTGGTCCTTCGGCCCTTGCGTTTAAAGCTTCCTCCATCCAAAAGCGATCACCAATGGGTTACCTCGTATATGGAATCTAGCCGAAAGAGTAACACTCAAACCAGTCCCACACGTGTCAGATCTCTATTAGTGCTTTCTGGAGGAGGAATCTGATAGGAAAAGAGTTTTGAGAGGGAGGTGGTTGATCAATTATGGGCCCTCATCTCTCTCTCTCTCTGCTGAAGTGGTGCCCTGATAAACCATTGGAAATCCTATCCTTTGACCATGTTGTGTTTTGGGTTCAAGTTAGAGGGCTCCTGCCTTTACCTGTTGCAAGCAAAACCTACAGCTTGCAGCCTCCAAAGTAGGAGAAGTTATTGAGGTGGAATGCCACACTAGCGTTTTTCCAAGACTGATACGACCACCCAGGGATCTGGTGAAGAAGAATGTTTACTACCCGTTATGCCCTGGATTTTTATTTCAGAAAATCTGAGTCTAAAAGGATGTGGATTAGCTTCTGCTATGAAAGATTGTCTACATTTTGCTATCTACGTAGCTTTCTGAGTCATGAAAAGGAAGACTTCGATAAAGTTGACAATCTGAATCCTTATCATGGCATAAAGTTTGGTCCTGGGCTTCGAGCGGGCTCAGAGACGGAAAGCCCAATTTCAAAAATCACAAATGATGCTTACTTATTGAGAAGTCACACAGAGAATGATCCTCGGGACAGAAGGAAATGTGCCTTGACCACAGAGCAAAAGGTGCAAAGTGAGACTGAAGAAGGAGCTTCGGAGCCACTGGACGCACCTTCCATAGTCCAGCCGCAACCCATCCTTTTAATTTACACTGAGCAGTCCTCCCAAAAGGAAGCTATCGAGCCTTTCCAATTCGTGGCTGCAAATCAAAGCAAAAAGACTTACATGCGCAGGCCGATGCTGAAAAAGCGTGTTGGCTCTTCCTCCTCTCGGTCCACTCCCCCGCTACCATCAATGGCCAGGTTCAGGGAAGCTCTAGCTAATTTCGACAAAATCTCTCCCACCTTCCTTTGATCACCTAGGCAAGAAAAGGAAATTTGACACAACTGCAAACTATTACCCGACCATTGAGAAGTTATTCCTAGAAGGAAGAGAAGGAATAATTCCAAAGGAGCTTCAGGAGTCAGAACGCAACTCAACCAACACTGAATCGAGCATACCCCCTCTTCTTGTAGCTGAAGCACGATCTCTGACAATTGAAGAGACTGATTCTCTTTCTCCCAAAGAGTCCATGGCTGAGGAGGCGGGCCTAAACATGTCCCCCCACCTCACCACGAGTCTCATTTCGTGGAATTGTCAGGGAATGAGAGGCTCCCCGACAATTCTTATGTTGATGACTATCCTCCAAGAATATAGACCTAACCCGGGTTTTTTGTCTAAAGTCAAGACCTGCTCAACAAAGTACCAGCAGTATACTCGGAGATATGGACTCTCTCAAGTCTGTTCAGTCTATCCTAGAAATAGAGGAGGAATCATCCTTCATTGGAATGGAGAGTTACAAGTAACTGTCTTGTTTAAAAATAAAATTTTGATGCATGATTGTTTATTTGTAGCATATCACAAGATAACTCGATAACTTCTAAATTTTCTCAATAACCAATAAAAGTAATATATTCTCACAAAGAATGATTGAATGTTGAGACTTACTGATATGAATAAATTATGAAGATATTGTGATGGCATTCTAAAGATATTTGAATATATATTTAAGAAAATCAACTAAATCACATATTTGAGCGAATCATCAAATAATCATAATAGTCAACAAGATTCTACAACAAACCTTTAGAACATCTCTTGATCTTGAATCAAAATGACATTATTTTACAGTTCACACAAACTTCCTTTAATTGACTATAATGAATTCTCTTGTTCCATGAGTTTTCAAAACAGTTCATTGAGTGCTTCCTTGAACTTCTTTTCATACTCTCATAATTGGTCAAATAGGAAATCAGACAGGATCCTTGAAATTTTGCTCATGTTCCATATTATAAAGTTCTCCTGACATATATTCTTTATATTATCGAGATTTAAACCTAAAATCCTATTTAAGGAAAGAAATGTTAAACCGCTCCAACCAACTTATATTAATAAACAAAAGATATACACACCACAAGATGGCAGAATGTGGGTTAAGCATAGGGAAAATTAGACATACAAAAGGTGTAGCAAATGAACTTTTTGTAAAAAATATATAATGCATGTTTTTCATTATTTAGAACATTGAACTAGGGAAAAAAAAAAAGAACCTTTCAATTTTCCATTATAATTATTACACGTAAAATTATTGATTTTTATATGAAATAAAGAAATATCACTTTAAAATATATTAATTTTTTTAAAAAAATATCACTAAAATATTATTATTTAGAATGAATTACTAACTGGTGGAGCATTGATGTAATAACTAATAATAAATTATTAGTCCACATTAAAAAAGATTAATCGATGCGTAGATTAAATACATAATAAGGGAGTGAAATAATGAAAATTGAATATTAGGTATACACTTATAATTAATAAAATAAATTTCTTCATAAAATTGTAGAATTCAGTCCGATCGGTTGGGACCACGTAGAATGCTTGTTTTCCTTGGTGGTTTTCTACGACCGCCCTCCCTGTGTTCCGTACCTCAAGCAGAGCAAGGTTGACCACCTGACCTGTGTTCTCACATTGTGCTATCCATACAGCCAGATCATTATTACACGGGGAAAATCGTAGCCTTCTCCTCGCCTTCGATTCCAGGCCTACACAGAGTCGAAAGATTGATCTTTCCATGCCTAGCTAGGCCCGATCTTGGATTTAGTATCCGTGCCGACTTCGGCTGCACACCGGCTTGCCTCGAAATCTTAGGTGGGGAAGTGTGGATGGATATCAGGCAGTCCATCCCATCTGTGATAATCCATCCAAAGGACATGAAATGCCATGTTGACCGAGCGGGACCCCTCGTGAATTTGGGCCTTGCTCCACTTCCACCCTCCTCCACCACCACACACCCCCCACCTCCAACGACTACGCGCTTTCTATGGAATCCGGCCGTTGATCTACATACATCGAGCTGGTTACAGTAAATGTGACGTGGAAAATTCTACACGGATGTTGCTCGGTGGGTCCCACGTTTTTCAGATAGTGGGTGAAGAAAATGGATGGCTCGGTCCCCACGCGTCGTTGGCATAGTTTTTAAAACCGGACCGGGCCGGGAACCGGTGTAGGCATGGGTTCATGGGTTGAACCGCATGTTTAATAAATAATGTTAATAATATAATGTTACATAATATCATAATTTGAATATAATTTATAACAAAAATCATTAATATAATCATTATATTAAACAAAAGTTTAATATAAAATGTAAATATAAGTTTAGTAAAATAAAATAGGTACATTATAATAGGTTTTTGTCTTTTTCTTTAATTTTAAGTCGGCCGATTTTCTCATGGGTTCAATTGGGTTCACCGGTCGGACCGGGAACCGGCCGGTTCAATCGGATTTTTTCTCTTTTAATGTGCAATTGGATTTTTTGAAGGAACCGGACCGGGTGAGTGGCCGGTTCCTGGTTGAGCCGGTCGAACCGGCCGGCCCGGTCCGGTTTTTAAAACTATGGTCGTTGGTACAGCCGGAAAATTTTTGTGCTATATATCGTAACACGAGAATATTTTTTAAAATAAAAATAATTATGATGAAATTAAGAAAATCGATTAATTATGTTAAGAATAATTGCACTACTGAGAAGTTCGGTCATGAATTTAAAATTATTTTAATTTGTTTTTAAAATCTTAATAATTTTATTTAAATCAAGTTGGACTAAGCGGCCTGAATCATGGGATAACTGTGTTTGGACTTAGGTGATTCGAGCTGTTGTATTTTCCTATCATGCCGGCATGCCCCGAAAATAATGGTCCGGCCCGAATTGCGAGGTCTAGTCCATGCATGTAATTTCTCATGCTCCTCATTCAGTCTTTCCCAAGTTTGACCATCCCATTCATCTCTTTTCCCCTCTTTATTTATAGGGAAAATAATATTAACATTTTTTTTTCTGGAAAGTAACAAGATTAGAATATATGAAATTATGGAGGGATCCTTTTGGGATTAACCACTAAGGAAGGTATACGTGAGAAAAACACACATCAAACAAAATGCAAATCATTCGTAGCTAATTGGGGCCGACTTCATAAGTCCTGATCACAACTTCCTGCCGATCTACATGGGCCTCGGTAGAAACTGAGTGAGGAGAGTTCTCAAGCCATAATTAGCCAATGTAGATCTCGATCTTCATCCATACAAGAGGAAAATAAAAAGGGAAGTCTTCAGCCGGACTCGAGCATTGACCCTCCCACAACTCGAGCCTTCAGTCAAAGGCCTATAGTTGGCCGGAGAAAGGGGATCTTGGCTGGATCGAAGTCAAGTTCATCCACAGCAGGTCGGGCCATCCCAACTCCACCTGCAGTAAGCTTACCGGATCCGCTGACGCCATCGCCTTGGAGCAGCACCCACGTTCAACTGCCGGTAGCAACACCCGCAACTCTAGCAATTAGCGTCTACGCCCGCTCTGCAGTGGCTGTGTTGGCTGGGATGTGACTGGATCCGCCCCGAAGAAGCTGCTTGTGGCCGGAGAAAGTGGTGAGAGAGGTTCCACGAAATCACACACACAAACACTTGATCGGCACTCATTCCAAATGTTCTTGTGTGGGCCTCCCTTCAACAAGTTCTCCGGGCACTTATAATTAATAGTAAATTAATTTTTAAGAATTTATAAATAAACTTCTACAGGAGTATGCATAAAAATCGTACCCAGGGAAAGCCTAGTACCCTCACTTGAAAGAGTAAATTCAGCATTTCATGTCGTTCCTAATAACCCTAATAAGGTTTTTAGCATATTTCTTCCGCCTCCGAGGTCAGCTTCTCCCTCCAGCCGAAAGCAACCCGTGAATCTTCTTTCTTTCTCCCCCTACTGGACCTTCCAACTTTCCTCTTTCCTCCTCGAACAGATCCTTCGCCTCCATTGATTCTAGTTGGAAAAATCTATGCCTCTAACATCCAAGGAAGAAAACTCTCATCTGCCCTTCTTTCTTCCTTTTTCGTGGAATTCTTCTTCTCCTCATATGGTTAGTCTCTTTATCTATAAGCAATTAAATCTCCTATGAGTTATCTCACCCAATAAGAATGAGATTGATTGAGAAGGGGGAGTGCACGTTTCTACACTTTTGCAGCAAAGCCGACGCAAGCAACAAGTTTTAGATTAGATGGTTTAATGATGTGAAATTTTATTTTAAAAAAATAATTTCAAGTTAAAAAAATGCCCTTCAAACCAGTCCGTTCTTTTATGTTCAATGGGTTTTTTCAAGACCAGCCGGTTCTTACTGATATCACCGAGTTCTTTATGCAAAAGGGTTAAATGCAAAACCGGACCGGCTAAGTATCTAGTTCCTGGTCCAGCCTGTCGAGCTGCCGGACCATTATATGGCCCAAATAAAAGTTCCTCCCCTCGATGGACTAGAGGCTGGAACGGCTGAAATCACGGACAAAATCCAAATGGATTTGTTTTTTTTTTTTTAAATAAACCCTCTTATATTCAAATATATACTGAATTATAACTAATTCATATTTGAATATATTAATTTACTAATAAGAAAAATTAATATTTAAATTCAAAATTTATATTTAATTATATCGACCAACTTATGATAATTGATATTCATAAGCCCTTTTAACTCTTAGCCCTCTATTTGTATGCATGGCCGAGAATGAGATTTTGGGTGGACATGGTCAATTGTGGCTATTATTGCAATTGGGTATGCACGAGTGCGAGAATACAATATTCATATATAAAAATAATAAACAGTCCACGGACTGTAATAGATACGTGGAAGAGGGAATAAGATGACACTAACAATGACATGTGGACCAAATATTTTCTCTTTAGGTACGTACATTCACCAAGATGTGGATGATATTAGAGATAAAAATATACGAAATCTTATATAAATTGAGCTTAAGATTTTCTTTTAGTTATCTATCTTATTTATATTAAATCCATCATCTTTACTCTTCTATTAAATTTGTCACATTTAGATAAGGAATCTCTTTTCCCAACCATGTGCATGTCATATCCAATCAGTTTTTCGTACACCCTGCCTGGATTTATAAGTCTAATCATCATTAAGTAATTTAACTCAAATTTGAACGAAAATTGATGAAGTATTTTTAATAATTTTTTTTATTTATAAAATTTAAATTCAAAACTCAATCTTACTCTTATAAAAAGCCGTCTTCTCATCGTCTCCATTTTCTTTGCACATTTCAACTGCGTGCACTCAGTTGACGTACCTGCCACCTGAGATCGTCTTGTCGGTCGAACACATCGGGAAGTGAGCATGAGACCTAGTTTGATGTCTCCGTACATATATACTGTGTGGGCATCGAAAATGCTCACGATATGGATAGGCGGAATGGATAGAGTTCGCGACAAACATACAGTCTAGAATCACGAAAGGATCTTGTCGAACATCAGTATCCAACGCTCGATATCAGTAAAGAATTCAATACTGCACAAGATGAATTGGAACGATGATCTTACCGAAGAGCTACGAGGCCCGGAAACAACGGCAGTTTGTAATAGTACATGGGTGTAGCCTACTGGAGCTTACGGATCAAAAATCTTTTCTGCAGGACAGTATTCTGCAGATTTTGGGCCGCACAACCCTCTCTTAATAAGGTCCCAAAAAGACGCACAGGGTGGATACCGACAGATTCTCGAGGATTACCAAATGATCGTACCTAATTAAGTAAAGAGACTACAGTGGACCATTGAGGGACGGTGCGATAACCGGAAGAGGGGCTCCTCATGCCACATTGATATGACGATTGCAGTGACATCAGAGCAATTTGTGGGGTTCTTTTGTCAGGTTTGGACTACACGTCTAGTTGTTGGGCAAACGCAACTCATTCTAGAAGTAAATTCACGTAGAGACCAGCATTGGTTTTTCACGGTTGGGTTCGATCCGAAGTCTTTTAATTTGCATACAGATTAACTTACCAAGGATTACACATTTAATAAAATAATCAAATTCATACTCTCATATATTATTTATTTGTCATATGCCTACTCTATCTACTTTAACTTATCTTAGGGCCTGAATAGTAGATTGTTACGTGCAATTTAAGTATTTGAAAGTATAAGTTGGTGGTTCTATCTCTGTATCGATGGCTATAATGTCAACAAATTCCAAGTTCTTTACACCAGCTCCGTCGCTACGGCTTGTTTTGTCAATTTGGTGTTAACTTTTTTTCTAACAAATTAGACGGTAATATCACAATTAAATACCAATTTTAGTCACTTTTTTCAAATTTTTATATAAATACATGTGTCCTAATAGACAACAATTAGGCATTATTTATCGATTTTATTACAACGTTTATTTTTAAATTAAACCATCTTACATTGTGTATTAATTTTTTTGATATAACTAACGATAACTTACGTGACATTAATATTACATAATATCATATAAGAGGACTTAATGAAAAAAATGAACACTAAACTACATAATAAAGTTGATATATAATCCGAATAAGTCAAAAAATTCATTCTAAATTAGTAAAGTGTTGAAATTTCACGTGGAGCTACGGTTTTCAAAACAAAGTACGGTAAAAAAATAACTTCATTCTAGAAGAAATAGAGACAAACTAAATAAATAATGACTTTTTCCCCAGAAAAAAAAACACCAAATAAAGTCGTAGTAGAGTGGTTGTCTATACATCTCCAGTAACAGTAAAAGTAAATTGACTGTATGATGTAATATATGTCATTAGGGAAATACTTTTTATTATTAAATTCAAATTGTCTCCATCCACGTAGTAATAAAGAAATTATAAGCCCACCCTAAGCGATGTAGAATGATCTCTACCATACCTACGAAAAGAGTGACATCAAATGTACAACTACTAGTGAAAAAGGAGACATGCTCCAATGGTTGTAGTTCTTGCAACCGCAACCACACCAAATACGAGCAAGGCTGCAACTTTCGAATAAAAAGAGACCTGTTCGATCGATGCCTCCGCAGCCAGGTTGTCCTTGTAATTCCATTCATTCGTGTCAGGATTGATTTTATGAATCGTGAACTTAGATAATGCAGTTTCAAAGTATTAAGACAATTCCAAATTAACCCATCGTCATATATTTTCAAGTGCTCTCTTCTTTTTATCAATGCAAAGGAAGGTCCTAGTGATAACCTCACTGTGTGCTTCCACTATACAATGTTTGGATTTTCGTATTTAAGCGTAAACGTATCAGATGAACTGGACAACCGACACTTAGGGTCGACCCTATTAGCATAGCACCACTTAGGCCTTAGCATAGTCCAATAAGCCGATGTCATCCAAGTTTCAACCCAAAAAGCACACAACTAGCAAATGCTCAAACAAATATGCTATAGGAATTTGAATTTGCAATTTTGAATTTACTAAACTGCATGCATATAAGTGAGTTTTGACGCACTAGACCATCACCCTTGATGGTTAGGTCGATCATACGCATTGGAACCTACCAAGACGGGCAAAAGCAGTGCGTGGATGTCCTCATCCATCATAGTTTCTTAGACAAGATGGGTAGGTGGTTAGGTCGCCAGGATAAATTGCACTTGTCGTGTAACAAGTTGTGTCAACACCAACATCCTTCCAATAATCTTCCAAAGCAAGGAAAGGAAAGAGTAGGAGAAGAAGCCAATTCGAACTTGTCAAGGTAGTACAAGTTGTTTGCCAAAATGCATATGAAGGAGTATGGCCCGGAAATTAGGCACGCAGTCCGCTCCGTGCTCAATGTACGGCTACATCTCCCCCGATCTTGATCTCCACAAACTTACCGGCGAGAAAGAAAAATTGCTGAAACGTTGAGTAGATTGGTCGCGTTTCGTGGTAGATTACATTAACTCTCAAAGCACATTACTTCAGTGCCGCAGTAAATCAATCACTCGAAGATGTAGGCCCAGTACAAATCATGTGAAGGCAGTACACTTCAATTTTTTAGTGTTTCTTTTTTGAGCGTGAAGCCTCCCTCGAGAGGGGCACTAGGATCTATAATAACCTAATTCACACTGTGATTGATCTTTATGGATCTGTTGATTCCTTCTAGCACTTGAGACACTCGTGTGTCAATTGCATTCTTCGAACACTCTCATTCGTGTGCTAAATCATATGAGGGCACCATTAATCTTTATCCAGCTGTTTTGCAGTCCCGTGTCAGTGTAGCTTCTCATGTGCTCTTTTATTTTATTTTTTTATTTAATCAATCATAATCATAGAAAGAAGCCCCAACTTAATATTTAATAATAACTCAGGTTGATTATCTAAAGTTTTCTACTGATTTTGAATTATTTGAATTTAATTTATGAAGATTAATATTTTCATATAAGGAATTCTCTCTATTAACAATGCAATAGAATTAGATGTTATTATAATCGTTTGTCTAATGCGTTAACATTATTAGATAAAGACAGAGTTTATTATTTATTGTGTGTCCGTCCCACCCCAGGTGAGCTGTGCATCTTTTACTAGAGGTCCATCGTGCGAAATTAGTTGAATAAGAGACATTTGAGAGCACACGAATTGTACATGCCATGCCACCCTTTACCACGATAGAACTGGAGCTTATTACCGTTTGTTGTGGAATGTTAAACTTGTCGTGCCATAATCTACTGTTTAATATCTAATTGTCGAACTAAGAACTTTAACTAAATGGAATAAGCATGGACTGGCTCGAGCAATGTGGATGGTTTTATCTTAGAGCCTCCAAATAGCTTATGCTCACTCCCAATTGTGCTAAACTTAGTTATTTAATTATCACTTGTTATAGTTTACTACGACCCATGTACGCCTTCCCTTTGTTCCCTCTCCATTTTCCCATTTGTCCTCATTGACAAATATCGATCAAACCCTTACCTCACTCGATTTTCACATCGGTCAAAGGAACATGGTAATATTGTCACGTATTATTGAGAAATATATTCCATGCCCTCACTCAAACCCGTTATCCTAATGGAAACTAAGTATGTTTTGCAATCTCTAATGTGAGTAGCAAGTGGTGGTGACCCAAAAAATAATTAATAAAAAAAAAGTAGCACTTCCTCAAGATTTCATATATGAAATGTCCAATGTACAATCCTTCTCAAACTTGGTCAATTTGTGTAGCCAAGTTGGTGGCAAGGGAACTTGTCCTTTAGTTTACCCTGCATGGTAGCGGGGCTTCCCTCCTCCACCACTACAGGACTCCCAGTCCATCCATTGAGTGGAACCAACTTTAAGTGGTGTCCTTCTTCTTAGGGCCCCCTACCACTGTTACCGCCCACTGTCACGCATGGGGAAGGAATTTGGTACCGATCCAATAAGAGATAAGAGTTACAAACACCTCGAGAATAAGCTGATCTGACTTGCAGGCAAATCGAGTCACAGATGTCTCTCGATTTGGGCGGCAACTGTCCCCTCTAGAGTTTGTCTCCTCTACTTTGCTATAGAAAACTGGTCGTATCTAGCCAGAGCAGTACCACCGGAATTGACTTTACACTATGGCCTAGTCAAAGGACATGTCAATAGTTGTCAACACAAACTCCAATGATTAATTGGAGTTGATGGACTGTGAGCGGTTCATCGAATCACTAATCCCGATCCTCATTGTCTATATAACTATTGGAGATACCACTCACGTATATACACTAATCTAAATTCAGAACTTATTATACGAGTGAGTGAGGATGAATAGGCAGCTGGTTATAATAAAGAAAAAAGTGCCCTGACACATTCTCTCAATCCCTATAAATGGATTGGACCTCACCCATCCAGCAGAACTACAAACAGAGCCATCCATTACCGAATCTCTCACTGTCTTCCCCTGTTAACTTTCCAGACATAACTTTGGGTGGCTCTGGCTCTTCTTCCATCTTCGATCTATCTACTTGGGAATTTCCGCTTGCGCCTATGCAGATGTAGCTCTCTTTCAGCTTTTATTTCTCTCTTTGGTCTTACTTCTAGATGCTTTAAGAATATCAGTCCTCATCCTAGCATCAGTTGTTATTGGCGTTTAGTGACCTCAACTCTCTGCCTCTGAAAATGATGGGAACTGGCGCGGAGGGTGAGCTCACTCAGCATCCAAAGTTCTCCCAAACACTTCAAACACACACTGCCATGCCCATGGCTGCTCCAGCAGACAGCACCGGCTCCCTTGACCTCGAGGAGCAGGTCCCGGCTGGGAGAGTCCAGTGGGTGCTCGATGCACCCAAGCCTCCAGGCCTGTGGCAGGAGCTCGTGGGCTCGATCCGTGAGATTGCCCTGCCTCGTGGAAAGAAGGCTCGGTCCATGAAGGGTCCACACAGCTCGGGTCGTGTTGGCTCGGTCCTCAAGGGGGTGTTCCCAGTGCTCAAGTGGTTCCGGGAGTACAAGCTGGCGCAGTTCAAGAATGACCTCATGGCCGGTCTGACTCTTGCCAGCCTATGCATCCCACAGGTAAGCTATTGTCTTGCAGCTAGGTGAACCAGGCTCGAGAAACGGTTCATAGCATAGCCTATACTTCTATATTCCATCTAATACGGTGTCTTAATTTCTTCCATGGTGACAGAGCATCGGATACGCTACATTGGCCAAGCTCGATCCTGAATACGGATTATGTAATCTCAAACAATGAAGAAACCCTTTTCTCATGATTCTCTAACTTAAAACAATTGTCCACTTAGAGAAGACCAACTTTTCACTGCTAAAATTAATCTGTGCTGTTCAATTGTTGTGTGGGGGGCTCAGATACCAGCGTCTTGCCACCGCTGATCTATGCTGTGATGGGCACATCAAAGGAAATTGCTATAGGGCCGGTGGCGGTGGTGTCTATGCTCACCTCCTCAATGCTGCAGAAGGTAGTGGATCCAGCAACCGACCCCGTCACTTACCGGAGACTCGTTTTCACTGCAACCTTCTTTGCGGGCGTCTTCCAAGCTTCCTTTGGCATATTCAGGTGGTGGTTCCCTTGCCTTCTTCGCTGGACCATTTAGATTTCCGATGTCATTTTCAGAATAGCCTCATACCCACCGCGACTCGAAATAAGAGAGCAGTTGGCATGCGTCTGGCGACCGAAAGGCTGGAAGCCGAACAGCTTTACAGTGAAAAGAATTCCCTTTTGAAAAATCTAAAAGTGATTATACTTAAAAGTTAAATTTCTGGAGATAGAGTTCTGATAAGTTTCCCTGACAGTCGTCCGCCATTTTTTAGCTTTCTAGCTTGGAATGACATATGTTATCCCCACTGCCTCAATCGCATGCGGACGCAATTTATTCATTTATTTTTTGACAATCCTATATTGGAAAACCAATTTGATGCGGTAGAATTACTCCTTATTTATGAACTCTCTTTATGATATAATTTTGAGATTTACTAGCCGTATTTATAATCTATAAAATAATGCAGCAGGCCACTTTAGCAAGAAAAAGTTGGAGCCTATAATTGGTATATTACTCAATAGCATGCTGCGACTGCGACATTAAATTCATGATTATATTATCGTCAAATAACAAAAACCCAAAGTGCTTATGGTCCATGTTGAGCATCCATCATCTACTACATACTCGAGCTTTGAGATAGTGATTTCCTTAAGAAGCATCCAACTCCTTTACATACGCTCCTTCGTTCGACTCTGGCAGATTGGGATTTCTTGTGGATTTTCTCTCACACGCGGCCGTGGTTGGTTTCATGGCGGGGGCTGCCATTGTTATTGGGTTTCAGCAGCTGAAAGGGCTTCTGGGGATCACCCACTTCACCAACAGAACTGATGTTGTTTCTGTCATGGAAGCTGTCTGGAGATCCATTCCTAATTCCGTAACCTCCGATCAAACTCTCCTGGTTTTCCTTTCTCAAACTCTGGCATAACATGGGACATCCATATCTATCTCAAATATGGTTTCATGATCATGTCAAATACACGAAATAGCTTTTAATGTCCTTTTAAGGGTTTTTACAGGTCGTGTTTTGATCTTTGCAGTGGAATCCCCATAATTTTATGCTGGGATGTGCATTCCTTAGCTTTATCCTCATTACCAGATTCCTAGTAAGTATCGACGACATCTCAGAGTTTCCGAGATCATTTTGTTACAACAGTATTTGATAACATCTATTAAGTATTGCATTGTAACGTACTTGCTCAGGGCAGGAAGAGCAAGAAGCTTTTCTGGTTACCTGCCATCGCACCTCTGTTATCTGTCGTATTAGCCACTCTCATTGTATTCCTGACAAGAGCAGACAAACACGGTGTTAAGATTATCCAACACGTAAAAGGAGGGCTTAATCCCAGTTCCATTCATGAATTGCAATTCCATGGTCCGTTTCTCGGGGTCACTGCTAAGGCAGGCTTAGTCATGGCCGTCATTGCTCTCACGGTTTGGTTCTAATTAATCCTTTCAATAGATAATATGTAGCCGACTATATGCTAAATGCAGTCGGAATATGATTCTGGTTTCAACATGTAGGAGGCAATTGCAGTTGGTCGTTCCTTTGCATCGCTAAAAGGATACCGCCTAGACGGGAATAAGGAAATGGTGGCAATGGGCTTCATGAATGTTGTGGGATCCTTCACTTCTTGCTATACTGCAACTGGTACATATATTACTTGTTATAGAAGACTAATTAGTCTTCCCGTTCTCCCTTAACCATCTACAACCGACTGATTGAAAAGTATATATGTATATGATGAAATTATAGTTCAGTGCTTATTACAATATTCTATTGCTTAACGGGAAAATTATATTCAGCTAGTTGCATCTAATCTGTTTGTGTAGGATCTTTCTCGCGCACTGCTGTGAATTTCAGTGCGGGCTGTGAAAGTCCCTTGTCGAATGTCGTGATGGCGGTTGCTGTGCTCCTCACGCTGGAGCTGCTCACCAGGCTGCTGTATTTCACCCCGATGGCGATCCTTGCTTCAATCATTCTTGCAGCTCTTCCCGGGCTCATAGATCTCAACGAAGCTCGAAGCATCTGGAGAACCGACAAGCTAGACTTCCTCGCCTGTGCTGGAGCTTTTGTGGGGGTTTTGTTTGGTTCGGTGGAAATAGGCCTGCTGGTTGCGGTAATGCACATCGACAAATTTCTGCTGGAGAAGGGAAGCCGGATACTGTTATTTTTTGTGCAGGCATTATGTAAAATGGGAGTTTCTCCACGCAGGTTGCAATTTCATTTGCGAGGATCATCCTTACATCCATTCATCCCGGAGTGGAAACCCTGGGAAGAGTCCCTGGAACGGAGACATTCTGCAACATTGAACAATACCCAGCGGCCACAGAAGTTCCCGGGGTGCTGATTATCGGTGTTAAATCCTCCGTTCTCTGCTTTGCCAATGCCAATTTCATCAGAGAAAGGTCTTATAACTATACCATGTAAACTATCTATGGTCATTTATTGATACTTCACATGTATCTTTGGTGATATATATTAGGATTGTGAACGTCGTACTCGAAGCTGGAGAGGAACCCAGCTCCATGGAAAATTTCCGGCGAACCCAGTTTGTGATCCTCGACATGTCTAGTAATCAACCTTTACGTGCCTTCAAGATTACAAGTTCTGCTATTGCCCTAAAAGATACTATATTTACCAATTCATAAAATGTATGTTCGATCTCAGATTTGACGAGCATCGATACCTCAGGGATTCATTCCCTCGAGGAGCTCGACAGGAACCTGGCCTCTTACGGGGTGGAGGTAATTCAAACGACATATCATTGTCCTTCATTTTTCAAATCGAGACATGACCTTAGCTAATTTCAATGACCACCGAGCCTCGTTAACCTCTTCATTTGTTTCCCTCTCGATCAGCTGGTCATGGCGAACCCAAAGTGGCAGGTGATTCACAAGCTGAGGTTGTCAAACTTAACCAGCAAGGTTGGAGGGAGGCTGTTCTTGACTGTCAAGGAAGCCCTAGACTCATGCCTCGCCACTAAGCTTGCTTCCATGTGATCTAAATATGGAACTTCTGATATGTTACCGCATATGAGTATTGATGTAATGATTAATAATGAGAGAAATGTCATGTTTTTCATGGCCTTTTCTCCTCGCACTGCTAAGTCGGCTTCTCGACAAGTGATGTCGTGTAAGGTGACGTTCACTCCGGGACTGTTTCCCGGCTTTAGACTTGTAAAACATGTTGTGAATATATGAAAGTGTCTGTCTCTACTGTTTGTTGTGGTTAAGTAGCTGATTTTGCCTCTTCTATTTCTGTTAGAGATAATATTTATTATATTAGGAAATTAAATATTTAAGAATACAATAATATATGCTATTTATATTAGTTGATATATTATGAATTGATAATATTTTATTGGAATAAATTTATATATCTTAAATATGTCAATTTCCTATTTATTTGATTTTTTGAGCTTATAAATAAATAAGTTCTCATATGTATTTCTTGTGTTCGAATATCATAATAATACCCCGTGGTTTTACTCTTTTGACCACCATATATTCATGTTATCTCTACTCTCTTCCTCTTGTTATATTTAGTTTTTCACATGGTGTCATAGTAGGCCAATCGGGCCAATAATATGATGATGATGACGCAATTAGAATATTCAAGTCAATTTCGGCTTCTGAAGCCAAAAAGAGAATATTGCTCAAGCCGATTCATTAGAACTCTGAAGACAGAAGTCTCAAGTCAATATTATCTTTCAACCCCTGAAGTCAAGATACTCAAGTCGATTTTTCTCATTTCATCGGGCCAAGAAACCACTACTTGACTTCAAATACGAACAGTGCAAGATATGCATTATGCTGCGCTGTATGCTCATATCGAGGGAGAGTATTATAGATAATATTTATTATATTAGAAAATCAAATATTTGAAAATAAGATAATGCGTGTTATTTATATTTGTTGATATGTTATAATTTGATAATATTTTATTGCAATAAGTTTAGATATCTTTCCTATATAGTTGATTATTTTGGGTTATAAATAGATGTGTTGTCATATGTATTTCTTGAGTTCGAATATCATAATAATACTTCTGTGGTCTTAAATGTCTTGAGTTAGAATATCATAATAATACTTCTGTGATCTTGATCTTTTGACCACAACGAATTCATATTATCCCTACTCTCTTCCTCTTATTATATTTAATTTTTCACAATTTCCAAATGAGAGCCGTAATAGATGACCTTCCACAAAAGAGAATATGACTTTGGTGGATTTTGAGGTCTGGATGAAAGGTCTCAACACGTGCATACCGACAAAATGTGATGTATGGTGCAGTTGCACCACCCTTCTCTAATAATGAAGAAATTTGAGAATAAATTTTTGTTATTATCACTTTTTATTTTCATCTTACTCATTTTTTTGAATTTATAATTTTTTCTCTAATTGGGAAAGGATCAAAGTTGTCAATAGAAAACCTAAATATCCTCTTTCCAGTGATTTGTGATCTTCATAACATAAATTTTTTACCATATATACCGCATAGCATTTGGCAGTTTAACAATTCAGCAGATTTGGGATTTCAACCTAACCATCTAATAATAAAGAGTTATAAGAAAATTGAAATGGTTGTACATCTTATACCCTTAAGCAATATATTTTGAATATTATAAATAGAATATTTTTATTTTTGAAAAGTTTTACCTTATTAGGAAACTAATTCTACTTGAACTGAATTAATTAGAAACCTATAATTTATGGATACCAATTAATTGAGAGAGAGAGAGAGGATAGAGTCACTCGTAATTATGAATCTCACTTAAAATTAAATTATCTCGGCTAACTCATGTAATTACACCTTTATAATACAAATTAGATTATTGAAACTTGAAAGGATATTTGTTACTATTAATCTAATGGCTTAGATATGAAATTTAATATGGTATCAGCCAAAAGTCCACCTCGCCATCGCTGACTCAAGTAATTATATATTTTTCTGAGTCCGTAATAATAAAAATGTTTAACTCATGAGCAATTATTGAGGATTGGTCATTAAAGATATTATGCCAAGTGTTGATCAATACCCTCACATGTCTGAAAGTAACTAGAAGATGTTGGAAGTAACATAATAATCGAGTAATGACATCTTTTTATCGAAAAAGTGAAAATACAGGATTAAGGCAGAACCGCACCAGCCAAGCATAATATAGTAATGCGATGGCACTAATGATACGTGGACATGTGGAGACATGTGCACATCTCAATTTGGAAGTGGTTGCTGAATGACAAAACCCAACTTACAATATAAAACCTTATGGTACATATAATCATGTTCACCGCGATTTCGATAGGAGTAGGGATTCGAATAACAGTACGCCCACAGCCCTCCATACATGTCCAGGTTCATTGAATCTGAATTGTTTGCTCGTCTGTGTCACAGAGAAAGGAAGTGCAGAGTTTTGCCCAATGGTTCCTTCATCGCATAGTTTTTAAAATTAGACCAAACCGAAAATCGATATAGACGTGGGTTCATAGGTCGGGCCGGAAGTTCAATGGGTTGAACCTTATATTTAATAAATAATATTACTAATAAATTTACATAATATCATAATTTGAATATGATTTATAACAAAAATCATTAATATAACCATTATATTAAACAATAATTTAACATAAAATATAAATATAAGTTTAGTAAAATATAATATATTTTTATTTTTTAAAATTTTAAATCGGTTGGTTTTTTCACCGGTTCAATTAGGTTCATCGATCGGACTAGGAACCGGCTGGTTCAATTGGAATTGACCTCTGTAAATGTGCAATTAGATCTTTTATAGGAACCGGACCAAGTGAGTGGCCGGTTTCCAATTGAACCAGTCAAACCGGCCGGCCCAGTCCGGTTTTTAAAACTATGCTTCAAAGAGCATAAATGCGAATTTTTTTTTCGAGTGACCCACATGCCAAACGAAATGACCCATTTTTTATAAAAATAAAATTTTACATTCAAATTATATAAATAATGAAAACAAATATATAATTGTGAGAATTTTACTCAATAATAAGATAACACGATTTGAATATGAATTATTTCATGTACGTTGAGATTTTGTTACATAAATCCAAAAAAATAATGTCATTCTTAAAATGTCAAAGTTGTATTCCATTCTCCTTTAAAGTTTCTTACTTAAGAAAAATAAGTTGGGTGTCTGGGTCCAATGGCTCTCAGTGAAGATTGTCCGCCTAGTCGTAAGAATCGAATCGAATTTGACCACGGAGGCATGCAATCGCTCTCTATGTTGATAATGCATCGAGTCCAAATCTCATGATAACAGCGTGGTGTCCAATATCAGGCCACTTCGAGCACAATCTTGAGTGAATCGAAACTAATCGGGTGTGCACTGGTAGGTTCAGGTGCACGTCCTTCTCGATGAAAATGTGTTGCTAATCTTGCTTCTGCGAGCTTCCAGTAGGCTTGCGGTGGATTCTGAGCCTGTGAAGGCTCGCTTCACCATCAATGGTACAATTGTTAAGTCAGCTTTCAATTTGGATGGCTCTTATGAAGCCAAAGTTTGAAATTTAAATTTAAATGTAACCCTTATTAATATGTTTATGTAATGCGGTCCGATATCTCTTCTTTTTAAGTGAATTTTCTCATTCAATGTCTTGTATAATATATTATTTCAAGGATGATAAGAATAATGGCATCTTTAGCAGCCACTCTCATATAGGAAGCTCATCTCTGATTTTCACCTTCAAAGCCTAACTTTGGTCTGATACCAACCTTCGGAAAATATTTTATCTTCTGTTTAAAATTATAGGTCGACGTAGCAACCGTCTCCTATTTTTATCTTGCTGGGTAATCAGCCAATTTCCATTATATTTCCTGCTGCTTGAGCTATTAGTGTCTGTTTTTGATAGAGATACTAACTACACCCAATCAGCCCACCCGACTATACCCAATCAGCTGGCCACATCCTACCTAATGACCGCCAAGTTGGCCAACCCAACCACTATACAGGTATTAGACTTCCCTTAGTCGGACCAACACAGTACCCCCAATACATGAGAACCATGTTGTTGACATATCCTCCAAATCACTATAAGTTCCCACTACGTGGGAAAGAAGAAGATAAGTTCATAAATATTTCTAAAAAACCATACTCATGATCCCTCAATACCCATCTCCCCCTATAGCTTCTCGAACTTAGGTTTATGAAGGTCACACTAGATAAACCCTATTCGGTCCGATTTTCTTGCATGTCCTACAACTGCGCCAATGCCCATAAGGAGAAGGGCTCCCAGGGAGAACTATCTCACCTCTCATAGTTCAGGCTAACCCGACCCCGTGACTGCAGATCAGTTTTATATACCACCACAGACCAAACGTAACTCTCATTTTTGCATTCCGCACAACGAAACACAGCAGCACTTAGTGCGTAAAAATACCGACCTACATATGTTAGAAGGGAATTACATAATGGCTTCCATACTTTCCGACCATTTACTAGTTAAAGAAAGGGGAAAATAAAAATAAAAATGGAACATTGAGCTGGCGAGGACTGGGACAATGGAGGACTGCGACAATGGAGAAGGTCGATAAAGTCGCGCAGCTTGAGCATGCTGGTTTGTCATCATTGAAAGAATTCCATGATGTGCCATTTCAGCCTACCCACCAAAAAAAAAAAAGAAGAAGAAGAAGGAATCTTATTACAACATGAATTATATTAATTTGATAGAGTTGAGTTCCATCCCTCTACATATATATATATATATATAATACTCAATTCATTATAATTTTCAAAAATACCCACCCTTTTTTTTCATGAAAAAGCCCAAAAAATTAGTCGTCTCTCAATGTTATTGAATTTTATTACAACGAAAATAATTTCATGTTAATCCCCATTTATTTTCCCCCATCGGAAGTGACCTAAGTTCGTTTTTTCCCCTTATAATATCGTGGGAGCCCCCCCTCTTCCACGGCCACGCCCGCGTATTTTTCATATGTGTAGAAAGAAACGAATAGATTGATGCGTTCCGAAGAGCATTCCCACGGAACTCAGAGCATAGTACTGCAGATATATTCCACGTCAGAAATAAGATTTAAATAAAATAATTTTAGATGGCGACAACAGAGAATTGACAGCAGAAAGAAAAGTTATGACACGGAGTCATCATGAGGAAAGGATAAGAGTGCGGAGACAGTAGTGAAGGCCTGTGGTGGTCCTGCTGAGCGACCAGCATATTACCATTAATTTGTCCATTTAATACGGAATCTCCATTAATTCCACATTCCACGTGAGTTCAACTATCTATATCGCCAATCGCACGCCTCTTTACATATAAATATGCTAAAGTTCCTTATGCGGGATTCCATTTCTCCATGCTCACACATGCACTCTTGTGGGCTTCAGTTATCCGGACATCTCATTCACATGCCCAATTTCTTATTTGTACTTGTCCATGGATATTAGCCCATATATTACCCTTCAAAATTATAAGAAATAATTTCTCATTTTTCACCCCCGACCTTGATGCCATTTTCCATGATTTCAAACGTGCTGCACATGGCTGAGAAAAGGAAGCGGATATCAAAGGGACATGCTATACTGATTAATCTTCTTTCAAAATAATCACCACCCGTAATATTACTTAGTATCTATCGATTTTAACTATTCTATCACAATCTTCATAGAAAAATCGAATTCTAGAAAGTTTCATTTAGAAAAAAAAAAAAAAAAAAAAAGTTTTGCTAACGCAACATATTCTTGAGAACCACCGTATTTTCTTAAATATCATCACTCGGATCAAATTTCACGGGGTTATGGTAAGAGATCACACCAGGGAATTTTGCTTGACGTTTATGGGAGGAAATTGGTTGGTTTCAATAGCACACTCCTCATGGAAGGAGTGCATGCGTGGACTTGGCTCGCTAATGAAGCGACTCGCCAAGATGTTGGGTCTTCATAGGATTCATGTCTACCCTCAGGGGCTGCGGCCTTTGTTGTTCCCCCAGACTATATTCTACGTAGTTCTCTTCTATTCTTGCGGGGAAATTGTCCGATGTGCACTTTCAATCGGTTGAGAGAAGTACTCGAACGAAATGGCCGGGCAAATACCCCTTTTTGTACCCCAGATACAAGCGAAATCTGTGACGCTAGAATGAATTGGAGGAAGAAGAAGAGAACAAGGACTATGGGAAGTGCCAGCAGCAAAAATCAAATCCAAGACATCTTGGTTTCAAATCGATGAGCGTGTGAATAGATATCGCCCCGTTTCTCCGGCAGCTGTATTCTAGTCGAAAGCATTATGACCCTCCCGGTCAAGTTGGGCTCGGGCCAGTCCCGCTGGAAATTGAAACCAAACCAGAGGGCCCAACCGATGAAGCCTGCAATGAGATCCAAGTTACTGTCCAGACACCCGAGGATAATACGAGCTAAAGCAGAGTCCGACGACTGGCAGCCACTTCAAGACACTTCTTTTTTAATACTGTCAATATTGATAATTAAATGTCATATATAAAAGAACATATAATAATACTAATTAATCTATATTCGTACAATTTAAATCAATATCTTATTTAAAATCAATAAATATCATACTAAATCAATCAATCCATGTTCTTATAAGGGATAATTATGCCCCCCGTATCCATCAGACACCCCACAAGAGAAGTAGATATGGAGGAACCACATTATATTAGTCAACCCAACCACATAGTTATAACAAAGAACTTAATCTTCTCGTACTTATAAACACCTGAAAAGCACATGGACACCGGCTAACTCATGTCCATGTGCAAGCGCATAGGTTGATGGTCTTACAAAATATTATGCACTCAAAGAGAGGAATTCAACTCACGATTAAACTATTTGCAAATTCTACGCAAGCACCTGAGCTAAAATTTGGGCTATCTCAGTTTCTCATCATTCGTTAGCTTTTGGCTCCACTTTTGCTGGCTTAAGGTAACACCAAGTTGCCAATCTGGCACATAGAGATGATCAATGCTTCAATTCTTATTATAATAGGACTCTCGTACCCTTTGTTTCTCTTTTACTTTATCTCCAATTTTGCAGGTTCATGAGCCTGCAGCCAGAAATGAAAAGGGGGAAGAAAAAAGACAGGTTGTCCTGAATATTGATTTCTATTGGTTATTCACGAGCGTAAGAGGAGTCAATATGTCGTGCTAGCTTCAGGACGACTTACATTAATTTACGACTGTACCTCACGTACACAAACATATAAACTTGTCTTTCACTGTGTATCAAGCAGATTCTATGAATCTAACGCGTAGTTTTTGCCTCATGACCTCAGCATAAAGGACAAAGTGGTGGGATCTCTGAATCGTGCAATCCATTAGTTACATGACCCTGGAAAACCGAAGTATTCCAAGTAGAGAGAGACCGACGAGGATTGCGTCAGATGGGATGGTTTGACTAAGAAAATTCATATTTAAAAGAGTTTGGCCCCTCGAATAACATTTGACGGAGACAAGTTCATGTGAAGGGGAGTGAGAGAGACTCAAAATTGCTGGTTTAATTCTGAGGTGATTCACAGATTAGAACAATTCACGCATAGCTTTAATTTCATCGACGAGGAAGACAATATCACACTGTGATGACAAAGATAAAAGACTGTACCACAACAAAAGGAAACAACACAAAGATAACATGCAGTATACGGTGATCTGATCCCACACACGTTGGAAGCCGTCCAAGTGTTACAGACATCGCGACACTGATCCGGTTCAGTATCAAATCTGTCAATCCGTGTACGAAGAGCCCCTTGGCGTGGGAGAGGGGTAGCTCGAGGGATGGACCTTGTTAGTACTCTTCCCGACCATCGGACGGTCCATGGCGCTCTCCTTGCCGACAGCAGCCACTGCGCCACCTCCCTTGGACACTCTTTCCGCTTCCCCCGCCTTCAACTTTTCCTCTTGGCGTTTCTTCATCATGTAGACGTGAGCACAGCTGGCACCGATCGAAGACATAGCGACCCGGAGAAATGCTTGATCCTAAGATTCAGTAAGAAAAAAAAATGCGGCTAAGGTTCAATATGTGGTGCTGGTAGCCTTATTGTTAGGTGGAGTCAGAACCCTTCGCCGAGGAATTTAAAGAGGTGTTCGAACGTCGGCTATGGTGGGCTCATTTCCATCATATATATATAATGTATATAATGTATGCCTTTATATTGATCCATTGTGTCTCACAGCTATGGCTATTCGGTATTAATGTTATCTTATTCCTAGAAGGCGGCTTAGGACAAGAAAGCCTCTGAAACTAAATAAAGAGATATAAAAAACAAATTGGATAGCCAATTAAACTAATCTAATAAAAATTAGATAAAACTTAATAGAATTTATGTAAAAATTTAATGTACATAAATTTCCAAGTTTAATAGACTATCATCTCCACACTCCTTCTAAATCCATCCCTATCTATATATATATATAATATTATTGTATTAAATTCTTTTTTCTCATGTATTTGTAATTCAATTAAATAATTAAATTGGGGCACCAAGTCAATTGGAATTTTAATATTGAAAATGGCGCATTGCCATCTAGTGTCAACGCCCACTGACTTGAGTAACTTTCAGAAACAACAGCTGACTTGGTTTGTCGTGAGCTTTGCAACCTGAGCCGCCTTGTCGCTTGAGCTAGCTGTCTTCACCCATACGTAGACGACAGGTATAAATTGCTAGGTTGTGGCACACGAATGCTTCTGAAATGGTAGGTAACCTAAACTGTACGTCTCATCACCATCGATCTTCCCCCGTGGAAATAATTTGCTCAATTAAACTTGAACTCAAGAACTGATCAAAGTTTTCCACCAGGTCGAGGACAGATAGCTTCGATGGCCCGAAGATAATTGTAAACCAGTTATTCTACCTTCTGATCTCTTTTTGCACGTCCCATGATTTGAATATTATAAGAAACTACTTGTTGAATTAGAATAGATTATCGAGTTAGGTAATATGATATTTTATTTAAACACAAAGAAAAATTAAACAAATAGTGGTAAATGCACAATATTACATGATATTTTATTATGGGATGTCTTTATCATTTAATGCGTAGTTTAACTAAATACCTCCCAAATAGTGTCATGATTAAACCGTATGTAAAAAAATATGAATGGATGTATGTCATGGGTTTCATTCATGCCTATTCTCCATGGTGCTTTTAGTTGGTCGACCATAAACAACGCAACAACTCTTCTACTAAGACGTATTATGAAAGTGTCAGCTTGGGCATGGATTATGAAGAAATTGGAGGTTGCCCTGCTGGACAACAAAATGGAAGGCGTTACATATATGTCAGTGTCAGCCCCCCAAAGCGGAAGCCTGCCTCGATACGAAATGGTGCCATCACTTTCAGCCAAAAGGAAACACAGACAGTGCCGTTACTAACTCCTTCATCACTATTATAAAGCAATAGTGCCCATTGACCTGTCAGTGCTCATCAGCCCGCACACAAGTGCATGTCTCCCTGTGCATTTTTTTTACCCCCTTTATTTCTTTATTTATTTATAGTATACCCTTTAAGCGCACAGATTTTGTACCAGTCCATCGGTTTATGCTTGTGAAATAACCATCATTTCATTTGGGCGTCGGAAAATTTCCTCATCCGACAAAAAAAGGTCATTGGGATCGATTGTTTGGTGATGATTCATACATTCTTTGGGCTAATTTTCTGGCAGAAGAGGAGAAACGGATTCGCGATGTGATGTTCAAAATTGGCTGCAGCCACAAGGAAAAGTTCTTATTGTTTTTTTTTAATGTTATAAGAGTAATTATGAGTTTATAAGATCATGCAAGTTATGAGAAAAATGAAAGAATATAAAGAAAATTTAATAATACAAATCGAATACAAGAAGTATGGAAGATTAACATAATGTCATTATACCAAGTTTTATTTCTCTAAAATTTTTCTTCATTCTTCTTTTTTCTTGGGATAGGAAAAATTATCACACTTCCAACATCAAGAAAATGGGGATGAAGAAAAGGGAATTCATTAAGTTATAATTTTTTTTATGTAAAAAATTATGTTATAAATCAATTAAGATGATTTGACACTCTTTTTTAAATTAAAGTTTTAAGTTTGAATATAATAAATAAAGAGAATTTAATTATGATTAGAGATCTTTATCCTTTAAATGAGTTAATATGACTTAAATATAAATTAGTTTAGATTTAATGGGTTTTTGGATACCATATGATAAATACGTATAATCATCATATCAAATGAAAAATCATCAAATTACAAATGTAATTGTACAAACCATACAGGAATTGGAGTTTGAATGAAAAAAATTATAGATGGATGAAATTAATTAGGGACGTGATTTTAATTTTGGCATCCAATTCTAGTTCTGGGTGCCCTTGAGTTGGAAGTGGAACCAAAACCGGAACCAACCGGTTTGCAATCTTTTTTATTTGGAACCTACCCAAATTTAATTGAGATCTGCTTGGAACCTACACATCTTGCCGGTTGCGGGTTTGCCCGGTAACCGTGGACACTCCTGCCGTTTAGTCAGGGGAATCTTTTTCCCCCCCATCCAATTTCACATAATAAAATGAGAAATAATCTCTCAAATGGTCACCTTAGTTATTTTTATAAGTATTGTAGCCGTCATAGTTTTTAGGGTTTTATTGGACTTAGAATCAGTGTAAGCATCGGTTCATGGATCAGACTAGGGGTGCAATGAATCGAACCGTATATTTAATAAATAATATTAATAATATAATATTACTAATAAATTTATATAATATCATAATTTAATTATGATTTATAATAAAAATTAATTAATATAATCATTATATTAGTACAAGGTTCAATATAAAATATAAATATAAATTTAATAAAATAAAATAAATATATTATAATATATTTTTTATTTTTTAAAATTTTAAATAGACTGATTTTTTCACCGGTTCAATTGAATTTACCGGTTTGACCAAGAACTAGGCGATTCAACCTAAGCGGATTTCATTTAAAGTGCAATTGGTTTTTTCCACTGATTAAACCGATCAAACCAGCCGGTTCGGTCCAATTTTTAAAATTATGGTAGTCGTTCTACTGCAAATTAAGAGTGATAGTCGCATGTTTTATTATTATTTTTTCTGGAGTGGCTGCAAGCCACTAAGGAAATTACATAAAAATTTCGGCTGCAAAAATAACAAGGCTGCCGTGAAGCCCGCTACAGTGTTAGATTGGCCTGACGGGCGCCTGGGTGTTAACTGATACATATGTTCAGTCGATACGATTGACTGGTCGACGCTGGCTAGTGTATATGCCAGCCAGTACGTCGACTACCGGTGGTGTCCACGTCAAGGATTGATTCCAAAAGCGGTTTAATAGAATGACTTCACCGACCACAGAGGATAACATTTGTAATACAAGGCATACATATTGTAATGTGTATGCACAACGCGCATCCTTAGGTGTTGAGCACTAATTTGGTCTAATTGCTGGGACGGTGGATTGACTCGTTAAATTTTGTTAAAACTCTAATCCCCAGCAAAGAAAAAGAAATGATCGATTGAACCTTTCCTTGGATTGTCCACCCCCGGTAAATCCAATTGCGATCCGAACCAGCTTGTTAAGACCTTTCTGTTCGTAAATTTTCTCCACGATCGAGGCCCAATTCAAGACCTTACTTGAGCGAAATGGACGTCCACTCAAGTTGAGCCGACCCATTTTGATTTCAAGTGGACATTTGACGAAGAGACATTATCCAACAGTGGAATTGATGTTTATTTAAGGAGTTTCCCCTTCTGGGGTTTCATGTATATTATGAATGAATGGCAGGCCAACTTATTCTAACATGAAAACCACGCCTTTACGGCCGGTCCAATGAGAATATCAAAGGCGACCAATTTCATGGCCCCCAGAGCTTCGAGCAATGAGAGGCAGCCTTTAGTTAAACAAAGTGACCGCGGCAGCAAGCAAAGCACGTTCATCATTGCTCATTATTTACACACACACATATAGATATCGAATAGTATATGACTTTCCGACATGGGAGACCTAACTTTGATATATTTTGAAATCCTCTAGCTAGTGCATGCATCGATCCCTGATGTGAACAACAACTGGTCCTGGTGGGGTCGCACACTTCAAGAATATTAATAATGCACAAACTTGTAAAATGACGGTGCGGGGAGGATTAGAGAACTCCTCCTGTATGTATACATACACTTGCAAATGCCAAATTGTCAAGTTCCCACTTTGGCATACTTCTAAATTTTCAAGTTTATAACCACACCGAGAAGCAGCACCACATGGTGAATTGAACAAACCAATTGCTACTGGCTCGGGCGTTCTGGAATTATTTTCCCGGGCCCCGATTACTGCGATTACCATATGGAACGAGCCAAGAAGCCGTATAAGTTAGAGGTTCTTCTAAATTTCAGAACTGAATTGAATATTGAATGCACGATTAGGTGGCGAAGACACAAAAGCACTGAATGATGGTTAAAAAGATAAAATCAAAGCAAGTCCTTAGATAAGGTTGAGGGTATGAGATCTACCATCAAAGAAATAGGAGAAAATATTACAAATTTAAAGATTGAACACTACCATTTATTATATTAAATATTTAGGTGAAGTTGGGTTTGATTCTTATGCAGCATCTACCAACATGCCCAACTAATCTTTCTAGGTCTATATCTAACTTGTTCATGTTGGATTTTTCTCAACTCGACATCCAACCAGATTTTATGGTAGGGTTCGACTCTCCACGAAGATTGAGTACTTCCCCTTCATCCAAATAAGACGGTGGAGTAAATGACATTTTATGGGCGACCGGGGTATATATGGATAGTATTACCGGGAGGTAAAGTCATAATCATGTGAAATACCCATAAATTACATATATATTATACTAATTTGAGGTAGAGTTTATTTCCGGTGGCATTACAGAGTACGTACTTAGTCTATTCATCCTTTGCACATGGGTTCAACTGATCTCTAACCATGAGGTAGTTTCTTGTAATAATGGTAACCTTTTCTAGCAGACACAATTCCAGTAAATTTGAAGCCGTGCCAAGTAATCGACCAACTACGAAGTGATGGATTTCAAATGATTTCTCGTAACAAATAATAAAGGTTGGTGTAGAGACTCGATCTGACAGTGTTGTCGGGGCCATAAAATGATCCGATAATTGACTTTATGTAATGGGATTCCAATTGGGCTTGGGAAACTTCTTGGACCCCAAACTTCTCAGGGCTGCTGCTGCCTTTAAGTGGCAGAACGGCGGCTCACTTGATCGAGCGTTACTTTGTCTGCGTTTCATCGATCGAGTTTCTGCACCCGTTTATTTCTCCTCTCATGTTTCTCACTTCGTGGTCCTACGCGTAACTTTGATAATCATGGTTCTAAGAAAGATCAAAAAAATCATATCAGCTCAACTCATCAGTAACGGGTTCCAAGTCTGTACAATAGGAAGACCCTGCAAGAAATATTTATCTACTTTGAATGTGACCCTCATAATTTCATGCTCTAAAATGCATCATAAAGACCTTAATACAACGCTCCTTTTCCATGTGGGATCATTATGCTAATGCCCATCGTAATCCCATTAGTGGGACGATGTTCTCGAGTTCAAGTCTCAATAGAGGTACCAAGTAATAAGATCATAAAAAAGTATATTTAAGAGTTATTATCCATGTTTAAGTGTGCAAGAACAGTTTTGCTATATTAAAAAGTGTGTGTTCAATAACGACACTCTTGAATTTAATAAAGAATTTTTTTAATTCTTTTTAACGATGAATCATTAAGAATTGTAATTCTCATCCTGCCTGGGAATACCCGACATGGCTCTTCCTATTTGTGTCAGGTATAACCCAAACTCGAGTGCAAGACAAGTCGAGAATGAATTTAATCTCTAGTTTAGCTCACCATGACCCAATTCACACACATATCTGTGTATTTGTTAAATAACGATTCCATCAATATGGGATAATGTAGGTTTAAAAAAACCAATGGACTATGCTAGTCTCTATCAGTTTGACAAATCTCTGTTTAATTTAAAATATATTAGTTAATCCACTGAATAGAGATGTATGCGGGTATTAGCTAGAATCGAAACTGATAGGAATCTATCATATGATACGTTATGGGTTAATTTAAATGGATTTCAAATGTGTAAGGAGTAAAATATTTGAAAGTCGGTCAGTTTCGATTTTCATTCAAGTATCCAAGGTATCTAGAATCAAAACTCCTAGAAGGGTTGCAACTAGAATTGGATACCAGATACAAAAATGATTTTATATAATATGCTTTGATCGCTTATGACTTATTAGTTCCAATCTCAATTGTTACATTTAGATAACTCATTTGATATAATAATTATACATATTTATTAAGTTTATCAAATAAAAAAATTTTAATAACTTAAGAGTAATTTCATAAAACTATACAATATATAAGAAGAATTTTCATAAAATTAATTATAATACATACACTTGAATCTTGATAAAATAAATACCACGGATCAATATAAATCGTTAAAAAAATTGTGTTTAATTGGATCATTTTCCAATAATTAAATATTTTTTTCAATAAAAAGAAATAAATAAGTTCCAACAGGGTGTTCGGTACCTTCTGTATACTACAACATAACCCTAGTAAGGTCCAGTTCTTACACATGATAAGGTAAAGTCTGGATCTAAAAATTTGAAGCCAATCTCTTACTTGGGTAGGCTCCTGGGTATTACAAAAAAATTCAGGGTAATCAGAACCGACATCGACTTTCCTCAGCGTCGCATATTGGTGCCTTCAACGTGCACGCATCATTATTGTACAATCAATAATTCTTGTTTGATAGATGTGCACGTGAGCGAGTTGGACTGGTCATTTGCATACTCACTAATTCTTAATTCAATGATCAACTTAATAGATAAATTTCTTCAAATGTGTATATATATATATATATATATATTACAAAACTCGGTCGGAGACATTTCATGACAGGGAAGGGAACATAAAACCACTTCGATCCACGGATGTTTTGTCCACTTACTGACATAAAAGCCCTAAATCAATGGATTTCCTACTCATCTTCGCTTTCCCTTATCCGCTGCAGCTCTGCTCCCGCTCACTCCATTGCACTTGATCGATCAACCAAGCCCAATGGCAGCCCTCGCGCAGCTGCTGTCTCACATCTACGCTACGACCCTGATCTTCCTATCCCTCCTCGCCCTCGAGCTCGCCCTCCTCCTCCGGTCTCTTCCCGGGACCCTCTGCCCTCTTCGCGGTGGCCTCAAGCATCGCCGCCCCTCCTCCGTCGCCCAGTTCCTCGACCTCGTCGAAGCCAGGAACCCCACCATCCATTACTCCCGAAGGCCCTCAGAGAAGGTGCTGCAAGTCGATCTCATCCCCCTTTTCTGTTTCCGCTGAATTATTGAAGAGATCACTACCTTCTTTTGCCCTTAATCGGTCACATTATGTTTATCCATTGGCGAAATTAACCTATCGCAGAAGGAATGCACGGAGTGTGCTGTGTGCCTGTCGGAGTTCGAGGAAGGGGAGGAGCTGAGGCGGCTGCTGTGCGGGCACACATTCCACAAGGGCTGCCTGGACACTTGGCTCCAGCAGCGCCTCGCCACTTGCCCGCTCTGCCGGAGCAAGGTCCTGCCCGACAACGTGGTGGCGGGGTTCCACCGCCAGCAGAACCTGCGGCCAGAGTACGATGGCAGTGACGAGGAGTTGGCCTTCCTCCTGTACGCAGTCCATGGTAACAGCTTACAGAGATTCCTATAATAAACTTACACACAGCGTGATCATGACCTCCGTGTAGTTATCATCTGCAATCAGACCCTTTGTCCTGTTATTGATGGAACGTTTTCCCCTTTTTTTCTGTGTAAATTGTAAATCGAGAAAAAACAGCTTTACCACGCACATATGTTACTAGTTACTTCATAATGGTCTTGTCAGCCATTTGTGTGCTTCAGTGTGCTCCCTATGTGTTAGAAATTGTGTTTTGCTTCGCCTTTCTTGATCAATCAGAAAACAAAAATTCCCAGAAACACATTTCTCTGATTCTCTGAGAAGAGGGGGGATGAAGGAAAATGTTCTTCCCTACCAAACTGGTCGGCGTCATTGTGCCATTGTTAACTGTGTGAACTGACTGTTATGTTGTTTAGAGAGATGCTGAACTAGCCTTCCAAGCAGAGTCTTCCATATCATAAGTTTCACGGGTGCGGTCTTGCCAACAGGGCTACCGATCTATAATATCTTAGTTCATTTACTTATGGAGCTACCACGGAACGATGGATCACATGTTAATTGCGGATAGACAGGTTTGTAGCCCACCCATTTAACATGTCAATGGTAAAATTTCATTGAATTCCACAAAGATCAGGTAAATCTGCTTAGTTTAGGTACATTCTAATTAATAAGCATATACCTTCCTCTGAATGTACTTCTCTACAAGGTCTCTTCGCTTCCAAGGTTTCTTTGTTATGGGGAATGCTTCTTACTGGAGATGAGAATCTTCTTCGTTTTTCACTCTCCATGTCATATTTTTCTGCACATGTCTTGCAGTATGTCGATTTACCATGACAACAAACCTTGAATTGGATTCCACAAAGATCAGCTAAATCTGTTCGGGCACACAATCTAGATTCTATGTAAAAGTATATAATTTCCCCTTAATTGCTTGTCTACAAGATCTCTTAACTTCCAAGGTTCCTCTGCAATGTGAAGTGCTCCTGCCGGAAGAAAATGCTTCTTCATTCCTCACGTCCCCTTTTTCTTCCCTTTTTGCTTAGTATGCTTTCATCGTGCGGGAGAGTAGCTCAGAAGATTACATGGCCCAAGTGGGTAACTACATGCTTGAACTTACAAAGGCATGGCACAAAAATGCTCCTCTTCAGGAGCATATCTACGGTCTGCTGCTCTGTGCAGTTCCGAGGACAGCTGAGAAAGTCGATTTCACTGTGAGGGAACCGGACTTTGCTTCCTAAGAGAAGCTGCATTTGGGTTGATGTCGCCAAAGAGACAACTGGGTCTGGTATTTTCTAGTATGTTGTTATAGACTCGCACAAATCACATAGTTTCTTGGTTTCTTTTTCCAATTTTTTATGGTGGAAAAGGGGACATAATCAATATGGTGTCGGTAAAGAATTGAATGCAAAGCTTTTTCGAGATCTGACGTATGAAGCGAGATCAAAATGTCACGTTTCACAGGAAGTAAGTAGGGATTCTACCAATTTTGCCATCATGAAATGTTCCCTTCCGATATTTTGCAAGGATTGGTAGGTGGAGAGTGTAATGGTCAGAATTGATGCCTTTGCTGTCAGCTCAGCCTCCACATGAAGGGCAAGGTCAAACCATCATATGGAATAAATAGGGATATGTTTGATAGAGTAAATGAACGAGATAAACTCAGCAGGGATTTCTTGTATTTATCTTTAAATAATGAGTTATTACTATACATATATAATCATCCGTACACATCAACCGAGATTCAGAATCCAATGGTTCCAGCCAGCTCGACAAGGGTCAAAACTCTCAGAGAATTTCCTCCTCCGGTAAGGCTGAGGATTAAAACCCTACTTAAAAGAAGATTAATTATGTTGTATAGGTAATTAATGCGTACAGAACGTGTCAATTGGTACCCAGCCTTTCAGTTCACACAAGGGCAATCATTTTCAAATTCCTTTCTCAACTGGACCTTACCATAAATGTACTCTATCGTTCTCCTCGTAACAAGAAGCACTTGAAGAAAGGCATCGATCCTGCGACTGCAATGGTCTCCTCGACACCATGAACTACGCACAGTTCACGACACGCCGGAGAGTCGGTGAAAAAAGGTCATTACATTATCGGAAAGATCGTCTTCTATGACGAGACTGGACCCGATCGGAACCGGGCAGGACTCTGTTGCTTTCGGTCTCACTTCTTCCGCTTCTTCGGCGGCTGGAGGGCTTCCTCGTCCTCGTCCTCGTCCTCATCCTCCTCTTGTTCCTCCTCCTCGACTACTTCCTCCTCCTCCTCCTCCTCCTCCTCCTCCTCCTCCTCCTCATCATCATCTGGGTTTTCTCCATGTTCATCGTCTTCCTCTTCGCCGGCACCGCCCCCTGGGCCATTCTTCGAGTTGCTCTTGCCGTTTGAGTTTTTATTAGCATACTCCCCTACGCAGTCCGAGGACGGGTCCTCTTCACCTTCACCGTATCCACCGTTGCCATCTTCGCCGCCATCAGCACCATCGCCTTTGTCGTCTCCCTCAGCATCCGCCGGCTCAGACCGACTTCCTTGGCGACCATCTCCTTTGCCCTTCTCGGGTTCTTCAGCCCGTGGTAACCCGACGCAGCCCTGCAGTGGATTTTTCGGTCCCATGAAATACCCATTATTTCGCCCCCAAACGTTCTAAAGTAGCATTTCATGGCAACACCAGTGACCAAAGTCGGTTTCACACAGTCTCGATACCCTACATCACTTGATGCTATGAAGACTATGTTTTGCCAAATGGCGAGAAGTGAAAAGAAGAACATCAGCTTTGATTGATTCCCCCACCACTTTATTCCCATCCTCTGAGTGTCTCGTTCTATATATGGAGCATCTTCGACTCGCCTGTTTATATCACTCCCGGACTCTCGAAAATGCTACCCCACGGCTACGTTCTACGGCATGGAACCGCCTCAGACGGCCATGTCATCACGGTCTGGAAGCTATCGAGTTGCCATCTACGCACTGCAATTGGACGGCCCAGATCCGACATTAACTAACTCTCATGATTAAACTAATAGCGTTGCCCTGAACTTCATCGGCTTTTAGATTTAATCCTTTGCCCGTCCTTGGCAGCTAGTAAGTAGGGATTGAGCCAAGGACGTCGAGGTCATTTCACAAGTTCAGACTTGTCTTAGGTCTTTATTGGGTGGCTCCTGCTGGGCCCCACCTGGCACACCCGAATCTCGGAACTCAAACCCCACCTCTTTGACGTATTTAATATTACGCGCCTAAGGTCCGGACCCCACGACACCACCCTCGACCATACCCCGAGCCCACGCTCGCTCCCCCACCCCGACCCAAAAAAAAAAAAACATACAAACAAAAACCCAAAGGGTGCGCACGTTAGCAACTATTCCCATAAGACAAAATTGAAGCGACTGCACGCAATCTAGAAGTCTCAACCATAGTTTTAAAAATCGGATCGGACCGGCCGGTTCGACCGGGAACGGCCACTCATCCGGTCCGGTTCTCATAAATAATCCAATTATACTTTAAACGAGGTCAAATCCAATTAAATCGGCCGATTCTCAATCGAACCAATAAATCTAATTAAACCAGTAAAAAAACCAGTCAACTTAAAAATAAAAATAAAAATAAAAACATATTATAATGTACTTATTTTATTTTACTAGATTTATATTTATATTTTATATTGAATTTGAAACTAATATAATAACTATATTAATTATTTTGATTAAAAATTATAGTTGAATTATAATATTATATCAAATTATTATAATATTATATTATTAATATTATTTATTAAACATACTATTCAACTCATTGAACCCCAGTCCGACTCATGAACCCATGAATCCATACCTTGACTGATTTCCGGTCCGATCCAATTTTAAAAACTATGGTATCAATCCTACCGAGTACGGATACAAATCATTGTAAAAGAGCGGAAATAAACAACTAAAATGGTGAAAGAAGAGAACAGTTGACAGCAGTATCCACCAAAGCGTATGGTAGCATAAAAAATTGGAAAAAAAAATTATCTTGTCGTCGGAAGGGTAAAATTAACGTTATTAGAAACCTTAAAAAGATCTCAATTGCTAACTCATTGGAAGAAGAAAAGGGGAAAGCAGAGAACAAAAACGCGGAAAATTAATTAACAATAATAATAATAATATAGTGAAAATTTTTAGTACAGTAACCTTGATATTTATCCATGACCCCACTTTAGTTTTCTATCCATGTTAGTCGGCTGGTTTGTCTGTTATAGGGAAAAAAATTGGCAGAAGTCAACGTTCGGAGTCAAGGACTCACTTGAGCCAAAAGCTGGGTCTTGACTAGAGCCGCGACCAGAAGAGTGGCGAGCGCATCCCCGGCGGAGCAAGTTGGCGCGAGAGCAGCCAATACCGAAACGTGTTCAGTTTCCATCCGTCAGCGGGTCGAACAAATTTCTGCGACACCAAAAGAGCCACCGGCGACAGGGAAACCAACAGCCGTTAGATATGGTTCTCTGAAACGCTGTCAGCCCTCGGATTCCGCAAGAGGCCGACAGGGGAAAAAAACAATTTTTTTCAAAAAAATATCACGGGGCCGTTTCCGAAAGAAGACAAAACCGAACGTTCAGCTCGTCGCCGGTGAGCGGCGAAAGCCGCTGGAAAATTGCGAGTTACAGCGGAGAAGAGACAGGGTGGGAGAGGAGGAGTGCACTTGAGCTGAGAACGGATGAATTGAGGGGGCATGAGAGGGAGAGAGTACCGTGAAGAGAGAGATCCGAGAGCGGAGAGAAGTGAGATCTGAAGAGCTCCGGCGCTAGAACGTGGAGGAGACAACGGCAGGGGCCCTGCTCATTCTCGACCGTTGGATCGTGATCAAACAGAGAGATCAGGGAGAAGCTCAAAATATAGAATTATCGAAGCGCTGAGAGAGAGAGAGAGAGAGAGAGGGTGTACTGGTGACCGGTGTGGTGCGTTCACTGACTGACGAACTGCCCGTAATTTTCCCGGGCGGGGCGGGCAGCTTCCGCCTTCCCGTGAAAATATCGTGTCCGAGCGAAGAGAGAGAGAGAGGGAGGGGGACAGGTGTCTGCCTTAATTAACTTCTTAATTACGCCTTTTCATCTTTCCTTTGGATGATTTGCTCCTTAATCCTTATACCTTTGAACTAAATTGACTAACGGTTCAGTTCGGTTTGGATTTGATTTTCGAACCGGACCACCCAATTTCTCCATTTTATATATTCTTCTCAATGGTAAAAGCAATGAGAATCCCAAATCAAGTAGGGAAATCTGACGGGGCCCACCGTACGGAAAAACCTCGTCGTTTTCCAAACTAAATTTTTTTGAAGTGAAAATAAACTAATTAGTAGTCCCGATAGATATATTATGTATTAATTTAATTATTTTTAAATTTCATACATCAATTCCATCGTCTTTCTATATATTAATGTTACTTTTGATAGATTATACATAAAAAAATAGTCCAAATTTGTACATGTCGAGGTCCCTCCATCAATCTACCGTCGGTCAATATTTAACGGGGGGGGCAGAGTGAGTGAGCATCAATTTCATCTGCTCGTCCACATGTTACTACATTTGAGCATGTAATTCATAATCCCTTTATAGTGTTGTGGCTGGGTTTAGCCCCGTGATAGTCGGTGGATTTTGTAAAGTTGAGTCTATGGTGGGTGACCTGGTGCTTATAATCTGTCTAGAAATGGGCAACGAAGACATGGATCATGACTTCAAATTTTTCTGCCATGTCGTCCAAATGTACACCAGATAAGAAAGACAGCAAAAACAAAGAAATTTACTGCTGCATTCAGTTGAACTGTCTTGAAAAGATAAGGGACTAGTGAGCAATTCTGCCACCAAACCTCATGAGCTGAGGCTCATCTTCAGCTAACTGAACGAGTGGGACCATCCTTCACAACTTCAACATGGAATAGTCAAGAGCATCAACAAGAAAATCTGCAGCAGATACAAGACCCAGAGGAGAAACAAGATAAGGCCAAGATAATAGGTTCAGTGCTCAGTGCTCAATGTGCTCAATGTGCATCATCTTTGCCGAAACACATTGGAGGCTTTACCCTGAGAACGTTCCCATAGAAACCTCCTTTCCCGATTAGAGCACCAAGCTCTTTGCCAGAAAGAAGAGAGAATGATGTATCAGTGAACATAAAGGAAATAAAGAGAAAAAACAGGAAATTTTGATTCACGGTTAGCGGAGAATAAGGATACCTCTGAGTTTCTCAAACAAATGTGTTGCCTCGGATTTGGCAGGTGTCTTTCTCTTTCCGATCAGTCACGAGATCAACACCCACCATCAAGCCCCTTCCTCTCACATCTCCAATTACTACTGCCAAAAACAGAAAGAAACATCACTTTTTGATTGGACAAAAGGAAAGAGGATGCATTGATAATTACCCGTAATAACCCTTCAAGATTATGGAAAGAATGTGGCACTCGAAGTAACTACTCACTCTCATATCTTTGCTGAAGCTCCCTCAGACGACTCATTAAGTGGGATCCGACATCTGCACAGTGTGACTGGCGCTTCTCATCGTTGAGCACCCTGAGGACAGCAACTCCTCCAGCAGAACAAACAGGATTTCCTCCAAACGTGTTGAACTGAATCTTCTGAGCCATCACGCTCGCTATTTCTGGAGTCGTCACCACTGCTGCCAGCGGTAAGCCATTGCCAATCCCCTGGAAAGGGAAGACTATCCATTGTTACCAGGAGATGAATCATTGCAGAGAACTATTGCTCAAAGAGTTTCACTAAAGTTGACATTCCAACCATCCCAGCTAGTATATTTTTTATTTGGAGCCGTTAAAATTTATAAAGCAGATAGTGGGTAGGTTTTTTTGGGGTAGTAGAGATCCTATGTTCATGAACATTGAGGCTCAGGTTAAAGAGATTCCCAGTCTCTTCACCATTGGCAAATTAAACCCGAGAAGTGCAGTCACGTCTCTCTCATCTTCTCAAGAGCAATCCAATGCTGACTCAAAAGTTTGGAAATAAAAGAGCATATCATAAGAAAAATGTCTCACTTTTGCCATGGTAACTATGTCAGGAATTACTCCCTGAGTTTCAAAGCCACAGTAATGGCTTCCAGTGCGACCGAACCCACATTGTACTTCATCCGCTATGCAAACGCCACCAGCTTTACGGATGATGTCGTAAACGAGCTTCAGGTACCCAGGAGCTAGTTCAACTGCTCCCCCTAGTCCCTATAATTCCATATATTATCAGGAAAGGAGAATCAGAATGCTTGAATTTCAACAACAAGCCGGCAAGAGAATAGTTATAGTTCTGACCTGTATTGTTTCAGCAATAAATCCAGCCACCTTTCCACAAGTACCAAAATCGATGTGGTCTTGTACGTCTCTTGCATATTTACTAGCATCAGACCCAAAGATCTCTCGATACGGATCTGGATTCATGACATGGTGGATTTCACCCTGCAAAACATCATAATTAATCCCATTTGATAATATCAATTTGGCATGGCCTGCACTAGAGAGCACAAATTAATTAATGTTTAAGTTCATCGCAGCAATAAATGATTTAAAGGACAGAGTTTTGGTATTTTAGAACATAAAGCTAACCTGAGGTATAGAGTGCTTCCACGTGTTCTGAGCAGTCAGGCCAATGGTGCCAGAGGTTCCACCATGATATGCATTTCTCAATGTAACCATCTCAAGATTGCCAGAGTACAGTCGAGCCATTAGCATGGCTAACTCATTAGCTTCACTCCCAGAATTTACGAAATAAACAACCTGATATTTTTATTAGACCAAGGAAGGACACATCAAGGACGAACAAATATCTTCTAGCCAAATTCTCATGCATATTCTGATAAATAGTTGGCAAGAGGTGAAAACAAGCATGAAATGAACAGAACGGAAACTCTTAATTCCATAAGCTAAATTAATTGTCATCGCTTTGTGGAGACAGGATACAGGCATTTATTGACTCGTGCAACAAAAATCAGGCATCAAAATGGGACTTTACCTTTATGATCTAATTACCATGTATTCACTGTTCTCAAACCTCTTCAAGTACAGTTTTTTGGATGCTTTTCTTTCCTAGCTGTATGTTGCAAGGACTAGCTGACCTTATATAGCCATTCAGCATGGTGGTATGGCAGGATGCTATAAGTCTTATGCTGTACCATTTCATTCCAATCCCTTTCCATTACATCAAGTCAAGCTGGTGAATCAATCACTGGTTCTTCTTGCCAAGCAAAACTTCTCAACAATATAAATTACCATCTCCTAGAGAATTGAAAGAGTGAAGATGCAATAAGTTGCAATGCTTTAATTGAACCAACCTTAAGTTTTCCTGGCATTTTTGAAGCTAATGAATGCCTCAGCGAAATCACCGATCACATGGTGAAGATATATAGTCGTGGCATGCTGCAGAAGCTTGCTCTGCTCCATGATTGCATCCAGTACTTCAGGATGGCAATGACCGCAAGAAATTGTGACAATACCAGCGAATCAATCAAGATAGCGTTTCCCATTCTCATCAAACAGATACTGCATCTTTCCTTCAACGATATTAACCTGACAAAGACAAGGGAAAGTTTAGTCAGTACCAAAATTTCTGGGAGAAACTAGGAGGAAGGAACGAACAAGAGGTTTGTTGAGTTTGTTGCGGTGGATAGTCGATATGAGCATAGTCACTGTTCTATCTCTAGTCTTAGAAAAACCTTCTCCTTTCTGGATTCCATTTAAAGAAAAAAACTTTTGACTGCTTTAGGATTTCTTAGTTCATCAAATGAACAATCTACTAACATACTTTGTCGGATAACCTGTAACTGTAACTCCCAGATTTAAACAGCACTCTTCCTGCTTGCCCAGGAAATCAGATTTCACAATTATGTTGCCAGTAACCACCAATGGAATTGCTCCAACGAGCGAAAGTAAAGTAACTTGTCCAGTGGCTATTTATGAGGTTGGATATCGAAGAATTTCTCAAGAAAAATAGGCCCATACATAAAAAGAAGAATTCGACTGACCCAATCAAAGGACATGGTAGTATAAGCTTATCCAGAAATGAAGAGGATAAGTCAATCAAAAGCCCACATTGCACCAAATTCAGAGACGGGGCAGAAGAAATACGAAAAATATGAAAAAGCCCCATATATTTTGGTCTAAATCGTGGACGTTACCAATTGTATCAAGTCGTGTGGATCAAAAGATTCGATTTATGATTCCGTGCATCCCGACGAGGAATTGCCATTCCTCTTGCTTATACTTTCGATGCAAGCCTTTACTCTTTTGCCTGTCCGTGGGCGACAGCAGGCTGAGAAAACAAAAGATTCCAATGCCTCCAGCTCCAAGGGCTTGTAGGTGTCCCAGCCGTTTCAGGAAGAGTCAGTTTAGCAGCGGTCCACTTTTTCCTGTTCAGCGTGAGGGATCATCTGGTACCATCCTCGAAGAACATTTCGACGACAAGGAAAACAAGTCCCTAAACTATCAGTGCCCTTTTCATAACAGAACTTCGCCAAATGCTGCTATGGCATCCCGAATCCTTGATCCATAACCTTTTTTCCCGAGATCTAGAAGGCCTTTGGAGGGTACTCACATTCTCAACATGCTAGCTGCCCCCGAGACTGGGAAGAACACTCACAGCTCGTCCCGCCGTAAACCACCAGATATAGGATGGATAGAAATCAATTTAGATGCCGGTTCAAGCAGCTGCAGCTCCAGCCACGCTGGGTTTGGCACGTCAGTCTCATGATAGTTCAATACTTCTTTCGTGGTTTTTGAGAGCTGACACAACTGCCACCGCTCCTAGCTGAAACCCATGCAGTACTCCAGGTTATCTCTTCAGCTTTGGAAAGAGGATGGTTGCGTATCTGGATCAAATACGATGCTCTCTTGCTTGTTCAAGCCATCCCCCGTCCCATCGATTCCATGGGAACTTAGATTGCTTATTTAGGATACCATTCTTCTTCTATAGCGTTTTCTGAGCCGACACTGTTGTCGGGTCTCTAGGAAAGACAATCTTCATGCACGACTTTAGTCATCTTGCCTTGAGGTCAAATGATGCAATCGCATTGAGTCCCTAATTGCAATCTACCTGCCCACAGGATTGGAGATGCAGGTGGTCGCTGAGTGACAGTTCTTACTGATTTTCAATTTCAAGTGCGATGCCCTCACTAGTACTCAACAGCCCAAACGCAATTGCAAGCTTCTCACTTTGGTGCCATAGCATATGCTCGAGTCAGCCATGGGAAGACTGCTCAGAGTATATGTTCAATGCACTCAGACCAATCTAGATTCAAACCAGGACTCCAAACACATGACTCGAACCATAGAATTTCTTAATTCTTGTGACTTCTGCTCAACCGCCACAGGCCAATTACAGACTGCGAGGAGTGAGGATCCCACTCTCCTCTTGGGATCGAGAGCAAGCAAGCACCTAGAAGCTACTAATTCAAGTTCGGGATCCTAGTGAACTTCTTCACAGGATGAGGGGACTGATTCTGAAGCCATCAATGGACCAATCATGCAAACACAATGGCTTAGAGTGGGCTCAATCCCATGCACATTCACCATGGTGCCATAATATTCTAACGGGTTATTCATCAAAGCACATCATAAAACCTGAGAGTATGAAATAGACTATTCTAATACCGGCTCCTGCTTTTTATGCATTATATCTGCAGATTGCTTAGAAGACAAAATTGAAAATATTCTCTGGGCATGGAGACTTTATTGCATATTGGTCTGAACAGTCTCCACCTGTGGCATGTAAGAGATGTGGGCACGTGCCATGTTTGACCCTAGTGTGAAAATTGTGATCAATAAATCTGAGCACAAAAGAGAAAATATGCCTCATGGTCAATTGTTCCAGTTTGTAGCTTAAGGTAAACTATTGAGAGTGAGTATATAAGGGCACGTGACAAGTGAAGATCAAGTTGCCACATACAAATTGATGCTTAAACATGGTTCCACTGACTGCCCTCGGTATGAGTCCAAACTCTATGGAGTCGAATTTAACGGTGGCAAAAATTATTCTGTATAGTGACGTGATTATTTCAAAAACCAGAAGGAAACCCACCCTTCCTAGGATCACTAACTGCCACAAGCACTCCACTAGTTCCTCTAGCACTGGAGTTGGAAGCTTTTTCCACTGTTCCCAGTTCTACGACTACCAACTGGCAGATTGTCCCACCAGCGAGGCTCTGTAGGAGGTGTCCTTTCTTCCAAAGGGCTGCCCTCGTCACCTCTGGAAGCTCAAAGTGGTCCCCAATTACTGTTGTCCAGTTCTCATAATGCACCACATTCGGGATCAGCTGCATTCAAAAGGGAAGCACTAACGATAACTTAAGAATGTTAAGTACAAGCAAGAGATGAAAGGTTACAAGATTTATTATGGGCTCAGGAGTAGACCTGATGATAGAACCTTGGAGCCATCACGGAAGATAGAGGGTCCATTCCCTTGGCAAAATGGTTGAGAAGGACTTCTGTTGTCCCTGCAATGATCATCTCCCCACCACTGGCCCCGATCACAGCTTTAAGATGGCCGTCCTTTAGCAAAGCCAACACAACAAAACTCTTTTGACATGGTCTTTACAAGAATAAGAGTCTTATGGAATGAGTTCATAGGACACCAGATGATCTTGAGGCTCTAGAGTCTCAGACATCTTTCTAAAAGAACAAGGGACAAAGCAAGTCCGCCACAGAAAAGGAAATCACTTACTCAACATACTATCAAAGCACAAGGCCTGGTTTTAAATCTTGCATTCTAAGTCAGACTCATTAACCAATCAGTTTCTATCATATGTTATCCCCAGCGTTTCTGTGGAGCAGGTGAGATCACTTATTATGGGCCCCCTTCCTACCCATTCCAACTTTGTGGAAAGTTGATCACATAAAGGATATGAGAAGGGAGCACCCTCTAGTCAGTATCATTAAAGATTGCAAAGTGTACCTTGAGAACAATGGTAGGTGACATGGAAGATAGTGGCCTCTTTCCTGGTCGGACAAAATTGGCAGGTGCTGGTGGTGGTACATTGGAAGAGCCATTTCTGGGGATGGAAAAATCATCCATCTCATTGTTGAGGAGTGTTAGACCCCTGAGCTCAAGCCCCGGAGAATGCGCACCACAAGCCGTACCTCGGGGTAGTGGTAGCGCATAGCCTGCACGCGAGGATGCGCGGGCTGTCAAGTGCGAGGTGTTGGGATCAATTGCAAATCCATAAGCGGGCAAGTGTGGAGATGGTCACACAAACATGCGTGGAGGCACCGGTGAAGGGAACAACCGATCAAGGCTCGGCAGTGTGCTGAGGAACCAGATTGTGGCCAAGAAGCGTCACAAGGCACAAGTAGGCGAATGCGCGGGTGGGCAGTGAGGATGCCCACGAGCAAGGCACGGTGCAATGCTCTAGGAGGTTCGGTGAACCCGATACAACCGCGCAAAGGCACTCTAGGAGTGCACATAACTCAACAAGCCCGACATACGCTAAGGGAGCGGCAAGGGAGTTGACTACTTGTGGAGATCGGTTAAGTCCTTGACCATGCTCGAGCACCGGTGGATGCAGCAATCCCGTTCAGACGACCGTGATCTTAGGAAAGAGATCAAGGACGTGCATCCTAGAGGAGGATGGATCGGGTCGACGAGGCTTAGCTGGCGCCAAGTCAATCCGAGTGAGCAATCCGGGAAAGTTTCTCCGGGAATGGCAACTAATCTGTTATGGAAACAATCCTGGAGGGATTGGACAGATTTGACAATCAACCAGCTATGGAAACAATCCAGGAGGGATTGGATAGGCTGGAAACTGAGGGAGTGAATCAAGGAATTCCAAGATGTCAGTTGCCATATTGGGCTCACAAGGCTCCTCTATATAAAGGGGGCAGTCTCATTCAGCAAGGAGGCACCAAGACCTCACGAGGAGAAGCCAGAGAGCAGCAAGGACGACCAAGGCAGTCAGGAGGCAGAGAGGATCCGAAATTCCAAGGAGTGGAAGCCAAGTCGGATCTGCAGTCCGGTGTTCTTAAGAGAAGGCACAAGACGGGCGTGCAAGCGGCGCGAGGCTGCAAGGCATAGGCTCGTGAGACTGTGTGTAAGAGTTCTGTCCTGGGTTGGGTTTTTCGTGTACTTGTAATATATGTGAATACGAGTTACGTTTTCCCAATTGTGTTCTTGTATTCCTCGGTGTTGCTTCTTCGGTTCGGTGATCGTTCGGCCTTGACGGTACGCACGGTGTGTGGCTGGTCGGCAAGTGGAGTGTCGACGCCTAGCGGGGTGCGAAAAATTTGTGTTCCGCATCGGCCCCGTGACAAGGAGTATCCCCGTGCTCGGTGAGAGTACTTTTGCACCGAAGTATGAGTTCACAGTACAGGTCATAGATACCGCATTATGTTCACGGTCTACAACTGAGATGTGACTAGTCCCATGATCGTGCATCTGATTCCACCTTTTTATCAATGAATAGGGAAAATAAAACAAATCATGAAGCGAGAACCAAAGGAATGATCAGATCACTAAGCAGGAATCATGAGTCTCATATACCTTATTAGAAAAGACTCACCTTCCGCCATAATGATCTGGACTGAAGGTCATATTATCGTATATAGTCTTCATCAGCTCTTCTGCAAACTTAACAGACATCATATCAGAGAGTACTGATGAAACATTGACGAAATTAGGGTCCCCAAGATTCATCCTCACTGCAAATGCGTGCTTTAGAGCTTCAATAATTCGGTGTACTCCGAGTGAGCCAGAAACAGACAACGGGGTTCCGAATAATGAAAGAATATTCAGTATCTGTGGGAAAAGGTGCATGAGCGTTTGAAGGTCAATAAAATAGAAAACAAACAATTAGAAGAAAGAACTGTATAAGCCTACGAGTATCATTGCGGCTCCACCAGAGGAAGGGGGAGGCATCCCCAATATTTCAAGGCCAAAAACTCTAGTAGAGGTAGGTTCTCTAGTTTTGACCTGGTATCTCCTGAAATCATCCAGGTTGATTATTCCTCCAAGCTTTCTAATGTCTCTCACCAGATTAAATCCAATCGATCCGTTATAGAGGGGTGCAATACCAAATTTGGAAGCCTTCTTCAGAGTCTCCGCAAGTTTTCTGTTATGGCATACATCTCCCACCCCCAGCAGATTTCCATCTGATGTGAATATCTCACGGAGGCCCCTATCTGCTAAAATTCCATCTTTGGTTGCTGCCATTTGCATGTGAAGATAAGGAGAAATCTTGAAACCTTTGCGAGCAAGATGCTCAGCAGGGCTTACGAGCCTCTTCCATGGGAGTTTCCCATGCTGCCTCCAGGCTTCATGGAGACCTGCAAGCTCCCCGGGAATCGCAATGGAGAGAGCGCCACTAGATTTTAAGGCCGCATTTCCTTCATACAAATTCTGCGCAGCAGGAGAATGGGAGGAGCAGAGTGAAAAAGCAACAGGAGAAAAAATGAAGAATGGCATGTAAACCAGAAGAAAACCAGGCTTATAGAGAAGCATGGTCACCAAGTTCTTAACCTCTCACCATAGAGAAGTTATGAGCTGCATTCAGACATAAGGGGAGGCACAATGGCGATTACCTCAGTGGCAAGCGATGGTGCAGTTTCTCTCATATCGAAAGCTCGAGTCCTCCCACTGCTCAGTCGAACCAACATGAAGGCTCCTCCACCGATGCCACTCGATGCTGGGCTAACGACACCCAAGCATAGAGCAGCAGCCACTGAAGCATCGACCGCATTGCCTCCTTCACGAAGAACGTCTTTCCCGATTCTTGAACATCTCCGATCGTCTGTAGCAATCGCCCCCTTATGTGCAAGAATCGCCTCTTTTCTTCGAGCTTTGGGCTCTGCATCAAGGCTTGTGATTGGAAGCAAAAGAAAGCAGAAGACAAACGCAGTTTGGAACCTCGAGGACTGGGGGGAGTCCATCAAGATGGTTCCTTTTGATGAAAACTAATAGCAGAGAATCCAGGCGACCGTATGTGGTATGTATTATATAGTGAATTCTGTACAAGTGTTCAGGATAATATCCAATGAAAACTGGAATGAAATAAATACCAACGAATGCCAAAATCTGAAATCTCTCTGTTAGAGACAAACTCTTTACAATCAGCTCAAACAAAGACAGAGACAGATAAGCTAATCGATCGAACTTCGTGAATTTGATCTAATTTGAATTTCAAGCCATATATCAGCTGTTATCCTGAAAATGAAAATCTTCAACTTAGTTTGAAATTGCGGTTTGATAGTCTCAAAAAGTGTTGAAAGATATAAGCATGATATTGGTACGAAGTTCCATCATGCAATGTGATGATTGCTGTACTTACTTTTAGCTATGATAAACGTAATTACTCATTTTTCACGTATTGTTTTCTTCAATAAATGGTAGCATGTCTCCCGTATCAGAGCACACATCCCTAACTGAAGAAGAAAGAGAAACCAAAAGGAGAAATTATGCGAAATGACGCAGGGGACTGTCATGGTTCGGGCACCTATTGGGAAAAAGTAGTAAGTTAAAGGGGTTTAGTTTAAGAGGATAGAAGTTGTTAGGAAGGAGGGATTAAAATGTGGGTCAGGAGGTTGTCTTCTATAATAGGATAGACCATCCTAGAATGGGTAAGAAACAATGAATGAAAATTGAGAATCCTTACTTTATTTTCTCTCTCTCTCCCCCCTTCTGAGTTTATTATCTCTTCATAGGACATTATCTTCTACCATTACAGGGACGGTGCTTACTCCATTCATATACTTGTTCTTGTCCGATGCGCTGATTCGTGCATCAGAGAGGCCGCCAAGGAGCACCGCGTGAAGGCACAGGTGGCATGGAAGAATGGCTCGAGCGCCATTGTGAAAGTGATCATTGCCTTCTTCCTCTTCAAGCAGAGAAGGGGTCCCCTTCAGCAGCTAACGTTGACGATTCAACTAAGACTTTTGCGCTCTCTCGGCTTCTGGACTCTACCCAGCTCGGTCGCCGTAGGACATCGGTCACCAAGAAGAAAGGGACAGTCTTGGAGGGAACTGAAATTGGGACAGTGAAGTGGAGGTGGTCAAGCCCACGAAAAGACGAAAGTGCCCTTAAGGAGTAAAACAGGGAAGACGATTTTTAAAAACGCAGGAATTGAACCCGACGTGAATCCAACACGCAATCTTCTGATATAAAGTCAGACGCGCTGCCATTACGCCACGGGTTCAGTTGTGGTACCATTCACACGAATAATCTAATTAAAAGAGATAATTCCACCAACATTAAATTCTCTCCTGTTAGCACAATTTCAATTCAAACTACAAAAACATCCATCAAACTGTGACTCTACTCAAGAGACACGAGTAGCGGGCATAGGGTATTTGCAATTGAGACATAAATATAGCATGTTATATCAAAAACACGTGCACAACTTAAAACCGAAACGAGATCCATCAATATAGTACGTTGTAGTTACACGATCAAAATCGGAGGAGCATACAACATGTTAGCATTTCTTGAGAATTTTATCTATGCACCTTTTTTTTTAATAGTGATAAAATCCTCATTACTTCTAGAAAAAAGGATCGAATTATATAATCAAATAATAGACTCATATATTTATATGTTATAATAGGTAAATAAAATCTTTAAAAAAATTATAAATACATAGTCCAAAATCCTAATAAATATTACTGAAATGTCATATGCCTAATATTGATTTTTTTTATTAGCATATCCAATTTCCACCTTTAAAAAAATATATATCTAACCCTCGTATTCAAGAGATGCAGCATGGAAAATGTTCTTTTCTTCCTGTGTGATTGAACGACAATTTAATTTTTAGCATACGATCGAGTTTGACAATGGAGGACAAATTTTTTTAGTTAATAAAAAAAAGAGCCTTTGCTTGCTTTCTTGCTTGCTCTGGTCTAGCCTCGTCAGGCCTAGTCGTGGAACCGGTCAACCGCACAAGCTGGTTAGGTGCGTGGGAAGAGATGAGGGCTCTTTTAGCTCAACGGTTAATAAATCCACTTGAGTATCTCAACATAACATCAGAGGTCAAGGCATAGGATTGACCCGAGACTTCAATTTTCTAAAGTCAAACGAACTTGGTGGAGCCTTTTTTGCCTCGAGGAATAAACTCAAGGCTTCTAACCTTAGAAGAAGAGATGAGGAAATATAATTAGCCGTGAATAAAATTATCTTATAATAATATGATGAGCGATTCATCATCTTAGATAGCAAGACTGCCCCTCATCTCTTTTTGTTGACTTGAGTATTAGAGTACCAAAATTAGATCAATATCCTTTTTTGTTTGGCCTAAGTGTAGAATTTTTTGCTTGATGCTCTACTTGAGCCTCTTGGCTGTGGGGGACCCTCACTTTTTTTTGGGCTCAACGTAGAGAGCTTTTGCTGTTGTGTCTCCACTGTTGAATTGTCAAATTGGTCAACCCTCCCACCTACTTTGATACTACGAACCAGATGCAGGATTTCCTGCGAAAACTATAATGGGAAACTTTTCATGAGCAATTCTCCATGACATGGATTGTAAAAGGGTGAACTTCTTTGCAAACAAAATTAGCTCATCATAAAGGATGTCACCAATAGCCACGTCCAGGTTTGGTCGATATTGGGGGAGTGGTACGAGGCAAGTGATCATTGGAGTCCAAGGATCATATAGAATTATAGATGTTAAATGGGCTAATTTGGCCCGAACTGAATTGGATCACTCCTAAAACTTACATATGATCATTCTTATTAGATTGATAGCAGTTACCGACTGAGTCAAAGAAATATGTCTATTGAATCGAAACCGATCCAACACTTATTCTCATTGAACTGGTTTATAATCGTTGCAAAATTAGCTCAAATCGCCAAAAATCTTTCAATCAATTGCCAATTCTTGTCAGTTTAATTTAAAAATAAAAAAGGAAATAGCCACAGTTCATAGTTTCAAATTGGCTCAAACTGTGGACCGGTCCAAGCCCAAATAGGTCGGTTCATAAATTTATGAACTGTGACGTACGATTGGACCAGACTTCTAATTAGACAAAACTATTTCAATCTCATTTTAAATTGGCATCAACTATCCATCCAACATCTCTAGATGGAATCCTACTTTTGAAGCTATCCTCACTTGGAAACAAAGTCTCCAAGCAGCAATATTTCCATATATAGATTCTAGAAATAAAAAGTCAATGGACTCCTCTATTTCCATTGGCTAGTTGGTGGGATTTTAATTGTAAGGGTGTCAGGCCGGGCAACAGTTTGCCAATTGACAATTACGCCCCGGAGATTCGAAATTACCTTTCGACATTTAAATTTCGGAAGGGTCTTTCCGAACCCGCGCCCAACCTGTACGCTTCAGTTCAGCCCCTATAGTTTCCATATATTACAGATGTGCCCCTCCTTGAAGACGCCTCCTATCAACTGTCTACCCGCGTCAATTTTAAGCACTTGAAAATAAAACCTAATTTTCTCTCTCTACAAAAGCCACACATCTCTCTCGCTCCCTCTATATCTCTCTGTGTAAGCTCGAGCTCCTTGGACAACGGCGAAGATGAGGAAAAGGGGAGCAAAGAGGAAGCAGAGGGCCGAGTCCCGATCTTCCTCCCAGCGGGAACAGCCGCCAAAGGAGAAACACGAGCCTCCCACTAAAACCACCGCCGCATCCAGGGCCAAGCGCGCCAAGGCTGCCAAACCCGAGCCTGAGCCTGAGCCTGAGTACTTCGAGGACCAGCGCAACATGGTGATTAAATGCTTCCATTCGCTATTTACTCCCTGCCATTTTGTGTTCTCATTGCTTATGAGCTCTTCGGCTTAGCCCTCTGAGTAGTTTTGCGCGTCATTATGTGGCCGGCAGTTACATGGCACAATTTTTTAGCAGGAAGATTAATTTGCACTATAGAATTTGCAAGGTTGTTCTGGTTCATACAATTATAAAAAAACTTTGGTGTAATATATAAGATTGTTTTGAATAAGTAGACATTTACCCAATCTAAAAAATTTGATTTTGAATATCAAACTATATGGAATAAATATCCCCATTACCATCTGTAACAAAAAAGATGCCTTTTGTTTTCATTTTTCAGTAATATGTTGTGTTGAATCTTCTATGTATTTATTTTTCTGGTGTTTTAGATCTCGCTCTCTCCGTGCTTTTAGTTGATTGTTAATCCAAAATTCTTTCCTTTTGTTTGCATTGCTTGCTAGGCAGCAATGATGTGGAATTCATTTATGCTTTAGGAGCATGTGGATTAGTTCTTCTACTAATAAGCTTTGAGATTGATTAGTTTTGACCTAGACAAGCCGTGGGTGTGTGTCAAGCTTTATTTTTTGCTTCCATCAAGGAAAATTGGAAAATTTGGATGTTGAATTTGTTTAAACATAATACTCCTATCAAAAGAAGCAAATGTATCTCTGGTGTAGGAGTTATCTATGGTCCAACTGTGACAAAGGGTGAGTTTTGTTTTTCAGTTACAGCTTTGCTTTGGCGACATAACAGGTTGCTGACAACATTCAATGTTAAGCTCAGAAGCTACTCAGCAAGTCTGTCAGAATACTTTTTTGTTGTTTATAATATTTATTTCTTGAGATGGGTATTTTACATTTTATGTTGAGTTGAACTTGTGCAAATTTTTTATTCATACTTAAATAACCATCTGATAGGAAATTTTGATGTGTAAATGTAGGAAGATTTATGGAAGAAGGCTTTTCCTGTTGGAACAGAGGTTTGTGGCGTTGGCAGATTCCCTAAGTTACGATTGTTTCATCTAATTAATCAGCGTACTGATGTTGCCTTTGTGGAATTTGTATATGTCACAGTGGGATCAAATGGATGCTGTGTACCAATTTAATTGGGATTTTTCTAATCTAGAAGTGAGTTGAGTCATCCTTTTCTCTGCAGAAGAATCTTTTTATTCAATGCAATTTAGTGGCTTCAATTATTTGATTTCTGTAACAAAATTTACCAGAATGCATTTGAAGATGGCGGGAAGCTTCATGGCCAAAAAGTCTACCTCTTTGGATGTACTGAACGTAAGTAGCTGTGGATACATAATATCCTTTTTTTTCCCCACATTTTGATAGGAAAAAGGATGTGGGACTTCTTAGTGCAACTCTTGCTGCTCTTAGGAATCGTATTTTCTGTCTTCTGCTAAACGTTCAACCCTAATCTATTGCAGCTCAGTTGGTGTCTTTCAAGGGTGAATCAAAGATTATCTATATACCTGCTGTTGTGGCTGTAAGTTATCTGTTGTGTTAAAGTTAAAAGTGTCTATGCTTGACATTTTTTGGTTACTGAAGTTTTGCTTGTTCTATATTTGAATTATGTGTGACATTTGTGATGAAGTTTTTGTAATTATTGTATTTATAAATAAGATTGTCAAGAATTACCTTTTTGGAAGCAACAGATGTTGTTTCACATTGTCAAATTTCACAGCCTTCAGGGAATTTGGTTCATGTGTTGTTATTTTGAAAACATTTGACCTAATCTAGAAAGTGCTGATATATCTGATTCAAACTTCTGCTAGAGGCACTTTATTGCTTCATGTTAAGTGCTTGTAATAATGCTTAACTGAGCAATAGTTTGTTGTAATCTTTAAGTGCATATGTTTTCTCAATGTTTACATGGTGGGGATCATTTTGTTCAAATGTACTTTGACTAATGACAGCAATAGATTGTTGTTCTACTGTAAGTATGGCCTAGATTTCTTTTGCAAGTGCTTACATGTATTTGGGTTGTAGTTGGTTGCTTATTGCATGGGGGTCATTTTTCTAAATCTACCTTGCGTCACTTTCTCCTGCTTTCTGTTGCTGTTGATAGATGTTTGTCAGTATACACCTTGTTAGCTTGTGAGCGTAAAGCTCATTGCGAGTTCTTTCCACTTGGTTTCTGAGGGGTTTCCCTTTTATCCTAACTAGGTCCCAATACTCCCTTGTTTTGCAGGTTGTATCCCCTTTTCCGCCTTCTGACAAAATAGGTATAAAATCTGTTCAAAGAGAATCTGAAGAAATAGTTCCAATGAAACAGATGAAAATGGACTGGGTTCCTTACATTCCTCTTGAGAATAGGTATAAAATGCTGATCTTATCCTGATTTCCCTGAATGGTTTGCTATGAAATGCTAATATAATTAGATTTGTGTGTCTGATTCATCACTTGTTGGTTTACAGGGGCAACCAAGTTGATAGGGTGAAATCTCAAATATTTATTTTGAGCTGCACTCAAAGGAGGTGCCTTATTTTCTAACTTGCAGCAATCTCTAGTATTTGGTTAACATAAAATACCTTTCTTTTCACTTTCAACTCGTAGAACTCTTGCTTTTTTAGTTAATAAAAAATTGAAAATTTTCAAGAATTTTATGATCGTGTTTGTGGTCTATCATGTATTGAAAATACTGTACCAGCCTTGGACAATCTATTGGGTGCTAGCATAGATGTTCCAGCATTATGTGCGTAAGTGCCTGTGGGTTTTTGTTGAAACTATATGTTTGATGCATATGGATTGTTACCTTGCAGGGCTGCTTTGAAGCACTTGAAGATTGAGCGTGTCAAGAAATATGAATATTGCTTGCCATGTGAGTATGTGGAACAAGCAACATGGTCTAATGAATGAAATTATGTGGGAACTTGGATTTCTTTGTGCTATGAATATTAGTTTTCTTCTATGTTTCCCTTTGGGCAGTTTTTGTATATCAACTGGTCTATGCTCCTCTGATGGTATATCCTCTTTCAGCATGCTAAAAAATTGAGCAGGGTTTTGGAATCGGCAGTTTTCTTCCTTTCTCCATTTTGTGTTGCTTCAAAATTCAAAGTTTTTAGAATCAGTCCTACATTCTATTTTTTGTATTCCATTAAATCAAATTCTCCATTATCATATGAATCTCATCAATTTTGCACTTTTATGTCAGATTTCTATCAGCCACTTAAGGAAGATGAACTTGAACAGAAAACTGAGGTCCAAATTATTTTCCCAGCTGAACCGGCACCAGTAAGTTCACTTATGAAAAACTCATTTTATGCAGGTTGTTTTTGAGACTTGGAAACCGATTCTCCTCTGTAATGAACATATGCATACATTTTGTTGAGGAGGCTGTCTCTGCTGTGATGCGACGTCGTACATCTATGTAATTGATGTATCACTATTGTTCTTTTCTGCAGGTTTTCTGTGAATTTGATTGGGAGTTGGATGAACTTGAGGTATGTAATTTGATTACACAAATGGGAAATAGTCACAGAGGTTTATTTCAGAAAATTTGGGATTCTGTTGCCCCTCCCCGATGAGTGGAACTAGAAAAAACTTGTGCTAAATACTTATGCTGCCATGATATTTAGGAATTCACGGATAAATTGATTGAGGAGGAGCAGTTAACTGAAGATCAGAAGGTTGCCTTCAAGGTACTGATATAAATAAAGTGCCTTTCATGGCATTCAGAAAGACAGCTTTCAAATTTTGCTTTTCTTTGGGTATTGCAAGGGCTTTAATTGGCATTTTCCTTTCTTGTTTTATAGGACTTTGTCAAGGAAAAAGTTCGAGAAGCCAAAAGGGCCAATAGAGAGGTGTCTGATTGGAAGTATTTAATTACAATACATGAATTTGGAAGGTGCATTGTCTTGTCTATGCTGAGAAAGTCTTACAATATCTTTCTTCATAGGCAAGAGAAGTGCGGAAGAAAGCACTTGAAGAGATGAGCGAGGAGACTAAAACGGCATTCCAAAATATGAAATTCTACAAGTTCTATCCGGTAAAAACACCAGATTCCCCAGACATATCAAATACGAAGGTGGGATTACATTGAATTTCAAATGTTCATGACCATTGTTGCATTCAGACTGCATCCATGCAAATAACCTGGGGTCATAAATTAATTATGTATGCTGCTTGCTCTCTTTTCAGTCTTCATTCATAAACAGATATTATGGGAAGGCCCATGAAGTCCTTTGATAGACCAATGTCTGGATTGCATAACGATGTTTGTTCATTGCTGGAAGATTTTTGTGCACTACAAGGAAGGTTCGGAGAAAAGCCTTGTTACCCAGGCCATACACTTTGTTGCAACCAAGGATGATGCAGTAATAGTCTCTATTCTACACATAAATTTCTAGTTTGCTGTTAGTTTATAGAAGGTTACTTGTAACATTAATTAATCGTTCAGGATTATTTAATTCTGAACCGAATTCCCAGCAAAAGAATTCTTTGTAGCTTTTTCGTTCATCAGTTTTGCCTTTCTGTTTTGACTTCAGCTCTGTAACATCTGAATTAAGAATTTTAATTATCATTTACAGCTTTGCAGATTACTGTTGGTAAAGTTTTTGAATTCAACTGGTGGTCTCTTTTGATACAGATTATCCACTTGAGTGCCTCTTTTGGCAAGTAAGTTACCGAGATTATCCTCTATTTAGTGTTTTAATTGGTTTAGAAAGGAATTTTGTACAAGAATCAGCTTGATTTGTGATTAAGTAGGAGAACCTGCCATCTGTGTTCAAATTCATGGTATCTTAATCATCTTCTAACATCAAAGATTGCAAAAGCAGCACTTTCTCAGTATGTATCCACAAGCATGTAATGCAACATCATGATTTGATGTAGTTTGGGACCTGGCTGCACTTGCTCTCTGCAGGTATTGTTACACTTCAATTACCATCTTGTTCTACCTATCAAAGTTGGTTTGATTGTATAATGATAAAGCTGAAGATTTATGCCTCAAGTGACATTTCATTATGGTTGATTACATGGTGGAAGAATACTTCATACCTAGAGATCCAAGTTACATCAAGTACATTGCGGCCCATTGATGATTCTGTTAGTTTTTTTTTTTCAGCCAAATGATGATTCTCTTAGTTGGAGCTGGTGATTTCGTTTCGTTTCCAAGAAGGGTTTGGAGGGGGTAGTACTCTGAGTTTACCCAGTTGGGTAAACATATGATTGCTGGATGGCTCTTCTGCAGCTGACAACCACATTAAGCTTGATTTTCACTGTCTTGGTTGCGAAGTTTGTCCAACCACATTAAGTTCGCTATTTAGGGTCGCCTGGGCTGCTCGTAATCTTCCAAGCAATCCTTCAGCAATGAAGGCCCACATGTTCTGTTGCTCCCGAGCCTTTCTAAAAGCGCTTAGCTGGAAGCAGTTCCAGCTTATTGGATGGCAGGTTCAGATAGCTCAGGAAGTTCAGCTTGCAAAGCTCGGTAAACTAGGAGCTTCATGGTTGATTTAGGAATAAATTTAGGGACTCAAGCATCTGAAGATCTTTGATCTTTTAAGGAATCCTTTTGCAGAAGTTAACTCTGGGATTAGATTATAGTTTTGGAGATACCACAGTGCTGTCATCTCTTCTGGTATTCGTCCATGTAAGATGTCACCGTGAATGTAAATAACAGAACAGGAAAGGAACTGTGCTGGGGGATGTTGAGTTATGCCCTTCATGTTGACCTGAAAAACCTGGTGGAGCCGAAGGATCCCGAGGGACTGAACACACAGCCGGAATGAACCCAATGTGCAGTGATCATCCCAAATCGGGATTAAAGTAGAGGGTCAGGGTGGAAGAACCAGTCTCGATCCCCACCACGAGCCTAGTGGAGTGAACCCTGGAATGGCCGATCATGAACAGGCTCTAAAAATTTGAACAATGGCAGTGTGTTATCAAGACATGGATGGAAAGTTTATGACAGAAACAAGCGGACTGACAGTGATGAAATTATATGCTCTTACAGTTTTAAAATATATACAAATATCAAAGCTTTTTGTGGCGTCACTTATGGATAGTGCCATAAATCATAAGCTAACAAGGATACATTTCATATACCACTGTTACACATGACACGTCATAGGACTAAACCTACGCTTACTTCAGAATAACCTCAACATTCCTAGTTGCAATTCATGCCTCACGATGGAAATGCCATGCTGGGCACATAGGAGAGAGAAGGCAGCCGAATGGAAAATACCACAATAAAACTGAGCATTTTTGAAGAACTCGTTCTGCTACCTTTTTGTCAAAAGATCCTACCCTGTTCTTCATCAACAGGCATTAGCTTAATAATCATCATTGATAAACAAGCCGGCCGTGGCCATTCGTGAGAAATGGTCCTTCCACTCATGGGCACCTCCGAAGGGCATGAGACCGCACAACAGCGGAAGAAACAGCAGAACAATGGTGTAAAAGAGGACCCTCCTGGCCCAATAAGGAAATATAACTGCCCGTTCCTTCAGTTCAGGGGCTGCATTCACTGGGCCATGGAGTACGAGGAATAGCACCGGTGTGAATGCATTCGCAAAGAAATGCACTAGACACAGAACCTCCCAAATGAGCAGCCAGTGGAAGCCGCTGCCTCCCAAAGTATCGACACAGAGCTTCCCCGCAAAGCCACAAGCAACTCCCAGGAGGAGCAGTAGGAAGGTTATGGGCATCGTCTGGTTAGAACATGAAGAGCGCTGAAGGAGTACGTAGGCAATTGCAAGGATCATCAAGATGCCGAAGAGCATTCTGCTGAGAACTTGGATCTGGCACTTGAGCATATCAAGTCCTGAGTTGAATGAGGCCACTGGCTCTGGTATCCACCAGGATTTAGACTGCTGAGGAAGGAGAAAACAATGAATCATTAGGAGTATAAGGCAACAACTTTAGAGATGATCTCAGGCTAAGTTCACTTCGGAAATCTTCTATTTTAATGCAATACATATATATATATATATATATATGATGCTCTAAAATGACGATGTCTTCCAGGTTCTCTATATTCCTTCTTCCCAACAAGGGAAAATAACTAGATCGTGAACTTCAAATTATCTCAAATTTGGCCTTTCTTTGTATTCTCAGAAAATATTGGGAAAAGAAAAAAAATAAATACAATTTGGCAAATGAGAACAGAAAATTGTAACCATCTCTCCAAAACCAAACAATTGCACAAAACAATCAAACACTTAACATCAGGCTACAATGAAAATTTCCCTCCCAAATTCCCAGTTAAATTACAGAACAAGAGGGAGGAGAACTTGCCTGGGTTAGGGAAGCACATGATGCAGTAGCTTCAGAGATCCTCCTATATGAGAAAACGAAGGCACCATACGCCAATGAAATCGACATGATAAGCAAACCTGCTACAAGACAATCCAGACACCTCTTAAGAAGCTCTGCATGCCCCAAATCCTTCACTTGGGTCTTGAACTTTTCAGCCTTAAAAGAAGCCTTCGATATGCCCATAGCAAGTTTTGATCTCTCCAAGTGGTTTGCATCATAACTTAGGGCAAGCTCTGCCTCTTTCAGCTTCATCTTCTTCATTGAAAGGCTAAGCTCCAGAGTCCTGAGGTCATTTGACCGAGTCTGCTCTATGACAGACTTCTCAAATGTGTTATACATGGACTGGTGGATAATGGGGCCCGATTTGCTTTGGGAAATACAAGCAAGTTGATTTATGGGAGCGCATGGGCTGATCTCTTGGTGATTCAAGGAATCTGTTGGTAGATTATCTTGAATGTCTTCAATGTCTTGTAATGTCTCTTCGCAATCATTTATGATACAAGAACCACCCATGCAATACCCCTGTCCCAAAGGTGAAGCTCCCATGGCTGTTTGAGATGATGACTCATTAATCAGGCTAGGGGTCCTTAACGCATTTCCAGAAGAAGATCCTGTGGATCTTTGAGATGAAGAATCGTTTATCAGCCTAAGGGTCCTTAAAGTGCTAACAAATGACATCTCGAAGTTGTTAGCAAAGCCTGAGAATTTGTTGCCAAAAACCTGTTGTTGGACCAGCAGTTGAAAAAAAATGGCACCCAAATTACTACTTCAGTATCTTGAACTAATCTGGAATTCCATGGAATACAGAAGAAACTCAACTCATAAATTGGAAGATTCAATGGATGAGACAGCAGCATAAGGTCACTCTTACATTTGATAACGATTCTCTCACGGCGGAAGTGCAAATCTGCAAGTCAAAAGATATGTGGGAGGCATGGAATATATCAGCAAGCAGTTCAAAACAAACCATTGTATCAACTAAAAATAAAATAACAGTCCAACACAAGCAATCGCACTTCCACAGAACCTGATATGCAGATAGGACAAAAGTGAGAATTACCTGCGAGAGATGATCAATAGACATCATCTCTCTGGATGCATCCTTCTCAAGCACCTACAATAACAAATTTAGAATAGCAGATTTAACTATTTTGGCTTTAGAGTGCAAACTGGGAATACAAAATCATTTCGGCTTTCAGCATAGCAACATACAGCACAAGATCAGACAGTCCACTAGTACCAATCACAATCATTCAGGAAAAAAGCAAAACATATCTGCCATTGAGTTTTCATCTTAACTGTACAAACAACTGAACAAATTGACCATGCCATCCCTCCTTTTCTCATATTATGTACCATTGTTTTTTTCCCCCAACTTTCACTTTCCTCTTTCAAGAATGAGGCAATGGGTAAGCCAACCAGAAGACGATAGCATGAACATGATTGGCCCAAGCTATTTCTAATGAATTCTCTAATTTTTACGTTAGAGGATTATTTCTGTGACATCGATTTCTAATATCTACAGAAAACTCGTTTATCCCCACCAAAGGTTGAAGCTTTGCCAATAATCCCAATTTGAAATCCGAAATTAACACATAAAATTCTCATTGATTAGCATACACGATCAGCAGAAGTCAAATGCACATTCATCCGAAGCCAAGCTCCAACCCTAACCAATCAAAGCGACCGCCAAATTTGCAGCGGCAAAACCGTAACTTTATCAAATCCCAGGCAAAAATATCGAAACTTTGACAGAACAATACGGGAAAGAATAAGATCAAGAAACACGCAGCATCAAAATCGAAAATTTATCAAACCTGGGCAACGACTGCTGCTAATGACATGCCGAGAGGGAGCGCTATAGCCTCGGCCTCCGAGGCATGCCTCCTTGCTATCCTTACCGCCACCCGGGGAGGCCGGCGCTTGTACGCCGCGCGCGTAGGTGACGAGGGCGCTGCAGAATGCCCATCTTCGGTCTGGGAAGCCCCCGTCTTCTTCGTCATCTTCTTCTTGCTGGGCTTCTTGATGGCGTATCTTGATGATAACCTTGGGGGCGGGCACTCGGTTTCGTGAGCCACGGCTCGTTCTTCCCTGGAAGGAGCCGGAGAAGAAGCGTCCTCCTCCATGAAAGGAAGGAAGGAAGAGGGAGTGGGGGAGGTAGCCGGTGGTAGAATTCAACAGCAAGAACGGACATTCAAAAAGTGCAACGGAGGTTCTTTGATCTGATATCCCTGGGCCGTCGTGGCCTACTCGCATGGGTTGGACCATTTAGCCCATAAAGAAAACCACGAACTTAGTTGCAAAATATTTGAACAAAACGAAATCTTGTCTAGTGTGTGTCTATATATATATATATATATATAATATCTTTGAAACCCATTTTTGCTAAATAACCATTAATTTATGACAAGTATCACATGATATATTAACACTTTTAATCAATGGGATGGGATCATCCAAAGTTTACCGGCTGCCATGTCGCATCGCCATTGCATAGGATATTTGTTCTACTCATGGCTTGGAATGGTGGCAACCCATGACTTTACGGACCTCAATTTTCCAGACCTGTAGCAAGGCATGGTCGACTGGACGGTCAGAGAAAGTCAACAGGAGAATGCTGTTGGCACCTCTTGCAATATACTTTAAGGTCTTCTAGATCAGATTCCAGTTCAGTTTGTCATAGTTCCATTGCAAAATTTAACTATTAGCACAGACTGCTTTGACTAGACCCAGTGCTGTCGGTTTCATTGCCTGTTGGGGTACCGCTGGGACAGTTTCTATGTCAATCCAACCTTCCAGACCAGCTAGTCCCTATCTCATCGTCTCTCTGCCTCGTAGATTTTCAAATTTCAGTCTTCATTCTTATGCTTGGACTTTCTTTCCGGGTGGAGTGTTTCTTGGGGTAATGCACGCGTAGCAAAACTAGCATCCCGAGTCTACTGTTTTGGAGTCTGTCGAAGAAAAGATTTTTCCAGCAACGAGCAATTAGTGCGCTGTCTCTGAAGCAGATGCTCGATTTGTCATGCTATGGCTGCATCTCAAGGCATCTGCCAGAGATGTTTCTCTTGCAGAGCATGGTGTCGGTTGCAGGTAGTATGGAAGAGGATGGTGCAGCATGGTAAGAAACCTGTGTCACCTTCACGTGTATCCAGTGGGGCCGGCTGATCTAGTAGATGAAAGGAAGATTGCCCGGAGGATCTTCTGGCCAGAGACGCAAACACAACTAAGAGCTAAAGATTTATATCACACTCGACCTATAGGTCTTGGAAGATTCTCTGTTCTACTTATCATTCTTCTGTTATAATATGGGTTTGTTAGATGAACATCGCGCTGTACGTTTGCAGTTAAATCGGCTTGTTATCATGCCATCTATATCACATAAGTCGATCTGATCAGATCCTTGAACAAAAAGAGACCCATTTTCCAGAACATTTTTGTTTTATGGGGGATCTGTGGGTGAAGTAAATGACAAGGAAGAAGAGTTTAATCACCTGCGGACAGCCCTGACCGCCATAACCACACTGCACAGCATTAGATGGGTTTTAATTGCGCATCGTATAAATCTGACTTTGTGGGCTCATATATCGATATGCATGCATGTGTGTTTGTACATTTATTAGCTCCGCCTGCCGTGCACATTAAATTAAGCATATAAAAAGATATGGATATTATTCTTAATTTCAGATCAATAATAATATGCCTCCGTCTTATTTTCAATAATCCTTTTGAACCGGGAGGAAATTAGATAAGCTGTGGATGCATTTGTCGGATCGCATGCAATGAGTGAAAGGTGACAGATGGCAATTTACCTTGAATCTCTCGGATGCTTATCGGCTTGGAATTTACCTAACCCTGAAGAATATGCCGTGAAATTTTAAAGTCATACTCTCAACTGGGTTAATCGAGATTTTGATGGCCAAATAACCCGTGTGATTCTTATTAAACTTGTCATAGGCTGTGTGTATATGGTGAAGCTAATTGAATGGGAAACTAGAGCTTTGTTCGATTCTAGCACAAAACGCACCGAATGTACCTGGGGTCGTCCTGTCAAATTAATCTCGAAAACAAGTTTCACTCAACTATAGAACTAGGATTATACCACCCAAGATGGCCCCAATAGAAAGGGGAAAACTACATCATTACCCACAACAATAACCGCATAAGTACACAATGACATATAGGAGAGATGAGATACATATATGCATGGGAAATATAAGAGCACGTGTATACATTGTACGCGCATAATTGACTAACCTAATACACATACACATGTTTCTGAAGACGCAGCCGTCAGTTGGTCTGGCCGCCTCCTCCGGTGCCTATCGGTGGTCTTGCAGGCCTCCTCCATGGTCCCCCCGACCTCCTCCATGTCCTTTCTCTGTGATCCTCTTCCTCCTCCTCCTGCATGCATAATGATAAAAATTTAGACCCAAAGAGCGATATATATTAATTATTTGACAGACCTAACAGATGATCGATGAGAGAAACTGGAAATTCAGAACGAGCCATGACGACACGACTAACTGAATCGAGAACCCGAATAGGATATTTTTGCTTTGTTGTTAAGGGGGAAGATCAGGGAGAAAGAGAGGGATATATTCACGGTTTCAGGGGCCTTCTCTCGACGGGGGGCCGGAGAGCAGAAGCTACAGAGGCACCTGAGAAGAGCCTTCATGAGCCGACGAAGATAATGGCAAGGGCTGTAGAGCTCATAAACGATGAACTCATCCCCTCTTCTTCCTCCTTCTGCTGCTTTTGATCGTCCAAACTCATCCTTACCTGCTTCCATCTTCTTTCTCTTCCTCTTCCTCCTCCTCCTCCTCCTTCCTTTAAACTCTCCTTCTGTAGCTGTTGGCGTGTAGGGTTCGGTGGCGAAAAACACTTTCCCCCCATTTCGTTCCTGGAGATTTATATTATGATTTTATTCACCAAATCTCAAAATTAGAAATTCAGTAAATTTTTACTAATTTGAACCCATTACTAAATGTTAGTATGGGTATATTTAATGACAAGAAGCTCGGCAACAATTAATAGGGAGGAGGATGGTCGTACAGATGTTCAAGCCGTGACTCGTGTCTCATGTTTTGAATAGGATATTCTATGATAAAATTATTAGAATTCGGATGTAAAATTTTTTGCATTCATAAAATTTAGTAAAGAAAAAGATCATAACATTTTTTTTTACACAAATTCTTTTCATTTTTACAAAGATAAATCACATCTTAGAACATCTATTCAGCTGGCATCGACATCATAAGAATATGTTGTGCATTATGGAGGATTCCCCGGCTAGCAAGAAACCAAATGAAGGCTCGAAAGCAGTGTTAGCGGTCGTAGTTTTCTCGCCTGGCTGCGCCTCCTTGTTCCGGTATTTTTTTCGAGCTCTGAATCTTGAAAATACCACAGACGGATCTGGCGGGTGGGTCGAGGATAAGGTAATAGTTTCAGCGGGAGATTCTGTAGAGAGGATGTATGAGCCGCCGACAACGGTAAACACGAAGATTCCGACCGCGGGAGACTCAATGGAGAATGTATGTTTCTTACCGGAAGAAGCAATCCAACAAAGAAGAAGGTATATTAAGCTATCGTATTTACGTCGTGATACAAATAAATTAGTTAACAACATGTGCGACGCATGATCAATATCAATCATTAAAAATCGAATTGAAACTCAAGAAAATAGGCATCATGAGGAATCGTGAAAATATGAAAATATAGGTGACAACTAAAAGGATAAAAATGACCATAAAATTCTTAATGTGTATTATAAATCAAATTGGTTTAGAGGGTAATTTCGGAAAGTGAAAATGAGACCAAAACTGCTAAAAGTGTGTTTAAAGTAATTATGGTGAAATTTAATTAATTATTAGATTATTTTCCTACCAATTGATTTTTTTTTGGGGTACAATTTAATGGCACCCTCAGCCTCGAACTTGTAAATGTCGATTGTTGGATGATGATGATGCAAAGGGAGCTTTCTGGTGAACTCAGGTGGCATGGTAACTCGGGCTTATGAAACTGGGCCTGAATATTGGGCCTCTTTGGCCCATGGCCCGTAAAACTAAAAAGACCAAACTGCCCCGCAAACCCATAACACTACGGGGGAAACCTCTCCCGCTGTTGTCTCTCTTCCCCGGTCTCTCTCTCTCTCTCTCTCTCTCTCTCTACCTTGTCGGCCTTCGGCTTCCCTGAGAAATCCTCAGCGCCACCATAGCCCACCAGTCGTAGCTCGTTCGTACGCCTTCACTTCCTCATCTCTCCACAAATACCTGTCCGGCTACATATCTGAGTGCGTGGAGGTGATCTTTCCACCTTTAGCAATGGCGACTGTGATGCAGAAAATCAAGGACATCGAGGATGAGGTATCGTGTGCTGCTTATCGTGACTTCTGCACGAGTCGCATAAAGTTTTAAATTTTAAGGATTGTTGCATATCGTCTTGAGGTTTCGTTACACCTCCAATGTCTCTGAGTGGCGGAAGCATCAGCTGCATTCAAGTTTCTTGAGAAAAATGTTTGGTTTCCTTAGCTTTGTGTGGTAAAATCAGAAATGGGAAATAAAGGGGGCTTGATAAGGTTTGGAGATCATGCAAATAAGTTCCCGCAGGCCAAAACTTAGGAAATTCTTTTCCTTTAGAAATGGGTCTCCGTCTTAGGGTTATGCCATCCAAAGTTGTAAGTATTGTATATATGCCATGTCACATTTTGCTCCATGCAAGATAGTCGCTCCTGGGCTTGGAACTGAGCTGATCTGAGTCAACTATTGGCAAGCTGAGGCTTGGCTTACCTTGAAAGATTGAGTTCAACCTTGATTTTAAATGCTTTTGAAAACTAATTTTACTGCTCAAACTCAGCTTGAGATATTATTCCTAAAGTTTTAAGGTAATGAGAATTTGAATTGAGAATATGGGGAGACTTGTGATTAATGGGATTATATTGATTAGGAATCATTAGAAGGAAAAAAAAATTCAGAATATGTGCAGCGTGCTTGCAGTTTCAGGTAAACTCGTTTAAGCCTGTCTGTCTATTAAATCAATTATTACCAAGATCAACTCAAGGCTTATGAAGTTTCTGGAATTTTTGGGGAGACTCAGCTTGCTTGCACTCCTAACTCTTATCAAGCCAAAAGTGCTGTTCATGGCTCCTTTCTCAGTTTGTCCATTAGGTGTGAGTTTTGACCCAAAAGAATAAATAGAAAATAATTTGGATAACCACTTGAATTTCTTTCACATGATAATTTAATAGTTTGGGACTAGTTCTTGCAATTTATTATTTTGTTCTTTTGCCTTGTAAGTATTTATTTCTACCAAATGTTGATTTGTACTTAACATAATCATACATGTCTACTGATGATACGAACCCGTTTATATTATAAATCCAAATGTGCAAGGCTGAACTCTCTATTATGGATTCACCTTTTGAAGTGTGAACTATGTATTCAATTGGGTTTGCTGTTTATGGATAACTCTGTTGATAGAGAAGAAGCTTAAATGACCTATTATTCATTGCTCTTACTTTTGCAGATGGCAAGGACCCAGAAGAATAAGGCTACCGCCCATCATCTAGGCTTGCTTAAGGTTCATTTTTGCCTTACAACACATTCTGAAATCTTTTCAAACATGTGAAGAAACTTTTTATCTTTGTCTACATTTTAATTTCACATGTTCAGGATCTTACTTGCTGTTTATATATTACATCCCATTTTTCTACAGTTTTCACTACTTCTTGCTGCAAATTTTGGCTTGTAGATACTTTCAATTTCATGATTTTTGAGGAACTAAGGAGTTATCCATGTCATTATGCATTTTGGCTGTGGATATATGTTCATCTATGCTTGTCTCATGTAGAAACTGTGTAGGAGCCTTCTCACTCTATAGCTATTTATCACTACTATGTTGTTCCATTTGTCTTAGGCTAAACTTGCTAAGCTCCGGAGAGAACTACTCACACCCTCTTCAAAAGGAGGTGGTGGTGCTGGAGAAGGTTTTGATGTAACTAAGAGTGGTGATGCAAGAGTTGGTCTTGTTGGTTTCCCTTCAGTTGGGAAATCTACTCTCTTAAACAAGCTGACCGGGACATTTTCAGAAGTAAGTTAAATGTTTTGAAGTAGCTCTATTCTGAAAACTAACTTTGATACCGTGTGGTGGAAACATTGCCATTGTCAATCATAAGTTTGTTCTGTCCAATTTACTTCTTATCTGATTAACAAAATCAATTCCTTAGTGGCTAGCCTTGTGGCTATCATATTTGGCAAAAATGGGGCAAAGTTTGGAGCTACTGAGTTGGTGCTCTAACTTGGGGTCAATAAGATCAGTTTTCTGGTAAATTTCATCTATGCAGGTTGCTTCATATGAATTTACTACGTTGACTTGCATTCCTGGTGTGATCGTGTACCGAGGAGCTAAAATTCAGGTTGTCTTTTTCCCCCTCTTCTTCCTTCTGTGACATTCACCATGTTATCCCAATCAATAAGAAGACGTTTTTACAGCTATTTTTCTGAACATTTACTGTCGTCTTTACATCACATTGGCAGTTGTTGGATCTTCCTGGTATTATTGAAGGTGCCAAAGATGGGAAGGGTAGAGGCCGACAGGTAAAGTTTGGCTTTTGGTTCCAACAGATTTAACAATGATTCTGTGTAGGCCTTTCAACCTAACTTTATTTTCCAGGATGTGATAGCCAACTGGCAGTTTTTTAGCATTTGAATTATGTTTATATGCACCATACCATTTATTAGTGCTTTTCTAAGAAACAGTGCTGTTTCTATTTATGAAGGAAAGGGAAGTAGCTCCTCTTTGTTCTGAAGGAATTGACATGATATAATGCCATAGATTATGAAAGAGATGCTGAAATCAGATGAATGCACTGTTAACTGTACTTTCAGATCAATGGAAACAGGGATAATTGAAAGGAATATGGTACTACTGCAGGAACATTTCTAAACTGTCAAAATGGTTTTGATTAAATATCTGCTTGCACTTTGAGAAGTCCTTCACATTAATTTTCACCTTGGTAAATCTTTAAGGCATGTCTGTAGGAGCAGCTTTCTTGAATACCTTTAACAACGTGCAAATTGTTTCAGGTGATTAGCACAGCAAGGACATGTAATTGTATTCTAATTGTTCTTGATGCAATAAAGCCCATAACTCACAAACGTCTCATTGAGAAAGAACTTGAGGGTTTTGGCATAAGGTATTTTCAAGCTGACAACTCTCTTTAATTAGTATTCTATCTGATTGTCTAATATAGTGTGTGACTTGTTCCTCTGTATAACAGGCTGAACAAGGAACCCCCTAATCTGACATTCAGGAAGAAAGATAAAGGTGGAATAAATTTCACATCAACTGTTGCAAACACTCATCTTGATCTTGAAACTGTCAAAGCAATATGCAGTGAATACAGGATACACAATGCTGATATCACGCTGAGGTATGATGCGACTGCTGATGACCTTATCGATGTCATCGAAGGGAGTAGGATATATATGCCTTGCATATATGTCGTGAACAAGATTGATCAAATTACGCTAGAAGAGCTGGAGATTCTGGACAAACTGCCTCATTACTGTCCTGTCAGGTATTTCTAAGAAATATTTGGCTCTCCCTTTATATCTCTTCCTCTCTCTGCCTGAAGTATATTAACTGTTTTCTGTTCTAGTTTTTGGAGAGATTGTTCTGCATTAGTTGTACTTCACTGTATGATGCTGAACAAAATTCATGCTGGAGTATTCTACCAGTGATCTTTGAACCTGACAATCCTCCAAGATTCTTCTCTTGGAAGTGGGAAGTGTGGAAGAGTCCGCCGTAGGGAAGACATTGAATGCTGAACACGCTCTTTAATTTCTTGGCAACCCCTGTAATCTTGCTTGATCATAATGCAGTGCACACCTGGAATGGAATCTTGATGGCCTTTTGGAGAAAATATGGGAATATCTTAGTTTGACTCGTATCTACACAAAGCCTAAAGGAATGAATCCTGATTATGATGACCCTGTAATTTTATCATCCAAGAAGAGAACAGTGGAGGACTTTTGCAACAGGATACACAAGGACATGGTCAAGCAATTTAAGTAGTGAGTAACCATTCTCAAAGTTCCATTTTGATATAATTGAGGTGGAAAAGCCCATCAAACTCTTTTACTACATGTCTTTATGGATTCTCTGCCATGTTGCTGCATATGGTTTTAGAGCTGTCCTAACCTTTGCTTAATTGTGTAGTCTTCTTGGTATCATAGAACAGTAACTAGATGTAATTCCTTGATTTTATATTTTTGGGAGAAGTAATTCCATGATGCAGAATGTGCATACCGTCCCATTTCCATTCTCTCATCGTTCAATCATACAAAATGGGCTCATATTGTTCTCTTTAAGTTTTTATTATGTGGTGAATAATGTTCTTTTGCACCTTATGGAGCCTTCCTTTATTAAAATGATACAGTGCTTTGGTCTGGGGGTCGAGTGTCAAGCACAAGCCTCAAAGAGTCGGCAAGGTGACTTTACTCCGCCACTAGCAAATTTTCATCATTATTTGGCGTTTCTTTTTATTGTTGTCTTTTGCTTGCACAATTGCTGCTACTGGTGCGTCTGCACCATAACAACGCTCTCTTTCTTAATCAGGAGCATGAACTGGATGATGAAGATGTTGTCCAGATTATCAAAAAGGTTTAAGAATAGGAGTGGTCGGAGGACTGGATGCTATGTGTACTAGTTGCTGTAGCTGTTTCATTGGATTGGGTTTCTGTCTGCTTCTGGTGTAGTTTCCATCCTGCCCATATGATATTTGAGTTGTCTCACGAGACAAGTTTCTTTAAGGGACGAATGTCAGGCTGCACGTGTAAATCCAAGTCCCATTTGTTAGAAAGTTGTTGTAAGCTGACATTGGTTTCAAGTTTTGATCTGGTCTCAGCTGAACTCTTTGATGGTTAGAAAATGAAAGGAGACTGAAAATAAGATACTTCAAACTTAAAGATAGATGAATGACCCTTTTTCAAAATGACTTCCTTTTTAAAGATTGTGCATATGTGTAATACATCATATTTATATTTGTAAAACATACATATGGACATATATATATTACTTTGAAATTCTCTCTATTTTCAGAGAGGCTTAAAGCTTCCCTGTGTTGTGCTTGGGGCCCTTAGATCACAGGCACATCCAATGCTCACTTCTGAATAAAACCTGACGTTCATCTGAATCATGTAGTTGTGAGAAGTAGAACTAGGATATGATCGATGCCTGTCGAACTTTTGTTCTGTTCTGCTGCTTGTCGGGCGTCTGACCTGTGCACTTGATGGGATAGGGGGGATGTTATGTTCAAGAAAGTTTCGAACATGATAGTAACATTTCCTTTGGTTCTTAATCGAAATGTGAGACTATCGAGTAAAAGCATATAATTGGCCGTGGAGTTTGGTGAGTGTAGGTAAAATGCGAAGTTATTTGTAATTTGAGGATCTTAACGCGCTTTAGATCCAACGATTTTACCAGTTCTAGTTAATGTCATTTTGTACTGTCGCATCGGACGGAACTGCTCGACGGTATCACTCTTGTGAACGCGTCTGGCGGCCTCCAACAGCTCTAGAGAGCTGCAGAGCTATCCTGTCTCACAAAATGAAGAGAGCCTAAGGTTGGGTTGGATTGCTGCCAAGGAACAAGCACGGCATGAGATTGAGAGCCACTCGTGAAGCAGCTCAACTTCGTTTTTCTTTCCTCAGGATGGGTAGGTCATGTCATATATATGTCTGTGGCTCGTTACGCTGCACATGACAAGATCTATGCACTGTTTCATTACAAACGAGAAGGATTTCTGTAATAGTGAAACAAACAATTCATCATCGGATGATTTCTCAGTCCTCAAGGATGATAGCCGTAAATTATGGATGTTAAAAACCGGCAGTCCGAACTGATTCAAAGCAGGCTTAGAACCTTTAGGCCTTGTTACACGTCAGCCAGTTTGATTATAGGTTATGGTTTAGGACTATATGAACCGACATATGACTGTTCATAAGTGAGTTGATTCATGATTTGGCCTGTTTGACTTGTAAACGGTTCTTCTTTTTTTTTTTTTCAAGTTATTTAAAATAAATAAATATTTTAAAAATTTAAAATTAAACTGACAAAATGTAACCGTTAATTTACGGAGTTTTTGACAATCCAGGCTGACCTGAGCCAATTTTACAATGGTTCCGAGCCGGTTCAATGAGAAAATATGCTAGGTCGATTCCAATTCAACGGATCTGTTTCCTGGACTTGGCTTGTGACCGTCATTCAATTCAATAAGAGCGGTTATGTGTCGGTTTGGGGGCGGTCCGTGCTAGTTATGGGTTAACATCTTTAGCTGTAATTGCAGCAAATGTACGAAAAGAAAGGCGTACGTTACTCAAGGAGTATGCGAAGCTAGGTCGGTAGAGATCATCATCATCGTCTCTGTAAGACTACAGAGCTCACAATTAAAAAGGGTCGAAAGGCGTTCGCAAGATAAGAAAAACAAGAGTCCGATGCATCAAGCCATCAAAGGTCACATGCAGGGCAACGACAGGAGTGGAACGGGTGTTGTTCTACTACTTGTGTATGCACACTGGACTAAAACGCTCGAGACACACGATTATTCGAATGTCTTAATGAGCAAGGGGTCATTCAGCATTTTCTCGATTGGCTCCTCGTCGAGACCCCGGCCTCTGGTCTGCACATACGTAAAGAAGCATAAGATCACAAGTAAAATTCAAGTCTCCCGTCTTAAACCTTCCAAGTGGGTGGTGCTTTCCAAGTGCAGGTCTGTTAAATTTGAGCTATTGGTGCCTCGGTTAATTATTAGCATCATTGACCTTGTGAATACCCAACTATAGGATGTCATGACCTATAGAACAAAATCTGCTCCAGAAGATTCAAACATCTCGCTAAAATTGAATGCCTGATTTGTATATATATAGAGAGAGAGAAAGAGAGAGAGAGCACTCCATGAACACATGTAACAGGATGAGTGTTCTGCTAACCATATTAGCAGTTACCTTCATGGAGGGTACCATTGCAATTGCTTCTTCCACAGTCTCAGGGCAAAGATTGCCAAGAACACAAAGCTTCAAGGAAAGAGAAATCATAATATTGTCAGATTTGTCTGTCGAGAAGATTCCATATATTTAAAAATTGTAGTATATTTAAAAAGATATTTGCACAAGACAAGTTGTCCCACTACCTTGAACTCAGTCAGCTGATTGATATCTACTGAGGATTCTGATTACATGTTAAGGCCCAACCAAAATACGTTACTATACATCCATTATTCCCATTGAAACCGTATTTTTAACAATGTTCACTAATCCAATGAAAATATGAACATAGTGTGCCGATTGATATATGTTCAAAATGGTAATGCCTGAACTACCAGAGTGGCATATCCGAGAACAAATTATAAAAAGCAAAAAAAGGATACACTCAAACTTGTCTAACAACATCAGGGTTTTTGTAGCGACTGAAGCATTTCACACACTGCAAAGACTTCTCAAAGACCCTGCATGAGAGAGATTGAGCCTAACCAGTAAGCCTGATGCACAACCAGCAGTCAATTAACACATAATACTTTCCTACATAAACCCTACAAGCAAGTAACAGCTTTAGTCCATCTTGCAGCAACTAACAAGGACCACGTTATGTAGTAGAATACACAAGAAATGTGAAACCAGACAATGTCAAGTTGGTTCTTGCAGACGGAGAGCAAGGGCTGGGAAACGCTTGTTGGCTTTATTACCCAGAGAAATTTTAGTTTTTCACTGAACATGCTTAACAGAATAATTCACTAGCTAATTGATAGCACTTTACCAAGCAAAGTAGATTGAAAACAGTTGAAAAGAATTGAAAATTCTAAAACGTAATCCTGACCGTGACATTCCTATACACTGGACTGCCAACAAAAGAAACAATTGAACTACTCACTGAGAAATCTGATTCAGTGGATCCTCCTACATCTGCTGAAGCTGCTCATATTTGTGGTCAAGAATTAAGGATACTTCACAGTTCATCAGACATTTTGCCTTCAGAAATTCTGCGAAGGAAAAGGTGAACTTAGACACAAATCACCACGAAAGCACCAGTCATGGAGCCTTATATCGATTGCCATGAAATTGTAAATGCAAATGAGGTATTATTACCCTCGTATGTCTATAACAGACCAAGCTCTCTTTTTTTTCCCTTTTTTTTTTTTCGGGTGGTGGAGTGGGGGAAGGGGGAACTATGAAGTTACAATGCAGATAAACTTGTTACTGTGGCACAATGTCTAACAGTAGGACAGCATTACCATCCCCGATTTTGAGCTCGGCGGCATTTTCTTCCTCTTCTCTGGACATTCTGCACTTAAGAAGATGAGCCCTGAATTTCCCAACCAATATAGCAAGTAACTGAGTCAAAAAGCTTATAGAATTTGTTCTGTAACAGAGCGGGGAAGAGACAGCCAGAAACATGACAATGATTGGTAAGGGAACGTGATGACAGCAACCCCTCTAGTCAGATTCCATCATCTGTTCCGCCGGCAAGACATGCAAAAGGATTGGATGCAAGCTCAATATCAATAGGGACATTAATTCAGACTTCACCTGATCCGAAAGCACTAGGGTTTTGCAAGGGAGACGGACAGAGACAGATTGTGCTTTCACCGCCTATGATCTCGTTTCTCCAATTCCTCCGCCGTGCGACAAGCGGTGGGAGATGTGCTTCAGGAGATTTCACAGGTTTACTGGCCGGGATATAGTTCGAGGTTGTTGGGCCATGAGTCCCAACCACGTGCACCCTCAATTCGAGTCGGGCCAGGCTACTTTTCAACCAAATATTAAATTCTCTCATCCTTGGATACTGGGACATCTGCCATGGCAGAATTGGGCGTCTGTTAAAGAGGTTTGCTGAATTACTCAGGGATTTCTTCCCCTCCAAATACCATGTAAGTAACAATCAACTCCAAGCAATCTTCTGTGTGGTCACTCTCAAAACTCTTTCCTTTCCAGTTGTCAATACTCAACTCCAAGGCTCCGAGCAATCTTCTGGGTGATCAATCATCCTTCTTTCGGGATTTCATTCTGTCAGATCTCTTTCATAAATGAAGAATTCTTCATTAAAAAAACAAATTTATGTAAGACAAATATGGTAATCGTAAGATTGACTGAAATAATCACTACGCATTTGCGGGAGAGTTGAGTTAGAAAGCCTACATGACAGCGGACAAGTCTAATGCCGAGGACCACAGGTTGGGCCCCGGTTCCCGTCCTTATCCGGCCATAAACACAAAAGCGACTCACGACATTTTGGTTAGGTGCTTCACTTAGTAACAATGAGAAGATACCAAGGAAAATTTCTCAGAGTAGACGACAATCACCAATATCACATGCAGACGTATGTTTTCCAATTTTTGAACGACAAATATATGCTTTGAGATTTGAATTGGGCTTCTTTTATTGCTTAAGGTGATGACACAGGAATGAATATACACAGCATTTGACTTCTTATAATGCTCACTACAATACACTCATGATTAGTTGGGGATACAAATATGGCAGTTCACAGCATACAGTTCCTCAGAAGCCTGACCTGCAATTTACATGTTTAGCAAACCGATATCCTGGAAACCCGAACCTTCAGCCCATTCTTCATGTGAAGAATGATCGAGGCACTGGGCCTCACCTCCTGTCTTTCCTCAACCTGAATGTGGAAGTTCCTTATTATGGCGGCCAAGACAGTCTTCATTTGTGAGAGAGCTACTTCCTTCCCTAGACAAGTCCTAGGTCCTGCATTGAAGGAAAGGAACTTGTAAGATGGTTCATGTCTGATCGTTCCCTTTTCCGTGATCCACCTCTCCGGTCTGAACTCCGAGCAGTCCTTCCCCCAAATTGAAGGCATCCTTCCCATTGCATAAAGGCTGAATAGGATCCTTGTATTTGCCTGCACGCTGTGACCACTAGGTAGTACATCAGGTTTTACCGGGCTCTTGTGCTGGAACGGGACTGGTGGGTACAACCTCAGGGACTCAAGGATCGCACCGTGCAAGTAAACTAGCTTTTTGATGAACTCTCCACTCTCGAACATTTCTTCTCCCTGCATTGCAACTGACCTTATTTCTTTTCTGATCTTCCTTTCCACCGATGGGTGCTTGGAGAGGTTCCAAAAGAACCAAGTAAGCCCAGAAGCTGTTGTGTCTCTCCCCGCAAGCATGAAGCTCAAGATTGTATCTCTCAAGAACTTGTCCTCATTACAGTCTACACCCAACATCTCATCCTCTTTGAGACTCATATATGATGTTAAAAGATCACAACCCTCATCATTGGATCTCGATTTTCCTCCTTTCATTAGCTCCTCCTTCTTTGTTTCTATGTAATCTGCTATGATACTGTCTAAACTCTTCCAAGCATGACATAGCTTCTTTTCTTCTCCAATGCCAATCATTCTTTGCAGCTTCCATAGAAATTCTGGCAAAACATGCCGGAAGAAGATCGCTTCCTCAGCATCATCCAATGCCTTAGCAAATGGAACTTCTGGGAATTCACCAGAAAGGCACCCAGGATCAAATCCAGTCACCAACTTGCAAATTGAATCAAATGTGAACCTCTGGAACAGATCTTGTAAATCCACTACAAGCCGTTCTGTGGAGGCATGATCCAGAATGGTGATCAGCCCATTTTGGATCTTCTCCTGACTAGTCCTTGCCAAGAACTGGTGGAACTTTCTATGGTTAACTAATGACACAGCAACTCTCCTCTGGTCCTTCCAGAGCTCAGTGTCCGTGTTAAAGATACCATCTCCTAGAACGTCAAAGATCCTCTTGAACTCAGACCCTTTTGGGAAATTTACAAAGTTTGCGCTCATGATATGGTGGATGTTTGCAGGATCCGCAGTTATTAACATGTCCATATTAGAGAACCATGGTCCTTGGAAGAGGAAGTTGCAATTTGCCTGCAGCTGGATCTCGGTGATCCAATCGTGGATTCGAGGGACTTGGCTCAGAAGGGTTGGCAACATCCCAATGAGCGGCCAGTTTGTTGGTAGCCCATTAGTGCTACTTCCAAGACGGCAAAGAATCATGAAGCAAACAAGGGCCAAGAATATCTCCAAAAGCCCCAGTGTTGCCATCAGTGGAGCTTTCACAGCCTAATCTTCAGCACGAATCTAACAGCCAGCGACAAGATGAATGAGAGAAGCTCAGATATATGTACCTCTAGGCTTTTCACTGGATTTTGCAACAGAAATTGTACGGCCAAAGATGCATGAATTATTGTTGCATCAGATAAGAAGTATTGAGAAGTCGGACATTCAGAGTTTGAACTGTGATTGACCAAATCTGTGCTGTTAGAGCAAGGGTTGGAGTTCTAGATTGTTTGCTTACCTCCACCAGAAGGAAGGAGTCCTTCTCATAACCTATTCTCTTGTCTTTGCAATCCATACCCTTTGTGTGGCTTCTGAGATATCCATGATGAAATGGAGAGATATGGCAATTTCCTGACAAATACTTAGGGAAATGGATTAATTATTTATGGATACTACAATAGCCCAGCCTTCTACTGCCCAGAACTGATAAAGCTCTTAGATCTGCCATTATTGTCTTTGGAGCCCTTCTCTGTCCGACCCAACCAAAATAGACAAACCAATGAGGAAAAGAAATGCTTTATTATGTCTCTTTTATGCAATGAATTTGTCTCCATCTCACATTCTAAATGTGAAAGGAGATCCTGCTTCATAGTCTAAAATGAGTGTGTCATTACTTTGTTTTCTAACGAATCATTATAGCGGATGATGCAGAAATGAAGTTTAGTACCATGAAACAGTTGATTTGTAACCAAGAGAGTCCAGAGTGTGGACGGCCTAAATCAATTCTCAGCTGAGAGAATAATTGAGTTAGCTGTGCGTAAGGGGTCATTCTCCAAATGGGACGAGGTGAAGCCTTTAGGTTACTCTACCAGGCCAGTTGATAGACTAGGCACACTAGGACTCTGGGAAATATACCAGGGCAACAAATTCAAAGCATAGGACGATGCTGGCCTTTTCCATTTCTAGGAAGCTCCAACAACAGGAAGAGCTGTGAGTCGATTCTCAGATGTGGAATTCTCTACAACCTTTTATTTCCCATTCTTCCCCCCTTACTATTCCCATGTTTTGTAACTGAAGAACAGACAAAACGACCTGGGACCACATGGTAATTTGTGGAACATTTTGCAAGGATTATCTGTCCATGTGATCCTAGAACAAGGTTCATTATGGGAGATATACACCGGTAGAAGAGATCAGAACTGATTCTATGATCTTCACCACCACTTCTCCTTGTGTTTTCCCATGATCGCTAGAGATTTGAGGAGACCAACACCAGTCAATCCAGCATAATGTCTCTGAGGGCTCTGCTGGAAGCTGACCCCTAGTAACTTTCCGTGGCAAGCATGGAACAAGACATAGAAGATGTATCACCAGAACATGGCTTCTCCAGAGATGCACAAATGATTCAATTCACTCTTTTCCTGCAGCGTTGCATCAGCTTCTTACACATTTTCCCTCGTGTCAAATTCCATAATTAAAACTCCCCTTGAAGCTTTGTCTCCACGCTTCCAACTCTCTCATCTGAATCTCAGAGTTGTTAGGTTCCTTTCTTGCCAGTGGATCATCTTCTGCAACCATTTCCATCGCTTACCTACTATTGTCTGTTTTTTCTCAGACAAAAACATCGTAGGTGTGAAAGTTTATCATTTCGATATGCAAAAAAGGAAAGGTTCTTTTGTTGCTACCTGATCACATGCTGCAGAAGCTAGATTACGAACCATATGATAGTCACCCACTGATGAGGGGATGCCATACCAGCAATCCATATCCACATGCTTCAAAGTCAAACGATCATAATTCCAATCTTGCACAGCTTATGACAAAATTATTCATGCCTTGCCTCATAAATTGTCAGCTATTGACATCAACTGCTGTGACAGCTCATCTGGATCTAGTAGTTCAGATCAGAGTCATAAAATCTAAGGCAGTGATCAAGCCGGTCCTTTGGGCTAAATAAGATTTGCGTAATTTTGAAATGCTACAAAATTTTGGAGTCCAACTGCCTTAAGGGTCTTCTGTTAATCAAACAGCATAAGAAGAGCAGAAAACTTACTGGATAAACGACAGCTTGTGTCAGTTTAAATGTAGAAAAAGAATAAAAAAATAATATTGTTGTTGTAATCTTAAAATTCTCGATCTTTGAGATGTTTCAGAGCAATGAAACTGGAATATGTTTGAACTCACCGAGGCAGTGCATGGAATAGCCGAGGTGGAGAAGAGCCTGTCCGATGAAGAAGAGTCAAATCAGTGTCTTATCTACTGGTGATTCCGATGCACTTCATTTGGGAGACTTAAGGATCAATGGACATGAATAGTCTTCCTTTTTTGGTTATTTGCTGTACTTCTGGAAAAGCATTATCTATAACAAAATAAACTCTAGTAATATTGAGATGAAAGCTTCAACTGCTGATAACAGAGGTGTTGAATCTGTGAACAAAAGAATACTGTATACTTCATGGCCACAGTAACCTTATCAAAATACATTCCTGTTCAACTTATACACACAAACCCCATATTATGCGAGGAAAATTGATTATCAACTGACTAACTGAGTTTCACAGCAAAATGAAACCAAAAGAGGAACAAAAATGGACACAACTGATTCATCCGATATTATATGTATCGTATCTATGTGGGGGGAACTCCAATTACGAATGAAATCCTTTCAGACATTAATGTCTGCACGCTTTGATCGTGAGGTGCTGCTGATTTCTAGGGAATTTGTTAAGGAAGAGAATCTTGGGTAGTTGTGATTCTCGAGAATGGTCACGGGCTGCTGGGGATACAAAGTGGGAGGCGGCGTGAGATTCCTCTGTGCTGGGAGAGGAGGAAGCATGTTGGACTTGTAGGTATCAGTGCTCAGGCTGCAAAATCCACAAGATTGGTAAGAGAGACTATACTTTGGTCTGATTTTACATCAAGCAGGAAACATGGCCGACAATCTTCTTGGCAACAGTCTTCAGAAACTGGAAAAATCATTCACATTTTTTTCCCATTTCCTCCATGATCGAATATAACTAGGAAAAAAAAGAATACTTTTCCCAATTGTCAGAATCAAACAGTGCCCTTGAACCAAAATTTTCTGTGAACCAAAGTTTAGGAAAATCTCAAGAGAACCACTGCAACCCATTTCGCACCAAAACCAGAACAAAACTGAAACTTCACAGAAAGATGATTATGTTTTTCGGCTCTCAAGTTAATCGTAGGATGAAAAACCATAATAAATACTAAAAGGTAGAAAAGATATTTTTTGTGGTCTTTTGAACCGTAATATTGGCAAGGAAAACCACAGGTAAACACCAATGTAAAACCACAATGCAACCATCAAACCCAAAAGACAACCTTGTGCTCCTGTAAAAGGGGTCCTCATCGCTAAGATTATCATCTAGTCGTTGGGCAGGTTTTGGAACTGGAGACATGGACCAAGGGCTTGGTAAAGGCAAATCCTCTGAAAAATACCTTCTCCGGATTAACTGTAAAGCCGACAACCAACTGGAATTATCATGTGCAAATTTATCTAGAACATAGAAAGAAGCTCGAAGAAAACTATCACTAAAATGTAGTAAAGAGACGGATCCAACCATAAGGAAAAACTTCATAATAGCTTCCTTGTCGTATCTCGCTTCTTTGGCAGCCTACATTTGACAAACCATATATTTAGAATCCCATCGTGCACTATTTACTAATAGTTAAGTTATGAGCTAATATATGATCAACAGTAATATTTGGAAATCTCCAAGATATGTTTTTCCTTTATGGCCAGTCTCCTACTTATTAAAATGATTAGACATCAAAAAAGTTGAAACAGGAAATGAAACAGCATATAAAATGGCCAGATTTTATGTAATGATTTATTTGAGTGTCACTAAGTAAAATTTAACCAAAATATTAAGAGGGATATCTACCATAGGGAGGCTCCCGCAGGAGGGGAAACTCTCAGTGAGTGGAAGCTCCTCACTGGAAGGAAGCAAACCCTGTTTCTCTACCCATTGACGAGCAACATCAACGAGATTGCCGCTACTTACTCTCATTCCCTCTTTTGCAGCAATATCAACCTTGTTACTTATGACAATGTATGGGACAGGTAGGCCACCGGGCCCACCTGATCTTAGAGGGGCAGAGAAAGTTCCTGTAGCAGCGATCTCGGCTGCCCATTTCTGCAAACTAGCTTTCGTCCTTCTCTGGGAGAGATCGTGAACAAAAATAACTCCTACAATTGCACAACAATTATTACTCACAATAGAGCAACATGTCAGTTATTATCAGCTTTATTTCCGATTTCTTTCCAAACACATAGTGCTAAGACTTTCATGAGCATATATTAATCCAATAAGGCAATGGTTCATGAATATTGAGATTCCAATAATTCGAGTGATTCTCAAATAGGCTGTGCTCAACTGTAGCATCTCAGAAAATGCTATCACTTGCCCCCAGCTTATGTACTCTTCAAGTATATTTTGCAACGAGAAATATTACCAGTAGCCACAGGACACCATGTATGTCGTTAAATAGTGTGACTAGCATAGATAGACAACAACAGTTTGCTGAAACAAGATAAAGCTTCTATGCAAGTTCTACATAATACATATTGAAAGCATAAGTTGTTCTTCTGTCTGATTATTCAAGATGGCAACTGCCAAGTAGATTGGATCACTAAGAGCTTACATATCAAGGAACTAACTCACAGGCATGACATAATTTATTCAATGAAAAACTCATCATGAGCAAACATGGATCAATTTTAGAGCCCCACTGCAAACTCAAAACTATGCAGCAGCTAGCAATAACCGATGAATATAAATGTGGATTTTCTTCTCACCATTAATCTGTGAATAGAAGATAGATCGGCAGTCTTTGTATCGGTCATGTCCTGACACATCCCAGAGCTCGACAAAAAAATCCCGTTCAGCATCCCCATTAATGCTACTCGAAGAGCTTCCAGAGTTTCCATAAGTTATATGCTGGACAGAACAAAGAAGAAGAACTTTTTGACAAATTTGATCCACCAAATACAGTTGAAACTAGCAACCACACTAACTAATAAGCAGACAGTTGTTAGTAACTTGAGACACACCTTCACACCAACTGTACAGCCAATAGTTTGAGAAGGGTGAGAGACAGCAGAACCGTTAACGACCAGATGGACAAGAGAGGTTTTTCCAACGCCTAGAAAGAGTCGGGGAAAAGAAATGAGACAATACAATACTCTGACCGTCTGACCCTACAAGCTATACACAGAAGAACAGAGTTCATCAAGATCCTGAATCATGCTCGTATAAATTCATTAAGTATATGTAATTGAAATAACACGTCATCATTCGATGTCAAGAAACTAGGCTCAATCCATTCATCCAGGTAAGAGGGACTAATTGACCGAATTTAATGTCCAAAAGAGTAGTATAAAGCTACATTCTTTAACATTCTAAAACAAGTTTTATGTAAGCTTTGTCCACGGTTCATCACTAGAATATGAACAAACTCCACGCATCTATAGGAAATCCAGCTCTCCGCAACTAAAGTTACACTATCTAGCAAGCAAATCCGATTTAGCAGCTTCCAGAAGCTCTGAATCTCTCCCAGAAAGAATTCAAGACAATAGACAACATTAATGGAAGAAAATTTGCAGAAATTAACTCATAGCAGAAACAAAACTGGGAGGTAGAATTGCCGAGTATATTACCAGAATCACCGACAACAAGAACCCGAACCTGCCCACAAGGTGGTCCCCCATTCTGGTCCTTGGGCTCCCTTTCACGTTCCCTCCAGAACATGTTCACCCCGCAACAATGGCTCACCGACACAGATTCGCGAGCAAACAACTCTTAAACTTCAGAGTTAAGAACAAGAGATGCTGCCCACATTCAGAACCCTCGGCATCAAAACCTCACAAAAATCCACACTCAGAACCGAATACTCACGCAAAAGTGAAAATTTCGAGAGGGCTGCCCCCAGAAATCGAGGGCTCGTGGAGAATCTAAAGTGAAACGAGGCTTCCAGTATGCGAATCAATCAAGAAATCCAAAAGGGGGCAGAGATCGAGGATAAGGGTTTCGATGCCAGATTGAGGGCTCTTGATTTGGCTTGTAGACAAAGCGAAATCAGCAATTCTCTGTTTCAAATTTTGTAATCCTGATGATGCAAAGAAAGACTGAGATCTTGGAGAGGAGAGGATCAACTAGGCGCTCTTTTCACTGTGCAGATTAGGAATTAGAACATGCGGTCTAGTGGAAAAAATGAACGATATAATATGTATTAGATTATATATATTATATAATCTAACGGGCCGGGACGAACCGACTGTCATACCCAGACCCGCACACCAGTTGAGGTAAGACTCGCACCGTTCTTAAGCACGGGTCATGTCTGAGCCGCCTCATAGCTGGTCGGGGGCCGACCGAGGATCTGGTCCGTCCAACTTGACGGAAGAATGCATACGTATAGGACCACGAATTTGATAGAGGGGAACAGAGGTTGGGGCCCGCAATGGATGAGAACCACTTTCTCATTCGAATTTTATATTAAATTATTGAAAATTTATGATTCCAACACCAAAAAATATTTTTTTTTAAATGATAAAAGGTCTCATCCAAGCCATGCGAACAGAATCAAACGTCGTGACGTTAAGCTGCGCACGGTTGAACGTGGGCCTGATTGGGTTGTCCTGCCCCATGAAGAATGGGCTGGCCCAATCGAGCAGTTGCGGGCCCATCTTATTGGCCATTCTTTCAAACGGTGAGCATCGGAGGAGAAATTGTATCATCTACAGCTCACCCCATTTCACTCTTCCTCTGGTCCCCAGATAGAAAGCGTCGAGCTGTTGAATCGGACTGAAACCCTAACCAAAGCCCTCTCTCTGTTGAAGAAGGCGACCAAGAGAGAAGAAGGTGATCATGGCGTTCACTTCTCGCTTCATATCCAAGTCCAGACAGGTAAAGTTTCAGCTTTCGGATGGTCTGACCCCGTGCTGGAGAATTGTCTCTTCCGAATGATGCAGTTGCATTTCCGGCTAGCTGAAGCCCACTTTCTGAGTGATCAGTGAGAAATGGATGCTGATTTGTATCTGATCTTTGTGCTGAGCTGCGTAGAATTTCCATCCGTGGGAATGAAGAGAGCAGATGCTCGTTATTTTGTTGGATTTGGATTTTTGAGTGAAATGAACGAGCTTTGGTTTCTAGATTTGATACAATTTTTTCTTTTCTCAGATGCATTTTTTTTATTAAGTTTGAGTGCTTGATGGTCGTGAAAATCTACTGAGATGCTGCATTTGAAATGGTGAAAAAAATCATGTTAATGTTGTAACAATTAAATCGAATTTATCAGCTTTCATCTTCTATTTAGTTCAATATTTGGTGCGGCTACATTGTGAAAAATCTAGGATGAAGATAGGATCTCATCTAGGACTGTGAATATTGAGTAGAAAATGAAGGATGTCTAATCTAATCTGGCCCTAGTTGATGAGCATTGGCAACTTAATGTTCAGGCACCAATTGGTGTGTTTCAGTTTACTGATACTAGGTTATTCTGTTGTTTAAATTGTCCTCCACTATTTTGTGGCGATGCCTTATCCAATAAATGAAGTTTCCCTTGATGAGATTCCTAATTCTTGCTAGGTTAGCTGTTACATTTACTCTATTCTTATCCTTAGGTTATGGCAAGCTCACATGTTATGCTTGTTCTTACAGCTATATGGAAGTCAAATCATTTTGCCAAAGGAATATGCTCTTCCTGTCCGTAGCTTTGCCAAAGAAGCTGCTCGACCAGATCTCAAGGGAGATGGTGAGTCCTTGCCCTTGGACAACTTAACGCTGAATTAGTAGAAACACAGTTTCATAAGATGATAACAACCTGATTCGTGTAATGGAATGAACTTGTATGTCTGTAGTTGCCTGGTTACCTTTTCTTTGAGCTTTGTTTAGAACTTGTCTGGCGTCTTTCATGAGACTGCCCGCTAATTTTATTTTATTTTTAAATGCTACAATAGAGATGTTGAAGAACATCTTTCTGGAGGTTAAGAAGAAATTTGAGACAGCCATGGGAATTCTGAGAAAGGAAAAGATCACCATTGATCCTGATGATCCTGCTGCCGTGGCTCAGTATGCGAATGTTATGAAGACAGTAAGAGAGAAGTAAGTATTTACTGCCTTAATGAGTTACAATTTATTCTACAATAGGAATTGCTACTAACAAAAAAAAAAGTTGGAATTTCTATTTGAAACATCAATGAGAGCGAAGCTTTTCTTTTGCTAATTTAAAGTTCTTTTTTATGCCTCTTGCAGGGCAGACTTGTTCTCTGAATCCCAGAGAATCCAGTACACCATTCAAACACGTACTGCCAATATTCAGGATGCTCGCACATATCTCCTGACATTGAAGGAAATTAGGATTAAGTATGTTTTAGACAAAATGCCATGTTTCATATCCTATTCATTAACATAAAGTAGTTGCCTGTTATATACATTCTCTACTACCATTTGCTGTTGATCAATGATATCAGATGTTAGGCCCTAGTTTCCCCTTCCTCTGCCTCAGGTTTCTGCTCTTACTAGGATTCAGTTCATGAAAGAATGGGCTCACAGAGCATTTTTTGCTAATGCTTTCATCTTCGGTACTTTTTTTGCTATAGTATTCCTGGCAATTACTCGGAAAAAAAAAGGTGTTCCTGGCAATCAAATCTTTTCTATCAGATATTATCTTAACCAATTACTTGCTGCAGGAGAGGGCTTAGTGATGAGCTCGGTGCTGAGGCTATGATGATGGATGCACTGGAAAAAGTTGAGAAAGAAATTAAGAAGCCTCTGATGAGGAATGATAAGAAAGGGATGGCTCTTCTCTTGGCTGAATTTGATAAGATCAATGAGAAGTATGGTTTATTGTTGAGCTTTTCTTTTTGTAGATCTTTTTAATGGAATTAGCAACCATATAAGACTTTTTATAAAGGCTCCTGACTCTTCTTATCCTGTGATTCTTTTAGGAGGTCCTTTTTCTCTAAATAGAGATTTTAGATCTAAGCTTATTCAAATAATATATCGTGTTCCTTTCACTGGAAATTGCATAGGGTTGTGCATATGCATGGTTTCATTAGTCTCTTGGCCTGTGGGAAAGACAATTAGATAAACATTATTGTTCTGTATATTTATTAGGCTTGGAATCCGGAAGGACAATCTTCCAAAATATGAAGAGCAACTGGAACTTAAAATTGCCAAATCTCAACTGGAGGAGCTGAAGAAAGATGCCCTTGAAGCTATGGAAACGCAGAAGAAGAGGTCTGCTTATATTCTTCTGCATCGTTCTCCTACATTATTGAATTGTCTATCGCCATATAAAATCCGTGAAATCCATCTGTAGCACATGTCGATTTGGGGAAAGAGATTCTTGCTCTTATATTTGAAACTTCTATTCCTACTAGATCATCACTGTAGAGTCAAATTTTTTTACCGAATCCGGTGGGCCTAACTTACTAACGATTCCCAAGATCTAAAGACTCCAGGATTTAATGACTCCTTGATTGTTTCAGTTCATTCTACTTTGAGAAAGGACTTATTGGAGCCAGAATATGGATGCCATCCTTTATGTAGTTTCATCTTAATTGCTATAGTAATGGTTTGTTTTTGTTAGGACTTTCTTCGAGTTACTGGGTTATTACTTTAATCCTAATCTACAGTGGGTTCTTAAGTACGTTCTCTGGAGTTTGGGGTTTTAGATCAATCATCTTCTAACAATCACTTGGTTTCTATTTCAGGGAAGAATTCAAGGACGAGCCTACGGCTGATGTTAAGTCTCTTGACATTAGGAACTTCATTTAAGTTGAGGATTTTCTCTTTGTTGGTTTGTGAGACTATTCAAGACAAGCCAAACGACCGAGTTATTTGATGCTTGTGCTCTTCCCCGGGTTTCCGGTCAATAAAAGAGAATCGTTGTATTCAGAATCTTGGTTTTGTTACTGAAAGTTAATCCATTTGATTTTGGATGGCTTTGAGATAAGCATCAAAGTTTTTGGTGGTTTTTTTTTTTTGTTTTATTTCATCGGTTGCAATTTGCATCAGCCCTAAACCACATAACGTCAATCTCTTAAAGCTTGAAAGGATTGCTGTTTTGTACCCGATAACCAACAGTTGTCTGAGTCGCGCTGCCACAGATCTCCAGCTGTATGCTATGCGTTTATATTTAGGCAAGGACTCGATGCTGCCTATCCTATGATCACAAATTCCAGTATTGTCTCGAACACTGGAGCTGATCTAATTGGACTCATTTGAATCGACTCCATCCCTGTTGAAATGTACCTCATTCGTGCTCCGCCCTTCTTTAAGGCACAGTCTTTGGGATAAATTATACGATTGGTACAAAACGTTTTGATAATATAACACTTTGGTACAAAATTTTTAAAATGTAACTATGTGATACATTTTTTTTAAATATGTTATACTTTAGTACATTCTGTTAGTTTTTCACTAATGCCGTTAACTTTTGATAACGTAGACGGTCTACGTGGCGCTCCTTGATGACGTGACTTCATATTTTAAATATGTGAATTATCACGTGGCATATGGTGGGACCTACTATTTTTTTATTCCTTTCTCTCTCCACACCCCTCTCTCTCTCGGCTCTCTCTCTCTCCCTCTCTCTCACTCGGCTCTCTCTCCGTCTCTCTCTCTCTCGCTCGACTCTCTCACTTGGCTCCCTCTCTCTCAACTCTCTCTTGCTTGGCTCTCCCTCTCCCTCTCTCTCTCCCTCTCGGCTCTCTCTCCCTCTCTCTTTCTCTCTCTCTCAGCTCTCTCTCTTGCTTGGCTCTCCCTCTCCCTCTCGGCTCTCTCTCTCTCTCTCGGCTCTCTCTCTCTCTCTCGACTCTCTCTCCCTCTCTTTCTCTCTTGCTCAGCTCTCTCTCCCTCTCTTTCTCTCTTGCTCAGCTCTCTCTCGCTCTCTCTCTTTCGCTCGGCGCTCTCTCGCTCGCATGCTCTCTCTCTTTCTCAATTTTTATGTAGGGAGTTTCATAATTTGGGGGAATTAAAATTAGATGACAATAGTGATAATGTTTAATTAATTGCCAAAAAATTTTAAAAAAAGTTAAAATTTAGTAATAAGATAATAAAATTATTATTAAGTATTTTCTTAATCTCTCTTACGTTAAAATAATTAAACCCACTGCCCGAACTCTCTCTCTCTCTCTCCCCTCCCCCTCCCCCTCCCCCACACTCCCAGCCTGTCACCCTAGCATAAATTCTAGCTTCACCGCTGCTTTCCTCCTCCTGCTTAAAGAACTCCCGTATAATCGCCACCGCCGTTCGGAGCTCTCTGCACTTCTCATCCAATCTCAGATCTCGGAATGGCGCTCGCGAAGTCGGCGACTGTCCACATCACAGCTCTCATGCTCGCCGTCATGGCCCTCTCCGCGGCAGCGCAGATGGAGGCTCCGGCACCCGCTCCTGCCTCACCGGCCACCACAGCCGTTCCCTCCGCCGTCCTCGGCCTCCTCGCCGCCTCTGCAGCTCTACTCTTCGGATCTGTGCTGACGATCTGAGAAGTCGTTGGACCTCTGCCCGCTCCATTGCTAGATTTGCTTCATTCCATGATGAGCGCGCAGGTTGGAGAATGGAGATCGTGGTTTCTCCTTTGATTTTCTATTTATCTCGTCTCTATGTATGGCTTATTCAGTAGGTTTAGTTGCGGTTCCTTGGTGTGGTTGGCGGTGGCCTTAGTGTATGGTAGTGCTCTCATTTTGTACTGCGATGTATGTATCTACGCTATATATATATACATACATTACATATAAATCTGCACATATCTTATTTATGACGGGTCTTAGTGCCTATTGATCTCAGTTAGAAAATTTTAACGCAAGAGAGATTAATAAAATATTTAGCACTAATTTTATTATCTTATTACCAAAATTTAATTTCTTATGACAATTCATATATTTAAAATATGAAACCACGTCATCAAGGAGCACCACGTAAACCGTCCACGTCATCAAAAGTTAACGGCGTTAGTGAAAAACTAACGAAATGTACTAAAGTGTAACATATTTAAAAGAAAATATATCACATAGTTATATTTTAAAATTTTTGTACCAAAATATTATATTATCAAAATATTTTACACCAACTAGGTAAATTTACCCGTTCACGTAAATTTACCCGTTCACGTTGTGGCACAGAGCAGAATTGCATAGCAGCCCTATGTCATGGCTTTCAATTTGGCATCTATAGGATCGAGGTTCACGCCTCTTTCCTTGACAGTAAATGTGACCCAGAAGAACAACCTCTTCAGAACTAAGATCAATGAAACTTAAGTCGCACAATAGAAATCTGACAATCAGGAGATCACATCTATCAGATGATTCATTCGTATGGCTAGAGCAGCTCTGTTGTCAAATTCCTCTAAGCATACACAAGGGAACAGAAATGAACACAAATGATGGCTCAAGATTTTCTTCTTCACTATCCCGAATACGCACCGCTCCCCAATCAATGTGAAATGATACAATTAACATTTCACGGGAATGATCCTACATAAAGAAATAAATAATTTACAGGGACGGTCCACTCTCATATCAAAATTCCAAACCCCCAGCAGCCTTCAAGTTCCCTCTTTGAATAATCATAATCTCAAGGCTTCTGTTTCTTATTCGACCTGGAGCTGCGCTCGTCTTTCTTTTGCCTTTTCCCACTCTTCTGACCCTCTTTCTGTTTTCCGCGCTTGTCCGACTTATCTCTGCTCGATTTCACGCTGATGAGGCCTCCCGAGGGTATTCTCCCACCTCCATTTTGCAGAGCTTTCTCCAAGTCTGAATCCCTACCCATAATGGCATACTGTTGTAGGAGGTCTGGGTTTAAGAGACCTTCCATCTGTGTTCTCATCTCATCCTATCCGATTATTGGCAGAGTTGACTCAGAGACATTTGAAAAGTGAGGAAACAATATAAACGAGATTCTCATTGATTGATGGCTTGTACCTCAACTTTCTTTGCTGCATCATTGAGGTCATCCTCCAAGGAGATACTATGTGGTTCCAGCGCAACCTGAAGTAGAGGATTCCAATCATTGCATTATCAAGCATGCTATATAAATGTTTTTATCTGCACTGTCTATAGAGTGTGAGAAACTATCAAATACATTTCACCAAAATGGAAAGAACACAAGTTATTGACAAATAAGTTCAAACTCATTTGCAGGAGGAGCAATTCCCTGGTCTTATCTCGCCCAAAATTCTCTATCCAACCTCCCATCCCTCAATATCTTACCCACACTACTCAAAACCAGACTCCCTACATTTTTCATTTATATTTACAGAAATTAAACCTTATTTGAAATTCATGTTCTTTAACCATTCTGAAGATACGGATGTCAAACTGAAGTTGTACCAACTATTGCTCTATATTAATATAATTGAAGAAAATTTTTAATCTTCATTCAACTAATTTTGCATCTACTGTAATACAAAATGTAAAAACTTCAAAGGTGAATTCTGAAGAATTTAATCAATGCACTTGTATGATTATCCATGCAAAATTTACTTGCATTTTATGTGTATCTACTTTATTCTCATACTAAGTAAAATAGTGTAGTGCCTATTACTTTTATTAAGCATGCAATATAATTGTGATAATTGCAGCCTGACAGGTGTTGCTTCGCTCCCAGGAAATTAACCCAAACAAGTCATTGGATGCCTATAATGTTTCCACCTCATTATCTGCTGTTAGGTCACGTTTGGAATGGTTGAAAACAAATAAGGCGGAAAAGAATGATATAAACAATATGAGCAAGTTATTGGCATTTAATTTTCATCCTGAGTGTAAGCATATGCAGAAATGAGATTCAGAAAAAGAGGGGTACTAACAGTAATAAGAAATGCTTGCACCATGGCAGAAAATCACCAAACTCACATCTTTTAGGCGAGGCAGGGCAGATTCAATCTCCTTTGAGGCAATTGCATGAAGATATTTGTGGAACTTCTTCATCACTTTAATGAACAAAGACAGTATCTGCTGCCTTTCTAGCTTCATTTGTCCCTGTGGAGAAAAACTTTAAGAAATTTCAAAATAGCTCAAGTGGCCGGTTATAAAGTGCCAAGACATGGAAACATCGGGTATTGTGCAATTATCAACAGTTCACACGCAAAATAAGAAACAAAAAGCAGCAGAAGACCAGAAGAGATCATAATTTGGACTCCCTGAATCTCTACATCTATGCAGACCTCAATGTAAGTGACGTCTCTGTGCTGCAAACCCATGCAAAGCAATACTGACGCTTGAGCATATGATATAGAAACAGGAAGCTTCTCCTGAAAGTAAGTGTGTGACAGAACAGGAACCATGTCCAAAATCTGTAAAACAAGAAGATTTGGATGGAAAAATTGCACTTGTCAAGAAGTGGCAAGTGGAGAAAACCTTGAGAAAGATATAACGATGTGTAAGGTCTAACCATATGAAAATCTGCAAGGTTGTTCGTATAAGCTTCCAGTCGTTTCATATCATGAGGTGAAAAGATTTCATTAAGAGACTTCAAAAATCCATTTAAAGTAGATGATTCAGGTTCTTGATCATTAAAATTGATCTTCGGATCCAATATGCTGTCAGAAGAAGGAACAAGATGATCAGGATAAATTGAACATCCATAGAATCTAATGCAAAACTAATATCTATACATGCCTCATCGCAAGCTTATACTCCATGTCCCGAAAACGATAAGCCAAGAGCCTGGCAAACCTTTGTTTGAAATCTGCATATATTCAGCAAAAATTTCAGGATACCAGGAAAGCATTGTATAAATCAGGAATAAAATGAGCCAAGCACTGAATAAGGGACCTCTGTAAAATGGGCCAAAGAAGCCCAGTTCATCTGATCCACTGACGTCAATATCATCATTATTTAGTGGCTTCAGAATCATACATGTATGCTCACCAGTTACAGCATTCTGAACAACAGGAAAAAGTTCAGAACAACAGTCATAAGCACATTGTGCCATCAATTGAAAAGGATATAGATGGATTTTTCTTAACTGGAATCTGCCCAACATAGAATGGGAGGAATTTATGCCTCCTCCAAAACCGGAAAAGGTCCAGAGTAAGCCCAAAGGAGACACCGAGGTAATGGAGCTTCTCAGGTTGTCGGTCCCGAAGATGCACAAGCAAAGGCGGAAGATTAGTTCTCGGCTTGATGTTTTCTCCCAGCAAAGAAGCCTGTGACAAATTACAGGGTTCAAGATAACAGTCTATATACAATGCAATGCTTCAAGCTTCACATCCAATCATACATGGCTTTACTTTGACCAAAATCATAACTAGACCTTAATATGATTAGGTAATATAATCATGACATAAACTCAGACAATTCCATTCTATAACATATCCACATAGAGACCTTCTGAGCTGCTTCTATCACTCCGACTTGAGGGGTGTCCCCAGCATTTTCAACCTCTGCTTCTGACATAGTAGTCAACTGTCCTTCAAAGTATCTGTAGATAAAGATAAGATTTTATCAACATATGATAGAATGAATGAGGAAGCATGAAGCTAATTGATCAAAGGAAGAGCATTTCTTCTAATAAACAGCTTGCACGAGCTTCCCTTCACTTTATTCCTATCATTTAGTTTACTTAATTGGGTATCAATTAACAGTAAGATCATACCTTGTTAAGAGTTGCACTGCAGCTGAACCATATCCAAGCTGCAATGATAAAAGGTGGGCTCATTACAGATGAGAGGCAAAGCGATTAGAGAAAAGGAAAATTTTTCTGACTTCATATGAAAAATTAATTGAAATGAGATGTCAGAAATTTACCCTCATTGCACTAGGATGAGTGGCAATTCTCACAATCCGTGCACCTGAAAGACTAGGGAAAACTGGGTCTTGGAACTGCTCACAGAATTTCCACGGGATTTGGTCTCCAAATGGTTGATGGCCATCACTTAAACTTTTCATCACAGATTTACGAGATATTTGACCTTCGAGGCAGACCTTGCAAAAGAATATGAAACAACTATTTGTCAAATGTTAGACATGCATGAAATACAAGAAAGAGATGGGGGAGATTAATACCTGAATGACACATAAAATATCTGGCAATTGATTTTTTGACTCATCAACAGGGCCTACAAGTATGCTTTCAGTGTTAGGAGCTCTAGACATGCTAACAACACATGATGAATCAGCAGGAAAGAAATAAATACTACCAAGCAAAACAAACAAGTGGTGTGCTGGAGCATCTGCCATTAACTGCAAATCGTTGGGAGAATTCTTGTAGTGGGAAGCAACATATAGAGCCATCATCCTCTGTGAGTATGAAGTGTTTAAGAACCAGATTTGCATATCTAAAGAACAGAGAATAATTTATCATGATCAGGTGCTCCCGCAATTACCTGTAAGAACAACTCGCTATCTTTATGGTAAGAAAAAAGGGTGTCCCTGTTGACATAGTAGAGATCACATTCACTAGGAGGAGGTAGCCTACAAGGAAAAAGAGTTGTATCAGTAATCTATTTAGAATGTTCAACTCTAGACGGCTTTCGGGTCTTACCTGTTGATATTAGGAATACAGTTAGCAACATCAAGGCAAAGCAAATTATTCAGCCAAGACTCAATGGGATCATCCGAAGCATATCTAATTGATTCATTTAGTTCAATCTTTTTGAAGAGCCGACCTGCAATCAAGAATATTAAAAGATTGGCATATATTAAGTCAGCATTGGTTCTGAGAAAATGCCAAAAGGAACCTTCTACCCTAATTGATGGCATGATAATTGAGAGCCCAGAAATTATACTCTCACAATGTAAGATCAAGCACTGAGGCCAAAGCTTGAGAATTACCAGAAAGAGGGCCCTCTTCACCATTTGATGTCACTCGGCTCCTCTCTTCCAATTGCTGTATCAGCTTTAGCGATAAAGATCGACCAGTACCTTCATAACTTTTGAAAAGGAAGAAAGAGAGTAATCAATGAAATGAACTGAACCAAAATTGGAAGAGGCTAATCAGCAAAGTAAATTGAACAAACATTCACAAGTTTATGGACTACCACCAACATAAAGTATCAAAAAAAATCATACCCATTTACAGTGGATGACAGGAACACCAAATAAGGGCCAAGCAGTGATTTCACAAACGGCAGAGGAATAGCTGCTGCTTCATCCACAACCAGCAGTTCCACTTGAGAAAGCTTCTCGTTCTCATGAGGTAGTATGTACTGCACACAAGACATTGAGTGGGACCATTCCAAATCAGTAAATGCACCATATACATGAATATTAATAACTATATAGGATGCATTCCTTAGTTCTAGCCATCAAAGTACAATTGGGTGAAAGAATCCTGAAAACGTTTTATTCTTCTTGTTCAGGTGAAAAGGCATGAACCTTCCTGCAGATTGACAAATGTGGCTACCCAAAGAATATCCTCGAAGGATATAACATTAATTTTTTGCTTGTTTTAAGTTCAATTCAAATCTTACTAACCTGTATAGTTTGTCGATGCTGCTTGTAGATATTGATCCTCACAGTTGCTTTCTTAAATTCTGGGTTTGCACTTTTAACAACATCATAATCGATATGCTCCTGCAGACAATTGTCAGAATAAACATGACAGCATGATAAGGCAACAGCATATAAACAAAAACCAATTACAATATTTTTTTTTAAAAAAATCTCATGTACCATCTCAATTCAATAACAGCAACATCATTTTAGGACTTTTAACAGCAATATTCCCACTCTTGACATTAAAAACTTCTTATTAGGACACTATCACCAAAAACAAAAACTACAGAAATTTCAAATGTACCTTATATTCAAGCACATTGAAACCCTTGCAGACAAATTCAAACAAAGTTTTCAAGTTCTCAGGACTTGGAGCAGTTACGTAGATATTTGAATACCTGCACAAATATACTTCATCACAAAGATAATTCTCTTGTGACGAAGCAAATAAAAAGGAATAATCTAAATGATGCATTACCCTGCAGCAACAGCTCCAGCAATGGCTAAACCAAGGGCAGCTGATTTACCACGACCACGAGCAGCAAGCAGAGCAATTGTGTTACGAAGTGTCTTATCCAAAATTGCATCAAGAAATGTAATTACAGCTTTTCCCTGTCCAAAATGAGAAGAGTTTACATGACTCACTAGGCACTATAATTATCAGTAGATGTGGCAAACCCAAAGCTCAAGACAGCTCACCTGATCCAAAGTACAGCACTTCTTAATCAATGGACCAACGGGAAAATCTTCACTTAGTTGTTCTTTCAAATCTTTTAGGTCTCTCTCGGCTTCTGACAACCCTTCAGAGTCCTGATATAACCAATAAAAAAGAAAGCATGTAACTGCACCATACACTAAAACAACAACGAAATGATACTGGAACAAAACAGAATATAAAATTTATGTTTCTCAGAAGATAAAAAATAAATTGCTTAGTTAGTATGAATCTTAAATGAATAGAATCCACTCCTACCTCTTCGACTGGAACTGGAGTAATTGACCTAATATGAGAAGAGATTGGCAAAATATTGAGCTCATCATCCATAACTACACAGGCTTTACACGAAGCAAGGGACAGCAAGAAACGTTCATTGAACCGACCAGTTGCTTCAGAATGTGACTCAGTACGAAATCTCTCATGGACATCCTGTGATCACATGCTTGGTTTAGTCATTGAAAAAGAAAAAGTTTCAAAAGAATGAACATGATACCATGGTACATACCATGACCATGGTGTAGAGACTGGTCAACGACTTTAAAGATTTGAGCAACAACAAAATCAATCCACCTCCTTCCACTGTTTCTATCGTTCTTGCAAGGAGATTGGGGGTTAAGGCCCCAAAATCCTAAAAGAGGGCAAAGCAATCAATTCGAAGCATGGTCATCAATGTCCAGAAAAAAACAGGAAGGAGATGGCACCTGAAGTATACACATTCCAAATGTATTTCCAAGAATTCTTTCCGAATCTTTATATAGACAATATGTCAGTCCACCACTCTCCAAAAAGAGCGAAAAAGCATCGGCCTTCTCAGGATCCAGTATCCCTCTCTGCATATATCTTTTGATTTCCTTTGCACGTTTTTTCTTGTGACTGCATAAAGGAGCTAGGATTGTTACATCATAGAAAATAAATCTTAAAATAGACTTTCTAAAGTAGAATAACGAGCTTGGAACTGGATTTCAAAATCAGTAAGCACAATTGCCCAAAAAATCAGTAAGAGAAAAAGCTTCATTTACAAAGTAAGCTAGGAAAATAATATTGAATAATTTCCAGAGTCTCTAACTTGCAGGTATAGACGAGTTAAATTGACTTAAGCATGCACATCTAGCAGAGTATGATTCTTTCCAATAGAATGAAGAAAGTGAGGGAAAATAAACAAGGAAATACAACAATTGCTGTCACTTCGAAATTCAGAAAGGCTCCAAATCCTTAATTAACCTATATACCATGTGAACTGCCATACAAAACTGAATGCAACATTATTTGAAAGCATAAAGACCTGCTCAGTTCAAGCTTATCCTTGTAGCACCATAAAACAGTTGGCCTCGATTTAATCACTGCCTTGCTCAACATGTAGTGAAGATTCAGGATCTACAAAAATAACAACGAACTTTATAAGCATGCTTTCAACAGTTGAATAGCCAGTCCAGATTACATTTGGCCAACTTTCTCATCGTTTGCAACAACAGCTTCAACCTTCTTCCTTTCGTAATACCAACATGAACGGAAGTACCTAAAGCAAGATCAAACTTTCAGATCCATGTAAAGGCCGAGATTCCATGTCCGTAAAATTTCCAAACGGCGGTTTTCAATGATTTGCTTTCCACTCAACTTCCTAACAGAAGTCCTCAAACATAGACGTTCATCTCGCAACTCTACTTCCATACCCATTTGCATAGGAAACAGGAGAAAGAAGCAGCCTTTTAGCTCCAAAAAAAGAAAAAAAAAACAGAGAAAGAGACAGAGAGCTTTTATGCTCGGCTTTTCTTATACAAGCATAGAAAATCGCGTCCCTCAACACGAATTATATCATATTTATATGAAATTGGTCACACTTGTGCACAGAGGCGATGGGGACAGCACCTGGTCACGGTACTTGTCGCCGACGATGACGAACATGGAACGGTGCCTTGTTTTGACGCCATTCTCGATCAAAGTCCTGATTCGTTCGTCCACCTTCTTCCTCATATTCCCTCCGCTCCGAAACGCTTCCGCTCGGACAACTTCTCAGGATCAGTTGGGGGCAAAAATGCTTGTGACTGCACCGTCGCCTCTGAGGGTTTAAGGCACCCTTCAATTAGGGTTTAAGAGCGAGCGAACGAACAGGCACACGGACACAGCGAAGCTCCGATTGGACTACTAACGGGTCGGATCCAATTTCGGGTCCAAGATAAAACCCCTAGCTTCTCATGGGCCGGGCCGTCCGGCCCACTTTGAGAAACCACGTGAACAACCCCCATTTTATCCGACGTGTATCTCATGATATGGTACAACTCTCCAAAAGCAACTCTAGCGAGAATAGCTAATCAAATTGACTAATTAGCTTAATCCTGATAACCTGCAAAAAATGTGAGGGGAGCAAGATTCTAATCAGGTTTCAAATCATCAAAAATGTCTTCATTGAACGACTAACCATGCACCGGACAGACAACGACTCTAATGATCACAACAAGCTTAGCGGGTCGCAGGTCTCGCATGTCACAGAGGAACAACGCCAGCCCCACTGCGTTGTGTCAACTTTACTCCCGGAGCAAGAAAGTTGGGATGACCGGCGCGAGGACGTTACACCGAAACCCTAATTTCAATTCGAAAGACAGCAACACCAAAGGGAGTCCAAGCGCAGGTATGTTCTTACGTATAGAGACGGCATGAAGTCCTTCGAGCATTTGATGTCGACCTGAGCGTGAGGTTAGAGAGGGGAACTGGAAGTCCAAAGATGGGCTACAAGACTCGTCATACGAATGTCGCCCCGGCGATCTTCACAGCTCCACAGCATGCAGATTTTTGCACCCACAGACATCGCTACCCTACCTTGAATCGGGGATCGGAACGTTACCGCAGCGACTTGAGGTTACCGGCACGTGACCGACCTTCCCATGTCGCTGCTGGTGCTGGCCGCCCAATGCCTTCTCCACACCATTTTGTCCCTTCGTGCCGGCTCGAGCCGTTCATATGCCCAGACGATAATTAAGAATACCAAAGAATAGAAAGCATAGACAGAGTATTTCCGAAGAAAAAACGACCAATTGAAGAGGCCATTGGGAGATTATTCGGTGGACGGACTCCGACACGAACAGCAGAATCACCCGAGACCTCATCGTAGTCGGTGATGGAGCTGTAGCGGGGTCGGATGGGACCTTCTCGGCAGCATAACACGAAGAAAGATTCAGTCTTGCGATAACGTGGTGGTCATCGACCCAACAAGTAAGTATATGTGGAAGGCTGTCGAGGCTGGGTCGGGGGGTAGCAAGCGCGAGGTCCACTTGTCATCGTTAATGTCACCTCTGACGTGCTACTAACCTCTCTGATCGATAATGGGAAGTTAAATCATAATCGCCCACTAATTAATCCCCTTTTTGGGGATCACTTTTATCATATACTGTGCCCATTAAATGTGGCTGTTCTTTTGGGTAATCAATCCACTATTCCTTCTTAATCATTTCTTAATATTAATTAATTAGTTCATTGAAAATCATCCCATCTCTAGTGAAGAGTAGTACATCTTTTTCTACAATTTTAAATTTTCTGACATGTAATATCATATGCTTAATTTCTCTTGGATATACTCGAAAATCACTTTTTTTTTATCTTGGAAAAAATTGTAAGAATTAAATATACGGTATAGAATTAAGAAATAAGCTATAGTCTTCAAGACCTACACGCTCCACCGAACAGGATTCACTTTATCGATTCAGCATTCATTTCGTCAAACACTTGAAATTTCAGCGCTTAATTTCCAGTCCTTTCTTGATGGATTGATTAATCAATCGCGAGGATCGGTGATTGCATTTATGAGTTGGTGGGCTCTACTGTGGATATGTGCTGTCTTAATGGCAGCAACTGTGGGTCGGTCCCGCCACAATGGGCTCTTCAAAATCTCAGGTGATTGCAATTACACATCGGACATGAAAGTTCACTCTCCATCGGGAAAACCTTATCCACATGTAAATCTTCCTATGGGGCATTTGGTTCATGTGAAATGGTGGTCATAACCAATCTGCAAGTGCAAAATTTTAATTCATACAATCTCATATCACAGTGGACTTTGCAGCCAAATATAAATGGGGTTATAGTGATTCATTTTCTCCTTACTGCCGGCACAGAAGGGGTCCTAGTTAGTGCAAGCACTTCTGAAAGCCGAAAGTATTAAAAGTTGACTCCAAGAGAGATCTCTCTGCGACACTATCATCAGAATTCAACCAGATTCGTTCATCAAATTTGAAGTCCTGTCCGTGTGCCGACGGCAGATGTCATTGTGCTGGTTGTTTGAGATTAGGTGCCGATCACTGTAACTGGGTAATGACTGTTAAGCCGATTTATCCAATATTAGTTGATACTAGCGACTTTACTCGGTATATATCAATTTGGATCAATAAACTGAATGCCAAATGTGTCCTTGCGGGATGCTCAACCATGCATTGATATCAAACCCTAATCAAGTCCAAAACCAAAAGTGCATCATCTATTGCATCTCGTGGTATTGGTGTGAGGGCGATGATCGAACTAATATTGTTTCGACTTAGTAAGAAAACTATTCCTGGTGTGAAGAGAAGTCCCACCTACTGTTTTCCCAGTGAATTATATGTGGTAGCCAGTTGAGATCGCTACAGTGGTCGTTCGTTCATGTCGGGGCAAAAGCATGATAGACACATCAAGATAATTGATGTGCTGTGTACGTAGCTAGGGTCGGGGTTGGGCCAAGACGGCAGCAGGAGCCTCCATGATCGCTACCCTCCAATCCTCTTGTTATCCCGATCGCCATCAAGCTGGTGTCCCCTTCGCAAGTTTTAATTAGAAAGGATAAATCATGTCCTGGAGCATTGCTTAACTAGTCTTAGGGCAGGAGAGGGGCCACACAAGTTGATGAACACCATCCCGACCCATGTGATGAATCCTCTGGTGCACAAGACAAGGTTGTCAAATTAATTGCCTCATCTGATCACAACTTGTTTCTAGCCCCACATTTGCCCCTCTCAAGTCTCCTCCCTGGGAAACCATACTGGCGTTGATTTATTGTGACCAGGACGGTCCAATCTATTATCACTGGACACGGTTAACTTGACACACTTTTGCGTTCATGAACCTGATATTCATCGGTTATAAGCAATTTAATGACATGTCTTACATCTTAAACGTTCGTACTAATATCATGAACCTGAACTGGTAATGGATAGAAGTGGGTAGTGGTATCTAAAACTTCCCTTGAGCAGATTAAGGTTCGGTTGGATACTGCATGAGCAGGTCAAGTTTCCCTGTCGTCACGATGCAACTGGCAACATTATTTGCCGTAAAGGGACATCCTTGTTTCTGAGAAGATCTCTGTGGGGACTGTATGTATCAATCGTGTCTAGAGACACGATCTTCCTAGAAGACAATAAACCTGTATTCGCCATCAGACACGAGATGCAGCTGTCATGGGGACACGAGTTTTAACGTATGGAGCAGGCAAGACCTCTCTTATCGGGGAGATTGGTGAAGCAATGGCAGCCAGCCAAAATAAAAGTATACGGAGCAGCTCTTGTCTCACATTGGCAGCCTTGACATTAAGAATCATCGTGTCCGAAAAACCCCAGAAACTGGGCACTTTCATGCATGAACAGTAGGGAACACTGATGTTGACTCAAACAGTTGCTCGTGTTTGCTTCTATTTTTCGACCTGTAACACTTGACATGAAGAAGTTTAGTGTGCTCAGATTATTTCAACCAGCCACTTATGTTCACATCATGGGCACTCTTCTGTCGAACAACATCAAAGACAACGAAAGCAACACTTGCCTTTATAAGGGAATCAGCTCGAGAAGAACAAGAAAGCATAGCAAACATATTCCTTTGCTGAAGCGACCAAAATTAAGGTTTGATTATGGCGAAAGCTCAATACAAGGTTCTTCTTGCTCTGGCCTTCATTGTCCTCTGCTTCTTCTCCACCACTTCTTCTGGTAAGGAATTGAGCTCCGTATCCTTCTTCCTTTGTGCCAATCGATTGTCCGTCTTTTAGAACATGCTGTGAATGGTTTTCTTTTTCTCCGGCAGCACGGAGTTTACATGGGGAAATGAAGGTAGACAAGCAGATTCTTGCCGGTGATGGGTTTACCACACTGAGCGGAGATGGGGCGACAAAAGAGGCCGACGAATTATCTACTATGGACTATACACCAGCAAGAAAGAAGCCTCCAATTCACAACTGAAGCACGGCAAGATGAGTGCATGGAGAGTCTCTCTGCAAGATTCATCGGCACCGGCTTAGTTTTTCTGCTGAAACAAGCTACGGAGTTAGTTCACACTTGTAAATGGATATACATCTGCACATACAGTACTGTAGAGTTGATCATAGGTTGACCAATAGTGCCTTGAGAAAATTGAACACGTTTTGCTTGGGAGATGCCGTTACTTAAAAAATGATACTAAAAAGTGACAAGTGAATGGAATATAACCGCCACTCCGAAAATACGATTGGGTTATGCATACAGCAATTTCATTCCATTCCATTTCCTTTTCATTGCACCGAACAAGCATGGATCAGGGGCTATGTGGAGTGGAACTAATGAGCTTCACTAAGTCGACCAGATTGTGAGGATTTCGAGCTAGAATGTCTTGGAGGTACCTTCAGCTATAAAGAAACAACCGTCTGATGTGTACATTGACCTGAACTGAACTAATAGGGGTAATTCTCGGAGGAGAAAAGTTTCTTTTGCTCGCACCAAATCAACACAGGATGTAATCAGATGTCAAGGAAGAATGTCACAGGTTTTGGGTGGAGCACTCATCAGTACATCCGTCTTGGAAACTCAAATTGATCTGGTGGATGAAAAAACTGTCCTATATGTGTATACCTAAACCACATGCAACTATTAACTAGATATATCTGCTCCAGTCCTGCCAAAGTTGTAATCCGTGGGGTCAAACCTACAGTTTCAAGCAAAGCATAATGCAGATTAGGTATCCTCACATTTTATACTTCTTCCGCTGGGATTCTCTCATAGTAGAGTATGCAAGCCTCAGACGCAAGAACATTGTCTTCCGAGACACATTCAACCTCTGTGTCCGAGATCCGAAACCAACGGAGAGGAACTTGGCCGGGAGCTTGGGGATGGCCTTCTTCGGATTGCTCGGTCCTCACACTCCTATAGACAGTGAAATGGCCATTCCCCAGCGGCCCAGAATGCTCTGTGACAGAAACAAGACGGTAAAGGAGACCAGCCTCAGCAACCTCTCTGGGGTTCTGTTGCTGCTGCACCGGTTGCTGCACCCACCAGGGCAACCTATTTGCTTGCATGTTAACGCCAAACCTGGTTAACATGAAGGAAGAGAGATCCAATACCAATGGGAATGAAATGTGGCCCTGCAAGAATCATGACATTTCCACTGAGCATCATCATCAAGGTCGTGTTTTTGAGGGGCTCTGCTCGGAAAGGCTGTACCATTGAGAAACCAACAAGGCACTAATCTATTTTCAAGACGCCTGTTTCTATTTCTTTAACAGTAGAGTAGCTTGTATGTTTCTGGTGATCACTGCACAGTCAAGTCACAGATACAACCACAAAAAGGAGGAAGTTGAAGCACCTGAAGTTTAAATGTACATTGTTCAACCATTGCAACCCGTGCCAACTCTATGCACAAAATCTGCAAGGATATACATCGTATTAGATCAATGCCAATTGCAGAGAGGAAGATATTATTGGTTGTTACGATCAAGAAATGGGTCCACTTTGCTACCTTTGGTGAGCGAGCTATCCTTGTGCTCTTGACAATTCGGCAGAAGATATCTGCCCATGGGAAATCTCTGAGACCAGACAAGCTTTTGCATTCACAAGAATCTCCCCAAATACAGGCTTTTACCTGATCGATCTCTCCCTGGCTTCTCCCTTTTGAGGACAAGTAACTTGCAGCAGCAGCATGCCAACAGCAAGAACAATGATGCTGGTTCTCTATGTGAGCGGAAACAAAATGCCTCAAGCAATCGAACAAGTTACAACCTCTCATCTGCAGAAATTATTTATTAGTCGTTAGGTGAACCGGTTAAAACGAGAAACCTGAATCTCTGGCATCTTCAACACACAGTAGTGGTATATGGAGTGAGGTTGCAGATAGTGAATGTACAATTGTTGAACCATTTGTGGGCACCGGAGTAACAACCAAAGTAGCGAAAAATGTGAAATCCAACGAGAGCTGCAGAAAAAAGAAAGATAAAAAAATGTGACATCCATGAACAATGATAAGAGAAGTTGCTGATATATGAAACAGTACATGTCGCTGTGCTAAGATTGAAGGAAACTAAAATTTGAAAATGTTTCAAATCATAGCAGTGGAAATACTTGATTTTTCCAAATAGATTCCAGGAGGAAGCCATACAAACCTGAGACGAACAGGTTCGGCAAGTTACAATGCTACCAACAAGCCCATCAAAGGGCCCGAGAAAGTGCTTCTGCCATCTTTCTTGCACATTAATTTGTTCATTTGCTACTTGTGGGCTACGGATTCTACCTTCAGAAGCAGTGGGAGTCGCTAGGGGACTTCGGTTCAGTACATAACATCTCAAGGATTCTGCTCTTATGGAGTCCATTAGGCGACATAGTGCCTCGCTCGCATCCTATAATTGGCCGAAGCCCAGAGATAAGTTTTCCTCCATCACAGTACATTTTGAAAGAGAAAAGTTCTTTAACAGACAAAATGTTAAATAAAGACGATAGCACCTGCTGGACTTCCATGTTGAAACCGGGAACATGATTTGCCATCTCATTCATCACCATAATTGGGTCCAGTACTTCTTTTGTCTCACTCAACATCTGCAGACCTGCCAAAAGGTGCGGATGTTAACCCTGGAAGAATGGCAGTATGACAGCAAACAGAGAAAGAAGAAAACAGTCGAAACAAATGAAAATGATAAAACGATCCAATGATACCCAGCAGCATGGCATCTAAAGCTTCTGTCAGCGACAGATGTTCAGAAATTTCATGGATTGCCAAACTCTCGGATTCTTCCATAAGCTTCTCGAGGTAGGGTCGGAAATGGGAACAAGATGCGAGAGCCTGCAAAAATCAGTCATCTTATCCAGCAATGATGCATTATATCAAGACCCAAATACAGACATTCGTGACTTGCATAACAAGTTTCAGAGTGTTTTATACTTCAGTATCCATAACTTCGCCAAATTATTAAACAGAGGATAAAGGAATCTTAAGCATTCCTCCCTATAAGAAAGTTTATAACAGATTCCTACAATGGATCTACATTTCCTGCCATCAGACCAGTGACAAAAACTTGATTCAATGAAAATTTTAACCACCAACAGCATGAAATCACCCAGAAAAAGAAATCACAACTGTATAAAGAGGATTGCACCTGCAGTACGACATTGAAGAAACAGTTGCTGCCGTGATTCTGAAGCCCAGGCAAAAGGTAATCTTCCTCAGGAATGTTCTCTAGGGCAGGAAGCGATGATAAGCAACTCAGAGCACCAATTAGAGCATCTCTTTTAATCACTAAGATCAAACCAACAACTCCCGCTAGGCCGCCCACTGATGTATGCAGTGCAGAAGCTGAAGCCCACCACATCTTGTTAGTCTCTGAACCCTCCGCTGACGTCAAGCTTATCATCCAGTATGAGATCGATTGGTCCAGATGCAGTAGAGCTGACAAAAGCATTAATAGGAAAAGGTATTGAACTAGATAATAGCAGATAAACAGCAGGGAATTTTGATCATAAATTTAAGAAATGAATACTTAAACATGATGCTCAAAACGTGTGCGACCCTCCAACACACGCACTTCCATGGCCAAGATAATTTCCTTGATCAAGAAAAGAGAAGAAGACCCATTTGATTACTGAAGTCTCTCAACCTTGTATTCCCAAATGGGGCACGAAAGTTAGAACACCACTTGCAGAATTCTCAGTCTCTGCTTATGCTTGAAAGCCAGGGCGTCAGTGGAAGCTTGAGACTCCGTAAACAAAAATTACAGAGAAGAAGTAGTTCCTAACTGGAGGTGGTGGAGTGACCCGCGTATGAGACTCGCTCTCTGTTTTCTCCCACTGTTGTAAATGGGCGATAAGAAGCAGTCGCTGATGGGCATAGCAGAGAACGGCGGGAACGGGTAAAGATCAGTTATGCTTGTCGCTTCAGTTGGAATTTCCGTTAGGCTGTTTTCAGTAACATTTATCCAATTATTGTGTTGGCCCTTTACAAAAATCCTACTCAGAACGTCATATTACGGGTCAATGGAAGGGAATAGCCAATTTTTAAATGATGAGATATTTGGAGGCGGAATCCCACCTGAAGCCTCACCTTTTGAAAGCTCTCAAAGCCATTTTTTGTGGCATTTCCATGTCAGATGAGGATGTATGGACGCAAAGAAGAATTGAATGGCAAGGCGTTTAATCAGCTCGTTCATTTCAGTGTTAACACATCGATGATAAACCTAGTCCTAGTGAGAAAAGGTTAACTGTGCTCTATTATATGTTCATCAGCCGCGGAGCTTCTGCAACGTGCAGATGTGAGAGAAGGTTCTCGCTGTTTGCCTGATCAATAACAACCTCAAACTTATCGAAACATTTTATGGGCATTCTTTCATTACGTCAATTTCCATAGGAACATAGTTCTTTGATCAAATGACCAAAAAAAAAAGAAAACCCAAGAGCCTCCCTCTTTTTATTGAATTGAAGACGACTTGTTAATCACATCAACCGCTATGATCTGATATGGACAATTCTTCACTGTCCTCAATCTGAAACCGGCTGCTACTGCCTGGCCATGGACGCTGCTCCTGGCCATGCAGTGGAGCGGGAAAGCAGGAAGGTGACGCAGAGGACGGAGTGAACATCTGCTCGTACAGGCCTGTAGGTTGTTGCTGATGCTCCGGAGGAAAACTCGCACAGTTCCTGGAGATCTCTGGAGGGGCTTGGGTACTGGGTGGAGCACTCCTAGGAATATCGGGCAAATGACTGCCAGCTGAGAAACTAGGATCCATGGTGCCATAATTTGACCGGCTTTGACTTGGGTTCGTGCTTGTGGTAACTAGCTGGACGTTCTCGGGGAAGTTGAGCTTCGCCTTGCTACCACGGAACCTGAGGGCAGCCTTGTCGTAGGCCTGAGCTGCAGCCTCAGCTGTGTCGAACGTGCCAAGCCAAACCCTCATGGCCTTGAAAGGATCCCTGATCTCGGCCGCCCACTTGCCCCATGGCCTCTGTCTCACCCCTCGGTATTTCCGCCTCAGAGCCGATGACGACTCCCTGTGGTCTGTGGCCTTCTTGTCGTGGTAGTTGTACGCGTAAGTAGTAGGAGGAAAGAATTCAGATTGTTCTGCGGGATTGAGAGCAGTGACGTAGTTTGGAGTTGAGCCTTCTATAACTGAGTTCACCAGAAAAGAATTAAATGACTTTAGCACAAAAGATAACTTGGAGGTCCCATATAAACACACAAACACATGCGACAGCCACGTTAAATCCGACGATCTCCTTCTCCCTGATGTCCCAAGGGAGTGCCATCGAAGTCCTACGCATTGAGGGATGATGAGTGGAGCTCAAATACCTGTTGCACTGCTATATGATGGTGTTCCACCGTGCTGCAAGTGCCCGAATTCTTGATCCAACCCTCCCGAACTAGTAGATCCGCTCCCTGCATCATCCGGACGCTGAACCGCCTCTCCGCGCACCACACGTGCCAGAGCCGATACCATCACAGATGTCTCTTGTTCTCTTGTCAAGAGCCCCGGAGACCTCATAGCCTGGCGTTGCAGCGGTGCTGCTGGCCCCGGCAGCTCCTCGGAGAGCCAAGCGCCGAGGCTGTTATCTCTCCCAGCCTCCGTGTCTCTTGAATTCGCCACCTTTATCAGGCACCTGTGATGATGTGTATCTCCCCCGGGTTGCAATCTGAAGCTCAGAACTCAACACCGAGAGATCTCAAACGACCATTTGGAAACATGCCCATGTACATTACATACACACACACATTGGGACATACACATATATATATATATACACATATAGCATATAGCTGTGGAAGGAGATATAAAAAATGTCAGCGCCGGCTCCCCAAAAAAAAAAACATTATTTTGGGTTGTCGACATCTCCTTTTTATCTTTATTGATGATTATATGAGAAGGAACGAATGATACTCTTTCTTTTTTTTTGGTTCTTTTGCATTTTTCATTCTATATTGCTTACTGAGTATGAATATATTTTGGATAATTGTTCATTTATTTCAATTCAAAAAATGCGTCAAGTGGTTTAGAAAGAGAGATGTTCACATGTGGGAGTCAAAAGTTTTGAGTGTGAACGTTCTGCTGGTCGACATCTTTTCCGGCGGGAGCCTCATGCTCCTCATCCGCCGCAGACTGCAGACACGAAGGAACCCCAGTAGCCGCGATCGACATCGACATTTGCCACTAAGATTACATTTTTCTTTTCGTTTCCTCTGTTTCCCTCTCTCATCTTAACCCTCCCCCAACAAACCGCACCACCACCAACACCGCCGACCCCCCCCCCACCCAACAACTTTTTTTCCTTTGGGTTAAATTAGGGCACTCGATATCGAAGAGCTTGCTGGAATATGTACGGGTCACTTGAAAACTACGTAGAATTACAAGAAAAATGGCATTTGGTGCCATTGTATCGCCATTAACGTGAGATTAAGAAAAAGTCATGGCATAACTCTTTTTCAATTCTCTCTTACCATCCAAACCTGAAACCTGCCTGGACAACCCCTAACCTTGCCCATCCGGGCTAGAAATATAGAGTTATTGAATTGTAACCGGCTTGGATGGTTGTTTCGCCGAATCAACTTGAAACTATTTAAAAACAAGTCAACAACCAAAACTAACCTGAAACGGTTTAAAAATAGGTCAGGAATTGGAACTAGCTCGGAACAATTGCAAAACTAGCCCGAACTATTAAAATTTTACAAATTAGTGATCGGATTTTATTTGATCAATTTAAAATATTTTTAAAACAAAAGTGTTCACAGGTCAAATTGGCCCATACAGTGAACTAGCTCACTTATAAACGATTCCAGGTCAGTTCATATACGTCTGAATCGTGACCTGAAACCATGCTGATCTATTAAGCATATTGACCAAACCGTAATCGGATCAAACAGTTCCAAATCCATTTTGAACCGGTCTAGAATTGATCCAAACCGCCCGTTTTATCAACACTAGGCCTACCCCATTAGTTTAGTTAGGAAATAAATAGCTGACAATATCAACATTATACCAATATGATATTAGAAAATCATAAATATGCATTAACTAATTTATTTGATAGATATGATACCTCTAATACAAGGGACTACAGAATATATATATGGCAATACATGGAGGTTGCATCCATCACTCTCTTTTTGTTTTTTGTTTTTTATGAGTCTATCAAGTTTGACTTAACTCACCTTGATGCGGTTATTTTTTTATTTATAATATTAGAATTCCAGAAATATTAAAAAGGAAAGAAGTGTGCATATCAAGGTGTGTTGATGATTGCTATTAGCCATTGAGAGATAAAACATCTAGATGCACATAAGATACTATATATCTCCTGACGGATTAAATGTATAATTTGGTAACTACCAGCTCGGCCGCTACCGGATTCATAGGCAATATTGAACAAATCTATAAAATTTGCTCCGATTATCATATTTTTCTATTATTTTAATTTATACGTTATATTTAAATCTTATAAATAATGTTATATAGCTCTTATCAAGCAAAACGGCGAGAAACTGCACACGGGAGGGACACGGGAAGGTGGTGGCCATCATAGGACTCCGAGTCAAAGCCATTCGCAAGATCTCATAGGCTCACGCATTGAAGACGTAGGATTATGACAGGCTATCTAGGCACCGTCCCCAATGAGCCATCAACTGATTCTCGAAACCCGACAGGCCTCACACCTAACCGCAGGTCTGAGAGAAGATTCCGATTAAAAGCTCGAGTTCGACTCCCCCGGTTGGTTCAAGACAGAGGGAGCGTGCCTAATCAAGCCCCCAAGCTCGAAATGTTAGTGATGCATGGAACAGTCAAGAAATTGGGCTGTCATGCCGATAAGTGTTGTCTAAGGACCCTGGTACGTCGCAGTCGACAAAGCTGTCTTGCTTTATTGGACACAAAAGAATGAAGACTGAAAAAAATAACGAGGTTGATTGAGTAGCATTGGATGTGGAATCTGCCGCCGCCACCCTCCTCGAGGGGAATCAGGAGTCACGCGTTACGGATTTGGGGTTCTCGGGGAACAAGTTCACCTGGACGAACAAAAGAGGTGACAAAATCAAGGTACATGAGGCTGGACAGGGGGGCCACCATATCCTCTGATCAGAATACAATCAGCTTGGGGCAAGTCAATGTCGGGTTCTCCCATGTTCAAGGTCAGATCCAAAATCAAATCCACCAAAACTGCACTCAAAGACTGGGATAAGAGATGTTCTGGACATGTTAAAACTCGGTTCCGGCAACTATCACTTCAGATTTTATCAGAACCTTCAACTTTAACTCCCACCTGTTTCAGTTTGCCGTTCTCCGCAGTCAGCGGACCCCAACATGGAAGAAAGCCTTCCAATTTATTCCATCGCAGCCGTGAGGGAAGTTCAATAATCATTATTTAGTCGAATAGATCCCAATACGGGGCTTTCCACATCCTTAATGGTTATGCAAATGATGAGAATCGTGCATCCATCAGAATGCCAAGTTGGAGTAAAGTGTTCCTGAGGTTGCTGATGAAAAGAACGGGAATTTCATTGCAATTTGGGTAGGCTTTTGTTCCTTGACTGACACAATACGATGTACAAACAAAATCCAACACCCAATCCAGTGTAATTGATTTAACCTATATACAGGTCTTGAGCTGCAGACTAGTCTCTAACTCCCGCAGGCCATACATTCCTCCCGATTTGTCAAAGAGCACACCATCTGCGCCATCTTGGTGCCATCATCTTCCACAGCCTTTGACTCCTGCAATGACCATTGGTGAGGTAAATACATGATTTTGACATCAATATATACACAGTCCAAAGGGAATTGACATTTTAAGGTAGAAAGGCAATTATTACTTTTAGAGCAGTAGTGTCAACTGTGAACTTGATGGCATCAGCTGCTGCCCGAGATCGCAAGTAATACATCCCTGTCTTCAGACCCTTCGAGCAGCAAAGAATCAGAAATTTATCAGATCATTAGCATTTGACTGCAAGAACTAACGTTGAGGACAAGCTAATAATCAAAACATCACTCCAAGGCCCTTCAAATATTCGTATTGTTTGACAATATAGGCCCAGAAAAAAATTATGGGGGGCCACGTGCTTACCTTGGACCACGCATAGAAATGTAAGGAAGTGAGCTTCCCGAAATTGGGTTGGTCCATATGAATATTGAGGCTTTGACTCTGATCTATGAAGCATCCACGATCAACAGCCATATCAACTAAGGTCTTCTGCTTGATCTCCCAAACAGTCCTGAAGAACAAAATTGTCTTTAACACAACTGGGAGCAGGAACTGACTCAAAAAGCCATTCAAGGAAACAGTGAATCTCTTACTTGTATATGAGTTTCAGTTCCACTGGAATTTCTGGAATCTTCTGAACTGAACCATCTTCATATATGATCTTGTTCTTCAATGTGGGGGACCAGAGACCCATCTCAGTCAAGTCATGGAGAAGATGCTTGTTCACCACAACAAACTCACCGCTGCAAAAACAATGATAATGTTGACAACAACAGGAGTACATGTATTGGATCTAAAGACCAGCCAAGAGAGGGGAAGCAAAACCTCAGAACTCTGCGACTGTAGATATTGGAAGTGTAAGGTTCAAAGCACTCATTGTTCCCAAGAATCTGACTGGTTGAAGCAGTAGGCATTGGAGCAATGAGAAGCGAATTCCTAACTCCAATATTGGCTACCATTCCCCTAAGACCATCCCAGTCCCAACGGTCTGACGGAGTCACACCCCACATATCTGGCTGAAGAATGCCCTGATAAATTACAGAGTAAATTTAGCCTTGACACATTACATGTCACACCTCTAAATAAATGATAATGTCTCACAAAATTAGGTCCACCAATCCAATTACTAGCACTACATGTTTCGAGAGCAGGATTCACCCAAGTCATCCATTTGCAGCTATTCCAATCAAAATGGAAATCTACCTTGCTCATAGGACTTCCATAGTATGTCTCATAAGGCCCTTCTTTAGCAGCCAGTTCACAAGAAGCTTTCAGGGCGTGATAGTATATGGTTTCAAATATGTCTCTGTTCAGTTGCTGAGCCTGAATAAATGAGACATTAGTCAGCACTTAGAATCTGATTGGTTCAGGATTAGTTGCAGAATAAGATAGTAGCTTCACCTCTGGTGAATCAAAAGCCATTCCCAGCAAGATGAATGTGTCCGCAAGACCTTGAACTCCAATTCCAATGGGCCTATGCCGTAAATTTGAATTTCTTGCAGTTTCAACAGGGTAGTAATTAACATCAATGATCTTGTTCAGATTAGTTGTAATTATAGAGGTAATCTGCAAGCAGAAAACAAAGAAGGGAAAATCTTATGAGAAACACTTCAAAATTCTATTATGAGAGAGAGAGAGAGAGAGGACTCCAACATAGATAGATAGAAAAATAAGCAAGCACAAACCTCTCCCAGCTTGTCAAAATCAAAATATCGATTCTTTGAGCCTCTACTCCCAACAAATTTAGATGGATGTGACTCCATTGGGATACCCTGCAACAAAAATATTTCAGTATCAAACCAAATTATAAACAAAGAGGTATGAAACTTCATTGGCAGATGTCCTACCTTCTCTCTAACAAAACGTGGCAGGGCAATTGATGCAAGATTGCAAACAGCAGTTTCAGTTGGACTTGTGTACTCAATAATCTCAGTGCAAAGATTTGAAGATTTGATTGTTCCCAAATTCTGCTGATTACTTTTCCTATTGCAAGTATCCTAGAAGAGTAAAAGAAACAAAATAAAACATCTGAACAAAGTTGAACAAATTCATTCTAATCATGTTACCCCAAAAAAAAAAAAAAAACAAACAAACAAACAAAGAGGCGAGTAAGAGCACATGTCCAATTCATTTTACCTTAAAGAGCATGTAGGGTGTTCCAGTTTCTATCTGGGACTTCAGTATTTCAAACCAGAGATTCTGTGCTTGGACAACTTTCTTTGCCTTACCCTGACGCAGAAGACAGCACATGTTAATTCTCTTTTGAGAAACAAGATGTCAATTTTTTTGAAAAATATTTTTACCTCTCCTTCATATTGAGTGTACAACTTCTCAAATTCTTCACCCCAACAATCAGCCAATCCAGGAGCCTCATTTGGGCAAAACAATGACCATACTCCATTATTTTGGACCCTCTCCATAAAGAGGTCAGGTACCCATAGAGCATAGAATAAATCACGAGCCCGGTGCTCTTCCTGCAGTATTGTAATCAGTCATCAGCACGTGTAGTATACCTCAACTACAGTATTTAAAGCAAATGCTGTGTATACACATTATGTGATATATATCTAACCATCAAACAACTAGACAATAAACTCATAGCCAGAAGATGGGTCCATTAATAAAGGATAGCTTCTGGAGTCATTATACCTTCCCATGGTTTTTCCTCAGGTCAAGGAACTCAAAAATATCAGCATGCCATGGCTCCAAGTAGACAGCAAAAGCACCTAAATGCAGCAAAATCAGAATAATTAAAAACAGAATAAATATTAAGCCTGAGCAAAAGCATAAAGCATTGCATGTAACATATACCTTTTCTCTTGCCTCCCCCTTGGTCCACATAACGAGCAGTGTCATTGAAGACCCGTAGCATTGGAACAATGCCATTTGATGTGCCATTTGTCCCTCGAATATAACTGCCAGTTGCCCGAATATTATGAACTGATACACCTATCCCTCCAGCAGACTTGCTGATGACAGCACACTCCTTCAAAGTGTCATATATTCCTTCAATGCTGTCCTCTTTCATGCAGACAAGGAAGCAGCTGCTCAACTGCGGAAAAGAATCAACAAAACAAAGTAAGTGTAAAAGACAATTTATACAAGAGTTTTAGAGTTATCAGTTTTCCTCATAGTGAGCATACTTGAGGCCTTGGTGTCCCCGCATTGAATAGTGTAGGAGAGGCATGAGTGAACCACCGCTGAGACATCATATGATAGGTCCTAATGACAGAGTCAATGTCACTCTTGTGAATTCCAACAGCAACCCTCATCAACATATGTTGAGGTCTTTCCACAACTTTTCCCTGGACCTTCAAAAGGTAAGACCTCTCAAGGGTTTTAAAGCCAAAGTAATCATAGTCAAAGTCACGGTCATAGATGATCTCACTGTCCAGACGAGCAGCATTCTGAGACAAGGTAAAAAAAATCAATTAAGGATGGATAGGCATTCAGAAAATCTAAACAACGTGAACTTGCAACACCAGGATGCAAGCCAACACCACAAGATCAGACGTGACAATGATCATCCTGAAGCAAGGAGCATACCTTCATAATTATTTTGTACACATCATCAGCAATCAAAGGGGCCTTTTGACCAGATCTTTCATTGAAATGGTTATACATGTCCTTAATCCTGCATCAATAACTTAAATAAATTATCAACTCCTTTGAGAAGAATAAGATAAGTCAAACAAGGATAAATTAACAAATCACATAGATTAATATGATAAAACTTACGTCTCAGAAAATGACTTCTTAGTGTTCTTATGAAGATTTGATACTGCAATTCGAGCAGCCAACTGCAGGAGATAATGAGATAAGTTAGACATCAAAGCCAATCCTTCCAAATCCCACTATTAATTTTTGTTACGTTGAGTTGGATCATTATTGACAGTATATAGAGTCTCAAAACTACAAATAATCATCATCTAACAAAATCCTTGAAAAGATGGAAACCAATGCATTGTAATAAGCGGAGAAAGAAGCACGCATCATTCCAACAACCCAACCCCCACTCCCCAAAAAAAGGGAAAATGAAAAATCAAAATTATCTGTTACAAACCAACAGGTCAATTCATGTACTGATCAGATCGAGTGGTGCTCTTCTCCAGCAGCAATGATAACCCTTAAATAGCTTACTTATCTTTATGTTATAGACGGGACATAAACATGCAATCATACAACATAATTCAACAGAATAATTGGCATGTCCTCCTCAAAGAAGCCCACAGAAAAAAGGTCAGGAGAGACGGGAGAATCACTCACACAAGCATAATCAGGGTGGTTAGCAGTCATAGCGGCAGCAGTCTCAGCCGCCAATTCATCAAGCTGACTCGTGGTGACGCCCTTGTAGACTCCAGCGCACACCTTCTGAGAGACAAGCACAGGCTCACAGTGCTCGGTGCTGAGCCCATAACTGAGCTTCTTCAGCCTCGCGGTGATCTTGTCGAAGTGGACCGCCTCCTGACGCCCATCTCTCTTAACGACATACATTTCCCACGGTATAAAAGAGACCTCACTCCAACTGGGCAAATTCGTCGAACAGGTCCCCTGCAAAGATCAGAGTGTTGGTCTGCACAGTTCGAGGCAGAGGAGATATGGGTGTCTATATAAGTGGAGGTACTCGAAGGATCTGGCAATGGAAAGCTTCAAAAGTTTTGAGGTTTTCGAAAATTTGAAAATTCGTAAAATTTTGGGGGTTTCTACTTTCTGTAGGGTTTCCCTCTGCGGGTTTTGAAAGTTTGGCGGCAAAATCAGGAGGAGGCGACAGAGAAGGAGAAGCTGTGGCTGGAAATACGGGTTGGGGCCCACTCAAGACTTGAGAGGGAGATAATGGCCTGAGGAGCCGACTCGAAGAAGAAAGCGAATCCAATCCGATCTGAATAGAAAATCAATAAACGTTAGTTAGGGCACACGAGGGAGCGTTTGCCCACTTTTAATTTTGGCGCCAATTTTTGGAAATTTGGGTGGGTGTTGGGCCACTTTGCGGTTCCATGGGCTTTCGCTCATTGATTCTGCATTTCAATTCAAAATTTACATTTTTTTGAGAATGGGAGTAAAATCAGTATTATTCTCGATTTCAATTTTAGTAGTTCAGTTAATTTTCATTAGTGGGACATTGTACATTCTTCTATTCCCTTTTTTCCCATATCCCATTGTAGTATGTGAATTATCTTGTAATCGGAAAAAGAATTTATAGATAGTAAATATGAGAATTTGGTAAATTCACAAGAAGAACAAGGGAGAGTGAGACTTTCTTCCCCTCAAATTCATGGTGTTCCTCTTCCAAATCAGAGTTTTTCCGACAGTGATGCGCATATCACCGCATTGATTTAAGTCAATCGCAGGGATAATTGCTCCTAACTTAAACCTTGAAGACGACAGCGATAATAGAAGGATCGCAAAACATTGATTGGCTAGATAGAGTCAAGATCGAAGGGCCCAACTTGCTCTTGCCATTCGTTAGCTCGAGTAATAAGTAAAAAGGAAAGATTAGTGCGAGTTGATGCTCAGTCATGATGTTAGAGCGTCAAAGATTTGCACCACCGATCTCGTCATTGATGTGGCCCAAATCGAACTTGGGCTGTTAATCACAAGATAGCTGGGAAGGGGAATCGTACGTTTGGGGTGACAGCAGCATATACATAGAGCTAGTTTCACTTTCTGCAACCATCAAATAAAACCATTGACTCTGCAGCTAAAGGTTCTCCTGTTGCAATTATCTTAGCATATGGGTAGCGTTCTTTTGCTCCTAACCCATGTTTTTTGCCGCGTTTATCATGAGAATCGAATGTGGATGTGCTGTCGGATTGCCAAACCCTGTAAAACTATTCATTCCCAAGCCAATGTACACACACTCTCGGCCCCTGCAGCTGATTCGGTTGTGATGATATATGCAAAGCCTTCAACACACAAAACTTATACCCCGATGAAAAGGCGTATGCATGATCACCAGTTGAAATCATGCACTGCACGTGCAGAGACATTCGATTTCCTTCCTCCTGTAGTGTTATAGACAGGCAGCTAGCTTTCTGCTAGTGACACGGCTGTTGCCCATGAACGCTTGTGAGAGAGGATTATACACAAATTAAAACTAACCAATATTCATTAATCCTGTAGTCAGAAAACTGATCTACAATCACGGAATGAGATCGTATACTGATAGCTAGTATTGCTTCCTTTAGTATCTGATCATTTGTTTTCACTTCCTGTCAATTCACCATGCAATCAAAACGAGACCTGCAGCATACGGCAAGTTATCACCTCGCTGGGTCCTTGAGATTTATGAGGTGTATATATATAGAGAGAGAATGGCTGGTTGGCCTTACCTACGCTTACACAGTTATTGAGTTATACTGCACGTGTATATACAACTCCAAAGCAGTGGTGCGCCACTTCAAAGAATCTAAACTGCATGGTTTGATCGTCTCTCGGCCGGTTAGCATTTCTCATGCTCAGTCACCGTGTGGATATCAGCTATGTCTCTGAATCGTCTTCTTCGCTTCTTCAGCCAATAAAACCCGTCTTCTCCCCCGAAAACTTCTTTCATCGGTATCGGCCTAGAGGCCGATGGTTCCACTCCTCCTCTCTTCTGCTTCTTCTTCTTCTTGCAGCTGCCGACGATGCAGCCGTTCTCTTCATCGCTGAGCTGCATCAGCTGCTGAGCCGCCAACAGCACATCCGACTCCGCAGAGCCCTCGCAATCCCGGTCATGGTGGCTCAACAAGCACCGGTGGAAAAGCTCCTGATGACGAGCCGCCATTAGTAGATGTATATTACCTCGCTTTTTTGCTGAAACCGTGACAGTACTGGTGAATAGAGAAATAGGTTCAACTCGTCTCCCTCACTGTCTGTTTTGTATGGCCTCTGGTTAGACGGTTTCTTCCCTTTATCTTTATGGCTGATGGCGCGTTTTTCATCATGCTTACGTCATGAAAGGGACTGTATCTTGCTCCCCAGGAATGTTTGTCCCTTGTAAAGTTTTTTTAACCATTAATGGATAAAATTGGCATTACCAAATTTCTCAAAAAAAAGTTGAATTAAACTGATCTATACAAATATTTAGAAAATTCAAAGGGAGTGAATCGACAGAGTAAAATGATAAATTTAATTATATAAAATAAAAAAATTGATCATTATAATATATGTTAAATTTGTGGTTGAAAATATTTCTTACTTTCAATGACCAATAAGCATACTTTCGAAGCACGTGACATCATCTGATCGATAGCTCGGGTCCTCCATGACTGAGTTTGATAGTCAAAAGGCCCAACCAAAAGCGCGTTGATTAACGAGAGATGGGGCTGGTTACAGCTACACATGGTGCATGATGATAGTCATAGGAGGGGCTATTGAGGTGGGCACGCCGGGTCGCGTTTACCTTGGCAGCTGACGAGACACCCGCGAAGTTGTCATCTCGGTAGGGACGGGGAGATGAATTTTGATCTCAGTACTACTTAGATAATCAAATTTTCGAATAAATATTTAATTAAATTAATTTATTAAAAACTAAAATTTTCATAATATATATTTTACCCATCTGTAAATTCCAATTCCAAATATAAAAACCTCATTATCAACGACACTATCCCATCACTCGGGCGAAGTGGCTTGGAGTTGAGCTGACTCCGGAGTGGGGGACCCGAATTCACGGTGTCTTCTTGGGCCCCACACGACCTTTGACCGGTTTGTCCAAATTCTCCAGTAAAAGAGACGGACTGTTGCAAAAAGGTCATGATGGGCCCCGCCTCTGAGATTTTCAAATTTGGAGGGCGATTTTCCATTTCCTTGAATTAAATTGTTTCACATTGACACGGACCTGTTCGTGTGATTAGATACATAAGCTTTTAAAAAGGATCAGATTAAAATCTTGTTAATGAAAAATTTACAATTAATGAAGTATTACATTTTAAAATATGTATAATCATACTTGAATTAATACATATTTACTGGGAAATTACTCTTTTTTTTTTTGGGTTCGATGGTAACTGGGCTCTCATCGGCCTAAGTCAAGCAAGCCCAAGTCCAAAGAGCTAAGACACGGCTTTCAGTCGTCAGCAGGCTTCTCACGTCTACCTAACGTGAATTTAATGGTGCCAGCGTCGGAGGCAGTTATCGTCGAAAGCTCGAGCGCCGGGTGATACTCAAGCTTGGGTCAGAGCCATGATTGGAAAGTACCCGATATGTCTCCGCTAGACTACTGCTCTCTCAAACAACTCATGGTTTATTTACTTAAAAATCCCAAATCACACCGGTCAAGTAAGAGAGGACGGTCCAATTCAAAACACGTGATACTAGAACATAGTGAGCTAATGTGACCTAATGGCAATCCCGCGTACGGTGGTAGAAAGACACTTCTGCCCCCATTAAGTGGCCCCTTCTGGAGGTGAAATGACGTTCCTGCCCCCGGTGATGCAAGTGGAGCCCTCGGAGCATCTTGAAGGGGGAGGGGGAAACCTACATCAGATTTCCAAGTTCCTAGCGTAAAGATGTACGGAACAAGAGCTTGAATGAAAGAACCGGTGGCTGAGATGTAGGCACAGAAACTGGATAATAGGGTAGAGGCATAAGCCAGATCCCGGAAATAGGTGAAGCCTTCCTCGGGTCGGCCGGGTATATGCTAGCCAATCAGGGATGGGTTCAGAAAATTATTCTAGAAAGAACGGAACCCGGTAAAATGTAAAATCCCGAGTTCATGTGCAAAGCAAGATAGCTTGATCCAAAAAAGGATAAAAGTAAGATGAAATTTCTCTAATATAATACCTCATAGTTTTTGTAAGACTGGTGCCAGCCACAGACAAGATCAAGTAAGGAAAGTTGGGACGACGAACCGAACGCAAGATTATATCGGGACGGATCTGCTGCGGGGTCGGATATCATACTGCAGGAAAACGATCACATAAGCACAAAGGACTCTTATATGCAGAAGGCAGCAAATAGACTGAATGTGAATCTTCTCTTATCGATGTCCCGGGGCGACCATCAGATGTCCCGACACTTCCACCAACGTTTCCTCGGACAACTTCTGTTCCCGTTGAATGAACCTACGTCGCAACCATTTAAAAAATGTTGTCCATGACCTGCACTTGGACGAAAGACCCCGAAATAAGCAAACATCGGCACCAGATGAATCCAGTCCTGAATCATCCCTACGATGAAAGGATGCAAGAAGTTCAGTACCCAAAGTGAGGGTGAAGTGTGCTGATGTTGAACCTCCGCCTGCAAGTTAATAGGTCAATCCGAAATCGAATTGTAACCAGCATTGTCTTTCAATAAAGTGATTTGTTCACTTTTATCTAACTCAGCTTCAGAACTATCAGATCGATGAATATCAGAAAAATGTAGCTGCATTTTCGAGTCAGCACGACTCCTTCATCAGAGTTCAACCCCACCCCAGTCCTGATAATCCCATCCGACTCATCCTAGAAACAGCTTCTCTACTTGATCCGAGATGCAGCTGAATAGTCGAGCCAGGTTGATATCATCGTCTAGGCTCCCTCCATGTAGACTTGTACGCAGCTTATTAATTAATGTCTTTTTTGTGGAAGCTCAAGCAGAGATCATTAATGGAGGATTGGAGTAATTAGGAACTCAGAGACACCAAATGTCACTAATTAACATTATATGGACAATCAGTTAACTAACCCTTGGTTAATCATCAGTTACATGGCCGCTCAGTCTCCCCTTCATCATCTGTCCCTATAAATAGACCTCCAAGCCAAACTCTATCTTCCATCCATTCTTCCCAATAAACTAAACCGCACGGAGACAGACCTAGCAGTGTCTCGAACTATGCTGACCCTCCACCGTGCAATCTTCGTCCTGATTGGGGGGCTCCTGGCATGCCTCGTCTCCAGCACTGGTGCGGTAAGGGTGATTGAAGAGCCCCGGCTTGAAGTCACTCCATTAAAGCCGGGTCAGGGCCTTGCCCAGAGGCTAGAGGATGCCGCCACCTCAGGCGGGGCCACGCTGGCAGACTGCTGGGACGCCCTGGTGGAGCTAAAGGCCTGCTCAAACGAGATCATCCTCTTCTTCCTCAATGGCGAGACAAGCCTCGGGGCTCCTTGCTGCGATGCCATCGATATCATCACCCGGAGCTGCTGGCCTGCAATGCTTACCTCCCTCGGGTTCACTCCTGAGGAAGGGAACATCCTCCGAGGCTACTGTGATGCAAAGGCTGCCGGAGGGCCCGCACCGTCCCCGGCCTCATCTTCTTTGCATTAATCCATCAAGATTGAGTGCATAATGCGAATAAAATATGTGTTTCTCACGCTAGAGTGCACATCTATTGAATAAGTATGGCCATTGTATTGGGTTTATATATGCTTTTTGTCAGCCTAAACACAGTATCTGCAGATTTCCTGAGGGATGTTGCATTGGCGGTGTCTGTTCGAACGAGAGACCATTTCAATCAACAAGAGTTAAGAACGAAGAAGAGATCACTCTGTTTCATCAATAATAAATCACCGGCTCAGTGAGCATCGAAGAACTATCAAAGCTAGGTAAATCGCATACATCTGAACCCACGATGCAGTCGCACTCGAACGAACTTCCTGATCCAGAGGTTATCTATCAAGATACCTCTTCAAATGTATATATGCAGCTTGCCTGTGCATGTTCTTGCCCTTTGAATAAGTGTTTCAGAAATCTCAAGAAATCTTTCGATATAGGTACACATGATTCCAGACATAACAGGTTGTAGCATAGAACAAGTTAAATGCTGGGAGCGCACTCGATCTGAGGTGAAACGGATCGAGAGCGCCATGCCAGGACACGACTCATCTGAGGAGAACTGCTGCATTCATGCAGCTTTCCTTGTTGAAGCTTCGATTGTATATTCGATCGTATTGTTGAACTGTCGACTTGATGAGGTTTCTGTGGTATGTAATTAACTTTGCCTTGTATCACTCATCGGATATCATAAAACCCAGAAACCAAAAAAAAAAAAAAATCGGAGATATGAAATCCAGTCAATTTGTAGGTGATGTATACTCAATTCAGTTCCAATTTCTCTTTTTTCTTTAGAAACCAGTTTTTAGGAATTTTCAAGAGTTTTTCTCAGATTGTATTAAAAATCTCACATTTATTGAATTTCTATCGAGCAGTGTCATAACTAATGTCAGATAGTGACACTATTACGTGAGGTACCTTCTTCTCGCCTACGGATACCACTGGTACTGGAGAAGCCACCAACTCTCGAGTTAGCCCAAAAAAGATAAAGAAGATAATAAGTTGTAACTGAGTTTTATTCATTGAAAGCATACAGCAAAAACTGATAGCACCCAACAATGGTGAGAGCACTCAAAAAGATAACCATTCATGTCCATAGAAAAGCCAACGGAGAAAGAACCACATCAGTTCCTCCACTTCCCCGTGGGAAGCGTTAGAGTAGAACCGATTTCTTAATCAAACCAGAAGACCAGGTTTCTGAGACAACTCGGAGCAACAACTCGAAAGTGCATTAGGATCCGCTCTTTAGGGAGTTGCCCACATCGATCACGAACCGATACTTGACGTCGGACTTGGCGAGCCTCTCCATAGCCATGTTAATTTCCTCCATCCGGATCAGCTCGATATCGGCCGTGATGTTGTGCTTCGCGCAGAAGTCCAGCATCTCCTGCGTCTCATTCATGCCCCCTATGTAGCTTCCTCCGATAAGCTTTTGACCTTCGAACAAAAGCACAGCACAGGATAATAAGAGATCAGAGAAATCGAGTCCTCCCAACTGTCAAGTCATATTCATCAAGCAGTGGTGGAATTATTATTGCACAGTGTAAGTGGGGAATATTCTAACCGACGGCATCTCTCTACTAGCAGGCTACACAGATGAATGAATAGTCACATGCTAGAAGCATTAACAGTCTCAGGCCTTGTGGTGCCTTCGGTAGAAATCTTACTAAGAACCATAGGAAGGAAGGGCAACTCCATGGGCTTATCGGGCAACCCAACAGTGACAAGCTTCCCGTTCACTTTTAGCAGAGCCATCAATGGTGCCAGAGGATGGGTAGCAGAGACCGTGTCGATAATGTAGTCCATTGTACCAAAAGCTGCCTGCAGATAAGCACAACAGAGCAGAGGATTGTAGAAAACAAACAAGGAGAACATATGTTCTGCCCGAGGACTGCAGTCCATTTAAGTTTACTATAGCTGGTGGCTTAATAGGAAATTCTCCAATAATCTGTTTCCAGCTTTTTGTAAGATGATGAAATCACGGAAAAGAGAGCTTGTCGAGTTACACTTTACAGGACAATTTAAATCAGAATAACAAAAGCCTTTCTGAAGTGCAGGAACTGCAACCAAGCAGAAATGTCCCAATGAACTGCATTTTCCAAGATGCGAGTGGTAACTTCAAATGGTTATGCTAGTTCAAAAGAAAAGGGACAAATAGAGCCGGATGAGAAAGTCAACTAACATTTCAAGCTATAAAAATTTGTCCTAATCGTATCACATAACTACGATTCTCACACTATAGAACAAGGCTATATAGATATAGTACACATTGTGCACCTTCATTTTCGCAGGATCACTGGAGACAAGAAATGAATCAGCACCGAGTCTCTGAATTGCCTCTGCCTCCTTATGTGAAGAGGAACTAATTACAGTAACTTTCAGCCCAAAAGCTTTCCCCATTTTCACAACAACATGGCCGACACCGCCAAGCCCACAAACACCCAAATGCTTCCCAGGCTTATCCAACCCATAGTACTTCATCGAACTATAGACTGTAATTCCAGCACACAGAAGCGGTGCCCCAGCATCGGGAGGCAAGCCATCCGGGAATCGAACCACAAACCGCTGATGAACAACTACAAAGTCAGAGTAACCCCCATATGTTTTCGACATGTCTTTCATGTTGGCGTTGTAGGTATAAACAACTTGTGGGCAATAGTTCTCCAAGTCTTGTTGGCAGCAGTCGCATGACCTGCAGGAGTCCACAATGACTCCAACCCCAACTCGATCGCCCACCTTGAATTTGTTCACTTTGCTCCCGACCTTTGTCACGACACCAACAATCTCGTGCCTGCAAAACAAAATTGTTTTACATAGATGTTACATTACAACTTCACTTTGGATGCTCGGATTGTCCTCCCATATTTCAGTCCGAATATAGATCGTCTCTGTCTAAAATTTGGTTACCAGCAGTTAGAAAGACTTGGGATGACATTGAGAATCAAACCACACATCTTCGAGCCAAGAAAAGAAAATTCAGTATTGAGCAAGCAGCATTACCCTGGGACAACAGGATAGTTTGCGACTCCCCAGTCGTTTCTGATCATGTGCAGATCGGAATGGCAAACTCCACAGTATTGGATCTTGACAGTGACATCATCGTCTCCATTTTCCCTGATGCAATTGGAATAAATAAACAGGCAATAGGATTAGAATAAACTAAAAAAAAAACACACTTGTCATCAAAGCATCAACATTATTGCTGTTGAGGTATACGATCTCATATTAATTAAATAAAGAAAATGTTATAGGATTATAAGAAAGTTGGATACCACCACCTATTAGCTTAAACTTTTAAGTGGAAACGGGTCCGATCCCTTATGGACTTACAACGAATTTAACATGGTATCAAAGCCAGTGGGCTCGCACCTCACCCGACCCGAGTCTAGAAGCCTGGCTCGTGGTCAGTTGATATAAGCCCGAGTATAGAAGAAAGTTGTCCGACTCGTGGCTAGTTGTGCCCCTCATCCGAGACCGAAAAAAGAATACCCCACTCATAAACAGTTGTTAAGGGCAAGTGTTTAATGACTCGTGGCAAAGTAGACCACGTTGCCATGTGGGACAAGTATTGAGAGATACGATCCTATATCAATTAAATGAAGAAAACGTTGTGGCTTATAAGAAAGTTGAATACTGTCACCTATTAGCTTAAATTTTTAAATGAAAACGTGTCCGATCCCTTATGAGCTCATAACGAATTTAACAACATTTTCTGTGAGATCCATCTATAGTTGCAAATTGTGCAGGTTCGGCCAGGAACCAGCTTGGACTAGAGCAATATGGTTAACAGGGCAATTCTAGTGTGGGCTATGTGGAAACGGCCCATTGAACTATAACTAACTTGGATCATTTCCAATGCGACCAGGCAAGAGTGGTGTAAATTTTAAAAAATTAAAAATAAAATAAAATTGTAAAAAATATCTAAAATCTAAAAAGTAAATAAGAAAGGGTTCACGGCCCGAACTGTGAATTGGCGGTTCAGCATGCACCATTCCCAGTCCCTGGTGTGGTTCATAGGATCCCAGCTCATAAACCGTGGCCTGGACTGGCCCGGTTTGTGAACAGCCACGAACCAGCCCGGCTTGCAACACTAGATCCATCCTTCTGAGCACATAGTAACTGTGAACTTTTAGGAGTCAATAATGATTTGTCCGAGTCTTGTTTTTCTCTTCTTTTTGGATAAGTCATATAAATTTAATCTTAAAGGTGAGAAAATAAATATAAGCTTCAGTAGTTGCCTTGGACAGGATACTCAAATATAATTGTCGGTTGATAAGTCGTTCAATTGTTTTTTTTTCTTTTTAAATTCAAGCTAGGATAAGATAGGGCTATTCTAAATGTGTTACGTTGTGCATGGATTAGCTATAGTCACGATGACCGCTAGAATTATGGGTTCTATTGACAGTTAGACTCGATGAGATTTAGATACGATAAGATATAAAACGGTGATGTGATTCTCTCTAATTGTCAGAGAATAATAAGTGGCCCACACAACTACGGCACGGTGATGGAGAGTGTCAAGGATTTGATGTGAGAACATCGACCAAGTTTTGAGGTTACAGATCTGCTCTAGAAATAAGACCATCGTTGGATTTCCGTTAAAGGATTTAATGGAAGTACCTCACGGTAGACGAGATGCAAACGTTTGTGAAGGATTCATAATTCCATGGGTGAATTGGATTGAGTAGTTAGAAAAGTGGCAGAATGGTGGTTATGTTGGAATGACAACTCTGATGACCCCTTTTCACGTAACCAAATTGTGGAGATAGAATGGTGACCGGAATGACGGTTCCGATCCCGATTCCATTCCAGTTCGGCCCGGGAGGATGGACATTTGTTTTGGAATTACATTGCTATCTAACGTTGAAACTAGCTACTGATTTGGGACGATCATTCATCGGGGTGCCAAGAAATTCTTCAGCATGCTTATATTTTTATCTAGGAATGTCCCGATTTCATGAGATAGTAGTGGGGTGGATTTTCGTTGTCGTGACAATTTTAGAGCATGTTGTCCCTGAAATTATGCTACACCCTAAAAAATTAAAATGCAGATTTTCCAATTGATTATTAAATAGCATGTAACTCAACCTCTTTTTTTGGATGAGGTTGAAGGGAAGGGAGATGAATGGATGTGAAATTTTAATCTTGTTTCGATAATACTTAATAAGGAGAAGGAAAAGAACATAGGGTAGTATTTTAAGTTATTTGATTAAGAGTTCTTAATTGGAAAACAAATATGATTAATCTGGACATTGACATGTTTTACCTCAATTCAACCGGATTTGGGATTTTAAAAAATGGGTTATAGGAGGGGAATGGAGGTGGAGAGCTTCAAGAGAAAACCAACACCAGAGAGCAGATGAGTCCTCCAAGAACTGCCAGGAGAAGGCTCACACAATGAGCAGCAGCCAAAAGTCAAAACATAGCAAAAAGTAGAATCTGTAAGTCTCTTTTGGGTTTCTCCTAAGTGTAGGAATACAACGAATAGCTTATTTATCAGAGTGACCCACACGCTGAGATTGGATATTGACTCTGAAAAAGGAGAGGAAGAAGCAGATCTTGGTGTGGAAAAACACGTGGATGTATCAGCCGAAAAGAAAAGAAAAGAAAAGGATGGCATCCTGTTGAAATTAAGCTAATGGGTTCCAAGATCTGATTAGCATTTCCTCTTTCATCTCATGGGTGATTGCTCGAATCACTTGCAGACGAATTAAAGGACGCAGAGATGAGCCATCAACCCACATGGGAAGAAACCAAGGGAAACCTTTGCAGCACCCAGGGGACGATGGCACATTCACAACCACATGCACACACAGGCAGATAGAAAGGCAAAAGGATTTACTGAAAGGAAAATAATTCTCAGAGAAAGCGGAGGGAAGAGCAGGAGCGAATACCTTCGAGAGAAATGAAAGGGAGAGAGGTTTCCGGACTTATCAGCTGCAGCCCAGCCGAAAACCTTTTGCGGGTGCTCTTGATCCGGAGCTTTTGCCATGATCAGTTCCACTCACTCTCTGCTGCTCTGCTGAGTGTCCGAGTCTCCAGCCCTCACTGGCTGGCAGCAGCTCGCTATATATGGAGAATAAGAGTCTCGGGAAGTAGATTGATTACAGAAGAGATTCATTTGATTTTTACGTACCATTAACATAGATTACACACGCACGCACACAAGACAGGTCCCAACTTCATTCGATTATGAGTGACGAAAATCAAACGCATGACATCTTGACACCAGATCGAGGCGATGTTTATTTGTTGCATTTGCAATGTAAATTGTCATTTCCTAGGCTAAAACGACGTAACTATATAGGATTTATCGTAAAAAATTGGAAGCAACCATAGTGAGAAGAATTTTACGTCCCTCACTTCACAATTCAAGCCATTTCTGCATACACCATTTCGTGGTTGGTTGCGACTTGTTTACCCGCAGCATTTGGGATTACTGCTGTGAACGTACCAGCGCATGCGGTGCATACAATGATCCAAACATAATGCTGATGACTGGACCAAACCAGCCGGTCAAATAGATTCAACTGGGAACCGGCCAAATGAAGCTCCAACCGTATTATTTAATTATTATTTTAGGAAACAAAATTTATCAAAGTCATTGAACCGCAGTCCGACCCTTAAATCTAATCTGTGAACTTTGGTATCGCGCCATGGATATAATTTAAATACTTCGATTTATAGGTCAATTTTTATTTATTTAATGAAGATTTTTTTATTAAAAAAAATAAAAAGAGTAAATGGACTGTGTATGTATGGGCCAAATGCATTGATGCAGAAGATGGTGGTTGGAGGCCTTAAATGTGGCCGTTTAGATTTTGGAAAGGTCAAATGCTGATAGTGGCACTCTAGTGATTCAAATTTTATTACCAAAATTCAAATTCTCTCTAAGTAGGTTATCTGCTTTTTAAGCAATTTGTTTGTTTAGAAAGGGTTAGGGAACTGTAAATTGGACGGTCGAACCGGACCGGTCTTATATTTGAAGAATAATTTATCAAATATTATATAAATTTCACATACTATGTCTACATTCTCTTTTTATAAAATTATCTTATCCCATGTCTTCAAGATTTGTGCATTTACTCCTCACTAACAGTCATGGAGTTTCATCTCCCTTATGTGGAATTAACCAGATCGGGAGAGGCAGACTGCTCCAGCTCCTAGCGAGGGAATTCAAAGCACCACCAGACATCTGATCTGCCCCGCAATTCATTAACTAGTCAATCAATTTCCGGCCCCACCTTCCGTCGACTCATCCATGCGAGCTTCGAAATTCATGCACTATACCTAACCCTGAGAAGCATCGGTTAAGTTGTAGCCAAAATGGATGAAATGCCAGAGGGAAGATAGAGGTCGTGCAGGTGAAGGTTCGGAGAGAAGCCGCGCGAATCGATACAGACCGACGCAGCCTTTCTCGTTGGGTGGGAATACTGTGCGATCTTATCGGGAAATCGTGGGTCGGGTCGCCCTCGTTTGCTGGACAAGTTGGGCCACACCTTCTGGTTCCAGAGCGAGCACCGAATTCGATTCCACGCACAGGATATGTACGGACTGACCTGGTCGGCGGGCCTTGCAGTGTACGAGAGTCGCGCGGGGGCATTCGTGTCGAAACAGTGATTTTTGTTTTTTTTTTCATTTTGGGCTTTTGCTGAGAATGGTAAATCATTTGCTAATGGTTGCATGGATTAATTGAGTCTAGTACTTGGTCTCTCCCCATGCCTTGGCCTTGGTAGAACAGGGAGAGGCAAGGGGGTGACTGGAATAGGCCTAACAGAGAGGGGAAGCTGACGCACGTTTGGTACATTAAGGAACATCAAGTACTGATAACAATGGGGGAAAAAAAAAAGAAGACGTATCCTGCTATGAACATACGCCCTAAACTAGTTGTTATTTCACGTGTTTGACCGGTTCTTGGATGTGTCTCGGATGCTTTCGGCGTTTTCCTGCTTAATTCGGGATTATTTGTTAGCAAGAAGCACTAAGAGTCGAGGATTGATGTGAAAAAGGGCCAACAGTAAACTGAGCGATGTGTTGTGCAGCGTATGTCTCTCAGCCTAAAAGCCATTCACTTTCTCCTTCCACTTTAAGTGTTCTTTATAATCATGGACAGTTTAATATACCATCATTGTATCTAAAACGTAAATTAATACTAAATAAAGGAATCTTCAATTCATACTTGCAACAATAATACATACATTTTTTTACTGAAAATAACAAAAAAAATTATCTTTTGGAATAAGTGATAGTATAAACTAGCATGTATACTTCAAAAAAAACGTAGTGTTTTTCAATTAATATCCTAGTCTGTTTGAAAAATGAGTAAAGTAATATGTTAATTCGGTGGTCGAGAGATGGAATTTTAACTGGGAGATGCAAGTTCAAATCGCAGTTGAAGCAACAAAAGAGAATTATATCTTTTGACCTTTTGCAGTTTGTCGAAATATTTTGACACAATTTTTGGACACAAATTGGAGGTTAAAATTTTGCATCAAATACTTTAGCATCCATTGTCTTGATCCACTCATGGACGCTGATTCACGAATTTCTTGTAGTGACGGTGCATGTTTAGCCAAGTTACGTTGGGGCCACATTGTGCGTAGGGATGAACTATGGGCTCAAGTTCTTAGATACAAGTATGGTGTTTCAGACGAAGGTAGTCCACCACTTCTTCGGAAGAAGAACTGCTCTTGCTCTTGGGTGGACCAGTGGATTCCAAAGCATAAGCCGCATTGCAGCCACTTCGCCCACCAAGTCTATGAAGCCAGCCCGATCTTCTCATGTGGTGTTCCCCTGATAATGCTCAATCTGCAGTGAGATTAGTGTACGGTCTTCTGGTTTCTCCGTTGAACCATCTTAAAGAGGATATATATTTGGAAGCTAATTTGGAAATGGTGGGGGTGTTCCCAACGGATTCGGTCTTTTCTCTGGCTGGTACGACATGGTTGACTTTTAACCAACGAACGCCGAGCTGCTCGCGGATTATGTGATTCTGCTATTTGTTCAGGATGTGGAACTCACATTGAATCTGTGTCCTTCACGCCCTCAGAGATTGGCCCAAAGCCAGGGCCATCTGGGGGCAGCTCGTTCCTGTTCATAAGCCTCAGGTTTTTTTCCACTGATAATAGAGTCCAAGTCAATGGCTGCGAAGGAACTTGAAGGAAACGGGTGCTGCTAGTTCGGATCCACAGTGGGCCATGATTTTTGCCGTTGGTTTTTCCCGGCATCAGACCTACCCACAACATATTGCGCAGTAATTAAAAATACAAAAAGGAGGAGATTCTTCGCCTGGCTGGCTCCTCATCTGGATTCCATTCGGACCTAGTCCCAGCACAGGTCAAGCTTCTTTCTAGGAATCATGTTGCTCGACTGGTTCCGTGGTGTTCTCGTCTAATCAGTAGATCTTGCGTCTTTATGCCTAAAAGTTCATGCCCAACAATGGTGCCTTTCGTGTGCACACAGAGAGATCCATCAAAAAGTTCATAATAATATGGAGAGACAATGTCGAACAAAGGACAAGGAACAGAGAGATTCAAAAGAGAATGGGGAAGAAAAAGGCAAATACATATGTTACAGAACAATGCGAATACTTCAATACCAGAACTTATCAGAGGACAAGCCAACAAGAATTAATGATCGATCCATTCCGATCAAGTTCGTGTTGATTATGCTTTGATCTGCTGTTCGTCTGCAGTAGCCTTTTCGGCCTCCGCTTTCTTGTCAAATGTATTGGCAGGTTCAGCTGCAACCGCTTCTGCAGCTTCGATCACTTTCTCTTGTTCTACGTTCTCATCAGCTTCCACCGCGATTGCTGGAGCTGGTTCCCTTACTGTAGTCTCCATCGCTGATGGTACTTCAGGTTTTGTCGGTTCCACGAATGGCTTCTCACTCTCCGCGGTGGAACTCTTCTCTTCGTTCTACATAAGATAATTTTAAGTTTCAGAGGCTAAATTAACTAACATTCCAACTGAATCCTTCCACACAGAAAGTACCCTATAGGCTGTTAAGTGTTAACCAGCAGCATAATATAGCAAGCACTTCCAAGCGAATGGAGACCCCCAGCATCAAATGGCTATCATTCTCTCACTGTGTGTGGTGGCATCCCTCTTGTTTGGATTCAAAATATCCAGTTTTCAATTCTGTCATGACCGGTCTAGACATCTTAAAAGAAAAAGAATGATTTTTTAATTTTCCAGTCCAAGATCAAGATCTGATAAAATTCTGAAGATTCCTTGCAACCTCAGTCCAACTTGAAATAAATTCAGACAAAGTTCCTGACAAGAGCAGCTTTGTTGCTCATCAAATCCCAGAGAGGGGTAGGGAGAAAGAGTTACCCTTTGAATGGAGAAAATCATCTGTGGATGCTGACAGGTCATTGGATGCATAAACCAACATATCAGCTTAAATTAGTCTGGCAGTGTTCTAAACTAAGATTCGATAATTCCACAGAGCACCCTTCTAACAGTAATCAGACGAACAGATGGTAGGTTCGAAGAATAAAAGCGGTTGCTGATTAAGAGTAGATCCCAGTGAAATCCATGATTCGATCAGACAATCAAACATCCTAATCATGGCGAGTGTGGGATGATTGCTTCCCCACAAGGTGAAGAAAGAAAAGGACCAGAAACTAACTGGATCAATATTACTACGGTTATGGTTTCATTAAAAATGCACAGAGAGAGAGAGAGTTAGGCTGGCTTTCGTGAGATATCGCGTTCAAAACCATCCTGGTCTCACTGGGAAACCATCAGAAACTCGAATCGCAACTTACCTCCTTGTTGAACAGGAGACTCAGGGGCCTGCGCTTGCCTGCTTGATCATCCACCTTATCCTCGTCCACTACGATCTCCTTCAATCCCTCGGTACACTCCCATCCTACTTCCGCCGCCACAGCTTCCACCGTCGTCGCCGCCTCGTCCTTCTTGTCCACCGTCTCTGGCACCACTATGGCGGACTCCACCACCCTCGTCTCCGACACCACGGCAGCAACAGCCTCCTCCCTGCCCGGCTCCGGCGCAGGACGCTCGCCGTCATCACCGCCCTTAGAAACCTTCAGCCTCGTCGCGCAGCCTCCCATGATTTCTCACACTCTAAAATATGTTTCTTTCTTATTTCAAATAACGAAGAAAAGAAAAAGAATTAAGCGAGAGGAGATGAACTCTCCGAGGACGCCATGGAAGATGAGAGCGCGGCGTCATATATATAACAGGGCGGGGAGATGGACTAAGGTAGTAAGGCGCCTCCCATTTTCCCATTTTCTTTTTATATTTTCCCTTTTTAATAATAAAATATATTTTCTTATTTTAAATTTTGTTATAGTCGAGTTTTTTTTTTGTTGCCGGTCACGGTATCCAAGCAAGATTCACCAACGGTGAGATAACATCTTTCAGCCAACCATACTTAACTAATTTGTTGGTTGCCCCGGGTCGCACGCCTGACATGGCGAGTGAGGCTCCCCAAGGAAAATGTTTGCGTACACGAGGTTGAGACCTCCTTAAACGGCACCAAACTGCTTACCACTCAGCTTAACCCCCTTGGTTGTCATCGAGTTGAATTTAGAGCGTAAAAAGTTTTGATAATGACCGTTATAATATTTTCACTAATTTTCATGAAATAATTTTTTACCATTAAAGAAGTTCATGTGTGAAATTTTCAGAAAAAGGTACATTTCTATATATATATATGTATATATTATTTGCTATTCAAAAGTTGGTTAATGAATCGACAGTTAAACCGCTGCCCAGGCCGACAGCTACGATATTCACTCACGAAGACGCGAGCATGACCTCTACTTTAAAGACAGTGTAACTTTAAAACATGAGATCGCATTTGGAAACTTGACCCGAGGTTGTTACTACAGCGGGCAATCCTCGACGCCCTCGACGCGGTGCGGCATGAAAATAGGATGCTCAGGTTGAACCGCGATAAACTCAATAAGACGCGATTAATATTTTCAAATATGTATTACAATATGTGGACCGCTTGAGTCGGAGTGTTACTATTTTAATCTATTATATGTTAACGTATGAGCTGCTCATGCAAGAGGTCTACGAGCAAGCATTCTGCACTTATTAGGATCGAATTCATTGATAGCATACCGCGGGTGATGGCTCGTGGAAGGAAAGCCCTCCTAGTTGCGGATATTATTTTTTTTGTATAAACCACCGGTATCCAATTGGAATTTATTCAGCTGACTAATCCGGATCGCCTCAGGTCGGCCCATTTAAGAGGTTAAGAGCTCTCTGCCGCAAATAGGACTCGAACTCGAGCCCTCCCATTGAGATGATGAGTGTTCAACCACTCTACCACGTTCATGGTGGGTCCAATTATGGACATTTACCAAAACCAACTCATAATTAGCAATACTGGTCTTAGGACTTAGGGTTAGGTTGGTCTCCACCATTACACATAGTTCTACACGCACTCTCCTTCCCTCCTTAACCCTTCATTACCGTCATCTCCCCTCTCCAAATCCTTCAATCCGAACATACTATCAATATCAATCTCCAGTAATGGTGGTATATGCATAGTGGAAGCCACATTCTATTGGGGGCGTGGGGGTGGGGGTGGCGCTATACGGTACGTTCCTTAATAATAAGTACTAGATGGGACCCGTCCGAACTATATCTATCAGTCATGGAACCACTTTTAGAGATGTTAAATGGGCAGTTTGAACTAGTTTAAAATGAGTTTAAAATAATTTAATCCAATTAGGGGACACGATTATGGAAAATATGAACCGGTATGGAACCATTCATAAATGAACCGATTCACGGTTCGAACCAGTTTCAACTGTGAACCATGATCCTCTCATCTTTTTATTTTTAAAATTATTTAAAATGAATATAGATTTTTAATTTTAAAATTGAACCGATAAAATTTGATTGTTGATTTGTAAAGTTTTGGTGGTTCAGATTAATCTGATCAAGTTTTGCAACAATTTTGGGTCGGTTTCCCAAAGGTTTTGAGTTGGTTCCCGTTCAACGGGCCTTTTTTTTATTTAGCTGATAATCATCCATCGATCCAATAAGAGCAGTTACAGGCGGTTTAGGGTTGGTTCGGGCCGGTTAAGGGTTTTGAATGGCTGGTTCCAGACCAAACTGGCTCGTTTTGAATGGCTGTAAGATATGCTGTCCGGTTTCGGTGGTGGCCACATGTGTATGTATATATATATTAGATCATCGTAGTACCAGCTTTCATGGTCCCTAAAAGGGTTTTCAACTGCAGAACTTGCCAAGCTGTGCTGTCCCTTGGTAATCCTTAATAAAATCAAATTGACAGACAAAACAGAATGGAAGCTCAAAAGGAGAGAGGAAGTTGTTGGATCCTTTTGATTGCATCGTGTGCTCTATTATCTTAAGGAGGCAGACACAGTGATCATATCATTATTCATGGAACCATTTCTTAATTTCGGGTTCGATTTTGTTTTCTTGTACATCAATTAATCAGAACGTCCTTGAATCAATCTGTCACATTCCGGGAAGAAAGAACGATTGCTTGTGGTAGAAATAAGTTACTGTATAGGGTGGCATCGAGAATTCATGCGACTAGGATACTTGTTCCAACCACTGATCCCCGTCGATGAAGGAGGCATTGAGGAAAGGAGCAGCCTGAGTATCATTAAGCCTCTGAACATAAGGTGCTCTTAGACTCATATTTGATCCTGCCCCTGTGCAGTTGTACTCCCCGTAAAATATGTTCCTGCAGTTATAAAATCGAAAGCTTAACACAGACCATGAGCTTAATCCAACTATCTGACTTACAAGCCGGTCCTAGTATTGTGCAAGATGGAAGTGGATTCTGCACATACGGGTCTCTGGCAGGGTCATTGAAGTCGTTCCAGCCCTCAGGTGCAATGATATCAGTCATTGACGTGAGGGCAAAGACAACTCGAGAAAAGGGGCGCCATGCTCTGCCCAGCCAGATGCGGCCCGTGCCTCCGATGGAGCTGTTCACAAATGAGAAACCAGTGCTCTCATCTTTCGAGACTCTCCCATGGGCCGTGACCACTCCGTTGATTACCTTCTGCCCAGCTGGGACGGGGCTAGCCATCGATATCAACTGGCAGTTCTGTTATACAAATGTACGATTAAGCAAACTTCCGAGTTGAGCACCAGTTGGATCAAACAGGACCTATCATGCGGTATAAGCTGCTGCAACCATGATTTCAATGGAGAACCCTAGCGATGTGTTCGTAGTTGGAAACAATATTCAAACTTAGATAATACTAACCTCATATAAAGAACGAGCATCACCAAAGATGAAATCAATGGAGCCCTGGATATAGCAGTCCTTGAAGTAATGACGGCCCCTGTCGTCATGGAGGGTGTCCTGAGCTCCAAAGAATCCGCAACCAAAGAAAGCTGCTTGGTCCCCTGCTATTCTTATGGCCACTGCTTGGGCTCCGACATCACCTGGGCTTGGTATCGGGGCAACATTCTGCAAAATTTACAAATAGATCAGCATGTCAGGTCAGCCTGTACCCTCATTGACATCAATCTTGGAGAAAACTGGCGTAGATGATCTCGATCAGTAAACCGTAAAACAGATGTCATCACAAGGATTATCGTCAAGTTACACATCTCACCATGAAGCTTATATTCCTTGCAATAAAGCTGTTAGAGAAAACTTGAACGGAGCCGCTATAGAATGTGCCATGAGCAGAATTTGCTGTATCATTCCATGCAATTGCAGTTGATGTATACCCTTGTCCTTGGAATGTAATGTTTGGTTTTGTCCTTGGAACAGTGACCTTTTCACTGCCAAGATTAAACCATGTCAGGAAGTTCTAAAAGGGCATTCCAAGTACGGTAGAATTTAATATCTACACCAGGAAGATGGTTTAGAATATGGACCAAGCATATTGTACAAAACACAAATGAATATCAGTAACCGGCTTACTAGTAGATGCCATTATTGATCCAAATTACAGTTCTCTTCTGGCTGAAATTCCCAACTGCATCAACAGCTGCTTGGATTGTTCTGAAATTGCAGCAGCCATTTCGATCAACACAGAGGGTTACAGTCGTGTTTGTCTCAGGAGGGGGAATGTTGGGAGGAAAATCATCACAAATCAAAACCTTCTGGCTTTTGGCAGGGTGTTTATGGTGTCTGTGGTGTCGATAAAGATGGAACCAATGGATGAAATCTGATATTACTGGTGACTCAAACAGAAAGCGATTACTTGAATCAAGAAAGCTAAAGAGGGAAGACGTGTTCCAGGTCATGAGATTTGTTGCTATTGAAGCTGCAAGAATCGCAATAGAGATGGTGAGATGTTTTCTTGTGAAGATCATTTTCTTTCCCCGTTTGTGATTGGTGGGTGTAGAGTTGGTCGGAGATGCATGGAGATTTTTAAGAGCAGGAGCTGATGGATACAGATTGTGCACTTGAAGTGCAAGGTTTGGTGGCATGTCTTGCAATTCACCCTCTTGGCATGTGTAGTGAATATGTGGCCAGCAGATGATACCAAACTCAACCAGAAGAGAAGCCAATGGGTCACAACATCCTTGCAGTTTGTTTCCAAATTAAACGGAAAAATCAAATCATGATCGATCCTATGTCGTGACTCTCTCTCAACTCATCCACAAATCTGCACCAGTTGGATGCATTTCAGAAAGAACATGGCTGTAGAACATACAAGTTGCACTTTCATCTGATGTTTCAACTTTAAGATGTTGAATTGCAAACAATAGAACTCAGAACAAGATGAGCAGAAACTACATTCACAGAAATGGTGAAACCATGCACTTACATCAAGAAATTCGTGGTATGATGGTTTATCTATAAAAAAAAAAAAAGCAACTTCACAAAACAACTAAACTTGATAATTAAGGAATTGAACTCTTATTAAACTAGGATTCTTGTTGTCAAAGGAATTATATGGTAGATAACATAAAGTTGCCAATTAAGCCAAAGTCTATCTTTATAATCAGATCAGAGACAGGCAATTAGCAGTGTGCTGAATTAACCATTCCTCCTGATACAGACAATTGAAAAGGGATCAGCTCATCAGCCTCCTGTTTAACCAATACATTACCACATCACTTACCCAGATAACTCGGATAATGGAATCATGACTAATACTTATGGTGAGCAGGCAGTAGCACATCACATAATCAACAGGTACAACTTTATCATCCAATAAAAGGTAAACCTTGTGGAATATGCTTAAGAAATAGCTGCATAATTCTCGTGCTTAAATCTACACATAAAAGAGTATTCTCCCTGCAGCACTAAACCACAAATCTATGATTTGGGTAAGTTCTTAATCACGTACATACTCACCTTATTCTACTTAATACTAATATTACTAGCACATCCTTTAGTAATCTCCATTCAAGCTCATTCTCAAACATTGTTTCACCAAACCTCAATCTCTCCTACTGGAGAGCTAAACCTCTACCACCTCCGGCAGTCATGAAGATGAATCTCAGGCCAGAAAGCCCGTTTCCCCCACAGCCCATCACCCACTTGCCTCCATTTGTGCTACCAGACCCTAAACCGTTTGCAAATGGAAACTTGTGCTCTGAGGTGAGGCAACAGGCAAATGATACTAATACATGGAAAGGAGGCTTTTTTTTATTTACATTCCGATTTCACACAGACAAATGAATAAAGTAGAGGCTCAGGGAAGAAATCATAATATACTTACAAGTTCTATTGATTTCATCAAAAGACAGAAAGATAGAGCTAATTGATAGAACCATTTCCATTGATTTCATCAAAAGATTAACAGCATCAAAAGCTCTACTGCCCAAAAATTCTCTAAGAAAACAAACCACAAGAAGGCCACACACTAGGTTGTTAACCAACTATTCATTTTTGTTATGGGCTAAATGAGAAGAAAATTTCTAAGCCCTCTCCCCCCTGATCCTCCTCGCAAGCTGAATATCCTTGGGCATAATCGTGACCCTCTTGGCATGAATGGCGCACAGATTCGTGTCCTCAAACAACCCGACCAGGTAAGCCTCGGCGGCCTCCTGGAGCGCTGCCACGGCACTGCTCTGAAACCTCAGGTCGGTCTTGAAGTCCTGGGCGATCTCCCTCACCAGCCTCTGAAAGGGGAGCTTCCGGATAAGAAGCTCAGTGCTCTTCTGATACTTCCGGATCTCCCTCAGCGCCACGGTGCCCGGCCTGAAGCGGTGGGGCTTCTTGACGCCTCCGGTTGCCGGGGCGGACTTCCGGGCAGCCTTGGTGGCAAGCTGCTTGCGCGGCGCCTTGCCCCCAGTAGATTTCCGAGCCGTTTGCTTCGTTCTTGCCATTTTCACAGGGAGAGGGAGATTGCTTCGGCGAGACAGTAACTAGTGGATCTGCTTTGACGGGTAGAGTGAGGGGTCTAATTTATACTGTGGAAGAAGATTGAAATTTTGGAGGGAAAATAGGCGGACGGAATCGGGAATTAGGAGGTTTGAGTGCAGACCGTTGATTTTGTAGTTCCTTTCGACGGGTGAGATTACCGTTTGGGGGATGCACTCGGATCGCCATTCTGGCAAATGCCTTTTTCTTTTGTTTTCTTGAATTATTTTTATTGATATATATTTTTTGTTTTTTATAAGGTAAATGACAGAAAAAATCATAAACTTTTACTATTTTTCAATTTTATTACATGATTTTGAATTCCATCTAATAGTTGACATCTTTTAATTTTTCTCCAAATTTATCATATTTACCATTTTAGTTAACACAATCATTAATTTTTATTAGAATGATTATTTTACCTTAAAGTTATAATTTTTATTACATTCATTTTTTAACTGAAATATCACCAATAAAATATTACCAACAGTTAAAGATGTTAAACAGTCTATATTGGCCCAAAACCAACCCAAAATTGGACCACCCAAACTTGGAACTGACTCAGTCCACCCCTAACCCAGCCTGTAACCGCTCTTATTAGATTGAGAGGCAATTATGAGTTGATTTAGAAATATAAGCCAATTGAACTATAACTAACACGAACTGTTACTGTACATAACCAACTTATAATCGTTATGAAACTGAACTGCCCCGACCGGGGACCATGAACCAATGTCCCCCGCCCACCAAATGTCGTAATCTCTTTTAATTCACAACAAAATCAACTGCCACAAATGGTCGAACATTTGACCATTGATTGTAATGGAAAATCAATGGCTCATAGTAACAACTCAATCAAATCATTGTTCACATCAATAATTTTACCAATTAAATTGTTGTGAACTATTAAATAATTTAAATTTTTTTTAAAAAGAGAGAAAATGCAATGTTCATATTTGAACCGGCCCAAACTGTGTACAGGCTCGCTTATGCACAGTTCCAGGCCGGTTCATTCTACAATGAATCGTGAACCGTAACCGATCCAGACCGTTAAGTATAACGGCTGACTCATAATTATGGCAAATAGTTACAGACCCGTTTTGAAATTGCTCAAACCATTATTTTAACAACTCTACCGATGGTAGACATCTCAATTCTAGCACTCATTGCCCTAAAGGTCGTAGGTGATAATTCTTAGTACAGCAATAACCGAGAAATCTTCTTACCAAAAAGCAACTAAGAAATTAGTTTTAGATCAATTTGTTTTTTAGTCAGATCATCCACATGATCATCATGTTGCCCTTGGTTGCAACAATTTTTTTTAGAAATCAATTCAATTCTGAAAAAAATGATTAAATTAAACTCTAAATTTATTAATATAGGGAAACTAATTTCTCAGGATTTGGAAGAACCTTGCGAAGATAAAAGAAATTTTGTGTTGAAAATGAAAGAGAATTAGGAAATTTTATGGCAAAACATTTTACATATTAATATATCAATAGGTTCGAATTTAAAGCTATTAAGACCCATTATATTTTTAAATACTAGATAACTTGCATTGAAAACAAATAGTTTCTGTTGAATTTTGGAAATCCATATGCGTACATTTCCTTACGGCAATTACGTTTGGAACATTAGAAAATGTAGTGTGGCCCTGTGGTCCATCTAGAACTAGAAGCATTTCACGGTTCACCTGACTTAATCGTGGAAGAGACAGCAAGATCGCTTTACGCCTCCACATACAATCGGATGACGCAAGTAAACTGGTTCCGCCTCTGAAGACGACACTTCGCCTCCACGACCTCGACCTCGCACTACTACTCTACGCTTCTTCACGAATCATCCACCATCAGCTGTTACCATATCCCTTGGTTGAGTCAAATCTGGTTTCCAAGATCCAGGTTCCCGGAATAGATTATAATTTTGAAGAAAAATTCAAACTGCCATCAACAGTAGCTTCGAAAATCATCCAAGAAAACCTGAGTCACGCTCCGAAGTGAGGCTCTCTTCGGCTCCGTGATGTTTGGCAGGGAGCTTTGAATCAGTGCAACCTGATCAATTATATCAACAAATATGGCTTCACGGCTGATTGATTACCACAGCAGCACAATGCCGTCAGTAGGGAAAATAAAGCAAACAGTTGATCATATCCTCACCGAATTCATATGAACTAGCACAATTCAGATCTTCAAACCCCATATCGTATATAATGAGAATTTCAATAGCAAGTTTATGAATTGCCAACATGCACTAGCGTAACTTTCTCATGCAATATTAACACCAATGGTTGGAGCAGGAACCTTGACTCATGAGATCTCAATCGAATAAGGGGGAAGAGGAAATAAAAACATCTGCAATCACACTCTGGGTACAAGAACCTACAGCAGCAAGATATAGACTAGACCTGCTTCAGTCAGAAATTACTGACTCTGGGATGGATGAAAAGCTATAGATACGCCAAGCTGAGAGCGTGTTCTTTCAGTTGTCACCTTGATTCTATACCATTCGAGCTCCAGTTCACAAGACAGATACACACCCAAAAAAAAACTGAAGCCAAGGGGAAAAATGGAAAACCACTGCCGAATATGAACTTGCTGACTTTAGAAGCACTTCCTGTGGACAATTGATGGACCAGACTCATCATATTCACCCTTGGAGATCCACATCTGAATTTTATAAGTGAGAAAAAAATCAATATCTCAGCAAAATACACCCAACAGTTAGATTGAAAAACAAATTAAAAAAAGACGGGATGTACCTGTTGGAAGGTGCTGAGGGAAGCAAGGATGGACCCCCCAATCCAGACACTGTATTTTCTCTCCGGGGGTGCAACCACCTTTATCTTCATGCTGCTAGGGGCTAGAGCAGTGATCTCCTTGCTCATCCTGTCAGCAATACCTGGGAACATAGTGGAGCCTCCACTGAGCACGATGTTACCGTACAGATCCTTCCTGATATCAACATCACACTTCATGATGGAATTATAGGTGGTCTCATGAATTCCTGCAGCTTCCATTCCAATAAGAGATGGCTGGAAGAGGACTTCTGGACATCGGAACCTCTCAGCCCCGATGGTGATGACCTGCCCATCAGGGAGCTCATAGTTCTTCTCCACAGATGAACTGCTCTTGGCAGTCTCAAGCTCCTGCTCATAGTCAAGGGCCACATAGGCAAGCTTTTCCTTCATATCACGGACAATTTCCCGCTCAGCAGTGGTGGTGAACATGTACCCTCTCTCTGTGAGAATCTTCATCAAAGCATCAGTGAGATCACGACCAGCAAGATCAAGACGGAGGATAGCATGGGGGAGTGCATAACCCTCATAGATGGGCACAGTGTGACTCACACCATCCCCAGAATCCAGAACGATACCTAGTAGAATCAGAACAGTTCAGTCAGAGGCAGAAACAACCAGGGTGAAGAAAGAAAAATCAAATTCTGGATTAGCTGCACGCACCAGTAGTACGACCGCTAGCGTAAAGAGAGAGAACAGCCTGAATAGCAACATACATGGCAGGCACATTAAAGGTCTCAAACATGATCTGTGTCATCTTTTCCCTGTTGGCCTTAGGGTTGAGAGGTGCCTCTGTCAGAAGCACGGGGTGCTCTTCAGGGGCAACACGTAACTCGTTATAGAATGTGTGGTGCCAGATCTTCTCCATGTCATCCCAGTTGCTGACAATACCATGTTCAATTGGGTATTTCAAGGTGAGGATACCTCTCTTTGATTGGGCCTCATCACCGACATAGGCATCCTTTTGTCCCATTCCAACCATGACACCAGTGTGCCTGGGACGACCAACTATACTTGGAAAGACTGCTCTGGGAGCATCATCACCGGCAAATCCTGCCTACATGTGAAGAATAAAGTTATAGGTTTTTGACATGTTGAATCAACACTTAGAAGTTGAAAATTAGCAGATTCAGCTTTGCCCTTTCAGTGAACAAAAAACTGTCAGCGTACCTTCACCATTCCAGTTCCATTGTCACAGACGAGGGGCTGAATATCCTCGGCATCTGCCATTTTCAAAGATCTGCATGAAGAATTGCAATAGCATGAGAAAACAACAAAACAATTTGAAATAAGCATTCCATAGTCCAGCGAATCAGACAAGGTTTTCTGTCTCCATAAACCTTCTTCTAAATGGAGAAACTTTTCCTCTCCATTCTCCTATCTTACACATAAAAAATGCTAAGAGTTAAATTTATTATACATGCACTGGTGATTGGTTATCGATTCATCGTTATAGTTTCATGGAAATTGAAAATAAACTTGAAAATCGAGAGATATATCTGACTGATCACAACGTTGATTCCACAAGGTACATATATGTAACTTTGATCTTTCTAAAAAGGGAAAAAAAGTTATTTTCCTACATATAATTTTCATGTCGCAAAATTAATCCATCACCAGTGCTCATAGATACATCATGTAAAACCATTTTTAGCTTGAACGTAAGGTCAAACAAGGTGCTGGAAATGTATATATCAACCTGCAGTGAAGTATCAAATTCGGATCGAAGAGACGCCATTGTGTTTAAATGATTATTTTTTTAAGTAGTCCATTTCGTTCAAATCTTGCAGATAAACATTCAGTAACATAAATGTGACATATTATAGAAACGGAAAACCGTCAAATAGCACCGATCGACTGATTCGGTTCCCAATCCGAGCAAACTTCGAGGGAGAATCAAAGCGGAGAAGCATCAAATCGCTCAGCGAAGTTTTGAAAAACTCTTCTCTTACGAATCGAGAAGTGAAAAGAGAGATGGCAAGCGAAAGAGGTTCAGATCCAAGCTCACCTAGTTCACCGTGAGGGAAATCAAAGGGGTATTGAGCTCGAAGTAGCACCGATAGTGACCTCCGAGGCTCCGACGACTATGGCCCCTGCCCCCACTCTCCCCGTCAGTGTCTGTTGCCAGAGAAAATGGGACAACGGGGTGGGTTTACATAGGGATGGGATCTTTGCAAGGCAAGATTTCAATTTGATCCATCTATTTCCATCTTATGTCATTTTAAGCCTCGTAAGTTTCTGGTTGTCTCAAGCTCGAAAATCTTGCTACTAGGGAAAGGGAAGGTAGAAGCAAGAAAACAACGGCCAAAAAGTAATTAGCAATGGGAGATTTCCACGCACAAAAGAAAAGTGTCCAGAGGCCCCCTTCCTTACCTTCAGAATGACGTGATGTTGTACCAATGAGAGCATATCATCCTTTATTAGGTAAGTTTTGATAATTTGATAAACATGTTATATATAACAGTTTTCTAAATTATTGTCCGTTTGTACTATGAGATGAACTTATAACACACTTCCTTTTTTACCCAAAACAAGTGTTGGAAGAGCCCACGCACATGAGAATCCATAGTACGGAAAATCTTCACCTTCTTTAACAAACCATCCGTTCATGCCAGCTCGGTGAGTTCCAATGAGATCAAATCTCTCCATGTTGCCCAGCTCACTAACGAAAGAATGAGAAATGCAAATTGAACGAATTTTGATATTAGGTCAGGTTGAGAGAATGTGCTTATATAATATACACAGCTTAGAGATTTTAGATTGATTCACTATTCGCGAGCACTTGGTAAGGTCATCTAACTTATGTTTGTATATAATTTGCAGGTTATTAATAGTCCAAATCTTCACCATAAAGATGTAATATGATGTGTAATTATTTTTCCATATAAGAATTTAATAATTGTAATCTTAGTGTCAACTCAAAATTTGCACAATTGGTGTGTTATTCAAGGGATGATATAGATTCAATTTCTCTATTGAGTATGTAGTTAACGGTAAAATCACTTGTATATATAGTTTCACACGAACTTAACTGAATTTATGATTTTGTAGATATCTATAAATTTGGGGAGAATAAACTAACGTAGACTTGTCAAAAATTTGCCCGGCTTGAACATATGGCTTGAGCATGGTACAAAGAAACCATGTCTAACCTGAATTTCAAGCTGTGTGAGATATCGGGGCGTGTTGGCCTAAAACATGAAGATAATGTTTATAATAAAAAAATTGAAAAATATTAATTATATACATTTATATATTTTATTAAATTAATATAAAATTTAGATTAATTAATTAATTATATAACATAAAAATTTATTTTAAAATACACAACCATTTAAATTTATATTTTAAAAAGATATTTTATTTGATTCATGCTAAGCTAGAAATTTTAAACCAGCTAGAGAGTAGATTGACCCGAATTGATAGGTCTAAACTCATATCATCTAGAAAAATTAAACAATTGATTGCTAATTGGCCCTAGAATTTAATAGTTGATAAATTGTGGATTGATTAGCAATAAAATGGTGAGAGAATGAATCATTTCATTTTCTTCCACCGGAAGAAGGCAGCGGCTGACTTGTCCCGACGGCCTTCCTCTGTTTCTCATCGGACGTTTCTGCGGACCACCTTTTTTGGGCCGTTAGATTCATTCCTCACCGTCGGATCAACAACCGGAGCATGGCGCGTCGGGTTCCGGGCACAGCTCCGGTCCACGTGGCTTGGTTGGGTCAAGATCCCGAAGAACGTTTTCCGAGTTCCGAGTCTCCTTTGACTCCTCTCCTCGGTCAAAGAAAAGCGTGAGAATTCGAAATCTGTGTGTGTGTGTGTGGCAGTCGACATTCTCCACCGAGGTTCAAACTCTCATGCCGCGGGATTCGCAGTATCGACTCACGGGTGAAGTTCGAGCAACGGAAAGTTGAAGTCGCTGCAAAAATGATGGGGAAGCTGGGTTCGTATGGGTAATGATTCCGCAACAACGATTCACAGAATCGTTAATTTTGCAATTATATTAGCCAACACAATAGAGATTATGTCAGTCAATCTTGGTGGCAGATTAAGAGGAAGCTATCGGCCCTGTTAGTATGTTAAGAATGATCCGATCCTTTTATCATAGGTTGATCTCAACTGTCTCACGAGCTAATGACGTATTTATATAATCTAACTAGAACTCTAACCGATAGACGTATGTTGAATTCGTTATTGGCTTATAAATGATCAAGGTCATTTTCACTTAAAAATCTAAATTAATAATTAGTGATAATCAATTTTCTCATAAATCCACGACTTTCTCTTCATGTGATCAATGTGAAACAATATATATCTTAACATTTGTTCTCATGTGACAACGTAGTCCACTTTATTATGTGTCATTAAACACTCATGCTCAATAAATATTTACAACTTAGATATTATTCTTTCGTATTCATATGAGAGAGACAATTGACCATGAGTCCGACAATTTTTTTTATACTCGAACTTAATATTAACTAATCACGAGTTGCACTTATGAACTCAAGTTGAACGAAATGCAAATCTATTAAGTCTGATATCATATTAAATTCATTATGCATTTATAAGGGATTATATAATTTTAAATTGATAGCTAGTAGTACTTAATTTTTTTTAGTTCTCTTTATTCATCGTACGTCTCAACATTTCGATAATGTGAAAATCACATGAATCCACAGTGAAGATAATAAAATTACAATTATTTTTAATCAATGGGAAAAAAGAGCTTGAGATTTTGTCTCCAATAGTTAACCGCACCATGCGACAATATCCAATAAATGAAGCGTTGTCTAGATAGACGCTGCACATAAAAAGATGGAGATTATAGACAAATATGATTCTTAACTTAAAATTAAAATTTTTTTGTTAAGTTCTTGAGAATAATACTCATCTAATTCCATTTTCTCGCTATTTATTTTTAGGTCAAACAAGTATATTCTATTATTAGACGAAAAAATTGAAATAATGAACATGAGAGTTTTTTTAATTTTATTTTAAGAGATGGGATCTCCTTTTTTTTGTTGATAATAATTTGCATTCAAGGGATAAGTTGTGTAGAATTATCTCATAATATTTCTATATGTAATAAATAAAAATATTCTTTTTAAAAATATAATAATTATACGATAAGAATTAAATATACACTATCTTAATTTGATTCAAACCTCCTCCTCCCGTGTCATGTTATTAATCATGCACACATAGATGTATGCAGAAGGCAAAGGTGACAATCACTTCATATATGCTGGCATTATATCTACTTTGTGAGGCATGCCATGTTGCTCATTAAAGTGGGGCCATTGTGTGTGTGTGTGTGCGTGTGTGTATATATATATATATATGTATATTTAGAATTTTTTGTATGGTTGGAACCTTTTTTTAGTTAATTTTAAGGGATGATGTTTTATGAGCCTTTTTAAGTCATTGTGGTTGGTGGCAACCCATAACTGAGACCGAGTGTGGATATTTCCGCTTTCTGGGTCCCTCTAGCTCATGACAGTAACCTTCTGCACTTCGTATTCAGTTAGCAATGTATAAATCGGACTTAATCAATGAAATAGGGGGAACTTACCTCCTGCTATGGATGGATGACTGTACTTAGTTGATCCCCCATTTGTTCATGAATATACGAACGCATCGATTAGAAATCCAATACAAATAAGCATACGAAAGCCTAAAGAAAAAAAAAACACTTCTAATTCCTTGACTTCAAGAATGGGAAGTTGCACACAGTTTGGTTGGTTGTCTATCCATTACTTAGAAAGTTATATAGTAATATGGGTAAACTAATTAAAAAATTAAATTTATAATTTCTTAATTTTAAATTAAGTACCTTGTAATTGAGCTGAGCCCACTCCCTTTACTTTATCCACAAGTTATCATTGCGGGTCACTTCTATCTCTAGATGTTTTGGGGTCTCAAGTAACCTTTAACTCGGTTCGCATTGGTTTTTGATTTGGTCGATGCATGAAACACATGGTTAAATTGAATGAAAATGAATTATAAAGCAGCACGTGCAGAAGCTCTCTTAGATCCTGAGGTTGACAGCAAGGGAAGAACATATAACTACACAAGGTGAATAGGTTGACAGTGTGCTTCACATTCACATAAATTTATGTCCCTGCCGAGTTGCATTCGCGGGCCGACATGATCTGCCGATCGAATCATGAAAAGGGTCAAGAAACCTGTCCTTCAATTTTGACGAAAATCGCAGCATGTGCCATGCATCCACTTTGTTATCGGCACATGTCTGCACATTCTTTTAGCTGCGGATAGCAGAACTCTCATCATTAGGTTCGATCCACTCAACTGACCGCATGAGTCAAATCTAGTTTAAATCCATTGAACTTTAGAATATCTGGTAATGTGTATAAGGGAAAGAAAATTCCATCATATGTGATACATTTTAGATCAAGTCTCTCATGAACCAATCACAATTTCGGTGGTATTTTAGTCACTGATATTACGTTACATTTTTTTTTTCAATATGAAATTAGACTTTCAGTTTAAGGACTTAATCTAACTGTAACATAATGTTATATTTATATTGTGTTTATAAAAGCCTGAGGTTTGTCCACCAAAGGACTAAATTCATCGTGATCATATCACATCGCATATATTCTCAAGATGCATTTTGCATTCCTGATATGAAATTTGTCCCTTTCCCACCATCCAATATGTCAAGCATATTGTATACGGTTCTTGTATTCAGTTTATGACAAATGGTATACGAGCTGAGCCCATGCTGCTTGCAGTTGTGTTCCAGAAGTAGCGGCATGAATCTGAAGAGTGGCATTAGGTTGAACCCCAGAGGGCACCTCCCATGACCATCGTGGACATATAACAGCAAGAATCTTGGTTCTCCATGGGTAGGATTATGTCACTGATATTGAGAGTATCCAAGGTGTTGAGATCGTCCAACAATGGACCTCCTAGTTGACTTCATCAGGCCCACCCCAAATCCGACTTCCCCCTCCTGGGCAACTCTACTGCCCCTCCGAGAGCTGGCCATGCAGCCGACTTCCCCTCGCTATCCAGCTTGCAAGGACCGGGCGACTTCCCTTAACTCAAAAGCTCTTGTGAACCGTATCGGAGGAACTAGGTCTTACCAGCTCTCAACTCATATATATTTTATAGATATCCCTAAACCTCCGTTGTCAGGTAGTTCACTTCCTCTCATCTCTAACCAGTTCCGACCACCGCATTCAGATTTGACTTCCTTATGGATGCCCGAAGAAGTGTCGGGGAGTCCACCGCCCTCGGAGAAGCACAATCAATTAGAAGTTCAGCTACTTGAAATCGACTGCCTGCTCGGTAGGCCCCCGGTAGCCTAGAATCACGGTATCTAATTTGTTAATTTCTTATTTTAGGCTCTCCCGTTTACTCTACCATAGAGAAATATGAATAATGATGCCACCAATAAATTATCAGTGTGAGTAGAGGAACATCAGATCAGCCCCGGTTCGATATAGATCGCCCGGTTCAAAAAGCCCCAAGACGGAGAGATCTCCTCGGGGCTCATTGCGACCGTTGGATCCAGCTCCCATCTGCCAGTTGTTCGGCGGAAGCGCAAAATCCCGGAGGTGACGTGTCGAGATCAGGACGGCGTTGATCGTCGCTCGGCGAGGCCCGGTATCAGGTCCAACTGCTGTCTCTCATCTCTCCCCTTCATCCGCCTCGGCCTTCAATTCCCTCGTGGATAAAGGGGCCCCCGCGTTGCCATGACGGGCAACGCTTCGTTGTCGTCTCCTTCCTCGTCCGGCTCGTCCTTCGTTGACGGGACCTCCGCTTCCTGCTTCCACGAGCGCTCTTTGAAATCGGTATGACTCCCCTTCTCTCTATATCTGGGGATGACGCGGTTGTTTAGGGTTCTAAGTTTTTGCAGTGAACTACGTAGTGGCTTATCGGGTTTTGGCGAGTGATCGAATGAAGCACCGGACAGGATCCTGTCGCTTTCTGGATAAATATTTGGAAAATTATTATTTTTTCATCTCGCCAAATTATGGATGCGCACGTACCTGTTTACGTATTCATCTATCGTTTCTACGGCTAGCAGGTTATTTCAAAGTAATTGCAGTGATTGGCTGGAAGATCACTTGAGATAGCGTGAAGGGTATTTCTGGTGACTTGCGGTTGTCTGTGCTTACTGTTTGATCACTTTGCTACTGATTGCAGCTTTCTAATAGTCAAGAATTCTTGGAATGCTTGGCAGGTTAAATTCTTGGTTGCAAATCGCGTCTTCAAGTGTTGGGCACCGTTTTTTTCCCTCTTTCACTTGAAGGGAGTGTTCAAATACTGAAGTTTTGGGTAAATATGGCATCTTCTCACTCGGATGATGCTCGAATGGAGCAGATCATCACTGAATTCTTTGCCAAGAGTCTCCACATAATACTTGAAACAAGGTCCCCTTATGTGTCATCACGTAATTATGGTGGTGAGCAGACTGCATCACCCTCTTCTTCCTCTTCATCCTCATCAAGTGTGAGGCCAAGGGACAAATGGTTTAATTTAGCCCTCAGGGAATGCCCCGAACCACTAGAGAAACTTGATCTCTGGCGCCAGAGCAATCTTGAGCCTATGGTTGTTGATGTGATCTTGGTAAAGAGAGCTCTTGATGGGGACCTGATCAACTTCTCCCGTAAGCCTGTGTTTGCTAATAGTTTGTCATCAAAAGAGGCATACTTGAATTGCTGGAGTACTGATCAGGAGGATTTAGGAAATCAGGGAAGGAGTGAAAAGATTATTGAGAGATGGATTCTGCAGTATGAAGTCAGGAAGACCAAGGATGGTGGAAAAGGGGGCAAAAGGTCAAGCAGTAACCTTCCGTCCTTATTGTATAAAAAGTCTATGTTGCTCTTGAGATCTCTATATGTGACAGTAAGGCTTTTACCTGCATATAAAATTTTTCGAGACCTCAACCTGACGGGCCAACTTCACTCATTTTCTCTGACTCATCGAGTCTCTTCTTTTGCTGAGCCCTTTACCCACAGAGAGGAGGCCGAAATGCAGCGATTCAGTTTCTCTCCTGTTGATACTTCTCGTGGTAGCCTTTGCCTTTCAGTTTTGTATCGCTCATCACTATCTGGTGTGAGTTCTGAGGGATCTACTCCGGTCTCTCCCCAATTTATCCATGATTATGTTGGAAGCCCACTGGCTGACCCGCTTAAGAGATTCCCCTCAGTTCCAATGTTGCGTGGTTCACCATCTCTGCCAATTTCAAGACGGCATAGCTGGAGTTTTGATCACTATAGAGCCTCCCCACCTTCTATTTCCTTTTCATCCTCACCCACATATTCTGAGCCTTATGCTCCTGCTTCAATCCCTTGTCGTTTTCCTCCTCGAAGCTCACAGTTTCATCCACCCGAAACATCTAATAGTCATAAGGATAATGCTACCTTTGATGAATACTGTCCCTCCCCTACCTATTCTCCTTCTCTATCTCCCTCTCCTCCAATTTGTGTACGTGGGGGTCACATATCGAATGTTCCTTTACGATCAGAAAGTGCTCCCATTAATATACCTTACAGAAAGCTCCATACTTATTCACTGCTCAAGAACACGAATTTGCCCCCATCTCCTCCTCTGAAAGGTACCAGACGTGGAAGCTACAAGGCTGACAAAACCGTGGTTCCATCCCATACCAGTGCGACAGTTGACAAGGTACCTTATGCATAATGTAGTAGTTTACGAACCCTTAAATGCTACATTTTTATTCATCAGGAATGTCGTTACTTTCCAACAGATGCTATCAGTTGGAAAAGATGATAGTAATAGATACACTGGAGAGAAGATCTCAATTTCCAGATGCTCAAGCAGATCTTTTCATGATGATTTTGATGAGTCGGAGTTTAGTTGTCCATTTGATGTGGATGATGATGATATAATTGATCCTGGTAGCAGGTAGCTCTCATCTGTGTCTTATTCTTTTGTTTATGATTCATCTACATTTTAAATACATGTCCCAGTATGCTCCCTTACGCAAAGAACTGTATGATCATCCATGGTTAGCATCTTCTTGCTGTTTCATGGGGGGTTGGGAATAAAGATTAAAATAGCTACTTGCTTTTTGGTTATTCATTCTTAATCAATTTTTATTAAATGGTGTATATTGGAAGTGTAACTTTTTCTAAGTCCTTGGTGGTGGTTGGAACAGTAACATCGTTGAATGAAACTATGACATTTGACAGCTGATCAGAGACATGCCAACTTTGCTTATTTGCATGGTGTTCTCTGTAGTTTAACAGGTGACAGACGACCTGCTTGTGGCTTTCATTGAGTAAATTGTTTTTTTTTTCTGCTGGAGGAGTAAATTGTATATTTATTGTTTTGAGTTCAATAAAAATGGTTATACTTTCTGAGAATTTATGACCTTGGTTTACTTAGTATTTTCCCTTGTTTTTGGTAGATTGGTTTACTTAGTATTTTCAATACTAGTCCAGGAGGTGTTTTTAAGTTTTTGAAATTTGTGGGGAAAGAGTCCTTTTCTTGTGTTGAAGCCTGCTTTCTGAAGAAACTGTTGGGTTAGAGTGAGAATTTTACCTTGGCCCTCTCCAAAGGGCCCTCTATAACAGGCAATCTGCTTTTCATATGCCCTTGTAATAAATTTTACCTTCTTTCCACGTGTGACATTGTCAGATATAGACTTTGAGCCAGTGCATTTGACCGAAACTGAACTCTGGTTTCAGGCCTGAATCCTTTGATCAGAAGGGATATCTCAGGGAGCCACTGGAGCCTGGTGGTTTGATGCCAATTAGGAAATCTGAGGGTGCTGCTGTTGGTGCTCTTGTGGACATGCTGAAGAGAGCCCCACCTCTTTCTCAACAGCACTCTCATTCCATAATCCCCTCACAGATCGATTGTGGCAAGGCCTACAAAATAGCCGTGGATGACCCTGATTCCATCTCCAAGTCAAAGACAGTTCAAGGTTGCCCATCAAGCATTGTCTCTTCTGGTATTCCTGGGTCCAAGACAACAGCTGATGCTCTGGAAGAACTCAGGTCTTATCAAGAGATGAAGAACGTGTTGCTTAGCCAAGCTGGGAGGCCTCAGCTACTGGCCAGCTTTGCTTCTAATTTGGAAAGCATGGAAAAAGGCACAAAGCGATAACTTGTTTGAATCCCATGCGCGTATATAGAACATTAACTACAGCTTTAATGTTGATTTTGGGCTACTGCCAAAGGGTTTCTAGACTGAGTGATACTAACTATGGCGCATCTAATATGAGGATCTGACCAATACATGGTGCTTAAAGCCACAATGAGTGGAGGTTGCTCCATGTATGTCTAATATGTAAATAGCCCTCACCTTACTATGTGTTTATTGCTGAAAATCTAGTGATCAGCTCAGTAGTGGCCTCTTGGCTTTACCGCTGTTATCTTGCTGTTTTACTAAGACGTGGTATATATGTCATTGTATATGCGTGAACGTAAAGCTGTTGTGTCTTTTGATTAGCCCTTCGAAGTATCCTATTCTCTCAGTCCATTTCCGTATGGTAATTTTGTCGAGTGACAAACATGGATTGGCCGAAGTGCGTAAGTTATCTTGGTAGTGCATACCGAAGAAAAAGTGTAATGGGTCAGGCCATTGACTTCTAATGCTTCAATTCAATTGTATATCTAATACGGCGGCCAGAGGATGGTAATATTTTGGGCATTCGGAAATCTAATGCTTTTGAGTTATCGTCATCTATTCCAGTTGGCTGGTCAAACAGCGAAACTTTTCTTAGACGTCGGTTTTCTTTCCTTGTAAGGTTTAGATTCGAAATCGGGTGCTTGACCACCTTTGTTCACTTCCACCATCTTCGCTCATTTGACAGCACCTGATCCGGGAGAAGGGCCTCACTTGGTTCTGGCCCCGGATCCTGGGACAAGGCTGTGATCGTGGAGAATTTCATCCAAAGTGTCTTTGATCCGATCTCGAAAGCTTTGAAGTGATGGCAATGGATTTGCAAGTGAATTTCTAAAATCACTTCCTGGTGCGGCGCTTCTCTCTGTATCGGAATACAATCAACGGGAGCTGGAACTCGGAGAACTTGGTGCTAGACACTCCATGGTCCGATAATAGCATATTTGACTTGACATTAATTACACCAAGGCACAAAACTTTGTATGCCACCATGCAATTCTGCAATTACGTAGTCTTTTCCTGTTTTCAGTAAATGATGTATTCCATTTCGTCCGTCTTTAAAGCCCTGTCTTCTGCAAGATATCGCGGGAAGGAAGTGGAAACTACGCTTGTACAGCGTATTCTAGTTTAGCACCGTTGGGAGCCAAGGCTCTTACTGAGCGAGATGATAACACAGGACATTCGAAAATCTTTGACAGCACAAGCACAGTAGGGTCCTCTGCAAGATCAAAAACAGGAGATTTCGAGTATCAGAGGTTCACACTCTTGAATCCAAACCCCGTTACGCCCCGACCTCGCTGAGAAGAGACAGAACCCACCTCTCAGCTCTCTCGAGATCATTTCCAAAGATCTAACTGCCTAACCCGACTGATCTAACAATAGTTCTTTTAGGTACATCTCCATCAAGTCTATATTTATAGATAGAATACCATATCCTATTTGATATCTTAGAAAATGTTCTCAATATCCTTAAGAATATCCTCCATTGAAATATGTCATGGCACTTGAAATCATATTCCCACGAGAAAATGTATATTTACAAAATCTCCGTCGTTGATCGTCACCTGTGTTGCTCGCGTTCCGTGACACCGATTTCCAAACCCGTTTATCAGGCTTTTAGGTCTCTCGAGTTTCGACTAATGACGAGACATCTAGGAAGGTCTCCACCTTGGCTGGAACAAAGATAAGTTTGGCTGGGACTCGCTCGCTCAACTGCTCAGCCCTTCATGGGCTCCACCCCACCTTGAGTGTGAGTGTGCTCTGTTCAAGCCCAGGCCATCCTTGGACTTCATCGAGGTGTTGGGCTTCATCAGATTTCCTTCGGTGCGCCCTCCGAAACTGACCTTTGCATAAGTTGACTTCACCTCGACTTCAATATTACCAGAAATCGCCAAAGCAACGAGCCTTCAACTTCCTCGCGGCTTCCTTTGTCCCCTCTTCTGCTCCTTGTTCGTGAACGTTTTTGTAGAGACTGCTGTCTTGCCTTAAACTTGCCCGTTTGAGCAGTCTGGACTACCAAAGACCGAGTAACAAAAATCTCCAAGTCTTTCACTATGAACACCCCCCCTTTTCCACAGATCTCTCAGCCTGTCCTAGACAAGTGACAAAGATTTTCGAGGACTTTCCACCCCGAATGAATCTATCTGCATCCGTTCACCTTGCTAGCTTCGAGACCATCCAAGTACTTTTTATGTGAAGTCAACCTCTCGATCATCATCGTAGTGCCGGCTCTCTCTTGTAGAACGTGCAGCCCGCTCTGCAACACCCACTTCATCACTAGAAGAGCTCTCCTCATGGCATTCAAGACTCCACCTTGGGCCCTGCACTTGTAGGCAGGCAAGCGCATCAGGCATCCCCAACGAGATCAAATTCCTCCTAGCTTCAGGAACACGCCACACGTTCTACAACGTTTGCACATTGCCATTCTCCACCTGGATTTGTACTTCCCCTGCCCTAACACGTTACACGTATGATTATTGCATTGTGACAATTTTCCCACCTTCTTCTGTTGACCAATAGGCGGCAAACATTCTCCTATCCCTACAAATATGGAGATTACTTCCCAAATCAAGAATCCAACCTAACCGGTTACGTAATGTGGTGGTTATCTCGACACTCGTTCTCCCCTCATATATTGTTGTCAGTGGTATTACCGACGGATTACCGAGGCAATTTTCCCTCGGAAACATTTTTCGTCAGATTCCATTGATTTCATTAGATGGAAACATTACCGTCATAATTTCTGTTGAAATTTTGACGTCAGCTTCCATCAGTCGGAAATCTCCCGGAATGACTGTCAGAGGATTTACCCATTTTCCAGAGTAAAAGTAGGTAGTAGAGTGACTATAACCGACATTTTCATTTGATGTAGTCCGATAAAATACAGTGATTTATAAGATTGAGGTCAAAGTAGGATCACCAAGAGATAGCACATATACATAATGATATGCCAGATCCTTGTTAACCATGCAGATTGTTATGTTTATTATTGGATAACCAAAGAAGAGCAGATCCAACCAAAACAGTAGAAGAATTGAGAGTATGTCTTATTAGGGATGATTTAACTCATAAGACCAGAAGCGGCTTCAGATGCAGCTGATGAATGAAGTGGGACAGGGTGGAGCTGGGATGTCTACGGTGCCTTCGAGCATCAGTAACACCTTCCTCGTCGCTGGGCGAAGCGACAGCTCTTCCATAGTGCACCAGATAGCAACCTTAACCATCCTCTTAAGCTGTCTCATGTTGACACCGTCGTCTTCATCAACTGTTCTGTGCAGCTCGCCTGCCTGGAAGCAGTCGTAGGCCCAGTGCTCGAGGATGATCTCATCTTCCCGAAGGCTCTGGTCCATGTTCCACCGGCTCATATGATCTCCATCAGTACAATCACAAAGCTGTTGACATTGGCTTTTGTTGTGATAGGGAGGTTCTTGTGCCACTCCAGGGCGACATAGCCCCTCATCCCTCGGATCTTGGTGAAAGTGTCGGTCTGGTCAGGCTTCAGCAGCTTCGACAACTTGAAGTCAGATATCTTCGCACAGTGGTTCTTGTCGATGAGTATGTTTCCAGGCTTTATGTCACAATGGATAATCTGTGTTTCACACTCTTCATGGAGGTAGAGCACACCTCTGGCTATGTTGCGGACTATACCCATTGTCTCTTCCTTGTGGACCAGCTTCTTTGGTGCAAAAAGAAGATCCGCAAGTGAATTGTTACTCATATACTCATACATCAGCAGCCTGTTGGGGCTCCCTTCCCGATTTCTTCACTAAGATCTCGAGTCACTTTCATGAACGCATCTTCAGTAAATGACCTGGGCGCAACATCATCAATCATCCCTTGGGTGCCATCCGCATGAAGCCTTTTTATATGACCGAACGCGATTTCAACAAAGAAGGATCACGCAAACTATGATGATTACCACTGCAAGTGCTATAGATGACAGACTTGCTGACAAAACCTCTGTGCGTATCCTTTGTTTTCTTTGTTCATCAGGCTTCTTTACGTCATCCTCGATACCACGAGTCATTTTTCCTACGTTAACGGAAAGTGTATTCAAAGTGCCGAGATTCCTCCTAGCATATCTTATAGGAAGCCTCTGTTTTTTTGCAGGACGCTTCCCGATAAATTGCAGCTTCACAGTTGCAGTCTTGTAGACACTCCATTTGGCATTCATTCTCTGCTCGAACCGCCACAACTGTGTATGGATCATCTTCCGATGCAAAGTTGGGAACCACCGAGATGTTGAAGCTGGCGGGTGCTTTTGTTTCCTTGCAGCTCTCTGCGTTGAAACTACTCTCGGAGCCGGGTGTCTCGTTGCTGCCACACACACAGTCGAATCCCAGGAGGAATTGGCAGCTAGCAGCTAGCAGCCAGCAGCCAGTAAATAGTGCACCTATGGCGTAGACTGTGGAAGAGAACATCAATGATGACCGTGAATCTATAGTAACAAGCGGGGAGACTTTTATGGAAATGAATCGGAATCGGTATTTTCTGATATGAGGTTGAGAATGTAATAGTAACACCGAATTCTATTTCTTTTCTAACCCCTCACATGGTTTGAGGTGAATGGGGGAAGGAAGGGAATTTTTTTATCTTGTTTGGTTTAAATATTTATGTTGAGATATACGATCCTAAATCGATTAAATGAAGAAAAAGTTGTGAGCTTATAAGAAGGTTGGGTACCACCACCTATTAGCTTGAGTTTTTAAGTGAAAGCAGGCCCGATCACTTATGAGTTCACAACGAATTTAACATGGAATCAGAGCCAGTGGACTCGCACCTCGCCTGATTCGAGTCCAAAAGCCTGGCTCGTGATCAGTTGATATAAGCTCGAGTACAGAAAAAAATTACTTGACTTGTGGCCAATTGTCCTCCTCATTCGAGACCGAAAAAAGAGTACTTAACTCGTAAACAGTTATTGAGAGTAGGTGTTTAATGGCACGTAACAAAATAAACCACGTTACCACGTGAGGACGGATGTTGAGATATCCGATCCCATATCGATTAAATAAAGAAAATATTGTGGGTTTATAAGAAGTTTGTGTACCCCATCTATTAGCTTGAGTTTTTAAGTGGAAACGAGACTGATTCCTTATGAGCTTACAACAAATTTAGAGGCAAAGAGGAAAGGAGAGGCCTCCATTCACTTTCTAAGGGGTTTTTTTAGAGTAAAGTGTGGCTTTAGTCCTCAACCTTGGCTTATGTTGTTATTTTTGTCTTTAACCTTTTCTTGAGATGCATTTGGTCCCCATCTTGCTGCCCTTTACAGTTTGAGCATAGAATGCCGTTCTATTTCAACTAAAACAATTCACAAGGTTGCTGATGCAATTGATGCTGGATCCGAGCTCTCGCAGGTTTGGATTGGTGGTCACTTCTGTTGATGCTTCACTCGATACGTTTCTTTTCTGAGCTAAATGACTGGCAACATTTGCTGTAACATTTATAATCCCTCGGTAGGACATAATGAAAATATATCAGGAGACGCCACCATTAAATTACCGTCCAAGCTCAACAACCTGACTAGGTATCGTATCTTTTCTGCCATCTTGTTATTTTGGGAAATGATATTTGTTGCAATTTTTTATGATTTTCTTAACTGAGTCTCAACGGCTTGAAGCTGTCCAAACGGGTTGTTGACAATCTCTCTCAACCAGTGAGAACATTGTCTCTGTCTGGACTGATGCTTGGCGGTACCGTTACTGGAACTGCAAGTCAATTGAACGGAGCTTGAAGTCCATGAGGACTGATATCCTCTTGCCTAGCTCGTTAGCTGGGTTTTGACTTTATCTCCAATCCGGAATGAGCCACTGCAGTTAACGGAATCATTGTTATGTCAGACCCATGAGCTCGTGAACTTCAACCTGTCTTGGTTGCAGACTGTCGTCCAATTCCTTTTTCCCAATTTAGCAGCGATGCTCTGTTTGGTGTAATTTGTTACTCGGGAGGTAAGGTATCAAATAGTTCTCTCTAGTCAGGATATCTCTAGTGGATGTTGCTCAAGCTCTTAGTGATCACTCGATACAATATTTGGTGCAGGGAGTCGGTGCATTGGCATCAACGCTTTACAGATTCTGAATAAGTGCGAGCATGGGCGCTTTCTGGAGCTCTTCAAGTAATTCAAGCGCTAACTGATTCATCACTATAGCCCATCTTACTTTATGCATTACATCTTAAACAACCAATTCTGTGTATCACATTCACTTCGTTTTGTTCTTGTATCAGGGAATAGCTCGGTAAAAGAGCTCGGTCTGGCCGATAATGTGGAATGAGTCCGGAAGAGGAAACCTTCAATGTGACATAACACGAGAAGACAAATCAGAATCCTCGCAACAAAATCCCACAAATGCTGAATCTTCTTCTCACCACATACAAAATGATTTGTGTCCCCAAACCATGAGTGCAGTCAGCTCGAAGTTGCTGATAGTGAAGATCAAGGGATGAGATTAGAGGCCTGTCCTTCCGGAATGGAACAGAGCTGTGCTAGCCCTTGTGAGAGAGTTTCTTTCCCATAATGTGCACTCATCGTGGAGCTTTCTGCTGCAATCGGGTTCGCGAGGCAGCTGGAGCTGAGCAATCATGGCTTCAACTCTCCAGCTGTGGAATCATTTTATGCTTCGTGGGCTGATTCCAGGGCAGCTAATAAGGCACACAGGCATATGGATGGAGAGATGCTCCATCTGTCGGTTCAGGCACACCAATGGTGCCAAGCAAAACCTTGCTGCAAGAGGAATTAGTTCTGATAACCACGGAGTCTCTCAAATTTCTACAGTTGATTTATGGCTTCTCCTTAGCTTCCTAATACTCGGCATATCTGTCAGTTCGCCAAATATGTAAATGGATGTAAAGCCGATGGATTAACGAATCAGATGTTGCTTTTTTGTTGAAGTATACATAACTAAAGTCATTCAGTGGCTGCAAAGCTCTCATGGAAGACAAGGCTCTAAAACTTCAATTCCTCCCGGAAATCAGAGGGGCTGGGATCGGGTTCAGTAATTGAATATTTGACTGCGGACTCTTATTTGGGAAATCATGGCCGCTGGATCATGAGCTCAGAAGTTATCTGTCATTATTCGTTTGAATTACTCGAATGAGGCATTACCAGTTCCAGATCCAGCAGCAGGCACCATGTTCCCTGATTGACGTTGATCCTAAACTGTTCTCATTCACACCGGTCAGCTTAAAGTTAACCAAATCATACCTCTGGTAACTAATTACATGATCTTCGAAAAGCTTCCGAGAACAGAAGAAGCACCATCTTTAAAGCAAGGAGATTAAGAAGAGGAAGAAGAAGTCCATTAAATACGTGATTCACTGACTTTAAACAGCAAAGGTGCAAAATGTGAGCAGTCTGAGGTCTGGGAACACATGACTAGCAGAGGATTTCCAGAAGATTGTTCCCCATCTCCGTCTCTTCAATCAAATTTCTTCTTCCATCCCCACTGAGAGCTTCCACGTCTGTCCCACATCCTTCTGATCAGACCACTATCCGCTATCGAACTTCGTCCCGATTCAAACTGACGAGCGGAAAGTCTTTTAATTAGCTATATCATTAGGAATAAGCTTTTGGGTTTCTGTCCTCCATCATTATTTCCATGAAAACAGGGAACCAAAGGTACGGCGGTCACTGTTCTTTTTCTCTCCTCATTTTCCTCCTCCGGTCAACATGGATTCTCAAATCAAAGGGGGCGGTACTGGATTTAAATATGGGGAGTGGCAGGGAGGACCACAGCTCAGGGGAACGAAGAAACACATTCTTTTACACTTTCCGACCACGTCCTATAATAATGTAATGCTAATGGGACGTGCACACTTATTACACAGTTGTTCTTCCTTTTCTTGATGAAGTCTGGTACAGACGATCCGGGCTTGGAAGGAAATCCACAATTTTTAAAGTCATTCTGGAAGGTTATGTCTCATTAGAGATTCACATTTTTTGGCAAGGTCTCAATTTTGTAAATGTAAAAAGACTTATATTGAGAGAATTTCACTTCTACAGTGAACTAATATATTCGAATTTGGACTAATTAGGGATTAAATAACTGTTTCGGGAAGGGTAAAGCTATTCCAATTTAACTGTTCCGGGAATCATGAGAAATTAGTGGCTCAAGAACATGATCATGGAAGCACCTTAGATGTCGTTAAGAATCCCAAAATTCTGGATTTATGAAGGTCCATAATTTTATTTATAATTTATTAAATTATCTCATTCTCATGATCCTCCGCACTTTGACTATTTTTTTAGATTTTCACTGACAACAAAACTTAAGAACCTTGATCTTCCAATTGGGTTTTAAATGCATTCATGGTTTCTAATTTTGCATTGCACAAGATTAGGGTATTTTCTAGTCGGAAGATACGGAAAACTTGTCAAGTTTCACTTCGATCCTCCGTCCTCCGGGACTCGATTTGCAACTTAATATATGATATAGCTCATCGGGTCTGTGGATCTTCATCTTGTGACATCTGATACGACAAGATCATAGATTTGCAAATATTCAATTTATAAATTGACATGTAAGAATAATTGAACAAGTAAGGGGGTTGCCCCTTACTTCGATCATACATTTTTTTGATACAAAATTTTCTGGTTAGTATAGATTCGGGCCGTTCCTAATCCGTGAGGAGATTCCATGCCAGTTCCTTTCGGTTTCATTGTATCGAACATAACACCAGTGCTCGCCAAGTGCGAAAAAGAGATTCGAGTATATGATTTAGGGGAATTATCAGGCAGAACCTTGGATCCATCAGAATACTATCAGTACTCATCAAAAGAGGACTCAGGTTAGCCTGCCATTGATGGAGAGGAGGGAGGCCTCTTGAGTGCTCAAATTCGCTTCAATAATGGCTCGCGTGGGTAATCTTCAAGCATACTCTCCACATCTCCCTCATCATTTTTCCCTTTCACTTTTTACCCGTAATTCATGGAAGGAATTACCCACCACTTCATCCTTATCTTTAATTCGACCTCAAACTAGATAAAGATTCGAACTGATCATCTTCTTAAAAGGTTAAATTGTATTGAAGGATAGAATTGAAGGATTTGTAAGCCTGAATTGATTTGTTTATGGCCCCTCAACTTGCTGCTGCATTTCTGCTTCTTGTCGACGAATTCTTTACGCTGGCAAGACCAACTTTCTGCGGATGTGCAGTGATGACAGTGGGCAGTGTGACTGTTTCTTTTACCTTAGTACCCAATTGAATAGTTGTCAGAGAACCAATCAATCTTGCCTTTTCCCTTCTGTCTGAAACCCAACATTAGGCATTGTTTAATGATTTAATTTAAGGTAAACAATTGGACCTGTTATACCCTCTGAAATGAAATCATTGGGCATTGGCATAATATGGCTTTCCTTAATAAGATTTTAGTTCCGAATTTTAGATTTTATGAATAGAGATCGACTGTATTTGATTAGACTCTAGATGCCAGTTATCTATATATGTGTGTGCGTGTGTGCGCGCATGCAATTCCTCAAGGATGGCAAGGAATGTGTATCGTGTACAGAAGAAGTGCTGAAATACAGACGACAAGCAAATCTTGTAAATATTCTGAGCAATAATTGATCATAATCACAGAGAAAAGAAGAAGAGAGTAAAGAAGATTGCAGAACTCTACTGAGTAAGCAGTCTCTGTAGTCTACTTATCTCAAAGTGACAGTATAAGATGATGAAGGAGACCAGAACAGCAGCAGATTCTTATCATAACAAGAGCAATTCTATCATCCATCAAACCCCCAGAAAAAAAGAATGATATTTATCTTTTACTTTTCTCAACCACTCCACCACATTAATTTACATACACTGCCACGAACTCTTGATTGGTTCGGATGACGCTAAACTAAGATGACAGGGTAAGGACCAGGCAAGGAAAGCAAGATAGGAAGAAAGAAAATCAGGGAAGTCACCTTAGGTTAAAGCACATATATTTGCATGTGTATGGATATAAAAAAAGAGTGGGGGAGGGAGAGATTCAGGGTGAAGCCTGCAGGCTCTGTAAGCCAATGGCATTGTGCTTTCTTGAAGGGCCAGAGGCTGGGATGGGGAAGCCCCTGGGCAAGAACCCGAGGAAGTGCCCGATGTCACCGTTGCCCTCCGGAGGCCTCGGTCTGATTTTGAACACATTTCTAGCTGCTGCATGGGGTCTTGATCCTTGGCAATGTTGCCCGAGGAGAAGGAGAACGAAAGTGAGGAGGAGGAAGAATGTTCGGAGAATTTGGAGCCTCCTATCTAAGGAAGCTGAGCCCATCAGTCTGGTTAATCAGGAGAAGCAGAGGAAAGACGGTGGGAGGGAGAGGAGATGGGCAGGTGGAGGGGAGAATGGAGAAAGAGGAAGAAAGGAAAGGTGAGGGTGAGTATGCAGTGGATTAATTGCATGAATGTGGATGTACTCCTTTTTGGTCTGTGTACTATTCTGTCATGTGGCTTTCGGAAGATTTAGAGAGAGAGAGAGAGATGCATAGATATAGATTTATGATGTCCTGTTTCTTATATGTATACACTTACATATTTATATTTAATAGTTAGAAATTTTATAGATTCAAATAATTCATGCTCTAGCATAATTGGGTAAAATAGTCCCAATAAATGGATTTTTTTATTTATAAGATAGAAAAAATGAGTGTGAAATAGAGTCATCCGATCATCAGCTACAGAGATGGTATTGGGTGAAAAGCAGAAAGTTGAAAAAGCTGGGGAAGTTAGATGGGAAGCTTCTGGTTTTGAATGGGTCTAATTGGTTAGGGAGCCAAGTGACGAAAAAGTTGAGTGTGACATGAGGAAAATTGCCCTTTCCCCTTCTCTGTACCTCTCTACATTTGTCAATTGGCAAGAGGGTGGAAGAAGAAGAAGAAGGAAAGAAAGAAAGAAAGAAAGAAAGAAAGAGATCAACCCTGAAAACAAAATGGCAACAGAAGGACCTCGAAAAGTCACACATCATGTACCCATGTATCTTTTGGAGCCACACGGATGTAGGGAGATCATATGTCTTCCCTTCCCCGTTGAACTGTCAGGTTCAACTGCTGGATGTGGTTTGATGAAATGCTCGCACCCTTAAGAGATCGAGAGAATGCATGAATGAATGGCTTGATTAACCCCGCGTTGTTCTTTCTCTTTGAATCTGTCCCTTCTTCCTTTGAATCATAGTTGTCAACTGAGTCAAGGATCGGGCAGTCGATCCATCCAGTTCATGCGGCTGTCAGCCCAGCAGTGGCCCTTACATAAAGAGCAATCGGAGAAGTGCATAATAACAAGCATGCGTGTCATGTACGAATCTTCGTATCAGCTAAACGAGGTATAGATTGCTGAGAATAGGTCCGAGTTATGCAGACCTGTCGATACCGTCATAATCCCAAGTGTGTTTTACGATTTGTGAAAGAAGGGAAAGGGAGTGGGGAGTCATAATACAAATAATTGAGGAAGGTGACATGAAAAATGGACAAGAGGAAGCAAACAGGGGAATGCATGGCATGGAAGAGGGAAAAGAAAAGCGAAAGGAGGAAGGATCGATTCTGTGTGATATGTCAAGGCAATATGATCGCTAGGTGAGTGGATGAAAGGCCGACCCTACTCACTTCTCACTAATGGCCGACTAAGGAAATAGCTTTCTTTCTTCTCAAATACCAAAAATAACGAATCTTTTGCGAACCAATGGGAATTCACCACGCGATTATAAATATATGATAAATTATAATTATCATATTAATATATTAAATATTTATTAATTTATAACATACACTTTTACCCTGTGCAACTTCCTCGCCACATCAATCAACCCTACTCACTGAATGTCCCATCCCTCTCTCACAATCTACTCTCCTTTTAGGTCTTGATTTGACGCTCCTGCTACCCCGCACCCCACGCCCATTCAAAGGGCAATATGACTCCTCGTTGCCCATGAGCTTTCGACAAGTCACGATCGAATGCATCATCCTAACTCTACCTGAATACCAAAACTGTTGAAAACCCGTTTTCGCTTTATGCAATGTGGCTATATGAGTGGCCACATTGCACTGTTTTTATACACCATATACCCAAAAAAATCACACCCAAGATGTTGGCTTTTCATTATTTGAAATGATTTTATCGTATGAGCTTTAAATATGACGTGAATTTAAAAAAAAAACATTCCATTTACATTAGTATGGGCATGCACAAGGTGGATTTGCCCTGTCTGCAGATTCGATTTTACTCTTATCTAGTGGGAAACCGGAAACGTCTTTCTCGTACTACTGAACTGACTGGGTTCAAGAGTCCATCTCTCTGCATGTCTCATCCCAATTACATCCACTGTATCTTCACCTTCATCCTCCACCATGTGATCGGTGAGTACAATTCCCCACACCCAATGAACCAGTAACGACTAACTAGAACAATTTATATGAAAGATGACCGGCCTACCGTATCCCGCGCCCGCTTATCTCTACTCGAGTAATTCTGGGTAGTCAAATATTCAAATTCTGAAGTTTTAAAAGAGAGGGTGAAAAGGAAGATCAGTATTATCCTGGGTTGAAGCCTGCTTGCTTGATTTCTGTTAGGTCTTCACTGCATGGTGTTCCTTGGATCGCTGAACGTGGAATTTTTGTGCTGGAAGGGATTTTCACAGGGTAGTTCAATCTTCATTTTAGGGGGAAAAAACATCTGAAGAGCCACGCCAAGTGGATTTTCACTTCTTTTGAAAATTAAACTTTTGAAATTCAAACCGATCATTTAGATAAGAAAAATATGAAGGGGAAATGATGCATGGAAAATGCCAACTACATCAAACACAAGAAATCCAACACAAACCCTATTAGAAAAGAACGATTTTTTCCCTGGTTTTAAGAGAAGTTCAGATCAATCGGGTCAAGAATTTGAAGGATGAAAAGCCGGTGAGATCAGAGGTCAGGAAATATAATTAAACCCTAAGAAACCGAAGAGAAGATTGGAGATGTTACCTCCTCAATGTATGCCTGCACTGGGTTTATCGGCCATGCCTAGTGACTCTGCTCCATCTACACAAATCTTTTTGGACTATAATGCAATTTCTTACATTCATATGTTGCCTCCAAATTATTGCTGAACGATCATGCAATCTGTTTTTCTGATTGGATTGAAGCTGTCTGGAGATTTTTCTTGTTCACACATATATTTTTTAAAATTTCTGGTGACTTGTCCAATTCTTTACTCGAAATTATTTTCTGCTTTTATATTATATGGACCCTATCCCACGTGTGGCGGAGTTGGAACCAGACACTCGACAAGCTGTGTTTCCATCAACTTTGCTTGTCCTCTTCCTGTTTTCTCGCTTTAAGTGGACCGTTCTGGTCTTCTATTATTTTATCTGATGATCAATTTGAGATCCATGCTCATGCTCAATCCAAAGAGGAGAATGCCTGCTGACCCAGACAATATACATACATATATATATAGGAATGCTCGAAAGGACATGCATAATTGGAACTGGACAAACACACACCTTGTTAACCGGTGGAACACAATCGCATCTATTCTTAAAAATCTTCGCGAGTTCGGTCAAGTAATGTAGTGGGGAATTTTGACAGGAGATGTGAACTTTGCCCATTTGCACTTGAGCGAGCTAATACAATCGGTTTCTCTTGGACATTACGAACCTTAATCAGGAGGATTAGAGCGTGATTACAATCCTTTTGTGCTTTTGCGTGACAGCATGTTAGTCGAAACATTTGTTAGACCGGTGATCGCCCTGCATATATATGCCTCTCTCATCCAATCCTCACCAACGATTTGCCTTCTGGGGACCTTACACAAATTAATGTAGTGATGTTCAACAACCTAATGTATCATTTACGACGTACATGTAATTGGGTAATTCTAGCGGAATAGATCCCATCACGTTGTTAATATGATGATTAGACTAGTGGGCAGGTAGATTAGATAATTTCATATAATATGCACCACTTTTCGCTTTGGATTACACGTTGTCCAGCTATTTAGCGTTTGGATCAGCATGATTATTGGATTGAGAAGTGTAATTAACTCTCAGTAATTCAATTAGACAAATTTATTATAATATAAAATTTTCTTATATCCATCCATGATCTTCATTCACTCACGTACGAGAAAATTTCTCATTTTTGTGATCAAATTTGGTGAGAATGACCTAAAGAATTGATATTGGTTACCAAACAATTATTGTAATGATTAACAACAATGAGCCATATGAGTGAATCTCACTTAAGGGAAATGAGTGGGGAGCTATCTCAATCAACTTATGTTGATCGTATTTACTATAGTTTGATCGGTATTTTCTCACGTGGCGTAATAAAATTGCTCGAGTTGATTTATACCCTTCCATAGGGTCCAGCAGGGCAGAAGCAAGATAGAGAGCCCCGGAAAGAATGACGGAGAAGATGGAGCAATTCTCGGGCCCCAAACGTGGGTGTCCGATTGATAATCTCTGTTGCATAAAGGGAGGGCAACGAAGAGATGTGAGCGTGACATTGGAGATGTCCTTTTACATTTCCCACTTCATATAATGAATATCATCAACACGGTTCTGCCCCGAATACGTGCTCCTCCCTGTGTCCATCAATTCGTTTTTCGGACAGCAAAAGATGCTGATCAGCAAGCAGGTGATGCACACACAAAAGGAGGAATACATGAGCATATGCAGTTTTATCAGCGAGAATTTAGATTAAGTAGCCTTTAATTAAGGATTAAGGGATACCGTCGATGTATTGCACCTACGCTTGTCTGTGCCTAGCTTTGAACTCATTTCGATCACCGGGTATTAAAGAATTCAATGGATGATCTAATTAGTTTAGGTATAGTCTAATCACTAATGAGTAACAATATTTAAATTTTTTGGTCAGGGGGAAGACGATAGAAGGGTAGCATGACGATTTTAAAGAATGAAACATAATAGCTTGAGCCAGATAAAATCTAAGTGGAATCTACACAACATGCCACGTATTTTTCCAAGTCTATGGGACTAAACCCATCTCGAGGAAGGTATTGCACAGTGACTATTGACCCCGTTAACTTAATGCTGCTGATTGCTCCTTCAACGTATAGTGTGAGGATCAATACTGATGAGAAATTTGGTCGAGGTAATTCGAGTTCAGGTAATGTAAATGATGACAAACTATGATGGGTGGAATTTTACATTTCAATCGTTAATTCGACATATACATTGGAAAAGAATCTGGGATCAAATTTTCCATTATCTTGCCTTCAATAGAGTATTATTAGACGGCACTTGTGTATGTGTTGCAAAACACAGAGGACGATTAATCCCTCAAGTGTCATTTGCATCCCTCCAACTAAGACGTACTCCCACACCATTTCACAAAACGACATTATATCGGAATTTCGTGGAATGGATCAAAAGTTTGGGGATCGAAGTAGAAAGAGGAACAATCTAAGGGCCAAGAAAAAGGACGTGTCTATTGTAATATTGGTCTATTGACTTCCGTCGAGATTACATTCTTATCCTCTGTTTGTAGTTGGCTTGGCATTCTTGGGATTTTTATGAGTTTATTGGCCCTCGAAAAAGGGCAAAAAAAAAAAAGAAAAAAAAACTTAAAAGGGAGTTTCAATTTGCCTGATTGTGTCAGTGTGGCAGCCTAAAATCCATCAATTCCTTTATAGGCATTCATTCTTCCTAGTGAATGATTATGGTGCAAGGTTACAAATAATAAACTCACGTTGATAGGCCTCGAGACTTGTGATCGAGCAAACGTTGCCCAATGATAGCGCACGGCCCGATTCTATTAATAATAATAATAATAATAATAATTGATAAACCGTAAACTCGTTAGGGTGAGTCTGCAAATCCTACGATATGAAAAAACTCGTAATAGGTATTGTCCATGAAAACGAGTCATCTTAAGTCTTTTAAAGAGTTTAAGATCCTTATTTTTTATGTATATAAGATTGTATAGTAATACCCATTATAATCCATTCCGAGGAGAATGGTCTTGAATTTGACTCCCAACAGGAGCACCAACGATGAGCTGTGAGCCTCTTAAGATGACTCATTAATAATAATAATAATAATCATAGTCATGGAGTAAGATGAAATCATGGCTAGTCCTACCTCCAGAATAATTGCAAGTTTCTAATAGATGGTGCCCGTCAAGCTGATGGCAGGGTTTGCACGCTCGAGTCTGATTTTGTTTATCTTTGCTATATCCGACTTGTGATCATTCTTCATCATCTTCCAGTCGTTTGCTTTCGGTTAAAAGCATGCGGGTCATCATCATACTCATGGCCACCAATCGACACAATCCATATCTCTCCTATAGATAAACGGAAAATCATCACCAGATAGTCCAATTCTGTTCGATCATGACACTTTCCCTGTATACATGCCCTTATTATTATTATTATTTTCCCATTAGAGGAGAAGCAAGTGATTCTAAAGAACAACACGAGGAAGAGAATAAAAAAAAAAGAGACCATTTAATGATTTAAATTATTCTTATTCGATTTGATAAATTTAATATTTCAAGTTTAAATTCTTCTAATACAATAAATACACTAACTTCTTGTACCATATTACATATTCTTTTTTTCTTATCCATACACATATATATATATATGCATAAAAGAATGCGAGATAGAGGAGAACATAAGATTATAGAAGAGTTTTATTATTAGTGAGAATCAAATAAGGACTTTTGTATTAAAGGCAAGGGTAATGTTGGTGTACTAAACACTATTTTTCTTGTTGAAAATTTGATATTATCTTGTTAGAAAAATATATTTTATAATATTAAATAAATTAAGTAGTTTAGATTCTTAAAATATCTTAAATTTGATTTAAATAATCTCATGATATTTTAGTATTATTTATTTGTAGATTTTATTATTATTTTAAGTTTATAAATATGTGAATTATTTAATGTAGTTTCTGAAGTCACTTAATAAAAAATTATCGGTTACTTCCGTGTGTTCAGCTTTCGGGTCATCACATTCTATTATCCTCTCCACTCTTCCTCTATCTTCTATATAAAATTTGACATTTCTCGCGTGAGATTACCATTAGAGTTTAGAGATGATTACCGTCATAGCAAACTATACTTAAACATGTGGTTCATCCACTAATTAACGTAAGTTGATTGAGATGGTTAATCCATTTTTCCATCTCTGACGTGGGAAGTAGTAAAACAGAAAACCATGCATAATTAGAAGAATATTCCTATTAGACATGCCGATCTCTTTCGAATTCTCGAATTGCTCGAGCGATTGGACATCTGAAATGGCAAAAGAGATCTCCGAGAGCTTGCTAATTGTTAAAGGAAGTGGTGCAACAGTTGAAGGGAACGTGAGAGAGCCTCGTCGTCTAGCCTCCCTAGTGCTTCAATGACTCTATATTATTATTTACATGCACACTAGCTAGCTAGGTCTTGCTACCGACGAGATTTCAGGCTGGTTTTCAGGGAAAGCAGCTCTCTCTTTTCCTTAGGGCCATCAGTATTTCGATATTGTCTTTGCTAGCAATATCGCGGACGGATCGAGTAAGAACGTGCTAGATTCAACATATATGTGTGTGTGTATATATATATATATATAATATGTTGGGTTTGCTTCAAGAAAGGGTTAACTGTACGGGCTTTGGAAATGGAAAAAAAAAAAAAAGAGCTACCGAGAAGCCTCCATTGATGGGTGATAACTATAATGTGATCGATAGAATCTTCACATGTACGTCGAAATCACGGTGGTGCTCTTTATATTCACCAAACTCTACCACCAATACTGCATTTTGGCTATAATTAAAAGTTTTTCCAAAATCTTGATGTTTCTCGATTCTAATAATAATCTAACCACATGCTATACTATAGAACCTTAGCGAGAAAAGGAAGAACCGAAGAAGAATATAACATGTATGTGTATTACTTTTAAGAGAGCAACAGATCACTGATAAACTGAGAATAGGCAATAGATAGTTTCAAATTTCAAGAAACATGTAAAAAGAAGAATGTAGAAGAAGCAGGCGCCGGGACAGCCGGTGGAGCGGAAGAATCAAATTAAAATACTATTTTTTTGTGTCCGGAAAGGTAAGCGCCGGGCCGCGAATATAGCCGGTCCAAATTGATTCATTTCTCAATTTCGTAATAAATTGCTCAGAGAGAGGGGGAAAAATCGTCTTTTAATTTTAATATTCCAAAATCCTGGATCAATCAACCTTAAATAGGTGTCACTCAATTAGGATCTGCAGCAACTTTGGATGCAAGATGATATATATATATATATATAAATACTCATTATGTAGAAAGAAATCAAATGTGGAGAGAATAATTAAAAAAAACAAAATCTCATTAATTAAATTTGAATATGGGAATTCTTATTCTAGAGTGAATGTGGTGCTATTGCACATAGTTTAAAAAATGGATTGGATTGGCTGGTTTGACCGGTCCAAAGGGAACCGATCACCCACCAAGTCCAGTTCTTATAAAAATAATTTAATTGTACTCTTAATGAGGTCAACTTCGATTGAATGGGCCAGTTCTTGGTTTGATCGGTGAACCTAATTAAACCGATAAAAAAAATCAGCTGGTTAAAATTAAAAAATAAAAATCTATTATAATATACTCATTTTATTTTACTATATTTATATTTATATTTTATGTTAAATTTTTATTAATAATATTATTTATTAAATATATAATTCAATTCATTGAATTCCGATCAGATTCATAAACCCATAAATCCACATCTAAACCATTTTTCAGCCTAATCTAATTTTAAAAACTATATTATAACACCACATTTATTTTTTAAAAATTTTGTTTAATTTGCCCCCCTTTTTTCTGGGTCTTGGTCGTCATTGACTGCAAAATCAAGGGCGTGTGTTTCCTCCTCACTCCTCAGCATACCTATCCACTGCCAGACGCTTCCACAGATGAGGACTGTTGTACCTATGCGACAGCAAACTAGCACGAAGATTAGGGCATGTCACGGTCCTAAAGACGACGAAGCTTTTTCCCCCACTTCAAGCCGAAGCTCGTGCTATTTTTTTGGCTGCAAAGGTGGCTGCCGATGGAGGATGGCAAAAGATGCACGTCTTCACATATTCTTTCGTAATGTCCCAGATATTATCTTCCCCGACAGATATTCCGTTAGAAATAAGGAACATAATTGTTGACACTTAATGTTGATACCCCATAATTTAGCTCAAATGGGTAATATTCATTTTGTAATTTAGTTTTTTTATATCAATAAAATATTATCGTTGAGTTAAAAAAAAAAAGAAGATGGGCCTGGCACGTGGATACACTCTTATAGCTCCCATGACCATTTCGTCAAATCGGAGCCGTTAAATGGGTTCTACTTTTCAACCATCTAACGGTTATCAATCTTCGTTCAGATGTTGTCGGCAACTATAGGTCGAAAAATGCGATTATTGTATTTGGTGTGGACGTTGAATTATCGCAAGAGTGAGCGATGATAAATTATTATATCTATTTTTTGAAAAAGTAAAATAATATTTAAAATTGATTTTAATTTGAAAATTTCTAGGACACGGGGACTCTACAACCGTGATTATTAAGTTGTAATTCATACATATAATCTAAAATTATAATAAACTTGGCAGCTAAATATCATAGTTTATGGTGTCGGGTGATTGGATCATACGTAGAAAATATGAGCTTATTGTTGTATAATAAAGTGCATTTACTGATAATAATAATAATTATTATTATTAACAATATAAATGAATTGAGGATATTTATGTGATGATAAAATATTTGCGGGGACTGCAATGTTGACTTGGAAATTATTAAGGACTAAAGTGACAATTTTGCTTCGGAAAGTGGAGAGAAAAGGAAGAAAGGAAAAAACGGGGCATATAATGACGTCACCAATCTTTTGACCTCTCCTCTTTCTTTATCTGTCTGCCTTCTCCTCGGCCACTTTCAATCTCTATCCTCTCTCTCTCTCTCTCTCTCTAGCGCGCGCGCACCTTCTTCTCTGAGCTGACGGACTCGTAAATATGGGGAGGGATGATGTCTCCGTCACCGTGCCGAGCTTCTTCCGATGCCCGATATCGCTGGACCTGATGAGGTCGCCCGTGAGCCTCTGCACCGGCGTCACCTACGACCGCTCCAGCATCCAGCGGTGGCTCGACGGCGGCAACAACACCTGCCCTGCCACCATGCAGGTCCTCTCCTCCACCGACCTTGTCCCCAACCTCACCTTGCAGCGCCTCATTGACATCTGGTCCCGCTCCCTCCGGGTCAACTCCTCTCCCCTTCCCAGCCCTCCTCCTCCTCCTCCGCCAGACTCACCTCCAACTGCAGAGAGTATCCTGTCTCTCGCTAGAACCTTAATGATTTCCAGCTCTGGCAGCATAGAGGATTCTCTCCTGAAAATCTCTCGCTTCGGCAGAGAGTCGGAGGAGAACTCCACATTCCTCGCTAGGATCGATGGATTCGCGAGCAATCTGCTCGGCCTCCTCCACAATGCTGGCGACGGAACTGGGAAAAGCACGGATTCCCTCGAGCTCATCGTCACGGTGACCGAAATGGTGCTGTGCAGAGCGGACAGTCGCCACAGTTTGATCTCCTCTAGACTGAATTCGAACCTGGACAGCTTGAAGATGCTCTTACTGCTCATCCAATGTGGCTCGGTCGCATCAAAGATCGCATCGATCAAAATCATCGAGCTATTCGCCATCAACACAGAAGCGAAGCTCGCAATCGCCGCGGAGAAAGGACGACTCCTGCGACTACTGGACCTCCTGTCTCCGGACACATCCCAAGCCCTGATCGAAGCAACCTTGTCCTGCTTAATCTCATTATCCAAGCCGGGGCGCGTCAAGGTGACGCTCGTGAGACTTCAGTCCATCACGAGACTGTCCAAGCTCCTTGGTGCAGGGAACTCCACGGTACCGGTGATCGAGAGGTCTCTGAAGCTGCTCGAAGCAGTGTCGTCCTGCCCGGAAGGGAGGTCCGCCTTGTGCGACGACGCCCGGTGTTTGGAGCTGGTCCTACAGAGGGCTTGGAAGGTCTCGAGCGAGTCGACGGAGCGGGCGATCACGATACTGTGGAGCCAGTGCTATCTCTTCGGGGACGATCGAGCCCGCGAGGCGGTGTCCCGAGGGAGCGGGCTGGGGAGGGTCCTAGTGGTGATGCAGAGCAACTGCCCTCCTACTGTGAGGCAGATGTCGGGGGACCTGGTGAAGCTTCTGGGCTCGAACCCGAGGTGTCGGCTGTCGGGCTACGACACGAAGACCACCCACATTATGCCCTTCTGACATCATCTGATCTCGGTGTGATTCCGGATTGAACTGGAGAGATTGGAAGGAGGCAAGGTGTAAATCCAAAGGAAATTTTCTTTCTTTTCTTTCTTTTTCACCGCGCATGTTCTTGTCCAGCAGTTCTGGCTGGCCGGTCCGACTGTCAGGGCAAGTTGTGTCGGAAACCGTCTTTCTTGAAATTACACATTTTCTTGATCCCGAAAAAGCGGCCTACGGCCAAGCGGTGCAGAGGTGAGATTTTCCCTCAGGATTGAGCCCGAAGGAACGGGTGATGTGACAAGACATCACATGAGATGTCAATGTGGGTAAGGGATGGATTGATTGAGAGAACCATTTCGAGCATGAAACTCGATAACGAATGTAGGAAAGAATTCAATTGGACAAATTAAACTAATCTAATAAAAATGATATGAAATTTAATAAAACTTATATATAATTTTCTATGTTTATCTGAGTTTAGGGTGCCCCCAATTCCACCCATAAATACATCCTTAATGGTAGGACATATTTCTCATTTAAATCAATATCAAACCTATAGATAAGAAATACTGACCGAATATCTAATTGAGGGATTACATTCATGGCCGCAATTGCTGAAATGGTGATACTGGGGGTTGGGCGCTAAGTGCTGAGTGTGATACAGAGAACTTAATCACGTACCATTAAATACCCGTAATCAACAACAATCTACGAACCGAATATTTTTCTTTCGGTTTTGGATGAGAGGATAATTGGCCACAAACGAGATAATTTTCTTATATATTAGGGCTTATATTAACTTATACCACGAGTTAAGTCGGGCTTTTATACTCAGTTTCGGTGATGTGCAATTCCACATAATCTGATAATATATTAAATTTATTATAATTATTTAATCTGTTTTTACATAAAAGTTTAAGTTCACAACTTTTTCATTAGTTTTCTGACTTAAGATTTTATTCTCTACAATAATTATACTCGAAATGTTTTACTTTTAATTAAAAATAATGTTACTTTATAAATTGGTGAGATGCCTGACTTCCATTTCGCACAAGCGATGCACATGCTATCAAATCCATCCGAACAAAATCTTGGAAGATTCCGAGTGACTGGGATAGAGAGCTCATCCGACGTAATTCCGCATTTTGTCGTCTATCTCGATAGTTGCATCGATTGATTGGAGTCCCATGTCCGATTATATGTACATGTACGTGCCATATTGCCAAGTTGTCAGCTTGGATTCTAGTGGAAGTACAGTCATTATTCGACGGATACCACGTCGGGTCTCAGTCCCTTCCATGGTGGACGGGTCACAGAATCTTCCATCCGCCAGATCTGTTGCCCTTGTAGAAGTCAGCATTTGGAGCTGTTGGTATACAGTCCCCACTTTGATTAGGAATTGGTCTACAAGCTGGTTTTCAATCTATGGGAGATTGCAATTTGCTCGAATTATTTCAAGTATAAGCTTTTGATCAACTTGGCATAGCTGGTACTGTCGATCATGAAATCTGAACATGTGACTCCAAACTCTCTAGTCTCCAGATCAATTCAGAATACCACACTTATCTTTTGAGAAATAGTGCTAATTTCGTCACGTTTTTGTCCCGGAGCATCGAGACGGTCCATTGGGCTCAACTCTAAATATTAGAACAAGAAGAAGTCCGTCTTGAGTATGCTGAGGATATCGATGTTCCGGTTATCGTAATTGCGATCCGACCGGTTCTTTGTTTCGACAGAAGTTCATAATGGTAAGAGTACGATGTCGTGCAAAAAATAGGTCCGGCCCAATACCCTGCCAAAAAGCCCAATATAAAGCCCACGAATTCAGGGCCCATGTAATTTCCAGGCCGTGTTCAATGCGATATGCAACTCTCAAACTCTTTTGACAATGAGCCCTGCCCTGCGAAGTGCAGATACTGAAAACCCTGCGCGAGGTTTTTCTTCTCGAGCTCGAAAGCTTTCTCGCACTAACTCACTCCTCTCTCTCTCTCTCTCTCTCTCTCTCTCTGTAGATATGACGAAGTTCAGGAAGCTAGGTAGGCCCACCGGCCACAGGATGTCCATGCTCAGGTTCCAATGGCATTCACTTCACCGATTAGATTGTTTTTCTGGATTTCTTTTGTTTCTTTCTGCTTTAATCAGCCCTGTATTTGGATCAGATTTATGTTGGCTTCCGGTATGTGTTGAGTTTGAGTATTTATTCTGATGGTGTTATCGTTGAGCAGGACCATGGTTTCGCAGTTGGTCAAGCACGAGAGAATCGAGACGACTGTCGCAAAGGTGGCTTGTTTTTCCTCTGAATTGTTGATGGAGTAGTGTTTTTCTCTTTTTGTGGGTGGCTGTGTCGGCGCGGGGGGGTGTGGGGTAGATCGATGCTTTAACTTTATTAATGAATCTATTTGATTCGGTGATATTAGTTCTATCTTCATAGTGTAGGATTGTGGAAATGGGTCCTCTTTTGCATATCTCAGCAACTTGTTTATTCGGTTTTTCGTGGAACTTTTTACCTTAAAACAGTAAATAAGGTAGAATTGCCTCTGATTAAAGTATATAAGTCTGCAGGCTAAAGAGGTGAGGCGACTCGCAGATAATATGGTACAGCTTGGAAAAGAGGTACTGATACCTTCATTTCATTGCTCAGTTAATTGAATTTCTACTTGATCAGCAAAGACTAGATTTCAGTATCTACTTCAGTATATTTTGGCTCAGTAGCACAGTTTCATAGTGCTGGCAGCATACTTTTTACATTACAACTGGGTTGGTATAGTTTTCCAGTTTCTAGGATGTCCTATTGGTAAAACGAGTCTCCCATGAGTTATGCCATAAGATTGAATAGAATAGCTGTTAGCTGATAAAGGAAGTTCATTATGTTGGTTAGGATGAAAGATATGGAGTTTGATGGTTTAGTAGTTTCTTTGCTTGTGACTATACCTTCTTATGGGTGTCTCTGATTCTCAGAAATTGGAGTGTTGTTTGCATTTTCACGCTATTTTCTGTTGCAGGGCACACTTTCTGCGGCAAGGCAAGCTGCTGCTTTTGTGCGTGGGGATGATATTCTTCACAAGTTATTTACTGAATTGGCTTATAGATACAAGTGAGTGTAAACCCATAAGAATCCTTCAGTCTCTCTGTTTAATGAGGTGAGATCGTCTCATAATTCCTGTTTGTCGTTTCAGAGACAGAGCTGGGGGATACACGAGACTTCTTCGCACCCGGATACGAGTTGGTGATGCTGCTCCCATGGCTTATATTGAGTGAGTTTTGTTACATCAGTTTTCCTAACATTTTGCTAAGTTCGGAATAAGCTGCATATGCCTCTTACTTGCGTCGAAAGGATGATTCATTTGTGGTCTCAGCAATTTACCTTCAAAATTTTGAACATCCATTCTGATATCTATTTGAATTATATGGAGGTTAAAATGAAATGTCTGACATTTTCACACTTGGTTAGATTAACAGATAAAAGCGGGGTATGCCTGCTAATCACTAGTACTTTTTGGCATTTGTCTTTTGGACATTTGTTATATTAGTAAAAGCTACTGTTAATCTGCAACGATTCTTGAAATTTTAATGATATTGTGTTCTGCATTTTCCTGATTACATTCAAACAGGTTTATCGACCGGGAAAATGAGCTTAGACAGTCAAAACCTCCAGCACCACAACCTCCGCAGAGGCCATCACTGGATCCGTGGACAAGATCAAGGCTCTGCAAACAGTTTGCTCCGCCCAAAGAGGAGAAAAACTCCGAGCCTGATTCATGATGCGTTAGTCTTGATGCTTAACTTTTGAGTGGTTTTTTTTCCTCTGAATACATTTCAGATAAAGGAAACGATTTTTTTCCCCAGTATCTTTCGGACAGCAAAATGAATCCTTGGCCAATTTGTAATGCTTCAGGATCGATATATAATAGTGTCTGTTGTGCTGATGAAGAAATGTTGGCATTTGACATTTGATTCATATGTGAATCTCAGTTTTAGATGGAGCAGATAGTCCTTTATGGACTCCTGACTTGGCTTGTCTTTCTAGTTATTAGTCAGGTTGGTTGTGTGGATTCAGTTTTGGCGGTGGTTCTATGTGGAGGCTGAAGAAACCGAGGACCTTCCTTATTTAGTTGTTAGTTCCAGACTAATCACTGATGCCAGCAAAGATTGAAAAATCTGAATTGGAGAGCAAGGAAAGTTTGTTACAGCTTTCTCTACGATCTGCTCCTGGATGGTCCAGTCTGGTGTATTGCAAAATGTACCAGCCTTGTGCTTGAAGGACATGGCAAGAGAGGATGATTTCTGATCTCTTCCGGGGTTGCACGATGTTGCTTACATGAACTTTAGGTTTCAACCCATGATATGTCTCTGGAGAGCCTCCTGGGGATCCTTGCGGGGAGGCATAGCCCTGGCTCTTTGCAGGACATTGAATCAAGTTTTTGGTTGAAGCAGGCTGAGAAGGGAAACTACTCGGACGGGCACTGGCTGGTGGGGGTGTTATTATATTGAATCAATTGCCTCTGATCATGTTATTATATTTTCATATCATAAAAAGTGGCCCCTTAATCGAAATTCAAGAGTCGATTCGATATAGTAGTAATAAATTTATGGGATCAAGCACGAGACCGTCTTTTTGAATCCAAGAAAACATGTGAAATTTCCTGTGAATTTCATGGAATTTTTTTTTATACATTTTGTATTAAACTACGTTATTTCGTCCCCCTTTTAACCCAGCCTTTGTCCATTGCTTTGGCTTCTCTAGAGTTCATACCCATTAACAAATTCTCCCAGATACGTCCCAATCATCTGGGTATTTTAAAGTAGAACAAATTTGATTCAAACTTAATATACTAAACGATATCAAGCCGGACATTTTTTAATTTGGAACTGTTTCTCGAATCCAACCGTAAACAACCCTGGTGATCGGAGGATTCGGGCCATGGACTGGAGGCAGGGGAAGTGCATATCTATGGGCAATGTGCAGCATTGGGAATCAGATGGCATGAAATCTTACAACCTCCCAACGCCGGAGCGGACCTGAGGTGGGCTTTTTGACCCCACAAGAGTGCAGACCGGACTGGGAGGGGGAGCAATTTGTGACTACGCAATGAGTACAGGGGGCAAGTTGAAAAATTAACCTAATTGAGAGGGACGGTACGGGTGAAAATGAACGAGACCTTGAGCAGCGAGGAAGCCCGCGGTCTCTTAAAAACCGAGACACCGACCGAACCACCCTTCGTGCTCCCCCCGGCTCCATTTTGCGGCGTTTTCGTCCGGCGGTGACGGCCCCAGAGCGAGCTGAGCTCGAGCACTCTCACCAGCTGTTCAGCCTCTCTGTCCCCTCCGGACCGCTCTGATTCTTGCCCTGTAGGCTAGGGTTTCGTATGTATCCATGGTGCTCTCGATTTAATCCCCTGTGAGTTCCTCTCGTCCCCCCATGAATTAACTCCTCGGTTAGAGTGTTCTAGTTGCAAGGCTTAGTTTAGTTCCTGTTTGGGCATTTCCTGTTTGCTGACACTTTGACTTATGCGGGAGAAAGCTGAATCTTTCACGGAGTTCTTTTTGGTCGCTGGATTCGGATGGTTTTCCTTCTATTTGGGGAGGGTAAAATGACGCAGTCTCGGAAGAGTTTCCTTGCCGGACAAAAATATTTCCTTGTTTCGTCTTCTCATTTTCGGTCGGTGGGTTTACGTATCTAGAGGAGTGCACTGGTTTAGCTAGCTAGAAGGCTTAGGTCCATTTGATTGGACTTTTCGATTTTGTCAATTTGAAACTTTATAGTAATTTCTTGGATTGTGTTGGTATACTTGCACTGTGACTAGAGTTGGATGTGAAAAGGTGGAATGATTTTAAACAGGATGCTCCATCCAATTGCCTTGCTAGGATTATGAATTGATCATGGCACTATGCTGTCTGGGTTTAATTCGTGGGATTTCGTGAGTTATCAAGCATGTTATTCTGCATTTCCTTGAGTCTTTTGGTTTAAAGTGGATAGTGCTTGGTACAGCTCGTGTTCATTGATTTTTGTCTGCTTGAGCAAATTTTCTGCTTTTTGCAGACTCTTTCTAGTTCTCTCTTCTACAGTGTGTATGCTGGCAAATCTTGATTATTTTGTGGACTATTGATATCCACCTATTCAGATTGTTAACACCATAGTACTATAATGTAGATAGTTATCAACAGGCAGCCTCTAGGATAGAGCTCTCCTTCTCAGTCTAATGTGTTTCCTAGCTGAGCCGCTAGAGTCTTGAAGTTAGGTTTTTGGGAAAAAGCAGCTTGCGCATTGTCCTATGTATATCTCCTTTGTGAATGCATGAACTCAAAAGCTAATATCATAAATATTTTTTCTGCAGTCTGTTGAATGGTGTATTGGGAGAAGTGTCCAAGCTTCAACTAGGCAAAGTTGGGTTTAGAACATATTGGGGATTTTATGCAATACTGTGGAGTTTGCTTCTTAGAGCTTGCATGAGTATTGATGCAGCTTTTTAGTTTTGCTTGTATGAAGGTTTTTGATTGACCAGCCTCTTATCTGAGCTTCCAGAGAAGAAATGCTTTAGAGGGTAACTTGTATTGGCTCTAGGGGGAAATAAGGTGGAAAGGAAGAATGAGAAAAAGTTTTAGTGGAGATTCTTACGCAGTTTTGATTGGATAAATTTTTGTATTCTTGCTGGAAGCATGCAGATTTATACTAGATTTTGTATTAAGTGAAAATATTGTACTAGAGCTGCACCTTTCTATAGGAGTAAACTTCTGTTTAGCTTGGGTTGATGCAAATATTGGTTGGTCCCTTTTTCCAGAGATGTTTGTCTCATGTCCCTAAAGATGCCATTCCCTTCTTTCTTTTCCATTTTTTTTTCCAACACATTTCTTTGGGATTGTTGGCCATGCATAATAAAATGTCAATTCTTCTTTTTGTCTCCTTATTATTATTAATTTTAATTATATTGGCTAGTACCTCTTAACCTTGGTGGAATAATAGATGGCAACTATTTATCAAAGAGATCATGCTTTCGGACATAATTAAAATTCTAAGGCTTGGTGAACCTTATAATGCAAGAATCTTGTTATACTCTCCAGTTTAACTTTTTTTTTTCTGTATTTTTACTTTGCTCTCTGATTACAGATTGGAAGCACAGTTGACCCAACGGAAACGTTATTTGTCCAGCTTGGCAATCAATGAGTGAGAGATCCAGAAAACGCTCATCTAAATGGGATCTTAAGGAAGGCCATCCTCTTTCACCTGAAAATACTCGGGGGCGTGGTAGGGATTTGGACAAGTTGGCAGCATGGGATGAAGATGGAGGTTACAGTACAAGAATGTCACCTGGTTTTAGTGACTGGAGAAGACAAAATCACAGGCATTCCCCTAGAGAAAAATGTGATAGGTCTGCGAGGTCAGATTTTCCCCCAAATCTGAAACTTCGCTAACTTTTTTTTCTTGTTGGACACATGTCAAGGAGTATAATTAGTTTACTAAAGAACGTCTTAGCTTGTGGAGCAAATAGTTTCTACTTTTTTTTATTTTTTCCCAGGAACAGAAGCAGGAGCCGGAGTATGAGCAGGAGCCCTGTCCGTGGCTTTAGGCAGGAATCTGGTAACTATGACAGGAACAGGAGTAGATCAGTAGCACTATGTAGAGATTTTGGTGCTGGTAGATGCAGGAGAGGAAGTGATTGTCCCTTTGTTCATCAAAATAGTCGAAACTATGATGGTAACTGGGAAGATAGGCATAGGAAAGGTGGAATTTCGAAGTATTCGACCACCCGTGATGCTATGGAATACCCATCAAGAAGCAGTAGTGAGCGTGAACGTGAATGGAACAGGAGCAACAACACCCTTTGCAAGTTCTTTGCTGCTGGAAATTGCCAAAGTGGGAAGTATTGCAGATTCTCTCATAGTAAGACTAGTGAAAGCCCTAGAAGAAAGCTGGATGAAGCAAATAAGTATTGGGAAGATCCAAGGTTGAAAGGAACTGGTCCTGTTCCTAATGCTGGAAAATTGGAGGATGGAAATGGAAGAGGTACCTTGGATTGGAGGGTGAATGATAGGTGCTTGGATGGTCGAAGGGACCCATACTATGAAAAGGAAAATCGAGTGTTGAATGACTCAGCTGCTGGTGCTAGCTCGGTCATTCCTCCTGAACCAAGATCTTCAGATAAAGTTCTGGATGATGCTGCTATGTCTCCTGATTGGAACTATAGTCTGAAATCTTCTAATCATGCTAAAGATGAACTTCAATACAGCACTTACAGCTCTCCAGTTCCAACGTCTCTGCTTCCTATACGTGGACCGGATAGTGCTTGGAATAGCTCAGGACGGATGAATCACTCTCCCTCAGTCAGCAGAGAAATGAGATTTGATAATCCTGGAAGTTCACAGAGCAATTTGAACTTCTCATCAAATGTATTGCATGGGCAAGGATTTGACCAGAATCAGCAAAATTTGAGTGCTATTGCTCTTCCAAACTTGAATCCAGTTGGACAAGGTAATGTGGCAATGCCCGTTGATTTATGCAGAGGAGTTAGTTCAACTGAATCAAAAATTGGTATGCCTTTGGCAGGGACATTAGTTGAGGATGCAATTGCATCACAAATAACTGTAATCCCTTCAAGCAATAATGCTGTGGGTGGAGAACAACAGACACAACTTACCAATATCTCAGCCTCAATTGCCCAATTATTAGAAGCTGGAAAGCAACGTCCGCAAGTTTACACAGCTCTGAGTGTCCCACAGCCTCCTGTGGATCCTGTTGACCAAGCTAAACCAGTGCTGTCAAATGTATCTGTTGTGCCTAATGAACATTATGGCCCCTTATCTGATAGCACTGAACAGAAGGAGGACAACATCGATGGACTAAATAGAGCTGCTGATGGGGAGCAGATCTATGGATCAAATACTGGAGGTCCAAATCAGGTGTTGCCCTTTGAAACTCGTGATGGGAAGGATAGTGCAGAAGAAGCTGTTGAGGGAAATAAGAAGGTGGATGTGTCAAAGGAGGCGAGCAACAATGATAAAAAAGACAAAGAAAATGTTGATGGGGTAAAGAAAAATGAGCATGGCAAGAAGAACAAGGAAACGAAGAGTGTCCGTGCTTTCAAATTTGCTCTTGCGGAGTTTGCTAAGGAGCTTTTGAAACCAACATGGAAAGATGGTCTTGTCGGGAAAGAGGCATACAAGACAATTGTCAAGAAAGTGGTCAGCAAAGTGACTGGTTCCCTTCAGGGAGCCAACATACCTCATTCTCAAGAGAAAATCGAGCAATATCTATCTACCTCAAAACCAAAGCTCACCAAGCTTGTGCAGGTAAGGGCTGATGTGTTTACTTGTTTGAATTTCAGAAGGGACAGGAAATTGCCTTTATTTCTGTTATTGTCCTAAGGTTAGCAGTTGTAGTCGTTGCTTTCATCATTGCCTTTAATCAGCACTAGTTGTCCTCAGTAAAACTAAATGTTGCTCCTTGCCGTTCATTTATTTTCTTCTTTAGATTGCGAGGTGGATGTTTTCTTGTCTCTTTTCTTCTTTTCTGTCCTTTTTCCTCATTTTCCTAACTGTTAACGTACTAAATTATTTAATCTTCCAAGTTGACTGGGGTTTACATATTATCTTATGTTTTGTAGAACTTGGAAGAAACTGTTCCTTCACCCTCCTTGGTCTGTCTTTGTTAAAGCTAATATGGAACTTGATTTATTTCATTGGCCAGTCAATCTCCAAAAATCAGATTCAATGTATCCCTTTCAACTGCTTCGTAACTTTTTGTCTAGTCTAGGTTCCTTCAATGTCCTTCATCACAATTGGTGTGGTCACTAAGTCATGGTTTCTTGCAAGGCCTCTACTGCTGCTGGTGTGTTATATAATTAATTACATTTAAAAGAACCTCTCTTAATATAAACAAATTGCACTAGTAATTCGATGTTATTATTGTTCATCATGCAAAACTCTCATCTGGATTATTCTTCCCCTTTCTCCTGCAGGCATATGTGGACAAGTTTCAAAAGTCTAGCAAATAGATCAAAACTTCTGGTGCTGCCATCAGAATGCTCGAACTCTTTTATGATGCAATTTCCTGTAGCAAATTCTTACCTTTTAGTTAGTTCTTTCCTACAGCATGTGGAGAACTTGTGATTTGAATCTCTGCATGTTTTACATTTGTTTCTCAGGAACAGCGCCAAAGGTAAACTTTTCTGAATCTTATTTTTATTATATATATATATCTTGTGCTGAGGATTTTTGCTTAGCGACCAGAACGTACAGCTGTAGACTCCCTGTTTCTTGAAATCTTCCTGTTTCCCTTTTAGCCACAGGATTTCTTGTGCCACTTCTTCAGTTGTTTTGCTTTAACTTGGTTAATTTTGTGATTGTTATCTCTGGCGGATACTGGTTCTCATTCGGTTGAGGAAGTCCCAATCAAAGTGTCCTGTTCCTCAAGTTTGCTGTGATGGTAACTCCTGCAGGGTGCATTTATGGAACATCTTTCCTCCTCTTGTGTACTATTTTCTTGATTAAGCAGTCAGGAGAGCTGTTCTCTTACGTCTACGATTTGTATCTCCGTGTACTCCCTATTTGGGGTAGAGTTATGGGATCAGATTATATTGAAGTCTTTTGCTGTTTTCAGAGCTATACTGCAATTACCGTGAGACTCCCCATTCGTGGAAGCCAAGGATTCTGATATAGAAATAGCACTGGATAAAGTTTCCATAATCTTTCATGGGTATGGCCGCCTTTGCAGGTCAAGGGTCCGAGCTTGAATCATGTGTTCAGAAGCTCATATCTTTGACTATCGTGGGTATGTTTGTGGTTGTAATTCCTCAGGGTCATGTGCTTCAGAGAGATATAGGTATTGGGGCTCGCCGGCCCTCATTTTGTAGGATGTGATTTGGAGATCTGAGTATTCATATGATGTGTGCTTAGGTTGTCCGTGGTTCAGTTCAGATGATTTTTCTTTTTATATAAACGGATCAGTATTCAAGAGCACCATGATTAATATAGCTTGAATTGGGTCAGTCCACTAAGGGATTGAGCACCTCCTGATAAAAATTCTTTATGTTTATAAGATTTGGACTTAAAATGCAGAGATGTAAAATAATTTGGGTGAAGTCATGTGTTGCTCGGATGATTTCATGGTACGGAAAGTTTGCATCATTCGTACGTTCATGCCATCTTCCGCCCAACCACAAATTTATCTTCTGTCCGGAGCTAGTGCAAGTGGATAGAGATGTTAAGCAGGTTGGGTTGCCCGTAATAGAACTGAACTGTTCAAATTTAGAACTGATTTGGATCACTCTAATTTGGCCCATAATTGTTCTTATTGGATTAGGGGTAGTTCCGGACTTGTTCATAAATATGGAGGATCTGTTGAATTGTAATCGGTCTGAACCATTATCATATGGAACTGGCCTAGAACCATTGAGAACCAATCTGGATAGTCAAAAATTTTATAAATAAATAGTTAGATTTTATCGGGTCAATTTAATTTTTTTAAAAAAAATTAAAAAGATAGACGGTTCAATAGTCAAACTGGCTAGAACCATTAAGTGGCCGGTTTATAAACGGTTTCAAGCCGGTTCATATTCGCATGAACTGTGATCCTTAACCGGATTGACACATTAAGTAAACGGATCTAATGATTTTAGGCCCATTTTGAATCGATCCAAAACTGGGCCGAATTGTACTTTTAACAACATTACCCATAGATATGGACATCTAATATATACGACGCTAAGAACACTGCTGCTCAGTGATGTGTATACATGTCCCGAGCCACCACCGAAGTTCCGATGAGCGGGATGGCTCACCCGAATGCGACGGAAACTGTGACCCGAGGTTAGTCTTGTCAATGCTTATTCCCAATGCGTGAAGGAAATTGCATTCTGAGGGGCTGTCGAGGGCCCAATTGAGGACCCGGCAAGGGAGGCGTCCACTTTTCGTCCTCTCCTACCATTAACGGAAAGCTCAATGTCACCATTAAAAGTGACCGGACTCCCTCACGAGCCAGAATTCTTCCTAACTTGCATTCGCGACAACAAAGAAGGAAGTTGGGAAGGACTTTTGAAATCCCAATCACCTTTTTTTTTTTATCTCGATTGCGGACAGACAGAGGGGATCGAAAACGATGTATGGGTCCTGTTGTGTCTGCCATGAGCTCTGAAAACCAATCCTCCTCGTAATCTGTTCTTCAGCTCAACTACATGCAAAGTCAGCTTCCATGTGTAGTGTAATTTACTCATCTCATCCATTCATAGAGCAATCCCCCATACTCGACTTATCATGATAAGGAATTGAACCTGCCACCGGACGCTCTTCCCTCGCCATGTGTCGATCTCTTGTTGGCTGACAGGTTGATGGTGCTAACTCTTTATGCTCACTGTAACACTCACTCTAACTGTGGGGCATGGAATGGAGCCACGGTGAAGACGTTCATGGATTTACGAAAGGAAACTTCGATCGAGATCATCAGAGCACTTCAGGAAAGGGCTCGAGCCGGTATTCTGCTCACCGGTCATCGGACGGTGGTCGAACCATTTCCTGTGTCCCTCCTAAATCAAACAGCTTACAAGTGGTTGCACAGAAGGTACAAGTTAAGCGGGGCGATGAAGTCCGAATATCTTATGTCCGTACGATTCTCTTTTCAATTTTTCCCATATGACACGGTACGGTACGGTACGGAGTTTATGAATATCTATATATGCAAACACATGCACGCATTAGCCCTTCTGAATAATGTGTATTAACTTCTCTTCAACAACTCGTGAACTTAACTATTGAGATATACGATCTCACATCGATTAAATAAGGAAAATATTGTGTACTTGTAAGAAGATTGAGTAACGCAACCAATTAATTTAAGTTTTTAAATGGAAACGAGTCTGATCTCTTATGAGCTCACAACGAATTTAACATGGTATTAAAACCAGTGGGCCGGCCAACACATCGCTCGACCCGAGTCCAAAAGCTTGGCTCGTGGTCAGTTGATATAAACCCGAGTACGGAAGAAAATTGCCCGACTCGTGGCCAGTTGTCCCCCTCATCCGAGATCGGAAGAAGAATACCTAGTTCGTAAACAGTTATTGAGGGCGGGTGTTTAATGGCACATGGTAAAGTGGACCACGTTACCACGTGAGGGCGGGTATTGAGATATACGATCCCATATCGATTAAATAAAGAAAACATTGTGGGCTTATAAGAAGATTGGGTACCGTCACCTACCAGCTTAAACTTTTAAGTGAAAACGAGTCCGATCCCTTATGAACTCACAACGAATTTAACATTAACCAGCAACACGACAGTCGAATCCTAAAGGAAATCCTAAAGGAAAAAGGACTAACTAAATGAAATATTTAACAAGGTGATGATTAGGAAATAGAAAGTTACCATATATATATATATATATATTGGTCCTTGCCTTACATGAATTCATGAGTTTTCCGGGGTTTTCGTGGAATTAGGAGGAATAAACTCCTCGTTATAAAAAAAAAAAAAAAAAGAAGAAGAAGAAGAGAGATTTATTCAATTTCTCCGAGAGATATCAGTTCTAAGTAACGTAAGTGGATGAAATTCAATGTCCGGATCTTAATGAGTCATTCTCCTCGATGCCCTTTTATCCGTCGTCGTGCTAAGAGAGAGCAATGAATCAAATGCGCGCAGAGTGTGTAAATGTACAATTGCAACCGCCTTGAAGTGCAAACGTCTGGGGCATGATTGCATCTGTGTGCATGCGCATGTCCAAAATCAGTGCGTGCCCTCAGAGCCCCTGCCCGAAAGTCACCCGTATGCAGTGTGCAGACTATGCCTGCAGTACGCCCCGAGGGATGGTCCAAGTCGAGAACGAATAGGGACCACCGTCTGATCCGAATCGTAAGGCCGAGATGACGGGTTACCCGCATCGTCGCGATCGCCAAGTGTGTCCCTGTGCCCGGGTACCTGTGTGACGGAAGAGGACTGTCACATTCTCTTGGTGCAATATGATGAGCTATATGTATAATTATTGTCGACTGATGTCAAAATTGTACACTTAGCGTAGGATACTTGGATCATCACATCATAGAATGTGATGACGCAATATACTCGTTACGTATTAGACATTTTCCTGCACCCCCAAATGACTTAGTGCCCATTTGAAAACCCACGAGCTGGGACGATCGATGCTGTCATCTTCCTTTCCACTTGGCCCCCAAAAGATGCCCTAATCGGGAGGGTGTTTCTAGGCCACATCCCCCCTGCTTCGTGTTTCGCTGTCCTTGCATAGAATCTGAAGGCAAAGACACCACCACCGAGCAATCAATCTCTTCGTGCACAAATTCTCCACGATGTGGAGGTTTAAACCGTAGATATCACTGAATCGTTTGAATGCCGAATATCATGGAAAATCTAGTCGTGCGTTAACAAGAGAATTGTGTCTATTCATCGGAATGTTGACAGTTGGGATCACGAGCTCAACTAGATTGAATCTGAAGGAAAAGGCAGGAGCCTTAACCCTGTCGACATCCTATGGTTTTCCCTCACTATAGAGCTTCATTTACGACATATAGAGCCAACCCAACTCGCAGATGTTATGAGGCACCAATTCAGATCCATCATGGATGCAGGAAGAAAGCTTCTCACTAGCGAGGCATCAAATAATCTCCTCGTCAAAAGTAGAGTGGCTCAAGCTCTCAATATTGGTGATGTGTACGTACATTTATAAAGTTTGACTAGTGAATGAAATTACAATTGTGTATATATATATATATATCATTCAAATTTGAAGTCAAAAGGGCTATCAATAACATCATACCACAAGCCGAGTAATAATTATGATCGATCTATGTGACCTCAATTTTAGATAACACGGACATGGAATATATAAATCTATACAATGCCAACATATAATCTAACCTAGTGAAGTCCAATAAGATTTCCTCTGTCGATTCCACTGGCTCGGAGATGAGCCATAATAGGAAGAAAGATAAAGCTTTCATAAATGACATTAATCAGAAGAGTACACATATGAAAAACTGAGAGGGAGAGAATTGAAGGCCCTAAAAGTACTTTTTCAGTATTGCCCTCACATTTGGTTACCTCCACATGTGTTGCATCATCTCCCCTTCAATTAAAGGGCTTGCCAACCCTAAATATCTCTCCCTCGTTCACATGCACATCTCATCATCAAGAACCCTTATCAATTAATAGAATTTAGTACAATAACACCACTTTCTTTCAATTAATACGTGTAAGAGGTCTTAAAATTCGATCTTGACGCATCGAGATTGCTTGTATTCTATCATTTTTTTCATCTTATTCTATTCTAAATTCATATAATTGAAATTAAAAAAAAATTACCAGCTCCCCAAAGCAAAGGAAAAACTTCAGTAGGATTTTCTTACAAGACCCACCAAGCCCTACATCTCATGGCCTTTTGTGGAAATATACAATTCTATATTATATATTTGATCGCCTCTCTCTCTCTCTCTCTCTCTCTCTCTCTCTCTCTATATGAATATAAATCCTCAATAGCTTAATCCCTTATTGTCTTCTTCACTTTATTTCCTTCATGGATTTCAACCAAAGCAAGTTCACAGATAGCTCCTGGGAGGGTCATCATCTCGATCACCACATGGCCATGGAAGACCAGATTCTTCTTGATCATCATCAGCACCTTCCATTTAATCCCCTCCATCAATTCAGCAGCTTTCCTCTTCAAACAGCTGAGCACCATCACCAATTCACATCATCATGTACCCAACTCATTCCCACCACTTCCACCTTGTCCGGGGTGCCTGTCAGGAACCAGATTGTGGTAGATGAGGACGAGCCGGAGGAAGAGCTTGGCCCAATGAAGGAGATGCTGTTCAAGATTGCCGCGATGCAGCCTGTCGACATTGATCCCATTACTATCCGGAAACCAAAGCGCAGGAACGTCCGGATCAGCGACGATCCCCAGAGTGTCGCTGCACGCCACCGAAGAGAGAGAATAAGCGAGAAGATCCGGATCCTCCAGAGATTGGTCCCCGGAGGCACCAAACTAGACACTGCATCGATGCTAGATGAGGCCATTCGCTACGTCAAGTTCCTGAAGAGGCAGATCCGTGAGCTGCAGTCGAACCCAAACCCACCAACACGCCCGGCAATCAAGACAGGGCTGCCTTGTTTCCCGTCAGCCTCTCCTTCCACGGGAGCGGAGACAGAACTGCGATTCGACTTCCGAGTCAACTGTGATGATCAAGGCTTCTGTCTCAACAATAACGAGGTACCAAGCGATCAATAACTACACAAACAGTAGTGTTTTTGAATGGAGGGCTGTTAACAATTTAACTTAAATTAATACCAAAACTTGCGTACGTGACTTGGTTTTAGGTATTTTTTAGGGTTTTATGTGTATGGGAACCCTCTGAGAAGGTCTCTTAAGACGATATTGTTGCCTAAAATGGCTCATATCGGTATGAAGATTACTGTAACAGTTGTAGGTCTGAGTTATGTATGAACGTATAATGCAAGTATATGAAAATAGATACATATGCTTTGGTGATGTTATATAATATGTATTATGATATATACTAAGAGACATGGCAACAATAGTAAAGTAATCCGAGTTTGGCTGGAAAGTTTCTTCGGCTAACTCCCTTCCGGGAATAAACGGTGACGTTGGAGATCACTGACTATGATTATACGCTCTCTCTCCCCCACCCAGATATATATATATATATATATATAATTTACAAAGATTATATGCACAATGTATACGTATATGGAACAGGCATGGGATGATCTATACGTTTAAGTAGATGTGATTGTAAAACAATTAATGTAATTAGCACTCTCCCTGAAAGAGATCCAAATATGTTTGCTACTAAATAAGCCAATTTGAAGAATGGATTAAACTCCGATTTAAAAGATCTCCTGTTCATATATGCCCTGACAATGCATCCATCATCCTAAAAAATCATATTAACTTAGTATGTGTACGAGTATGTTTTGCGATGAAGGCTCGAGTTGATATCATATGTGTCTGCTTGAATGTTGATTGCATTTCATATATCGATCAATCTATTAAGGGCTAACAGGATGTGCGTGTGTGTTAAATCTTGTATCTTAAAAATTCTGTCTAATTAAAGGGACAGTCGTGAAATTTCAACTGATGAAATTTCATACACTGAGGGTTTCTGCCTTTTTATGTGATATTCACACACACGAAATTATCCTAGATTGCATCGATAATATGTTTGGTTCATACATCTGTGCATGTCTCAGGTGAATCAACAAAATTGTTAGGAGTAAATAATCAGCCTCAGCCCGAGGGTATATCATTGGTGAGGTATAAGGCTCATGATTAACTCATTGCTAATCACTTGATAATTAATTACCCGAGTTCCCCAGATACAACATCTCGACTTTGATCCTGCAGAAGTTGATCCTTATTCTTAACATGCTGCTTGGAAAGTACTGAACTGATCAGTTCTTACAGAGAAATCCTTTAGGTCCATGTGTGCATTATTTTCCACAGAGCTTTAATAGCTCATCTTCAGCATTATTTTCCCTCGGCGATGTCTTTCCTTTAACCTATTTCAAGATCGAACAAGGGAGCTGCTAACTTTCCATCCCCTTTTGCCATCAACGGAAACTCTTAAATTCTTCTTTGCGAGCTATGCTCTTCGAAGGTCGCTATACGAGTCCAGACTCTGATCAGGACCTTAAAAGGGTCTGAATTTTTTGGGATCCCCTTTTATCACATGCACAGAATACGAATCAAGCATCAATGGGATGTCGAGAGATTCAGCGCTCCGGTGATGAGTAAGACATTTCTCAGAAAACTTTATAAACTATGTTCGTCTTCTTTAACTCGCACGGGCCAATTATCGACGTCAACATAATGACTGAACACATCAGAAGATGCAGCGGGAAAGTGCGTAGCCAGCCTGCCGAATCATTCAGTTGTCAAACTTATGCAAATATATGCAAAGATGCATAGATCCTTTTATATCCAATGAGTTCACGATCGAAACCCAGGTACGATAAACCCTAGGAATGATTGCTGTGTGTGCATGCGCGAGCTGATCCCAATAACCAGTGCAACTTTATTTAATGATCAACCGAATGCATCCAAAAGTACATGAGTTCGACCGAACCAGAGATTTTTAGTTGCCCCGCACTTGCAAAAAAATTAAATGTGCCTGCTCTACCAATACATTGAGTCGTGGTGATTTAACAACCTCTCTCATGGATTCAAGTTGCATTAATTTACAAGTTGAGATATATATATATATATATAATAGTGCACCTCCTCCTCGAATTACTATCAGATTTCTCGGGCATCAAATGATTTTTTGGGTATGCACAATGCTGTTCTCTCTCTCTCTCTCTCTTTCTCTCGACATTAGGCTCGAGTTGCTCTGAAATCTAACGTTGGAAACTTGTCCTTAATCAAGCATAATCTTATCCTAGGCCATAACGTGCTTCTATTCGATCTCGTACCCCCATAGTACAAGTCTATCAATCGGACAATATGGTTTTCTGGCATGCCATGTATATGACCTTAATTTCTTTGATTATATCCCAACTCCACTCACATGTGAGTCTACCGTGTATGTGTATGCAACTAGGTGCCCTCCACGCCTCATGCAACAATGAAATTTTTATATATCACGTGACAGAAATTTTCAATTTGGAGCATGGATTATCTAGTCATAAAGGTCCCCGTCGTCTAAGCCTTGTCACATAACCTTGAACTCCATGTCAATGGACGGTCTTTTCCAATTTCTGTCACGTTCTTACATAGGTTTGAGTTGATCTGATGCATCGTCATACTCTTTAGGTTGACCATATTAACATTTCAGATTATAAGTTCATTTAAAAATTAAGAAATTCTTTGGGTATAAATGATTTCCTAATCTTAGAAGCATTAGTTCTTCCCTAGCTAGTAAGTATCTCAAATCCTTCTTTTCCCCATGCCTAAGTATAATATATATATATATATGTTTATATATTACTAAATGGGTGGAATGCAGCTGTATGTAACATGTACAGTTGGAGGGGGAGAAGCATGACAATTCCGTCTCCACAACCAATGTTATAAACTCTTCTTCTCATTTTTTAAATTGAAAAGATTATATTAAAAATCATAAAAATTTACCCATAAAAATCTCAAAACATCTTAAATCTTGATTCTGTCGCATACTAAGTCTGATTCGTTAATTGCTACTATTAAACACATGCAAATCGCCATTCGTTAATGCCTACTGGAGAATGTCAGCTTCTTGGTGGCACATCAACCTTTTTTGCCACGTCAGTATATAAATACCATATCAGCACGTTTGTTACAGATATTTATAAATATAATTTAATGTCGTAACGAAATCAAAATATAAAAAACTGAATGTGATAATTCAAATTTTTTAGAATTCACTTATATTTTAAAATATGCAAACTTTTAGAAATTTCATTGTAATTTTACATTTTTAAATTTTATTAAGTCATTAGATATGTGATTATATATATATATATTTAAGCAAATAGACATGGTAGGTGGTCTCATTTGGACACTTCAAAAAATACTCCTAACTAACGTAAATTTAATTAATGAAAATAATAAATATGGATCAAGTTGTAAAATCATCTTCAAACACCATAACTACTTAATTATAAAATGAAAATAAAAAACTATCACTAAGAAATAAATTATTGTCATTTTTTAGTTACATTTTTTAAATTTATATTATACTTAGATGAAACAGAAAATCAATCAAATTATGGATCCAACTTTCTAATCTCAATTTAAGGCAAGTGATTATTAAAAAAATTAATAATGCAATACGATATAATAAAAGTTACTTAATTGAATAGATCCTTGCTATATGTTATCTGTTTGCTTTGCTAATCTTTCCGTGCAACACAGGGTCCAACGTCTAGTTTTCTTTAAACAAATACCTCTTTAAATTGTGAAAATGCATTGCGCACGAATTAAATCCAGTCGATTGTCAATTTCTAAAACCAAACATTACTGTAGATTAATTAATTCAAGTGTGATAATGCAATGTTATTATTCCTTTTTGGGTGTAAGTCATAGTTAGATTGAGAAGTAACTAGATCATGACTAATCTATATTCGAGTCGAATCGACCCGTTAAAGGATAAAACTCTTTTAATGTAAAAATTTTTCCGTTCATAGGACTCAAACTGAGATCTTATTTATAAAAAAAGATGTCGAATTATCTCAATCAAGTTATGTTTTTGTTCCCTCAGCCTCCAACGAGATTTTCCTGAATTTTTGCCTTAAATAACCTTATCGTCACTTCATGATTTAATCAAAACACAGACATCTTTAAGTATCAAACCGATGCGAATGTTGTTATCCAATTCCATCCATTCTTTAATTATAAAGATCTCTGTCGTATATAGTTAGTTACAGGTGGAAGCTTCGAGCTTATTTATGGGAGCTATCGTACCTTCAGCTTCACATCAAAGACCCAGACCATGATCAGCTGGATTGATTATGGTGGTTTAATGGTGAATTTGTGAAGAAATGAAAATGGAAAAAAGAAAAAGGGACAAGAAATTGTAATGGCAACAATTGAACTCGATCATAAATCTTTTCGAAATCAGCCATCAAAATGACGGCATACAGCAACATCACCAGACGCCATTTTTTCCGGATGCAGCCATTGAAGTGGATATGAAAGACAGAAGAGAATGTTATAAGTTGAGATTCACATCAGAGATAGCTCGAATACTGCACCAGCATGCTGAAGATTTCTCTCATTTGGGGGCATAGCAGACTGTAAATTTTCCCAATAAGTTACAGCAGACAAACCCGGCATAAGACAACTAGAATTTACAGGGACGGTCAAATAGAACGATCACTCTAGTCGATTGCCATTGGAGTAATTCGCCTCTTTGCTGGCTTATTCAGGACAGAGGAGCTCTTCGAACCCAAAGATGCATCTCTGGGCTTACTGGTTTCCACTTGGGCTTTTACGGCAGCATCATCGATTGTCATCTCCTCTGGTTTCTGATCATCTGCCATCTTTTCTTGATCTGTCACATTCTTCTCTCCTGAATAAGTCAAGGCCAGATAAGTATCTAGTATTTCATGCCAGAAAGACTCCCGTATATTTCATAAAATCATGTGCAAGTAAAAGAGGGACCGACCTGAGAGTGAGACCTGAGATCCCAGTTCACTGTCTTCGAATTCCACTAAGGTGCAGTACCCATCTTGGGAGGAAAGTGCTAGGAAACGAGCATCAGGTGACCTTTCATCATCACAAATTGACCGGCCAATTACAATTAAATTGTTGGAGAAGAAATGGCATTGTTACAGAACGAGGATGCAGTAAACTTACCATGCAATATCAGTTATGGCCGCATAATGAAGCCCTGCTAAAATTGCTACAGGAGGGATGCTTTCGGTGTCATAAATGTAAAGAGAATTCAGAGTTGCCACAGCAAAAACAATGCGGTAAGGGAGCTTAAAGAGCCCAGCTGCAAAAACCACAAAAGAAAATCAGAGTTGATGCATCTGAATTAATATATTTGTCCACAAACAAGAGTATCTGTAAACAAGCACCTGAATTTGATCCTCGAAGGCTAAAAACAACTGGGCAGAATCGGACTGCCACAATAGCTTTGCTAGCTCCTGGGAGCTGTAGAGCTGGTCTGTACCAGAAAAGGAAAAGAATGAATGCCTAGGAACACATAAATATATAAATATATGATGTAGTAGGCAAAGGAATGAAAAACAACCAGAGATACTAAAGAGCTATGATGTGAATTTTCTATTCATACTGTGGATAAGTAAACAAATGCCATGTTCAAAATTCTCAAATTTAAATACATAGAGCAAGTCTAAAAACTTAAATACTGACTAGCGATGTCTTGCCTTGAAAGATCTCTCCTGGAAAATATATAAGCAGTATTCACAGGTTCTGATGAAGGTGACATTTTGTAAGTACCTGCACTTCAAAGGGTAAAAAAGTGTTGCCAAAGCATAGAAGTGGAAACGTATAGACTGCTCCAGAAGGAAAAATTGCAGCTTGTCAAAAACTAAAAATTTATGTCTTAATCAGTACCATACCGGCAGGAACAAGCAAAAATGATCCATCTGGGGCCCAGGCTAATCTTCGAAAAAAGGAGGGCAATGTCTCATCATGAAAGAGATGATTTTTACCACACTGCCAGAAATAACAAGTTAGTTTTGGCAATCTAAAACACGCAGAAACAAGGATGTTTTATAGAAAGTTATACCTTAGAATCATCTGATGACAGCTGTTCAGCCTTGGTAATTATGTGTTGACATGAATAAGTCACCCTCTCAGCAACTTTTCCTTTTGTTTGAGATCTTTTAGCATAAACTCGACAAGTCCTATCAGAACTCAGAGATGCAACATACTTGGCCAGGGGATCCCAAGCCACTCCTTGAACATAATGAGAATGAGCATCCAGGATCTGATGGGCGGATCCTGAGAACAGAGGAAAGTGCTCAATAATGTCATCTATGGGTCAACAATTTTAATTGAGAAATGTCATGACAGGCTCTCTTACCTTTATTTACATCCCAAATGATGCATGAATTATCAACTGATCCAGATATAATATATGCACCATCTTTAGACCATTGAAGGTCTAGCACATCCTTCCGATGAAATCTGAAAATAAGTTCTTTGCTTAATATAAAGCTTATGCATGGCTATGCCCTTTATTATATCATTCATATACAAAAGGAAGTTCCATTGTTTTCTTTTTCTTCTTTTTCCTTTTGAAGTTGTTTAGAAAGACAGGATTCAAGATTCACATTCCTTTGCAGCAATAATTGATTGAAAATTTCCAAAGACAAGCAATGAATTAGTTACATTGGCAGCTTAACCAGAGACACATTTAAGCCCAAATGAACAGGCAAACACTAATGTACAGCTGCTTTGGAGGAACCAAGAACCAAGGACAAAAATAAAGAAAAAAGAAATTACTGTTGAATTAGATTAGCACTCACGATAAAGTCTTTAAAACTTTCCAAGCTTGACCTGCTTCTACTTGGTGGAACTTCCAGATTATCAGCTCTCCTCCTGCGAAATAAATGGAGAAAACAGTAAGCACTTGAAAAATTTTTATTGCCAAGTTGAGATGGAGTGGTATGAATGAATAAAGATCAATTTCCACTGTAACTACGGCAAGGGGGAGACCAGGGGAGAGAGAGATATTATACCATCAGCACCAGAGGCTAGTTGCTCTCCTGCAGAAAAAAAAAAAAAAAAGGGCTATCAACAAAATGAACACCTAAAATGGCAAATTTTCCAAGCAAAAAAAAAACAGACAACACGTGTACTCCAAGGCGTGGGAACATAACAAGCCAGAAAGCAGGGTAAAACTGCAAGATTCGAGTAAGAGCATACAACCAAAGTCCTGATATACATTACCTAAGCTCACGTAACAAAAAATGTGATTTTGAGCAGGATTAAACAGAGCTCTTACCTGATGGAGAAAAACGGAGGACGTTTACAGCTGAGCTGTGATAAGAAAGGCTACTCTGGTAGGACGCTGCTGGAAATTTCTTTTCCGATCCACAAACTAAAACCCAAAGCTGAACAAACAAGCAACTAAAATGTAAATGACATAAAAGCAAGGGAGGAATTATAATTTGGATACACCCCTTAACCTTAAAATCAAACAATCTATTTTTTGGAAGGTGAAGAAGATATTTATCATTCCATTTCTGATAAAAATAAACAGAGCTATCAAACTAACGTCATTATCAAATTTACGATCTACCAGATGAACGGGGAATAATACTATATAAAAGCAGTAACAATGGATCAGCGACTTTCAGACGGACAGAGATGTACTAAATGCAACTCATTTCCGAGAAAGCTAGCCATGAAGACCAGTATAAAGCTAAGAACGGAAAACCGAACAAGAGGGAGCCCAAACACTAAAAGCGAAATCGACAAAATGACCACAGAGGAGGAAAATCACAAAAATCACTACCTTGATATCAAAATCGGCACCGCCGGTAGCGAGAATGCCAGTGGCGGGATGAAAATCCAGGGTTAAGACCGGTTTGGTCCCATGCCAGTTTATCTGTACGGTACCGCCCTTCATGTATTCACCAAGAATTCTGCCCCCGAAGAAAGGAAATGCTACTCAGACTTGGTTATGGTCGAGTATAAAGCGGACGAAATGCCTTTTAGGGTTTGGTTTGCACTTCGCAGATGTGAGGAAGAGAAGAGAAGCGTGTGGAGAAGGAAGGGGCTGCGACTGCGACTTTTGGCGCCGGGTGTTTATTTGGCGGGAAGAGGAAAGATTTTCCATTTCTGGGCCAAGTGATACCAAAGTTGATGGGCCACAAAAATCGAATTAGCGTCCTAACTAACTCGCAGCTAGAGGTGTTAAACGGGCCGGTTCGGTACGGATGGCCTTTAAACTGGTCTATAATTACTTTTATTGGATTAAATGGCCCATTAAATCGGAATTTGCACAACATGTTTTTTTGTTAAACTAGCTAGCCTGTCAAAATTTTATAAATCAATGATTAGATTTTGTTGGTTCAAATTTAAAAATTAAAATTTTTTGAAAGTATGCATTTTAAATAGTTTGAAAATAAAATAAGATAAGATAAACGATTCACAAGTCAAACTAACCCAAATCGTGAATGAGCACGCTTATGAACAGTTCTAGGCCGATTCATATATTCATGAACTATGACCCATAATTGGATCTACCCATTAGCTTAATTGGCCAAGTCATAACTAGGTCAAACAATTTCAAGCATGTTTTGACCTAGATCGGACCACCCGTTTTAATATATCTGCTCATAGGTACAAGATTTTAGAATCGGTCGAAAAAATTTCTGTCATAAATTTCAATTGTGCCTAATCTCATGTATTTGTAGTGCTTGAACCATAGTTTTTAAAATCAGACCTCACTAGGAACCAAAGTAGGTATGAGTTTATGGTCATGGTTCAAATCAAGGTTTAATGGGTCGAACTGTATATTAATAATATAATATTACTAATATATTTATATAATATCATAATTTTAATAGAATTTATAATAAAAATTATTAATATAACGATTGTATTATACAAAAAGTTTAACATAAAATATAAATATAAGTATAGTAAAATAAAATAATTATATTATGATAAATTTTTATATTTTTTTAATTTTAAAGTTGATTGGTTTTTTACTGGTTCAATTGAGTTCACCGGTCCAATCGGAAACCGATCAGTTCAACTAGAGTTAACATCATTTAAAGTGCAATTGGCTTTTTTCTAGAAATCGAACGATTGAGTGGCCAGTTCTAGGTCAAACTAGCCGGCCCAATCCAATTTCTAAAACTATGGTTTGAACTCCTCATTCGGTAAATTGTTTTAAATTTTATATCGTAATATAATCGTGTCCAATATGTTCAAATGACCTCGAAAACATTTAACCAAAAAAAAAACGCAAAAATATACTTGAACCTTTTCAGTTTTTCTTTTATCGGTAAAAAATCAGCCAAGTCATTTTTACACTCCCACTATATATTGCTTAGCACCCTTAATACTGTTTACAATCAATTTAGCATCGGATTAAAAAATGACACTGTTCCATTGCTTATCTATAAAGCTATACCCATCAATTTGGGTTCACCCAACGAATTTGTGCAGTGCCGACATGGCCATCATCTCAAGTGGCCCGAAAACCCTAATCAGGACACGAATATTTCGTGCTTTGAACGACTTAGGCAGGGTCCAAATCACATAAATAATCATTTTTTAAAAATAAGTTAAATAATTTATATTTTAAAATTATTTTTATGATGTAATTAATTTAAATAAAAATATTAAAATATAATCATAATATGTATAATTAATTTTTATTATAAACATTATTTTTGTATTTTTAGGCTGACACAGATTTTATTTTTATACCATATAAGTATGGTCCGATATGATAAGCAACCCAAAAACACTATACCAAACACGGTTTTTTTCCAAATTTTGATGCCCTATCTAAAGCTATATATTAACCGCTAGCAGCAAGGCCTGCATTTCAGCTTGAGCAGGAGAGAAAGGAGTTCCTCCTTGCCATTCGAGTATTTACGCAAGAACCACCATGGTAGAACTGCCCCAGAGATCCATCCATAACGTTTTACCCGAGATGCATATATGAAAATTGTTAGTATATCATCCTCCTCTACTGAAAAGCCTGTTATAAATCCAGTAGTCATTGGATAATGGACTAGCTTCCGGAGGAGTCATTGGCCGTCGTGCTGAACTGATTTTGCATCCGGTTCCGAGGAGGAGTCTATTGATCGAGAGGAAGATTTGATATGTTCTTCAAATGATCACTTAGCACTATCCAAGAAAATAAAGAGATTATGCTCTTTATTAGAACATAATGCTTCTGTTCCTTCTTTCCACAAATTTTGATATAAAGCAGCTCCATATTTTGAGAATTTTCCTGCATCAACACGGTTGTGGCGATTTTTTTGTGGGTCTGTAATGAACCCTACAGCAGCTTCTTACAAAGAAAAGTTCTGCTCATAGTTTAGATTCCATATATTCCGACAGGATGCTCTCCAAGCTGTTTTAAGAAAAATATAGTCCTCCTGCAGATCGAGAACCGCACCGCGTAATCAAGAACCTATTAGAAAACCTGCTCGTAAGGCCTGTGTTAGATGCGGAACATGTTGAAGGATTTTCTTCTGTTGATGCCTGCTTTCTGCGTTGCTTGATACACACTGCTGTCCGCAAGAATGCTATAACGAATCAGATGCGACTGCCAGTAGGAGTCCGACTCTACAATCCAGTTCGGAGAATCATTCTGTTCGGTTTACACAGCAGATAGTGCAAAGTTGGTGAGAATACGGGCATTTAAATCGGTAAATGGAAGCATAGTTCTAGACCGAAAGGGAACACTTGGACTTTCACAATCAAGAATGGGAACGATGCATGCATATGAGAGCATATTTTCCGGTATACAAAATGGAATGAAGGCAAAAACGCGACATATCAAACACACACAAGAGGATCATTCTCCTACGACTTTTATTCGCACAACATGATCGTTTCCAACGCCTTCTAAACTCTTCCAACACACAGAATAGAAACTTAAGCTGCGTTCCCCTCCACTTCGCCCCTAGTCCATTCTGATGATGCAGCGGAGGCTCTCCCCCTTCAGCATGTAATCGAACGCCTTGTTGATATCTGAGAGGGTGACTTCGTGAGTTATGAATTTGTCCAGCTCGAGCTCCTAGGAGCACATGAATGTTCAAGCAGAAGAGGTCAGCGAGGCTTTCATGTAACAAGATTGAGCTGTTAAATCACACGAAAAATGTCCCCCCAATAACGTGAAAGCATTTCTCGGGCGCAAAACTCATTTGGTTAGTTGGATGTTTTGCCTTGTTTTTCAACTGCAGTATAAAAAATTGTTGGGTCCAAGGAGTAAGAGATCGCTAGTTAATTACCTTCCTCATGTACATTTCAACAACCGAAGGGAGGTCGGTTCGTGGCTTGTAGTTGCCGAAGAAGGTACCCTTGAGTGTCCTCTCATTCAGGAAATTCATCGGGTGGGATTTGAAGGCATCATCCTTATTTGGCACACCAACGAGTACAGCTACACCCCATCCCTGAACAAATTTATAATGACATTGCAATGAGTAAGTAAAAGCCAAAAGTGTCATATCCAAGCTGGAAAGGAGAAACTGAAAGATCGAAGTTCATTGAGGAATTACATCGTGAACGCATTCGAATGCAGAAGTCATGGCATTGATGTTCCCTGTGCACTCAACACTTCGGTCGACTCCTCCATCAGTCATTTCAGCGATCACCTGGGGATTGAGATCAAGATTAGACCAAGAGCGATGTTCTCAGTTTGTGATTCTCAACATATGGTTTTAACCGATTCCCACTAACCTCCTGCACAGGCTTGTCATGGTCTTTCGGGTTCACAAAATCAGTAACACCAAACTTCTTGGCTGATGAGATATGAAGGAGCAAACCATCAGTAAGGCAATGAAAGAATACTTAATAATAACAATGGAATACTAGATTTGATCCGGTAATAACCCTCTCACCTTGATGGAACCTTTTTGGGTTGAGATCAACGCCGATGATCCTTGAAGCTCCAGCAATTCTAGCTCCTTCAGCAGCCTAGATGAAAACAAGACAACAGAATATTTAGATTTCCTAAGCAACAGCAAACAACTGGAGAGAATTACTGGTAAAATTTAACAAATAACAAACTCACAGAAAGGCCAACAGCTCCAAGTCCGAATACAGCCACAGTCGAACCCTTCAGCGGCTTTGCAACATTCAAGGTTGCCCCTAGACCTGAAGTAAAATGCTTGACTCTTAGGTGAACAAAAATCAAAACCATAGGATCATAATATCACATGTCTTCGCTCCTTTCTCTTTTTTTGCCCCCGATCTCGATGAAGACAAAGGAAAGAAAAACAAAAGAGAGAACGAGGAAATGTCTTTGCTTTCCGCCAGACAAAGTTGGTTGCATTTTATTCCACAAGAAAGCAGAGAACTGAAAGCATCCTGCTAAAGTAAACAGAGCTGATTAACTTAATGGCAACTACTGACCCGTAGAGATTCCACAACTGAGGATGCAGACCTTGTCGAGAGGAGCATCGGGGTTAATCTTAGCAAGACACCCGACATGGACAACAGTGTATTCACTAAAGGTGGAAGTCCCAACAAAGTGGTAAATGGGTTTCCCGTTGATTGAGAATCTTGACTTGCCATCATCCAGCATCACTCCTCTGTCAGTGTTTATCCTGAGGAGATCGCACATGTTGCTCTCTTCCGATTTACAGTGTCGACACTCCTTGCATTCCCCAGTGAACACAGGGAGGACATGGTCACCAGGTTTGAGATCTGTTACACCCTCACCTACACTCTCCACGATCCTAAAGCACCAACAAATAAACAACATTTCAGCTCATCCACAGCTCATGAAATCAGGTACCAGAACCTTCATGAGGACCAGAAGATAAATGAAAAATTGGACCAGGACACGCAATGACACCTACTTCCTGAATTCATTGAGTAAAAAACAGACATGCAAATAGATATATACATACCCTGCTGCTTCGTGACCGAATATCCGGGGGAAAACCGGGTTTTGTCCCTGAAATTTGAAAAGCAAACTGCTTGAGACCGATTTTAGTGGACAAAATGAGCAATACAAATGCAAAACCTTCGATGGCTACAAGTACTTGATCTTAATTAAGTGCTTGACGTTTGTAGAAAGCTGACAGAGTGAAAAAGAATATCAATACTATGCCAAACATCAATCCTAAGCTTGTAGAAAGCGTGTCACGTTGTACATCAAGAATGGTTTAAAATGTATGCAAGCCAAAAGAATTGTAAATAGCATAGAACAGAAACAAGTAGAATAAACGATTAAAAATGAGTTACTAGACTGCAAGATCATGGAACATATGCTGTGATGCTGTCTAAGATTTTTGAATCAATAGATCCAATTATCCTAAAGGCTTGAGCTTAGTATGGGTGTTTGCAAGGCATGGTTGAGTATAGCTAAGCGTTGAAACGGGAAAAATAATTTACCTTGGCCTCCCAGAAGTAGACATCGGTGTGGCAGAGGGCAGTGAAAAGGACCTTGACACGGACCTCCATTGCTTGTGGAGGGGCCACCTCCACTTCTTCAATAACCAGCGGCTTTCCTGCTTCCCATGCCACCGCAGCTGCGTTGCACACAGAACCCCATAAATTGGGAGACTGATATGGCTTATAACCGTATACAAAGTTTAATAAATGATATGACCAATTCCGTTACTAGCACTGCCGTAAACACAAGTACGAAGCCAAACATTTGTTGAGGTCAACAGTAGTAAGGCATCAGTCGGGAAACCGATTCTTTAGACAAAGTTGAGAAATGGGTCAATCTATGCAAATTCGAAGCGAATCATTCTTTTCAACTCGGTAGGTGATTACTAGAAATTGAGGTCACCCAGAATACACCAACAGCTGGAAGGGCGAGCTCAAACTTAGATCCTCGCTTTAGTTATTTGTACACATGGAATAAGTCACAAGAATCGAAAAGGAAGAGAGACCACAAAAAAAGAGGTGGTGGGGGGTTCAGGTTTTCACAGGAGATAGAATAATACCTCTGCAGCGTATGACTTTCCCAGCGGTGCAAGACATGCTGGTGTAGTAAGATCTGGTGTTTTCCTGGCTCTCTCTGAACTCTGACGGTTAACAAAGAAGACTGTTTAGGTTGTGGAGAGAATAGAGTGACCGAATTGGGTATTTATAAGACATGACGGAACGCAGAGAATCTGAGTGCCCACCGTTAAGAGCCAACTAAAAAGGTAGGAGTGGGGCAAACCATATAGAGCACTGGTTTCCATTTCTTGTGTCTCTTAGTCTGTCTGTGCAGGCCACCGGCGCCAATGGATTGATTCCCTGTTTCTGTCTTTCTTTTTTTTTTTCAGCCCATTGTCTTGGTTGAACTTAAAAAGGTCATTTTGGTTTTTGACACCTAATATGGCAACGAAACTTAAATAATTTACCCTTTTTTATATGAAAATTCTCATAATATAATTTTTTTTATTTATAATACTTACTCAAATTGATATTAGTGGGAGATAGAAGGTAAAATTATTTTCTCAATCAATATATAAAAGACTAAACTCATATATACTTTAAAATTTTAAATTAATGGGATATAAAATTTAAGAATATATTTTTTTCAAACTTTAAATGTGGGACAATTTGTGGAAAATCTCAACACTTGCCCTTGCAGTAACAATATATCTACATTTGATATACGTGCTCAAGCAGGAGTCGATCAACTAATCATGGATGATCTCCCGGTCTCGAATGATAATAATTGGGCCGCTACGATGTGAGGCTTCATATAAACCAGCTCTCGTGTCATGTTAGAATTATTTTTTCGAGAGATTGAACATATATTTATCTAAAAAGTTTAAACCGATTGAATAAAGTATTATAATATCTTATAAACCATAATATTTTATAGAAAATCTCAGCAATAACTATTTGGTATCTAAAAAAATACCCAAATAATAGTGTTTGCTTTTCTACAATTTATTTGAAGAAAAAGTGTTGAGTAGGAGTTTTTAAAATTATATATATATATATGTGACTGAGATAGTGAATTACGCTTGAGCTTTGATTGCCAACAAATAAAAAAAAATTAATCCGATCTGCAAGAAGAATAAGTCACGTCACCACTTATGCATGCCTTAGTTCTGCTAATAAACTATCACAAAATGCCATGAGATATTTTTTAATCTAAATAATAAAAAATATCACTGTATTGAATTATTATTCCCTTCATTTTTAAATTGTGTCCATATAAATATCATTTCAAGTATAGTTTTAAAAACTGGACTGGATCTATCGGTTCGATCGGTTCAACTAAGAACTGACCACTCACTTAGTTCAATTTCTATAAAAGATCCAATTGCACATTCAAAGAGGTCAATTCTGATTGAACGGGCTGGTTTTCGGTCTAACCAATGAACCCAATTGAACAGATGAAAAACCAACTGATTTTAAAATTAAAAATAAAAATAAATAAAAATATATTATAATGTATCTATTTTATTTTATTATACTTATATTTATATTTTATATTAAACTTTTGTTTAATATAATAGTTATATTAATTATTTTTATCATAAATCATATTAAATTATGATATTATATAAATTTATTAGTAATATTATTTATTAAACATGCGGTTCAATCCATTGAACCTCCAGTCCAACCCATGAATCCATGTCTACACCGGTTCCTAGTCCGGTCCGGTTTTAAAATTTATGATTTCAAGTATAAGAATATTGTAGAATCACTACAACGTAAACTTCGCCACAAACCATTGACCTCTGCTTAATTTTTTTTTAAATGTGTACGAGAGTAAAACATAGGGTAAATATAAATCTGAGTCTCCTGTGGATGCACTGAACATCGACTCGGTCGTGCTTAGATCTTGTACATCAACAACATCATCATTCACCATTTTAAACATCAATTACGTCCTTCTTTAGTTCTTTTGAACTATAGTTTTAAAAACCGGACCAGGCTGGCTGATTCAACTAGGAACCGGCCACTCATCCGGTCCGGTTCCTATAAAAAAATCCAATTGCACTTTCAATAAGGTTAACTTCGGTTGAACCGGCCAGTTTCTGGTCCAACCAATGAGCCCAATTAAACTGATGGGAAAACAGACCGGTTCAAAATTAAAAAAAAAAACAACTATTATAATGTACATATTCTATTTTACTATATTTATATTTATATTTTATGTTAAACTTTTATTTAATATAATGGTTATATTAATGATTTTTATTATAAATTATATTTAAATTATGATATTATGTAAATTTATTATTAATATTATTTATTAAATATATGGTTCAATCTATTTAATTTCGGTTCAACCATGAACTCATGTCTATATCGGTTTCGATCTAATATGATTTTAAAAACTATATTTTAAACGGTTAAGTTGGTCCTCCGGACATCAACTGCGCCATTGAAGTCCCTCTGTCCGTTCAGCAGCTCAGTGCAGCCAATGGATGCTTAGATCCTGTTTGTATGCAGGAATGAAACCAGAGTATGGTCGATTATTTCAGCCTCCATTTCATTACGGTTCGACCTATTAAATTTTCGGTCCAACTCGTAAATCCATACCTATACAGTTTCCGATCCAATTCGGTTCTAAAAACTATGCATAAAACCATTCATAATGTTAAAAAATAGTACCAAACACAAATATGGTAATGATTATTTTTTTCAATTTCATCGTAACCTTAAAATATCCTAATTCAAATTCAGATTTCGATTCTATCACTGCATCTCAAATAGAGGTAGAGATGGAGGAAGACTGAGAATCTCATTAATATGATGGTATTTTAAGACTGTCTTTTATTTTTAATTTCCCTCAGTCTACAAATATTACTTTTAAAAAAAATCTTCTGAAATTCGTGAAATATTTTTTGAATCATATAAACCGTTTATGGATCCTAATGCTTTATTAAAAATATATATATTGTTTTGCCAAATTTCTGAAATTTTCTGCGCTTAAATTGAGCTTCTATAAATTTGTTTTATAGTTTAAATTCTTAAATTTCCTCATTTTATTAGATTTTTTATTTTATTAAATTTTCTTATTTTGTTTTTGAATCTCTTGTATTAATCTTTAAAAAATATATTTACAAAATTTCCTTGCTTTATTCTCGATTTTCCATTTTTTTAAATCTGCAATTCATGATCTAATACCACTTGTACAATTATAGATTTGGCTTGGTATCGGATCCAAGTCAACAAATGGACCAAATACGTTAATTATTAGATTGGGTGCCATTTTCTTAGATAAAATTAAATGAGTTTTTTTTCTAAATTACAAAATAAAATCTGAGCTAAGAATGATATTTATTTTTAAAAGTGCATAATTTTTTTATAATTTTTCCTTAGGATTATTATATTTGAAATTTCTGTTTTCATGGACCAAAACCTTCCCGATTCTTTACAACCTTGTCGGCTCACCGCTCTTGAGAAGATCTTGAATTCCTTCCATATGCCCCCAGTAGAGATGTTAAACATACAATTCTATCTCGAAAATGGCCAATCCAAACCCGGAAATTAGCTCGAACTGCCCCTAAACCGGCATGTAACGGTTTTTATTAGATTGATGGGCAATTACGAGTCAAGTACAAGAAATAGGTCATTCAACTAGAACCGACCCAACACATTTCTAATTGAACCGGCCCCAAACCATTAATAAACTGGCTCGGATAGTCAAAAAATATTCAATTGTCAATTCTTTATTTGTTTAATTTAAAAATATAAAAACTATTATTTTAAAGAATTTGAAATAAAAGAGAGAGGGGGAAATGGACGCCACTTTACCATTCAAATTAGTCCTTACCATCACAATTCATGATTTCCTAAATAATCACCTGTAACTAAATTGATTTATTATACTTAATGGATCGAACCGTAACCGTATTAAATAATTTTAAATTTATTTTAAATCAACTCATATCACCAATTTAACATCTATAACCATGAGTTCCTGGCAGTGGAATCTTCGTGCCCATTTCCTCTCCTTCACACTTGTCCCCTCTCCCACATGTTAATTTCCCTCAATCCCACCAAAATGTGATCGCAGTTTCCGGAGTGACTGTGAGCGTGCCTGATTCTATTATATCTTATCTAAATATAATTAATATATCTTCGGTGTTCATCATTTTTTCTTTATTTCTAACTCAGGCTTATGCTACCAACATTTTAAGGTAAATTATTCGAATGATTTATTTGAGTGCGGTAAAAAAAGAAAATTTATATTATAATATTTTTATATTTCATAAATTTATAAGATTTAAATATAAATTTATTATAACTCATTTAATTTTTAGGTATAAAATTGAAGTGAAAGTCTAACGTCAAGCACACTGATCCAGAAGCATCCCGCGTGGGCCAATTAGAAACTGCAAGTCCAATTATATATATTTATTTATTCTATGTCCATCAATTAGAACTGTACAAAGTCAAATGGGACTTCATTCGTTTATATTTATATTAAGTCGGTCCATACTCAGATGTTAAACCCCTCAATTATTATACATATATTTATTATCTTTATTTATAATATTTAAATATAATATATTTATCTTTATTTATTCCTAGAAAATTGCCGAGTGGGGTCTAAAAATAGTATGACAAGAGAAGTTACGGACCACGCCTGGCCCGCAAGGGCGGCTCCGTGCTCTCCAGTAGGGCAACCTGTTTCCGCAAAGAGCATTGCAAGTTGGTCAATTTTTTTGGCCGAAATGTTGCCGTACGACCATCGAAGTGAGTCAAATGAGTACACCTCTGCCGCTGTCAAGGGCCCACAAGTCGTAAAAATGACGTACTTCGTCTCTGGTAAGATACCTGACCGAAATATCCGAACCCACGTGATGATAACATTGTCCAGTTTGCCCTAACTGAGGGCCAACAGTATTATTAAAAACAGCCAACAAGTTTCCACCGGTACATTTTTGTTCTTTAATAAAATTTAAATTTAATTCTTAAAAATACATAAATTTATGGTTAAAATAATATTTTCCTTGGTGGATATGCAGGACATAAACATTAATAATTTATGTCGAGGTGGCTGCTGGTGCACATTAAATAAGAAAAGAAAATGCGGGTCAGAAATGAATTTCGTTAAGCATTGACTGTGATTCAGTCAAATTCTTGGAACCCCCAGCTGCACCACTGGAATTTCTCACCTTCATCGTGTCTTGTCATTATTATAATATTATTATATGGTATCGCTTACATAAACCATGATTGCAGCTCTTCTCCCGTCAGTGATTCCTCGGTTCCCCCTCTTCATCCATTGATTGATTCATTCGTTCGTTCATTTAATTGCTTCTTTTTTCCTTGGGTGTGATCGTCGTTCATTCGGCTCCTGGGCATTTCTCGTTTAATCCCAAAATACTCTCCGTGAAGTTTCTCGACATGGAAATACAGCAGCAGCAAGGAGATGCCCCCTCGACTCCGAGACTGATCGGCTCCACCAGTGATGTCGGCGACCATGTTAGGAAAGCCAAGCTCGAATCCGGGTCTTTCCCGTCGATGAAGCTCCAACCGGGTGTCCCTCTCCAGAGCGTCTCCTCCGAGAAGAAGCTCACCTGGGTCCGGTCACAGATCATCGGAGCCGACACTGATTTCGAGTCTCCGTTCGGGAAGCGACTCGTAACCTACGCTGACCACACCGCCTCCGGGAGGTGCCTCCGCTACATCGAGGACTTCATCATCAACAACGTTCTCCCTTCTTATGGTAAGTCTTGACAGGATTTACTTCCAGACAGGATCGTACAGTAGAACCCAAAGTCTTTGAGATCTCTTTTTCTTCTTTTTTTTTTTTTCCCATCGTTCTTGCACTGATTCAATAACTAACTAATTCATGGTCATCGGACATCTCCGAACTCAATTCACAGGGAACACACACACGAGCGACAGCTACGTGGGACACAGGACGACCAAGATGGTCCACGAAGCAGCCCAGTATATCAAGGGGTGCCTGGGCTGTGGCCCTGAAGGTGCACTCTTGTTCTGCGGGTCGGGCTCCACCGGCTCCATCAAGCGGCTCCAAGAGGTCATGGGAATCGCTGTGCCACCAATCCTGAGGGAGAAGGTCCTTAGGTTCCTCCCAGACGAGGAAAGGTGGGTCGTGTTTGTCGGGCCCTACGAGCACCACTCCAACCTCCTCTCGTGGAGGCAGAGCCTCGCCGAAGTCGTAGAGGTTGGCTTGAATGATACCGGGTCGGTCGACATGGGAGCTCTCAGGCAGAAGCTCGAGTACTTCAAGGACAAGAATCGGCCTCTATTAGGATCGTTCTCTGCCTGCAGCAACGTCACTGGGATCTACACCGACACGAGAGCCATCGCCAAGCTCCTGCACCAGTACGGAGCCTTCGCATGTTTCGACTTCGCTGCAAGGTGAGCTCCATTTTTTGTAGCAGTAGAAAGAAGAATGTATCAATCAACAATCGTGATTGACCTGAACCTGCTACTGGGTTGATGCGTGCAGTGGGCCTTATGTGGAGATCGACATGAGATCAGGAGAGCTCAACGGGTACGATGCAATCTTCCTGAGCCCGCATAAGTTCTTGGGCGGTCCCGGGAGCCCAGGAATACTTCTAATGAGCAAGGCCCTTTACCAGCTCACATCTTCTGCACCGTCGACCTGTGGAGGCGGCACAGTCAACTATGTCAATGGCTTCAACGAGAAGGTAAGGAGAAGAAACATACATACATCTTTGTGGATGAGTGAAAATTCTTGTTCCGTAAATACAGAAATCGAAAGTCAAACTGAATCGAACCCGTTTTGCTGCTCGCAGGACACGATATATTATGAGGACATAGAGGAAAGGGAGAATGCCGGGACTCCCCAAATCATCCAAATAACAAGAGCAGCGTTGGCCTTCTGGGTGAAAGACTACGTGGGGTGCCAAGTGATCAACAAACTCGAGCACGACTACATATCAGAAGCAATCAAGAGGCTGCTTCCAAACAGGAACATTGAGATTCTCGGCAGCAAAACTGCTGATCGACAAGCTATAATGTCGTTCCTGATATACTCGACCACTAACTCATCATCAGCTCCGATCATCGTCGATGCCCGATATCACTATGAAGGTAGTGGGCTTTACATCTGGAGAGAAGTTGGGGACAGGAGGGACAAGCCTCTTCACGGGGCTTTTGTCGCGACAATTTTGAATGACCTGTTCGGGATTCAAGCAAGAGGCGGATGCGCTTGTGCCGGACCCTACGGTCATGCTTTGCTTGGGATCTCGGAGACTCAATCGCTTGCCATTAGATGTGCCATTGAAAAGGTAAGTACTGATAATATGTTTCTGTCTCTCAAAACCTTCATCTCCTCACTTCACAACCTCATCAGCCTGTCGGGTTTTGGGGTCAACGGTGACAGAAAATGGAGAAACATGATTAATCTCTAGCACAGAGATGTGAGCATTTACTAGTCACTTACCCCGGTTCCTTCCTCGCGTCTCTCGTTGCAGGGTTACAGCGGAGCGAAGCCCGGATGGACGCGAATCAGCTTCCCCTACTACATGTCCCACGAGGAGTTCGAGTTCGTCCTCGCTGCACTGGAGTTTGTGGCTGCTTACGGGCAGCGGTTCCTTCCCCTCTATCACTTCGACCTGAGGACCGGAAGCTGGACCTTCAAGAAGGCAGCCTTCAAGGACATCGTGGGTAGGGACTTGAACTGCAGCTATCGGGTCCGAACATCGCCGCACAATTCCCAGAGCACCAGAAAATCGAAGAATGCCGATATCGTAAATGAGTACGCCGCATACCTGAAATGTGCGAGGCACGTTGCGGGGCTCCTGCCCAAGTTCCCTCCGCCACGGCAGCTCTCAGAAGACATCGATGAGAACCTACTATACTTCCGGATATGAATTGTGACAATGGGTTTGAAATTAAGAAGACTTTGGAGATATATTATGCAAATTCTCGCTGGATCTACGTAGTTAATGAGGCAATGAAACAAGTCTGAGTAAATTTAGAGAGTGATTTTTGGGTATGGGTCTGCTCCCCATCATCATAGTCATCATCCAATTGTAGCGATTATATCGGTGACTTTTTCATATTACGTGGAGAGATGAGAAACCCCATGATCCCTCGGTTGGCACATGAGGTAAAAATGCCAATGGAACAAAGACAGGCGGTAGAAGTATCAATGGGACACAGACTCTCTGTACAAAACCTCCCAACCGAAAACAAGAATGATTCGAGACGGTTGGAGGCTACTCGCCTTGGTACAAATGCTTTCCTGCCATCATCGTCACATGCGATGATTCGAGACAGACTATTCAGAAAAATTTGAGCCCGGCTAGAAAGGTGCGGAGGCGACATCCCTCGGTTCTGCTGGGATAAGCTTATCCTCGATGTCGTTGCAGAAGTGCGAGTCGGGTTGGATTCGACTGTGAATTCCAGCGCATGGTACTGGCTTTAAACCCTGAACACGGACAGGTCAGCCGACCACACCAAGAACGAAGTGACTCTGTGTCAGTTAGCTGCTCGATCCACCAAGAAGTTAACTCTAAAAAATATGATACCTAAAGAGAACAAGCCTATGTATTATTATTACATGCATCCACACGACCGAGAGGAGATGAATTTGGCAATTTCAGATATGACAGCTCGATCTGCAAGACCTTATCCATTGGTTTCCTTTTAAGTCCATAATTATTGATACCATGCCAAATTCTAGAGCTCCGTTAAATAAAGTAAAAAATATATAACTTTTCACAAATTTTTCAGTGTAAGTAGATAATTATCTCCTAGATCCGTCCCTCTCGGATATAAATGCTTTGTCAAATTGTTAAAACTAAAACTTGATATTGGAAAAAAAAAAAACAAGGGGACAGTTATGGTAAAAATGTGTGAGAGAGAAAATTGGGCTTGGTATTATGGTTCTATATTTAATTTAAAAATTAAGAAATTAAGGAATTAATTATTATTATAAAATTTTTTACTCTTTTTATTTTATTATAAATTTACGGACTTTTTATATAATAAAAAAGACCATACTACATGAACTTTAGTATAATACCTTGGTAAAGATGCTCATGGCGTCTTCTGCACTTCTCGTTTTCATCACAAAGAGAGCTGCCTCCTGCAACCAAAGCCATCCTTTGTCGATCTCCACATTCTTCACGCCCTCGAATATGACCCAACCCAACTAACGAAAAGATAACGAGTCGTGAATCACGTGTTCTTACCCGAGCACATTCGATCTCCTGGAAGCTCAGCGTCCTCGGCTCGTTCTCAATCGATGATGTCCTGCTGAGCCATGTGCCCGATGCCTCGACCTTCATTATCGGGTTCGAGACTTCTGGTCCCGAGAGAGACGGCGACGTTATGGATAGGTACTGTGAGGAATGAACTTGGGAGGAGCCCCGGAGCGCTGAAGGCATTAAATATAGGGCGAAGCTGTGGGCGGTGGGCGTGGGACAGTGGTTCACGAAATAGCACATGGTTGAACACGTGGCGGCTGAGGGTGAGTTGGCGGCGCCACCTGGCGGGCAGGAATTCCCCGGGACGCGGGTGAGTCAGCGGGTCAGCGGGTGACATTTTACCGGTAAAAGGGTTTTCCTTTTTTCTGGTCTTGTCAGGGGACCAGTGGAAGGGCCGACACGGTGGAGGATCTGGTTCGTGATTTGGACGGTGATGATTTAAAAAAAATCTAAATGAATTGGGGTGGTCGTTCAAGGGGCAGAGATTAGGGGCAAATCCATCATTCGACTCCCAACGGTTTTCTTTTTCTTGGAACTACAGAAAATATAACGGGATAGCATAATATATCTATGATAACATCACTAAAATTTCGACTAAATTTCTTGCCAGTTACAAGGATTCCCAATGAAAACTGGGCCACAGTAAAAATTGGATGGAGTGCAAAGTGCTAATCCTATTCAGCCTTAGAAATCTAATCTGGAACTTCATGAAGAATTTTTACGGCAGAGCTAATCAGTAGAGATGTTAGGTGGGCCAATTTGGCTCAGAACCGGACCATCAAAACCTATAATTAGCTCGGACTATCCGTAAACTGACTTATAACTACTATTGTTGGGTTGATTAATAATTATAGATCAAAATTCAAGAAATAGACTCGTTGAACCGAGACTGATCAATCACTTTTTTCTCTTTGAACCGATTCAGAACTGTCTGTGAACCAATCTAAAACCATTGCAAAACTGGATTGGACATGCCTAGACTGCCAAAACCTTACAAATCAACAATTAGGTTTTGTCGGTTCAATTTAAAATTTTAAAAAATAAAAATATATTCATTTTAAATAATTTGATTTTTTTTAAAAAAATATGAATGATTCACGGTTCAAACAAGCATGAACCATGAACCGACTCACTTAGGAACGGTTTCAAATTGGTTTATTTTCTCCCGAACTGTAGCCCATAACCAGATCGGTCGTTATATTTAACAAGCCGAATCGTAACTGGACTGAACGGTTTCAAGCCCGTTTTAAACCGGTCCGAATCGCCTATTTAACATCTCTACTGATTAGGAGGGTCTTGAGCTTACCTCAGTGCCATCAGGCTAACCACGACTTTAGTGGATGGCATCTTGGAGCAGTTCAGCCACTGGTGGAGGCGGATGAGGTTGTTTTCTGACTGAAACATTATGATCTTGGCCGGTTCTCACCAAATCTTGGCCGATATTTGCAAGATTTCTTTGGATCTGGGCTAGGACTGGCCAGCTCTTGGCCATATTTCGAAAAAAAAAAAAAAAAACCGACCTTACCCTCTCAAGAGGAGTATTAGAGCCTACCAAAATCCTTCATGGAAAGTGTGGCAATAAGGTTCACTACTCTGTGCACCGGAGAGAAACAGTAAGTTCAAACCTAGCCATCGAAGATAAGAGGGGAGGGGCAAGGAAATCGGATTTGTAGGTCAGAGAAAAGGCAGCAAGGTCTCTGGTGGACGGATATGTACAACCATTGGTGAGAGGATGAGCCCACACGCCGAGGAGGAGATAAAGGGGGGCCTCATCTAGAAGAAGCGCAACTAAAAGGCTTAGTGGACTTCGATCGTCATCCCAATTAGTTAGCCATGTTGTGGATTTTTCTTTAGCTTAGACGACATCATATTTGATTATTTTACACTCCAATGTTATTATGAGACTATTGGCATGAAATTTCTAAGCTCGATTACGAAATATCTAATGATAACTTTTAGATTTTATATATTATCCAATCGATTACTCTTGTGAGCTCAGATTAAGACCGTAACTAACAATGTTTTTTTTAAAATATAAATTCGGTAATTCTAGTAAGAAATTATTATCGTGATATCATACTTACTTTAGAATCAATAGGTCTTAATTTTTACCGGTGAAATTTTATGTACCATATTATTTACTCCTCTTTTGATGGATGAAGATCAAGACTACTGCTATTCCTAACCAACACTAGGAGCCACACCATTTGCATAAAAGTGGGTGTATAATGAGTTACTTTACAATGAAAATGAGAGTTCGAAATCATTGTTCTATCATCAACCTAACAGTCAAGATGTCTTAGCATTAATCGGCCTTAATACATAGGGAAAGTTTTCGCAACACTTTATTCCTTCTTCCCCTATTATAGTTCGAGTATAACTCATTTGTAATCAGAAGAAAAAAAAACTTTCTTTCCTCTTATTAATGTGGCAAGATAATAAAAGACATACATGTGGATGTAGATAGAGATGCTAAATGGGTTGGGATGGCTCGTAACCAGACCAGAACTAGACCTTTCAAACCCGAAACAGGCCTGGATAGCTCCTAACCTGGCATGTAACCATTCTTATTGGGTTGGGGTGATTACGGATTGGTTCACAAATATGGACATGTTGAACCGTAATCGGCTTGGACCGTTACTCTGCTTAACCGAAACTATTTAGAAACTTGTTTAGAATAGTAATCGGCCTGGAACCATTGAAAATCGGCCTGCCAAAATCCTAGAAATCAATGGTTAGATTTTGTTGGGCCAATTTAAAATTTTTAAAAAATAAAAGGATGGACAATTCACAGACCAAACTGGCACAGACTGTTAACCGGCTCGTTTATAAACGGTTTTAAGTTGGTTCATATTCGTCCTAATTGTGACATATAATTAGATAAGCTTGTTAAGCAAACGGACAGAACCATAACTAGGTCCAACAGTTCTAGGCATGTTTTGAATTGGTCCAGACTGTATTTTTAATAACACTAGATGTAAATATGCACATTACTGTTGGGTTTTTGCCCCCTTTTTCTGTCTAAGTATATTCTCAATTTTGTCCTCGTTACTGAATGAATTTGCAGATGGAACCGTTTACGTACTTGAACCAACCAGCGAGCGGTTGGTGGTTGGTGGTGGTGTTAGAATGGGCATACGGATGACGCTTCTTTCCATAGATATTTTCCTCATTCAATTTAAGAATATCTATTAACGCACGAGCAATGATTTATTCGTAGATGTCCTTCCCTGCCGTCGAATAACCAATTACCGATAACTTCGACTTGACTTTGATGGAATGGATATCTTTATTAATTATTTTTTTATAAAATAAGATAATATTTACTGAAATATTAATTTGAATGATTTAATGATGTGTAATTTAATATTACTGAGTATCAATTAATTATTTATCCGATAAATTTTATGCGGCATGACAGGACATTCACTTTTTTCCTAGGAGTGTGTACGGATGCTCGCTACAATGGGAACCGGCTGGAACCTACTTGGTTCCAACAAAAATGGTAGAGTGCTGGTAGGAAAATATGGAATCAGTCAAATCCGGGTCCGGACACGATTCCATCAAATTGAGTACCTGGAATGGGTAATATAATATAATGTATTAATATTGAATATTTTAGAAAAAAAATACTCAGTAATATCGAATATTTACCACGAAGTTAGTTAGAATTTCAAAGGTTTTAACTATGAATTGGAGCATATTTTTATTCTTTCAGTCTCAAATTTATTAGTAATTGACCATGAGCTTTCTTGAGTTTGCATGATAAACCTCTCTAATATCACATAAAATTTTTCATAAGACTTATAAGAGCGATAACGTCATATTTAATTAAAAAGTTTAATATGGTGTGATAGTGGGCACGACTTCTTTCATATTGGGATCGTTTAATTCAATTCTCTGATATGTGCATCTTCTTGATCTGTAAAATGTGGACAGTGTCTCGGATGTTGTCATGAAACATCCAAGTATGAAAGGTAAGAGGGTTCAATGCGAACACGACAGTGGAAAACCTGCCCAGCCATAGATGTCTTTTGGGTCGGCAAACACAGATAAGAGTTCAAAATGTGAACACTAGAAGGCCAAAATATATGCACCGACCAACTACGATTTGAACCGAGCGAAATTCATTAGATTATTCTGACTTGTCGGATTGTCGAATTCAACATGATACACATTGGCAGAAAGAAAAAAAAAAAAAGGTCGTGTTTGAGTGATAGGAAGAGGAAGAAGGAGGAGAAAATGGGGCCATGCCAACTAGACGGCCGGGACACGTACACGACACCATTCTCTACGTGTATTTATCATTGAATTGTCGACAGACAAACCGCCGCTCTCTTTATACACGCGAATGGAAACGAGACAACGCACATATGTATTACCCTTGTACCTTAAAGTGGTTTCGAGAAGCTCGACGCCTAAACTAAGATAAACATAAACATACAGCAGAAATAAATGAAAGTTGATCGAGTTAGGAGTATAATGGTACAGACGGTATAATAATCGGGGTTCAAATGAAAGAGATGCAAGTAATTAAGATTGGTCACGTCAAACTGTTCTAGCTCTGGTGCCGGAGCATGCTTCTTGGTATTCTGTTGTATATCTGAATCGGGAATGAGATGACTGATTCCTTAATTTGATTATCGGAAGCTGCCCGAATTTTACTAGAACATTCCAAGAACGACCGATTCTTGGTAAACCCACCACAATCGGTGGCCCTAATTTTCCCTTCACATCCAGCCATTCGAGCAAACCGTGGAATCGTGAATGGAGGTCAGAGGAAATTGATTCTCCAGTTTTCCGTCCCATGTTTTTGTTTCCTTCACTGAATCTGCTGACCACCGGCACAACCGTACGGAACAAATTTCCAGCCGGGGAAGGTGGTCGGAGGAAAAGTACGTGTTCCCTGAGCTTGCTTCCTTGCTGCAGCAGTTTAATTTTCCCGGGCTCTTTGCTGACTTGACCATTTAATGCTTCCACATCGTACACGCCCACACGGGATCTCTGCGGGAAAAAGGAAAATAATAGGAGGAAAAGAAAACAAAGAAAACCTAAAAACCAAAAAACTCTAAAAAAATATTTCCCATAATTTATTTTAAAAATTAATAAGCCAATTAAATTGATTTGTATTATTGGTTCATATTGCAACCATGTTAATTTATTATCTTTTAAATTTAACATTTCTTCTAAGATAAAAACTGTCACAATTATGAATAATCTTTTTTATTTATAATACTCAAATACGAAATCTTCTTTAATAAAAATATATTTTCAATTGTTTCGATTATATCATGTAAGTAAGAGCGAGAAAGTTATGAACTTTTTAGATTTGACAAAAAAGTGACATGGCACGAAAATTCTCATTTTTTTTACCATTCAAATTTGTTGATTTTGTTCTTTTATAACCTGAGAAAATACCCGAGGATAATGTGAATGTGGGGTACCGTCCACACAGGCATGTATGCAATGCGTGTGATGGGATTGGGATAGAAAGTGCACGAAACTCTATCGGTGGATTTCTTGCCTCCATAGTTATTAGCGACTCCCTTCATTTCCTTGGTGGGTATAGCTCCGTGGCTATTGGGTGTCTCTGCAATCATTTTCTGTTCACACCGTGTGGTATACGAGAGAATGTTGGATTTAATTAAGCCGACATTGGAAACTGTTAATTTATAGAATAGTGAAAGTAAATACTCCGATTATAATTTTTTTATATTAATAAAATTTTAATTTCTTGAATTTTAGGATAGTAAAAATTAAAATGTGGCGAAAATCTGTGCCCAAAATGGAAATAATAATAATAATAATAATAGTATGAACCATTGAGGAAAAATTATATAGTTGTTATAAAATATTTTATTAATATAATATATTGATACGAAATCTTTAACATATAATTTTAAAATGAAATACTTTGATATAAATTATTAAATTTTTACTAATACTATTAATTATAATAGATATAACAGTATGAGGTAACGCTGATTTAATGACACATGTAATAATTTAATGATGTGGTACTTATAATAATTTTAAATGGTATAAAAAATGCAAAAAAAAAGAGATGGAGACAGAAAGGATGCCATCGACGGCCATTTCCCTACAAGGACCTCACCGGTGGCCATTTCCCTCTAGCAATCTCTCCGATGGCCATTTTCCTCCGGTGACCTCGCCAGCGACTGAAAGATCAACCCCGTGGTCAACAACTGCATCTCCTTCTTCAACTCCTTTCGCACGCGCTCCCGCCAGGGGCCGCCGGCTTTCCTCTACATCGAGTCCCTCGGTGGTGCGATTGCCCCCTATATCACGTTCCAGCAGAAGGCGCTGTGGGATGGGTTGGTCCTCAACAACGCAATGTGCGGGATCAGTGCCAACGAGCTCAAGGAGGACGATGGCGAGTTCGTGCGCTGCCACCTCGAACAAGCTCGTGAGGATCTGCAAGGAACTCCAGGGATGGTTCGAGGAGGTCAAGGTCCCCTTAATCATCGTGCACGGTTGGGGCGACATGGTGTGCAACCCCAAGTGCGTGAAGGAGCTCCACTCACGCGCCTCTAGCAGGGACAAGACCATGAGGATCTTCCCGGGGATTGCGACACCAGCTGGTCGGCGAGCCAGAGGAGAGCACGGATGAGGTGTTCAGTGAAGTTGTCGAGTGGATGAGGTCTCGGGCTGAGCGCCGTGCTGTTGATGGCGGTGGCCCAGATTAGGAAAATGCCGGCAATGCGTAGGGTTTGGTCATGGGGTCAGTTAGGTGGGAAAATGGCCACTGGCGAGGTCGCCAGAGGGAAATGGCCGCCGGCGACCATCCTTTCTGTCTTCGTCTCTCTTTTTTTTTGTTTTGTATTTTGTATATAATTTAAAATTATTATAAATATCACATTACCAAATTATTATATGTCACTGGGTAAGTGTCATATAAATTATAATTAATAGTATTAGTAAAAATTTGATAATTTGTGTAAAAGTGTTTCATTTTAAAAATAATTTACACTATAAAATTATATTTTAAAAATTTTATATTAATAAAATATTTTCTATAAATTAATAATTTGTATAGGAGGAAAAAAAAAAGACAATTGACGGTGGATCTGATAATTTTGGTAACTGCTACGCATCGTCGGCACGTGCGTTGGGGCTGCCGGCACTTAGTGGTAGTAGCCAACTAGCTAATGGGCTTTCACTTTCTCTCTCCTCACCGTGTCTCAAATAACAATAAAAAATACTAATAATAATTATTATAAATTACTATTATTATTATTTCTCTCTCTAAGAAAATGCCACGTCATTCGCTGCCCCTTTATCCAACTACTTCTCCTTCTCTCTCTCTCTCTCTCTCTCGTCGTCCGCCTTCCCCCCAAGACCAAGAAGTCGTCTTTCTTAGCTGTTTCTTAATGTTCCACTTCTTGTCCTCTCTCTCTCTCTCTCTCCATACACTCCCTCTCTAGAGCTCCGTCTCCCCCATTTCCATATCCCTTCGATTCCTCGTCTTCCCCGAACCTTCCTCTATAAATCATCCCCTCTCGCCCGCTTTTGCGAATTTTGCCTCTTTGACTACGTCGTCTGACTGTCTCTTCTTCTTCCTCTCTGTGCTCTGCCCAGCAAGAAAGATGCCCGCTTGGTGGCCGCGTAAATCGAGCAAGACCCGGGAAGCAGTGAACCTGCCCAGCCCCCAAACCGCCCAAAGCCACGTCCACGGCCACTACACTAAGCCCAAGAGCTTCGACGATAACTTAGCGAGGAATTCGCAGCGGAGCAGCCGAGACTTGGGCGGCGGGTCCTCAGGTGGGTTCGTGGGTTTCGATTCGGACGGGTCAGAGAGAAGGGGCCATCCCCTGCCTCGGCCTTCTGGGGCCGTTGAAAACTGGTCGGTTTCGGTCTCCAGCGTGAGCTCTTCTGGGTCATCCGATGATCAACAGCCAGTTAATGCCCAAGCTCTGTTTGGAGCCTGCAGGTGGGAATTTTCATCGATTTGGCGATTGATTATGTCTTCGATTGCCGTTCTGTGTTCAATTCGATTTGATTGATCTATTGGACACGTCAGGGTTGGTTGGTCGTTGAGGTGTAGGGACCTGTGCCTGAGCTGAGGTGCTGTCAGTGATAGGGACACAGTGGGTGTCTCCCATGAGATTCCAGCTGGAAAGTCACAAGAAAGTACGAGCAGATCTCGGATCCATTGAGTCATGAGATTTTGGGCCGTGAACTTTATGAGGCAAAATCTTTTTGTTGAGGATTTGTTCATGAAGTAGGGAACTGATGGGATTGAAAAAGGAGTGGTTGATTCCCGGGAATGATTTGAATGTGATCAATGATTTTTGTTTACTGATAGTTTAATTTACTTGATCAAGATTGGAATGGAATGATTTGCAATGCTTATGATTCCATTGTTAGAATGACTTTTTCCTTCAGTCTGGAGTTGTTTCTGATGGTCTATTTATCAGACTTTCATGTGACTTCTAATGAGAAGGTTGAGATTTGGCTATTCATCCTATTATAATCTTGCCTTTTTATTTTCATCCTGAATCCATTTTTTGAATTTGATCTATGACAGAGTTGTTGGGGAAATGAAGATTGGTGATAGGGCGAGAAGTCCAGGGCCTTGTTCAAGGGGACCAACAAGCCCCACGTCACCTCTGCACCCGAGAATGTCAGGCTCGAATGTAGATTCTCCATCTGCAAGTCAGTGCCACCCACTGCCTCTCCCTCCAGGGTCCCCTACTAGCCCTTGTGCTCTGCCCACTGCTAGAACCGCTGGCGTTGCTGAAAGTTCCCATGGATCTCTCTGGAAATGTAAGAAGGGAAGGCTCCTCGGAAGGGGCACTTTTGGGCAGGTTTACCTTGGATTTAGGTAATTTACCTCATGTGCAAAAAGAAAACCTACATATACATGAAAAAGGGAAATGAGATTGGAACTTATGGTTTTTCTGATTAAGTGAAGATTGCAGAAGTCATTTATGCTGACGAGCTACTTACAGTATGCATTTTCTTATCCTTCTCAGCGAAGGAAAAATGTGTGCGATAAAGGAAGTTACAGTTTCCTCAGATGACCAGGCATTAAAAGAGAGCCTCAGGCAGCTTAATCAGGTGACTATTGCCCTGTGCAGATCTTTCAAATTTCTTGTACCAGCGGATTAATGGTGGTTCATTTTGTTGTTTCACTTTCTGCAGGAGATAAATTTGCTCAGTCAACTCTCTCATCCGAACATTGTGCAGTACTATGGGAGCGAAATGGTACATTTGATAATCAAATATGGAAAGGCCAAAGTGTTCATTTGCATAATAAAGCGTTCTAATTTATAACTATTCTTTTCACAGGGAGATGAAGCACTCTCAGTTTACCTAGAGTATGTCTCTGGTGGCTCGATCCACAAACTACTTCAAGAATATGGTTCGTTTGAGGAGCCTGTTATTCGGAACTATACCAGGCAGATTGTTTCTGGTCTAGCCTACTTGCACAGAAGAAATGTCGTCCACAGGTATCACAATATTTTGGTGGTAGGCTGTTCGTATTTTTGGTTTCTGTATGAAATCGAAACTCTCCCTCTTTTTTCCCTAACGATCTTGTTGCCATTGCCTGGTCTCTTAGGGACATAAAAGGGGCAAACATACTTGTCCATCCCAATGGTGAAGTCAAGTTGTCTGATTTTGGCATGGCCAAGCATGTAAGCCATTTAGAAATCTGCACTATGAATGCTAGGGCACACGGTAGAGTGTGTTTCTTAAGTAATTTAACTGTGATTACAGTGGCCGAGTTGGAATTCTATTCAATCAAGATTCAGCAGTTCATTTCTTTCTACTAATCCCATAGAGAATTTTCATAAGATAAACGCCTAGTTAGTGTCTTTTATGTTAATTCACCATCTCCTAAGTGCATTTCATAGTATAGATACATTGCAATATATGTATATTTTTTTTCTTTGTTAATATGTTAATTCTTGGATATGGTTTTGCTGGGACCAGATAACGTCGCCTTCATCAATGCTTTCTTTCAAAGGCAGTCCCTACTGGATGGCCCCTGAGGTGATCATCATTTTAACCATCTTTCGGCCAATTGTTTTATTTTAATTGTAGTTTTTCTTTGTTCTCATGTTCACTAATATCCAATTAAACTGCAGGTAGTGATGAACACGAATGGCTACAGTCTTCCTGTTGATATATGGAGTCTGGGATGTACGATTCTAGAAATGGCAACTTCCAAGCATCCGTGGAGCAAGTATGAAGGGGTAGGGCTCTGGGCAGTAGTAAAAAATTTCATCGGCTTCATTTGGGTCTGAAGAATTGGGCTGGCAAGGGATTCATCTCTCTGTTGTTGAATCTTACAGGTGGCTGCCATATTCAAGATAGGGAACAGCAAAGATATGCCTGAGATTCCTGACCGCCTGTCTAATGAGGCAAAGGATTTTATAAGGCTGTGCTTGCAGCGGGAGCCATCAGCCCGCCCCACGGCCTCACAACTGCTAGAACATCCTTTTATTCGGGACCAAGTGACTAGCAGTGCTTCTAACATTAGCATCACGAGGGATGCTTTCCCTTCTAAGTTTGATGGGAGCCAAACACCGCCAGTAAGCCTTCTGAAGTGCCTTGAAAAGAGATTGCTGCCATGCAGCTTATCAGTTTTATTTCCCTACAAATATTGATATTTGATTCTTCAACTTTTCTATGAGTTTTCACAAAGAGCAGATATTCCTTGACATTTTTGAGATGGTAGTTATGCACTTGTACATGTCACAGTTATGACTCTAAAAGTTGGGAATCTGAGCTGGTTATTGAAAATTTTCTGCATGAGCAGCCAGCTCTTGAGCTTCACTCGTACAGACCAAGTACTACTCTTGAGATGGATTACACGTCGAAGATGGTACGCAAGACCTCTAGGGCCTTGATTAACCTTAGGTAACTCCTTTGTTCCTTCATCTTGCAAACTTCTCAATAAATGTTAGGCTGTGCTACTGTGTAGTGGGAAACTTTGAATGAACACTGAAAACTTGAGGAGAAATTGGATGGGAATTGCAATTTTTTGACGTATTATCTTCTTGTTCGCAGGGAGAACGCAAGGATGATAACATCTTTGCCTGTATCACCATGCTCGAGCCCATTGCGGCAATATGGACCAGCCCACAAGAGCTGTTACCTCTCACCTCCTCACCCGATCTACTCTCCTACTCAACAAACTGGGCTCACCTTAAACGACTACTCTTTATTTCCCATGAGGCCAGAGATGAGCACTATTTACAACAGCCCCGATGTCCGGCACGAAGCTGCACTGTTCAAATCCCAGACGCCCGGTGGATCACCAAGGACAAGAATCATCTGATGAGCACGGAACGGCCTATGAAACACCAACGTGTTCTGGCGGCGGGAGGGGGGGGTTGGTGGTGGGGTTGGGGTTGGTGGTGGAGTCATCTGGAATCTTGTTACCCGCCGGTCCAGTGAAGCAAGTTCAGGAGCTTCTAGAAAGCGGACCAGGCTCCTCCTGGGAGTGGGTGGCGGAGGCTGCAATCCTCCTCCTGGGTGACAAAGAAAAGGTTGGAATTGGGATCTGGGAGTAGGAGGTGATACCTTGCCATAGTTTCAGTGTCTTTGTAACAGTTTGTGAATAGTGAAACAAGGACAGAGGAGTAGAAAAGAACAGCATCAGACATAGCAACATCTGTGTGTAGCAACTTTTTTTTTTATTTGTATGTAGAATTTTGTGGCGATAAAATATGATGGCCAGCAATGCTCGGTCCTTCAGACAAGCAAGGTTTGCTGTGTCAATTTTGAGGCTGTCGTGCTTACTGTCTCTGCGAAGAATTCTATCTGCCGGCTGCTCTGAGGCAAATACGATTTATTACTGCCAATTAATAAATTTAATTAATATATCCAGAAAAGAACTGGGGTCCAATAGTAACCGACTCAATCTGAACTCGTCCGCACTGAATCCTAATCCTTTTCCTATTTAAGTGTCAAGCCGAAAATTGGACATTTCCCTCTTTCTCCCTCCCATTTCTTCCTTCCTGGGGAAGCTTTGACAGAGGAGGAGTTTTCCTGCTTCGACTCTCTCTCTCTAGTGGTAGATTTTGGATTCGGAATCGAAGCCGGAGGAGGCTTGAAAATGCCGATCGAGATGCCCAGAGGCCTGCCGTTCTCGGTGGACACTTGGACCCGGGCTTCGCTGAGGAAGCGACACCATTTCCTCACGCACGCCCACAGGGATCACTCCGTCGGTATCGCCAATTTCTCGAGCCGGGTTTACTCCACTGGCCTGACTAAATCGCTAGTCCTCCAGCACTTCCCCCAGGTTCGTGATTTTTGGGCTGTTCGTCATAGGTAGAGGATTAGATCCTCCTGATTAGGTCCTTGATTGTTAAGTTGCAATTTTACGGGAGGTCGAAAGAAAATTAGGCCTTTATTGGGAGAAATTCTGCTTGTGTGAGAGACCGAGCTCAAAATGTTTTGCAAAATGGAACCCAAAATTGTTTTTTTTTTGGGGCAGCTTGATGGTTCATTGTTCGTGAATATTGAGGTGGGGCAGTCGTTGGTCATTGATGATCCTGATGGACCTTTTACAGTTACTGCATTTGATGCTAATCATTGCCCCGGTACGTCAATCTGATTGCTCATGTACTCTTACACAGGCTTCTGCTTCTGCTTCTGCATTCCGTGATTCTAGCAGCTCTTCTACTACAATTGTATGATACCCTTTTATATCCCTAATTTTCTTAGTATCGACAAATTGATGTCGATATGCGCAGGCCATTTTTTTCCCTGACAAATTAAAGGGCGTGATCCAGGTTTCATGTTGTTTTTCTTTTAAGTCACTGCCTTGCAAGCAAGGATACTTTATCACTTGACAACAGTTTTGAAGATTCTATCATTGGACGATTTATGGTCAATTCTGAATTTTTAAACTTCAGGAGCTGTAATGTTCTTGTTTGAGGGTGAGTTTGGTAATGTCCTGCACACGGGTGATTGCAGACTCACCCCTGATTGCCTGCAAAACTTACCGGGGAAGTACATCAGCAGCAAAGGAAAACAACCTATTTGCCGGCTGGATTATGTTTTCTTGGACTGTACGTTTGCAAAATATGCACAAAGGATGCCCAGCAAATATTCAGCAATCAGACAGGTAAAATTTTGCTGGCAGCAAAGGGGTGAAAGAGTATGTTCATTTGTCAATATTCTTGATTCATTTTGAGCTGCTCGTGAAATTTATTTAAAGATCCAGGACATTAAGCATTTTATTGGAAACGTCTAACATGCTGAATATTAGAAGTATGAAGTATCAAACAGAAAAGGTATTATGAAGTAATTACATGTTGATGATTGCAGGTAATCAACTGTATATGGAAGCATCCTGATGCCCCGGTAGTTTATCTGACCTGTGACCTACTCGGTCAGGAAGAAATTCTAGTCGAGGTTTCAAGGATATTTGGGTCCAAGATATATGTAAATAAAGATGTCCACGCAGAATTCTTCCAATCTTTGTCCCTCACATTTCCTGAAATAATCTCTGAAGACTCAACTTCTCAGTTCCATTTGTTTGATGGGTTCCCAAAATTGTATGAGAGGGCAAAAGCAAAGCTTGAAGAGGCAAAAGCAAACTACCAGCCTGAGCCTCTGATAATCCGACCTTCAACCCAGTGGTATGCATGCGAGGAGGAGTGCTTACAGGCGGATATTAAAATCAGGCAGAAATTTTATGAAGCAGTTAAGGACCAGTTTGGTGTGTGGCATGTCTGTTATTCAATGCACTCATCCAAGGAGGAGCTTGAATGGGCCCTGCAACTTTTGGCACCTAAGTGGGTGGCCTCAACAACACCGAATTGCTGGGCTGTGGAGTTGGACTATGTTAAGAAGAACTGTCTGGCAAGTAAAATTCCTGCAAACGACCCTCTCTGGAAGATTTTAGATATTGGGCCAGAGACCTCAATCGATACTGAGGAATCTTGTGAATCTGTTCATTATTCATCATCACCAGCGATTGTAGAGCAAACTCAAAGTTCTATTGCAAAGGAAGTCCATGGAGTGCAAATGTGGACGAGTTGGGGAGAGTTGATCAATTTATCTCCTCCAAGCAAAAGGCCGAATCTGACCTTATTTGGTAGAGCCAGACTCAGCCTTGAGGATTGTACTCACTCTTCTCCCCTGAAAGAAGCAAAAAGCATTCGCTCTAATGAAAAATCTCCACAGATTGTTCCGGTTTCAAACAAACTGGAAGAAGAAGCCTCATGCCAAGAAAGAGAGGCCATAGGGAATTGTGAGAAACCGGAGGAAATACAGGAAGAGGATGGAGATGTTATAAAGGTGTTTGCTCAGGTATCGGGTGAGGAAAAGCCAGAAAACTGCAAGGCTTTTCCTTCCTCTAATATAGGACTGCCGAGGGGCTTCAGTGAGAGGTTTAGAAAGTTGTACAGATCCATGAATGTGCCCATACCACAGCCTCTTCCTTCACTAGTCGAGCTCAATGCTAGCAGACGTGCCAAGAGGAGATTCTGAAGAGTTCCTACCAGTCAGCTATCATTTGTTGAGATTTTTAACCCAGAAGCTTCCATTCTTGGGGTGATTTGCCTTTACCATTCATTTCATATTCTTGATGCACAGCTTGTAATTTGTTTTGTAAAGGAGGGCAACTTGAATTCAAGTTGATCCTGGCAAAAGATTTGACCGGCCCCACAACATGCGTTGTTGGTCTATTCAAGATCGACGAGTTATTAGTCTATGCAGATCTTCTTCCTTGATAACTTAGCAGCTGTAGTTATGCATATCGGATGCCCAGGACCACAGCACCGTCTGAGCATCCAACTAGTTCTTTCAGACGCCTGCATTGCGATGTTGTATGCATTTTGAGAAGGCATATGCGTGTGGATGCAATATGGGTTGGGTCCCTACTCCCTACCCACTGCACTAGCCAACTCCATAGAAAAGTGGTTGTCTATCTATTTCTGCACAGTTTTTGGTCGATTTGGGTCGTTAACGGAGAGGCCTAATACCTAACGCAAAGCAGTGTGCTAACTGGTTGCTCATCCGGTCTCGAAGCTCACGCTCTACGCGTGCCAGACCTTTTACCGAACAAGACAGCAACTCCTCTTGTCATCCAGTTTGCGCTTTGGGACTACTACGTTGACGACATCCGCGTGGCACGTCGTGTGAGAAAGATATTCTTCAGAGCGTCCCGGGCGATGACATGGCACTTCTGCTGTGCGTGGATGGCATCGCACCTCTTCATTAAATTGTGCGGCACACCCAAACAGAGGCAATTACTACCAAGATTATCAAATTCAATTTGCCACATCCATTCTACACCTTATAATTAACTTCCCATTCTAAATCAATCCGATTAATTCATATCCTAAAATACGATTTTAATCATTTTTAACTAATAGATATCCCTCTTCATTTTTCAAGTCCAAAGAATAGAAAAATATAATTATTATATCTCTATAACCTTCCATAACCCTCATAATTTTTTAACCATATAGGTGATTGTTCGGTCCATCCACAAGTTTACCCTCGCAATCCCTTCAATCCAAATACAGAGTAAAGGTTATTATGGAAAGATACATGTGTTTTGCATTTCAAAGCTGCGTTAAAAAGTCTAACATAAAATCTTAAGAAATGTAAAAATGAATCGTATATCATTGGTTAATCTTAAAAATCTCAAGACTCTAGAGAGAGAAAAAAAGTCTTAAAAACCGTAAAAATTCTGCCTTTTCGAATTCTATTGTGGATACACTTGACATTAAGAAATAGGATCAAGTTGGCTGGTCAGACCGGTTTGATCAGGAATTAGGAAGCCGTATGATTCGGTTTATTTAATTAACTCATATGCACTTTAGATCCGATTAGATTCATCTGAAATTACTGATTTCCGATTCGACTGTCAAATCCAACTAAACTAGTGGTTGAACTAGGTGAATTATAAAAATTATTTTAAAAAGAAAAAAATCTCACCATGCATAACACCTATTTAAAAAAAGTACATTGACTATTATATTTTATATTATAATTGATATTTTAAAATTTAGATTCATATATATTTTAATTTATAATTATTAAATAATATTATTATAATTATTTATTAAATATGTTATTCAACCCATAAATTCATAAACTTATTTTTTGATCAACTCCCGGTTCAGTTCGGTTTGATTTCACAAAACTATGGATATATCAAACCAATAAAAAATAGAGAAATTAATTAGATATTAATTATTTTAAAATTTAATAGATGCTAAACTAGATATTAAAGATTTTGAATTGGTTCATAAATAATCATTTGATCAAGAAAAGGATGATTTGATTAAATTATACCATTTTTAAATATATCGCAGATTTACGTTATTGATTAGAGTTCCGACTACGGTGTAATTAAATTGAGATTTTAGTTGATGGGGGAAAAGTTGGTTTATAATTTTTATTTTTGGAAAATTGAGTGCGGAGTTGACTTTTCGGTCGAAATTGGCAATCTCAGGCGGAATCGGTTCGCAAAAGCAGAAAGAAGCCAAGAGCCGCTTTCTCCTTCAAACGTCGTCTGCAACCACAATGCTCCTCTGAGCTCTTTCGTCTGCCATTTCAATACGCAGCAGTAGAACACGGAGAAAGGAAGCTTTTCCCACACTTCTAGAACCACAGAAACCACCAACTTCGAGCCAGCCATCCTTCGTCTCCCGGCCTAGCCATATCTGTCTCACAAGGTAAGCGATCGAGCTCTCAGTCACTCTCGCTCTTGTTCACCCTTTTAGTGATTCACTGTATTTCTCTTTCTGTCGTCCATCTCAGCTCCGTTATTTTCTCTCTGTTTGGGAAAGGTGCTCCACTGTTAGTCGATTCAGATGTTATATTGCGCCTACGAAGCGGCGTATTTTCAGCGAATAATTGCGAAAGCGACAAATTTAATGATGCTAGATGACGAGCCAATTTAAGATGGAAATATACAGTTAGTTTTCATCCATAGCTGTTATTAGTGGTCGGATTCAATTGATCTTTTTTATAGCCAAAAATTCCGAACCTCTCTTCTTTTTTGGCAACTTGAACTTGTTCCCTGTTCTTTTTTGGTGAAACATCAGAAGGCATATTGACGTTTTCGCTTTACCCTTTATCTCTCTGTCTCCCCTCGGATTGATCCTGAAAGTTGTGAAGTCTAATTGGTTAGTTATTTGAGCAGAAATATGGTTTTATATTTGTCTATACTAGTTTTATTGGAGCACTGGAAATGTGAGATACTTCAAGGTCCAGTCTGTGTTTGTTTTGATGCTGAATCTTCTATTTCTTTTCCTTTTGATGAAATTGATCAATTTGGGGTGATACGCTTTAAACTTCTCGAATTCTGCATGTTTTAATACTAGTGTTCAAACCTGCATCGCAGGACTCATTGGGTGGAGCTTCATGTTGCAGAGATATACGGGAAAGTGATATTGGATATCAGGACATAGACAGGATACTAGATTGTGCTCCACGTCTATGTGAAGTTGATAAAAGGTATTTTTAAGGCTTGTCCATTGTTTTCTGAAGCTAGAATGTTTTCTTGCATCTACATAAGCAGCAGTCTCTTCCTCTCAGCTGCCACTCTGTCATACTATCTTTTGGTTGTCTATGTTGTTGGAAAATATATAATCGTGGTTTGATCTCCAATTGTACCATGTACTTTGCTACCAAGTTAATTTGAAATCTAATAATTATAAAACATTTCTACTTTTTCTCTATGAGTTTAGATTTTTCATCACATAAATGTTTGATGCAGCATACAATTCTTGCAGTTTATGGGAATCGGCCTATTTCATAAGTTGGTGGATCAGATGCCAATGGAAATAGTTCATTTGCTTTTATGGTGGGGAAATTTGTGATCCGCCAACTTCACTGAAGGCAACTGGCTGCCGTTGATATGCTAGTGTTTCTTGATACCTTCCTTCTGTTATGATTTTATTTGTGATACATTCATATAAATGGATTAATTGAGATTCTGTCCTTAATTTAATGATGTCTACATATATTCATATGCATTCGCATATATACACTCATTTGTTCTTTCAAGCAGAGATATCATTTTATAAATTTATAAATGTGGTGCCTACTGCCAAAGTGTTCTTATTTTTATGTCTTCTATGGATCAACAGACCAAAATGAAGCCCTTTGAAAATGGTGGAAGTGATTTGGAAGATGGTAAGATGGAGAGAGAAAGACAAAAATCAACAAGGAGTAGCAAGGTTATTAGAGTATACAATCAGGGCTTATTATCTGGGCTTGCGTATTGCATTTCCTCCTGCAGCATGATATTGGTCAACAAGTATGTACTCTCCAGCTATGATTTTAATGCTGGGATATCATTGATGCTGTATCAGGTAATGTGATATTTTCATTGAGACTAGACAGATTACGTTTTCTGATATATCTCACTCTTAACTGAATGGATATTTTTGCACTGCAGAATCTCATCTCTGTCATTATTGTTTCTGCATTGAGTTTTCTCGGCATCATATCAACAGAACCATTGACACTGAGATTGATAAAGGTCTGGCTGCCTGTCAATATGATATTTGTTGGAATGCTTGTAACGAGCATGTTCAGGTAGGTAATACATCTTTCCAGCTGCAACTGAACATCTTTTATTATGTTTATGGATGTAAACAATCAGTGGCAGCCGCAATCCTCCTCATTTTATATGATTTATTTAATATATTATTTATCTATCTGCAGTCTAAAGTACATCAATGTCGCCATGGTCACAGTCCTGAAGAATGTAACAAATGTGATTACCGCACTTGGTGAAATGTACTTATTCAGTAAGAACCATGATACTAGAGTTTGGGTTGCTTTATTCTTGATGGTAAGTTGAAGGGTCAGGCTGTTTATATCTGCACTTGATCAAGTTGCTTCAAGATAATAGTGCTTGCATTAATTCATAATTTCTGCATGTTGGTTTTATTGGCATGAAAGAAACTAAATGGGGGAATAGACATTTTATTGATGCCTAGAAGCTGACTGTCAAGAAGCCTTTTTCGAAAGAGTGAACTATTTTTGAATGATTGACTATCAGATGAAGATTAGAATGATGACTTTCATCTTTACAGATTATTTCAGCAATTTCTGGAGGGATTACAGACCTATCCTTTCATGCTATTGGCTACGCCTGGCAGATTGCAAATTGCTTCTTGACAGCTTCATATTCAGTGAGTGCCTTTAAAAATTTGATATCTGCTTGACGTTTATTCACATTATTATTCAAAATGCTTTTGGTAGGGTGAAAGGCTGTTCTGATCTCTACAATCAACGCAATTTTTTTGTTCTAAACAAAATTTAGGTGGCCAACCTTTTACTTGGCAGCTGTCATATTGAATCACCTTTCCTTTGCATGAAGATTGTTATGCTTGCCGTCTATTTATACAGTAGAATGCCTGTTTCTTGGATCAACAATCAATAATTTCTACGTGAATGGCAAAAATTCTTTGAGCTGAAAACCTAGCATCAATTGGAGATGTTAGAATCACAGTTTTAAGGATAATTTTATGTCAGTGTTATAGTGAATCCGTGGTTTGTTAGTATTTTTATTATTCTCTTGCATTATGTCCTCATTTAAGGTAATTCATATTTTTTGGTGCAGCTAACACTACGCAGGGTCATGGATACGGCAAAGCAAGTTACAAAATCTGGAAACTTGAACGAGTTCTCAATGGTGTTGCTAAATAATACCCTCTCCTTGCCGCTCGGCTTTATTCTTATATTTTTATTCAATGAGGTGGACTATCTAATTGATACGTGAGTCCCTCTCTTTTTATCAGCTTATATGCTTATTGACATCAGTAGTAGTCATTCAGAAGTTCTTATGTAGAGGTCTTTTTGTTACCTCATAAGTGCTCTGCTACAGAGAGTTGGATAAACGATGAGGTTATAGAAAGAGCTTCAGTAACCAATTTGATTTAATTTAACACCATTAGCGTCAAGAATACTCATTGACTAGGTAAAATCTCTCTTCCATGCAATTGATAAGGCCTGAACTGAGCAGAATAGAGAGAGAGAGAGAGTGAGAACAGAATGCAGAGAAGGAGAAGAAGAAGGATTTGAGGGAGCAAATGGAAAGTGCGGTTATTTTGTTTGAGATTATTGTTTGACAGGTGTGTCCTTTATTGGTTGTGAATCATTATGAAAATTCTTTCTTTTATTTCCCCTGACTCTGTGTTGCAGGCCACTTCTGAGATTACCAACCTTCTGGCTGGTGATGACATTTAGTGGAATCTTAGGCCTCGCAATAAGCTTTACTTCTATGTGGTTTCTTCACCAAACAGGGGCCACAACTTATAGGTATGTCAGGTCTTTTTTCTTTGTCTATTTTGGTTCAGACTAGACTATTTCTTCATCTGATAGCACCCTGGACACTTTCAAGCAGAAATCTCTTCAGGATATTTTTATGCAATGTCTTAGGTCCATCCACTTCGGGTAAAAGAAAAGTAAAAATATTTCGAATAACTTGATCACCTCATACTTCTACACTTACCTTCATTTTAGAAAAATAAGGAAATCAAGATAAAGTGTGCTGGTGTTGTGTTGGACAAGACATTTGGTGCCATTTGAAACAATACATTCTACTTTATGCTTTTTCTTGTTTTATTTAAATCTGATTTTATCTTTTTCATTTCTAAGTTCAGGGATATGAAAAAAGAGCATTTTCTTGAACCAAGTTGACTCAAGAAAATTATGGCCACCTTTATTATCTATTACTGCATTCAACTGAATCTTGGTATTTTCTTCCGATGTATTTGTTGCGAATCATTATCCAATCAAAATGTAGACAATCAAGCACCTCATATTTTATTTGAGCAGTGATTGGGTTTAGTAATATATTCTATGTAAGAGATTTCATAGTGTTTGACAACAATTTAATGAAGATTAATTCTTGAAAAAACAATTTAATGGGGATTAAGTGCTTATGGAGGAAGTTAGGTGAAGAGAGTAAGAAGGAGAGGAAATGTGAAGATGCTCGAGCTCTACTCATCTATGATTGCTGACATGCTAATATGCAGTCTTGTAGGTTCATTGAATAAGATACCACTATCTATTGCTGGGATTATCCTTTTCAACGTTCCCACCAGCTTGGAAAACTCTGCGAGCATCTTCTTCGGTAAGCTCAATCCAGCTGATAGCGCTGAATTTTCTTCTCAGTTTATATTCATCCGGCAACATGAAGAAACGTTCAGGCCTTTTTATGCATAACTTCACATTTGGCAGTACTGAAGCAGCATCCTACTTGCAGGTCTCTTGGCTGGAGTATTTTTTGCTCGAGCAAAAATGCAAGAGAGGTCTTAATATCCCGTTGCTGTCAGACTTACCCTTGCATGAGTTTCGTACTCTTGCCAACTGAAGATCTCCCCTGAATTCATACAAACTAAAGGGAATCTCATTCGATGACAAAAGAAATTGGGTGATTTATCATCAGAGGTCTCATGCTTTATATGTGCTCTACCTTATTGGCTAGCTAAGGTGGGCAGATACAAGATATGCGATTGCGGATGTATATTCTGGTCTTCGGGACAGGTTCTATTTGATCCACTGAATGTCAGTTCATCTTCAATGGAACTCAAATATCTTCTGCCATGCTGTGTCGTCGTTGTATAATCAACTGCTTTCCTAATTGATCTAATGATAGATAGGTTCAGTTTTTTTTATTTTTTTTATATATATGTTGAAGTGTTGCATTTGGTTCGTCTTCATGTCTGGATACTGAGTTTCTTCCTCAATGTATTAAATTTCTTTTCATGCGACAGTGGAGCATTTAGATATGATGAATATTTCCTTGTTGATCATTACTCCATGCCACCGGTTCTTGAAGGCCCAAAATACTATGACTCCAAATGCATCCTGCTGGATTGATTTCCAAGTAGAATCGACGAAATGCATTAACTAACTAACCATCACACATCATTTAGGGAAGCTACCAGCTCAGCTGCTCGGATGTGGTTGGGTGTTCTCTTGAAGCCAAACTTCTGCACTACTTGAAATCCCTGCCCTAAATCCTCTATAAACTGGCGTACCATCTTCCTCGATCTGATTCTTGAATGATGCTCTGAGTTGTTTCTCTGAAGAGGACAAATGCATGAGAGTACGATAATCATGAAGACGACAACAGGCCCCGCATTGGCTGCTGCCCGTATGATCCGTGAAGACTGTTCAAGAAAAATGATAAATCACGGCATGTACGGATAACTTTGAACCTCGCGGATTAATTAATGAGAATGGCTTTCACAGGCCAAGAGAAGTACAGATTCGTTGGATGATGCAGTGCGGCATCGACGCCGGCACCGGGTAACAATGCAGGACAGGAAAACACAATTTCTTTTCCAGGACGGCAGTTAAGATTGTATCAAGAAACACGGAGAAAACAGAAAGTGAGAATCAGAGAAATGAGAATGAAGAGAAAAGATTGAAGCTTTTACAGGGACGTGACCATGGGGTCCAACTCGATAATGGAAAACAGGTCGATGTAGAGATCAAAAATGGGGAGGCTCAGAAGCTCTTAGAGATTGGTCTGCTCAAGCTGAGTTCAACTCAACGATTCTCTCTCTCTCTTTTTTTTTTTATCAGTCAGCCGCTGAAGTCCAGAAGCTGTGTATACATGTATGTATATGCATGAACATGCACAGGTAATGCTTAATGTGTGCTGAAGAGGCACAGCCTAGAACATGCTGCAGGAGGGCCTCACTGGTTTTCACGAATTGATTTCAGTTTATGCACGATATTTCATTTTAACCAAAGGGGGGATATAAATTATGAAAGATTGATCTCAATATGATTGACTTTGAAATATGGACTTCCTGTGATCTATTGATTGACCACGTGGGATGTCGTCCATGTTACTAGAAGTTGATATGACAGTCACAGCAGCAGGTCGATACCATTAGTGATGAATTTTCCCATATACTATACTCGTGGGCATCCAGTTCAGAATCTTCTGTACCACTGTGATGCTTCATTTGCTTAGAGTTCATTTTCTGCATCGTGACACTAGGCTGCCCACCGAGGTACTGATAATGGTGTAAGCACAATATAACCATCGTCATCGACAGAAACGAGTGCATCTTGAACACGATTAGTGAAATCTTCCGCTATATTTTTTCCACAGATAATGTGGTGAGAACAGCTCCCCATGAAAATCCAGGCGATCAGCCACCGAGGCAGATGCTAACTCATCGCACATATGAGCTTGAATATGAGTTACGGGCCTGTTTGTACAGCTTCTAAGCAGCATCTGATATCAAATGGTGCAAATCCAATTGTACTAGCTAGGTGGTTGTGATGCACTGTGCACATATGGTTTGTTTGTTAACGTGCAGGGCCTGTTTTGTCCATTGAGGAGCTCTGATCGAATCAGATACGGTCTTTAGGATTGGTACCAAATTCTGATTCTCGTGGTTGATCTCAAGTTGACAATCCTCTCTGTTCCCATTGCCTTGTGATTATCTATTACTCTTTGTTCCCATCGCCTTGAGATTATCTATTCTATCTGCAAGTCCCCTTCACTGTTGGGATATACCAGCCGGCTAGCACAGGCCTCCCAATCCAGAGACATCTATATTTGTTAATCTTGACTACATTATGTCCCTTTAGCAAGCTGCGTATCACAGTTGGTTGATCAAACAAATTAAGACATTGCTTTCTTCTCCTTGTATATTCCTCTGTGTCTGTCATATATCAACCGAGGAGTGCATTATGGTTTTCAGGTCCTCTTGTTCACTATTTTCCATCTGTTTTACGGCACTGACAATGGATAGGGAGCAAGAAGAGATGCAGTTCCTTGGGTTCTTTGGCATGTTGAAGGAATCCTTCAAGATCATCCTGACATGGCGGAAGATCTTCAGCCAAATCACGCTAGTGCTCATCCTCCCTCTCTCTTTCATCTTCCTCGCTCACATTCAAGTCTCCAGCTTCCTTCACAGACGGATTTATCACAACCAACGGCTGCTGGACCGGGCTCCAACCAACAGTTCCACACATGATCGCCTGTCTGAGCTCATGACCACTGAGGAGATCAAGTATTGGCTTCTCATGCTAGCCTACTTCATCTTCTTCCTCACCCTTGCCCTCCTGTCCACGTCAGCTGTCGTCTACACTATTGCCTGTATCTACACCGGCAAGGCTGTTAAGTTCAAGGAGTTAATGAGCGTGGTCCCTAAGGTTTGGAAGAGACTCATGGTCACTTGCCTATGGAGCTCTCTCTTTTTCTTCGTCTACAATCTTATTGCATTTGCAGTATTCTATCTCATGGTCAGAACTTTCGATTCCATAGCTGTTTTGATACCCGGCTTGATCATCTTCTTGATACTGTACTTGACGAGCTTCGTGTACTTGAGTGTCATATGGCACCTAGCCAGTGTTGTCTCAGTTTTGGAGGAAGATTACGGGATCCAAACTATGATCAAGAGTAAGGTGCTCATTAGGGGCAAGATGGGCCGTGCACTAGTGGTCTTTCTCTTGCTGAGTCTCTCCTACTTCATGATCCGAACCATTTTCAAGGTCTTTGTGGTGTATGGGGATCCATTGGCACTCTGTTTGATGATCGGAGTGATCTGCCTCTTATGCCTACTGAAGTTTTCCTGTTTGGCCTCATTTTACAAACGATCATCTACTTCGTCTGCAAGTCATGTCACCATCAGAATATTGACAAGACCTCTCTTGCAGATCATCTCGAGGTTTACCTTCTGGCCAAGTATGTTCCTCTGAAACCCAAGGATGTCCAGCTAGAACACATCTAATGTTCATGTGACTTTTGTTGATCCTTTTTCTTCTTCCAATATATTGAGTTTCAGTTTGTACTCTTTAGACAGCTTCTTTTCTTACAGAGAGAATGATTAGGTATGCATGAACTGCTCTAGATGATTGAATAAATCTATTTCTACAATCTAAGCTTCAAGTGGTGTAACAAAGAGTGTAAAAGACATCACTCTATAAGCATGATTTATCGCTGATATGTTGATTGAGATTCTTCATCACTGTTCAGCATCATATCTTAAATGCAGATGTTGCTACTTACTAGAGTTCGGGTATTAAACAAAGGGGTGGCTACTTGCTTGACAAGAAAACTAGCCTGGGTGAAAGAATTATTGTTTTCATGGCTAAGGAGTTCGAATTGTAGCAGCTACAAGATGCGAGTTGACGAGATAAAAAACTTTCCATCCCTTTGTGAGACTGGTGATCCACGTGCCACACTATGTGGCACACTTCTCTAGTTGTAGAAGATGAAGATGGTCACCTAGGATAGGCAGAGAAACCTGAATCTTGGAAAGTTGCTAGGGGAGAACTGCCTAGGATGGCATAAGAGACTTGATCATCTCGTTCTTCAACCCGGGTTCATGGATTGGCCTTTCGAATTGGCCAAAGTTTCAGACAGGAGGAGTGCTTTATCCAAAGAAGCTTTGACTGACAATTGTCACAGACATCCATATAGCTCTTGCAGTAGCACTGTTTGTGGACAAGCACACCCTTTTTCTTGTTGGGGACCAGTTCACGTTTGCGGCTCCACTTAATCCCCACTACACAGATATCTCCTTTGTTAAAGATGCGAAGCAATGGTCTCCAAGCTTGTGTTAGTTCATTTCAGCAGTTTATCAAAGCTTACTTAGGGAAACTGTATCATTTCCTGACTAGCCTATTGAGGAGGAAATTTTTTGTGTGCAAGGTTTTCTCTGTACTGTGACGGTGGAGACAATCAATTGATTAAAGAGAAGGCCGTATGTACATCTTCTCAGTTCAGTAGGTAGCAACTAGTTTATTAGTATAATTTCATGCTCCATTTCTACAAATGACCTGCTTGGCTTCTTAGGATGACAATTCAATACCACCGAGCCATTTAGTCAGTTATGTTACTTCGTCAGACTCCCTAGTCCTAGAAATCATATCACTGCTCTTATGTATAGGTATAAAGACATGCTCAACGTGTCTCCTGGTGAGAATCCAAGAACTCCTGAGTTTGGCGAGTACATTAATGGAGTCCTGTTCCTTATTTAGGGAAAAAACTGCATCCACATCTCAACATATTGCTGAGGAAAATGCTTATCAGCTTTACATATGGTAGAATTCCATGAACATCTGCTGGTAAATAGGGTTCATATGGAAAAACAAATAGTAACTGGTTCCTCAGCTTTTTGTTTTTCCTGTCCAATCAGACAAGACAAGCGTGCTGGGAATCTGAGGTTCATGGTGTTTGACCTTTAAAGGAAAGTGTGATGTGTTGTCTGTTGATATTGAGTGACATTGTTGTGGAGTTGCAAAGTTCCTCTATGTTACTCTATCCTGTCCACCATGAATATCGGCGTCTCTTTACCTACTTGCCCTACATGTTACTATATGCCTAAAACAACGACCAGTTTCAGTTAACACTTAAAAAAGGGATGAACAGCACATTATTGTTCTTGACTTGTAAATGTTCAAGTTGGGCCCTCCCAGAAAAAAAGTCATTGAAACTTTTGTCGATCATGTCTGGTCCCTGTTCATCGATGATACTGATTCCTGTTTGAGACAGCGTCTTGACAAATTACATGTTGCTCGGTTCGCTTTATTATGTCCCCCGTCATTGTGACCCCACTTTGAAAGTAATCGAGCATAGAGCAACCAATTATGAGCCTGCATCCTTTTCACCTGCTTGCAAACTCTACACCGATGGTGTCTCGAGTAGGGGTTCTGTAAAGTGGTGGAATTGGGAATACTAAAACAGTAGGGAATTTTAGTATACAGTTGAAGTACATGGATTCTGCGAGAGGTTGGTCTCACGGACGCGATCTATGCCTTCAGTAACATGCATTTCATCTCGGCATTCTTGTCACCAAAGAAGAAAGCATATTACAAGCTGTTCCTTCATATCCATCTCGGAGTTTCTATGGTGCCCTCAGGACATTTGCCACTACAAGACCAAATGATGGGTCCCCGGAAAACGGTATGGCAACCTCCATAATATTCGTGTCTCAGGGTATTTGCTGTGAGGTCACGACGGAAGTTCTGTATCTGTTGAGATTTTTACAGGATCCATAAACAATACATCAAAAGTTCTGTACATATAGTTCAGCCTGGAAACAGCTGCCATAACAACCCTACATGGATTACAACAACTACACGAATCGAGCAGTATTTGTTCATCTGCTGAATCCACAAATAACTTAGGATCTAAGTATATACGATAAAAATTAAGATCTGAGCAACGTGAGGAGCATCCTAGCTTTTGTTTTGGTTCTAGAACTACACTGGCTCTGCAAAAGCAGCAGTATCTGAGACAAGACTCCAGCATCAATTGCCTCCTCCCTTGCTCGGAATGAAGCTTTGCCAGAGCACACAATCAGAAGCGAATTCACCGCGCTCTCACTGCTCTCCTGATCCGACGATATCCTAAAGACGTTCCTGACGAGGGCAATGATCCCGGATGGGTGATTCAAAAGAGCCTGCTTCCCTTCATCTACTCCAAGAAGCTGCTCCAGCATGGACCCTGCCACCGCAGTCAAACCTCTTAGGCGACTCTCTTTCTCAGCTCTCATTACGAACTCGATGATCCTGCTGACTGCTCCTTCTTTAACCAAATTATCTCGGTTCAGTTCTAAGGAGCATAATCCCTGTATAGCTATCATCGCAGCTCTGGAGACCTCTTCATCATTTAGTTGAACGAGAAGAATGATTTCACGCAGGAGTTTGCAGCATTCTCCAAGCATACAGCAGAGAAATTTCGTTTCTGAAGACAGTGATATCATCTTGATCAATTTACACATCAAAACCTTAACGGAATTATTTCCGTGCTCGAACACAATCTGGAAGGATGTTAACTTCGAGCCCTCCTGAAGCGTGTTCAACGACTTAAACCCACCGAGTGCTAACAACTCCAGAACACAGGGGAGGCCTTCCCCTGCAAGTCTGAGCCGGTCACAGGAGAATCCCGATTCTGATTGTCCGAAAATTAGATCCAGGAGTAGGGACAAAAAGCCGAGCTGGAGAAAACGAGAACGAATTGGTGGGAACTCTTCCAAGAGGGCTCTGACCGTTCCTACATACTGAATCTTGATCGTGACCGTCGTCTGATCGCACTCTAAAATTTCGTTTAAGCAGGACAAGGGAAGCGTCGGCATCAGTTTCGAGGGTAATCTGAGCATCTAGCTGCAGTCCTGTGCGGGCCCATTGATCAATCAGGTGGCGGAGAGTGTGGTTTGGGACCAATGAAGGGTCATGGAGCTCCTGCATTGTGACGGGGCAGGTGAGGTTACCTGCTGATAGCCATTTCTCGATGTTGGACCTCTCGTAGGTCTGTCCCGTGCACAGAGTGACCGGATCCGTTAAGAGTTCGAGGCTGATTGGGCATCTGAACAGATGGGGTATCGACATTCGACCTATCTTCTGCAAGAACGAGGAAGAACACAGCAAGAACGTGCTGAAGATATCTTGTAATAGGGACAGAAGCTTATCGAGTCAGTTACCGGGTCATGGAACACACGAATCAGTTCACGAATGGGACTTAAAATGAGACGCAATCAAGTTTTTTCATACCGAGATCGTTCCAGTTCACTGGATCACGCTTCGGTCATCGGCACTGCCTGGTTCACACCACATGCAGTTTACAGTTTCACAGGGAAGAGAAGATGTGGGGATCTTAGTTTTCAAGGAACAGATGGGTGAGGGGAGCCAATGAAGTGAATGGAAATAACTACAAGAGACGGCAACTGAGGGTTGCAGTACACTTTATCTGATGATGGTCCCTTCGTTCCCTCTCCCCAAATAATCAATGCAGTCCAAGCAGGCCCACCATTGAAAGAAGAAGGGAAAGTTGGGGTCATCGTCTTTAATGATGGAATCTGCCCTCATGGGTTGAAAATGGTAAAAGGGGTTTTTAATGCATTGGGATTCTGACCTAATCCCACGAAGCTCGCTATAGCTACAGAAGGCGTCCGGATTCATCTCTCATCAGCGGAAAGCCTTCTCTGTGGTATTTATGGTAGGGGAATTGTTTATTGGTTCACAATATGCTTTCGATCTAACTGCTATCTATCTGCCCTTCTCATTATAGCATTCCTTTATCGTGTTCAATCGGATGGATGGAGTGAAATCAATGAAATTGTTATGTCAATAATGTGATTTGGTATAGTGATATTTCATATTCAAGTATAATTTTAACTATTTGGTACGAAATCATAATTATGCAGTTGAGCTTACTTCCCTGATTATCACTGGCTGGCTGGCCTGCTCAACAAGGTGGATCGAGAAAACTGAATCCAGGGACAGCGAAGCTAAAATCAAGGTGAAAGGAAGCAAAATAAGATTATTTAAGGAAAATAGATACACCCGATCTATCCCGAATCCATGGGAAGGCCGCAGTCTGGCAACCCTCGAGTTCGTCCCTGTGTATATTATTATCTCTTTTTTTTTTATATATAAAAAATTATTTTAAATAACAATATTAGATTGCCTCGTGAGCTTTTGTCCTCATGTTTGGATGGATTATCTCGGATTTGCACATCATATTAGCGAGATGAAAATTGGAAGTGGCCTCCGGAGTCGCCATGGAATTGTAATTAGTTAGATGGAAAGTTCGGTCCAATTTTCCTGAGAGCAACTTGACCTGGATTCGCGTCATCTCGTCACGGCACTGAGGAAATCTAAATACAAAACAAGGGAAGGATATTAAAGACGAATGATCGCGGCCGGCCACTGGGCAAAGTCACATTTTATTAGACTGAACAATTATCTTATTATACAAACAAGTGGCTTATTTATAGATTTAGAGGGAAATAATTAAATTAAAATAAATAAATAAATAATATTAAGATAGTATCAACTTGATTATATGAAATGGTAAAATTCTAAACTAATTTATTTAATTAATGTGATCATATTTTAAATAATATACTTATTAATATATAAATACGATATTTCTAACAATTCCATCCGAATGAATGTAGAGTAACTGCAAAATATTTATCATGTAATGACAATTTATCTTCATGATTTCTCGATTGAATCCATTGAATAACCTCTTTACCACTGCACTTCACGGCAATAAACAAAGGGGGTCTTCCATTACTCCCGAAAAATGCTCTTCGTCACTCTTTTATCTTGCGGAGGCATAGCACAGGATCTATGCACGTGTTTTGAATAAGGCCGATTTCAATTGGTGATAGCAGCGAACTCGTCAAAATCGACACGCTCTAATATCATGAAGAAATTTAAATATAATATAAAAAGTAGATATTAGAGATAAATAATCATGATCGGTCATAAGTTAAAGCCACACTTTATTATATAGATATACAACCTAGTTATAAGTTTAAAAAGAAACAAATAAATATAAAATATCAAAATAATATTAATTTGATCATATAAAATTATAAACTAATTTAATTAATGCAACTATATTCTAAATAACATACTTTCTAATATGTGAATGACCCAGAAGTGTCCTTCAGGCGGTACCATGACATCCTTTAAAACGCATGGTCACAACAATTATGTTTGTTTTTAGAATAGATTGACCTAATTTAGTGATTTTTTTTCTTATATTCAGTGTGAATTTAAATATTATAATTAAAAAAATTATAATTAAAATATTTTTAATTTTTAATAGATCAACCACCTTTAAACTTAAATAAATAATATTTTATTTTAAATTTAAATATAGTACATTTAATCTAGAAAAATATGTGAATACTTTGAGATTCGACTAGAGGTGGGGGCTCTCATTAGGGTGAGGAAAAGGACAAAGGAGATGTCCCGTAAGATAATTCAGGATGACAGTAGGCCAAAAGGGGCAATAATTAAAAAGAAAAAAAAAACGCGCGTAGACCGAAAACGTGGAGGAAACTTGACCTTTGAAATTCAATCCTATATGGTCTGTTATTGGAAGGTGACCTACTAGACTGCATCGCGTGATCTGCACTGAAGTTCAGTTCAATCTGATGCTCCAAAATGTTCCAAGATCCAAGAGTCCGGCAGGTTCTACAGGGTTTTCTCCGCAGTTTGATTCTCCGGGTTCGGTCAATCGGCGAGATCGAATTCTTGTGATCAAGAGCTGGAAATCGTGGACAGTAACCCACGGTTACCGACAACAGCTTCTGAGAATTCCTAATGAACATGAGCTGCCTGATAGTCGCCAACGGAGACGACTTTTATCATGGACTGCAAAACAGGTTAATTTCCAAGAGTTACTGAGAACTGTTAGCTGTGATATTCATAATTTTCCGGTTTTAAAAGGAACGCCTTGGGCTGTGAGGGAAGAGGAGGGGAACCAAAGAGGCACAAAATTCTTACTAACAGGGACCGAATTTGGGACCGCTTGATCACAACTGGAGGCGAGTCAAGTATCATTGTGCTGCAGTTTGTTTCTTGCTGTCATTCATTATTCTGTTACCTCGATGTCATGGCATCTGAAGGTCTTGGCCTTGGACTGCATTTGTGGCTCTAGAAATGTAGAGCACAGAAGAAACTTGCCGTATAGGCAATGCTTAACCCAAAGGGGTCGAGATATAAACAACTCAGCTGTTCATAAGCTTCAGAATCATTGTTTCAGGCTGTGGCTCTTTCTGTAAGAGAAAATGCTGGTCGTATTCATGAAGGTGATGCTGATGCTACTTAATCACGATTGAGCTGGACCAGAATCACGATCTGTCTTCCCTAAAATCATCTCTTTTTTATTCAGTTTTATGTACATACGATCACTTGTCCTGTTATCCCATGCTGAACGGACACGGTTTCCACTCGATCCCGCTTTCATTTTGTTCATGGTCCAAAGCTCGCCTGGACAATGACTCTTCCTGAGGAGAAAAGAAAGAAGCAATGGAGTACTTCAATTGAAACAAATCAATAGCAGCGTAACCTACACAATATACCCACACAGCAGCTGATCGGAAAAGGGGACCCAACCTTTCGTTCTTTTTTCTCAGTTCTCGAACAGTCTCGTCATGAAGTCTTATCCTTGCCGTGTTGAGAAGATGAAAAGAATCATGCTCGTTATCTCTTCTCTCGTTTGTTTTTCCTGCTTTGTTTCGAATCAGTTTCCTCTGCAGTTTCTCTGCAATTAAATCGTGAGCTCCTAAGGTGGCCGATGAGTTTATGGGCTAAATGGCAACCCCTGCTGTGGCCTATGAATCTTCTGCGGCATATTGCTGAACCGAGCGTTTGAATGGCTCGTGCTATCGGGTGTTCCAATTGCCTCATTTTGCGGACCGATTCCTATGTACTGCTGCACCACCAACACCGACGCTGTGGCGGCAAAGTCTGATGAGGCCAACAAGTCACCGATAGCCCCGAGCTCGGGGCATTCGCTCCAGTCTGTCAGCCCTGCAGTTAGTGGCGAGATCGTCCCCTGGCCCCTTCCGACGATGAAGAAGAGATCATGGGCGCTGTCGATTGACCTGATCGCAGCGACCGTCTCCTCCCCGTTGTTCACAATCTTCTCGATGTACGTGATTGACCCGTCATTTGCTGTCCTCATCCTGAACTCATTTATGTACTCCTCGTCGAGATCCTTCTCCTTCTCATCATCCGCCTTAATCATCAGCATCCTCGAGTCCCTGGGCTTGGGCGTCGTGGAACCGCCGACCATGGCAGTGTTCATTGCATTGTCGCCGGGAATGAACCTCATCACTGTGAGGCTCACCCCGGGGTGCTCAGACATCCTCCAGGCATACGCCAGTGCCTCCCGGTCGTCAGGCCCGCCGAAGAAGAGCACCACCACCTGGTGTGACACCTGGTTGGCCGGTACCCGGGTGGAGCTGTTGAGCCCCCGGTCGACGAGGATCCCTATGGAGCAAGGAGCATTGGCCAGAACGTTCGTGTTTACCATTCGGAAAGCTGGATGTGTTGTTTCCATCCCTCCGTCGATCGTCTGCTGCTTGTGGAAAGGGATGATTATGAAGGTGGCTCGCTTGTCCTCGGCTAGGTGGCAGATATCCTCGTGCATTGTCGAGTATGGGGAAATGGCCGTGAGGGGCTGGACGGTGACGTAGCCCGTGTGCTGCTCGTAATTCTCGAAGGCGTTGATGATGTGGTCCGACTGGGCCTGGGTTCGGTTCAGCGCCGGGCTGCCCGACCTCCGGGTGTTGTGGACGATGAGCATTGCCGAGGCCCTCCCCGTCAGCTCGACCAGGTGGAGCACGTAGACGCACATCGGCAACTTCTTGGTCGGATTGAAGGCTTCGAGGAGGGCGATGATGGTGGGAACGTTTCGAGGGGTGTGGACGCACACCAGAACATGAAGCTCTCCCTCGTGCTTTGATTTTTGAAGCGTTCGCCTCTTATACGGGATGAACCTTCTCGCTGGCCGGTAAATCGCCGTCACGATGGGAGTGATGATCCCGGTGACGATCACGGAGACCACCACCATGGTTGCAAATGTAGAGTCATCCAGTACCTGAAATTTAAAATTAAGCACGTGCATCAGAATGGGAAATGTAGCTTATTTACAGTATTAAAAATTCTCTCTCTAAATACCTTTTGGTCCTTTCCCACATTGAGAATGATCATCTCGACGAGGCCCTTAGTGTTCATGAGTAGTCCGAGCGTGATACCTTCGCGAATCGGCATCTGGTAGATCACTGTCACGATGAGGGTCCCAACAACTTTTCCGGCTGCAGCGAGGATGACGATGACGATCAGCACCGCCCAGCGGTTGAACCCGATGATCTTCCAGATGTTAGTCCGGAGCCCGCTGGTGGCGAAGTAGAGGGGGAGGAGGAGCCCCGAGACGAAGTCCTCGAGCTTCTCAATGAGGGTGACCCCTAGTGGACCGTTTGGGATGATGAGTCCAAACACGAAGGCCCCGAACACGGAGTGAGTCCCAATTGCGTCGGTCACGAACCCAGCGATCATGACCCCGGTGAGGATGAGACAGATGTAGAAGTCGCTGAATGTCTCCCCTTCAGGGGTCCTCCGAATCATCCAGGAGATCGCGGGCCGGACGATGAAAATGCAGACGAGGATGAAGGCCAAGGAGGCGAGGACGACCCAGAGGGATGCGAAGGATGCTCTATCATTCTCGGCCAGAGCAATTGCCAGTGCCAGGAAGATCCAAGCGCACATGTCGTTGATCATGGCAGAGGACATCGCGATCTTCCCAAGCTCGGTGTTGATGAGCTTGAGCTCTGCGAGGATCCGGGCGAGGACTGGGAATGCGGTCACCGAGAGGGCAACGCCAAGGAACAAGATGTGAGCTCCCTGGTCCATGGCTTCTTCGCTCCTGTGCAGGAGAAACGAGAAGACCGTCCCGACAATGAACGGCAAGATCATCCCAGCCACAGCGATTGCCAGGGCTTTCTTCCCCATCCGCCGGATCACACTCATGTCCATCCCAACCCCGACGAGGAACAGGAAGTAGAGCAGGCCAACGTTCGCCATGGTCTCGAGGACCATAATGCTTCGCAATGGGAAGAGTGTCCTTGCGAATTCTTTGTTCTGTCCGAGAACTGATGGACCCAGTAGTATCCCTCCCTGGTTATCATCAACAAGTCAACACCATTAAAGCCTCGACAAGTTAAAAGAATATGATCGATAAGAGCCGAACCCGAAAAAATCTAATGTCTTTAGGAAAGGAACAAAGGGCATAATCCGTAAAGATGAATTACCAAGATCTCGGAAATGACCCGGGGTTGCTTGAATGGCTTGAGGATGTATACCATCAGACGAGTCATCACCACCACCATCGTCAATTGCAGAATGAAGAGAGGGAGCGAGTAATCGAGCGGGTTATCCCCCTCCCATATGCCGTTCGTCGTGATCATTGTCGGGGCATAGCACACCATAGCCCCATCCGTTGCATTCCCGTCCATCTTTGAAATCGAACTATCTGTCTACGCCTCTCGGTCTTCTGTTCCCTTTCCTCCTCCTCCTCCTCGGCGACCCTCGACCTCGAACTATTCCACAGCCGTAACTCCACTTCCTTGCCGATCGTCGCAGACCCAACGTGACAACTCGGATCCCGGTGGACGGATGGTATGACCAATGCTACACCGAACAGTGTGACTCCGTCTTTGATGTGTGTCGATCTTCTTCGTGGGCTAATTTAAAGTCTGAAGGGGGAGGAAACAGATGTTCTAGCTTCTGTTTTCTGTTGTCATTTCTTCTCTGGAGAGATGGAAGAAGAGATAGACGAAGTAACTAAGATAAAACGGTTGCCCGGCCGGTGGTTGTTGTATTGCGTATGTGTGCCCTTGCCACCATAAACATGTCTTCCTATTTTAAGGTTGCTGTCCAGAGAACAAGTAACAGTAGACAGGGCAGGCCTCAGGTTTGCAGTTACCCTCGGATTTAGGTTCTCACCATCTCAACAAGATTTTCAGGAAACTGTTCCGTTGAGTAATTGGGTTTTAGACATGAGAAATGACGGTAAAAAAAAAAAAACTTGGGTTTTCCCAATAAAAGACCAACATGAGCTGTAATGTAAACTGCCCCTATCCGTCGAGCTTATGATCCGCGAAACAACGCGGTTTGATAAATCCTAGAAACAACATGATAATTAATCTTGATAATATTTAGTTCAGAAAAATCGATTAGCTGTCACAGATAAGTTATCATATCTAAGAAGTTGTGAAATCAGAATATATATTATATCAAACATTTATATTCCAGTTTAGTACAATGTTGGAGAATTATATCTTATTTCTCTTAACTTCAAAATATTAAATTTGGGTCAAGAGATCGTTGGTCTTCGAGATCTGCATTAAAGAATCCATGAAGAGTGGAGATGGAGCCTCTTCGAATAAGTAATTTGGGTACCCTTCAAAAATCAGACCATGCCCTTCAAGACAATCCTATGTGTTGCCAAACCTAATTCACTGTGAAGGCAATTTCAAGTCCAGTAAGCGTGAGATGCTGCCGTAGTCACCAGACAGGGTGGGATTTGTCAAAAACTCGTCAACCACGACGGGAAAGCTGACATTATCTTATAAAATTTATACGATAATATTATTTAATAAAATTTTAATATTTTAAAATAATATCTCATTATCTAATTTTTTATTTTCTTCTAATAATCACTTTTTTTAAAGATACACAGATTTTTTAGGATTTATTTAATATTTTCTTTGATTTTTTATAATTTAAAATGATATTTTTCAAATTTTTATGAGTAAATATAAAATTTAATTTCGAGAGAGGAATTGAACATAAATTTTGTCATCAATATCATTATTTAGAACATCAATTTGGTCTTGTAATTGACTTTATCCTCCACAATGGAAACAAGCAGGAAACTCCACCAGGATTGAGTTGGGTCGTCAGAGTTATCCTCAGAGCATGAAAAGCGTCCGCCATTGCTGGAATTGCTTTGACTCTTGCCAGATGAATAGCCGGCCCGATTGAATCTCATGGCATTTGCCTCTTCAAATTTGATGATTACAGCAATGGCTGCGTGCTTGTGACTGGCAGCTCACGGTGAGAACAGAATTTGAAATTTCGATCCTTTTCCCCCTTGATCCTCTGTCATTCTCTCGTCTCTCTGTTGTCAAAATGATATTTAGGGTTTCGAATGGGGAAATCTGGGAGAAATTGGGGATTTAGGGTTTTTCGTTTCTCGGCAAATTATCTAAACATTATCATTTGACACTCTCATGTACCGTTGGAGATCATAAAATTCATAAAGTTCACGCCGTTATTGCCGGCTCAAGTACCACGTGTGATTTCCGTTTACTCTAATTGACGGAGGGACCTATCTGGTAGATGGGATAGGAATTGGAGGATTAAATAGATAGAAAATGAAATTAAGGTCCGTTATTGGTGCCTTACAAATTGGGGGATGACCGACATTCGCATGTGTCCAAAATTTTATAGAACAGACCGACTGCCTGATATATTACCGAACCGAACCGAATCCCGCAATGGGCACAGTAGAACTCCTGCATCGGAATGACGGTCTCTTCTTCCTGCTTCCCCGGTTACGGTGGGCTCAGCAGTTGAACGCTTGATTTCTCCTCTTGACTACTCAACCGGTTTTCCCAAAGATCGATGGAACCTCCTGGGTGCTTCTCTCTGATGGGTTGAGTTCAAGAAATCGAGCAAACCGTGGAATACGCCGAAACCCTAAATTGAATCTTCCTTTCTATTGGACTTCCATCTCTGAGGCCAGCCGAATTCTTCCATCCGCCATGAAGCTCCGGTACGCAATGGTGTGCTCTTCGAACCAGAACCGGAGCATGGAGGCTCACTTGCTGCTCAAGAAACAGGGCTTTGACGTTTCGTCGTACGGCACCGGAGCTCACGTGAAGCTTCCCGGGCCCTCCATCCGGGAGCCCAACGTCTACGAGTTCGGCACTCCGTATAAGCAAATGTTCGATGACCTCCGCCGCAAAGATCCTGACCTGTATCCTCCTATTCTCTTTTTGAATCCTCTAATGGCTTCTTTTTATCCTTATCCCTCTCTCTTTCTCTCCGTCTCAACCTCGACTCTTATTGAGATAAATACAGATGGTATGGAAATGGCAGTGGCAATCTTTTCTACCTCCTTGATTTCTTACAGTTGAGCTCATATGTTTAGGACATGAAGTTGATGGGAGATTAATTTCCCCCCTACATCAAAAACACATATTCCTTCTTATTTTCCCGAGCGTTGTCTGATTTCTTGTTTGAATGATTCTTCCTAAATCGTTCACTTACTACCTCTATGAAAGTTGTAGTCCTATAGGCAACAACACTAGGGTTATGGCTTTGTTTCTGCAATTAGATGTGTTTATACAATTGACATGTACATAAGAACGGTGGGAAAGGAAGAGGATTTTGCCCTTTTATCTAGTTTGTCTGCTGTTGCTTTGTCATTCCTATATAGCATCTGTACGGCCCTTTTAATCATCAGTCGAGATGCTCCGTGTGAAGGATAAAAATCTGCTTCTTTTCAGCTGATTCACTGGATTCATAAGAATTCTGTCTTTTGTGTGATTCTCTCCGCTCTCTCTATGGATAAAAAGTTATATAGCAACCATCAACAATTTTGCACTATAGCTTCTTACACCCTATGAACTTTGGAGGCAGTGGAGGGGTTGGTTCGTATACATATATATATATATATATATATATATTTGCTTGCTTTGAGTTCTCTGCCAATACTTTAGTCTTAAATAGGACCTTAACAAAAGTCCAGGTACAAGCGCAATGGCATTCTTCCCATGCTTAAGAGGAATATGTCTATTAAAACTGCGCCACAAAGATGGCAAGAGAACACATCTGATGGTTCCTTTGATGTAGTGTTCACATTTGAAGAGAAGGTCTTTGATATGGTTCTTGAAGGTTTGTATGCTATCCTACAGTTTGAATGTTTTTCCATTTCTATCATTTGTTTGAAGTCCAGTGTCCTTTCATTCCATATTACATGCAGATGTGTACGGCAGTAATGGGTGGTTTTGGAGTTAAAATGGCAAATGAAGCAATAGTAGTGTTCATATATTGGCGGAGAATATGTAGGACTTGACTCCTAGCTGACAACTGAGCATGGAAAAGTGATTTCTACTTTGTGATTGTAAGATTAAGAGTATTTATTCCATAAGTTTACTGGCTTTTGAGGTGAAATTTAGAGCAGTGTACTGAATGTCCATCTATAGAGTATATCAGTGTGATCTGACACGTTCTGCAGCAAGCAACAATGAATAAATTGAAGATATAAGTCTAGTTTATATTGCTGCACAAGGGCTGTTAAGAAATTGGATCTTTCTTAAGAGCTTGTAAACTTTGATGCCTTTGGTGGTGTGCTGTAGGGGAAATTGTTTGATCTTCATATTCATTTTATTTTATTGAATGTCGTTGCATTAAGGAATGGGGTTGAGAACTGCCAAAGGTTGAAATGCACTTGGGAAAAAAATGGTTTCTTTACCAGCTATGGCTTGTTTGATCAATTCTGCAGATCTCAACAGTAGAGATCAGTTCCTAATGAAAACGGTACTGGTGATCAATTTAGAGGTCAAAGATAACCACGAGGAGGCAGCAATAGGAGGTCAGCTCGCATTAGAACTGTGCCTTGAGGTCCTACTCCAGATAACCACCTTATACTTTTCAACCATGAGCTACTATACCCTTTAATATTGATATTTTTCTCCTGTGTGTTACTTTCTTTCAATTGACAGATAGATGCAGCAGCTGACTCCTGGGAGTCTGCAATTGATGACATTGTTTCTGGGTTTGAACAGAGGCACAGGCGGAAGCTCTTGTATAGCATTTCATTCTACTGATGGGCAAGGAGCTGCCTCTCATTTTTTAGGAATACTTGTGATGCAGCATTGCTCGACTCTCTAGATCTCTCAATAGGCTTTGCAGAATCAAAGTTTTAGTTCTTTTCTCTAATTTTTCAGGAACTTTATCCGTTAGTTTGATAATTTCAGGGGTTCTGACGAATCTTGGCCACATTGTGCACTGTCATGATACTTAGAGAGAGGTTTGCTAGCTTAAAATGTTAAGGGGAATCGAACCCAGTGCAGCAAGAAATAGTCACTCTTGATATAATGCTGCTGTTGGGGCTTGGATGTGTAAGAATCCATTGTACTTCTGAAATCATAAAGAGGTGCACACTGACTGGGACAAAGAAATAGTAGGCTCTCTATTTTTCTTTAGAACCAAGGATAGTGCGGTCAATACTTGTCGACATTGCTGTTCATGGTACGTACAAATACATAAACTGTGTGCCTGTGGTCGGCTAAGCAGAAGCAGCATCCGCGCCCACTGCAATCAGGTAATTTAGAGGGTTCGATTCTGACTCGCTCAGCTCTTCATACGCCTCTTGGTCATCATTATCAGCAATTGGGACATACCCAGCTCGTTTCATCTGTTTAACCAGAGCCTTTAGAGCCGAGTAAATGTCACCTCTCTGTGGATGTCTCCTGTCCTTCACTAAGAATACATGAACCTCACCCTGAACCTCGATCCAGCTGCACCCAGGCTGCTTGATGACTCTCCGTTCTCTCATCTTCTTCCTTATCTTAATGACATCGCTCCACCTGCCTCGTTCGGCGTACATATTCGAGAGCAGGACATAAGGGCCAGAATCGGAAGGATTAATCTCTAAGAGCTTGTCGGCCACATACTTTCCTAGGACAATGTTCCTGTGGACTTTACATGCAGCGAGAAGTGAACCCCATACGACAGCGTCAGCAGGCAAGGGCATTGCCTCTATCACGTCCTTTGCTTCATCGAGGAGACCGGCTCGCCCAAGCAGATCTACCATACATGTGTAGTGATCCTTTGCTGGTACTAAACCATAGTCTTCGACCATCGATTGGAAATAACGCCGGCCCTCTTCTACAAGTCCCGAATGGCTACATGCGCAGAGTACACCAATCATTGTCACGTGGTCGGGTTTCTCACCCCATTCCAACATTTCTTGGAATATTCCAAGAGCCTCCTCTGCATGACCATTCTGCGCGAACCCTACTATTATGGCATTCCACGAGACTTTGTCCCTTTCCGACATGCTTCTAAAAACCCTATATCCATCTTCAACGGAACCGCATTTCATGTACATGTCTATGAGTGAATTGCCAACAAAGATATCCGAATCCTCTGCCTGAGATTGGAAATGGAGGCCGTGCTTCAAGACATGGCCATGGGCCTGCCGACCCAATTGCAAATCCGCGAGGTTGGCACAGGCATTAAGCAGGTTTCCAAACGTGTAGTGCGTAGGCTCGACAGACTCCCTCTTCAGGAGCCGATAGAGCCCAAAGGCCTCCTCATCATCACCATTTTGAGTGCATCCCGCTATGAGTGCATTCCATGACACAATGTCCCTCTCAATCATCCTCGTGAACATGACCCTCGCGGCTTTTAAACTTCCTGCTTTCGCATATCCACTCACCATCGAAGTCTCAGACACAAGATTCCTGATGGGCATCCCATCAAAGACCCTGCGAGCTTCGTTGAGACGACCGCATTTTGAGTACATGTCCACCAGCGCATTCCCAGTTACAATATCATTCCTAAATTTATCAAATTTCATGACACGGGCGTGAATTTGAAGCCCTTCTTCAACTGCTGACAAGGTTGCACAGGCACTCAGTACACTTGCCAGGGTGATCTCATCAGGCTTAAGCCCATGTTCCGTCATCCTCATGAAAACATCCAGGGCATCTCTTGCTGGTCCATTCTGCTCGTAGCAAGTGATCAAGCTGTTCCAAGAAACTAGGTTTAATTTGCTCATCCCATCGAAGACACTCTGAGCTGATTCTACATTTCCACACTTGGAGTACATATCAATGAGAGCAGATCCCATGAAAACATCAGACGAGCATGGAGACTTCGACAAGAGGGCATGGATTTGCTCCCCTGCACTCATATCCACCAGCCCGGCACATGCGCTGAGGGCACTCCCAAAGGAGTACTCATTGAGCACGTAATCTTCCATATGCATAGTGGCAAAACAGCCCAAGGCCTCATCAAACATCTCATGCTGGGCAAAACCAGAGAGCATGGAGTTCCACGAGCACTGGTCCCTGACGGGCATCGACCCAAAAAACCGCCTCTGCTTCATCAATGAAACCAAACTTCGTTAGAGTGCTCAGGATTGCGTTCCAAGTGAAGGTGTTCTTCTGGGGCATTTTGTCGAACATCCTGCGGGAATCGTCCAAGCAGCCGCATTTCCCATACACGTCGATAAGCCTGTTCTGGATGAAGACTTCTGCTGCAAATGGGGACTTGATGACCTGAGCGTGAACCCGGCGGGTGTCACGCGCTGACCTGGCTTGGCCACATGCTTCCAGCAGCATCGCGAAGGGAGACGAATCGCTGAAGCCCACATTTTTGAACCGTACACATCTCCCCATTTAACTCATCCCGGATGATTTTGTTGAACTATTGAAGCTCATTGATCGACAACGCACTGAAGATTAACTTTTCCTCGCCACTGAATCGAGGGCACCAGTAGTTCTCCTTCGGAGGAAAAACAAACTTTCATGAAAATTCGTCTAAGCTCGATACCTTAATTTCCTCCTGTCAGCCGTTGCTCCGGCTTCGTCGCACACAGCCCTCCCAGGATAGTCATAGCTACAAACTACAACAGACGCCGCGACGACAGCCAACTGACCGGGCAAAAAGTAACAGCGGACACAGACAAACCACGTTAGCCTAAATCATGTAATATATATATATATATATATATATATATTGAGAGGCTTCTAATGGAGAGCTAGAAATTTTCTCATGACATGACCCTAAGGCTTCTTCCTTAATTTCTGCTAACCCACCATCTTCCCCGAAACTCGGGCAATCACGGACTAGAGACCGAGAAAAGCACGGCATTCTTTTGCACTCGAGAGAAGGCAGAATCGCATCAGTCAATTACAAGGGACTCACTATTCTCCATGATCATGGCTAATGGCAAACTGGCCTGCTTCGCGTCCCTCTTTCCCCGGAAATCATAGACTTCTAGGATTGCAGAGGAAGGGTTACAAGAGGACTTCTTGGAATTAATCCGATGATATAGTCCAACAATACATCGAACGTATGATCTTTGGATTATTCAGTTTTACTTCTAACAATTGGTATAAGAGCCGTACGTGTTGAATCGATGATGATTTAAGAAATCAAATTTGGTTTGATGGGACAATTGAATGCATTCGGTCTGGCACAAAACTGCGCCAGCCTCATGAAATTGGGGCTGGAATTTGAATTTCTGGTTCAGCAAGTGTGTTTCTTCTTCCTTTTCCACGTTAATGCATGCTCATTCTGTATTATGAGGATGTGTTTTTTCAATTTTCCGCCCCATGGCAAGATTCGTTGTTGCATCAATTCGTTCTTGCGAGCCGAAGCTCCATAATGGCCTACGCGACTGCAACAATTCCGCCATGGTTACGCGATTCTCAAGCCAGATTACGGTATACTACTGACATGACTACCAACCAACTTCTGGGTGGACCGCCAACCGACAGACATCGAACCGGACAGCGGGCTGGTGGACTCAGCCAAGCCAGGTTGGCTAGAAGTCGACTAGCAGATTCTCCTATTGAGTGGTTCGACCCTATGAGCGATCCCCAAATGGAAGTTGGCCGGACCCGACCACTATCAAGTCGGTCAATGGGATCGAGCCGTCCAGTGGCTGAGTCTCCCCTTAGAAGGGCCATATCGGTTCGTCACTTCCCCATGCCACTATAGCCACTCTCTCTCAAGCTCCTGCCGTTCATCTCTCTCCACATCATCCCTCGCTAACTTTGGCATTAGGGCCTTTTCGGGCAAACCTCATATGGCTTGGCTTTCTTGGAGGCATTTACGCCGTGTTATAGTTGTCACAATTCGAAATTACCGTAGAATTTTCTCTCATTTTTATGAAAAATCAAATTCAAATATATTATAAAATATTATAATCCATATATTTCCAATATATTATTGAGTAATATAATTAATGAAATATATCAAATAATAATTCCATCAATGTATCACTATTAATCTTAAATGTGTCATTCTATAATTGAAAAAAAATGTACTTACAACATCCAAACCAACCAATAATTCAGCTGGATCTTCAGGATGCTTATTCTCGATGCCCTTTATACATTTCATGTTATTCATGGATTAAGAGGGTTTTTGTGAAATTATAAGAAAAAAAAAAAGAGAATTGAAAGAAGCTTTTTTATATTCAAGGCGTGAATGATTTGCTTGACGAGTATCCGACCAAACAAAGTCTGCACCTTGCTCTTCACGTTCACAGCATTGAGCGTGTGGATGAGGGCTTGCTTGTGCATTTCCACAATCCTCATTCTGTAATTTAAAATAAATATGATTTGACTGGTCAAAGGCACTTTAAGGCCAATAAAGATTACCTCGGCTGGTCTGGGATTGGTTTCCAGACTGGCTCAGGAATATATTTAGGCGAGTTTAAGTCAATTTCCCTTCTTATTTATACAGTTCAGTCCAAAATTTGAATAGTTCAAAGCAAATTTTGACCGGTTCAAAATGCATCTTATGGAATAAGTCTGAGCAAAAGTGAATGCAAAAACCATTTATAGTGGAAGTCTGACTTGTGCTCGCATGTGTATTCATTTGGATATTGCGTTATTGGGATAATAGGCATATACTTACTGATCCTGGTATGGATTGCTGGAGGCAGCCAAATTGGTTATGTGGTATTCACAAAGAACAAATATTTTATACTCACATATATTACTTAGACCATTATAGGATATTATTGGGTGGTCTATTTTTTATTTTATTGAATGTTAATATAGCCATATATTTACATAAGGTTCCATTTATTCGTTGGCTTGGGGGAGTGATCTCCTAAATGAGCTTTGAGCAAAAACCCAATGCTGCTTCAAGATTTGTTTTTAATGTGAGCCCATGGATTTGGGGTCCAAGTAGAGCCCAATCATTAAGTTAGGCCCATCTATTTTTCTCTCCCTCCACCGCCTTACGCCTCCTTATACACTTGTCAATCAATCCTTTCTTCTTCTTCTCTTCATTCTTCTGGAAACATCACCGAACACAAGCGTGCTCGAGAGAGAGAGAGAGGGAGAAGGAGAAATTTGCATAGAGAAAGGGTGAGGTCGAATAGTGAAATTGAAGAGGAAGAGTTAAATAAAAGGGCAGGACGGTAAAGTTTGAAGTAGTTGAATGTTTATTTTGATCGATTTGAGTTATAATAGTTTTATACATGTTGGGACTTATAGGTTAGTTGAATAGTGTATGTACAAGTATGTATTTTTTTTGCTTAAATGGGTAGAAATGAATTTGTGATAATGAAATAAAAGCAAACATGTATATATATATATATATATACACGTTGATTTAGGAGGAATTGATTATGGCAGTGGAAACCAGAAGGGAAAAGAAAGAAAGAAAGGAAGGGGAACGAAGAAGGGAAGAGAAGGGGAAGAAAAGGGGAAAGGAAAAGGAAGAATCGGGAGGGATAGCATAGGAGGGTGGGATGGAAGGGATAAGAGTATGAGAATTTAGAAATTGGAGGAATCAATTAAGTTGATTCTATCATCACAATTACCATGTTAATTCGTAAGAAGATATTTTATTTGAATACTAGAAGTATTGAAAATTTTATGATATATATATATATATTGATTTTATTGTGAATGAAATGATAAGTATCGAGGAGATCCAGGATAAATACCTAGAAGATCTTGCTTCGTGATTGGTCGATTCAAAGGTTCTGAGTGCATTCTTTTCCATTTTGTAATGCTATATCTATGATTAGAAATTAGTAAACGTCAATTATGAAATAGTTATTTGTTATGTCTAACTAACTATCGTCTCTAGTGAGTAAGTAAACTTCGAATGAGTGATGGAGAGAATAGGAAAATGATAAATAGTTTTAGTAGTCCAACATGCATACATATATTCTACATTATTGAATGTGTTTGTGCATAACCATGGTGACTGCTAAGCCGACGGAATATAAATGGATTTTGCTGACCTACCGCGGGTTCCTAGTGGGATATAAACATGGGACATGAGTGATGCTGACTCTGTTATCCCAGCGGAATATGTGAGATGACCCTTTTTTCAGGACCTGGTCAAAAAAACAAAAACCAGAGTGGAGAGATAAGAAAAGAGAGAGTCTTGAGAGTGATGGGTCCACTTTTACCGCGGAAGGATAATAGGCGGCCCCCATGATTGTGTGCGAAGGTGAAGGGCACGGGAAGAAGAATATTATGAGATTGATTGAGGTGTGGGATCACGGTACCGTTTGGGGAGAGAGGAGTATCGATACTGCCATAACTCTGTCACAAAGGTAGTACGACCCCATGGTTATTGTTTAATATGAATGTGTACATGCATTGCATTATGTAGATCGTATGGAGCTAACTATGCCACTAATAACCATCTATCCTAGTTATTTAACTAACTAGCATAATGGATACAATTATGTAAGAACTTATACTTAAACTAATGTTATTACACTTGGAAATATGTATTCACTGAATTGTAGCTCACATTCTCTACAAATTTTTCCTACATATAAGGAAGATACTTAGCTGAGCATATCATCACATTTTGATTCGGGGATCAACTAGGGCAAACCGTAGATAGGATGTGTGTAGAAATTGTACATGGTTCTGTATACGATGTTACGACCTGAAATATTTTGGAAAACAACATTAGCTTGAGGTATGTGTTGTTGTGTGTTGGTGAAAAATCTACTGGGTTGTTGCCACGACCTGAAATTTTGGCAGAGTTTCTCCTTATTTTTCATAAAAACCATAACTCAAACCTGTTATAAAACATTTTGACCAACACATCCAATAATAACCATTCACAACCCAGCAGATGTTTTACCAACACATACCTCAAGCCATAATTGTTTTTCCAAAATATTTTAGGTCGTAACATCGTATATAGAACTATGCACAATTTCTACACATACCCTATCTACGGTTTACCCTAGTTGATCCTCAAATCAAAATGTGCTCATCTGCTTGGCTAAGTATCTTCCTTATTTGTAAAAAAATTTGCAAATGAGTATGAGCTCCAACCCAGTAAATACATATTTTCAAAATGAAATAATATTTATTTAAGTATAGGTTCTTACATAATTGTATCCATTATATTAGTTAGTCAAATAACTAGCATAGATGGTTATTAGCAACCTAACTAACTTCATACGACCTACATAATACAATGCATGTAAATATTCATATCAAACAACAACCATGGGGTCACACTACCTTTACGACAGAGTTATGGCGGTACCGATACTTCTCTCTCCTCAAACGGTACCGTGACCCCGCACCTCAATCAATCTCATAATATTCTCCTTCTCGTGCCCTTCACCTTCGCACGCAATTGCGGGGGTCGCCTATTATCCTCTGGAGGTAAGAGTGGACCCGTCGCTCTCAAGTCTCTCTCTTTTTCTTATCTCTTCTCTCTGGTCTTTGTTTTTCCGACCGGGTCTAAAAGAGGAGTCACCTCACATATTTCCGCTGGGATTACAGAGCCAGCATCGCTCATGTCCCATGTTTATATTCCGCCGGGAATCCGCGGTAAATCAGTAAGACCCATTTCTATTTCGCCAGTTTAGCGGTCACTATGATTATATACAAACACAGACAGTAATGTAGATCATGTATGTATGTATGCATGTATGACTACTACTATTACTTATTCTTTTTCTATTCTCTTAATCACTTATTTAAAATATATGTACTCGCTAGAAACGACAGTTACTTAGATATAACAAATAATTATTTCATAATTGACACTGACTGATGACATAACATTTCACAATAGAAAAATGTACTCACAGTCCCTTAATTGACTAATCATGATACGAGATCTTTGGGGTGGTTATCCTGAGTCTCTTCGATACTTATAATTTGATTCATAGTAAAATTAATACATATCATATAATGATTCATACTTTAACTATATAAATAATTTTATTACTAATATAAATGATTTACCCCCACATAAGCCCATCTCTTGGACTAACTTCCATAGATATATGTATATATATGTATATAAGACTAAAAAGGTTGACAACCTCATTGGTTAATAATATATATATATGTATATTATTATTATTATTATTGTTTTTCTTTGTGGACCTCAAGAAAGAGAAAGGAAAGCATTTGGAATGTAAAGTCGAACCAAGCAAAGCTATTCTCTCTCTCCTTTTTTTTTCTTCCATGAGAGGTAAGCCCCATTCTACTAATCCATTAGCCCGTGATTGACCTCCCTTTTCTTTTTTTTTCCACAGCCATAATCAATTTTCTACTAAACCCTTTCCTTTCCCCTTCTCTTCCCTTCTTCCCAGTCCTTTCTTTCTTTCTTTTCCTTTCTATTTTCCACTACCAGAATAAATTTCCTCCTAAATTAACGTGCATATATATATATATATATACATGTTTGCTTTTATTTCATTACCCCAAATTCACTTCTATCCATTGGAGAAAAAAAAAGTATACTTATACATACACTATTCAACTAACATGTGAGTTTTAATATGTATATTAGTATTATAACTCAAATCAATTAAAATAAATATTAAACTATTTCAAACTTTTCGTCCTTCCCTTTAGTTTAACTCTTCCTCTTCAATTTCACTCTCTAATCTCACCTTCTCTCTGTGCAAATTTCTCCCTCTCTCTCGCTCTATCGCGTGCTTGTGCTCGGTGATGTTTCCAGAAGAATGAAGAGGAGAAGAAGAAAGGATTGATTGACAGGTGTACAAGGAGGCGTAAGGCGGTGGAAGGAGAGAAAAAGAAAGAAAAAGAAAAGAAAAGAAAATAGATGGCCTAACTGAATGATTGGGCTCTACTTGGCCCCAAATCTATGGGCTCACAGTCGTGAACAATTGTTATTGGATATATTAGTCAAAATATTTTATAACAGGTTTGAATTATAATTTTTATAAAAAATAAGATCAAACTCTGCTAAAATTTTGGGTTGTGACACTTACTTTGCAGAAAGCATCCAATCATGGAATATATTTGCAAAACTTTTGTCACTAGGCTACAAATTTTGACTAAAGTTGAAAGATGACTAAAAATTACTTTGTGGCAATAAGATAATACTAATATATTCCAACAACAGGAAACTCTTTGAAGTTAATGAGATCCTAATTATAAATAATATAGAATGATCAATTATTTGTTAGGCATATGGATACAATTTTTATAATTGTTGATCCACTTACTAAGGTCGTGTCACCCATGATTTTTTATGAGCATAATGATCATATAAATGCTTTATTAGTCATAATACTTTAGTTTAGTGGAAGCCCGTACATTAATGCCACTTGGTTACAAAAAATATTTAATGAATTATTTTCTGCAAAATAAAGTTTTCGGTGTATTTGCGTTATGAATTTCAGTTTAAGGTGTAAAATTTGATCTCATTAGACCTAAGGAGGACTAGTTAGAAGTAAACATGTTCATATCATATTACATGTAACTTCCATACCGCACACATATACTTGATTTATGTTATCGGGTACATTAATGTATGTGATCATTGATTGTTTGAGTCTCGATTTATGGGATGAAGAATGCTTTGGTCCTATGTCAATGTATCATATGGATGAGATTATTGATATGGGTAGCAAATTTCTATGCATATAAAAAGTAATCAGGTGATATAAGGACATATGAGATATCATTGTTGGCTGGAGTGGAAAATGGTTGTAATTAATCTAATGATATAGTTTGATCGACTGAGTATCTATGTTGTTGTATTAGTTGGCTCAATTGAATGACCTAATTAAATAAAAGGACTTTAATGGATAACTTATAAAGTTTATGAACTAATGTGTAGATACCAGAAAGTAATTTCTAATTCTATGATAGGCTGAATTCAAAATTAATAATACTTCATGCATTTATATGCAATTCAGGGTTACCGTGCATAAGTCACACGTTCTATATATATTTGTCCGAACTCCTATTATTATGACGATATTAGGAAAACTCTTATGGCCACGTGAAGGCATAGAAGAGCCAAGCCCGAAACTCGATTCCACGACTTTGTGCGATGGATGGATTCGGGTACACTTCTATTTATGTTTACGTAATCTTTTGATGGCTTCAACACTTATGACCTTGGAATTATTCCATTTCAATTCCAACGATTCTTAGACCCAAAGGGATTGCTGTTACCTTCACTGCAGCAAGGCCTACTGCATGTATTCATCTGGAACCACAATGATCAACAGGTGTCGTTTATCCGCTCGACGGGTTTTCCTGGACCCTTTTTCATGCTAATTGCACCTCCGATTCCATATCCCAAAAACACGAAAGAGTATCGAGCGTACTTTCTTGAAGCAAGGGGACTAGAGATAGGGATAAAAGGAAGAACTTCTTGGCTGTATCATGTACATAAGCAGCAGAATTTTACAGCACTCTCTCTTTCTTGGTCTCTTGCATGAGCTCAGTCGAGCATTAGTCAAGACCGATTCTGGAACATAGCAAACTGGTTCTGCACGGCTTTATCTTCACCGGCTTTCCCTCCTTCTGGGTGTGAACAAATTAAAAAGAACCGACTTAGAAAGTAAAAAAAAGGTTGATCTATTTTCCTTCAGCAGTTGCAGGCTCTCCGTCTCCTCATTTTGCCCTTCAGCATCTCGAAAGGCCAGCAACTGGGTAATGGCTCACCTTTGCAGTCTCTGCATGAACTGTGAAAACAAACACACGAATTCGTCGGTCACTATGCTTGGAATTGAAATTTCATACACACTCTACCCGTTACCTAGTACAATCTCTTATCTTGGCTCCATGACTTTACTCTCCTAGTATATTGACACCCCTTAGACCGAATCCCCGACTCCATCCTAAGAACAATCAATATAAAACCCACTCCAGCTACATACAAGTATGGCATATCTGTGAAGATTTTTTACCAATACCGGTGATATTTTGGATATTTTAAATCTTAGACTCCTAAATGTTGCGATCAGTCATTCATTCGTTCAAACCACAACTGGGGGGATACTTTGGTTTGTGTTCCTATGGATTCGAACCTTTATATCAGTTGGGAATGCTCTTTCACTAGATATCCTCAATGAAAATTTACCTGCTTCTACTGCTGCTGCTGTGTTTATTGTGAATCCTCTGAACTGCTGCCGCTGGGTACCTCATGCTCCGTGACTCACAGTCCTTGCGAGCCTCTGCCCCGTTGATCCACGTCCTCGGGGAAACCTTGGATTTGGATCGGTTCCCACTCCTTGTTTTTGCCTTCCTTGTTGTGAGGAAAGCAGGGAAGAACATCTTGATCATGAAAGTCCCATTGTCCAAGCTGCAGGTTCTCGACACCGTACACTTATCCATCCTTGGCCCAGCAACGTTCTCCGTCTTCCTCTTCTTTCCGTTCTTCAGCCTCTCCTTCTTATCCAACCCTTCAGCGACCAAATCTTCCTCTTTCCTGGCCTCCTTCGCGCTGTGCTGCTCATCCACCATATCTTTCAGAGAGAGCTCAAAGCTTGACTCGGGCATGTGGCGGACCATCTCCATAAGCTCCCTCCTACCCTGCTCGATCACCCGTCGCCTGGAGGAAGGCGATGGGCTGCTGTAGGAGTGATCATGAGGGAGCAGCGGGGACAACGAGTAGTCATCCTCCATCGATTTCCACAGGTCGGTCGATCTCCTCACATGGCAACGGAGGGGAGATTCGGTCCAGAAGTGGAACTCTCCATCCCCAAGGCTCATGACTGAACCCGAGGGAGGTGATGTGAGGCGGGCTGAATTACTTGAGAGAATTGCAGTGAGCATTTATAGATTGAAACCATCTCAGCATTGAATTGAAATTCTGTGGTATGGGAGGTGGAAAGTCGTTGCCGTCCTTGATGGGGAAGTCCAAGTTTCTCCCAAGTAAAAGGGTCGCATTTTCCCCCTCTCCATTTTTTCTACGTTTGTCCCATTCCCAGCTCTCCACCTTGGAGGAGGAGGACTGACTTGTTAGTCCAAATTCAACCTTCCTCTATCTTGAGGACTCGCAAGTCACATGGCATGACAATAGTCAAATTTAACACGATATCAGGGTATACGTATCACCCTAGCTCTAAGTATTGTAAAAGAATATTAGCCTTATAGTTAGTTGTCACTTTTTTATGTATATTTTTTTGGAGTTATTCACACAAATGTCCTAATTCCAATTCTCTTTTTTTGCCCCCAAAAAACTAAACACGCAGCCTTTGATAAAGTTATCCAAACACGTAACTGCACATGAATATACCTGAATTCATGGACTTGTGGATGTTTATGGTTTGAGGAAACTAAACTACATATCTAGATTCAACAGTGTTGCATTGCAGAAATCTCGCATTTGTTAGGATTTGGAACAAGGGCACTCAGGTGTGAGCACTATTTTCTAGACATAAATTTAAAATAAGATAAGATAGATAAAATAATAAAATTATATCAATAAATCTCATTCCTAATCAAAATTAAACTAGAAGTTTTTTAGTTTAAATCGAAAGTAATATTATTATGAAATGGAAATTGAAATGTAATGAAATTGAATGGAATGGCAATTATCATTCCTTAAATGGTTCTATTTTTAAATTTGATGGAAACAGAATTAGATATAAAACTCATTTTACTAATTATATACTTGACAACAATAAATTTGAATCATAATTATAAGATTATCATCAAATAAGTGCATACATAATTATCATATACTTTTTTTATATCGATTTTATTCTCAATCTTTCTACTATACATATTTGTTTATCAAATAATTATTTTAATATAAAGAGAAAAGAATAATTCAAACATGGAAATATAGAAAAAGGAAAAAAGGAAATGGCCGACGTGACCGACAAGGAAACGTTGAACCCAAAGATGGAACGCCAATTCCAGCATTGAGAAGCTAAGCTGGAATGGATTTGTAAAAGCGGAATGAATGGTCATTCGTTGAAATAGTGATTCCGATCTTCATTTGTGCACAATTAAACTTAAGAAAAGCAATAGTGGCCGGAATGATAATTCATATTCCGATTCCCATTCCGGACTACCAAGCATGCCGTTTGGGCATACTGACAAGACGCTTCATTGACAATCGCATTTATGCTAGCGGATCCTTTGTGCCAGAATGCTCTGAATAAATTACAATTGATCGAAGAATATCTCCCGGGAAATGATATTCCTCGTCCTTCTAGAAATCATGAATTAACCCCTTTTATGGGCCACGAGCAATAACTTTATGACCTGTGACAGTCAGGCGAAATCATGATTGGGGCGATAAACACGTTCGATTGGACAATCCTAAGGGCCACCAGCACTTGTCTTTCTCCCAGCTGTTCGCTTACAATAATGCGAAAATGATGGATCGGAACGGCTATCTGGGAGTCTAAATCGATGGGGGCAGATTTATATATACACTAATGGCAACACAATCATGTAGATAACATCGGAGTGTATGGACCATAACTTAATCAAGTGCAAATCTTCCACCGTACTATGGTCGATCATCCTTCTTTTGAGGGATAAGATTTTTCCAATATAAAGTCTATGATCCATAGTTTGCTCGGGACAGTGGCTGATTAAGGTTCTCTCACATCTGCTGCCTCGTTGGATCGCCATCTCGAATGAATCGAGTGGAGTGGAAGGTAGAAGAAGACAAAAGTGTAGTTGCACATGTGAGCTGATGAGTTTACATCTGATCGTTCATTTTGTGTATCTGGACTGAGTTTCCAGGTTTCCAATGTCACCAAAATCGGGCATGAAACCAAGGGAATGAATTTAAAGTGATTAAGATACCATGTGCTGGGCCATGTGGGCAAGATCTTGGGAATTGAATTATGCATCCGAATGATTAGGTAGGTCGAGATCTTCATCCTCCGAATCTGGTAATAATCAAACCTCAGAGACCTCCAATCATCAGACACACACTGAACAGTTTCAGTGCTCATATTTCTTTTTCCTGGCATTAGCTTTTGGTTCTAAACCCAAGTGCGAGGGCAACCTTGGAGCTGTGGCCGAGGCAGGGGAGCATCCGTTGGAGAAGGCCAATGGTAACAGAGACGCCGTGGAGCTGATGGACTCAGGGCTCCATTAAGGTGGAATGGTTTGTGGCGGCGGAGAACAATGTACGATATCAACTCGGCCTCCACTGGTGGCTCGAATACAAGGAGGACGAATGGACAGTGGGGGGGTAGTGGAGCTGGAGCAGCATAAATAACGGAGGGTGATCCCATGTTTTCTTCATGAATCCTGCACCCTTTAGAGGTCATATATGGAGTCAAGAGAGGTCAATTCGTAAAGGACAAATACAGAGGAATGGGAGCTATATGAACTTCAGGAGAAGATCATCACTGGTTACGATGTCCCCCATATGAATTTCAGAAGAAACAAGGAAAACAAAGAAAGACCACATAACAATGACAAAGAGCATGGAGTTAAACGTCGTAAACTTCCAGTGCTGCCGCCGCTGGGGAGTCATATGGACGGCAGATATAACCGGCTCGCAATTTAAGTAGACTCTGCACATGCATCCCCGAGAAAGGAAAGGACAGAAAGATGATGCGATGATCGTAGAGGAGTCTGTGTTAGAGCTCATCCCACACCAGTCGCAAGTCCCTAATCACAAGATTCAATGTGTTTCTCTCTATATTTATTAACCAGATATCCATACCAACCTAACAAAAGTAAGTCGTACTGAGAAACCAAAATCATCCCACCACAGAGCAACTTTCATTGAGCCAAATGAGAAGAAGCTCATGTTTCGGTTCTCATGTGTAGAGTTCACTGCTATTTCAGCACCCAGTTGTTGGGCTCGGGTTCCTTCTGTGCGTGGGCAACTTAGAGCCCAAGAAGCCAAAGCTGAAGAAGACAGATTTTATTTAGGGGGAAGGCATCATTTGGCAGTGGAAGGAAGGCAAAACAACAATGTGATGTGGTTCAATTTGCAATTCAAGAGATCGATAACGGAAAAAGATAGCACCCGCATAATGCAATTATCAGTCTGCATGGAATTGCAAGAGTGCAGTTCACGACTCAAGTTGAGCCTGAGCTCTCTATTCATGGAGACACTGGGTTTGCAGAGCTGACGACAATCTCTGTATCATGCAACAGGCCATCAGTTGAGACAATGGATTTCATCGATGCATCAGCGGCAGCCAGAGATCTTCTGCAGAAGTGTAAGCCTTGGATTTTGGCCCACGGCCACATGACAGCTCTCATAGGGCAGCAGTCTCTACCAAAATCAGCTGTTCCAACAGACTAGTTTCTCAGTTGTTCCACCTCTGTCAGCCGAAAATCGAGATTCCTTCTCAAACAAAAAACTTTGCTCCGGAAGGAATTTCAGGGTGCAACGGCAAATCATGCCCTGGGAAAACTCAAACTAACCAAGAAGAATGTACACAACACATTTCACATGCAATAAAACTAAAGCAAATGTAGGCAACTTAGCTTACGACAATGAAAAAATGCTGAGCAAGGACCTCCACATCATGAGTTACAAACTTACAACTAGAGCAAAATGGCATTTCTGTATCTACAGTAAATTAGAAATGTTGGAGGAGTGGACAGAAAGATGAAAGATGAGGCTGAAGAAACTCTCAAATCGTACGTCTTCAACTTAAAGATGTCACTGCCGATGTAGCCCAGCGTTTCTGTCAGCTATCTAATATGGTGAGAAAGAAAGGTCAAATCATGGCATATTTTTCTAGCCTGCCTGCCTTGTCAAACTGTAAGATCTTCCCAGGCTTGAAGTCGCCATATACATAGTGTTCGGGAAAATGTATAACATCAGGTGTAAAAGATCAAGAATGTGAAAAGCAGAGATGATTCTCAAAACTTCTTATGTATGAGTATGAGAGTTGAAAGGCCTTTCCCGTGGATGGTGAGAATCTCAGCTTGGATGCTTGAACACGAAGGAAGGATAGATCTTGAATGCTATGTATCAGTTCGCCAGTCCAGAACCTGTGCTATGCTGCAGCTCTCTTCAGCTGAGTCTCATCGATTCCACAGCGGGAGATGACAATTATCATGATGCCATAGCTGAAGCCAGGGGGATCTCGCTCTCATGCGATTTGAATGAGATGTCATTGTTGCTTGAACTGCTCGATGATGATCTCGACCCAATATTCCCCAGGTCGTTATTATTATCGTTACCACTTCCTCCATTAACCACAACCGCCTCCCCAAATTTGACATGCCTTCCATCCCCATTTCCTGCAGAACCACCAGCCCTGGCGCCAACCCTGCCAATGCTTCCGGCTCCATCTCTGCCACCACCACCACCACCACAGACAATTCTGAGTCCAAGGGAACGGGAAATGCATCTGTACAAATAAAGCATAAACCAGAAGGACCATGGGAAGCACACGAGAGCCATGCCAGAATAGAGTAGCCAGGTGAAGGTGGCGGGATCAGGCTGGGTCATGTACACCACCAGGAAGGCACCTCCGATCACCAGGGAGAGCAGTATGAAGCACGAGATGAGCCATACGAAAAGCCTCCCTGCTCGGGGGTCGGCTACGGGCATTTGTTGATAGTTCGATCACAAACAATTTAACAGATCGGAAGGATTTCTTCTACGTCATCTTCCATCTTCAGTATCGACGCTCAGATCATTGATTCACCATCCAGTCGATGGGAAAGGCTTGGCTCCATCACTGGAGGATCAGTCTGAGACAACGACAACAATGAGAATGCAGGGTCAATCATTCGGCTTCATCAACAACATGAAGAGAATAGATCGTTTGTTGCTGTGGACATGTTCAATGCTTGGTTTACGCGAAGAAAGGAACAAGGGGAGAGAGCAGAGAGATTAATGGTGCCATTACGACACAATTCACATCGTACTTTGCAATGCTGCTGTTTATCTTGACCGTTTATCCATCAGAAGACCCTGATGATGCGGTCTAGCATCTCATCACAGGGATTTTTTTTTTCCATTCTAAGTAAAATACGAGACTAAATCCAAATGCATTTAAAGAAGAAATTAAACAATACAACAGAGAGGTAGGGTGACTCCTCTCATGTCACCAAATAAAAGAGAATCAAGCCCGACAGGACATGTGTCGAAGATGTGAACCCCTTTAGAGGGAACGAAAGTGGGTAGTTCGCCGACTATTCGACAGGTTTCCCTCTCGATGCGTAATGATTCACCACCACCGACCGATCACGTTGGAAAAAGTGCTCATATTTCTCTTAGGAGTACACTGTGCAGGCCAGTATCACCTTCTTGTGGAAGCAGCAACCAAGCAACTAATTCCCAAATCCACTTCAAGGACTGTCCTGCAATTGCCCGATTCCCATGTCAATTTAAAACCTGCCTTTACCGACCACAAATCTGCGATATAACTGAGGTCGTAATGCCACTGTCATGAGCAAATCTTTGAATCCATCTTCCAAGGTTATCTTGCGATAGTCCTCTCACATCCGCCTTCCCTGAATTACCTTTCACTGCCCTATCTGTAATGTATTAAGTTTCATCTATTCTTGCTCTGGTTTACGCCAACCTACACGTATCCAACCCTTTGTACCCTGTCATATGACTGGGTTATTAGCTATTAGGCCCTTTGCAAACCGGTTCTAGGAATCAACCCTCACAATTTCGTGTGGTCGAACAAAGTGAGGATCAAAAGTCGCTTTCTTTTGCAATTCCGAAGCAACCAGCAACCGACTCCAAAGATAAGAAGAGTCCACGACAATCCCCCCCGAACCCGATTGGCAACATCCCAGATTACGAACAAGCCATCGCTCTTTACTATCCCTGGGATATGCTTCAACCTTTTCTCCATCTAGCATCCGTTCCACGCCTAGTCCTCGTAAGGCGCGAATCATTGTTTCTGGTCCAAGTGGCATGACGTGCATACGTCGGAGCCACTAGTCAGTCTTCAAGGTTCGGCTGTTGATTTACTTCCCTGACGAATATCCTGTATTGAGAAGACTCTCAATACGTTTCATGTATGATTAAGTTGGCACCAATTAAATCTTCCTAAAAAAAATTATCAAGTGGGGTTGATCATAACAAGATAAAACTCCCCAAAACTTATTTATGGAGAAAAGTCTCCAACTTAATGAACCATTATTAGTTTAGATATGAATCAAACCGATTCGTAAAATTCTCTTAATCATAAATTATTTTACGAAATCAAAAGTTGTTTAGAAAAGAGTGTTGGGCCCGTCCTAGTTGAAGATATGGTCTATTGAAAAAGTGGGAGAGATCTATCACTGATCAAATTTGATTTGTCTACCATGTTGACCAAGCCTAATAGACAGACAATTAATTACTATTTACTTGTAATTAGGTTCAATTAATTTGGTGACTTATAAGAAAAAAAATACAATCGATTAGGTGATGAGCCCCAAAAAGTCTGCCGGCAACCTCACTGTACACAATCAGTAGGTGCTGGCCATTTCTTAGAGAGCTTTACGGAGCTCCGGCCTGCACCAGCAATGGCTATCAACGAAGAAAATTCACGGAAAAAAATTTTTCTGCCCGGGTTTCATCATGTTTCCGTGAATCATATAAATACTCAAGAGACCGATTCCATCTGATATATAAGCTGAATCTCATTTACATGATCTGATCTATTCGTAATGGACATTATGAATAAATCATGGAGAGATTATGGAGCAGTTAAAATTTTGCAGCGAGTCGAGGTTTGGTTTGATTCCATGAGGACTAGTCGGTAATCACTTTCCTGGCTCCTAACCACAGGTAGCTCAACCCTACGAGCAAGTAATCACGACTGATGTAAGTGAGTCGCAGTTGAAGCATGGAAAACCACATCCACGAGTTCGATATGTCCACACTCCCCTCTCCCTCTCTGACGAACTCGTGGCAACGTTGGGGGGAGAGAACTCGGTCGACCTGATCACCGTGGCCCAAGCAGTCCACTGGTTCAACCTCCCAGACTTCTACTCCCTCGTAGGCCGGCTCCTGCAGAAGCCCGGAGGCCTACTCGCCGTCTGGGCATACCAAACGCATGGTCTGAGCCCAGCGTTCGATCCGATCCTGGGACGGCTTCTCAGCACGACCATGCTTTACCGGAACCCGAACGTTCAGTACATGTTCGACCAGTACCGGATGCTGCCTTTTCCTTTCGAGAGCGTGGGACTCGGCTCAGAAGGGAGCCCCTGCACGATGGATCTGCACAGGGAGGTCTCGTTCGATGGGTTCGTCAGGGAGCCGAAGTTGTTGAGGGGGTTGTGAAGGAGTTTGAGTGGACCTGGGGCGGGTCCAAGCTAGTGAGGTCGGTCGTGTGTAAGATATTCATGCTTGCTGGAAGAGTGAGGGTGTAATGAAGAATACGCTTCTTGCCCCGACCTGGTGTCAAAAGAAATAGCCGATGTACATGTAAGAAAATACCAAAAGAGGATAAAATATATGTATGTATATAGTAAACTAAACTCAATGGCATGTTTGGCGATGTGGAACGGAGATTCTGATTTCGATAAAATTTTGAAGGAATCTTCATGTCAAGATTTGGTTACAAGTTGATCAGGAATAAAAATTTCTGCTGAAGGCTCCATTTCTTACCAACAAGGAATAGAGAAGGAGCGGGCGTCATCGATATGTATTCATTCCATAGCCATTTCTACTGCAGATAGAGGGTCAATCTGTAAAATTGAGCTCCGGTGGAGCTCCGGCTGAGCTCATTGCAGGATTTGGTAAAGCTACCTCAAGAAATCGCTAGCACCAACTGGTTGTGTACAATGAGGTTGTCGGCAGACCTTTAGGGCTTATACCAACCCCAGTTGACTGAATTTTTGCATTAGTCTGCAGCACCCAATTAATTGATTGTTTATTGGGTTTGGTAAACATGGTGGACAAATCAAATTTGATCAGTGATAGACCACCTCCTCCCCTCTTTTAATATCAAATCAACCTGAACTAATCCACGTTAAAAGAGTGCAAGAGGTCTGCAGGGGATCAAATCTGACACTCCATCATGTTTGCCAACCCAATGAACAATCTACACGGAGCAATGCTTGTTCATGGAAGACATGGCCTCTTGACAGAGGGGATGGATCCATAAATGATAGAATTTGACTACGATTAGCTTTTCTAATAAAGACTCTTTCTAAAGACAATTGAGGAGGTAGATGTTTTTTCACTTCAATTGTGTACATGTCACTATCTCCGATCAATTTTATTAAAATAACATACATAATACGTAGCACTGTTAGAATCTAAGAGATATATATATATGTATATAGTTATGGCCGGTTGAAAGATTGGGAAAGATCCATCCATGGTCGAATTTTATTTCTCTACCATATAGTTTACCTAATCCCGACAAACGGTTAATTGATTAGGTGATGAGCCCCAAAAGTCCGCAATGATGCTCGGCCTGATCTGATATGACGATGTGGCTGCCTAGAACCTCAAGAACTTGGAATAGGTCGGAGCAAATTATATGAAGGCAGAAAAATCTTCCGAAGAAAGCCTCTCAGGATCGGCTGCCTCATGTCTTTCCTCCATATATTAAAACTATCCCTGTCTGAGAGTTGAAGGTGCGAGTGGATTCGTAGACGGAGAGAGAGACGGTGATGGCAGGTCTGTTCGACAGGCAAGCTGACGTGTATGCTAGGGTGAGGCCTACTTACCCGAGTGAGCTGTACGAGAAGCTTGCTGGGCTCACCCCTTGCCATGGTCTGGCTTGGGATGTCGGCACCGGCAGCGGCCAGGCTGCTATCGGAGTAAGCGTCTGTCTATCAGGGATTTATGTGCCAGGCATATTGATTTCTATCCACTATCGTTAGATCATGAAGGTTATACAGCAGCGAAGATTTTACATCGTAAGTCCATTTCATCTCCACGAGGACTGATCGGATTTTCCTGGTTCCGAATTACAGGTAGCCGAACACTTCGAGCAAGTGATTGCGACAGATGTGAGCGAGTCACAGTTAAAGCATGGAATGCCGCACCCACGAGTTCGATACGTCCACACTCCCCTTTCCCTCTCCGACGAAGAGCTCGTGGCAACGTTGGGAGGAGAGAACTCGGTCGACTTGATCACGGTAGCCCAAGCCGTTCACTGGTTCGACCTCCCAAGGTTCTACTCTCTCGTGGAACGAGTATTGCGCAAGCCTGGAGGCTTAGTCGCCGTCTGGGCCTACGATATGTACAGAGTGAGCCCGACATTCGATCTGATCCTGAAACGGTTCTTCGAGACGAGTGTACCTTACTGGAGCCCGAGTGCTGGGTACGTGTCCGAACAGTACCGGACGCTCCCTTTTCCTTTCGAGAGCGTGGGCCTGGGCTCCGATGGGAGCCCCTACACGATGGAGATGCACAAGGAGATCTCATTCGATGAGTTCGTCGGGTTTCTGAAGTCATTGTCTGGAGTCGCCACGGCGAAGGAACGTGGCATCGATTTGTTGTCCGAGGGGGTTGTGAAGGAGTTGGAGCATGCTTGGGGCGAGACGACGCTAGTGAGGACGGTCGTGTGTAAGATGTTTATGCTTGCAGGAAGAGTGAGGATGCCATGAAACTACTGCTTCATGCAGGGATCGGGAAGGGCCACGAGCCTCGACGGCTGGTCGGGCTTCCCTGATGCTTCGATGTATAGGATTAGCCGGAGTCGGGATTGGCTCTGTGCTTATAGCTATCATCCTACATGAGAATAACAGTTACCTCAAGATTACTATTACCAAATGCCATTTCTCTGGAGTCTTCCCCATAGAATTGTCATCTATCTTCACTCTTGATGAATTCCATATGTGAATTCACACACTTACACATCTCTCCGGATCAAATGTCCACCGACTGCTGCTCGCATCTAGTCAGCTTCTCCCTCGGCACAGTTCTCGTTGAAATATCGAATAATTTTTAACTTTTTTCCAATTATATTACAAATTATTTTTATCCAATAAGATTTTGATCAGAAGTTGGACTTTCCTTCTTCGATTATTCGCATTATATTTCCATGATTTTCTTAATTGAAATATAATACTAAACATATGTTTATTATTATTTTTTATTATATAAAATGTTAATAAAGTCATAATAGAATAGGAAAAATAGGAAATAAATGGTACAGAAAAGCACATTATAAAAATCAATCTTATAATCTGTTAGTTATTAGATCGAGAATAGTACCACTGTACTAAACCACTTATATATATATTTATAATTTGAAATTTTAATGGAGGATGTTTCAGTCAATTTATACATATTTCATGTTACCGAATAAGGGAGTTAATCAATTTCTTTATTACGCCACGATTCCCCCTTTCTCGTCTACTCAATTTTTCTTTAATTACTCATAAATTCCATTCCTCACAATCAATCTGCCCACCTAACGTGATGGTGGCGATGCCATTTTAGTCATCGATTACTGTAAAAGAAGAATCCAAAGTCCTCGATCTGCTCATATCCAACGCGCTTTCGCTTCCCCGTTGTCACTGTTTGACTAATGAAAATGCGACTAGTAGATATATCCATATGCCCTGCTTCTTTCTCAGCATCTAGACTGTAGACGATCTCAGACACAGACAAGACGAACCAACGTCACCCGTGTGGACGGAAGGACAGTACTGAGGGCATCGACAGGGACCACCCGTGGCCTCTACGGAGGCTGCCGATGAGTGGTACAGGGACGATCCGTGATCATATTGGCCACTACTAGACAAGGTCTCGCCGCTCTAAAAATTGAGGATCACCCGGACAGATGGGTTCTTGGTATGACCGGCATGGGATGTCCTGGCGATCACTGCCCACGATTGAGATCGCCGACGACCTCTGCAATGATTGACGATATCACAAATAATAGGGATGGTGGTGTTGGTTACCGCCCTTTTACCACAAAAATGTTATTATGAGATGATATCACTATATGACAGCACTTATATAACGAATCGCATTATCGCTTAATAAATGATGTCATAAGTTATGTAATGTCCAATTATCATATTTAAATTTTTTATTTTGAGCATAGTAATTGATATTTTACCGTGATTTGTTAAGAGTTTATTTAATATTATTTTGTATATTTAATAATTGAAAAATATGACATTTTATAAGAAATTTATTGGTGATACCGTTTGTCCAAGGGCCGAGTCACCCTCACCCTTTAACCTCTCTTTCGATCTTCCATCTTATCTAATTTCTTTTTTTTAAATATATAAGATTTGATATAATAATATCATTATTAATTTAATAATTAAAATATTATAAATTTAATTTTTATTATTAAGCTCTTCACATTTTTTATTTTTTATTTCTTATATTTTATTATAAATTTATAAGTGGTATATATAATTAATTTTTTATCATGGCGAATTGACTCTTACCGTCGACCTCGGCCATCACTGTCCGAGGTGACTGCCGAAGTCTTCACGATCCTCAACAGCCGTGCGTGAAGAGGTGGTGGCCCGTGGCCCGCCTCCTAAATTTTCTACTCACAATGTTCTTCCCCCCCACCCCCCCCCCCCTTTTTTTGTTTTGTAATTTGACAAGTGGGCACCAACTACTAATCAGAGCTCTAATTTGGCACATTTGCGATCACTGGCCTGGCGTGTGATATTAGCTAATATAGGGTGGATCCTATATTTTGTGAAATTCTCATGAATTTCTTGAACTTTTACCACAAAAATTGTAGTTGTTATTGATAATAAAATCAGATATTTGATACCGTTCGCAATTTATCTCAACCAATTTAACATGTAATCAAACTTTTCAATGATTTTTCTCGCTTTCTTCTTCCTTCTCTTGAAGAATAATTCAACGATTGATTTGGTGATCATAAAAATGTGCTAGAATGGGAAATAATTTTGATCTCATTATGAATTCATCAAAATATAATTCAAAATTAACACGAATGATAATTGTTAAAATATACGATATAACATCAACCAAATAAAGTGAAAATTATAAATTCATAAGGGATTAAACTCATTTTTAACTAAAAGTCTAATATAATAAATCGTGTTGTACATAATTTTCTTATATGATTGATGTAAAATTGTATATCTCAATACTTGTCATCATATTGTAACGTATTCACTTTACCACATCCCACTTAATACCCACACTCAATAATTGCTTACGAGTCAAATATTTATCTTATGGTCTCGAGCGAGGGAGACAATTAGTTACAAGTTAAGTAATTTTATTCAATATTCGAGCTCACATCAACTGACTATGAACCTTAGACTCAAATCAGGTGTGTTAATTTATTGGTTTTAATACCATATTAAATTTATTGTAAGTCATAACGGATCAAACTGATTTCCACTCAAACTGATAGTTAGTGGTACTTAATTTTTTTAATAAACCTATAACTTTCTTTTCATTTGTTTAACATAACAACTGACATCATATATCTCAACATAAATTATATATAAATTATTGATTTATTTTTGAAACATTAAATAAAATAAGAGTAACTTTCAAAATCACCCGTCAAGGGAGAAATATGGATGGTGACTTCCATTACCCCACCTTGTTTTCGGTTGAAAGAGAGGAACGTGAGTAAAGAGGTTTGGTAATAATTTTTTATATGAGATTAAGGTGTTTTAAATTTAAATTTTATTAGTAAAATATCTTTATACTTATTTATTACTTTTTTTTTCTATTTCATCTTTAAATTGATGGTATTTTTATAATTAAAAAAGATCTAGTGGGGTAGAGAGATGGGGAGACCCGTTTGCCTGAAATGGAGATCCCGGGAGACTTAAATTCGAATTTGGTCATTCACTACGACCACTTCGCTCTCCTTCATTCAGCCAAGGTAGGCTCACTTTGACCTACTGCACTGCAGTGCAGTCTACCCACCATGCACATGATCCATAGCCAGGCAAAAGGTGAGCGTCTCCCAGCCGCGAGTAATCGTACCATGGCATAGATCTTTAGCATACTTAGTAGTTTAGTATCGTTAATATTTTACGAGATTTTTATTTTATTTTATCCTTATAGAGGATAAAATTAAAAATCATGGTAATATTACTATTGGTAGGCAGATCATTATATCTCCCATCTAACTTAAGAATTAAATGGTCAAATCGAACAGTCACTCAGGCTCGGTCCAGGCAACGTGAGGAGATCAACGGAGAATCATTAATCACCTATTTTGCCGGTCTTCTTTCACTTTACCTGGTACATCTTATACCATGCCTTTCCTAACCTTACTTATCGTCAAGTGCCTGTTCTGTCGGTCTCCTTTCACTTTTTTTTTTAACGTAACATAGTTTTTTAATATTAATCAAAATATACCTCGAGACTAATATGCGGTGCGACCAAAAACCTTAAAAAAAATTTCATCGACTCCCTCAACTTATATTATTTTATTTATTTATTCTTATATTCAATTCTAAACTTATATATCTTTTATATAATTAAGATAATTACACATCTTTATTTTACTAAAGATGATTTCGCGGGTTCTCCTATGTGCACTTTAGCTTTTTTGCATGCTACTTATCTTAGTGTCGGCAAGACGTGCCTTGAACGTTGGGGTGTGGTGCTCCTCGGACAAAATCTTGGTCGTGGCCGTGGCGGCACCTCCTCGTGTGATCAATCTTGTATGTACTGTGTGTTTGATTGACCGGCTTAAGAAGGGCTGATGTCGTCATGTACTTTAAATTGACAAAAATACCATCACGGCATCTTCCATTTACCGAGGTTCATACTTGCAATCATTGGTAAATAGAAGACATTAGCAAGGTTATTTTCATTATAATAAGTCGCAAGGGGTGCTTCAGGATATGAAAAATGCGAATTGCTCTGCAATTTCATTTATTTTTTTAATTGGTCAAACTTTACATAAAAGAGCAATGATATATGAGAGATATGGTTAATACCATTTATCAAGTTAACTTATGAGCGTTCAAGAGTTGAAATTTTTTTTTATAGTCTACCAATAAATTTTATAACACAAAAAATTCTCATTAACAAGATTGAAGTTTCTTCATCATGAATCTCTCTATCGATAAGAATTTTCGTTTGAAGACTCTTTATACGATAAAATTATTTAGAAAATCACGTTGATTTCCGAAATTACCTACATTGTTGTATAGTTTGTTAATCACCTAAATTGACCTATGTTATATGTTTTTTTTCTTGTAATATCACAAAACTTAACCATATTACAAATTCACGGTCAAATACTGACGGTGCATTCGACATGAAATATTCTAATTAATTTGCGTGTGCAAAAAATATACTACATCAGCATGTGCAGTCAGCATTTGACAGTGAATTTATCATCTTGACATTACGAAGAGAAGATAACAACACTAGCGATAAAATGAATTTAAAAATTAACTTAATTTTTTAGACAACTCTTTTTGTATTAAAAGAACTTTTACGATTTGTGCTCAACATAACTTGAATGTTAATTAATTAGACTTTTTTATATTAAATAGTTTACAATAAAATAGAAATAAATTTACGGGTCACTAAAAAAATTATTATAAAAATCTAATAACCAAAATTATGAATATAAAAATTATTACAGTTACATTATCCTCTATATAAACAGACAAATATCTCGGGGCACCGTGTCCTTCTTTTTCTTGCACCTATCGTGTACATCCTTTACAACTCAAAAAACAAAGAGTCATAATTACCTTGTGATTATCTCGAAGGACGCCCAATTAATATCGTTCATCCATCGTGGCCCCCACAAAAATATTCGAGAGAGAGAGAGAGAGAGAGAGAGGGACGTGCTCATCGGAATCATTGGACGAGACAGCGAAATTAACGGGGCTTGATGAGTCTCTCTTGGACTTTCTCGCCCCTCCATTTATTTTTTAAAAAATAAATTCAATATCTCTTTTAATTTAAATCTCAAAATTATATATATATATATAAAATATACTGCCAAAATAACGCAATCGAGATTTGCTTAGATGTTACATACCGAGAAAAGGATTAACCAGAATACGACAACCGGCTCCGCATTTTTTTTTTCCAATTCACCGGCGGGCCGGCTATATCTGTCGCCGCTGTTACTCCTGACTCCATGACGCAATCCTCAACGGGAACATTTCCGACCTCGTCCGAGCGGGCTGTTCGGTCGGAGTGCCTAGAAAGGAAGGCGGGGGAGGGCGGTCATCGTAGAGAGGATTGGGATCGACTTTAATCACAACATGGGGGACAACGTTAAGAGGCATCTTGAACTGTCAGGCATGACGTCCTACAATTTTTCTCCATTATTTACGAGAAATATGCGTGTGTCAGTCGGCTTTATGTATCGGCCGGCGGTGTTCATTGGGCCCCACCAGCGATGTAGTCTTAACTTTCTTTCAGACGAACATGGTTAACACAGTAATGCGTACCGACAAATTTGTAAGTCCTGTTCCGCTACCTGGTGGTTAGGACCTTCCAGTTCGAACCAGTGGATGCCTGGGAGCAAAGTGGATGAAGGTTGGTACTTTAGGGTGCATAATTGCCTCAATCTCAAAATATAAGGTGCAAAATGAAATATCGCCATTTGTCCTCAAGGCCATGGAATTTTCCATGAATAACAACCACCCTCCCCCGCACCCCCCCTCTCTCTCTCTCTCTCTCTCTCTCTATCGGAAGCAGACAAGCACATACTTCTACACAGCACGATACAGCGGTGTTATCGCAAGGCAGAGCGCCGTTGAGCTCCGAATCCTCCGTTTTTTTCTTGGCAGTTTCTCACCTCCATATAATTTCAGGGATGCTGATGCTCGATTCCTAGCACTGGTGGAGACGACTCTGACCGCATCCAGCAGTTTCCCCTTGTCCATCCCTTACTTTTGCTGGGCTCGTGTTACCCTTTCCTTTTTCTTTTTATCTGAGCTCTATGCGCACGGTTGAGGGAGACGTTTGTTAAGGCCAACCCAATGCCTTCAGGTGCAACACTTGAAGAGTCCTCCTGAGGATTCGTTGCCCAATTCAAGGTGTGATTTTGTGCGTTTTATTTATTTATTTATTTTTCACTTTTCAGCTGGAAACGGCTGCATATCGGGGCTGTTGATGTTTCCTGTGGTGAAGTCCTCTTATGATTGATCTGTGTAGCTCATAGATATCCAATTATAGCGAATTCGCTGCATTGCACTCGTTTGGGCGTCGATTGGTGATTTATTTTTGGTCAATCCGATATTCTTTTGAGGCTGTTTTGAGTTGAGTTCCTGTTATGGTGTCTGAGAGGTGTGAACTGAGCTTAATTCAAGCCCTTCCGGATGATGTATTCGCTATGGTGTCTCGATCCCTCTCTCCAAGGGACGTATGTAATCTTAGCCTGTGTTGCCGGAGCCTCTACAACCTCGTGGAGTCTGAGAAGGTCTGGCTCTGTCAATGTGAGGTGCTAGGAATCTTGGCTCCTAAGGACCTCGTTGAATGGAGAAAGGGGGTCTCTTCCTACAAAGCACTCTGCCGCTTTCTCGTCAATGTTCAGCCGCTTATCGGGATATGGGTTCACCAGAATCCTGAGCTTGGAAATGTTGTGTATACGATGCCGGGTTTTGTTTCTGTCGTTGGATGCAGAATAATTCCTCAAGAACTAGGCCCTCTGGGAATTGAAGATGGGCCCATTTTGTGGGCGCCCGTTTTTGAAGTTATTGGTGATTTTGATGGTTCTCCAATTTTTCTCCTGCATGGGAGGGAGAACAGGAATGACTACTTTTTTCCTGGTTCAGTAAAGGTTTCCGATAGGAATTGCAACGTGCTCTTGCTGGAGGTTGAGCCTAGGCTACAGAAAAACGGGGGTAAATTGATGTACAGTAAAAGCTTTGCACACTACCCGGAGAAGGAATGTCCAGCAGAGATTTGTTGGTCTGACAGTGTATTGAAGACTCAAAGAGTGCTACTACAGAATCAGACAAGGGTGCCCTTCGGCAGATTGGGTTTTAGTGATAGAAGAAAGTTGCTTGAGGTTGTTACTAGCCAGGTGCGTCAAAAGGTGCCTGACCATGCTAACGGCCCTCTCTTTCCTCGACTGAGGGATGATGAAGAGAGCTTCCAGAAAGATTTAAAGCTCTTAGCAGAGAGAAGATCCTTACTCTTGCAGTCATGTAAGCTAGGTGGAGGGCACACAGATCGGAATCCTGAACAATCATCTGATCCAACCCAATTGCAGCTGAGTGAAATCCGGAAAACCTTTGACCGATCTACCAGTACCAGTAAGGTTTCTACCGAAGATGATGGCACGGGGACATGCACGAAAAAGAAAACGCTCGGGGGTTATGTTAGGAATAGTATCAGGCAAATTCTGAGGAAGTCCAACTCTTTTAATGGAAGCCACTTGTCTGTAAAAGGTGGTTCTTCAAGCAGTGAGATTAAGCATGCCCATCTTCATGAGTTTCTGAAATCGGGTGATACGATTGGACTCAGTTTGCATGCGTCCAACATTAAATTATCTTCTTACCGAGCATGGCCCAACATGCATGATAGTCGCTTTGCTGTGTACAAGTTGCCTCTTAAGGTTCCACGAGCTGAGCAAGAGTATGCTGGACTCTGGGGTGGGACTTTTGGATGGCCTCCAGGGAAGCCTACCGAAGATAAGCCAGGGAAGGCTCTATTCTTTCTCATGCTTTCTTACGAGGAATCCCAAGGCCAGCGCTTTCTAATTGCCACCAAGATATTGGAGGGCACCCACTATGTTCTACATCCAAATGGTTCGGCAATGTTCATAGTAAACATTGATCAGCCATCAGAGGATATTTTCCCGTGGAACTCCGATGCTGATGGCCACCTCGTAACTGTGGAAAATGCTTTTACTGGAGAGGGTATTGCAAATGGATATGGTTTCAGATACCCTGGTGCAAAGCCTGGTTCACTTTATGTGCTCCAAAATGGTCTTCTTGCATTCATTTGGAAAGAGTCAAAGGCAGTATTAACGTTGCAGAGGCTTAACCTACAAGACCTATTGAAGAAAGGTGAACGAGTGCCTGCCCTATCTGCAACTTACAACTTCTCATATTTGACGAAGTCGTACTCAAATGTGTTTGGTGGTTTCTCGCATTCCTCCACTAGTCTGAATTCACCAAGGTTCGAGCTTCCCAGTAACTTTTCTTCTATCATTTGGTTGCTGCCTTTTGTTATCCGATGCATACTAAACCTTTTGGTCAATGCGTGTATTACAAACAGTATGTTCTAGTTGAACTTTTGGAGCTGCTTTTTCATGATTTGATTCACATCTTCTTGCTAAAGTTATGCAGTTTTCTGAGGGAAATTCCCCATGATATGCAAGCAAAATACGAAAGTGGAGTTTTATTGAAAAGGACATAAACAAACTAGTGAATACCGATAAATACCAACCATTTAGATTTGGTCATAGTTTCAACTTAGTTCAATGTTTATTTAGGTTTTCTCGTGTACGCACTTTCTGTTTACAAGTTTTTCATTTTAAATTTTGATTGACAAACTTATTAAGGCAGCCCTCTGTCGCCATTGGGGTATGTAGGAACTAGTAGGTGGAAACTTCTTTTGCGATAGTTGTGCATGAATCTGAATTGGTTAGGCTGTTAATATCCCTCTTCATGATGCTCCATTAGATGAAAAGAAAACTGAGAAACATGAGTGCAAGTATGAAGGGAATTTTATAAAAGAATCTATTTTGATGACTGAGAGTAAACAGAGCCAGCCATCTGGAAAACGCATTGGTTGGCATTCCTCTCTAACTACTGACCACTAGAAACTATATTGTTGTATTTGATAGGAAGGAATTGGGTGGAATAAAATGGAATTGATTTTTATACTTTCATTTTACATTTTTATGTGGTTATTTAATTGATAATTAACGTGTTCATTTCATTAGAAAGAATTTTATATTTAGATTAATTGAACAAGCATTCATTTAAAAACAATTCATAAATGTTCATTTCATCATTTTTATCGAATTTAAATCAAGTCCATTCCTTCACATCTTTAAGATTATCATAAAAATTCACCAAACATCCTTACTGTAATTACATTTTATTCTACTGAATTCATTCCATTTCACCCCACCCTATTCCTTCCCACCAAACAAAACATATATATACCTCCTCCTCTCAGATTACTTCATTTCCCAGCCATGCAAAAACGATCAAGAGTTTTTTTTTTTTTAATTCCATAGAAATTTTCAAGATTGATGGAAGCATAAAGCAAGAAACTTCAAATATGGGGATTACGTATCCTCCTTTCTAGGCTTTGCTGTTGATGCTAAATTTATTTTTGTTTATGATGTCCAGTGCATTTCACATTTGGTTTTCTGGAGGAAAGCCGACTGCACCTCAATCTCTCAGTCTTCATCTTGACAGGCAAAAACACCCCTAGGAAGTTCACGTGCATGTGGATGAGGATCCTCGATGTTTCTGTAATGTTTGCTTCCGAAATAAGGATTGTCCTGCTAAGTGGGTACCAGCAGTGACGATATGGATGCCCCGTCTGCTATTTATCTGTTGTGACTGCTGCTGGCTAGTATTTACAGCAGGCTCCTCCACTGAGAGCCGCTAAAGGGTAAGGTATTTATGTCTATACAGCATTGAATTTACCTTTGATGCGATAGTAAAGTTAGTTCACGCATGAATTTGCAATCAGTTTATATATAGCAACGGTGTATTTGCATTGATGTTAATAAATTTTCTCCAGGAATTTCGTTTGTGTTTGGCCAAGAAAGTTGTGATCTGCAGGTGTACCTTCTTGCCCCATATGAACTTGTTGTCCATTCTCCGTTTTTTGAGATCTTTTTTAGGGTGCATATCAGAAAAGGGTGTTATATTATAGCCAGTTTCAAGCCTACCTGGACATTTGAATTGCAACTAGATGTCTGTTTTCAATTCTTGTCAAGAGGTTTATTTTCTTCTTGTTGTTCATATATAGATCATCGATGTTTAGCTGGTAATCACATAATTATCGAATAATGACTAGTCTAATAACTTGCCAAGTTAACTCACCTACCGATAACATGTCGGAAACATGCCCTTCATATTTCCGTGGAGCACTTGCTTTAGCTACGAATAGGAAGAGCACAAAAACAAAAAAAAGGGCAAATCACGCGAGGGTAAGGTGGTGTTGTGGTTGCCAGTTGAGAGCAAATCTCAAGTGTGATCAGAGGAAGGGTGACACGGTTGATAATGGGTTCTCAATCAGCGATGATTCCGACATACATCTTCATACGTGCACACTCATATCCAAATATCGACTATATCAGATCCACGAACAACGAACCGAACTGTCACTGAAGGCAATGGGTTGTGTAAGGTGAAGTCCAAACTGCTGCAGGTTATTGGGCAGGCTTCCCCGCCTTTTGGGCCCCGAGGGAGAGGATTGCCTTCGTCCGTATCGGTGATCATTGGCTTCTTCGCAGATACATTCCCCGTCTGATCAAAATACATATGAATTTTGATCGATTCACGGCGCTTTAATCCCCACTGAGATAAGCTACCCAATGGAACTGTACAGAGAGGAGACAGCAGAGCAGGTTTTCAATCGGATCGGATGGCATGGACGAGAGGAGTGGAACCCTAGATTGGAGAGCTCGAACTTCACTTTTGCTGACAGGTTCCGCCATCTCCCATTCCTCACAGCGTTTTGTCGGGAAAAGTTGGGGTTTTAGTGGGTAGCCTCTCCATGGTCAACCTTGAATGTTATCTTTGATGCTCAGATATGCTTTGGTCCTAATCTATCAGTGAGAGTAGTCAGAACGATCATCAAAGGCTTTTGTGCCAGGAATGTGGATGATTCGGCCAAGGAAGCCATTATGGTTTAAGAACTTAGGAGGAGTTGGAACCAGAACGATCGTCGAAGGTTTTTTTTTTTTTTTGGTGCATTTTGACCGAGAGAGGTGCAAGAAAGAGTAACTTAGAGCCGCATTTTCTCGGTGTTTTGCCGCATTCTGGACCCGAGCTGCCGACCCACAAAACGACTAACCACTGCTGCCAATCCTTTCTGCCAGTGCCCAATTGCTTTCATTCTAAAGCTCCTGTGGTAGCTTCTGTCCGAGCCTCAACAGAAATCCCACGGGACATATGGACTTTACGCACCCTGAGGTGAAAATGGAGCATAATCCGAAATCATGTCAAAGAATTGGAATGCTGTTATCCAGTTTGTGGGGAGAAGAGTGCGAGATTCTTGTCCAGATTCCTTGATGATTCTTTCATCCACCGCCGCACGCTCCCCTTATAACACCTGTCCACTGCTGTTTCCCCTTTCATCTGGTCGGCTATTCTCCTTTTACCCTCCGGACATCCACACACACACAAGTAAGGGCGGTGAGGTAATCGAAGTTTCTCTGAGATCCATTAGGCTGTATCATCCTAACACACAAGTAAGTTCTTAGGTAATTTAGGTTCCTGTCAGTTTAGCTTGAGGTTGAATTTTGGTACTGAAAGTATAGGTCATATTGTATAAATAAATTCTGATTATCAACACTGCGCTAAGATCTAATTTAGTGACTAGTTGGTTGAAGAGACCCTATGATTTAACCGTTATTGAATTATATTTATGGAATTATTATTTGATATGACTATCTTTATTAGTTAGCAATTGCTATTAAATATGCTTAGGCAAATATTCAAGTATGCAATCAAGTAGATAGGTAAGGATTTGTAGAACTGGCAGTCATATATATTATTCATTATTGCATATGTTTGTATATGACCGCGGTGACAACTAAACTAACAAGATAAAATACAAATTCGATTAATTTATGCCGATTCCAATGGGATATAAACTGGGACTTGAGTAATGCTAACTGTACGATCCTAGTGGCATATATGAGTTTATCCCTTTTCAAGATTCCTGTGGAGGAAAAGAACAGGGAGAAAAAATGATAGTGAATGTGACGGGTCTGGCTCTTATTGCCACATAATAATAGGCAGCCTTGTAATTGTGGTAGAAGAAGCAGTGTACTAGTAGATGAATATGATGATATCGATTGATGTGGGAAGTCATAGTATCATAAGAGAAAAGAGTGTTTGTATTACTATAATTTTGTTACATAAGTAATGCAAGATCATGACTATTATTTGCTATGTTTGATCTCTTGCATTGCTTAAGTTGTGTTCGTTGTAAATATTCAAGGTAGCTATAAACTTTCCCTTTAGATAAGGATGGCAACTAGTTGGATAGAGTAACCATTTTTAATTTGGGGACCAAAGTAAATGGGCTTAGTAGAGAATGCATAATAATGATCTAAAAAATTGTGTAAATTTTTGGGCTTTAAGCCCATTATTTTTTTTTCCTTTCACTGCCTTCAATTTCCATGTAACCACCTGTCCACCCTTGGTCTTCCCATCCACCCACCCCCAAAATTTTATTAGCACTTCGTATTTCATGCAAGAGACACAGAGGGTTAATAGACAGGGATAGGGAGAATAAGACGGAGCTAAAAGGGAAGAAGTCTCCGCTTGTACTTTGTGGATTTATGGTAAGTGTAGTTAAATTCGTTGTTATCTCCTCGATTTGAGCTTGAACATATTTATTATTTTTACCTAATGGGTGTGGGTGGAGTCATTAAATTTGGGTTACATGGGGGTTCCTTTCGCCCACGTGGTGATGGGTTGAAACAAGCATGGAGCTCAATGGACCCCAAGCTATAAAACTCCTTGGTCGTGAAGAATAGTCATTTACTAGGTCCTCTAATGGATTCAACGGAACATGGCTTACTCTCATGGGGATATTAAATAATAAATAAATAAATAAATAATATATACATATATAATATAACTAATTAGGTTAGGAAGTTTTTAAGTCTCACGTACATGTGTATATATATATATATATATATATATAAGTTAGTTACAAACATGGGTTCATGTGATTTGCAAATTCTTTGTTTGGTGATAAGTTTATTTTTGTAGTCAAAGTGTATATCATATATGTATTAATTTTATTATGAATCAAATGATAAATGTCGAAGAGATCCAAAATACACACCTCAAGGATCTTGCTTCATGATTTGCCGATTCAAAGATTGTGAGTGCATTTTTCCATTATGAACTACTATATTTATGATTAATAATTGATAAATATCAATTGTGAAATAATTATTTAGTATATCTAATTAACTATCGTATCTAGTAAGTAAGTATATTTCGCATAAGTGACGAAGAGAATAGGAAAAGATAAATTGTCATATTAGTTGGATATGAATACATACATATACATATATATATATTATGCATTACTAAATGTGTTTGTACATCACCATAGTAACCGCTAAGACAACGGACTAGAAATGGGCCTTTTGAATTGTTGTGGGTTCTCGGCGAGATACAAACATGAGACATGAGTGACGCTATGTAAACCCAACGGATTATGTGAGATGACCCATTTTTAGGACCCAATTGGAAAAACAAAAACTAGAAATGAGAGATAAGAAAATGAGGGAAACTTGAGAGCGATGGGTTTACTCTTATTACCAAAAAATAATAAGTAGCCCTCGCAATTTTGTGCAAAGATTCAATAATATTATGATATTGATTGAAATGCGGGTTCATAGTACTATCAGAGATAGGAGTATCAGTATCGCCATAACTCTATTGTAAAAGTAGTGTGATCCCATAGTCATTGTTTGATATGAATGATTTCATGTATTACATAACGTAAATAATTTAGAATTAGCTAGGCTGCTAATAACCATTTATTCTAGTTATTTGGTTAACTAGCATAATGGATATAATTATGTAAAAACTTGTACCTAAATTAATGTTATTTTACCTTAGAAATCTATATTCACTAAGTTGCAGCTCATACTGCTTTGTAAAATTTTTTTCAAATAAGGAAAACACTCGGCGAGTGGATCAGCTAAATTTTGATTCGAGATCAAATAAGACGAATAGTTAATAGAGTGTATGTAAAATAGTATACAGTTCTATGCACAATGTTATAAATCGAAACATTTGACAATAACTATGATTTAAGACATATATGTTGTTGTGTGATTGTGAAAATATAATTGGTTATGAATTTTTTTTATTAAATATGTTGATTATAATGTTATATAATATGTTTGTAAATTTTAGCTTTTATGAAAATAAAGAAAATTTTCGCTAAAATTTCTAGTACCATTGTAAATTAGAGAGGTAAAACTTCATATGACTAGTTAATGACAAATTTTCATACAGGCCTATTCTACTCGAACATTTGTACTCCTATTGATAGTCACAAATGACGAAATTATGTTTAAATGACCTAATTAATGTTAATTGACGTTTAAAAGGCCAAATGACATAATTAATATTTCAAAGAACTAATTAATATTCAAGGGACTTGATGATATTATATGCAGAATTTGAAATGAATGAAACTAATGTTCAACTCATGTCTTGTGAACTAAAATTTATATTTATGCATTTTGACTTAAGACGACCAATTTTTGACACTGCAAATAACCCAATACGACATGATACAGAATTAAATGAATTCAAATTGAATTATGGTAAACTTTATAACACTGAAAAATATATATTTTTAAATATATCATCAATATGTTAATATATAATTAACTTATTTAATTTTATATATTATTAATTTAATTTGTGATATTTTATAGGTTAAAGTTTATCTATTAATTTTATTATAAAATTTCATTATTACAAATTATAAATATTTTAATCAAAAAATTATTATTATTATATTAAATATATTTAATTGATATATTTAATTTATACGAAATTATAAATTAAGAGTATTTTTTATACGAGTAGTTTAAACATAATATACCTAAACATAACACAATTACGAATTGGTCTTACTTTCATTCTGTACCCCTTCACCTCCACCAAGGAGAAAGAGGGGCAGAGGTTTCCCCTCTCTCTGCAATTTTCTTCTCCGTCAGATCTCCTTCCCCGTTGATTGGATCTCTTCCTGTCTCCTTTCGATCGAGCCCTCCATTTTAACCCTCGGCTGACCAGGAAATTCCACCCTCTCAGCCATGAACGACTTCGAGGGTCTCTTGTCCTCCGACTTCGGCTTCAAGCCTCAGGGCAAATCCGCTCCAATGTCCTCCTCCAAGCCCCCCTCCTCTAACCCGTCCACCGCCACTTCTCTCAACTTCGATCTTGGATCTCGCACCTCCGGCTCCCTCTCCGACTCGATCTTCAACTCTAAACCCAGCCAGAACTCTCGGACTCTCGATGATTTTGGGGACATATTCAGCGCTCCTGCCGGGCGAGTTGGGAAATCAGGGAGCGCAAGGACGGATCCCTCCTTCGATTTTGAATCGATGTTCAACTCGAGCTCTAAGTCCTCTAGCGCACCAGTTTATGATAAGCCCTTGTATGATGATGACATCTTCGAGGGCGTGCCTGGAATAAAGAGTTCGGCGGCATCCGGTGTGAAGTACGATAATGTGTTCCAATCAATTTCGAGCACTTCTCCTCGTCGTGGAAGAGGTGCTGCTAGCAGTGGATTGGATGATCTGTTGGGTGGATTAGGAAGCAGAGAGAGTCGACAACCGAAGAGTAGAAAGGAGGATCGGTTCACGCCTGCTTTTGATGATCTGATTCCCGGTTTTGGAGGGTCTAGTCCTGCTGAAAGGTAATCATTGTCGATTCCTCGCTCTTGAATTTTAGTCAGCATTTGTGGTCAACCTTGTCTTCTGATTTGCCCCACACGCCCGCAATGGCTGCACTTATATGTTTAGGGAATTACATTGTGATTTTCAGTCTGTGGCTATGCATGTCCTTGGTAGTTCAAGGATTGTGAGGATTGAAACTTGAAATGTGAGATCAGTCAGCACTAGGTTCTAATGATCAACTGGGGATAATGCTTGTGTGGCTGATTTTTGTTCTTAGTTTTTTTCCCTGATCTTTTCATACCAATTGAAAAACTTTCTGGGTTTTATATGTTGGATTTATTAGAACCCGGACATTGCAATTGCATAATCATAGTCCTGGATCGTTTAACTTTGGACTTGAATTTTTTTCATTCACATATGATATTTTCAGTAAGAGGTTAAAGTGTTATATTTGCAGAGTGTCATCAGGAATGATTTGTCCTTTTTTGCCTGCAAGCTTCTTTCCTTGAAATACTGTCTTTGTTGGAGCAATGGATTCATCTGATTATATATTCATTAGCGGGTTCAACATGTTTTATAGAAGCTTAGGCAGTTGTAAATACATGTTCTATGGAGAGCCACCATAAAATCATCAATGGTAGTGTGATTCTGCAAGTCATATCACAGATATGATCGAACCTTTGGTGTCATTTATTTTTACCCTCTTGAAACTGATTTGTTGTCCATGACATTCCCTTACTTTATGCATCACTAGCAGATGTTGACATTGATTACTGAAACATTTTGGCAGGTCAATTCCTAAGTCCACTTGGTCTTCAGAATCACTGGCCACATCACATAAAACCATGGAAGATCGGTTTGCAGCTCCACGATCTGCATCACCTCCTGCTGTCTCATCTTCTGGAGTTACCATTGATCCATTTGAGGAACTCAGTGTGTTCAGTAAATCTGGAAGCACAAAAGCTGATGTCCCTTCTGTTCCTAGCAGAGTTGATGATTTGGACTCATTTGATGGTTTGGGAAAATATATACCCCCATCTTCTCCTGATGACACTATCAAGGGGAAAGATAGAAATTCATTGGGGACAGATCACAGCTACATTAATAGTCAACAGCATAATGACAGAGAACACTCTGATCTTATTTCACAGAAGACTGTCCCTGTCAATGATGATCTTGAATCTAATCAGAATGCTTTCCACATGTCTTCACCTGCTGGTAGTTTTTCTGCTTCAATCCATTCACATGAGAAGCCCGGTTCCCATGAGGCAAATGCTCCAGCAGAAACATCTTCTGGGTATGAAGAAGATATTGATACCTCCGATACGGTATGGCTGACAGTATCGGAGATTCCCCTCTTTACCCAACCAACTAGAGCGCCACCACCATCCAGGCCTCCTCCTCCCCGACCGGCTCGAGCACCAAAGTTGGGAAGCAGTTCTTTTGGTTCCAAGAGTGCTACGAAGGTTGGTGAGTTCTCTCCCTTTGCAAATTCCACCAAGCACTTTGATGGTGCTGATTTGGATCAGAAGGCTACAACTGCTACCATAGATGAGTTGGGGGATTTTGCAATGGGAAGTATTGGAAATAACTTTGATGAGCATGTTAATTGGGCTCCTGGTGAGGAAATGGACATGAACTCAGATGCTGCCGCATCTGCGGCAGCTATGAAGGAGGCTATGGATAGAGCCGAGGCTAAATTTAGGCAGGCAAAAGAAGTGAGGGAGAGAGAGAACTCCAAGGCTTCTAGAATTAGGGAATCAGTGCAGCTGGAAAAGGATCAGAATTGGCTAGATGCTGAGGAGAGAACTCTCAGGGAAAAGCAGGAGAGGTTAGAGCTGGAAAGACTACGGCGAGACAGGGAAGAGAAAGAGAGAGAACAAAGGAGACTTGAGAAAGAAAGGGAAAGAGAGGAGAGGGAAAGAGAGCAGCAGAGGCTTGAGAAGGAAAGAGCAAGAGCGAGGGAAATTGAGAGGGAAAGGGCCCGGCAGGCTGTTGAAAGGGCTAGCAGGGAAGCACGGGAAAGAGCAGCTGCTGAAGCCCGGCTAAAAGCTGAAAGGGCAGCTGTAGAGAAAGCAAGTGCTGAAGCTCGAGAACGTGCAGAAAGGGCTGCAGTTCTCAGAGTGCAGGCTGAAGCCCGTGAAAGGGCAGCAGCTGAGGCAAGAGAAAGAGCTGAAAGGGCAGCTGCAGAAGCAAAGGAAAAAGAAGTGCGGGAAAGGGCTGCTGAAGCAAGGGCCAGAGCTGAAAAAGCTGAAAGGGCAGCTGCAGAAGCAAGGGAGAAGGAAGCAAGAGAACATGCTGCTGAAGCAAGGAGAAGAGCAGAACGAGCTGCTGTTGAAAGAGCTGCTGCAGAAGCACGAGAAAGGGCGGCAGCAGAGGCTAGAGAGAGGGCAGCTGCAAGTGCGAGGGCAAAGCAGCAGAGCAGTGATAATGATCTTGAATCTTTCTTTGGCTCTGGTCGAGCAAGCAGTGCGCCAAGGCCCAGGGCAAATTATTCAGTGAGCATCATTTATGCGATATTTGAGTTGTTATCTCTACTTGTTAGTAATGTTGGCATTTCTTCATCCAGGATCCAGTATTTGACACACAGTTTCCAAGTAGGAAGGGGCCTGAGGTTGCTAGGACGTCAGATTCAGATCCAAGCATGAAGAAAGCATCTTCATCTGCTAACATTGTTGGTGATCTTTCCTCAATTTTCAGAGGTGCTTCCAAGGATAATCTGGTTTTCTTACAACCATGCTGATGCTTTGACTTGTTGCTAAAAGTTCCCCTCCTTTCCTTGTTAAAGGTGTTGCAACATCTGGAGAGTTACAGGAAGTTGAAGGGGAAAGTGAAGAAAGACGTAGAGCCAGATTGGAACGTCACCAAAGAGCTCAGGAGAGAGCTGTATGTCTTCTGAATAGGATCAATACTTAAGTTTTGTGCGAATTGATGGATGCTTTTTGAATTGTGTCCTCATTTTGGCTGATTTAGTTAATTATGCTCTCACTTTCTTACTCCTTCCTACTCAGGCAAAAGCACTGGCTGAAAAGAATCAGCGTGACCTGCAAGCTCAGAGAGAACAAGCCGAAAGACATGTGAGAACTCTATTTTAGCTTATATAGTTTCCTATGTCTGTGCACATCCCTTCTTGGAATTAACTGCCTGATGCAGAATTTGTAGAAGGTTGAATGGCCAATACCTGGGAGCTGTATATCTTTATAGTCATTGTTGACAATGATAGTAGAACTTTATAATTTAATTGGCTTTCGAATTTGTATGTTCTAGTTATTATGGAATTTATTTTGACGAGGACTTAAATGATGGTAGAGAGAGGCCTAGGTTTATTAATGTCATTTTTTCTCATTCTAAGTTTAGAAATCTGATGTTAGCGAAGGCTTATAACTTGGCTCAAATTTATCCAGGCGGTGATTTTTGTCAGAATATTCAACCATTAATAGGGCAGTAGCGTCCAATACATTAGCAATCCCCAGTAATCATTGGTTCGTTGGTTAAATGGTCAGAGGTCTTAGAGTGCAAAGCCTCTGATTTTGAAGCAAGTTGACATAAAAGAGAGAGAAATGCCAACTGTTGAACCATGAATGTCATGGCCTGAGAGGGAGAAATTACGGAATCCAGAACTGAACAGAGGGCTCCTCGTTAACTTGGGAAATAATTACTCTGTACTGTTAGTGTTCTCATTATTTTTAAGAGGATATGTATGGGAAGCAGAAAAGTGCATTTGTTTACATCCATTGAAAAAGAAAAGGAAAAGCTATTTCTGCTGCTTGTACCATGTATTTTAGATCATCTTCACAAATAAATCGCATTAGATCTCACTCAAAGGTATGCCAGTCAGTCTAATATGACATGCTCCTCTTTCAGAGAATTTCAGAATCTTTGGATGTTGAGATCAAGAGATGGGCTGCTGGAAAAGAGGGGAACTTGCGTGCTCTGCTTTCGACTTTGCAATATGTATGTTCAATTGTAGCTTCAGTACTACCCTGGATTTCTAGCAAATATCGGATAGCTAAATTACCCTTCTTTCTTTCTTTTAATTTACCACTGCTGCCCATTATGTGAGTGCCTACTATGGAAATCCTGGGAAGTAATGGAGTTTAACTGGAAACCATGAAAGCACTGGACAGATTATCTTCTGTCCAAAGCATTTCCATTGCCTGCTCTAGCTGATTTCTCTCTTAATTTGCAATAGCAAATATATTCTATGAAGGAAATATTATGCTGATAATATAACTGCGAAAAAAAACTGGTTTTGTTGACTTAATTTTTCTTATCTGTATGATGATCAGGTGCTCTGGCCTGAGTGTGGGTGGCAGCCAGTTTCCTTGACCGATTTGATTACTGCTGCTGCAGTTAAGAAGGTATATAGAAAAGCCACTTTGTGTATCCACCCTGATAAGGTTCAGCAAAAAGGTGCCAATCTCCAGCAAAAATACGTAGCTGAGAAGGTCTTTGACCTACTCAAGGTATGATGACTTAACTTTTTATTATTGAATTGTTATTTCTGAGCATTTCGGAACTTTTAGATTATGAGCTCCAAGCTGTGTTCTTGATATGGTTCTGTTGATTTGCCATAAGAAAAGTGGCTTTATATTTTGAACCTAAGTGGGCTAATTCTTCTGCAGGAAGCCTGGAACAAATTCAATTCAGAGGAATTATTCTGAAGTCATGAGGGCTGTTTCTTCCTTCCACTTGCAAGTTGCTGCGCTTGATGGAAGCATTATCTTCAGGAGGTAACGCTTGTTTCTGGATAAGTGCCAACATTTCTTGAAGAAATATATTCGTCATCAGCCTATATATATCAATCTGGAGTTCAGAGATGACCACAGTACGGGTTGTTCTCTTACTTGCTGTTGCTTGCTGTAGAAGTGAGACTACTGGGGGAGTTGAGAGTTCAGTTAAAAGAAGTGGTCCCTGAAGGTGGATTTTGTGTAGATTAAATACAATAATACTTCAAGTGATCCGGCTGAAGAAATGCAAATCAGTCTCTCATTTTGAGCGTGAGGGCTGCTCCTCTCTCGTTTTTGTACGAGTTTCTATTTCACTTTCGTATTGATTTTCTCCCCCCCACCCCCAATCTGGTTCATAATATAATATAGCATTTTCTTTTCAATTTTTTTCGAGCGCATATTTTCACGTGTGTTCTTGTTGTCTTCCCTATGAGTCGCTATGGATATGCTGTAGGATTGACAATTGAGATCAGAGATGATATTCTTGAGTGTATACTATGAAAGAACCTATGCCTCCTTTTGGTCTTCTAAGTGCTATTTCAATCTTATCATAGGCTTACTGGAAAAGCATTTACTAGTCGAGTACTATTTTGGGCTAGATTTGCCCAGATGGAGTCGGTGCTGAGCGGTGATTATTCGATTCGTCTCAAGATTGAGTACAAATGCACGAAGATTAAGCAGCGGGGTCAGTTAAATTGCCACCAGTACTGCTACCTTCTTTTAAGACCGAAAAAAACACACACACATACAAACGCACAAAGTAACAGAAGCACCCAAAATCCGATTTGGATAAACAGTGTTCTATGAGATCGATTGATTCCTCGCCCTGTCTGTCCTCCCTCTTTAAGTGATGAGCGATGACTGTGATGTTATTCTAACGCGTGTATTGCTCTCTTGGTCTCACTGTCACCTCAATTTGAGGTCTCTCATGGGGGACGAGCTTCTATTTATAGTATGGTTAGGGGAGTATAAGATAATTTCCCTATTAGACACCTTTCGAAAATTATAATGTCCAATTTACCTATTTATCAGATAAACGGATGAACAATAACGTAAAATCTAATTGGCATATTTATTCTACAAGATCAAATCTAATCTCGAACAGCCATAAGGGAATGTGACTCTTTTTTCCCTGACATTTGAAACTATGGTTTGATGCAGTACAAAAAGTTTCCTTTTTGGAAACTGTGTTATTGCTGTCAAAGCGGCAAGGTTCACAGCATAAATAGTACATAATGTTTTTAAAAAGTTTTAAATTGGTACAAAATAACATTTTTGTGCCCAAATGTACAAAAAAAAAGTATTGTTTTTTTTTTTAATTTATCCATACGGTCATTACTATGCTCCTCTCTGTAGATGTTTTCCTGAACTCCTTGAGAAGAATCTCTCTTTTTTCTGAAGCATCCTATATAGATAAAAGACCTCCTGCATGCTTTTTGATATGGGTAAATCGTATTTCATGCTATTCTTTCGTCTCCTCCGATTCTACCGCGGAGGTTGACCTACCGACAACCCCCCATCATTTGCCATTCAAGTGAACGTGTGTCCACCATGAACCTTAGCTGAAAGAGCAGGTTTCAATCTTGGAAATGCCCTGGAATTGGTACATGTCGATTATGAGGTAGCAAAGTAGAGGACAGGGTTGGCTGAGAAGCTACGGATACCTGAAGACTCCACTATCCATCCCTTATCAAAAGAGTAAGGAAATCGGGTTCCCAGCAAGCGTAGCTCCTCTCCGAAATTTGGAAAAAAAAATGTCTACATGAGGGTCTAGTAATAGTCATCATACACGCAAATCTAAAATTTTCTATACTCACTGTGTACAAAAAAAAAAAGATTATTTTGTACTAATTAAAAATATTTTCAAAACTTTTTTATCAACAGCGCAATTAACATCAACAGCATCATGACAGTATTATTATAATTTTGAGGGTTTATATTAATGGATAACTTATTTATAATTTTTTATACTAACGAAATATATTTTTAAAAAAACTTACTGTACTTGTTTTAAAAAAATTATACTGTTTGTGTAATCAACACATGCGACTGCCAATTTCTATTCTTTTTTTTTTTTTGGGTAACATACGAGACCAACACTAGGGGTGTTCGAGTCTATAGATACTCTTTATTCTTATAATATCCGGATCCTACGCTTTTATATGACCGATTATGAAGTCTCGGGTTTGGATACGGGCACCTTATTGAATACAGGTACCACCACATCCTAATTGGAATCTATGTTATATCACATGTCCACAGTACCGGTCGCGATTGTATTAGAATTCATCGGTCCACAATTGAAGTCAATTATGTGCCAGATTTAGAGGGAAATCAGAGACATACTTTCGACCAAAGTCAATTTTGGCAGCAATATTATTGGGATGCCTTAAATTAAATGTGGGAGGAGTGGGGCTGGTGGCGGGGAAAGAGAGACAGAGTCGCAGCAGAGGCTCCAGGAAGGAGAGAGCGTTGGAAGGCTCGGGATAAGGCCCTCAGATTCTGTGCACTGAACTTGAGTGCTTGCTTGCCTGCCTGACAGTGTTAAATGACATGATTTAAGTTGATTAATTTATATTTGAACTATATCTTTTATATTAAATTCGTTGAGAGGGGGTAAAATATCATTTTTGATGCGGTATGGAGGGAGCAAGTTGTCACGTAATAATCCTATACGACCTCTCATGATTGCTGCGTTTGATTATACAAGTTAAAAAGGAAAAAAAGAACAATAATAAATAGGCAAATGAGCTGCCTCTTCAACCCACGTGCATGGTCGGTGACAATGTCCACATTGGCATCAATCTCATCGCCCTTCAATGTCAAGTTTCACCCTGTACTCGAATGGTTATCGTGCAAAGAATCTCACATATTGAGTTAGCAAACGTGCCAGAGTCGAAAGGGCTTCCCTCTATCGTGCTTGGGCGCTGCCGCCGCCGACGCATCATCCCGACACGTCGAACTCCCCGTTAAACGATTTAACCGAGGGGCACGAGCGTTGGGGCTGAATCGATGGGACTTCAAGTTGGGATTTACAAATTTGGGATCGGAGCGTCAATTCACTCGATGATGAATCCAACACTTCGATGTGGTGAGATGTGAAATGTCACCCTTGCAGTGGAAGAATTTAATTCGCAATTTACCATTGGCAATTAATAGTATCTTTTTTTTTTCCATTTAGACATTTATGACGCATTTGCACCAACTAACTTTTTGCCATACTTTTTTTTTTTTAATTTCTCGTGACATCGCACCGCAATTGCAGCGTCGATCCTCCTTCATGATGTTGGAGTTTCGTGTTCAACTGTGAAAAAAATGCCGAGTACTAACCCTACCGATCTGTTCATTACTAAACTGTGCGATAATAAATTTCAATTATTATTATTTCTCTCCAACCCTTCCTTTTGGACTTTGACGTGTGAAATTCACCCAATTTTCTTGACAATTGTCGTAGGCCCACGGGAAAAGCAACCTCCGCGCATTCTAATCTTCCTACACGAATCCCATATCCATACATACCGCAGTACATTTACGTCATCACGAGCCTCATCCATCGACAACGACGCCGTTTCTCTATTCTCTCCCTTTTTTTCCCTCTTATTTACCATCTTGACTAACTTGTCTTACATCTAGAAGTCCATTGAATTCTAACCGATTCATATTCGAGTCATGTCGGTTTACTTGAGAAGTGGAACTCCATCAGTACATAAGTTATTTTCATCGACAAGGCTCAGACAAAGACTTTTACTTTTATTAAGGGAAAGATGTACCGATCCATCTCTACCGACCCTCTTTCTTTTTATCGTTTCTATGCTATGCTAGCATAGAATGACGGCATCCATTATTATTATTATTTAATATCGATGGTATCCGGTGCCGTAATAACCGACTAATCTACCGGACGGTGTACTGTACAATTTGTGGCCCGCCAATTAAACCCTAGATACTGACTCTCGAGAGTTTCGAACCCTAAACCCGACCTATTGTGTGTTGTCAGTTTACCGGCAGACTCTTATAGCATCCACGGTGATGAGAAGAAGCGTGGGCTCTTTTTTCATTTCCAAAAAAAGAAAGTGCTTCTTTAACTTCTAGTGTATGATTTCCAAATGCATTCAGGAAAATAATCAAAAAGAACAGTCGGTCTTTCTTGACGGATGAATTGCGCTATTGCTATAAATCCCTCCTGTTCCAATATTACATTTTTTTATAAGATCTGTTGTCATATATACTTATATTTATATATTATTGGAAATTCCCAGAATGGTAAGATGTCATGGACTCCGAGGGCAAGCAAATAGAGTCCTTGACCGGCAAACCTCGCTTTTAAATGCTGGCGCTGTTTCAACGCGGAAGCCTTTGACTCTTACTAATAAAATCCAAAATTAAAAACAAAAAAGAAGAAGATTTAAATTGAACGGAGGATGATTTTCGAGGTCACCCTCCTACCTTAATTTGAATATTATAAATATAAAAAATACACATCCATTGAATTTTATGTCTCATCTGGTGGTAGACAGACAGACCACGATTAGAACACATTAAAAATTTAAAATGCCCAAAAAAATGGAAAAGAAAATCAAAAGATTCAATCTCAACCTCCTCTGATTTGACAAATTTGCCTTAAAGAATTTTTTTTGGATTATTTCAATTCCATTTATATTTCTTTTGACCTTGCTGATATCTTATGATTTGTGTTAGCAACATTAGTCAAGGCGGATGAAAGCAAAATATTCACCCCTGAAGAGGGTCGAACCTACTTGAATATGTATGAAATTGATTTTAGCTCATTAAACAAGTAAATTATATGGAGAATATCCGAGTTTGTTTCCACGTTGCTCACCCTTCATCTTCCAGTCTCTGCCGGCACTCGTGGCAATAAGTGATTGGTCAGACGCCGGAGGAAAGTGATGCCACGCGACACGGGAAAGCTCTGACGGATTGACCGGAGGTGGAGCTCGGACTGGCAGCAGTCAAGGGATCCGAAGAGGCAACGTCCGGAGGCATCGCGGCCCTTCGATCGGGATCAGCGGACGACGCTGACGGATGCGCTGACATAACAGACCGCACGGGCTCCAGGCCGAATTAGATGGGGGCACGTGTACGCCGCTCGACGGCTGCTTGTGGTTAAATTACATTTTTGTTTTCGGTTTAAATTTTAACTGGGATTCGGGAAGGGTAAGGAAAGCACTTCGTAGTGTCGATAAAAGCCTATCTTGGTAAATACTAAATACATTATTTGTTTTTCTTTTATTTTTTAAAAACTTTAAAGTGTATATGCATCTTTTTTTTATTGGTGGTTCCATGATGAATTCGGTGTATAATATATACCGAATATGAGCTACTGCAGTACACACGTGTATTGCACAATACTCCAACTTCGAGCTTGCGCCAGCTATGTTAGATTTTTTTTTTGTCCTTTGAGCCGATCATTTTATAAGTAGGCAAATCCCATATGTAATTCAGTAAAAAAAATAATTTTCAATAATAACCACGTAAGTTTACTTAAAAAGAAAAGCATCTATAAGACGCTAGACTGGATAATAATATTTTTGAAAATAAAAAATGGTAACGATCGAATCTAATAACAACTAGTAACAAAGTTCATGTAGACTTTTCCATTCGAGAGATGACGAATTGGAGCACCATCATCGGGCAAGGAGCAAGCATTATTAGGAAAGAGTAAAATATGAGAAAAAAAAGTTTGATACAATAATATCGTTCTCATTTTAATAATTAAAATATTATATATTATCTATACTCTTTTATTCATCTATTCTTCTATCATGTTCTAAACTTATACGCTTCATATATAAATAAAAAAATGACTAAAATAGTAAATAGGTGTTAATAAAATAAGTATTTATTATAATTATTAATTAATTAGAATAATTTTATTCGTAAATAATTATATGTTATTATGAGATAGTGCAATAAAAGATTTTTTATACACATATTTAACGCTCAAGAAAGCTCAATAACATAAGATTCTGTCGATCTGATTTTTTTTTTAATTTCATTTCAAGGTACTCAAATTTGATGGAAAGGCAAACGCCTCCCCAGGACTTTCTCCCCTAGGACAGACCTCACGTTTTTGGCGCCATACGAGGACGATCCCGCACGTGGGAAATAGAACCGCTCCGTCCTTCGCCCTCTGCTGTTTATATAGGCGCCGCTTCTGCGTGTCTCTCCTCTCCATTCCACAGCTTCGGCTTCTTCTCTCAAGAAAATCTGATCAGATCAGAGCCAGCTAGCGAGAGAGAGAGGGAGTGAGTGACTGATACACAGAGCTCAGCCTTAGAGAGAGACAAAGGGAAGCGTCATCGAGGACGGCGATGGACAGTGATCTTCACATGCCTCCTGGGTTCAGGTTCCACCCGACGGACGAGGAGCTCGTCCGAGAATACCTTGTCCGGAAATGCGCCGGCCTGCCCCTCGTCGCCGCCACCGTCATCGCCGAGGTTGACCTGTACAGGTTCGACCCATGGCATCTCCCTGGTACAGCCCGACCTCTTCGCTTCTCTTGCCCATTTTCATTTCGTTCTCTATCATTTAAGTCAAAAGAAGTTGAGTTTTTCTTTGTTTTTTTTTTCCTTTTTTTTTTTGGACAACAAATGGAAGTTGCGTCGAGTTACACGTTAATTCATACTGTAGAAGCGGATGCAGATTAGTTTGAAATGGCTCGAACACCTCTAGATGGCTCGGTCAGGTGCAGTTTTTCATCCGGTGATTCAACCGGGCAGCCCTGATTAGCATTCATTCACATCCGAGATGAAACTGCTAATAACCGAAAGAGATGTTCTTACCCGGGACTGCAGGTGTCCCACTTCGGGTCGTCATAATCGATTAAGATTAGGACTTAAAAAGTTCGTTATCTTGATGTAATATATAACTGGAAATACATCTGATGCAGAAATGGCAAGGTACGGTGAAAAGGAGTGGTACTTCTTCTCTCCAAGGGACAGGAAGTACCCCAATGGATCAAGGCCGAACCGTGCAGCAGGAAACGGCTACTGGAAGGCCACGGGGGCAGACAAGGCCATTGGGCAGCCCAAAACACTCGGGATTAAGAAGGCGCTCGTATTCTATGCTGGGAGGTCTCCCCGAGGCATCAAAACCAACTGGATTATGCACGAGTATCGTCTTGCTAATGTGGACCGCTCCTCCACTGGGAAGAACAAGCTGCGGGTACTTTGATTAATCCATTTCTCATGCGTTAACAATAAAATCTTATGGAGTCATTCTATTGATCTGTCATTCTTTCTCGAGTAATTTGATGTAATTGTTTAATCGATTTCAATTTACACCAGGCTGTCTTGACATATTCAAATATTAAACCATCTGCAGCATACCTGCAAGTTTTTAAAACGAAGGATCCATGAAGATATGAGAATGGATTCTACGGGTTAGCCTAATGAATGTCTTCTCTGTTTGCAGCTTGATGACTGGGTCCTCTGCAGAATATACAACAAGAAAGGGTACGTTGAGAAATTCCCGATAATTGAACCCAGCGGCTTGCAGACCCTAGAAGTGGAAGAAGACAAGAAGCCCGAGATCTCATTGTCGACCAGGCCGCAGCTTGATCCATGGCCCATGAATAGCTTACCGGTGAGCAATGAGGCCCACATGATGGGAACGTTGGACTCGCTCCCCAAGCTGCATCCCGAGTCGAGTGGCTCAGAGCACATGAATTCATTCGAATTCACGCATGATAAGGAGGTCCAGAGCGAGTCCATGTGGGATGACTATGAGAAGGACCGGGAGAGGGCATTCGACTTCCCCATGGTGGGCTTATTGTGCGAGGGTGACCTTTCCGGGACTCATGTTCAGCTCCAGATGAACGAGTTCTCGCCTCTGCAGGATATCTTCCTATTTCCCAGCGGAATGCCCGGTAGAAATCCTTGAGTTTTTCTGACCAGTTCCCTCGGACGGAATTTTACAACTTCGTTGAAAGTCTCCTAGATTTACATCATAACAAATTATCAGTCTTTTTAGGAACTTTTTATCTTATCATGAATTAATTCGACATGGGACCAGATGGATCCTGTAAAATGACAGTAGGTGACCTGATCGGTTGTGCGATTGAGGATGGAAAGCTTCAATGGATCTCCGGAGCTCAAAAGCTTGGAATTTATTTGTTGTTGATAGATGGCAATATTCTTCTTTGAGTCTGTAGACCATTTTTTTTTCCTTGAATTTCAATGCTTTGATTGGTTTCAACTGTTCAGCGAACTGTCGTACAGGCCATTCATATCGAGACGCAGGTTGAAAGGGCTATCAATAGTCTTGAGTTTGCATCGAGGGATTTAGGCAAAGCTTCCAGTTGTAGCTGCATCTACCCTCCCTTGAAATTGGATAGAAATCCTAGTTCAGTATAATATTTGCACGGGTTCTGAAGCGGAGAATCCAAATGCTATGTCGATGAACTAAGTTGTTTATGCGAAGAAGCGGCCGAAGAAAATGAATTGTGAATCTCACTCCTAAGATGGTGTCCTTCTCAAAGTGCTCAAGTCTCCCTCTCTCCTCATCCCAGAGAGTTTTGCATGCTTCTTGTTGGCCACCTCTCTCTCTCTCACTCATGAATCTGATCTCTGCGCTCAAGTTTATCCTTTTAAGACCTTGAAAATGACGTCTCCAAGGGTGTCACAGGCTTCACACCTGTCCTAAGAACTCTCCAAAGAACCAGCTTTTGCTTTTGCATCTAACCAAATTGGTATTTCACCAGCTAACAATTTCGATGCAGACTACTGCCTCAATCATATCCTCCAGTTGCATGATTCCCTTTCCAAAACAAAACTTGCACCAACCCGAATGGTAGACATTTAATTTGTGTTCTTATAGAAAAGTCATCTGTGCATTTGGCCACTGATTAGTGATGCGTTCATACCTCAAACCATTTATTATATATACGGAAACATAGGAAGACATAAAGGTCCTGCATGAGTATAATCAAAAGCTAATTTAAGATTTCAATTTTAACGGTGGTTTCTGATTAGAGGGAATTCCACCCATTTCATTCATCAGAAGGCCGTCAAAATGTCGACTTTGTGTAGGTTCAGCATCTGATGGAGAGACTATACAAGCTCATCAGATCTTAGCAAAGCCATTAGGGTCAATGAGCGCGATTTGAAGACAATCACAAGGAAGGGTACTGTGGTCAGGTGCAGCTAGCCCTTCTGCCTCTCTTCTCGAACTATCAAGTTAACGAACCATACGTGGATATGAAGAATGCAAAAGCTAATTTTAGCAAAAGTCACCTCCATCATGTGGACAGGCAGTATCGTGTGGTGGTTCATCTGCAGGAGAGAGGATAACTCTGCAGGAGCCGTCTCTGCCAAATGGAGCTCATGCTATAGAAAGTGCCCTGCAGTCGAATTTCCTCCATGAGATCATAGACAGGCAGTACTATAGGTTGCTGTAATAGCTCTTATAATCATCCAGCATAACCTCAGCAGGAAAACTGGAATGGTAAAGCATGCAATTTTGATGCCATCTAGTTGGATTTAGTTTCTGTTCCAGCATATTGATGGATGGAGAAATTAGATTGAAGATTATGGAACTGAAAAAAAAAAATCAAAACCCACTAGGCCCTAACATATTTTGCCTGGATGCAGCGGCTAATGATCATAACCGATTCCTTAGGGCAAGAAAGTCGGTCGGATGCATAGACTAAGAATTTTAAGTGCATTCCTCTCCTCCAAAAAAGGGAAGATTACCTGGGACTTTGCCCACTGCTTCCTAGACATAGATCTATTGCATTAAGAAGATTTAGGAGCTGGTCATCTACTTGTGTCTTCTTTGAACAACATGCTTGAAGCCATTTAATTCGCCGTTCATTTCAAGAACAAAACAGACTGCAGAAAATTTGCCTCGAGAAACCAAACATGAGCCATCAGTGGACCGTGTATAAGCAGGAAACTTTGGCGAAGAGACAACGGTGAGAACAAAAGCAAATTACTTGCCTGTCTCATGCTAGATAGAAGACATCATCGGTCATCAGCACAATGTATTGCAGAATCCTCAATGGGGCATTCCTAAAATCCAAGGGCGGCAGCCTCAGCTCCCGAATTCTACCCTCCCCGTTGTTCTGACGGACCCTAACACGATTTGACTCCATCTTCCTGAAGAGGTACACTGCATTGCCTCTGCAGGCATTGCCTGGATCCGAGGGATCCGTCCTCCTATCTTTCCAGGTCTTGAAAAGGGACCACCCATTACCTGCGAGAGCCCGACAGAAACTGTCCATCGTGTCGATCCTGTAGTGGCTAAGCCGCGAGAAGAGCGAGACGGAGCAGCAGTTCCAGTTCCTGGAGGCGGAGCCGTCGAGGTCACCCATATCCCCGATGGACTTGACGAGGACGAGCTTGAAGAGACCCCGGGAGAGGGAGACGAAGGAGCGGAGAGCGGGGAGAGAGGCAGGGGAGAGGGAAGGGAAAGGGAGGGGGACGGCGCCGTCGGGAATCAGCAGGGAGGAGGAGGAGGAAGGGAAGGAAGAGAGCGGGGAAGTGGAGGAAGACGACGCCGGGGAGGGGGAAGCGGATGATGGGTAGGTGAAAAGATGATGTGGGAGAGGGACGGCGTGGGGGTGAAGGTCCATGCCCATGTCCCTAGCAACAGTGGCTAACCTGTAAGTGTCGGTGACGAGCTCTCTCGTCGGGAGGAAGAGGAGCATGGGGGTTCTCGAACAGATGGGCCAATCGCCATCGTCGTCATCGTCGTCGTTGCCGTCGCCGTCAGAGGAAGGAGAGTTGTCGTAGGAGAGAGGGTTTAGGTAGGGACTCCTTGAGCACTAACGAGCGGACGAGCTTCAGAGGCAGCATCTTCTGGGAACGATCGATCTCTGTCAATCGTTGAAGTGGAAGAGGAATGGGCAGACACAGAGAGAGAGAGAGAGAGAGGGACAGAGAGATTTCGCAGTCTTCCGAGCTTTAGACTTTTTGACGGGGGAAGGAAGGTAACTTAATATTTTTTTTTAATGGTAATATTGACAGTATTGTATAAATTTACTTAGGATATTCCAAGTGTATATATTAGCCGTGTATTTATATTTGGATTCAAATTATCTGAATAAATTTTTATACAGTATACTTATTGTGTGAATGGGGTTACATGCAGAATAGTTCCTCGGGGGAAATGGTGGGGTCGCGTTGCGTGCTCCAGCGGAAGATGACTGGTCCGGTCAAAGAATTCAATTTCACAATCATGATTAATAAAATTATCATTATTTATATTAATGATATTTAATATTACAATAATTAATTAATCTATTATACTATATACTATATAATTTAAATTTTACATTAATTCTAAATAAATTTATCATATTATATATTATCAAATTATTAATAAAATTAATGATAAAAGAAATTGAATACCTCTCTAAATATAATAATGTCTCATTCGTTTGACCTAGTGGGCCTTCTCGACGACACATCAAGGACGATAAATCCCCGTCGCAGCATCTATGGAACCATGTGGATAAAGGCCGCTTAGGAAAGTGAAAAAATAATGAGATAGAGTATAATAGCATTATTTTTAATTGCATGTGAAATGGTTACGTATTAGAATTATTATATCATACAATTTTCTCATGTGCATATCCCTTTTCCTAATGTTAAACTTGTGCAAATAATTTGTAATAATAATAATAATAAATGGTTCACGAGAGGCTCAGGTTAATTATTTATGTGGAAGGCTTGCTCAGAAGGCCCAACCGACCTGCTCCATCGTTAGGAATGCCCGTGGGATGGTGTTGGAACCACTAGACTGGTTCTGAGTTCGAATCCTGAATCTCATATGACTCAACCGACAAGACCCTATCGGGATGGGCCATGACCCATCAACCGGGACTCATGGACATCCCTATCCATCATGGAATATCTCAACTTCATGGCCATTCTGCAGATCGGGCAGCTAGAGAAGACCCTTGAGCGCTTACCGTTGGGGTCGCACATTAACCGCAGATGTCTCGGCTGATCTCAGTATAGCCTTTTGGGTCATCTTGATAGATTCTCAGGTATATAAATTTACCACTTTTGCTTTCCTTTCCTTTATTTATTTACTTATTTATTTGGCCATTGATACATTCCATTAGACATCCAACATGACTTCCTGTGGCGGTCTGTCACTTGTCTCCGTGTTCTCTGGAAACAACATAATCTCCTTTTGCAGCAACCTTCATATCAGTATGCCGATATCGAGATCCTAAAGGACCAATCAACCTCGAACTTGATCCTAAAAGAACAGTCGAGGGGCCTGATCTTTCCAACTGTCCACATCGATCTCCCGATCCTCTCCGTGGAGAAGCTCTTGCGGATAAAGAAGCCATTGGATGTGTCCTCTGTGGATCTACTGCTATTTATGAATGGATTCGCCTTTCCACAAAGGAAGACAATGATATAATTTGATGAGTGGGGATGACAGGAAATGACATATCAAATATTTCTTATATTAAGAGAGATTTAATTATGCAGATAGAAAGTAAAATATCGGAAATTATAATTTAAATATTACTTCGATTAGCATGTGGATTATCAATGATGTACTGATATATTAGAAAAAACATGCTAAATGCATATGAACTTTGATATTCAAATAAATACATTTATGATAAATGGCATGTAAAAATCATGAATTTATGCAAAATTTCCAATTCTAACATCAACTTTGACCATTTTTACTAAATAAAATATAATATTATCGAAATCCTATTAAATATCAAAATAAATTTACCATCTGCCTCTGATACAAACAAAATTGATGAAGTCTTGCAAAATGCGAAAAAAAAATCAACTTGAAAAAGTATCTTCAAATCTCCGGTGAAAGTCGCTCTGAGTGTGGTCTCTAGCTTATGTAGAGTTAGTTGGTTGGGCCACGTTGCTATGGAGGACTAGAAATCATTATACCACGACTGATATCAAGATTCGATAAAGCAACAACATGGAATGCCTCCAGTAGATTTATTTGTTCTTGAGACCAATTTGGGCTCAGAGAAGGCAAGGCAGCTGAGAATAGTTTGTAGTGGGTCTGAAGAAGTGGAAGGAGCCACAAGCAAGTCCTGTGTCTGCAGATCCTACTCTCCTCGAAAGAGTCGATCAACAGTCTCTCTCATCTCTGCTCGTTCTCTAAGCAGGTACAACATCATATGCCTGTCATCAAAGTATAGCTGGCCGAGTCAAGTTTTTAGATTATCACAAAGAAATCCACAAATAATAGGAATTATCGCAAGACAACGGGGCTTGTGATGATCCGGCCTGGCCTGTTTCGGTAACCAGGTCACACTCCGGACCAAAATTTTCTTCCGCAGGGCTCGGATTGACACGGACACGGCATGCCTAGATGTCGCCATTGACATACCAATTAATGAAACCCTCGATGAATCTCCTCCTCACAGATACATCCATCCCTTCTCAGCATCTCACTCCACTGTCGCTGTCGATCACTTGGTCTCTCTCCCGTCTGTGCTTCCCCTTATGAACCCCAGGAAGCATGAGCAAATCTCAAGCCTTTTGATGCTACAGCTATATGTTATTGTTAGTTGCGGTTGTGCCGGTATATTTTGACATTTGAGAGATATTTTTGTTTGAACGGTGACTCGTGTACATTTGAAATATTATCTTTTATATTTTGCATGGACACTCAAATTAATTTATGTTTTACTATAAATTTCAATGTTATATTACCATTATTTCATATTTATTTATTAAAACATATGAGTTCCAATGGGTATCAAGAATCTTTGGAGCTGATCTTACATATAATAGGGTTTTAATTAGAGCTGACAATTCAGGCTGGCACGACATGAATATAATATCCGGCCATGCCAGCATTACCCATCATCTTAGGGGGCCCACGAGCATAAAATTTTGTATTTCAAGCGACTCAGGCTCGGCACGAATTTTACAGATAATTACTCTTTAAAAATAAATCTAAATAATTTATATTTCAAAATAAACTTTTATCATATGATTAACGATTAATATAAATTTTATATTAATTTAAAATAAAATATTAAAATATAATTATATATATAATTAATTATTTTTTAAAATTTTTTCATAATTTTTTCTTATAAAATTTATTTTTACACTTGCATGTGGATACAATCTTATCATGTCATGTCCCAAAAAGACATATCAGGCACTATTTTTATTTTTTTGTGTCGTGTTAATTTTTACCACCTATAATTTTAATACTCTAAAAAATAAATGGTATCAGAACCCACCCGTCCCTTATATCAAGGGGTATTGGATAGACCAGGAGTACATAGCCACTTACTCTGGCTTCAATAAAATTATGGTATAGCGTGATATAGATTTTAGAGGAAATTAACTAATTAGTTCATGAAAGATACATTTTGTATCGATTTGATTATTTTCTTGATTTTGACATTAATATTGTCCTTTCTAACATTAATTTTTTCATTATGAACATGAATTTAGCCCTTAGTGCATCAATCTCTTCTTTTCTATACATGAGCTTGGTCCTCAATTCATCAATTTCGTCCCCTTGTACATCAATAAAATATTTAAGGAGCCTTAGATTTTAATTCTAAGACATCCAGCACCCTACAGCAGTACCATATTGAATGGAAGAGATATGTTCGTATCAATGTCGACCGCTCATAACTTACTCATTCGAGTTTCATCACTTGTTGGATGATTTGTACCATTATACTCATTGATCGATGCACTTTTTATTTAACACCACTAATATCAATCTTCCCGAGTTTATCATATTCAAGGTGTTACAATAATCTAAAGTCTCTTAATAAAGAGAATATTAAACATACAAACAATTACATAAATTGATGATAATATATTAAATTTCGATAAAAATAACCATATTATATTAACAAAACCATTAAAAATTAACCACTTAACCGCAGCTAAGTATGTACAAAAATAATAAACAAGTCCAATGGGTATCCCAACGTGTAAAATCTGCTCTGAGTTGAGTCTGATTGCTGCGCAGTGGGTTAAGACTCACGGTATAAAAATAAGGTCCGATGTCCCTCATTCAGAATACTGATAAAAGTTCCATGTATATTTCCACAAACTTAATCATCCAGTCAAAGGTTAAAGTGTTGTTGGGGTTGGGGGGTTGAGTGCGTGGCTCCACGGAAAGTGCCGACAATCAAGAAAGGCAGACAATACCAAATGAGCCATCTATCATTCATACAACAGATAACAAAGATGCAAAGGAAACGCAAAATTCCCGCAGATCAGTTGAAATGATCCGATACCTCCTTTCTCTTGAATGAGGTCCATCCGGTATCGAGTCTTGTTATTGGGTTGAATACAATGAAAAGGAAGGAGAAGAAGGCGGTCCAAGACCCAGTTTCAAATAATATAAAACTGGCAAGTGTGGTTTGAACTTGAATTAACCTCAGCTAGTTTGATTGCGACAGTTGGTTCTCTCACCAAAGCATCTGGTGGTGCTGTCGAATTCTTTCGGAAGAAAAAGAGAACCAAAAGCACGTTATCCTCTTCTTCTCCTTCACTATCCTCTTCAGTGGCTCATAAATCACCAACACCCAGGTCTCCTAATTCTTCTTCAACTCCTCAAAATGTCCGGAGAGAGCCTGCAGGCATATCTGCTGGGTCACGGCTTTAAGTCTGCTCTTGGCTTTTCTCCTTAATCATGAACAGCGTCTACAGTGATCCTTTCCAAGCTTTCAGGTTATCTCTCTCTCTCTCCCTACCTCTCCGTCAGCTCTACCTCTAAATCACCATTTTTCAATCCATTCTGTTTCTCTCTTTTTATGGTTTGATAACTTCACCTGTGTAGTAGTTTCTTAAGTAGATTCGCCAAAGTTCGGTGTGATGCTTGGTCCGTGTAGTTCAGTCTCAGTTAGGCAATTTTTACTTGCTCAGACTATTGAATCGACTCGTTAAGAGATATGCCAACGGAAGATGATCGGCCATAGCTTGGTATTTGCATAATGGCAAGGAAAGCATATAGATCACTGTTCATCTGGACTCCAGAACCACATGTCTACAACATGATTGAAGATATTGGAAGTTCATGTCAAAATGTCTAGTTCAGTTGAATCTCTTGTTTAATGTTCGGAAAGGTTATTTTTGATAATTCTGGAACAGTTTCCTAATTCGGGATTTCGTTCCACTGATGAAACAGGTCAGTTGGTAGAGGCAGCCGGTGCCTAATATTCGGATACCATTTTACAGATAAGTCCAAGCTGCCGCTTCTTCCTGTCCCTAGCTCTTGTCCCACCATCTCCCTTTCTTTGTAAATCTCTCGGCTACTCCTCTTCTTCTTTGTCTCGAGTCTGTGCTTTTAGAGCTCTGCTATCAGAGTCACCCATTCATCTTAATACTTGTGTCTTTGCCCGTGCCTCTTGAAGTTGCTCTGCATCTACATCTGCAGTCCTTCCGGTGATGGCAGAGGAGAAACGTGCATTTGATGCAAGCGAGGCTTCACTGTTGGTTCGGGAGCTCAGGACTATCTTCAACTCAGGCAGGACGAAGAGCTATGATTGGAGGATTTCTCAGCTCAGGGGCATCGAGATGATGATGGAGGAGAGGGAGAAGGATGTCGTTGAAGCTCTCCACATGGACCTCTCAAAGCCTGAGCTTGAAACAATCATTGCAGAGGTTAGGCTAACCTCACTCCTCCTGCCAGTAGGGTTAATCTCTCAGTGCGGCAGTTTGCTTGCCTTTCAGCTTGTACAAAAACCACTTTTCCATTTTCCTCCAAAAAAGTACAAGAAAAAGTTCAAGTGACGAAGACAATGGTTTCCTGGAAGAGAAGAACTTGAATAAAAGGGCCATTGAAACAGCTTTACCATGCTATTGGATTTACAGAAAACTGGAACTTTGTTCTCCAGATAGAGAATGAAAAAGGGCCGTCGGCTTTGTAAACCATAGAAATTTCAGCATGTGAGACTTTCTGGAGTATATTGCAGATTTCTGCGTTGAAGACTTCATGTAAGAAGGCCCTCAAGGAATTGAAGAAATGGATGATGCCAGAGAAGGTGATTTTTGGCACTTCGAGTCATATCTATAAATGATCTTGCTGTCCTTGTAACGTTTACTGCAAGTAGCCTTGAATTATTTTGTGCAAAATCCCGAGTTTCAGGTGAAGACTTCTATGACAACTTACCCGTCTTCAGCAGAAATAGTGTCGGAACCGCTTGGGGTTGTGCTGATCATTTCAACGTGGAACTATCCTTTCTGTACGTACATGTAACTTGACCTTTTGGAACATACATGTATGATCAGGCTTTTGTTATTCTTGCTTTTGTCTTAGGCCTAATCAAACGCTGATCTTCTATGCTTCTCCCTTTCATTCAGTGCTATCGCTCGACCCCCTGATAGGAGCAATAGCAGCTGGCAATGCTGTTGTATTAAAACCATCGGAAATTGCTCCTGCCACTTCATCGCTTCTAGCAAGATTACTGGATGAGTATCTGGACAGGAGTGCTATCAGGGGCATCGAAGGAGCTGTTCCTGAAACAACCGCTCTCTTGGAGCAGAAGTGGGACAAGATAATGTACACAGGTCTGTTAACAATTCATCAGTGTATCAGATAAAATTGAATATGTGGGAAAAACACGGGAAAGATTGTGGGAGATGGGATGATGATGGGGCCTAGACATCTCAGAATAGGTTTAAACACTATCTATTGCTAAGCAAAGGAAGTGTATTGATTTTCTCAGGCAGTGGAAGAGTGGGCCGAATTGTTATGGCTGCAGCTGCTAGGCACCTCACTCCTGTAATTCTCGAACTTGGAGGGAAATGCCCTGCAATAGTCGATTCGAACGTCAAGGTAGAGGTAAGATGGGTCATAAGAGTCTTAAATGTGCACTTTGCATTCGATTATGTATGTCCTAGTAAACAACCACACACATTTGATATGAAGGTCTGTGCGAGGAGGATAATAGCAGGAAAGTGGGCTGCTAATTGTGGGCAAGCATGCATCAGTATTGACTACATTATCACCGTGAAAACATTCGCCCCCAAGCTGGTACGGTACTTTCACATTGCTGTCTGTTTTAATTTTTCGTTTCCTGGTTCGTTCTTCTCTCGGCTAGAAAATCCAAAATTTTCAGGAAGATGCAGCAAATCACACTTTTGATGTCCTTTTGTGATCCGGCATCCCGTTTACTTACTCCGTTCTTTCCTAGATTTCCTTATTTACATAGCTGAAGGAAAACAAAACAGGGGAGACTTCTCTTGCTTTCCCGCAGACAGATGGATCATTGAAATAGTTTTACAAGAATCGAATTTGACATTTGTCTAGTAACCAGATTGATGCTCTCAAACAAGCACTTGAAGAATTCTTCGGAGAGAAACCGATGGAATCGAAGGACATGTCTCGTATAGTGAACTTGTTTCACTTCAAACGCTTGGTGAACCTCTTGGACGAGGATCGCGTCTCTGAAAAGATTGTCTTTGGTGGCCAGAGAGACGAGAAGTTACTGTATGGCTAGTAGTTACTCCATTTGTTAAAGCTTTGGCTGATATCTGGAATACGTATAATGTACAAGCTCACAAGCATTGATCCATCTTGTTCATTTATCCAGAAAGATTTCTCCAACTGTCCTGTTGGATGTACCGGAAGATTCGCAGATAATGCAGGAGGAAATATTTGGGCCACTACTGCCCATTCTCACGGTGAAGAACCCGAACCTATTCAGTATTCTCTGCTTATATTTCTTCTGTTCTCCTCTAATTTATACTCCATCCTATTTTGGTTTTGATAGGTCGAAAATTTAGAAGAAAGTTTTGAGGTCATAAACTCGAAATCGAAGCCTCTAGCAGCATATCTCTTCACCAACAACGAGCAGATGAAGAAGGAATTTGTGCAGAATGTATATGCTGGAGGAATGGTCATCAACGACGCAATCCTTCATGTAATCTATCTCTACTGTCTGTAATCTCGCACCACCCAGAAAAGAGAAAAAGGGTCCAAATGACTTATAGATGTTAAAAAAAAATGGTGCTAACCTCGATGCAGGTCACAGTTCCTGGATTACCTTTTGGTGGCGTTGGGGAGAGTGGGATTGGTGCATACCACGGTAAATTTTCATTCGATGCATTTAGCCACAAGAAGGGAGTTCTCTATAGAAGCTTTGAGGGAGACACATCAGTGAGGTACCCACCTTACACACAGAAGAAGCAGGTGCTGTTGAAGGCGCTGTTAAACGGGAACATTATTGGCATAATTCTTGCACTGATTGGGTGGTGGTCCGGGAAATGAGAACCAACTAGGCGAACGCCCATTGATTTCTTCTTCTTCTTCTCAACTCCAAATCTACATAAAGCTGTAGTAGTATGTAAAAACTAGTAAAGGCATTCACAGTGGCAGATGGGGATACCCGAATTTATAGTCATTGTCTCGATTTGGAGATTTTGGAAATTGCTTGCTGCCAACTGATGTAAAAAGTCTGTACTAAACATTACCAGGTTCCACCCATCCCGCACACGAGTCACAACAAATAAGATTTATATAGCTGATCTTCTGTGGCAGAAAAGGAAAAAAATGTCCCAAAGCACCTTCAGGAAAATCAGCAATCCAAGACAGCTAACTAGAGAGAAGTTCATGCTCAGTGTGATATGTATAGCGATCTTCCATTACTCTGCTTCCCCGGATCCGGTTCTATTGCGGGAAGAGCTCCCACAGGGAAGAACCTCGGCATCCCTCTTCTTGCCCCAGTCATGGAATCTCAGGTGGAGCTCCGCGGCAGCAATCAGGAAGTGGACTCCCTACATCGGGGTCAGGATCTTGAGGATCTCCTTGAGTGTGTTCAGCCTCAGGTCATCGGCCCTCTTAAGGATCCCCTCGAGCCTCTCCTCCTTGGAAGCGAGCATGCTCTCAACTCGCTCCTCGATCCGGCCCCTGCTCTCGCTGCCAGAGCCGTCCCCGTCCTGCAGCATCCCAGTCATTATGTGGGACAGCTCCACAGAGGATGAGTCCGCGGCCGTCTCCTGGAGTTTCGCGAGCTTCTCAGAGATCTCCTTCTCCTTCACTATAGTCCTCTGCTGCAGCTCGTCCACTTGGGACAGCTGCCCCAGGGAGAGGTCAGCCAGGTTGCCGACGCCCAGGCCCTGGATGAGCCCCTCGAGCTGGGACTCAAGCTGGAGGCCCGACTTGGAGTAGAGCAGATGGAAAGCCATGGTCGGGCGCCACCCACCGACCCAGACGAATGCTTCCTCGAGAGGGCTCCTCCAGGATGGAGAGAACATGGAGAGGACGTCCCGCTCCACGCAGCGTGACTTGGCACGGTAGTAATGCTCGTAGTGCTGGACTACCTTGTTGATCAGCGGCTGCAGGATGCCATCGGGATTGGGATCATTTTCATTTGAGGAGGAAGTGGAGGAGGACGAGGACGAGGAGGCAGCGGAGATGAGCTCCTGGAGGTGCTGGTTCTGCTCGACGAGCCAGCTCTCGAAGAACTCAGGGAAGCTCTCCTGTGCTGAAACGACGTTCTGATCGACAGAGGCCATTATCATCTTGCCCATACGGTATAGTGGATGTGGATTTTGCACTGAACTTGTTTGCATTGAGGGAAGGGATAGGGCACTGGAAGACTTGATGTGCGGTCCAATAAGAATGTCGGAATTGGAGCGTTGAATTCGGTGTGTAGACATTACCAATAAGCTAGAAGAGGAATAAATGATTGCACGCACTTTCACGTACCGGGAGCGAGGATTAGCTGCACCAGAGTCGAGAGAGGTGGTTTATGACTTTTGGTCTGTAGCAGATTGAAGATCTATGAATCTCTTTGTATTTTTGCTGCAGATCCAGTGCACCTAATTTCCTCCTATGGTGGCCTTGTTCCATCGTCCCAGTTATTGTATAATATTTTCTGTCGGGTGGAAATAGACAGAAGGACTTGTGGTGGTATGGAAACCTTGACTTGTTAGGCCTGAAGTGGGTTTATATTGTTGGGAATTGTGATCAACATTTCACCATGCCCATGAGCCAATCATGTCTGTACCCGAGATAGAAATCCAAATGGTGTAGTAAATTAGTCTCAATACAAGAGAATGAGCGTTGAATTATTTTAATTTATTAAATAAAAAATCAGATCCAATAAGTTTAGTTGGTGGATATTTTACTCAAATTAATTTCCTTCACCTTAACTTCAACAAAGAAAAATGAGTAGTGAAGCAAAGTGCTACAGAGAGTGTTGTCGGGTTGCACAATATGATATTCATAAGTAATTCAACTTTAAATTTTACATTCGTGATTTCTCTATACTTGAAAAATCTATGTATAATTAGCTTTCTTTTACTAATTGCTGAGCAGTATCTATCTATCCAGGACAGATGAGTCGTGGATTTCTACCTACGCGGACGAGAAGAAAGCATCATACTTCATGCGCTGAGAATTATGCAGTAGTGCCTGTCAACGCTCGGGAACCAACCGGTTTCGGCAGATTTCCAAACCGTAGGATCGCTGACGCTGTTTCATTTCCCCTTCACGTCACTGCCGTAACTAGGGGAGGCAACTTGGGCCGGCCCGATAAGATCGGATTTTTAAGTGGCATGATAGGGGTCGGCCCAAGCATGGCCCGCTATTTTATCGTGCTGTCTGACCTGGCCTTTCAAATAAATAATAAACATGTTTTTTTAAATGTTATCGGGATATTGGCATGACAATGTCGTGGCCCGGCACGCCCGATAAAATCAATAATGTCTCGGCCTGATAACCCTTGGCCCATGCACGGTGTTGCCGGGGTCCGGGGCGGTCTGTATGCACCTCTGAGACTCAGGAGTCACTTGTATGGCCAGTTCACAAGAATCCCCAGGCAAACCCCTACTCTCTTCCACTGTGAATTCCATTGACTTTCTCTGCCCGCTGAGGTGAGGTTTTTCTCTGGGATTCCTTTTTGCCTGTCTCTACCCCGTAACTAAACGGTTGTAATGGCAAGTGCCGCCCCCCTCGCCACTCCAGCATGATGCTGGTTCCTTGATCCTTTGTCGTGCTTGCTTGGATTTGGATAATAGGAGTTCCTCTTTGTTTCTTCATGTTCATGGACCGAAGAAGCATTGCGGGCCGGGCTGGCATGATCCGATAATGTTATTGGGCCTCAATAGAGACGCCCATACAATCAGTCGCATGTAATACGATAGCTCAAAAGTCCACGGATGTCTGTGCAATCTCCTCTACGTAGATTCTATTTTAATCCCTTCGTAGTTGCTACGCTATCAAAGCTGACATGGCCTGATAATTCCGTCACCCGCCACACCCCAATAAGATTATTATTGGGTTGTATAGGCCCGACTCTATAACTCTCAGCCTAGGTACGGTATTATCAGGCCAGGGCGAAATCATGTAAGAATTGTTTGTGGAGCGTATATATGGCAGAAGGATTGGACCAAGTGTGATTATTTGGGTCTAAGACTGTTCTATTGCAGCAAGTGCTAAGTCGGTAGATTCCAGTCTCCTTTGGTGAGGAATAGATGTGCTGATTTCATGCACTTCATCTTCGGCAGCTGCATGCGCAGGTTCTTGCCTGTGGATATTATCCCTGGTGCTGCAGAATTTCTATTGCCCTTTTCCACATTTGAATATGCATGAGTTAAGATATGAGTTTTTTTGGGGCCTCCAGGGACCTCATCTTCAAACAACTCGCTCTTTTTGATTCCTAATCTGAAGAAGAGCATAGTTGAACCGTCCGCAATCTATAGGTTCGTATCTTCTCTCAACAATTCATGTTCCCAGACAGGAACATGTGTGTAATTACAATGGTTGTATAGCGGGCCCCGAATGAACCTTGCCGATTTCTTTCATCGAGAATAAAATATATCTGCAGAGATAAATGAAATTCGCTTGTCTCCTTAAGCTGCTTCTGCGACTGCTCGACTGTACTTTGTTCAACTTCCTGTCCTATTACCTCGGCTGGGCAGCTTGCCGGGCCCGCGCCGACTCTTCTCCCAAGAAACGCTCCGGTTATCTGAAGGATTTGTTCCTCCCCTTTCCCTAGCCTTTTGGGATGGAGTGGAAAAATTGTCCCTCGAGTAATCTGATTCTCTTTTCTCTGAGGTCAGATAAGAGGGATCTGGTTTGCAAGGTCCATAGCCGCTTTCAGGATGCTGCAGATCTTCTTCATCCGTTAGACCCGGAATAGTATCAGAATCAACCAAGAAATCCTCTAAAGATGCAAGCGACTTCAGTTTCTGACCAAGGGATGCGATTGTCTTCTGGCATTCGGCAAATTTGCTGGCGGCAGCTGCCAGCTCCTGTGCCTGTTTCACGGATGATAAAACATCAGTTGCTTCAAACAAGAGGTGAAAAGAACACACAGAGGCAAACCTACAGTGGTCGGAGATAGAAGGTCAAACCTGCTTCATTTTAGTTTCATCACGGGAGTTAGCGGCCTGCTGAAGCTCAGCGTTTTGCTGTAGCTCGGCTTCTTCCTTCATCCTCGAAATCTCTTCCTCCAAAGTCCTAAGTTTTTCTTCTTTCTCCACCTTTTCAACCTGCTCGGACCCGAGTTCTTCCTCTAATAACCTAACTTTCACATGTAAACTCTCAATCTCCATCATCGCATCTCTCAGTTTTGACTCAGTTGCTTCAAGTTTCTCCTCGGCAGCTCCTTTCAATTGTTCCATCTCCAAAAGCCGAGTTTCTAGCTCAGTCAATCTCAACTCTGCCTTCTCAAGACAAGTTTGCGACTTGTGGAGCTGCTTATGGAGTTGCCTCATAGCCACCTCCAGTTCAGCTCTCTCTGCTTCCTTCTTCTCAATCTCTTCCTCCAAATCAGCCGTCCTGTTAATCATGGCGTCAAGCTCCAATTTGTACCGGTTTTCTGTAAATTGCTCAGACACAGCTCCCACCTCGGTCCTGGAGTTTCTGGCTTCTGCATCCGGCAATCCTGCAAGCCTTTCCATTTCAAGAAAGTCATCCATCAGATCAATCTGCAATGAGGACATGATGAGTTTCTTTCCCAGGGCCTTCTGATTTCTTAAACTATCAAGTGCTGTTACAAGATTAGATGTCCGGGACTCAGCATGGGCAGAGGCCGAATCGAAATCATTTTGACCGCTATTTTCAAATGCTAGAATCCGTTCCCCAGCATCTGACTGGCTATCTGTGAATGATTCGACACAAAATGATGAAGCAGATGCCGCTTTACGAGCCATGGCTTTCAGCCTACGAATCTCGGATTCAAGCTTAGCCACCTTCTTTATGCTCTCCAGATTCTGCTTGCTTGCTGCTTCGGCAGTCTTCGTGCTCAGGTCAAGTTCGATAGTTCTAATCTCTAACTCCTCAACTCGGGACAGGAGCTCAGATTTGAGGACTGACTTCTCCCTCTCATCGGCATCAAGCTTTGTTCGGAGATCAGAAACGACTAACTCCCATTCGCGAGTCTTCTCTATGATAGCCTCATTGATCTTCTGCTCTTGCTCTTCTCTCGATTGCCTGAGCTGCCTCAAGCATTCCTTGAGTGCTCCATCAAGATGGCTCACACGATTCTCGAGTGTTGAATTCCTCTCTTTTGCAGATTCGAGCTGTTTCTTTAAGGCTGAAACCTCATTTTCTGCTTTCTCCCACCCTGATATTAATCAAGAACTTGGATATGGAATGAATAGAGAATGACGTCCGACTTCTGGAAAAAAAAAATGATGCAGAAACTCGCAGTAAAGAATTCACGAAGACCGAAAGATTGTTGCTGTTGATACCTGAGACCGCCTCTTCTGCTACTTTTGCGTGCTGCTTTACTAGTTGTTCCTTGGCACTGATGTTCAGAAGAGCAGCGGATAATCTCTCCGACAAAGTCTTGACCCGATCGTTCATATCTTCATCAGCAACAATAGCTTTAGATGTGACTTCGAGAGATTGAGAACTTTGGGCTGCGTATGCCTTGAGTGACATGCCAAGAAACATCAGACTGTATCGAACTGCGATTATTATTGAATGACAATGCTGAAGAAATCCAAACCTAACCGAGCTAAACATCATCTGTAAAGATAGATACTACAATATGATCACTGGGGAGCGAGGACGAGGAGAACCAACAGACTGTCAAATCTGAAGAAGTAAAGAATTTCAATTGGAGAACCATATGGAAACTTATTTCAATCTCAAATGAATCTCCCTACCTGCTCATCAGAGCATCGCTCTGAGTGAGAAGAAATGGAACCAGAACTCTCGGTCTCGCCGGGGCTTTTCTCGGAGGCCTTCCTCCGCCAGAGCCAGCTCCTCCGGTCCATGTTAGAGATTCAGCTCCTCTGCCTGAAGTAGCCTCCCCCTCCCTTTTCTCAACCGCTACCCTTACCTTCACTGAAAGAGCCAAAATCAAAATGACAAATGTTACCAAGACTGAAAAGAGCAAAACCACCAGACGGAGCGGTCTCAACCATTGAGTGAAGCATTTTTGAGGAACGTGCCCAGCTATTGCTTAGAGCGCACTTCCCTTCGCAACCAATCCTTCTGATTTCCCAATTAAATTTCCGACAAAAGGTGAAAGCTTTACCCTCGCAGGGAAGAAAGCAATTCATCAATTTCGAAAATACTACCAACCTAAATCCATCAGGAATTACTTCAAGCGCAAAACTCGAGCTACTTGTATGTACAATTTTCACCTAACCTGTCCCCAAAAGTTCACGCCATACCCTCGAGAAGCACAGAGAGAGAGAGAGAGAGAGAGAGAGAGAGAGCGGGAGGGAGAATGTGTCAGCGAGAGAGAGAGGAGAGGACCACAGGAAGAATGTGATCGTGAAGTGGAACAGCCGAAACCCACTTCAGAAAATATCTGCACAGACCCAATAAAGACGGGGAAGAAGAAAGACCCGCTGCCCTTTTTCACGAGATTAAAATATCGCCCAAAAAGCCAGCACGTAATTGACCCCCTTTACCAAGAACCCGGAAAGCTGAAGACCCATCATGGCTATTAGCTTCAAAAAGATCCATAAAACCTCCAACGGAGGAGTCTATTGCTCGCTTGCATTAAACTAGTGGCACCTAAAAGTCCCACCTTTTAGAAAACGATTTCAATGTGAATGAATCCCGAGACGAACAAAACGTTGCAGAGCAGCAAAGAACAGAGCAGACTACTCACTTGGAGATCTGAGGCATGACAGAGAGGAACTGGGAAGAACCCCCGTGGACAATACGCTTCACAGCTGATTATTCCTCCCTCTCTCTGTCTCTCCCCATCTCTTTCAATATTCTCGGCTTATAAAAATAGAGACGTAGGAAGGTAGAAGTCGTACGGCACATATAACACACACACACACACATATATATATATACACTTGATATACATATACATATAGATCTGTACGTGCATATGTAGCAGTGTGAACCGGAGATAGGAGGGGTCGTGCTCTGAGAGGGACAAGTAGCCTTCTTTCTCTTAAATAATTGATTAATTGTCTTCACAGGGATTGTGCTGTCTCTGTCGGTGTTTTTTCTTCGAAACCTTACAGCGTCATTCCCGCCCTTTCTTGTGGCCTCGTCCTGACGTGAAATCTGCTTATAGATACAAACTGTCCTTCCTCCCCTCCTCCTGACGTAACAATTGCAGCCCCCGAACGTGAAGCTCTCGAGTGGGGTATAAGAAGTACAAGCCTTACATCTTTATGCAAATTTGATGGATGAGCTCCTTGTTGATCTACAGGAAAGGAAAGGACACGTCCTTGCTGTCCAGAACGGTCGAGTCATCAGCCGTTCGATGCATCTGCTCATCCACGATCGATAAGAGCTCAACATCAACGTCCGAATACAAGTGTTTCTGCAATTCGGCCAAAGCCTCAAGCCCCCTTTCAACTTATTGTTTAGCAACATTTTCCCTGTCTTGACACTCAACATCTTATCGCGGTACGTACATAATTCTCCAAGATCCATGTTAGTTGCTCCCTGTGAATGTAAAATAATGAACAAAGTGGGTCAACTGCACGGCTTCTTCCTTGGGAAACGCTGTTATCATATCATCTTAGAAGCAAATATTAGCGACTCTACTTCGAAGGATCACATTTTTTAGGGGAAATGAAGTGGTGCCATAGTTTTATATCCATGTAGGAATTGAGTTTAGATCATGTGAATAGACTAAAGGAATAGTGGATTTAAAGAAATGAGATAAAATAATTCCGTGAAGAGCTTATTAAAAGAGTATATATATTACATAATTGAAAAAAAATGGAAGGCAATCGGTTTTATAAAATAAAATATATTTTATCATAGAGAAAATTAGTAATTTTTGAATTTTTATTAAAAATGAAGAATAAAATTTTATAAAATAAAATGAGTATATTTATCAACTTTTTTTTAAGGAATTTGGCCCCACCAATGTGAGAGAAAAAAATATAATCTAATGAAATATAAATATGAACACTTAGAAGTGAAAATAAGTTAAAAATGTGAAATGGAATGTCATAATTTCTATTCTATTCCATTTATCTCGATTATGCCTGACCAAACATAATAATAAAATAATGGTTACATGTACTTCATAATTTTTAAAACCGGACCGGGCCGGGAACCGGTCAAGGTATGGGTTCATGGATTAGACCGGGGGTTCAATAGGTCGAACCGCATGTTTAATAAATAATATTACTAATAAATCGACATAATATTATAATTTAATTATGATTTATAATAAAAATCATTAATATAGTCATTATATTAATCTTAAATTCAACATAAAATATGAATATGAGTCTAGTAAAATAAAATAAGTACGTTATAATATTTTTTATTTTTTTTATTTTTTTATTTTTAATTTTAAGTTGGTAGGTTTCCTCATCGGTTTAATTTGGTTCACTGGTTTAACCTGAAATCGGCCGGTTCAACCGGATTTGACCCAATTTAAAGTGTAATTGGAGTATTTATGAGAACCAAACTGGGGTGAGTGGCTGGTCCAGGTCGAACCGGCAGGCCCGGTTCGGTTTTTAAAACTATGATGTACTTAGAGATGTAATATGAGCAATTCGGGCCGGTTTGGAATCGTTTGGCCTACCGGGCACAATAATCTAGTTCGGTTACGGGCCATGATTCAAAAAATTATGAACCAGTTGGTTCAAGGCAACTTGAACAATGAATCTCAACCATTTTGCTTTTAAAAAATTAAATTATTTAAAATTTTTAAAAGATGAACAACTAAAAAATTTATCGTCAATTACAAGGTTTTTGGCAATCCGTGCTCATTTTTAGAAGGTTGTGATCAATTCAATAAAAAGAAATGTATTATGCCGCCAGTTCCGATTCAATAAGTCTATTTCTTCTTGAATTGGGCTCGTAACCGCTCCTCAACCTAATAAGAGCATTTACATGCCAGTTTAGGGGTAGTCAGCACTGGTTCTAAGTTTTGGCAAGCCGGTTCGGGGCTGAACCGGCCCGCTTAACATCTCTACGTGTACTACATAATTCATATAAGAACAGATATCTTGCCATCGAATTGACTTGAATACTCATCTTCTAGTGATCACTTGACACAAAAGTGGACATGAATTAGATGCAAATTACTCACCGTATCATTTTTATTTTTTATTTTTTTGCCTGATTTGGGTCGGAAAATTTACTTCCATGATGGACAAGTCGAGGTTTTTCTTATAGCTAGTGAGTTACTGAAACTGTTGTAAGTAATTCATGACCGTTCCAGCATCATGCTAGCCTTAAAAGGTTCCACATGTACATAACAATCACATCTTTCAAGAGCACGGGCAGACAATAGATTAAGACTTGATCATAATTCCATATGTTGTAAAGGGAGAGAGGCAAAAATGGGGATGACTTGGTCAGGGAATATAAACTAATTTGCTCCGATTAACAATATTTATGGCAATTATGCGGGTGATTAATGCCAATTAACTTAGTTTTCACAATTCTTCGTTAGTAACTTTTCCTATGATATGACCAGGTAGGTCCATCTAAGAATTTCTGTCAGTGAAGGAAGTCATGGCCAAAAAAGGGCATTGCACAGGCGGCCCCCGAGAAGCAAAATAATTTGCAATCAAGTACTACCACTCTTTTTCTCTCGTGGAAGTAAAAGGGTATTCAAGAACCAAAAAAAGGTTGATCGCGAGCATTGAATCTCTACTTTTCTTCCTTAAGTTTTTGGGTTCACATGTCATAAATGAGGAACATATGTGAATTACTACACACTCCTAATTACAATACTGGGTTAGTTAAAAGTAATATGACTTTCGGAAATCATGTGCACATATTTAAAAATTAGAAAGTGTTAAATGAATTAGCTGGGGGTGTTTGTTTCGATTGCCTTCAATTACAGAAAAGTTCGATAAGTAATAAAATTTTATAGTATAATGTGATGATATATTACTTGGAAGAATATATAGTTTGTTGTAAAATTTAACATGCATATATAAAATTGTTGCAAAGTAACTGTAACTTAATAATACTGTATATTTACACCGTTTTAATTAATATAATATTACAATAAATTGTACGGTCGAAGTCGAAGGTATGCAGATAAAACATCCACTCAATGTGACGGAGCAAAACGAGCAGAGGAGACAGATATGGATTTTCGACCGTACCTTGTCTGATATTCTTTTTTATATGTTGGGTGAATGAATAGAGGGCATATATATATATATTATTTTATTTCATTTTCTGGTCTGAATAGGAGAATAGCAACAACAACCAAAAAAAAAGAAAAAGAAAAAGGAAAACAACTCAAAAGGAAATTATGGAAATTTCTTCCCGATGATTGATTGACAATTATTGTGGGCGTCCCGAACGTCAATGATGGTGACATGCAGATGCGTGTTCCATCCCATCCCAATCTCTACATAATCTTACAATGGCCCTTCTATCGGGTCCCACCCGACCATCGATAGATTTCTTCGCATAATTGCTAAAATTAAGGAATGCAGACAACTCATCATCGCATCAGAGATCTGTTGTCGTTAGCTCCCGGTTGAACCGACCAAACTTACTTCAACATCTGATAATTATTTCAATTTTGAAACTCTCTCGATATTTTATAGGCTAAGTCACGTGCATACCATGATTTGCGAATGTTCGTACTGCATCGAACCTGATTAAAAAAAGGACTCCTAAAAATGCTTATGTATGTTCTTCGATGTAATGGACAGACGACAGTAAATTCCTTTTCGGAAAATTGTATTTTTTAATGGGTGGATTTAATTCAAATTTAAACCGGTGACCGCACACCCCCATCAAAATGCAGATTGTGCGGTTGGAGCTGTGAATCTTGAACGCTTTGCCCCGCGTTCTCACAGGCTGACCATTTCATGGAACAATGTGGTAGCGATGGGAAACTATGGCGGACGGTCTAGAAGGGACGGATGTCCGTGCGAATTCCTATTTTAATCTGTCTCGTCAATTATGAATTATTATTAATCAATATACTGATCTCTAGGCATGTAAAAAATGGTACGGTCGGAGCATGGTAAAAAGGAAATTGTGCACATGCCGCAGTTATATCAAGTACATGCCTAAAAGTATAGAAAAAAATATTTATAGTAAAATGAAAATTATCAAAAAAAATTAATATTATTTTTAAATTAATTAATTAATTATATCACATAAAAATTTATTTTAAAATATAAAATTATTTTAATTTTTTTAAAAAAATCTTTTGTTTTAATTTGAGCCAGCTCGGGCGGAGCAAAGCACAAAAAATTTATGCTCGGGCCGGGCTTTTTCAGACTCATAGAGACAGCACGGCCCAACATTAGAATTGCGCCCGTGCCGGCCCAAAAGGACAAATGACAAATCTACTTAAGTCCAAACCAACCGATGGTACATATACATACCCACCTACACTAATAGATTATTATTATTATTATTAGTATAGTATTTGGTACTTGTTATAAATTTCAACGATAAAAAATTTGATGAGAATTTATGTGAGAGCATTTTATTTTTAAATAAACTGATTTGATTCAAATTAAATTAGTCGAAATTTAATAATAATATAAGTAAAAATAAAATTAATTTCAATAAAATCGCAATAAGATTGTTATGTATAAATAACTTTTGATCAGAGAAAAATAGGACGAATTCTTAAATATTTGTCATTTTATGGTATAACATCGGACTCCCATCACATTAATATTTTTGTTCCTTTTTTAAATCACATGACCTATATTTCTCTTCACCCGTACAAGTTTTCGAACCAACACGGCATTGCGTCTCGTTAAACTGGTGATGAATATGGCATGACGAAGTGAAATGCTGTCATCTTGTCACGATTTAGTATGATGTTACATGCAGTAACATGACGATATAGTCTAATGAGTTGCTGAGCAGAAGACGTGGCAAATACTCCGATACAAGTGTGACGTTGCCGCGGTGCATTTATCACATGAGCAAACGGTGATAGATGTGGGCACCGTCAGTGTCAGACAACGTCAACTTAGTGGTCCAATACTGAAACATTTAGAGCTCCGACTCGAAAAGTGAATCTCCTCCGCGACTAGGAGAAAAATTCTTGTTAGGTAAGTATTTTTCTTGAAGCTGCGGCGGCGCGGGCTTTCGGGCCGCCAGTTTCCTATTAATTCCTTTTCTTTAATCGGGTCTGACTATTCGAATCATTCGTACCTTCCTAATAATCCCAACAAATGGAGTCGTAATTTTCTCAACAAGCGAGTCCATGAATTTGCGCAGGCGGATGGGCAGTTGGGCCTCGGGAAAGCTGGGCGTGACCCAAAAACCGTCGGGCCCAAGGCTGCCCGAATTTTATAGCTATTAATTAGTCATTTTAGTTTATTTTTTAAGATCTTTTTAATTTAAATCTTAGTGCATATTTTAATGATTTGACCCATTAGTCGCACTGGCTCACTTCCATTAATTTTCTATGGTGAAATTTATTAAAAATTACTCTATATTTAAAAATAGATTAATATTTGGATTTATTTTAGATAGCGTGATTCTAATTGTACTATTACTGTCCTCCGATCACTGTTGGATTTTCCAAACTTTGTTTTTTCCAAATGATTCTCACTATAATTTTTTGGACTTGAGAAAACCGATCTGGGAAGTGTTATCAACTGACCCTTTGGATTCCTCTCTTAGGATCCCTCTGCCGTTTCAAGAAAACTGATGAATGTATCCGCCCTCGTCTTCTTCCCCTAACGAACAAAAAAACCGTCACTACCCGAGCGTGACTCTTGAGACAAACTGGTAGACAGAGAGAGAGACACGGAGGGAGATCAGAGATGGTTGAACAAGGCAATATCTTTCACCAAATTCGACATGAGCATGGTCTTCAACCGTCATCGTCCTCTTTCGGTTACGTCAATTGCAGGTTCCTACCATCCCCGTTTCTCACTCACCCATTACGGGACGTGCATATATAGATTCAACCTTAATGATCTGCTGCCGAGGTCGGATATCTGTGGGCTTTTTCGCTATGTCACTCGGGTTGCACGCCGGAGCTCGAAATCATTCGTATTAGACTCGATGCCGACAATCTTTCTAGCACCGCTGAAACGCTTCTGATTCACCGTAGTTGTTGGGTGATTCTGGGTGACAGGGTTGACAGGATGGAACTCGGGGAAGTGACTTCCGAGCTCCTTGCCCTGAGAAAGTTGTATGGACTGCTCCAAGAAAGTGAAGATGGCAAACCTGATGGCCTTCCAGTACATGTATGTGCAGTCCTCTAGTTTTCAAAGTCTTAGGTGCTCGGGCTTGTTCAATTTCCGGTTGGTTCTACGAATCTGTACCGGTTTTGCCGTTCTCCTTGAGAAGCAAAACTAAGGCAATTAAGTGTCGTACTGATTCCCAACAGCATTGCCCTCACAAAGATGGGCGCTTTCACAAGATCTCCATATTGTACTTAAATTCTGAACGGATTATTGAATAAAATGTTAAGTGGGCAACGACTATGAGATTCTCCCCGTCCTTCTGAGGCAATGTGCCTTCCTTGTCGGGCCAAGTTTAGCTATACTGTCACCTAATCTTCTCCCCTGCCGCTTTCGCTTTCTTTTGCCCTGTAATATGTGTTTCTGAATACACACCAAACATTTGAAGATTCTTTTTATGTTCATTCTGTTATCTATCCGGTGTCTTCATTTTCTTTTCCTCTGGAGATGAGTGGTTATATTCTTTGCAGACCATATACAACATGCAGCCATTAGTTAATCTTTATATTTCTAGCCGAGAGATCTTACTTCTTGCTGTGGCGGATTTCAGTTGGATACGGATGCACGGGCATTGTTGAATGATCTGCTTGATCAGGCATCAGAAAGACTTCTTGAAACATATTCACAGGTCTGTTTCCGTAAGCGTTGGCTTCCCTGCTAATTGTTATACTCGGAAGTTCCATCTTTGGTGAAAGCGTGGATATTGCTTGGAAGATGGTTTCCTTTGAATCTGCAGATTTTTTTCGTTGCATCTTATATAACAATGATTCTCTTCTGATAAAACATTTGATCTGATTGCTGTGCAGATTATAACTGGCAGATTGAGTACAGGCTTAGCACATTCTGCTTCCTCTTTGCTGCAGCCTGCTGATTCAGCCCAAATGGCGAGAAATTCTGATCTTGCCATTCCAAACACTCAAAGTGATTCAGGTTTTGGAAGAACAATCTCATACATGGATGCGACACCAAGTGCCAAAGAATCAGCTTGGCTTCATGGAATCTCCTCTAGCAAACCTAGAATCTCGAATGAACATTGCAGTGTTTGCGCCCAAAACAGCACGATGCTCCACGTCCCGCCAGAGGAGACAAAGAGAAGATCCATGACAGATAGTGAGAGCATACTGGGCAATCATCTTTGTAAATCAAGTGCTGTCATTGAAGGTTCAAGACCCGCTACCCACACATTAGAGAAGAGTAAACAGAATACACCGAGGCAGAAGAAGATTCAGCCTGCAAACTCTACATTTGTTAAAGTTGAAAGCAGCAACAGAGAGATCTCCCCATGCCGAGATATATCTTATGCCATTAAGCGGATTGAAACCCAGATTTTGGTTCTGCAGCATCTTTCTCGACTTGCTAATCCTCTTGAGAGTGCTGGAAGACAGGTGAAAGAGAGAGAAACAAAAATTCCGAGTCAGATAGGCAATCAGACAACAAGAATTCGTTCAAGTTTGCCAAAACGTCTGAGGGAGGATAGCAAATCTTCTACTGAGATGGTTGGAGGAGCTAAAATTCCCATGTGGAGCATGAGTCATGTTCAGGCATCGAATGCTAGGAATTCTAGTCAGATTAGCAACTTCATGCACGGGTTTCGCATCCCAAAGAGCGTGACTGGGTTGGAGATGAGTCCTAATCAGACAGTTGACAAGAAGTCAGTCCGGAAGGTAGTGCAACCAACGCATTTTTTGCAGGATGAGATACACACGGTGGCTTCTGCTAGTTCCAGTAACCGAATGTTGATGAGGGGGGAGAACGTGGAAGGCCATGTGAATATTCATAGACCGGCTTTAGTAGAACAAAAAATTGATAACAGGAGGTCATCTTTGGGTGGGAATAAGACCTGCAAGTTGGCTCATCCTGCTCCGATGAATAGGAAGTTGGCATTACAGGTGGAATCAGAGGAAAGTAGCTCTGTTTCTCAGGATTCCTATTCATACAGTAGCAGCTCAACGAGTAGTCAGCAGACAAACTCAAGCAGCAGTTACACTGGCGAGGATGACTCAAGATCCTATACAGATTACACAGATTTCTCTCGGGGAAGCAGAAGTGAATCAGAGGATGGCAGCTCCTTTTCTTCGGAATCAGTGCCAAGCCCTCAAGGGCACATAGAACCTTCACTTAAGAAGGTCATCCCAACAAGGAGATCTCGATCGCTGAATTCTGGAGGAGCAATTGGGAAGCTCAGAAAGATAAAAAATAAGTTGGGGCTTATATTCCATCACCACCACCATCATCACCACCACCATTACGACACAAATGATAAAGATAGAGTTCACATGTCCAAGTGGAAGAATGTGGGAGACAACATTCTTCACGGTGCAAACAAGAATCAAGTCAATGGTGGGAGGAAGATAATAGGCAAGTCAAAGAAGCCGGTAGATAAAAGAAGCCAAGGAGGCCATTTTCACATGCTTGTAGAAGGCCTTCTAAGGCACATTCGACACAGCAAGAAGGAATTGAGGCCCCCAAACCCAAATGCCATAATGAGGAACAGTAAGAAGAAGAAGTTGCATTGGTGGCAGATGATGAGGCGCCATGGTGGAGTGAAGCTCCCCAAAGGACGACGCCAACCCAAGCTGAAGTTACCCAAGAAGAGGAAGCAGCTCAGAGCTACAAAGTGATTAGTTGAGTTAACCATTCAAACATTCTTGATACCGAAATGGCTTGGATTACTTCATTTATTGCTCTAGCCTTTTCTCCTAGCTAGGTTTGTTTGCCATATGAAACTTGAAAGACGTCTATATGCCTTAATGGACCATAATTATGGAAGTCTGTTAAAAACCAACTGGGATTCAAGGTTCAAGCAATTATTTTCATCTTCTAGGATGGTGCAGATAGCTATTTCAAATTTGGGATGCAATGCATTATTTGCTTGCCGGATTGCACTGATACAAAATATCAATAGACATTTTGCTTGGTGCACTTGATCAAATAGAAAAATCCATGATCCCTGTGCATACATGCAAGTCTGGGAAGTCTCAAGGATGAGGTTGGACTCGAGTGAAACCTCCTTGGTTCATCCATTCAAATCCCATCAGGATCCCATCAGATCCCCAGAGCATGCCAATAGTCCACTGCATCGTCTTGTCCATTAAAGCTACATGGGAATGAGATACTAAGTGTTTCCATTTTTTAACCCCTTCAAAGAACAAGACTCGTTTCCATCTAGCAACTTCACTATACCTTTGGTGGACTGCGATGCTCATCTATCCATTATCGGTCATCAATGATGATTGCCCGGTTTCCATTTTTCATAAGCTATTTTGAAAGCGACATGCCCAAAACACATATGGGAGCTTCTATTGTCAAGGGTGTGGAACTGTTTGGTGAGGTAAGCCCTACTTTCCACTTCATCAAAGCGTGGTCTGCTGAATAGTTCCCTGGAACTGTGAAATTTTCCCATTTGCTAAATAAAATAAAAGTTAGTGAGGTGTTCCAATAAGATTAGACATCATCTATTGGCACCTCTTGGGAAAAGCTGAATAGTTTGGGTAAAAACCCAGCTAGAGCCAAGCCCATCCCATCCCATTACTACCGACTTCTGTCATGCTTTATGACCGGTCGTTCTGCATTTTTCCCTTATCTCCAAAACTGTGCCGAGATGACTGAAGAAGGCAATTGTTATGGACCGAATAGGAGACCTCGACCCAAAAGACTAGTTCTTTAGATGGTAGAGCCCGTTGGTCCATATATTTCATATTTTCCAAGCTAATCCCAGAGGTGTGGGATTTGTATTGTAACGATCCCCGGTTGCGAATCAACACCCTCTGTTGGTCATGGCTAGCACCTCCTCCTAGTCCATGCCACTACTCCATAAGCCGCCACTCCATAGGCCAAACACTCCGAGTTATAGTATCGAGTGTGGGGTTTGCTATAATACCATTTGCTATCGCCTGGTTGATGAGATTCAAAGTAATGTCCGTTTACACAAGCATTCCCTTCCTTATATATGTGACGATCATTCACCAGCCAGTTCCTCTTCATAATCTCTCTATTGGCCTCAACTAGTTGCTTCGCTTAAACCACACATATCCCTAAATCCTCCATTACGTTGCACACGGCTTCATAGTCCACCTCAACAATGGTCATATGGTAACCCATAATCCAATATTATTGCGATCTTATGAAAACAACACAATGTTCCACCATGAATGCGGAAGTTATGCCAATGTTATGTGCACAGTCTAAACCCAAACACCAACTTCATTTCTAAGAAGGCCGCTAGCACCTAAAATTCCTGGATTCCTTTTGATCAAGGATGGACCACCTTGTTCATTGCCAAGCTCTATCCTACCCCAGCTTCCTACTGAATTTTGCGGTGCATTCTTAGATTATACCTGAACAAGACAGCATAGCCGTCACTTTTATCTGGTGGGACTATAAACTCTAAATCAGACAATGTTTTGTTCCTTCAATACCATATTGCAAAAATTCCTCACCATTTCCTCCTTTGGTCATCTAAGAAGTAAGAAATACCTCAAGTTACTAAGCAACCATTATTTTTGTGGTTGTGCGAACTCATCATACATGTATGAAGGAACAAGCTGGATCCATACTTCTTTCGCATGAAAACAATCCTGTGGCATATGAAGTGCGGTCTTCTCCTCACAGAGAAACTTTGACAAAGGCTCTACGAGGAAAATATGGTAACTAAACCTACGCGAGTTTGTCAGTAGTCGATCATGACTCACTGTCCACGTTGAGTACCTTTCTAATTCTAAGTGAATTTCTATAACTTGCCCTCATTAGCCCAGAAAGAAAGGTTTAGCAAGCATGGAGTTAGTCGATTTAACCAAGAATTTAGCAGAAGACTTATAATGCCAGTGTATCCTATCCTCATATGCCTCCTTCGTGCGTGATGAAATCTCGCATACGTCTCCCACCGAGAGCCTCCCCAATTTCTCCTATAACCATCGACTCCAATTAGCTACAACCATGGATCGATTCTGTCCTCCCAAAACCGAGTTCGGTCCAAACAACCAAGATTGTATGCAGCACCATTCACAACTCCTTCCCAAGCCTTTGCCATCGATTTCCAAAGCCACGAATTGTTTTGGGGACATTTTAAGAAAATAATGATCTGCATCAAGTGTGGGATATTTATCTCTCAATAATCGAGCCCATAACGTGTCCAGTTGAGATAAGAACATCCACCCCAATTTGGCAAGTAATGATGCATCGTCAAATAGGCTTACGCTGCAAATTCCAAGCCCTCTCCCGTCAGTCAGTTGAGTAATGGAACTCCAACTTACAAGATGTATTCCTCCCTGAGCATCGTCATAGCCCCCCACATGAAATTTCTACAGTGCTTTTCGACCACCTTGCATACACGTATCGGGAATTTCATGATCCACAGTGAACAGGTTGGAATTGCATGGATAACTGGCCGCGTTAGGGTAGTTCGGCCTGCCAATGAAAGTGCACACTTAACCGAGTTCTGACTCGACGACTGTAATTAGGGCCCAATATTTACTAACGAGGCTTTCAACCCATTAGAGGGCTCTTTTTATGACCCAGGTCCAGTAAGGTTGTGGATTATATATACGTATAAATGTATATTATCATTCCCAAATGTTCATGAATTTAGATTTGATTAATTTAAGCTCAAGCAAATCAGCTAATTATAGGATAAAATTTTGTAAATCAAGAACTTTCTTTATTTGTAGTCGTTTGGCCTTGGAAATAGATTGTGACAATGGATTTTTAACCAATGAATAGAGAGATCCACGATCATCACAATCTCATTGTTTAATGATCGGACTGATATCAAATTTGAATCGGTCAAATTTCATAAGATTTCCATATAATCAATGGTGCGTATTGAAAAATGTCTTTGCTTTGACAATCACAAAAGGCATGCAACATCATCAATCATGGTGGCATATATGAATTGCCATAACTTTCCCGTATGACGCCACACGTGAAGACTACTTGTATTAACTACGAGATGATACATTCAGAAATTTAATTCCCCTCTGATCTCTTCCAAATCTCAAACGAAGATGGCGCAGGATTAATCGGGTGGGGGTGCCCCGTGCACTGTGCCAGCCACCGCCCGCCCTCAGGGTCAGTGGGGAGGTCACCCTAGTCTATAATGAGGGAGCACCGGCCATAAGGGGATGAGCACATATTGCATGCATTTTAGGAGGACGTGTCTCCACTGTTAATAGGGAACTATACATGGCTGGTACGTACGTGGAATTGATAGCAATTCATCGTCCAACTTAGCTGACTTAGGCTTTAGAAATGGACAAAGATACGAAAGGACCAAGACCAAGGTCAAGGACATCAGCAATTACTTAGTTACTTGCTCATCAGACGTTTCCCCCCCGTTTTAGGCTGCAGATATACCGTATCCTATCATCTGGCACTGCCCTAAGACTATAAGATTTTTATATTATAGTTCGGTATGATGATATTATCTCTCGATTTAACATTAAAAAAATACTAGACCTTAATGAATGAAATCCTCCGTAACTCTTATTTATTCCCATATTCTTAGTATTTTCTTCTTCTTTTTTTCAAAACCTAGCCTCCTTTTGTTAAAGAAAAAGGAAGGAAAGACTCACTCAATTTCAGCATTTTGCTTCTTTGACTTTACATTACCTTTTATTGGGATCAGTATAGCCAAGGCATTAAAAATTATTCTTTCAATTACATATTTGATTTTAAAATACATTTGAATCTTAATTTTAATGATATATTATATAACAAATTTGACATATGTGACACAGTGATACAACAAAAGAAAATTACTCAAGTGTCATGTCATATCAGCATGATAACTAGCATATAATACTATTAAATTATATATTAGTAAAGTTAAAAATTAAGATTTAAATATATTGTTAAAGGTAAATATATTATATAAAATAATAATATTAAAATATATAAATTTCAACTAAAAAATATAAATATGTTTAAAACATCTTTATAATTCTACTGTTCCTTTATCGTCCTTTTCTTCCTCCTTATTAGTATTACATCTGCTTTTGTCATCGTCCCGGCCAGTCACTAGCTGTGCATTGATAGTACGTGGTTCAACCTGTCATTGTGATTGATAGGCTTTGTGCTACAGTTGTCAATTCCGGGTTTTTTCTCCCCTTGAAAGTTAGTTCGGGTTTTAAGACATTGGACAATGCATGCACGCATATGGAACCATGAATCCGTCCATAAATGCATACATATTACGTTTATACAGGCATGTGTGTGTACGTCTAATGGGATTCAGTCCTGCTGCTGGCACTAACATGATCTCCATTCTATTGTCGAAAACTTGAAACCCTCGTCATGAACCTGTTCAGCACGTAATTACATATAATCTAGTGTGCAGAATACATGGCGATCTTCTCCCCTAACTTGATTTGAGACTCATATAGGCATACAGGATGTACGCATGCGTAATAATTTTGCTGCCATTGTTAATCTATCTTAGCTATATTGAAGGGGAGAGAGAGGGAGACGATGGGATGCTGAGATTTTGGCATCATGCGGGTCAGTCAGTAACATTGAATGGGACTTGAACCACCGGACAAAAAGCAGGGGCCAACACGGTTTGTGTGTTGCAGTGATCAGACATCAGACTTCAGAGGGAGAAACACAAACATCATATCACACAGCTCACGCATATATATAAATATATGTACATATCGAGAGAGAGAGAGAGAGATTGGATAGATGATAGATTGGAAAAGTAAAAATGGTGACATTGAGAGAGAGACAGGCGCCAATTGGACCAATCTTTTCCTTAAAAAACAATGAACAATTAAAACACAAAATCCATGAAAAATTTTGTAGTCCAATCACTTAGAACATTTAATGGATACTATGATATGTTGAACTCATTTTCTAATTTATATGAGTTTTTTTATTCGTGAGTCTTTTGATTAAGAAGCCGAAAATATGCATATGCAATCCATATATATGCTCTATATGCTACTTAGAAATAAGGGATCAGATGGATATATATATATAAAAGAAATTCCATGGCTTTCTACCATTGATTGATTTCAAGTAAAGATGATAAAACATGATATTCATTTACTATGTAAATGCTACTACCACAAAATACTGATCCAGCGGATCCTAACCCACAAAATAGCTCCTTAAATAGACCAAGGGAACTCTCATATACCGTAAACTATACATGAGTTGATTTGGATGATCTATCGTATCTTCTTTGAGTGAAATTTTGAACTCAAATATTATAATTTGAGAAAATGTACTAGTGGGACACAAATGAGATGATATGTGCTTTGATTTCGGACTACTTTAGGCTGATCTAAACTTTCCAGTACCATGTGAAGACTTTCGATGCAACTTGCTTCTTAAGTTACCTTCCTTCTGCCTCCCCTTTTCCACCCAAATTCCGCAATCTGTCGCTTCCCTTTTGTTAGGTTTTACTTTAATATGGAATTTTCTCTCATGGGTAGGTGAAAACTGAAAATCAGCAACATGCACTGTAACACTGCCATGGATGCTGTTATCATTGTATTTATTTGCTATTATTGAGGGCAATTCACTACAACTCTAAGGAAAGATGATGTGAAATCAAAAACATATATATAAATTCTTTTAATTTGCAACTTGAAGAATGAAAGCCAAAACACTTCATTATGACGAAAAGCAAAAACTCTTACTGGCGCAAATTTTGGGGCATTCTATGATGTTTCCGGCATGGACTTTCTCTAGCAATAAAACTCAAATATGACATATTATTTAAGCAAAAAAGTGTGTAGAATCACATTAATCAATCATGATAGTTGTTTTTTTCTTGATTACATACATCTACGTTTCATTTCCTGATTACAGTGCAAAGACATGAACGTTATGAAAGTTAAAGTAATGTGCTTATCGAGAGAGAGAGAGAGAGAGTGTGTGTGTTAAACTAATGACTTAAATACATGCTAACGCATGACCCTTTGACTTGTGCGCCAAATGCAACTTATTATTGTTTATGGCTTCCAAATTCTCTTGATTTTCCACGAAGTTCATAGCTTGCCATTAATTCCTGCCGCTGTCTAATTCATAGATTAGTGAAGCCGCTAATGGCAGAGACTCGGTTAGGAATTTAGGAATTAAGTAAAAGACAGAAGGCCCAATATAACAGATATGAATAAAATCAACTAAACTGATCTATTTTTTATTGTTTGCGCATGAGTCTAAGAATGCGGCTGCACTCCACCGTTCACCTTATTTATGTACATGGCTGTTGGATCATACATGATGGACATCAGTGGTTAAGAAGCGATCCCAGGCAGCTGTCGGAATGCAGTGTGACCAGATCAGATCGAATGGTAGCCAAAGTTGCACATGCCATGGCATACCCATGGTGGACAGTATCTTTCTGCAGATAATAGGGTTCAACGAGAGAAGGATAATAAATGAAGGATAGATGGGAAACTGAAAATCTACCATGACTCATAGTAGGAAGAAACCTGTTTATATATAAGAAAAGAGATCAACAAAATGTTAGAAATTTTTGTGGTGCAGTGTTTGAATAGTTTACTAGGTATTATAAACCATTGAGTGCTATACTTGATTATGAATTATTTGAATAAACTGTTGAATAATTCAATAGTTAAATCGTAAATACCACCAAAATTTTATTAGAAAGAGAGAGAGAGAGGATTGAATGTACGTAGAATGAGTCTCTGTGGCGTGTGCTGTTGGCTGTGTCGATGTTTGATGAGCTAATAACTCTTCTCATTTCCCAAGGGAAAGTCGGGTATTCGTCATTCACCCCTTCTGATGCCCCCTTTCCCTCTTACATTTCACTGCTTATTAAACTGCTTCACGAGTCCAACAGTCGATTGCATAATTATGATTTGTTGAGTTAAATTGCATTATTACTAAGCTGAGTCATTTGATGGTTTTCTATACTTTGTAATTTTATGTTGGCTGTATTTTATCTAGTAGCCAAATGGGCATCTGGGTTCAAGTTAAAAAGGGAGCCCAATTTTTCATAATTATGAGTTTTATCATCTATTAGATTCTAAATATCAGGATGTTAAGTAAAAGGGAAAAAATGGTCAGCATGACTTTGATTGACTCATATTGGTTTTCGATGTTGACTTTTCAGAAGACCAAAATCTTGTATCAAATATTATGACCAACTTTCCTTTCCCCCATGTTTTTCTCCAGCCGGGATTATCGAGGGCTTCTACGTAATGATTTCTTGAATGTTTTTTTCTTCTTTTTTCATCTCTGTTTCTGTTCTTTCCAATGTTAGTACCTGTCTTCTTGCCCTCCTTCTAAAGCTTCCATCATTTCTATCGTATAATCAATCCATCAACATCTTCTTTCCCACCAACACACTCAATCCAATACCTTTCATTGCATGTAAATTCGATAAATCATGTGTCATGGTGACTTGCATCAGTCAGAGACCTTATGCTTTATGCAGTTGTGCTGATAGCAGTATCGGCTAGCAAGCTGAAAATTTATCATATCAAGAATCATCTGATTAATATAAGCTGTTACTGTTCATTTATATCACATCGTCGGGACTCGGATAAAATTATGATGTTAGTTTAACAACTACATGAAAATCCGATCAATCATGTATTAATCAATCTAGAGACTTGCATTCATTAGGACATAGGATGAATCCCAAAAAACTTATTCAAGGGGATTCAAAAGGAAAAGTAAAGTGATAGGAGTTTAAATGCGAAAGAGAAATATAAGATAGTTTGACCAAAAATAAATAAATAAACAAAGATGAAAACAAGCAGTGAAATTTATACGACGTTCCTTCAGGGAGCAATCTTCCCTTGGTTAGGAACCTTGAATTTTACATTACCCGGCGGCCATAATTAAATATACATCGGAAAATTGTGTTAAATTCATATTGCTCGAACTTTCAAGTTAGACATGATATTTGTGCTCTCTTCTTTTAAGTCGTGTGGATATTTTGATAATATGCAAGAAGTATATGCAATAGAACTTCATAGAGTCATGATCATCAGAAGAATATTATGTCAGATGAATAATAAAAAAAATATATATATGTTATGAGAAATGATGCGATACAGTAACATCTTCCTCAACCTATAATCATTGTCATGTCTTCACTCGGTTTTCAATGGTCGTTTTTAACTTTGAGCATCCCTCGAACTTCCTCTGTAATCCTATCCACATTTCCATGTCTCATGATCACTTTGTACTTGGAAAGAGGAACACCACAATACACATACCATCACTATTCACTAATTAGGGAAATTGCACTCTCTCTCTCTCTCTCTCTCTTTGTTTTTGCACTTACAGTTATTTGGCAAAAGAATGGAATATGATCATAATGTTTCAGAAAAGCCAATGCAATCAACAGTACTGGAAATCCAGACCTAACTGTGGTTTATCGACGGTCACCGATAATCCAAACCTACTGGAAATCTCCGTGTCTCACTGCTTCATTGTCGGCTTCATTTTGCCTTCAGGCAGCAATTAATTACACCATAGGAATCTCTGCTAACTGATTACTGAAAATGCGATGGAGGGAAGAAAAAGGTAAATTGCTAAGCTTTACTTTGAAGCTACGTTCGGATGAGAGCTGTGGGACGTTCTATTTTTTACCCACGGATGAAGAAATTAGGGTTTTGCAGCAGGCCAGTAGCTGAAAAATGTAACTTGAGCGGACAAAAGAAAAATAGACTAGAGAAGATAAATTTCTTAGGGTATGCACGGGTATGGAGTAGATTGAGAACCATTAAGAAGTCCAAAAGTAGGTTTTGAAAATCTTATTGAATTTCCTGTAAGATGAATTTGAGAACCGGCCAACAGGGCATCCATAATTGGAACTGAATGGGATCGGCTATAAAAAACAAATACACTTTCACGCAATCAATCGACCTCAATTGTTCATAATTTGTTCGTTCACACTTAAATTCTTGTATCCTTGGTACCATGGTGATAAATATCATTTGATTTTGTAATAATGTATATTTATATAGAGTTTGGTCTCACATATTTAACAACTTAGAGGGCTCTTGTGAAGAATATTTAACATATAAAAAATTACATATCCAAATCGACTATTGTACAACAAACTTTAATTAATTAACTGTACCAAATTAACAAAAATATGAAGCAATAAAAGAAATAAACTAAGCTTGATTGCCTACTAACAATAATATTCAAAAATAATAATGAACAAATTCTAATAGGACATACAATACGGCGGTGTAATACAAGTTATGAGTAGAATCCAGTTCAGACTTGCAATAGAGTACAATCCAGGGATAGAAGAAATGCATGATACATAGATCTGATGGCCTCTAAATTTTTTCTATTAAAAAAGGGTTTTATAAATTCAAAAATATATAAAAGGAAGATTGAAATAATGGAGAGGATTAATATAAAAGTGCAAATTTTTTTCCGATTCCCAAGAAAACATTGCTAGAATGACCTAATTCGAGCGTAGCTTTTCAGCCAAGGAATTTCACTTCTCAAGTGGCTACCCAGCTAGGTTTTACTCGTCGTGCTCTTGCTATCGAGTTGGTCAGTAATTGAACATAAGTGACTAGACATTCAGCATCTACCATGTACCACTTTGTTATCAAAACTTAATTAGATAATGGTAAGTATATATCTTAGTTTTAAAATTTATTTTAAAGGATTTTTAAATTTTTAAATAAATATATATTATCTTTTGTTTCAATTTTGCACAATAAAGAGAGTCATACAACACGCACCAAATGTTTACGCAACGAGATGAAAGCTATATAGCTACTATGTATAGCTAGAGTTCTCAGAAAATCAGTCTCTGGATAAATATGGATGTCTGCTCCCCTCGATGATAAGAAACCCTAGGGGAAACACGTCATGCTTTCCTAAATGCTTACCCAGAATCTCATGCCCGTAACTCGCAAGAACAGTACATTATTTCACAAGAAGATCTGCAAGCCCTTCGGGGGTTGTGGCATGAAATTAATGGTTCAATGATCCAAAGAGTCGACCAAGAATCGACAGCAAAAGCACGTGGGGATTGCATACAGTGTATCCGCAAAATTCCTGCAGGAGAATTGTGTTAAAGAACCAAACTTAGCATATAAAGCAAGAAACCGGTAGTATTGGTCGATTGAACGACCTAATCTTCGAGTAGAGAGGAGAGAAAAAGGAGAGCTAGGGCAGGAGATCGTTGTTCATCGTGAAAAACGGGAGAAGAGTCGTCGGGTAAGAGGAATGAAGCCCGGTCCGAGAGTCATTTAAGGTTTGGGTTCAGTTAATATTGAACTGCGTACGTCAGTTGGCCCCTTAACGGCCTCGAGCCAGACGAGCAATATTCCTCTCATCCTGACCCTACTCAAGGCAGCAAGAACTCCTCTCTGTGCATATACTCTTTCCCCCCTTCTTGGGGCAGCAAGGACTCGTCTCTCCTCTGTGCATGTGCTCATACCCTCAAATACAAATGTGCTGTTTGAGGGGAATGAAGCCTGGTCCGAAGCTATACAGTGACCGTTCGCCTCTTGGAACTTTGTATGAAAGCTTCGAGCCAGCCAACATTCCCCTCAAGACCCTAGCCGAAGCTGAAAAACACAAGACACAGAGAGATGACGAAGAAGAGAGAGGGAGAGAGACAGTGAGGCGAGAAGGAACATATGACTCATACGACCCCCTACTTACCAGCTCACTCCTTTATAAGGAAGTTCCCGATTTAGCTTACGCGAAATGGGTTCAATCTTGATAATTAGTAATATTGTCCATTTTTTTTCAATTGGAAAGGAAAACCAAATAATATGAACCTCTTACAAAGATGAAAATCCCTGCTCTCTTGTACACGTTCAATTTGACTCGTCTGGCAGGTGACCAAGCTCCTATGCTTTTTCCTTCATTTCCTAGGTGGTGGGTTATCTGTCACTGTTCATCATCCCGGAAAAACAACGGCAAATATTTTGTTGGGCCTATTCCACTCTCCTCATCGCTCCCTTCTTCTGTACTATCACGGAATGAGGAGATGGACTAGGCTCAAATGTCATTTTGGAACTCACAAGTTCAATGAATTATCTCATCCACACAAAAAGGAAAACGACAGCAATTAGAAATATGTTCTTATTAATATGTAACACTCTTCATTATTCATTATAGTAGTCAATACCATCTTCAAGATGGTATTTCATGTAATATTTTCTAATCCGGCTTGTGTATGAACTAGCAAGTACCAGCTGACGGGTTATAGACAGCTAGTTTGTGGAACCTGCTGATTGCTGGTCAAACGTGACCGACCTGCTGTCTCCGGTCTCTTCCTCTGCCCTAGATATCTAGTCAAACAAGGGCATCCAACATAACAACAATAAGAGAGTTATTTGATTATAAAAAATGCGTATAAATTAATTTAAAATTAGATGCAAAAAACATATATATATTATTCATAAAAAAAAATTTTAATTATAAGTCAATAATGATACTGTAATAATATTTAAATACTGAAAAAAAAACAGTATGACAGAGAATAGACAAGACAAAGATTGACAGGAGGGGGGGGTGCGAGAGAAGGGGGACAAAGCCTCCTTAAATGCGATTCTTTTCATCATTACCTTATTATTTTGAGCTTTTGGGAGAGCCCTTACTTTCCAACTTCCACCTGTGGTCCAATGCCCGCACGGTCAGTCTGACTTTGATTTTTCCTTTCCCTTGAATCTCTATCATTTTACGACTCGTTTACAAGGCCACTCACATTTCCTTGTAATCATTTTGCAGTCGTGAGAGGCGGAATCCTTCAATTACCCCCGCCTCTAACTCACCAAATCCCCCAGTTGACCTTTCCCTCCTGAGTGCGAGGGGAAGGAGGTGCGGGAGTGGAGTGGGTGGAGTTGCAATTCTTTGCTTCTCCTATCGTCCTTTTCACCTTTGATTTTTAAGGATTTATGAAGTTTTATTTGTAAGAATGGAAATCAATATCTCGCATTCCCAGATTAAGGAGGATACCGATTACATGAAACGCCTCACTTGCCCCCGTTCCATCCTTGTTTAATGCCATGTGTGTGTGTGTGTGTATGTGTGTATATATATATTACACTGACTGTGATGAGAGTAAATGAGCAATTGCTATATGAAAATGACAAGATGCTGTGGTTCAGTGCAAGAAACGAGACAGCTTTCAAAAATGGTACCTCTCCATTGTCTATTTGTAATACTGCCTTAAATTTCCTGACCAGACATTCTAATGGCAGTAGTTAATGTGTGTGTGTGTGTGTGACCCGTTGATGCCTCATGCAAGCAGGTAGTTTATATTATTTTTTGGCTCTTCATTATCCCCATGAAAACCAAGCTACAAAACAAGATTAATCAAAATCTCTGTCTTGAATCTTTACGATTATTTGAGGCCCGAGCGTCATGTGGAATACTGAGTCATGATGCATGCCGACTTATGTTGGCACTTGCATGTGGGTGGTTGGTCCCCTTCGAACCATCAAAAATCGATCACTAAATTTTTAAGGTCTTCAATCCTAAGTGAATTTGCATGTTTAGCCATAAATGGGTTGGAAAAGATTGACAATTAATCGAGAAGGTAAGAAGCACATATCGTATATGTATGCGGTGGCCCATATGACACTCGTTACATACTTATTTCTAGGCATGGTAGCGTTTTTTAACAAAGTCCTCCGTGAGATACGTCATGGCAAAGACGGCGTTTATGGCGGTCCACGATCTCAGCCGTCCAATGGGGCGATCTGACGGCCAGCACGAGGCCATACGGAGCACCCCGACGTGTCGGTGTCAGCGGGAGCGTAGGGTTGGGAAACGAGGAAAGATTGCCCATCTAATGAGGAGCGACAGGAAACCTATCCGGGAAAAGACTTATTTTATTATTTTTTTAAATCTCAAGGTGCTGACGTGGACCTGTCCAAGTCAAAGCGATCGACGGCTGGGATCCTCTCGCCCATCGTACGCTGCAGGCACCGCCACGTGATAAGATTTAATTCTCCAGCTGGTACTGTGGGTCCCACTGCGACGGAAGGAGACCGGGAGGGCAACTGCACCTGCATGGCGGGCCCAGCCATTGCAGGTTTTTTTCACCACGTGGTCGGACACTATTGGCCAGGAAGTGGGGCCCGCTGGGGGGCGTAATCATGCCATAATGATGAATGCGATGGATGATGCACGGGCCGTGGCTGGGCCAACCCCTCACGGTATGAAAACCCGCGCGATGTGTTGCAGATTTTTCGGGACAATTTATTAGTTGTGATTTTTTATTTTTCTGATAGCCAGGGATCGACTTCATCACTAGTTCATGTGATCGATAGTTATACAGTGAAAATGCTAGGATAGTAATTTTTCGGTTCACTATTCTTTACGAACTTATGACTATATTATTTTTAAGTCAAAAACGGTATCACTGCACAAAATCAATTTTATCTCTCTCTCTCCATGTAGTCAGTCATCAATGGTTGCAATTGTTAGGTCATTTTCGCCTTCAGCGATTGAAGGGCTATCGATGGCATTCACTTCTGCAAGACAGAGACATATTTGGTTTGGTGGGGTCGTAATAAAAGTGCGTCTTTTCGCGCGTCGAGAGAAGACAACAGCTTCTCTGAAAAGTCAACAACCTCGTAGAAGGGGATCGTGCCCCCTCCTCTGACCAGCCCCCACTAGGTCGTCGAGGTCACCGACCACCGTAGTGGTCACCAGCGACCTCGCCAGGCAGGGCCGCCTCCTCCGTCGTCTCTCTCTTCCAAGGTGTTACGAGGCCGACCCAGCTGCCAACTCTTCCTCCCTCGAGTAGGAGGGGGAGAGCGATGAATTCCTTCCATCGGCCTCCTCTACCAAGCAGGATCTTCACAGGTCTTGAGGCCTTTGGAGATCCAACATGAGGGGAGACGGCAGACGAGGTGTCCCCACCACCATCTTAATGGGCTTACAAATTCCTCCATGGTAATAAAGTTTCGGCCCGAAATTGTTGCTTTCTTTTTTCAAAATTTTGTCCATCTAGTACACAGTCACACGGTGAATCCTAACGATGTAGATTCGAATCCCTTACCCGTAGTGGAAGAGGTGTAGTCACACCACAAATAAACTTATGTCGGACACTCATAGCCATCCTCGGGCTCTCAAGTGACCTCTTCTTGTCATTTCTCCACCACAAGAACAAGTTTTCGAACTTGTCAAGCAGTCCCAAAAGGAGACAGACACTCGGAAATCCAAGTGCACAATCCCAGATAAACCGATCATAGGATTAGTGAATACGATAATGAAAATAGCTGTTTGATAATCGGTCAGTCGGGAATCGGATGACAATTGGGGTCGTGTACACTTTTAAGATCTACTCTGCATTGAAAAAAAAGAGTAAATTTATAATGTGATTCTGTATAACTTGAATTTCAAGCCTTGAAAATCGAGCAAAATTATTATTGGGAAAATTTTATGGCTTATTAGGTCGGCTTGGACTTAAACATGTAATTATAGTTGGGGTCGATCAGACTTTTGAATAGGTGGAGAGAGAGGCATTTCACAACCATTGTATTCTCCTGGGTAAATGCAGAACTCGAATTCAATGGAACATGCTGCAGAATGATGCAAAGTGAATAAGAAGGGAACCAGATTCAGGGCAATTTATTCATGGAACTGGAAAAGACGTGCAATACAGAGAAAAAAGAGGGCCAGTTGAAGAGAAATGGTTAAAACTGAAGGACATCGCAGTGGCTCAGCCCTCGCCGAGGATCACCAGATCCAAGGAACCGATGCTAGTGATTCTCATCCTTGAATCGAGCCACTCCACATTCTGTACTTGCTTTCGCAACTTCTGCAGAACAACTAGATTGCAGTGAAAAACCGAGATATTTTCTTCCAACCCCAATCAAAACAGTTTTCCATTCCTTTATGTGTATACATCAAAACAAATCTGTGGCAGATCAAAAGTACAGGACACTACTGCAAGAACAGAAATGGCATCGAGTAAATCCTTCGAACTACCGCTGTGGATCGTGTAGACAGTATTGATACCTCTCAAAATGATGTCTATGTACAAGGGCACAAATAAATTAAAGCGCATTTACATGTAGAAGAACCTTACCTCCACACCTTTTGTTTGTCCAACCCAATCTAGACTTCCCTCTTACCTGACAACCTCGACTCTGTCAATCACGTCCAAGGCCTTCTCTCTGTTGATGCCAAAATCAATTGCTGCAATCCCCGAAGAAAGCCTCTTAATTGGGCACGGCTCCTCTCTTCTCCCACTCTCCTTCACTGGAGAGTAACTGCCACTCTTGCTCAACCTGTCATGCTTTCTCAACTTGACTTTGATGGAGTCAAAGTCCTGGCTCTTGCTGATGCCTGGGTATCTGATCTTCTTACCAACTACTTTCCGTAGCATTTCCACTTCGTCCGGGGTCAACAAAGCTTTTGAGGGAGAACTTTCACTATAGGGCTTATCTGCCAACTCCTTAAGATGGGGCGAGCGGTTCGGAGATTTCATGGGTGACCTTGTAGGAACCCCATTGGTTGAAGAGTTCTTAGATGATTGGCTTACCAAATAGTGAAGCCACAGCAGCTGCTCAAGGATATAGCTTTCGGTTTTGTCCTGATCAGCATGATGAAGGGTTTCAATTCTAATCACGTCAATTGGTCCAGAAGTCTTCCTATTTCCCTCAGAACTGGTCATATGAAATTATGTTAAATAAACGACAAAATGGAAGAACAGTAAACAAGGGAACAAAAGGAGGGTACAGGCTCTTACCCAGTATTTGCCCATTCGCCGACCCATCCAAAACCATGATGGGCTCTGTTCCAATTAAAAAGTAAAAAGGATTAGAAAGCTGTGTCAGAATATTAGTTCAACCTAAATATATAAAGATTCTTACTTGGCTGTGTTAGTGGCAATTGGCACAAGCCATTGCAAGGTTTTCTCCATCTCAGCCTTAATTTCTGTAACAGAAAGCTGCAGGAAAACAAAGTAAAACAGAGGAAACAATTCAAATTTGCACTTCTCATCCATGGCACAAGAAAAAAATGTAGAGACACAATTGCGTCGGACTGGAAAAAGAAAAGTTTATAAAATGAAAAAATACCTCTTCCTTGACAACAAAAGAGTGTATTTTGGATCGTAACGCAGACTTTATACTCGGAGGCAAGCTTTGGTACAAAGTATTCCTCATATTTGCAGGCATGGAACTAGAACGAGCTACCTGATTGGATCAGTAATGAAAATAATGTAAGAAACCTCTGTATACATGAATTCAGGTATTAGAAACCGCAGAGCCTATAAAGAACAGGTGATTTCTCTGCGAAACTTTTAGCTTTGGTGAATTTACAGTAACTCAATTCCAAAAAGAAACTTACAGAAACTCAAATTAGTTTGAACAAACTGAGAACTCATTAGACTATCATTATAAATTCTTATTTTGGTAGACTTGCAGCTACGAATTTCAGGGACTAGAGTCTTATATAATAATACTGTAAAAATGCAAACTACTTATTTAATCTATTTTCTAATGGCAAGTCTGTCTTTTTATGCATTCTTTGCCTTTCAACTGTTTTATTGGACAATATCATAGTCATCTTACAATCAAATAGTAAGGCAAACTTACTCCAAAATTATCATTAGGCAATATCATACGAATTTCCAGAGTCTACTGATGCACTGAATTATCCAAAAAAAATTAAAGAAGCCATTTATTTACCAACAAAATCTCTTAAGCATTATGTATTTACCTTGAGATTTTCACATTTAATCTATCAGAAATCTCAAGAGCCTTTTTCTCCTACTTATTTAGAATTTCCTCTTGTATTCATGGACAGCATATGAATACACGAGTTTTTACACATATATTCTCATTTTGTTTCTTTTTGAATCCTTCCTAGCAAGTATATATTTTAAATGAGGTTTGACAGGTTGCACAAAGAGGATAAACTGAGAAAGAAGTCTTATATACACTTACAAGAGTATCGATCTGGATTATAATATTTGCATAATGCAAGGAGAGGCCAGCTGGTCCCAGTCTTTGATTACTCGTTTCAGAAGATTTTGCAGGTACGTTATCATCTGCATATGTGATCATCAGTCCAGTAAGACAAACTTTCATTTCACATCACATGTGATAAAGTAGTCTAACATAATTTACTCTTCAGAGGGAAAAACAATTTTTGATCTTGAGCACTATTGTGCCCACTGGAAATAACCATTTTTCCTGGGACATTATATGTAGTGGAATTGAAAATCTAACACCCAGATTACTAACTTGTAGGCCTTCATAGTTTACATACCAGCAGCACCAAAAATGCTGTGTATCTCCAGGAGCAAATAATGAACAATATCTACAAGCTTCTCCATTACCTGCAAATCAGATGATAATCATTGCTTCAATCCAACAAATCATTTCTTACATCAGCCATTCTCCGATTTAACCAGGCAACCAATCCTTCTGCGGACAATCTTTAAGTCACTATTACTACATATATAATTAGATTGCGATTTTAAGATAGGAGAGGCACATTTAGATATTTTCTGTAGAACTAAAGTGCTTGATGGGAAAAGTGCTGTATGCAATTGATAGAATTACCTCTTCCAAACTTCTGGACCAAAGCGACTTCTTCTTCAAACTCTTTACTTGCTTCTTTTGGCTTTTAAGTTCTGATCTCAAAATGGATAGGCCATCACCTAGAGAACAATACAAGGAGTAAGATTATGATAATTAAAAACATCAAATACAAGTCCTTTGGAATGGAGGAAAGCCTAGGGGTTAATCGTACAGAGGCAAAGAAAAGACAGGAAACGAGAAAGTGGGTGGATATTAAGATTCAAAAAACAAATTGCCCACTGTAAACTCCATTATTTTCCAGTTGTCAAAGGCTTATGTTTTTTCAAGTTATATTTTTAATTTAGAATGCAATACTTTCTTCATTACTATGCAAGAAGTGGTGGAAGACCTTTATGTGCAGAACTTGAAATCTCATCCTCCAAACGTTTTCGATGATAATCTTGCTCAAATCTGTCCAATGTGTGCAATTCATGATACAATTCCTGAGAAAACCAAGAATATCCACGCATATTTACTTCCATGAAGTTGGAAGGAATCATTATTTATGTCCAAAAAGAAGATAAGGGAAATAGCAAGAACAGATTATCATTTTACTGCAGAAAAAAGAGTCAGTTAAATAGGACTGTATTTACCAAGGTCAAGAGAACATTTGGACGGTAGACCTAGCAAGGGTGGGGATGTCAAAAAATAATTATTTAACTCTACTAAACTTTTTTATTAAACCTGCATTATCATCTTCATTTTAGTATCAAGCTTGCAAATCATAATAAACCACTAACCCACCAAAATCAAAGACAACAGATTTTCCAAAATTGGATGTCCTATCTTGATAAAGCATAGTTATCTATAATCTAAACTTCCATTCATTCTTAATTGAATAATGTGTATGAGCAGCTCTTTACAACTTTATGGTACACCAGTGGACTGATTTACCTGCTTCTACTTGGCAAATTCACGCAGCTTACTCAGTTAATGAAAACGCCAAAGCCTAGCCTCCAGACAGAAGCTGTGCTCATCAGCGGGTTTAGGTCATTAAATGCAATGGGATGTGATTTATACCACTTAGTTGAAAAACCGTCGCTTTTCACCATGTTCATTTCTAAGTGAGGCAACTTTGACCCAAATCAGTAGAACAGACATTACTTATCTTTTCTGCTTGAAACTCATCTAGAAAGCAAATATGTCTTCCCATTAGGATAAAGAAAAGTTGATACTCACAGCTGTATACTGAACCAAAGCCATCAACTGCTGCATCACAGTTTCAGCCTCTTCTTTCAATTGCTTTTGTGGAGTTAATTCTCTGCTTACTCTGTAAACATGAAGTTAGCCAGGTATCAATTCTTTTGACTTAAATAATGAACTTAGATTACCAGGAAATGTAGAAATAGGAATAAAAAAGGTTACTTCTCAAAGTAGCGGTCTAAGTTGTGCCACTGAGGATCTTTACAGCGATTCCCGAAACGAACTACTTCTCCAGAGAAAATTTTCAACTCTTCCCTACAGACATAGGAGTGAGAAAAATTAAGTCACAAGAGACCAGCTGATTTATCTTATAAATATTTTATGGTTTCTACCTCTTGTCAGCTTCAACAATCCTTAGCAGTTCATCCATGTCTTTTGATATCAATTGCTGAACACCTTCTGAAGGAAGCACTACTTCTTTCAAGTGTCTTATACTCCTCTTTGAAAGAGATTGCATGAGACTGGATCCCTTAACTACAGTATTTGCCACTTCAAAAGCTAGTATATCAAGTTCACTTCCTTTAGTTGCCACAGCAGAAGCAAAACCACTGTTAGGATTTAAATTTGTCACGCTACTCCCTAGAGCATCGAAAACTTCAATAGCTCCTCTACCCAACCTTGAGCTAACTTCTGAAACCTGCAGAATGCAGGACTTAATCGCTCTTTAAATTTATAGTGGCATTTTTCAATAATGTGGAGTTATGCTTCATATTGGTCAATATGAAATGTTTCCACGCTTTGCTGGACATTAAGGTTACAATTGGTACAGCAAAATAGAAAGAGAATCAAAAGGCAGATACTTCTTATTCTTTTGTAGCTTATATAGCATAAGATCAGAGACCAGCACCACATCCCTCTTCCAGCTCCAACTTAGAAAAAGCAGTCGACTCATTTTTACAACAATGTGAATGCAATCTGATCCAATACAAAACTTAGGCAATAGGCCACCAGAAGAAGGTACATAAATTTCTTCATTGCATTAAAAGGAAATTTTTGGTCAAACAGTTCACAAAGAATGGATGATGGCTTGCTATTATAATTATATATGTTACTTGCTCTCCATTAGTCATTAACAAGTTGTTTGCTTTCCATTGTTGATCTGCAACATTCATTTCTTAAAGGTGGAAGAATTAAAGGTAGAAGATACCCTAGAAGACTTTGGCACCTCACCAAACATAATTCTAAATAATGAATTAATTGGTTGTGCCCTCCTCTAACTTCCACTTCATAAAAGAGCTAGGATATGACAAGTGCCACTCATTAGGACCCTACATTGTCTATTTCACACGTGTGTGTGAAAACAATACAGGTTCATGAGACAAATATAAGTCGCTCTAGCTAATTAATATAGCACATACATGGATTGGTCAAAATGAAAAAAAAAAGTGTGAACAATCTTCAAGCAGAAATGATATTATGAGGGATAGCAATCAAGATTCATTATTAATTTTTATTGTTTTAGAATCATGCTTCTAGTCTGGCCCAAAAAAAAATATGCTTCTTAATGGTGGACATTAGAGAAATTTTTATTCCATTGTCCAAAGACCATTTTTTAGCAGTGATGTATAAGCATTAAATAACTCAGAAATAGAACTGCTATCAGTAAGTATGTATAGATGAATGCTAAATGCATTTCAGTGCAATGGTTTTTTTGTAATCATGGTTCTGAAACTCTAAAAACCTTCCAAATCTTGATTCTGTTCCACCATCATGATGTACCTTAGCAACGGCAGCCTGTGTAGACCGAACTGATCTAGACTTCTGCATAGTGTACCGGGGAATCCCATCATAAAAATCATCAGCATTACTTGAATATTGAGCCATTCCTGATTGTCGAACAGCTGGGGTCAACACCTGAGATTGTTTGGGCTCCTGGGACTGTTTCTCCATAACTTCTCGCACCCGTACAGGAGTTGCAGTGTAGCTCCGCACACTAGGGCGGTCAGTCAGAGCAGACTTGTGAGGATTAAAGCTTCCATTGGTGTCCGCATAAGGGTTCTGCTTAATTACAGTCTTTGAACAAAGTCCCCCCATTGCCTTGAAAAACCCAGCCAAAGTCTCAGCTCTCTACCAATCTTTCCATACAAGACAACAGCACCGCATGCACCTGAGCAGCTCTGATAAGCAGAAATTCCTCCGCAGAATCTGCGGATAGGGTCTGATTTTAGCAGCTATGTGCAATCCTACAAGTTCCTAAAACGCTATATCTTCTCTTAGGTTCCAGCTGCAATTCAATATGGAAGGATCAAGAAATGAACTCTACTGAGCAAGCGATCAGAAACTATGACCCATTTAAGCAGCAGGGCAAGAAGGAAAAGGCGAAGCCTCCAAGAGCCACCAAACTGTCAACAGGGCCAGCATAAATGGAAACCAGTACCAGCAACCAAAAATATGAACTTACCTCAGTCAAAATGGAAGATAATCTGACAGCTGAATGGGAACAGAAGCTAAAGAGAGGAACAATCAAATCAGGTAAGGGCGAAAGGATTTATGGGTTTGAGCTAGTAGGGTCAGCGGAGGCGTGGATGTGGCGAAAGCTGACCAGACACCGAAGTGGGGAGAACTGGATCTGCGAATCACGAGGTGAAGCGATTCTCACAATTAGAGATTGAGGAGATTCCAGGGCCCAACGAAGAAGCACGAGGAAGCCGAGGAAGAAGAAGGGGGGGCACACACGGCGTGGGAGAGTTGAGAGTCCACCCAATTGTCATCCAACCGCCGAGAAATCTAATGTTTAATAAATAACGACGGTGGAAAGGCAAAGGGATGTTAAACGATAAAAATAATGGGCGCTCTGTGCTGTTAATCTTCCACCTCCACTGTACGACGTTGGAAGCGAAGGCACGGCGAGGAAGAAGATGGAGCCTTTGCCTCTGCTCAGCAGCCTCAGACCAATTTAAAGGGTCAAACCACCGGCCTCGATCGCAGTTGGAAGCGGTCAACGTTCAAACTTGTCCTTCGCTGACTTTTGCTTCCACCTGCTTCTTTTCACCTCTTTCTGGTTGGTGATCCTCCTCGACGGCTCCACATCAACTCCCAACTTTTGACGTCATTGGGGTAGAGAAGTTCAGATGTATTTTGGTAGTCTATCCCATTAAACATATAACCAAACCAATTTGGCAGAGCAATTTGGATATATATATATATATAATTTATTTGCTTGTCAATATAAATTGTTCGAGCTAATAGATATCTTTTTCATTAAATAATACTCAAGAACTTATGTCGAAAGAATTTTATTCGTTAAATGAGTTAATTCAAATTATAATGAACTCTTGAATAAGTTCGGACGAAAATTTATTAAAATAATAATAATATAAAATTTTGAATCGATGAGAAATTTACCAATAGCTCAAATTAGTGGTAGGCTCGTGTGATAGATATATACACATCCGATTCCAATTTCGGCTAACCGTGCGTAAAAATCGAGCCAAACTGCTCTCTGATTTCTCTTCCATTTTTAACCCGTCGCGGAATCGTATCCGAATTTCATGGAGACCTTACCGAAGCCTATCCCTAGGTTCCTACCAATTCTAGGCCTAATCCGTACGTACCTCTACATGATATACACGAGGGATTTGAGAAACGTCGAGTATTAATCTCTTAATTATGGAGAAGCCGTGAAATATAAGACTTTAAATCTGTTATATAAATTTGGTGTATTCTACCTTATTATTTATTAAATTATTTTATAGAGTCTCTGCTATTATTATTATTATTATTATTATTATTATTATTATTATTATTATTATTATTATTATTATTATTATTTTATGTGAGTTTCACCGATAGTTTTTAAATATGGACTTGACCGGCCAATTCGATTAGGAACGGTCATTCAACTAATTTAGTTTTAAGATTAATTCAATTACATTATAAATGAAGTTAGCTCCGATTGAATCAATCAGTCCTCAGTCGGACTGATAAATCCAGCTAAACGTATGAACAAACTAATTGACTTAAAATTTTTAAAAAATAAAAGCTATTGTAATATATTTTATTTTATTTTATTATATTTATATTTATATTTTATATTAAACTCGAAATTAATATGATGATTATATTAAAATTTTTTTATAAACTACCGTCAACTCATAATATTATATTAATTTATTGATAATATTATACTATTAATATTATTTATTAAATATGTAGTTCGACCCATGAAACCTCCGGCCTGACCTATAAACTCGTGCCTTGACTAGTTCCCTATCCAATCTAATTTTAAAAACTATGGTTTCACTTCTTTTAAATTCGCTTTTTAAATCCATTCTAATAATGGTGGCACGTGTCATAATCGACCACTGCCCCCTCCTGAGCCCCAACCTATAAAAACAGGATCATGGGGCCCCCTTTCGACTATGACTTGCATGCTTGGCTCGACCCAGCCTCCAGAAGCTATCCCCAGTCAAGCACCAAAGCCGGCTCAAGATCGACCTACAAACTCAAGCTCAAACCCACCTCAGCCAATACGACAATTGGACATGTGGGATTCCGAAAGAACCAATTCAAAAAACAAAAAAAAGGGCGAGTTTGGCCGAATTTGGGTATCATCTAATCAAAGAATCCTCATGTATTGGCCTATCTGCGAGGAGCTGGACCAAAGATATGGGACAAAACAACTTCCGAGCACTAAACAGACAAGAATAATGTCAATGCGACATTGACAACAATTTTTGGAAGCCGCCGTTGGGGGATGAATATGAAGAAATTAAAGGAGCTTAAGGACAAATTTGCAGTGACGGCATTCTTCAGGAAGTGAGGAGTGACGACTCAGCATTATACATACATACATACATATATACATATATATATACACACAAATTTGTTTGTGTGTGTATTTTGGTGAATTCCAGTAATTTTATTTTTACAACTACGAGCTTATTGTCAAAGATTTTGAGTAACTTTTTGTGTGAATGGCAAATAAAACTTGATAAACTTACGAACTACTCATAACATGTAATGTTTGTGCTTATTGTCCATTAACTGACCTTAAAAGTCTAAAAAATGCAAGCGAGATTACTCTAATTAGTAACAATTAGGCAATTATCACGGCTAACCGAACTCATTTACAATTTTGATTGGTATTTTTCTTATATCATATAGTGAGGTAGGGTTAATTTGCCCAATCATAAGAGCATAGTATCGGAAGGGATCGTGGAGACACTCTACACAGGGACAATTCTAGAGTATACTCAACTAGCCCGCGGCCTTGCGCGAGTCTCATTTATCAGACAAGAGAATTGGATCAAGCAAACGTGTCAACCGGATAGGGAGCCATGTGGACCGGTGCCTCGAAAGGAGTCTTAGAAGTTCCCTCTTTTGGGAGGGATAAATTGACCATTCAAAGGATAACAGAATTCACCGTATGAAAAAATTATGTTTGATATGTGATTTTTTAGTTGTTTGTAATATTACAATAGTTATGTTAATGTTTTATTTAAATTAATACAAAATTTATATTATATTGTATAAAAAATTATTTTAAAATATACATTTATTTAAATTATTTTTAAAAACCAATTACTTATTTAATTTAAAATAATTCAAAATATAAAATATTTATATTCAAATTAAGATTTTCTGACCATGATAGTGAGCTGGAACTACACGCATGGAAACTAAGTTGGGGCCGACGGGAATTGATCGGTACGAGGATAAGAACTGCTGACGTGTTCCTGGATGGTGGTCAAATTGCCAACCTAGCACGAAATCTGGCCGGCCCTTTGGTCACATCGATGGTGATTTGGACATCCACGACACGATGTGTCAACTGTGAAATATGCAATTTCCTGTCGCTATCGCATGACCATAATAGGATAAAAAACCAAAGGGTCAAAATTTTATTGATGTACAACTTTTGAGATTAAAATTAAAATTATTGAGAAAATGGCTTAAGTTTAATTTATTATGTATATTTTTTTATTTTGTTATTTTAGTCTAAATTCATCTACAAGCAATTAAAATAACTTAAATAAATAAAAAATTGTTTATCAAATTAATTCGAGATTCGCCGGCTGATGGATGGTGGTTCGACCATCAACGCCCTCTCTGGTACATGGGCTTCCGATATCCAATTAACATAACTAGGATATTTCTGATGATGATAGAGTTTTGAGATATATCTATATTGTAATATAATTTAATCTTGTTAGATATCGTTTCTCTATTTAACTAAGTTTCGAGTTCAAATATTATAAATTGACATAATTTATATTAGAAGAATTTCAATATTAAGTGAATTGATCATCTAATCCGAACATGAACCAGTATGAAATGCCGAACTTGCACGGTATGTATGGCATGATTTACTGGGAAGAACGTGGATTACTCACCAAGCACGACTAATTTACTATGGACTGAAAAGACAGTTAAAACCCAGGAAGTTGATTGCATGCAATTAAAATTCTATTATTAATCATTTTTCTCTAATTTCTGGCCAATTTTATTAGGCATAGATAGTTTTGTGTCATAAGTGTAAAAATAACTTCGATAAATATAACTAATAAAAAAGAATAAATTACCTTATAAAATCACATTTCAAATTGTAATTACCACTTAATCTCTAGTTATATATCCTCTATCTCTCTAATCTTTAAGACATGTAATTGACATTATAAATTGAATGATTTATATTAGTGGATAGATGGCTACTGAGGACCTAAAAATATGTCTAATAACCGTGTGGAGTAATATTTTGATCCATAAATCTGTCAGGCACCCATCAAATTTCAAATTTAATTAATTTAGTCAAAATATTTACATTTTGCCTTATATTTAAGTCTTTCCATTAAATTTTTCGATAGAAATACGAAATAATACATTATATTTTCATTAAAAGATTCAACTGTCGCCACGTTGTGAATATTTAGTGTACCTAATTTTAAACATCCAATAAAAGTAGCTCTCCGCTCTAGTATATGCCATTACACAACCAGAAGTCCTAACAAATTTTGACTAATTTACGTTCAAGATCAATCTTCCTTATAAAAGAGGTTAAAAATTTTCGATCCAGTTCATAATATTAAAAAAATAAAATTTTATTCGATAAATAAAAAAGTCTTTAGACTAACTGAATCAGTTAATGCTCATTAGCTTAAATATGTTTAGTTTATCTTAAATTAATCCACCATCCATGAAAAAGTAAATTAATTAAACCTCCACACAGATACATGACTACTATCCACTTCTTCTGCTTCTTCTTTTAATAATTTACCATCGAGATGTGGAGCTGAGCAGGTCCAACTGGCAAGACTATTTGATTCACAATTGTAAATTGCAATAATCTGTTGAGACTATTACGTTTCTTTCGAAGCTTCCAATTGTTCCCGAGTCATAATAAGCATTGACCATGAGTGGGTCACAAGACACGGTGAAGATCTCTTCAATTATCGTGCCTCGTCATCTGTCATGATAGCTACCAAATTATAGCAAATATGGGAGTATCGATAGTTACAGTAAGAATTATATATATTTACTATTTTTTATATTTAAATTTTATATATTTCAGAAAAAAAAACTTTTTTATTCATAAATATTTTGGTTCTACAATAAAGTTAAGTCATAATTTTAACAATTTATTAACGTGGTCATTATTTGTTGACGTAGTATAGTGACATGACAAGAAATTACTAATATGGCATGTGGACACGTTAAATATTAGGTAACGTGTTGCGATAATATAATGAAAAAGTTGCTGATGTATCATGCCATATTAGCATTAAAAATGCCACATAAGTGAATATATTGTCATGTGATGACATTAAATTACATGTCAATGAATCATTGAAATTAAATCTTAAATATGTTCTATAATCAAATATAAAAGAGTAATTTTGAAACAAAAAATGATAAATGTACATGATTTCTGTTGTAATTTTATATATTATGATCATTGCAATTCTTTCTCATTGATTCTTTTTCACAACTTTATAGTTTTTAAGGTTTTTAAGAATTTCGTAGGATTTTTTAAAAAAGTTTCAAGGTTTATTATTTTTAGAATTTAAGATCTTATAATTTCTCGGTTTCAAATTTTTTTAGAGTTGATTTTTTAGGGTTTTTAGATTTAGAGATTTTTAAGAATATAATATTTTAGATTTTTTTTGTCATTTTAGGAATTTTGCTTTGGAAAGATAGTGTTGATATGTTTTCTTATAATAGTATAGTAGAAATTTGTCTCCAAAATTGATAAAAAGGTTATCTTTGGTATTGAAATTATGATTATCTACCAATTTGGGGTAGAATTAGTGATTCTCTCATGAAATTTCCCAAAATGAGTGGTTCAATGATTGAATCTCAGGTTGGGAAGGTCGATAGGAATTTTCTCAAGCATCCCAGCTCGACTGTAGACTAATCTTGAGATGTGATTTGGCTGGTTCGGGAATACAGCGTTGTGCAAAAAAAAAAAAAAAAAGAAATTGTGATTATCTTTGGTGATATACATAAAAATTTATCATTACTTATCCTATGCCCTTACGGTGCACTTGGATTGAGGCATTGGGAGGGATAGATTAATATCTTGTTTAGCCAAAAAATTTTCCCTCCAAAAGCCTCAAATAATCAAATTTTTTATCTGCCCGATTTGAGAGAAAACGAGGAATGATGAGGTAAAAGGATGAATTTACAGTAAAGTATTTTATTATAATAATTGTAGAAAATTATAGACCATATAATGTTATTCAAATAAGGGTTATAGATGTATTTCTTATCCCTCCATCAGACCTGGCAATTGGAGCCAGTTCAACATTTTTTTGGCCGTATCAACATAACATAACATGAAACTATTTTCGGATCGTGCAATTGCCTCAAAAATCCTCAACCTAGGAACAATTTATTCATGTTTTGAATCGTAACTGAGCAAAATAATTATTTAAAAATAAATTTCAGGCTTGAGACCAAACTTTCAAACGTTCCAATTGATCGATTAATCTAATTTTTATATTTTAACTATTTTTCCAATTTTCACATTTAAAAAAATAATTTTCATGCTTTTGAACTGTAATTTCATGTAATGCTGGCACGGTTCGAAATGTCAGTTGGCTCGAAAACTTCAGTGTGGGTGGGCTAAGTTTTGCCAAGTCTACCCATAAGCCCTACCTCCCCTCCTCCTTAAGCCTATATAGTATAGTTTTAAAAACCGGATTGGACCAGTCGATTTGACCGGTTCAACCTGGAACCAGTCATTCTCCTGATCGATTCCTATAAAAGATCTAATTGCACATTTAAGGAGGTCAATTCTAATTAAACTAGCTAGTCTCCGGTCGACTGATAAACCTAATTGAATCGGTGAAAAATTGGCGGACTTAAAATTAAAAAATTATTATAATGCACTTATTTTATTTTATTAGACTTATATTTATATTTTATGTTAAATTTTATTTAATATAATTGTTATATTAACGATTTTTGTTATAAATTATATTAAATTATGATATTATGTAAATTTATTAGTAATATTATATTATTAATATTATTTATTAAATATGTGGTTAAATCCATTGAAATCTTAGTCCGACTATAAACATATAAATTTATACCCACACCAATATTTTATCCAGTTCAATTTTAAAAATTATGCTATGTTCGCCTCCCTTCAGCCTCCAAATTGCTAGTCCAAACTTACTATTAATTGAATTTACAATATTCAATATCTCCCTCAAATAGCATTTTGTGACATAGTAAAGAATAGTAAGAAAACGTATTAAAGGTCTATGTAAATTTTACTAATTTTTAATAGAATAAATATATTAAACTAATTTCTCCGAAAAATATTAAACTAATATAGCAAAGTTAAAAATTGAAAACAAATTATTATTATTATTATTGCTGTTGCTACTGTGGTTGGTTTTTATTACTGTTTTTTTTATTCTCAAGAATTTATGAATATAATTAAGTTTACACGTAAACTAAGGTGGATCAAGATAACAAGATACTTTACAGAACTCATCTGGAAAAAAGAAAAAAAAGAAGAAGAGACCCCTTATCAATTTAGACCACATGAAATACGGATGTCATGAATGATCGAACATAGATAATTCATATTCAAGTTTGTTCGCCCTCATTGAAATTATGACTCATCTCTATTTCTCACACTCGAATATGAATTTATTTTGAGATAAAATTTTGAACCACTTGAACCATACCGACTATATTGATGAACGGCTTATTTTTAGCGGGTAGATTCTTTAGAGTTGGCAATTCGAGTTGGTATGAAACTTTTGGGCAGGGTCGGTTGTGCCAGCACGACTCATCATATCTGGCAGCCCGAAAAATGCCATGCAACACGAATCACACAAATAATTACTTTTTAAAAATACACTTAAATAATTTATATTTCAAAATAAATTTTTATGATATAATTGATGGATTAATATAATATTTACATTAATTTAAATAAAATATTGAAATAATTATTAAAATATAATTATATGTGTATAATTAATTATTTTTTTAATTTTTCTCATAGATTTCTTTTTCATTGGAAAATTTATTTTCGTATTTTTAGGCAAACACGACTTTCTTGGGCCATGCCAACACAACACGATTCATTTTTGTGCAATGTCAGTATGGCCCGATCTCTCATGTAACCTGAAAACACTCATTTAAGCACAGTTTTTTCATGTTATGTCTGGATAGTACCAAATTTTATCACCTCTAATATTCTTGTACTAATTTTGCAATTTTGAGAAAGGATACGGTATATATTTAAAATTTTATAAACATTGCAAAATAAAAAAAAAAGATAACCCTAAAAATGTAGCATCTTTTATTCTGGATGGTATTCACACGTCTCCACGGTGGAAAGTTCAAAACTAGAAATAGAAAACAGTTGGTTCTAACGGGGACCTTAAACGGCGAGACGGACGGAGGAAATCGCCGTTAAGTTGGACTTGCCGGTGAGAATCTACTTCCCCTCATTTGCTCCCCGTCCCAGACTTCTTCCTCTCTCCTTCTCTCTCTCTCTTCTCCTTTGCTTCCATGCTCCATCGCAGCTGAGAGAGCATCCATCAAATCCACAAGCAGCTCCCGATTCAATCCACCTGCCGCTGCTGTCTCATCCTCAATCTAGAATCGGTTCAACCTATCTTCACTGTTTCTTCCTCCCTCACCTCTGCTGAGCTGCTCGCCATTGCAGCGCTTCCCGTCTAGCCCATAGTCCGGCGAATGACTATTACGTTCCTATTACAGTCGGCATCCTCCCTTCGATCCGGTCGGAGCTTCCGCCGCAGTGTCGTTCAGCCTCGTCGCCGTTACCGCTCTAGACACTGCTGAGGCGGCAATTCTGACCTCTGAGTTTCGTCGACATTGCGGATGGTGTACCCATGTACTCGAGTAACTTGATCGGGTTCATTCTGGCTGTTGTGTCCAGCGCCTTCATTGGGTCGAGCTTCATCATCAAGAAGAAAGGCCTCCAGAAAGCCGGCGCTAGCGGGCCTCGTGCAAGTAAGCTGCTTCAGACTTAGTATACATGTGTGCATGACCGATATTTGGCATGGTACTGTGCCTTGGTGGCAACAAGATTATTAAACAGGTGATTTGGATGATCCGTGATTAGGTGTGGGAGGATATGGGTACTTGCTGGAGCCATTATGGTGGGTTGGGATGATAACAAGTGAGTTAAAATCCTGCTCTCGCGCTGCTTGATTGCAATCTGATCATATTGTTTTGCCATATTTCTAATTTTGAGTTGTTTTTAATCTTAATTTTCAGTGGTTGTAGGAGAGATATCGAACTTTGTGGCTTATATTTATGCCCCAGCTGTGTTAGTGACGCCCCTAGGTGCATTAAGTATCATAGTGAGGTAGTTTCTTCTAAATTGAGTTCTACATGCTTATCCAAGTATCTCAGCTTAGTGATTTTTCTGCAATCCACTGGGAAGATTTCCTGACTTGTCTTTTGGTGTGAATTGTATTGGTAGTGCTGTTCTGGCGCATTTCATGTTGAACGAGAAGCTTCAGCGAATGGGGATGCTGGGGTGCCTTATTTGCGTGGTTGGCTCTACCATAATTGTCCTCCATGCACCAGAGGAGCGCAGTATTAGTTCTGTTCAAGAAATATGGGACTTAGCAACTCAACCAGGTCCAATGCTAAAATATTTCACTCTTTCATTGATTAGAGTCTTAGCATCCTCTTATCTTCATTTCCTTCGTGTCCTCTAAATCTGATGTTTTCTTCTTCCAGCATTTCTTCTTTATACGGCATCAGTAGTAGCAGTTGCCTTGGTTCTAATTCTGTATTGTGCTCCTCGCTTTGGCCAAACCAATATAATGGTGTACATCGGAATCTGCTCTATTATTGGTTCATTGACAGTAAGATATATCCTTGGACCTTTCTGCTCATAATAGCTCTTAGAATGACTTGACATGAAACATAAATTGGATTTACTTCTTGTGTTTTGTTTAGGTTATGAGTATAAAAGCTATTGGTATTGCGATCAAGCTTACGTTAGAGGGAACAGACCAGCTTGTATACTTCCAGACATGGATATTTGGAACGGTGGCAGTTACCTGTATCATCACTCAATTAAATTATTTAAACATGGTCTGTGTCCTATATATCAGCACTCACTATAGCTTTTCTCTTAAGACACCTGCAGCAACTGGCAATCAATAAATGCCTCGACTTTTTGTTTTTCGTTTTTTGATAAATCTCACTGAAAGGAATAACTTCGTACCTGTTGCTCCGCCATCAGTGGTTTCTTGTCTCTTTGTTTGTTGATTTTGTAATGCTTTCTTCATGCAAAAGCAGCGGCCTTGATGGCACATGCTTTCCCTCTTTGGTGATTGTGGTTCACCATATCTTATATTACTAATATGAATCAGAGAAAAGGATGGTGGATAGTGGTGATAATTGTGCTATACTACTCACTAAGGATATATCTGATTTAGAAAAAAAGATATTTAATGTAAGAAGGTGAATTACTTATGAAGGGGAATAAATGCCATGATTTGGAATTTGGAGAAAGAAACATGTCAACCTACGAGAAAATGGATGGGAAAGTGATATTGTCTAGATATATCAAGATTTTTGAAACCCATTCATATGTTTTCTCAGCCTGATTGAAAATGTTATACACTTAACATTTTCTATCTTTTATTTGAGATTTTCTTCACTAAAAAATATCAGGCTGCTGTGTATATGGATGTTTATACCTAGAGTTCTGATGTCAGTTCTATAATATATGCTGTGACAGTCTTCATGTCACCACTTATTTTTTAAAATAAAATATTTAAAATTACGATGAGCTGATTGACAGAACTACTACTGAATGGAAGTGTTTGACTAGAGAGATTCACCGGAGGTTGTTGAATTTGATTTTTCTCTTGTCTCTTTGCTAGTGCATTTGACTTAGTTGCTGACATTGCATAGTTTCAACACCGCCGTTGTTTCTCCTATCTATTATGCCATATCCAGAGGTTTTGGATGTGATTTATTTCTGTTCTCTTACTTGCCTAGTTGACATGGATGTAGGCATTGGATACTTTCAACACTGCCATTGTTTCTCCTATTTACTATGCCATGTTCACCTCCTTCACAATTTTTGCCAGTGCAATCATGTTCAAGGTATGCGAATGGAAACCTCATTTGCTCGTGAATGCAAGCTGCTTGTTGATTGATTGTTGTTCTTGTTACTTGTGGTGCAGGATTATTCTGGTCAAAGTGCAAGTAGCATAGCGTCAGAGTTGTGTGGGTTCATCACTGTGTTATCTGGAACTGCAGTGTTGCATAGTACAAGAGAACCAGATCCTCCCCCAATTACTGGTATCTCCCTAATTTCTATCTATATAAGAGTCATCTGGGAAATTTGTGGCTTTGAAGGTTAGTCATAAGCTGCTAGAACGAATACACCGCTGTGGCTTGGTGAGAGCTTTTGTTTGTTGATTAAGTTCTATAATTACAACATGAGTAAAGAAAAGTTATGGAAAAATCTTGATGGATTAAAACCTGAACCATTACAAGCATCCTGAGGGAGCAGGTTTTGCTAATGGCTGATTTAGAATCTTTCAACTTACTTGAGCAATTTGTAGAGATTTCAGATGTTGAAGCTAAGATATTTGTTCTTTATGTTAATGACAAAATATTCAGAGTAATCTGTTGGAATTTTAGGAGAGGAAAAACCAACACAGAGAAAAATATCCCGTAGCAAGAATGTAATTTTAGTTGAGACGCGGTGATATGTCAACGAAAATGTATTTGTGAAAGTTGGACTATATCACTGATAGAATAAGTGGGTTATCATCACTGATGAAATTTCACATTCGTTCTGACTTGATTATTGAACTTAACTGGAGAGAAAATGAAATTCTCTCCCCCTATCTCTCTCTGTTTGATTGTCTCAAAACTTCCAAACACGCAGATCTATACACACCACTATCACCAAAAGTTTCTTGGTTCATTCAAGGCAATGGGGAAGTCTGGAAACAGAAGGATGAAGATGGGTCCTTCCCTAGTTTCATCACTGTTGTTCGCCAGGACTACTTCAAATAGATTGTTAACGCTGAGGAAGTTGAAAATTTAGTTTTCCGCTGTGACTGTGTCGCAGAATTTTGGCTGAGTTTTATATGCTCGCTCAGCCAACAAGTCTCCAGAGAAGTCAGCTTTTACAGTTTATATGCTTCCTGTGTACTCTCTTACTTGCTTCTTAGTTATGTTGAAGTTGAAGTTGTTGAGGGCCACTTCTATGATCTGTAGGTGTAGTCATAGCAACTTCCTTGACACCCCTATTTTTGTTTGCTTAAAATTTTGCTACCTTTTGTTAATTCTTTGAGAAACAGCCACAATTATCTCTCAGGCTTTCAGCGAGATAACCCTTGTAATTTTTGTTTCCTGTCATTTCAGACAATTCGTACATCGTATATCATGTATGTTTTAATTTCAGAATTTTCAGTTGCTTATCATATACATCTCAGATGTTTGCTCCCTCTTGTTCATCTGTGAATCTTGGAAAAACTGGTCAGTGGACTCTTTATAATAACACTGATCTCTCTCTGATTGTAACTGACAATTTTGTAGCAAAGTTTGGTAACAGTGGCAGGTAGACGATAGGTGAGAATCTTTCTACAGGTATGGCTGGGCTTGAATCTTTTCCTCAGTGAATTGCACCACCCCACTCTCCATACTCAATTACCACAACCTCCACACTTCTACAGGTACTGTTATGAAGAGCTGGTTGGAAGTGGTCATTTCCCGTTCAACTAGCTGTTTGTTACCCAGTTTTGCTGTTACTCTCAGTGAAGCGCTTGGAAAATACGCGTTGCTGGTCATGACTTTGCCCTGAGTTTCAAAGGTATAGTTAACCTGTCTCCTCTACTCATCGTGCATCATGGGGTCGAGTTTCGTCCCAGCATACGCAGCTCATGTAGTCTTTTGTCTAAGAACAGTGTTTAATTTTGTCTGGGGTCATATTTCCAGCAAAATATTGCAAATTCAAGCTGAAGGACGGAAATGGAAAACCACAGTTTGAAGAAAAGAACCCCAGTTTCTTGTGCGGTACTGTTCTCATAGGAGCCCGAATGTGGCTGAGATTCCCAGTCCCATCAAGCATGGGGATGGAGGCTTTTATTTATTCCTTCCTTTCTGCGGGCTCACACTGAGTTAGTTCTTCCCATTTTGCATGCTACTGCAAGAGAATTCCTGAGAGTGGCGTATCTAGTGGGCGTATATGTATTCTGAATCTATTAAGCATGCGTCTGCATTAAAGGCTCGGGGAACCCTCCGTGACAGCACTTGATACAAATCATGTGATATACCGAGTAAAGCCTGTACCGAGAGGCTTTATTGAATCGCCATCACAGCTCTTGATTTCCCCCCCCCCCACCCCCTCCCCCCTTTTTTTTTTTGGGAGAGGGAGTGAGGGAGTGAGACCACTTCTTACAGTATCATTCAATTCTATTAAGTGTATTTATATTTTTCTCCATACAAGAAAGGGAGCGAAGAAATCTTAGTGTTTATGGGTTGAATTGTAATCATATAATTAATAAATAATAATAGTAATATATACTTAATAATTATAAGTTAAAATATTATATATCAAATATAAATTTATAATTTTAAAACTTAAAATATCTATAATATTTAAGTTTAATAAAAATATATATAATAAAATATAATATTAATATTTTAAAATAGATATTAGAGTTAGTAGTGTTTTTATAATAAATTTTCATTCAACTATTTCAACCGTGAGTTCAGTTGGATTTGGTAGTTAAATCGAAAATCAATCGGTTTATATGGAACTAATTGAATTTAAAGTGTATATAGGTTAATTAAGTAAACCAGACTGTATGGTTGCTCGGTTCCAGTTAAACAAGTCTACCCGTAGATCTAATCCGGTTTTAAAAACTGTTGTCATATCATTTGCTGCTAATACTGCCCATTAAATCCTCTAACTTGCTGCATAATTTCCCTTGCTTAGAGGTCATATTCAAGGCTCATGACTTCAATCCTCGGATCAAAATCAGTTATTTCGCTGGTTGATTGTCCTTCAGACACTCTATATCTACCTGGGCAACTATTTATAGTCCCATGCCATAGGTGAAAGCAATTTTTTTTAAAAAAAAGTAATCATATACATTATCGATATTGTAAAAAATAAATATACTTGTCCAACAAAACATCTAAATAGAGAAAATGCGTAATCCGAAAAATCATAAATAACTTACCGAAGCAAAAAAAAAAAAAAAACACTAATAATATCTGAATTTGATATCATAAAAAGTTCAAAAATATTATCAGATATTCTACTTCGTTGATGGTGGTGGCGGTGGTACCTCTAAGATTCCTCCCCCTTGATTAGCATTCGTTCAGTGTAAGTACTTATCTTAGTTGATGAAAATCCCTATTTTGCATTGGATCCATAATTTTTAAAACCGGATGGGACTGGAACCAATCAAGATATGGGTTCATGGGTCGGACCGGCGGTTTAATGGGTTAAATCACATGTTTAATAAATCATATTAATAATATAATATTACTAATAAATCGATATAATATTATAATTTAACTATGTTTATAATTAAAATAATTAATATAGTCATTATATTAGTATCAAATTCGACATAAAATATGAATATAAGTTTAGTAAAATAAAATAAGTACATTATAATAGGTTTTTATTTTTTATTTTAAGTTGACCGGTGTTCTTACTGGTTCAATTGAATTCATTGGTTCAATCAGGAACCGGCCGGTTCAACTGGATTTGACCTAATTTAAAGTGTAATTGGATTATTTATAAGAACCAGACCGGAGGAGTGACCGGTTCCTAGTCGAACCGGTAGAACCGGCCAGCCCGGTCCTATTTTTAAAACTATGATTGGATCATTTGATCGAGTTTGACCGTAGAAGATGTGATAGAAGCTGAGCTGACATCATCTTGCCTTTGAAAGTTGAGAAACAACGATGATTTGAGATCACCTTACTTTCATGTATATGAGAATTCCCACTTTTTAAATCTTCTCATCCTTGGATTCATAGGTCGGACAAAGGATGAGTTGAGCCTCCTAATCGAGCAAAGGAGCGGCCGAAGGCGAATTCGAGGAAGTAAAATATTAATTCTTCCATACGATTGGCATCAAAATTACGATAATCAAATTCACACTACTCCAGGCGCGCGCAAACTCCAGGTGCAAAATGGTCAAGATTAAAAAAAAAATAAAAAAAAAACCGAGGGTGCATAGCGTAAATTGCAAAGAAAAGTGGCCCGTTCCCCTCTCTCTCCTCCCTTGGCCAGCCCCATCCAACCGTGAGTGCTAACAGCCTTCGCAGCCATTGGGAGTGAGGCGGATGACATGACCCGTTGGTTGATTCTAATGACGAAAATGCCCTTACTAACACAATGGCCATTCAAGACCCACCTTAAAATGATCCGGTAAGGTCAGTTTCGAATGCTCTCTCACTTAGTGTGTCGGAACAATGTATGGGACCGTCTAGATTTCAACCAACCGGATGGCATTGGACCGAAACAATATGAATGTCGGAAGATATCGGCTTCTTGAACTGCTCCTGCATTGGTCAATGGCTGTCCATATAGAAGCCAGAATACCGCCTGTCCTCTGTTTGACCAGCTAGGGAGAGAGAGAGAGAGAGAGAGAGAGAGAGAGAGAGAGATGGGGGAAAGATCAAAACCGAAATGGTCCATCCACGAGCCGACAGCTGACCGCCCCCTCCCGCGCACCTTCACCTGCTTACAACCAGCCAGTGTAGGCAGGGAAAAAATAGGGCACATGTTGCATCCTCCACCACCTCCTCCTCCTTCACGGAACGAGCCTTTATGGTGAGTGAGCACTGCGTGATACGTTCAAACGTGAAAGAGATTAGATTTTCTCGTTACACGAGAAAAAAAATCATAAATATCACATTAATTGGATTGTTGAGATAATATAAATGATGATTTTATCTCATATCACGCTTATGTCAATTTTTAATCCATATTTTCTTTGTAAACTTAATCTTTACGTAGTCAAATTAGATATTATAATTCTCAAGCTAATCAATAAAGGGTTATGAGGGTAATCATAGTCTCTTGATTTTAGTTCTTGAACCATGGACCTTTTCAAACGTACGTAAAATTTGTTATAAAAAGATATTTGCATACAAAACCCTATGTGTGTACACAGAGTCATTCGATTGTGATTCATTTATTATCGGATTGACTAATGTGGTACGTCTAACCCTACAATTACGTGCATCTGAACATATATGGAGCCGCTAGCAAATGTTGAATATGATCGACCTAACCTTGCAATTACTGTGAACAATGTGCCCACAGGATTTTTTTAAGTTCATGAATAAATCAACTTTGGCAATAGCTTGTACCTCCACCTAGAGATCATCTTCATGGACTCTTGACCCCTAATGTATGGCCATTAACACGTGGAAAGAATTGAACGGGACACGTCCAGGGCCACGATCATAGCATCCACGGATTAATTCGATGGATTTTCTGGAATATCATTCGTGTAATTTGCGATCAAAATAGATTCATCACTCGGTAGATTTACCTTATTTCACTAGTAACGGCTACTATTTTAGAAGGCACAAGATGTTGTCCTCCATGACAGGGTTGGATATGAGAGGGTGCAAGGGCCATTGTTCTCTTAAACTCAAGAAATTCAGTTAATTTATATATGAAATTTAATGATTTGTTCATATTCTTATTAAATATTCGACCATCTTGCTCTTCCTTATACTCACTCCGACAATTTTCGCCCCCTAAATTCAAGTCCGATGAATAAAGGTTCTTCAACATTGCATCACTGTCATGTGTTCCGTACATCATACTAGCTAGATGGTATATATGTATCGTATTCAAGGAAAGACGATTGAGTCTTTAAGGTGCATTGGTGGGTGAGATGATAGACATGCAAGAGTCAAAATCTCGTGCTAAGGAGTGCGGAGGTTCCAGTCCTCTTCTAGGCAAAAATATTGATGACAGTAGTACTGTTATTACACCTACCATAGATATGAATTTTATTGTGTAAGGTAAGTTTAATTTTATGCGACGATTTTTCAACGTTCCATGTATTGAAAGATATAGACTAGAAATGGAATCTCTTACGTCAATAACACCAAAAGGATATTAAGTCTTATCGGAAAAAAGATGAATGGAATTGTGATATAGATAGAATAGATATATATGTATATATAATGAAACAAATTTCACTTTGGATCTAGATTAGATTCTCCTGATTTTGATAGCAATACCAGTAATTTGGAGATCCCCGGGAGAAAGTATTGAGTGCCCATTTCGGGCAATATTAAGCATGCATGTATGCATTTATCATCATAAAAGATCTCTTAGGATCGATCAAGGCACCATTTAAAAGGGCAGTTTAGAGGCTTGAGTTCTATCTCGGGGCTCGACATGGCTTTACCTCTCTAACCATCGTGATGAGTTGTGATTGAGGGCACGAGTAATAATATCGATCCGACTAAGCCATGTAGCGCTCGGGGGCACGTCGATGTGGTGCCCTGTAAAGACCAATCAAAGACGACGGGCCTACCTAGAAGATGACCCGCAGCGACATATTGCGCCTAAGCATGATCGATCGTTCTTTATCTCATGAGATATATATGTGTGTGTGTGTGTGTGTGTGTGATCATGTCTAAGTATATATTATTGAATTGGAAATATCTATATTCACATGCGTAATGAAGCAGTAAGCTGGGCAAAAAGATATCGATAAAAGCTACTAACCGACGGACTATGATGAACGGCTACTGCTAAAACTTAATAACTAGTAAGTTCAATGAAGGATCCGTGCAGCGCTATGGGTAAAAAAAACCTAACGTCTTTAATATAGTCATATTCAGACAGCTCCAACGAACCACCATTCAAAGCTCCCTGGGACCATGCACGAGCTGATTAGTGTATATCGATAATCGTTGAACGAAGCCAATTCACCTTGCCTTATTCCCGTGGTTCTCCCAGCCCGGCTCCGGATGGCTTGCCTCCGGATCAAGATGGAGGCGGATCGGTCCAGCTACGCATTACATGAAAGCTAATTTACGAACTGGTGCAACAACCGCTGCATGCATCCCCAAAAGATCTGCAATTGCATTTCCACTATCCATTTGTAAAGTGTCTCGCGCGCTTGAAACGTCCGCTGCATGCTTCGCACACAGATGTCGGTAGCCGATTCGGCCCTTCGTGCATCGTTTCGGGAAGATCACTGGTGGGATTGAATGGGTGAAGGAAATGAATGGATCGACTCAGCAAACACTGCGATGGTGACGGTAGCTTCTGGGTGCCCATGGAGGTCTGGGACCCATAATAGAGCATGCACAGCCAATTTCGTTTATTGGATTCGTTCCGGATAGGGTCGAATCGTGTGGACCTGATCTCGAAACATACACAACTATCTATACATATACCCAGATATATATGCATGTATGTACACGTCGCAGAAACAGTGCTAGGGTTTGAATAGGTTTTCATTCATTCATTCATTCTCTGTCTCTTTCTGGTTTCACCTTCATGGGGAGAAAAGAAGTGATCATCATGTAAAATAAGTCCCACAACCTTACAAACTCAGTAAATTGAATGTGCAATTACTAGTCTTGCCAAAACAGCACGTGCGAAAAAACATAGTACGATGTGTATTCTGTCATCTTGACCTAACTACATCGGGTGTTGAGATGCATTGTTTCTATTCTATCCATTGAAAAAGACATATAATTATTGCATCCACAAATAATTTGATTATCATTTTCTATTTTTTTCTAATATATGCAAAATATTAAATTCATTGGTCCTATATTAAGCCTATAAACAAACTGTTACTCTCTGTATTCACATCAATATTTTTTTTATCTTGACCTTTAACCGATCATGTTTACCTTTCTGAATTCATAGTTCTTGAAAAGATTCAATCGCTACGGATGCGCTGTGCAAGAACGCTTCTTATTATAAGTGGTGAAACGGTCGAGTCTCTCAATGAAGAGTTTCGGTATAAGTGAGCTGCTTGATTGCTGAAATTAGTTCTTTTGTGTGATTGCTTTGATCAGTTCCAAATGAGTCACGTCTCCCGTGGTAGCACGTCTTAGAAATATGGAACACAAAGGCAAAGGTTCCTCATTCTGGTCAAGTTGCAAGACTTTAGTCCTTCAATTACGAACCACTTTGATTCGAATCCTTCCACTTAAGAGTTTCCTGATCGAGTCCCTACTCAACTCCCGATTGCCCCCATCAACCTAGGGCTCCCACTTCTCTCTCAACCCGAAGCAGCCTCGACTGGCCCCGACCAAGGGTCCTTGGGACGTGGTTCCGGAGTCGAGTACCCCTCAGTCTGAGACCATGGAGATCAATGCCGGTGGCTACCTGGACTGAACCTAGGGCTCCCTCGATCCCTTCACTTACCCTCGAAGATTTAAAGTGGTTCGATCACAAGATACCGAAATTGATTTAATTTCCGAGATCATGCCTTCGGGATCAGCAACGCGTATTAATTGTCCATTGAAATCTATGGTTTTTTTTTTTTTTGCTTGCTTCCAAACAGAGAGGTGACGTCAACTTCAAAGCAGGTGTAATCTTAATGTGGCTCCTGGCTCATTCATCATCAGTGGGTCCGTCCAACCGGGAAAGAAGGTCGAACCCGATCACGTGCCAAAAGATCTTCGAACCTTCATCGTTTATACTTTTAACTGTGTGTAAAGGATTCGACAAGATCGTTTTTAGTGCAGTCCTATTGGTGTGTTCGTGTGAACCGTGGAGATTGGACAGTAGTTAAGCTAGACATTCTGACTTGACGAGGGTGATTCAGATCATTTTCCCTTCGGCTAAGATAATTGATCTAAATCTTAATCATCATCGATGGACAAAGTATATGAGCGAGAAAATTTCATTTCTCATCTGTCCGACTTTACTCGGATCAGATTTTTAAATGTCGAGTGATATACTATAATACCGGAGAGAGAAGCTGAAATCTTACGTACGCTCGAACGAAAATGGAAAATTGTTAATCGAGCAATCTGTTATGTGTAATTGATCAATTGCATTAAATGATGTGTTGCTTAACCATTGGAAGTTCCATTCTCAAATATATAATACTTCCAGGCATCTTGTTGTCCTAATTGGACTTTTACTGAGGTATGCCTAATCTATAATTACTTGCCTCCTAGTAGGACTGGCAAATTTCAACTCGGAACGGTATTTCGACTCGGTGCAAGATGATACTGAATAAGGTAAATCCGTGTTGAGATTAAATGCATTTCGTGTCTAATTAATATGTTAGACGAGTCAAATTGTATGACGTATTAAGATAAGGTCAAACATGTTAACCCACTTAATATGTTTAAGTGTGTATTATTTGTGTTAACCATGAACATGTATAATCAACACATTTAGCTAAACGGGCTATACCATATCAAGCTGTCATATAAGCGGATTGTAAACAGGTTAGATATTGCTGACATGATAATAATTATATTGTTCTAATTTAACACTTCTCGACAAGAACTCATTTAAATACGATATGAATGATCAATTCTACATTTTAGTATAATTTTTTCATTTTTTATGGCACAGCATATTTAAAAAAAATGATACTATGAGATATCAAATTTGTTGCGATCAGTTTAGTGTTTAATAAAAACCAAAATATTCTATGTCACAATGAGACTTTTTCATACTCATTAATTTTTTTTCATATATGAAAAAACTGAGATAACTAAAAATAAAATTTGACAATTTAATAAAGTAACAGAGAAAAAGGGGAAAGGGTGCTGAATTCTGGAGTTCCGACCATTGCCCTCCAATCACAGTGCCCCACCTAACGACTGGTGAAGGCCGACTGCCTTGTCCCCCTCTCATTAATCCACTTCTCCTAATTTTTTTTTAATTCCATCGTCTTATGCTGTTCTTTGTTTTGCTTTTATTAACTCCGTCAGTTGTTTGATTGTACAACTTATTTCACACCTCTATTGCCGCCTTGAATCAACCACAGGGTCAGATCTCCTTCATCCCCTCCTCCTTTTCATTTCTGTAAGCATTGGACGTACAATCTCTAGATGTTCCGGTGGTTGATGTTCTCACTGGGTGTTGCACACGTTAGGTGGAGCACCTCCATGGAAACAGACCAGCTTCCATGGTTCCTGTGTCTGTCAAGATGTTCTTTTTTTTTTTTTTCTCTTCTCTCCTGTGTGTTTTTCTTGGTTGCTTCTGTCTGTCTCTGCTGATTGCATGAGAATTATATTCACTGCTGAGAAAGCACGTGGAAGATGCACGCATCTGCTCTTGTGAAATGTTCCAAACCTCTTGGATTGAGATATTTGATGGTTTACATTCACTTTCTAGATTATTCTCACATGCCCTTTATCGATAACGATGTATTTAACTATTTCCTCAGTTGTTTTGTGCTTGCAGGTGTATAGTAGGGGGAGAAGGACACTCTTTTGGGTGCTCTTAGTGAAGGACAGTCGGATTTTTCTGAGATGGATCGAGAAAACCATGCGAACCATGGAGATGACGAGCATAATATGGAGTATGAGGACGGGAAGGACTTGGAGAGGTGTTGGTTGGAGATATCCGAGAAGAACATGAGGGCATCACACCGGGAGCCTCTTCTCGTTAAGGGGACCATGAGGTCCAACACAACCTCTCAGATTGCCATAGTCGGGGCCAACACTTGCCCGATCGAGAGCCTCGATTATGAGTAAGCTTTCTTTGTTTCAACCATTTCATTCGTTCTATATGATCAATGATATTCATTCTCACTGGTTCCTTTTTCCCATTATCCATATGGTTTCAGGATAATTGAGAATGAATTGTTCAAGCAGGATTGGAGATCGAGAAAGAAGATTCAGATAGTCCAGTACGTGTTTCTGAAGTGGGGATTTGCACTGCTTATTGGAATGTTCACAGGGCTAGTTGGCATCTTCAACACTATCACAGTGGAGAATATAGCCGGTTACAAGCTGCTGCTAAATTACTACTTCATGTCCAAGGGCAGGTGAGCCTAATCTGCGCCATCTCAATATATTCCCACAGTCATCGTCAATGTTCTATGTGCTACTCTACTCAGGATAATCCTGTGTGCAAAGATTATCTTTGTTCTTTGCTATCTTAGCTCCAGCTTGTTTGAAGGACACGGTTTTCCATGAAATTGACAGTCACGAACTTTCAGCTTTTTGATCAAGAGAGCACATCAGGTTCTATAGAAATTTGTTCAATCAACTTGGGAGAATAAGTTGTTCTTTTCGGAAAACAACTTCCGGGAAGAAGTCTGATGAACCGTTTCCTGGAAAGTTATGCCGCACTGCAGTCTCTGCTGTTTGTGGATGCAGAAGTTGTGCACCAGATGGCTGTGATCTACATTGATCCTTTCCTAAAATGTGAACAATAGGAATCGTTTCTTGATGTACCCAACCAAGCGGAAGAAAATAAACCAACTGCCTGAGAATTGCTTCCCTGAAGAAATTGAACGTTTCCTGCCAGAAGAGCCAATTATGGCAAGAAATGGGGCCTCTCCCAGATAGAGCTTTCTTGATTTATTACTAGATTAGTATGGCGGAAATGAACAGCTGGAGAGGAAGTGCGAGCTTGAGATTTCTCTTATCCGAGTTTCTAATGTGTTAATGGTTCCAGTGCAGATATTACCTGGCTTTTGCCACTCTTGTCGGGTCCAATGCCATATTAGCTGTGGCTGCCGGCTCTCTCTGTGCTTTCATTGCTCCTGCAGCTGCAGGTTCCGGTATTCCCGAGGTTAAGGCCTACCTTAATGGAATAGATGCTTATTCCATTCTGGCTCCAAGTACCCTTTTTGTTAAGGTAAAGAAGACCATAACATTCGGCAAAAAGCAGGGAGAAGAATTTCTGTGTCTGACAGTTTCATGTTAGTTTTGACAGATATTCGGGTCTATACTGGGCGTCTCTGCGGGATTCGTAATGGGTAAAGAAGGGCCTATGGTACATACAGGTGCTTGTATAGCCAATTTACTCGGACAGGGGGGATCCCGCAAGTATCACTTGACATGGAAGTGGCTCCGCTTCTTCAAGAATGACCGTGATAGACGTGACCTCATCACCTGTGGAGCCGCTGCTGGTGTTGCTGCTGCTTTTCGTGCACCCGTCGGTGGAGTTCTTTTTGCCCTTGAAGAGGCAGCTTCATGGTCATTCTCTCTCTGTCTTCTGATTACTCTTAATCCTGCTCAAGTATGATTTGATCCTTTACAGTGACGGTTGAACAGCACCAAGTAAAGTTGGTTCTTTTTAGTGGAAATCGAATTCTCTTTTAGACAACAGTAGCTCTTGTTCAGGAAAGCTTTCCATTTCCTCCAAATAACTCAACTTTCCTGAACTGTCCAATATAAAATCACCGGCTCCTGGAAACCAACTTTATGGAACCGATGCAAGCTTCACTTGCAGCATATCCGGTTCCTTTTCCAAAATGATGGCCTGATATTGCAGCTTCTACCCTTGTGCTGTCCCAGGTGGCGGAGTGCTCTTCTATGGAGGACATTCTTCACGACCGCTGTGGTCGCCATAGTTCTGAGATCTTTCATACGGTTCTGCAGTACGGGGAAATGTGGCCTGTTCGGGGAAGGTGGTCTTATAATGTACGATGTCAGTTCAGCTGCCACGATGTACGGCGGTGGTGATATACTGGCGGCAATATTCCTTGGAGCCATTGGAGGCATCTTTGGGGGCCTGTATAACTATCTCATTGACAGGCCCCTTCGTGTTTACAGCATTATAAACGAGTATGTGCCTGGTCGACTGTCTCCCACCCATTTCCTCGTAGAAGAACTAGTTGTACTCAATATATCCTAAATAACTCCAATGTAAGGATTCCACTACCGATTAGATGAAGCTCTTGGGCTGGAATGCTTGTGAAACGGCAATATGTCGGTAGTATCTTTGAAGTTGGGCAGCTCTCACATTTGTTTCCTACTGAAAAACTTTGGTTTCCATGGTGCAGGCGAGGCGCATGGTACAGGGTACTGCTTGTCCTCTTTATCTCTCTCTTGACATCGGTGCGCACCTTCGGCCTTCCATGGACTGCAAGCTGCATCCCGTGCCCAACCGATTCATCGGTCGAGTGTCCCACTGAAACAGGCAACTACTTGACCTTCCAATGCCCATCGGGCTACTACTACAACGACCTTGCCTCCCTCTTCCTGAACACGAACGACGATGCCATCCGTAAACTCTTCAGCACCAGCACCACCAAGGAATTCCGGATCTCCACTCTCTTGATCTTCTTCTTCGGGGCCATCTATGCTCTAGGGATAGTCACTTACGGGATTGCCATCCCCTCTGGTCTCTTCATCCCAGTCATTCTCGCTGGAGCTTGCTATGGCCGTCTTGCCGGAAGGCTCTTCGAATCAATCTCGGAGCTCGACACAGGTCTCTTCGCCCTCCTCGGGGCTGCTTCCTTCCTAGGCGGCACGATGAGAAACGACGGTTTCCCTCTGCGTCATACTTCTCGAGCTCACGAACGATCTCCTGCTCCTCCCCCTCATGATGTTAGTGCTTCTAGTCTCAAAGACCGTGGCTGAGGAAGAGACTGAGATGTACATCGATCTCCATCCCATCACTAATGCATCGCCCCACACCGTCGTGGAGACGGCGTCACTTGCGAAGGCCACAATGCTATTCCGAGAGGTCGGTCTCAGGCACATGTGCGTGGTTCCGAAGAGTCGAGGGGTTAGTTTCTCTCCTTCCTCTTTCCCTTTTCCACCGTTTCCTCGTATCCTTCTTGATTGCCATTATATTGGTTCTTCCCCGTCACACACACGGCCCGGGGCCCTTGCCATTTCATAGTTACTGTCACGCTCCTTTTTCGCAAAGTGAACGAAAGCTGAGAGACATCAGAGAATGACTTGCTGAAATTTCGTTCTTTTTTTTTTTTTTTTTTTTTTGCAGAGGCCTCCCATTGTCGGGACCCTCACACGACACGACTTGATGCCAGAGCATGTCTTAGGACTTTACCCCCACCTCAAGGCCCGCAAGTGAACCAGCAGACACCGATCCAGCTTCGGAGCTCATGTGTCTTGGTTTCCCCACTCCATCATCCCTAGTAATCAACTTCTTCTCTGGATTGTTGGTGGGTGACACTTCACTGTCTTTTCTGGCCGAAGCCAGAAATTCCACCATGACATGAACTCGACAAAGTTCAGCTGAAATCCATCTGTGTTTGGCAGCATCAGTACAGATCATACTATCATTCGTTCCGAGTGATATACACATGAGAATCATAGACAAATATCTGCACATTTTGTATAATAAGTATTCCAGAGTTGTTTGAGGTTGCCATGTAAAGCATAAAGTTACAGTGAAAAGACTAAGAAAGTACGTTGAGGTTGACATATATGTTGAGTATTTGTCTCGAAATAAGGTACAGAGCATTCAGATCAAAAGAATTAATGCCACAGTTGTAGAATTCAACAACAAGAAGATCCATGAAATCTTAGACTTGCAAAACTCCACGAATTCCTGTTTTCTAGTAAATGTATTTACAGTTAAATCTGCAAGAAGCTTAATAGCAGACAAGGAACCGAACATGAATGATAGAAGCAGCACGACAATGTTCTTGTTCTCTGAGTCCACCTGTAAGTCGATGATCTTTTCCATTTGTGATCTGCAAAAGTACTCAAAGACTGTATCATCAGTTCGGTGTGTCTATGTCGGCATTATGTGAATAAAAGAATAGCAAAAGGCAGAAGACCACCTGAGAGCTTCATTTTCTCTGCTCAGGATACCAATTTGGGAGGAAACAATGGATTTCCATGAAACTAAGTCAGACACATCTTTCATCTGCAAACCAATAGAAAACATCACAGGAGAAATAAGCTGAAATTAGCAGGAATGTTTTTGTAAGCGATGAACTACATACAGTTGTCTCCTTGTTATCAAGAAGATTCATCACATCCAACCTCATCTTCTCCAAGTGTACGGCCTTCAGGGTGATCTCTTCATCAAGTTCTTTGAACAGATTTCCATACCTTGAATTTAGCTCTTCCAGGTACTGCTCCAATATCAATAAATTCGAATCCACAGATCGTACCTTCTGCATCAGTATCTTCAGAACACTTTCCCCTGCCACTCTTCCTACAGGCTGCGGCTGTACATCTCTAAGTTGATCGCCTGGATTACCCTGACGAGCCTCATGTTTCAGCTTAGAGTCTTCAGATGCCATTCCAGGATAATCTTCTGAGGCATGATCTTGATGGAGCACATCTGTTTGAGAGGGCACCGGCTGCAGCAAAGTTGAGCTCTTTTGTTCCACCAGTTCCTCAGAATGAGTTGTGTGATCTTGAACAGAGATCAAATCCTCCAACATGTGCTCAACTGCATCGACTCCATAAACTTTCACAGTGCTCAGCGTACAATAAAACTCTGAACCGTAGTGGTTGAGTAAATCCAGTTTCAGATACCTAACCCACTGTGGCTCCTCAAGTCTAAACCTCCGGGACTGTTTTACATTGTTAGCTGTGAAATGTCCTAGCTTCACCCAATTCTCTGTCGGGTAAACCAGACTGCCAAGAACCTCAAATTCCTTCAAGTTGGAAGAATAGTGCTCAAAGTTCGCTATCTCAATTGTACAAACCAGAGTTTCCTCTGAGAGTTCTACGATCACAAATTTACCCTCTGCTGAGCATGGGTTGCGAAGATACTTGTCCACGTCCTTGCCCAAAATATTTGAAGCGCCTTTCGCTTCTTTGTTATAAGCCAATACCTTAGCCCCTTTTGTGGCAGATGCATAGTTGTACTCTATCCCGCTGGGCTCCAATCTGTGCGTGATGCTTACAGATTGACCAGGCACAGACTTCACTTTGGGAGCAACTGTTTTATGCTTAAACTCATCAAGTTTGGGTGGTGTATCACGTGATATTCTATCACTTTTTTTCTCTGCCTCACCCTGCTCTGTGGTATTTGTAGTATACCCTTTAAGTTTCTCTTTGGACTCTACAGGATAGTCCGAAAACTCACGGTGAAGCCCTAAATAATATGAAGTCATCTCATGAGAGTTTGGGCAGACATCAGAATTGGGCAGAGCAAAGGGTATATTCGTCAGCAGTGGCTCAACCTCACACTGACACATTCCGCCACTAATGGACTTAAACCTATCCACAACTGCAGCAAGCAACTTCAAGAGTTCAATGCCAACAATACAGGAGACAAGAAAGACGCTTTAATGCTTATAAAACATTTCATCACGAGCATCTGATCTAAAATGAGCTCTGTGGAAGCACTAATAAAAACAATATTACCTCCTGCATTAGTTTCGCCACAACCAGTATAAAAATGGAGCAGCAACGCAAGCCACTGGAGCCCAACTAAAAGAGAAGGACCACTCCTTGGAAGAGAGGCGTTATCTGCAGCTTTTCTCCGCAGAAATGATGTAAGCATGGCACGTTAATGCAGCTCAAAATTTACTGCAAAACCAAGCCAAAAACTTCACAAAAAATAAAATAAAATAAAATTCAAGACAACGAACACTAACCCAATCGGTCTCTTTGTGTGTGGGAAGCGCATGCGTATGATAAACCACTGATTAAAGCACAAGAGTTCAGGATTATGATTTTAAAGCCAGACCGCGGAAAAAACTCAGAACACCTAGCAAGTGAAATCACATCGAAGCTCGGGGGTTGGAGGGACCGGGGGGGGGGGGGTGTTGTGGGATGTGTGAATGAGAACCCTAATATAGATCAGTTGGAGATTACCGCCGAGATTGGGGAAGTACAACAAGAAGAAAAACAGCTCTCAGAAAAGGAAAGATACGCGAAAGAAAGGTCAAAGCGATCCGAAGGCCTTCAACAAGAGAAAGGAGAAGCTCTTACACCATAGAGCTATACAGACCCGTTTTCTTTGCAGTCGATGCTCTTAATTCAGATTTCTCTGCGACCGTCTTGTTCTTGTTGATGAACAGAGGTCAACTTTTTACGGGGGACACCGGCGTGAACAACCTATCATCAATTACTGTTAGCGTTCCATCTCCCTGATTCTCAGCTTCCACCGCTTTCCATGTCCGTCGTCCCTTCACTGCAGCAACGGACGAAACGAACCTTCCCTCTTCTCTCTTGGGTTCTACTCTCTCTCTCTTCCTCATTTAAAAAAAAAAAATTAACATAGAAAACTCCAATTTCAATTTCCACCAATCTAATACAAATATTTCAACTTCGACTACCACTTGATTTCCTCGGTTAGTTTGCTTAGATGGAAATTCCACGTGGCTGCTTACCTGGCATAAATGGCGCATTTATCTATTTTTAATCTCAGACAACAAGTGAGAAGCCAAAATTGACGAGCATTTGCCCCTAACGACTGAGAAGCCCCTAAATTAAAAACCCTTAAATCCCCAAAGGTTTAGAAGCCCCAGATTTCCAAACCCTAGGAAAAAAAATTTTAATTTATTACCGTAATGTGGTAATTTATTACGTCATAAATAGAATAAAAAAATTATGAATTTTATCCAGGTTCTCTTTTGTGTTCTCTGAAAACAGAGAAGCACTTGATCTCTCCCTCAACGGGGATTCCGAAAGGCTAAAACCCTAATCACCGTTAGTGTAGGGTCGAGTTCTCAGCGATTTTGATCGTTGATTACAAGAGAACAGAACTTGATTGCAAGGTGAAGAGGTTGCTGTAGTCGATTGAATAACAGAACGGTTAGTTTTTTTCGTTTTTCTTCCCCTGCTCTCTGTCGGTTTTCACGGTTCGCAGTAAGTTGCTGGCGGAGCTTCGGAATCTGCATTCGGTAGTGTATCATTGGTGGAGGCTGCTTCGATTCAATTGATTTTGTTCAAAATCCTATTTGGGTGGATAGTGATTGCAATTGGACCAGTCGCGGTGGGAGCCGTCAACTTCATACTGGCAGTTTCGGTGAATTTTGTTTCGCTCTAAATTCATGATTACGGTCAATAGTGATAGTTTTGTTGAATACTGATTGGTTTCCTCCTTGGCTTTTAACTGGACATTGTTCATTCCTCGGAGAAAGTCGAGGCTACAGTTGAATTCTTTCTCAAAAATTTGTTCTTGGCGCCTGTCACAGACTCATGTTTGTCAGATTTTTGGCATTGTTTCGCCAATAATGTGTCTAAAGAGAAGGTTAGACGACAACATTCATGGGAATTCATGTATTAATTCCCGTGATTAGGGCCCCTCAGTTTGCAGCCAGCAACAGCAAGGAGGTGCTCTGGGCAGTGTAATCTGAGATGATGATTTGATGCAAGTTCGATTCTTATTTCTGGGAGCATTATAAATTGTCTTTGTGGGAATTTGTACTCTCAAGACAATTTTTTTTGGAAATCGCCTTTAGAATGTTATTTAAAGAAGAGAATGAGTACCTATTTGTTCTCTAAAGCCAAAATGAGCATTTTGGTGCATCTCATAGCTGGATGAACTCCAATAAAGATGCTCGTTAAACTTTCTCAGAAAAAGTTATGGTGATCGGGTAAATTGGTAGTAACTTGTTATGAGAGTAGACCAGTTCTTGTTATCGTGGATATTACATCCGCTTTAAGAACTTATGAACATGATCTCTAACAGGTTGTCCTCTTATCTAATAATGGTGGCTTGTTATACTTTGCTCTGTCAACCTATAGATGATTGTGTTATTACTTATTAGTTTAGTGAAGGGAATTAAAAGCCAACTGGTTCCCTCTAATGATATGCTCCATTTGACATAGGTCTTTTGCTTGGTTTTAGTTCTCTAATGAATTATGTGGATGAGGATGCTTCTTCGGGCTCTAGGGATGACATGAACATGTTAGATGGAAATAGCAAGAATCCATCTGCTGCAACACCATCTGGTTCTGGTCGAAAGAAGAGGAGTCGTAAGGCTACAGGGGATGCTATTGTTGATGCTATGCTAGAAATAGCAGCTGCCTCTAGAATGAGGGCGAACATGATCATGAGGAATGAGGAACGTTTCTCTATCAGCAAGTGCATTAGGTTACTGGATGAGTTACAGGGCGTTGATCAACAGGTGTATTTCCATGCCTTGGACCTCTTTGAGAACCCTAACGCTAGAGAAATTTTCCTAACCCTGAAGAACGAACGGAGACTCACTTGGTTGCAGCGGAAGTGTAGTGCTTCCTCCAGTTGAATGCTCTCAACAAAGGGCTTTGTCAGGATAGATAGGTTTTCCTTTGGGTAAGCTATTACCTACTGATCTCATTTTACATGTAGCTTTACTCTCAGCTTTGTAATTAGCATGCTTTTGACGATTCATAGCTGAAAGTTCACTTTGTGGATTTTAATTATTTGCTTGAAACTTCTCCAGTGCTGTTGAAATGCTTCTAAGAGCAATTTGCCAATATTGCTTTTGCAGTCTATCTCGGTTCTCATCTTTAGATTATTATGTCTGAATTATTTTGTGTTGGCTTCAGCTGAACTTATTCTTTGTTGCGCTGCAACTGTATGAAATAATATGTGCTGCATCATCACCTTATAGACCTGGATTTGTCTCAGAAGCCCCCAAATCCTCATCGAGCCGTTTATTAGGAATCATTTGGGGCAGAAAAGGCTGTTAACTTGACACTGTGATTGTTGTTAGCTTGCAGTTAGGATGTAGAAGACAGCCATGTTCTGTATTGGTATGGCTAGGTGTAGTCGCTGTACCGGATGGTCATGTTTCAATAGTGAGATACCTTTTGAGCCCTTTCATGGAGCCAGATATGCTCCAGTTGATCCAACAGGTATGGCAGCTTGGACGTGGGTCTCGCTTGTACTGGAATTTCCAGCATGCTGTTGCTGCTGGTGTTGGCCCTGGTCAGGTTTGCCGACATGTTGAGAGTCCTGGTGCCACTGGATGCCCAAGCATCATGCAGTTATGGTATCTCCTGGGTACGGCACAAAGAAATCGTGTATAAATTGGGATTCTCGGACCACCAAAGAATACTGGGCAGTGCCTACATGGCATGAAAATAAATCGTGCCGACATGGCTCGAAGCGATTAAAAAAGAATCGTGTTAGCTCGAAAGTATAAAAAAAAAGTATTTATAATAAAAAATTTATGATTTTTTTAAATGATTAATTATATGTTGATAGTTATATTTTAATAGTTATTTTTATATTTTCTTTTAATTAATATAATATTTATATTAATCAGTTAATCATATTATATAAAAATTTATTTTTAAATATTAAAAATTTTAAATTTATTTTTGTATGATTCGGGCTGGGCTTGGGTAGCCCAAAGCACAAAAAATTTATACACGAGTTGGGATTTTCTAGTTGACTGAGATGGTGAGTCGTGCTGCCGAAATTGATAAGTATATCTTTGACTCCTAGGAGATGTTTGCCTCCCGTCGTTCGCGAAAGAGGACAGTCCTTGTCTACTCTGTGAATTTAGCCTCGATAATCCAAGGCATTGAACAGATGAATGCCTATATTATCGTTTTGCACAGAGGGAGCCGCCTTAGAAAATATGCAAGCCACGAAGCGGGGACGGTTCAGGTAACATGATACGAGATCAAATGCCTTGGGAGGGAATCACACCTGTTGGATCACTTTTATCGTACAGGTCACGAGAATCCAAAAATGAAGCTTTGTTTGGCAAAGAAAAATGGATTTGCACAAAGTTTTAAGCAATATTTTAAATAATTTGCTAAGTAAATTCAGTAATTGGATCGGATCGGGAACCGATATATGCATGATTTTATGGGTTCATAGGTTAGATCGGGTGTTTAATGGATTGAACTATATATTCAATAAATAATATTACTAATAAGTTTACATAATATCATAATTTGAATATAATTTATAATAAAAATTATTAATATAATTATTATATTAAATAAAATTTTAATATAAAATATAAATATAAGTATAGTAAAACAAAATATGTACATTATAATGTGTTTTTATTTTTTTTAATTTTAAGTATGCATATTTTTCCATTGATTCAATTGGGCTCATCAGTAGAACCGGAAACTGGCCGATTCAACCGAAATTGACTTTATTGAAAGTACAATTGGATTTTTTTATAGGAACCAAATCGGGTGAGTGGCCAGTTTCTTATTGAACCAGTCGAACCGGTCAGCCTGATCTGATTTTTAAAACTATGATAAAAAGCTATTATTACAAGGAACTCAAGGATAACCAGACAAATGGTGAATGGCCCATTAGCTCTGCGGCTAATAATCAAATTAATACTCCACACACCTTGACTTCGATTTGATCTTGACCAGCACATGGTGACCATCAACTATATGTAAATTTGTAAATTTCTTGCACAAGGTCCACATTAAATACGTGGAAGTGCCATATCATAAGACATCGGATATGTCAGTAGAAATAACATGTCATGTAAAATCGTTCGTCAGTTTTATTTATAAAAAGGTGAATGTCATATTAGACATGACCTAAAAAAAAGTTAGTGAAACTAAGCCCTTCGTACCAAAATATTTAAAATGATAAAATTGGTATCTTTTCCAAGTTATTAACAAAAAAAGAAAAGAAATAAAGAAAATTAATGACTTCCTCGGAGGGGCACAATGTTGCTTCCTTCCTCAATCCTTCATCAATATGCCACTCCTTTTGCTCTATCTTTTTCCCTTATATTCCCTTGCCAGCAAATATTAAATGAGTAAGTCAATATATATATATATATATTCGCATATATGACAAAAAATTCCTTTAAAAAAATTAATCTGAAAATTAACAATTTTCTTTTCTTTTACCATTTGAAGTCTTTTGCAGGAAGGATAGGAAAGCAATCAGGTGTATTCGATCTAATTAATATTAATATTTGCAATACACATTAAATATATATCACATTGCTTAACTGTAAAGTTAATGTAATTGAAGATTATACATACTAAAGTTTGACCATCGGAATAGGAAAATTCTTAAATTATATATAACTCTACAATCATCTAATTTATACTTGTCAAAATTTACAATAAATAAAATTCACTTTTTTTCATAATCCAAAAAAGGAAATTTTTACTAAAATGGAAAGTCATCACGTCATCTTAGTATTTCTAATAATGCAAAAATACACACACACACCAAATACTCATAGTATTATTACTTTCAAATTTCAAGGAATAATAATTTATTCTTATTTCTTATTACTCTTTTATTATTATTTTCCCTCTCTTTCTGTGCAGCCCATTAAATGGGAAGAAAATATTTTTTATTTTCGATGATTCGGTTCATCCTACTTATTTGTAAAATCACAATACTAAAATGTGAATCCTTATTAAATGGGAAATTGCCCTGTGCCATTTTTTGGTATAAATTAATTAATTATATATATATGAGTTATTACACTTTAATTAATTCAATTATTTACTCAAAAATATAAAATTTTTTCTATTTAAAAGAGTCATATTTATTTTAGATAAAATATTAAATTATTTCAATTAATTGACAGCATCTTTAGTCAATAATTTCCATTAATTAATTCGATAAATTGTTTCAAAATTAATTATACGGTCAAGTCCGGGCTCGTGCCAGTATGTAGTATCCACCCCCATGATATCCATTCCTTCACGTAAATTCCATTTCGTCTCTGTACGGCAGCCTGCTGTGGTCTCTGCCTCAGTCTACACTGCGCTTCTTCTCCCGGCGCGTCCAGCTTTGTCACTGGTGGTCTTTGGGGTAGGCTTCCCAGTCTCTGCTGTCTCCGTAAATATCTCCTTCACCCCTGCTCTCCTCTTCTCTCAGTTTTTATGCCTCGCCATGCTTGACAGTGCCGTGCGTTCGCTTCTGTTGCCTCCTCTGTTGGTAGTCGATCTTGATGCCCATTTTCGTCTAGATTGGTGCTATCTTGTTGCCGTCTCTCTTTCTTTGAACTAAATGGATTTAGTCTTTTTTTTTTCTGTCCTTTGTTGATCGAGAGAGTTTTTTTGAATATGTTCTAGCTTGATCAGCCGGAACATCGGGTCTTGATGCATATGTGTTTCGTCTTTTAGCGAGAAATAAAGAAACCGATGGAGCCATTATGTTCGGCAGTGATACACCTTTTACCTTTGTTGAAAATCCTGAACAAATGGGCATCATCAATGGACTCTTTTTTTTTTTTTCTTTTTAAATGAAAACCCCACTGCTTTCTGTATTCAAGATCTTCATTTTTAGGCTGTTGGGTTTTTGCAAGGTTCATCTCTGGTGTTTTTAGCGGTAATAGTTCCTAGGTTGTGTAACTGAGTTTGTTATTACGGATTTTAGCTCCTGTGCAGTTCTTGGGTGCAATCCACTGCTCATATTGATTCTGCGACCATCCAACTTTGATATTTTCTCCATCATAAGACTTTGAGGCTTCATAGACCTTGAAAATATTCAAATCGGATTGAGCCATTAAAGTGGAGGGGATTCATCATGCAAGGAACTGCACCTTGCTGTAGACTTGACAATCAAGACATTCGTATCTTTTCTATACATTTTCCTGCTCTTCGCCTATTTTGTTGCTTCTCTTGACTTCTGGTGCACTCTGTTGGCCAGTGGGCATCGATGTCTGAGGCTCTGTCTCAACATAGAACCATAAAACTGAGTATTGTCTGGTAGCCTTTTCTGTTGTTCTGGTAATGAAGAATCCTAAGTTGACTTACGGGCGGCACTGTTGGAACTCAAAAAGATGTAACCAAGAGATTTAAAGAAAATAAAGATGTTGTAATTGAGTCTTGCCCCAATTTCTGTTCTGATTTATTTATTTATTTTCCGTCCAGTTTTGGTTTCAATCTGAAAAAAAAAAAAGTAGATATTTTCCTGTTCAGTATTCCTCTTGCATCTGTTTGTGTTGACTAGTTGTTCTATGGATACATTTAATAACTGGAAGCTCAATTCAACTGATCATTTGGCTCACAGTGCTTTTTATCTCTAATTTAGCTTTCTGGGAAATTCTACCAAGCAGGGGATAAAATGAGTAGTAATATGAAAGAAAATGGGAACATATCCTCCCGAGAAAAGGCTGCAGCTGAAAATGCTGAGCAGTTGAGTTCGGGTGTGCCAGAGGTGAACTTGGAGCAGGAACATGATTATGGTGGTGAATGGGAGGTCTACAATAGGAAGTCAAAGAATAGAGGTGGAACAAGTGCGTCAAAGCCCTGGCCGCCTCAGACTCAGAAAGCGTGGGGACAATCTGCCGGAAATGGACGGGCTTCTTCTTCTGGAGGTTCCTGGTCTGCCCATACAACTACTGATTTTAGAAGACCTGGGTGTGTGGGTAGAGGTAGCACAAGGCCTCCTTCTCAATGCTATAATGGTAGAAGGTTTGAACAGGGCTACAATGTGCAGCAACCTGCAATTGGAGCACCTCTTGTGAATGGTTGGAACTGGCAAGCTAGAGCTGTCTGTGCTCTGTCTAAGGCTTCAGAGGATGGCGAAGACCAAGCTGTGGAGGCGGATGCTGATGTCAATCAGGAAGATGACTCTGAGTCTGATATGATTGATGATTCTGATGATGATCTAATGAGTGATGACTATGACTCAGATTCGAGTCAGAAGAGCCATGAAACGAGAAAGAAAAAGAATTGGTTTAAAATTTTTTTTGAGGATCTGGCTGAACTTGCTTCTGATCAGACAACTGATTCTGAAAGGCAGTGGCATTGCCCTGCATGTCGGGGTGGTCCTGGTGCTATTGACTGGTATCGAGGTTTGCAGCCACTTATGAATCATGCAAAGACAATAGGTGCAAACAGGGTTAAACTCCACAGAGAATTTGCTGAGATCTTGGAGGAGGAACTGAGGCGAAGCGGAACTTCAATTATCCCTGCCGGTGAGTTGTTCGGCAAATGGAAAGGTGTGTCAGCTGACGATAAAGATCGCAAAATTGTTTGGCCTCCAATGGTCATAATCATGAACACAAGGCTGGAGCAAGATGAGAATGAAAAGGTTAGATATCTTATATCCTAAGCATATCTATTTCAATTGTCTATCAAATAGAAATAATATGAAGACAACGAGAAAGAAAGAATAAATTAATTCTTTGCCATATCTATCTGAGCAGCAACGCAGGCATTAGCAACTCTCTGACTTGATTTTTTTTAGTATGTTGTCTAAAACTAAGGTTATCCTTGTGGTACGACTAATACATGCTGCAGCTGCAGCCGTCTCTGCAGCATTACATCTGTCCCAATAATTAATTTCTCCAAAATTGTCGGAGTTACCAGTCAATTGCACCTGCTGACTGCTTCACTGACCTGAATGAATTACAGTGGATTGGCATGGGTAATGCAGAACTGTTGGAGTACTTTAGTTCTTATAAACCTGTCAAGGCACGCCATTCATATGGTCCTCAGGGTCACCGAGGAATGAGTGTCTTAATTTTCGAGGCCTCAGCATCTGGTTATCTGAATGCAGAGTACCTTCATAAGCATTTTATTGAGCAAAGAACTGACCGAAGTGCTTGGGAAAGTAATCGGCGCATGCTATTTCATCAAGGTGGTGGGGGGAATCGCCAGCTGTATGGTTTCATGGCACTGAAAGATGACCTCGACTTTTTCAATCGACATTCACAAGGTATGCATAGTTTGTGTGGTCTCAGCTGTTTACCCGTTTAGACATTGCAACCAAGCTGAGCGGAGCTGAGCCACATTTAGTGAACCTGGGCTGCTCAAACTTACCTGACTCAGCATGGCTCAACCCATGGAACTCAAGCTCTTCTATAGTAAAAAATTTAATCAAGTGTCTTCCTTTTCACCCAAGCCTTCGTCAAACTCATACTTGACAGGATATGAGCTCTACTGCAATTTCTTTAATGATCTCTACTCCAATTGTGGCCTAGCTCAAACTCTAGTAAAGCTTGAGATAGATCTGAATCAACTGAACATAAGGTCAATAATTAGAGGAAGTTGAAAATGTATGCATATCTAGAGTTTATTTGAAGGATTAATAGTATAGGTTGATCTCAATTAGAACTGATGCTTCTTAGCCAATAGGACTCTTGAAAGGAAAGTTTGCTCAAGTTTGAAAATATTTCTTTCAGGCCCAATTGGCTCTGCTAGTAACTTGTCTTGCCTGCACATCTATTGCTCATATTGATTGCACAGACCTCACTTCTTTTAAAATCAGGCAAATCAAAGCTCAAGTTTGATATGAGATCATATCAAGAGATGGTGGTGAAAGAGGCCAGGCATTTAACTGAGAAAAACCAGCAGCTCAACTACTATATGGATAAGGCTGAAAAGGAAAAGAGGCACTCCAAGGTACTTGCAGAATCTTTCAATATAGTGAGTGAGAAGCTCCGCAAGACCATCGAGGAAAATCGCATAGTAAGGCAGAGAACAAAAATACAGCACGAACAAAACAAGGAAGAGGTAAATTATATGCTGCCTTTCTTTACTCTGCAAGTGTAGTTATATCTATCTATATTCAAATCCCACTCGTATGAGACTAGAGTCTTGTTGTTTGATTCTTTCTGCCCATATTATCATATTTGAGGGAGGATACAATGAATTTGCCATTGTTCTAATGGGCATTGTTTGTGGCTTGGTAAATTTCTTGGGAATGGATGAGGGAAAATAATAAGATGCTTGGTCTGCTAGAAGTATGTCTGGGGAGTTCTTAGTGTGAATCCTTCCGTCCTCTGCTGATTTATGTTTTTTGTTTTATGACTATATCATCTCTCTAGATGGATTCCCTAGAGCAGTTCTTTAAGGAAAAAATCAGGTTCATTCATGAGGAAATGGATAAAAGGGAAGAAAATTTTGAGAAGCAGCAGCAAGAGAAAAGAGACATGGTGATGCTGTCCAATGCTAATTCCTCAAATGCAGAAGAAAACAGACGCAGGTATCACTTCAGGAATTGCAGGACTTTAGATTGTGACGCTGAACCCTGCTTCATACTCATTCACACATATACTGAATAAATGTATGTTGCTGTTTCCCCTTGCAGGATGGTGGACATTGAGACTTTCATCAAGTTGCAGGACAAGGAGATGGAGGAGTTCGTAGCTGAGAGGGAGAAGCTGATCAAAGAACATGAGGAGACGGTGAAGGCAATGAAAAGGAGGCACTGGGAGGAAGAAGTCGAACTGGAGAAAGAGTTCAATGCTGAACTCACCATTCTCATGGATAAGTACTCCCCCAAGGATGCTCCTGAAAGAAATTAAAAATTAAAGTTATTCCTGATTGACTCCAAACTGATGATGGGAAGAAGCTCACTATTTTGCAGCCCGGTGGGCCCGCAGTTGTTCCAGTTCTTGTAAACTCAACAGTGCCCTTGCTTTGCTTTTGGTAATGTCTTGAGATGATCAAGACGTTACTCATAATTATAGTCTTCATCTTCTAATCGGATTCAGAACTCAAAATCACTTCTAAATAAATAGATCCAGTTGATTTACTTGGAAAATCTGTCGTGTGATCTGCCCTGGTTCCTATTTACTGAATCCTTCTTTGATGATCTAGTTCTAAATGAGGTACTACTACATGTGATCATGATCTGGCAACATTTGGTTTCGAGCTATTTAAGGTACACGCACATAATCCCTGCCTTTCTATGAGAATCAATCGTCATCCCCCATCCGGATCAGTTGCCACCAGCATTGGAGACGTAGCAGGGAACAGATCGAGGAGCTTGGGCTGGCTCCATTGGGGCCAGGATCGGGGCGAAGGATGCACGTAGAATCGCCTCTCCCTGATGGCTTTCTCTTCTTCCTGCCTGTCCAGTAGAAGCAGCATTGACGGGTATTCCCCATTTTCCTGGACAGGAGACAGCTTTGGCAAGTTCGATCTCGGGGTTGACGCTGGAGTGGGGGATAAAGAGTGTAGCTCTGCTGAGAAACTGCCCATTGATCTGAAGCTTGGCGATATGAAGCTTCTGTCGAATTCTATCATTATTCTGCCCTCTCTCGAGCAGTGTACTGGGCATCGATGTCGAAGCAGTCAACCTGCAGTGGCCGTATGATCGGCTGGACAGGTCAATCGCTGCATGACCTGTCGGAAGGTGTTGGAGTCGACCCTCACGAATGTTGACAGAGGACTGCAATCCCCTCCCACTGTGCCCTGTCTCCATAGCTTGATCTCCCTATCCCTCTTCCGGCTGAGTTTCTCTTCTAGGAGAGGTGCTGCAAGAAAGCAACGAGTGAAGAAAGAACTTCGTTCCCTCGACCCTCTAATGTTGAAGATTGATGTTGCCGCATGAATTGTTCGAGCAACATAAAGATTGAAAGAAACAGCACAAATTGAAGAACAGGAACGGACAGAAGCTTTGACTTCACCGGGAAATGTTTCAATGCTTTCCAAGACATCCTTAAGATGCGGACTGTATTCCAGTGAGATGAGTAGTAACTCCGTGCTTCCATAAGGAAAATAAACTGAAGAATGAGACTCTAAATTTCCTACTAACCACAATGCACCTTGGAGACGGAATCGTGACCATGGCGCTGTGTTGGGAATCGTGAGCGGGACGGAGAAGATGGACCCGAGTGCCTCTCATTCACATAAGAGGACAGACTCTGAGGGCCAACTCGTACTGGGAAGGCTAGCAAACTCGAATGGAGAAGATGTGACGGATCTGTCGTTTTGCAAAGCTTGGCCTGAAAGGCCAGTTCTAGGACAAGGAAACCGATTTCAAGCCATTGGAATCTCTTTCTGTTGTTGCTGATGAAACCGCAAGGAATCTGTCCGTTAAGGAGGGGTCCAAATGCAATTAAAGAACTTTTGGGGGTTTGTTTGTTAAAAGTTTGGAAGAAAAAGGGAAAACTCGGTTCAAGCGGTGTGGCCTGAGCTTTTCAGTCTGGGCCCAAGCCCAATATCTCGTGCATCCGGCCCAATAAAATGGCCAGTGAAGTTGTTGGGCTGGGCCCAAATACCATACCAACAGCCCATCTAGACTCACCGTCAGAACACGTTTGGTTGGTACGATATGGATCGGGATTAAGATTTTCTAGTCATTATTCTATTGAAAAAAATATAATTTTTTTCCAGTTGCCAAACACCCATTTCTAGGGAGATTTACTGCTTAACAGGCCAATTCAACTTAAATATCGATAAATTAGGGCTCATTAGACGATTTATAGGTTAAGAGAGAGAGAGAGAGAGATGTGTGAACATAGAGCCGATGGTGTGGTACAGTGTCTGCCATCGCCAGGGTTGGGCGGCAATGGTCGATGTTCAAAGATTGCCCTGAATCGTCCACCCACTCCTCTGCTCGAGAGGAGGCCCTTAAATAAAATCCGGCATTCGAAGTATTATAAATAGGGAAATCATGCCAAAAGAATCTTGTTTCTTAGTATACTGACCTTACTCGAATCCGAATAGGTACAAATTAATGTCCGGATGGCACCATTGAAAACTCTAATTGCCATGTGGGGGGTAGCCTGTAAATGTGCAGTCTGTGGCTGTGCTGATGGTAAATAATGACACTTAGATCAATGATCATAGCATGCAGTGGCTTTTGGGAGTAGAGGAAATATAGATATGCTTATATATATATATACACACACAGACATCAGAATGCTGCACTAACAAGCAAAGCAAGAGAGCCAATACTTTTCCATCCCCCGCACTTTTTTTTTCACTTGATGTGTCATGCGGGCATCTGACCACATGATGAGTCATAATCATCAAAAACTGTGTCGAGATGCCAGGCAAGACATGCATACCATGAGCACGATCCGGTCGGCCCAAGGGTCCATTGGGACCAGACCTGCCCTCGACGCCATGTGAAATATGACATATATGAATCCACGTTCAAATAAAAAGGGCATGTTAGATTTTGTGGTGCCCCCCAAACCATGCCGTCCCGTCCTTAGTATTTATTATATCTCGCTGCAATGAACGGATTTCCTACTCGTCAGTGGACTCAAGACCAACTGAAGAGAGCTTGAGGATTCATGAGAATGGCACAACAATCCCATTTCACCCCCGACATCCCGATGGTCGATGTGAACCAGTATTGATCCTGGTCTACTGGATAGGATCATAGTGGGAGCCGGTAATCTTGTACCAACTTGTTCGCTTGATCGCATTTGCAGACGACAGCGTCAATTGGATATCTTTTTCAAAACTCTAGGTAAGGTCTTATGTTTCGAGCTTTTAGACAGGAAACGAAAGGTTAATTTGATGACAAAAATATGTAATATCTAAATGATTTTACGTAAGGTAAGGACTCCATTATTATATCATGGATATTTAGTCCACCAGTCAAATGGGATCAAGTTCAACTGCCAAGGGGCAGAGAGAGAGAGAGCCCTGATCGGCCTGCAGCGTAGTATTGTGTCGCTGTTTCAGCTTTTTAGAGAGAGAGAGAGAGGAAGCAGACACTTTCGCTTTCTTTTCTCGTCGCTGCTGTTGTTCCCTTCTCTTCGTCCTTCTACCATACTGTGTTGGAAATTTCGAATTCCATTTTTCTTTTTCCTTTTTAAAGGGGGCTCCTTTTTTCTTTCCCTCTTCTTGGAGATGCAGGAGGAGGAGATGCCAGCCCAATCTACCCCACATTGTGCTCGCTTCCCTCAACCTGCTTTAGGAGAATGAAGGGGTGCCTTCTGTTTCATCGAGCTCCACCCGCTTCCCCTTGAATCTGCCGCATTGCTCTCTATCTTTAGGCTCAAGTTTCCACCTTTAGTAGTGCCCTTTAAGGTCTTCCGTCAATGCTCAAGAACCCTTTATTACACCTTCTCAGCTGACATGTCTCGACGAAATTAGGTGAGCGAATCATTCCGGTGGTATTTCTGTATTTTCTTTTTCTTTTTTCTCCAGTTATCATCAGTAAAATATTCGAAGTTAGTGGTTCTGCTTAGCGTTTGATGAATAAGACAAACAAGGAGAAGTGTGTAAATGCAGGAGGCGTGCCATCTTTTTTGTGCTTAGAGCCTAATTTGGGCATTTCCTTCCTATCTGGTAAAGCTGTTCGAAGAATGCCCTTTTAGAATCCTACCGGGTCAAAGTGCTAATGCTGCCTCATAAATCCCCATTTGTTTTCCTTTTGAAAGTTTTCCTTACCTATATGATTTGGATGATTGGCTTTAAAATAATTTTCAGATTTGTTTGTCTTGAAAACTGTTTCTTTTCCCCCTGAATAGGCTTGAAGTAAGCAGTTTGATGGGTTCTTTGCCTGCCTTGTAGTAAAAACATTGGTGTGTTTCCGTTTCCAGTTGAAAGATGTGTTCTTTAGACACCCAACTGAAATGATATCATACGATACAGGTTCTCTTCAGGATCAGATGGAGTCTTCTCCAACAAGAAGCTTTGACAGGAGTTTCAGAAAGTCGAACTCGGGTGAGTGGTCTTTTCAGGTTCAATGGTGATTTTTTGAGGTTAATTAATTATTAAAGTGCATCTGCTCGATCTGTTTAGAAGGACTTGTTTGGGACATTCTGAAGGAGAACTGTGAAAATACTATGCTGTTATACTCTTTGCTATTTGTTATAGCACTACCATGATAAAATCCTTCGAGAGATCCTTGAGTATAATATTGGTCAGTGTAGAACTGGTTTTTATTTTTGGATGAGTAATGAAGAAATGCATTCAAATGAACAATTCTGTAGTTTTCCGATATTTGCAGTTTACTGAGAACTAACATATATGCACACACATCTAATAGCTTAGAATGGATTTTTACTTCTCTCCTTATGGAAGTACACAGATCTTTGTTTTCTCATTACTGCATTTATCATTCAAAGATAACAATCAGCAACAGTGCTGACTGTATAGTTCTCTGCAAAATGCAGATATATCCAGAGCATCTGGTATCTCAAATTCGAGCAAGCACTTTCCTTCATTGAGGAGGTTGTCCAAGGGTCTCAAGGAATATGTGAAGAATCTCATAGATATTGAACTATTTACACAGAAACTTCAGGATTGGGTTTCAGAGAACTCACTTATAGGGTCTTTTGCACCTCCTTTTGAGATAAGTGAACTCCAAAAACTGGACTTTGCTCTTGAAGGAGTGGTATTACAGCAGCTATGCCGAATGCCTCGCTCATCTTATGCTTCTGATGATGATGAAATTGTAAAAGAGGACATCTATCTTGCTATTGAAGATTTCTTACATGCCATTACTATTGGTTTATGGCGCACATTTTGGCACAAATCTGGACCTTTACCATTTCTTGTATCCTGTCCTCTTGGTGCAAGATCCAAATTCTATACAGTGGAGAGGGCAATTTCAAGAGGGAGGCTTTCAGAGCTCTGTGGGTTAGCTTTGGTATCAAGAATTGGAGATGATTTACAGTTTCACTGGAATAAATTGATAGAGTTTGTCCTGTATAAGCCGAGCATCCTGTCTGCAGGAAACGAGTTGAAGTTATCTGCTAGCACAATCTGTGAGGCACTCTTTTATGGGTTTCATGCGCTTGCCAGGAGGAGTTTGGACAGGTGCGATTCTCTGGACTTTGATTCAGTCTTCATCTTAGTTCTAGATTCTAACTTTGGAGGAGTAGTGAAGCTTGGAGGTGATGTCAGTGAAATTAAAATAACAGTAACGCCACCATCAGATTCTAATTCTAACTCTTATCTATATGAGGCAGCAGCTGAATGGATAAAGAATCATTGTGAGGTCTCTGTTTCCCCGGTGGACCAAATTTGGAACAAGTTAGGTAATGCAAATTGGGGAGACCTAGGGACCCTCCAGTTTATCATGGCAACCTTCTACTCTATAGTCCAATGGAATGGACCGCCTAGAAAGTCTATTTCTTCACTGGCCTCGGGACATAGCCTCCGTCTTCAAAAGCGGAGAATGGAATGCTGCCTGCTTGAGAGCGACAATGCTCCAGTTCCCTTTGGATCAATAACTCATCAAAACAAAGAGATTATTGAAGTTGATGAGAATGGGAAGGAATCCATTCCATCTCTGAGGAAGAACACTTTTCATATCGAGTTTGAGCCTGGTGAGGTACTGCTTCTGGACAATGGTGCTCAGCAGCAGGAAGGTCCAAGGAGTTTTCAGGTGCAGGAGTCTCATGTTGGAGGCAACTATTATCTCTACAGTGCTGTTTGTCTGGAGCATCCATCAGAGTTGTTAAGCCTCTACGTAGGGGCCCACCCATCTAGACTGGAGCCATCGTGGGAAGACATGAGTCTGTGGTACCAAGTGCAGAGGCAAACAAAGGTCCTAAACACTCTGAGGCAGCGGGGAGTGACGAGCAAGAACTTGCCCGAGTTAGTTGCCTCGGGTCGTATTCTGCATCCTGGACCTTGCATGAAGGTTGAAAGGCCAGGTCCAGTGGGGGCTCGATGCGATCACCCAAGCTGTGGAACACCTATCCTTGTGGCTCGCCCTGTTGGGGAGCTGCTCTCTTTTGTGGTTGCACGGGATGGCCCACTACCAGCCCAGGAAGCGACCCGAATTTGCCGTGACTGCCTTTCTGCCCTTGGAAGTGCATCGAGGGCTAACATTCAGCATGGTGACATTCATCCGGAGAATATCATTAGAGTTGCATCAGGAAACAGAGCCCTTAACGTTCTCACCTCATGGGGCCGGGCAGTCCTGGAAGATCGAGACAGCCCTGCGATTAACTTGCAATTCTCATCATCTCATGCTCTTAGACATGGAAAGCTCTGCCCATCTTCTGATGCTGAGAGCCTTATTTACCTGCTCCTTTTTGTATGTGGAGGGGCAATCCCTCAGCATGATTCAATCGAATCAGCATTGCAGTGGAGGGAGAGGAGCTGGGCAAGGCGCTCAATCCAGTCGCAACTCAGTGAGGTCTCTGCCCTTCTAAAGGCATTTGCGGACTATGTGGACAGCCTTTGTGGAACTCCCTATCCTGTGGACTACAACATATGGGGGAAGAGATTGAGTGCGGCAGTTGATGGCTCCACTGATAAAGGGAAAACAATCGAAGAAGAGTGCTGATACATTCAGGGTCGCACGGGGCCTACTTTGTGGTTGTTTTCATGTCCCCTGCAACTGTATTTGCTGTCACTGGGTAAATTAAGGCGCAACCCAGAATTTTTTTTTCCCTCCGTTTTACTTTTGACTCAATGGGAAATGTGATTTCTTCCATTCCACGGCTTTTGTTTCTGTTTGAACTTCGTATGGTGATGATCGTTGTCATTATCATTACTGGCAGGCCAAGAACAAAAAAAAAAAAATCAATCAATCAATCAATCACGGAGCGATCCTGGAGAAGGCTTGAGCACAAATAAACATGTCGGGTCGTCTCATGGTGTTTCGGTCTTACATGGGTGATCTATGTTGGAAATAATACTCTAAATCTAATTACAATTGATATGATTTTATTTATAAAATAAAATCAAAACATTATTATTCATCATTTTATAATGAAATTCAAAATTATGATGATAATTTTAAAGTCATGATAAGATCATGTCAATGAGACTTAAAATTTACAAATTTTAGTTTAAAATGTTCATAGTTATAGGATCATTGAACATGGGATCAGTAGTTTGGTAATATTAGTACATTGTTACATACTTTAAGGTATAGGGTAACTGATCTCATAATTACTTGTAAAGAGTCACTAATATAAGAGTGTATGTATTCATTATGAAATAAGTTTACTGAAATGATCCACTTAAAAGATTATACTAATGAATTTTTAAATAAATGTCAATAGGATATTCCTTAGATAATAATATGTGTAAATGATCATTAGACTTGAGATTATCATAACAACTTATAAGAGTTAAGTTGTGTTTTGGTTTATTCATTTACATAGTTCTCTGAATCATGAGTAAGATATGATGGACTCAACAAGACTCTTATGGAGATGGTGTGTAATCAATAAAGAATCGGTTATTTCTTATGAGATGAGAGAATGTCCTATGTATTCTATTAAGCATTAACTCAGAAAATATCTAGTCAGAGTAAGATGAAATATCAAAAAGCAGTTTCTGATATTTCATTGTTGAGTTAATTATTAGAGAATTTAGATGCATATGGATAAGAATTAGAGTTTGTCATTTTATCCATACCTTAATTTATCCAAGACATTATATAATTGAATGATTGAATTACACGAAAACTAATTACCAAAGAGTATTCGATTCTTTGATTGAAATCTTCACTATCCGAGTGGTCATGATATATTGCTAGACGTTAATCTTGACTTGTGAACTTAATTGATTAAGAGTTGATCGATAATCTTATTAAACCTTTTAATAAGATAAATTAATTCACTACCAACTTAGTATAGAGCCCAATGGGTCACACACAATATGACTCATTTCTTGTAACCAAAATTTAATTGATTAAATTTTGTGTTGGGTAGTTAATTCCACTAGCACGTAATTGTCCATATCAGTTACGCGCCTTATTAGATAAGGTTGTTTTAGAATTAACTGTAAAATTAAATTTATATGAATTTAATAATACTCTCGGTTATATAAGTATGCTAAATTATCGAATGAGATTCGATTGAGTAAATACATGTTTATATGTATGTACATGAGTAGTACATGTCATGTAGACCAACGGTCGGTTGGTCTATTCTCAACGGTATAATATTGAAAATGGCATAACATATGCTAATTATGAAAAAGCACATCTTGAGCTGATTCGGCGTGCCTCTCTTCGATGGAAGAGGGGCACATCTCTTCAGTGAAAGAATGGTGCATCTCTTCGGTGAGAGAAGGGCACGTTTCTTCGGTGAAAGAAGGGCATGTCTCTTCGGTGAGAGAAGGGCACGCAAAGGTGTGTGGGAGAAAGAATTCTAAAAGCTAAGAACGTTTCGCCTACCAAGCGGGACAAAAAGTTCTCTTTCGTGTTATATATATAGGAAAAACTAAAGGGCATTAAGTGTGTATGAGTTTGACGAAGAAAAAAAGAATTTTGCCATTTGAGAGAAGAAAATAGTGCTACCCAAAATACCATATCTGAGAGTGATTGAATAAGATATTTTCTACTTAGTGCTGTAAACAAGCTTTTAAATCTGAAACTAAAAAGGCGACCGATTGTTGGGAACAATTTCCAACGCTTATGAGAAAAAACTTGGTGTGAATATCGTGGAAGGCGTATACGTGTGCATCTAGTCAAACGATCGACTTTTGAAGTCATTCGTAAAAGTGTTGTGGGACATCACCGAATTGAGAATTCAAACACAAGAACCGATTCAAAATCTTTGTAGGTATATATATTCTCTACTTGTTTCCTCGAATTTGAATTTTAAATTGCATCAAAGGGATACTGGGTTCGGGAATATAATTTAATTAAAATTGAAATGCACGCTTCCGCCACGTATTGATTCATAACAATCTAAACGTGCTCAATTCATGAGATATTACGGAATGAACGGTTTTTTACCTTTAAATGGACAATGTATCAACAAATTTCGAATGTTTGAATAGCAACTTGAGCCACCAAAAAGTCGTATGTTTAATTTTCACCGATGGCTGTTTGTAAGCCCATACGCCTCCCTGAGAACTTAAAAAAGGAAAAAAAAAAAAGAAAAGAAGAAGAAGAATAGCTATAACATTTTGCTTTGTCTGAAGAATACAAGTTAGGTGGAGCTGACCTGTGGTCTTTGCCTGCCTTCTAGAAGGAGGTGAGCCCCACAGTTAGGTAGATCAATTAGGTGCATATACATACACAAACACACTTATATCTACACAACATCAGAAAAGGAAAAAAGGGTAAAGAAAGCAAGTGGCACCAGTTTAATAATGAGAAGCGAGAACAGACGGCGTGCAGGTTAACAGATATTCATCTGACATCATCACCATTCATATTCAATTCCGGTGACACTTTCCCTCTTTTAAATTATTTTTCATTCTTATTTGTCGTAAGAATTAGGAGGGACCAAGGTGTGATATGATGAAATGGATCCAATCTATCATAACTACACCAACATGGATTGATTGAGGGTTTGGTGTTTCATTTCCTTAGATAAGACTTATAATTCCAGGAGGATCTTCTAGAAGGTGATGTTACGTTACTCCGTTTAATGTTGATGAGAGTCCCAATCGTGATCAGCAAATTGATGCCTCTTTTTCCTTCTTTTTCTGAAATGGCGTTATGATGGGGACGTAAGTGTAAATGGATGGCGGCCGTTCATTAGATCAAGATTTATGATTGAAGATCAGTAAACTGGGATTCCCAACATGGGAATTAATGACAGTTTCTACATTTGATTTCAAGAACAAAACGGGATGTAAAATCTGAAGAGATTATCAGATGTTACAGAGTTGCAGGTGCACGTCTGGTTGTTACTACTCCGGGAACCTAAACGGCAGCATAAGCAAACAGCCTGCTGCGGGAAACTCTTATCTTCGGGATGCCTTAACTGCTTCATCTGGATTGCACCGAGGTCCTTTGCATCTGCAGGAGGTGAAAGCGTCGTAAAACTGATGTTCCGAGGCTGCCGATCATCTTGGGGAAGGCCTATGGACAGCTTGAGGTTGATTTGGGAAGGGTACACTAGTTCCTCCATCGTAGTCATTCCACTGTTACTGCTAGCGTTCGATTCATCTGCAGAGTCGTTTCTAATCTTCTTCGGAAACTGATCGCTAGTCAAAGATATCATCCACGGATCTTGTTCTGTCTTGATCCCCCCCTGGCGGCGGCCGTTGCCTCCAGCATTACCTTGGTCGCCGACATGAGTCTCAGTTTTCGCTCTCTTGGAGACAATGTTTCCCCCGGAGGCACGGGTGTTGTTGGGAGGACCGTGAGTGAGAGGATCGATCCCCCGGCTGTAGAGCTTCCTCTTTATATGAGTGTTCCAGTAGTTCTTTATCTCGTTGTCGGTTCTCCCGGGAAGGCGAGAGGCGATCACCGACCACTTGTTGCCAAGAACGCTGTGGAGGCCAATTATGAGCTCATCCTCCTCCTCCGTGAAGTTCCCTCTCTTGAGATCTGGCCTCAGGTAGTTTATCCACCTCAACCTGCAGCTCTTCCCGCATCGAAGCAGACCTGCAAGCATGCAACCGAAGGGGGGAATGAAAAAAAAAAATCCCGATGATCAGACATGTCGCGAGACCGAGAGCCCTCCTTAAAACACGCTACAGCAACTGTCATTCCCTACATACCGGCGGCCTTAGGGAGGGATCTCCAGGAACCCTCGCCATGGCGTTTGATGTAGCTGATGAGGCGCTCGTCTTCCTCCTTAGTCCACGCACCCTTGTTGGTGTGCTCCTTCTCACAGCAGGGGGTCCTTCCCATGTGGTCGTCCCAGGAAAAAGCTGTCGTTGACAGAATGTTTTAGGATGTTCTCGAGTGGAGATGGAATGTCTGATATGGATAGAACCTTGGAGAAGAGATGGAATGGTGGGGGGAAGGTGGGCTGCAAAGCTATTGACTCGGACCTCTCTTGTTTATTTATACTATCAATGGCCCTCTCTCTCTCTCTCTCACACAGTTTCCTCTGTGCCCCTGCGTTTGACCGAGTTGGTGAGGACAGACTAGTGGTTGCTAATTTTCTGCCTGCGTTCATTACTTAAAATTCAAAAGTACAATAAGCAAATCAGTTCACTAAATATTATGGAAATTTTATTTTTAAATTTTTTATATATAATATTTAAAAATAACATCTTATTTTTTTAAAAAAAATACTGAATCATATCTCAACTGAAACATTTAAATTAAGTTGTTGGAATTTAAGTTATTGAGGGATTTGGTAGGTGGTTGAACCCTTTTGGTTGCTGTTGGCTCCCTTCCTCTATTTGCACTTCTCGGGCCCACCGTCTTTCCGGTATTTGCTCCTCGGTCCCCCATTCTATTCCTCGAGTTCGTATATGCCCAGCCCGTGACCTTAAATGAGCCGGTTGATTTTATAGAATGTGAGTAGCTACCTGGTGCATGCCATTAATGCGTTCCCATGCATTTACAGGGGACCAACCAGTTACCTCTAATCCCTTCTGTCGAAGGGGTTGGTACGTGGCAATATCTCATGCATGATATAATAATGAAATCGAACGAACGAGGAGGGCACATCCAATCAATCCCACTATGTTAATGGGCGATCGAGTTATCGAAAAATATTAAGAATAAGATGGGCACGGGTCAGTGAAAATGAGGAAGGTACGTGGTAGACCGCACCTAGTGGCACAATTTTGCTACGTCAGCGGACATGGAGAAGGAGGGTCTTTGCCAGCGGTGAAAGCGGACAACGATTATGGACTCTACATATATTCATCACGTGTGCAAATTGCCAGAGCTGGGTTCTTTAATTTGAATTTATTCTTCTAGAATACACCACTTAAATCCAATGTACCATACTAATACATATTCGAGCCGTATAAGCTCATTGAGAAGTAAAATTCTTTTTTATTTTTTCCTGCTTGAAAGCCTCAAATCTATAATGAAAAATCTTTACTTGATTTTGCACCACCATTTTAACCTACGTTAATCTTCGGTCAAGAGGCAGTGCAACAGTATTGGTGTGACAATTCCTAAATGAGATTTTTCATACCTCTTTATTTTCTTTTTTGTAACCTTACATTCGTAGAAACTCATCCCCTACATATAAAAGCATGTGTTGGATGGATACTATAAATCTATTATGAATGAATAATATTCGACCGGGATTTGATCGAATGGGAAACTAGTCCTACAACTTTTGAATCCACATGTCCCAATTTAGATCAAAATTAATCAGTGGATTTTCAGTAGATTTTATTCTCATCTTTCTCAAATTCTTTTGGGTTCGGTCAATAGGTCCTCTTTCCTAACCGGGAAAAGCCTTGTTAGCGCCGTTAGCAGCGACGGACTCCGTTAACTCATCCCGTAGCGTGGTGTTCTAGAAGCAGCGCGTCTGAAGGCAGGCCGGTCAAAATCTAACGGAAGTCGGGGCGAGCTTCCGGTTGTGTCAAAGTCAAAGAAGGCCCCCGATGGCTTCTTTCTTCCTCAGTTTCGGACAAACATCATGCGACTCCGAAAGGTACAAAATGGAATAAGATAGGAGCAGCCATATCAGGAGACTTGCCTTTACAGATGGAAAGGTCAGCAAACAAATCACAATATGCTAAAAGGTAATAGATCAACACGTGCTCATCCACGTGATCTCTGATCTCTAATTAATCCGATCTCTGTATCGTTGGATGCGCTTTGACGTATCGAGGAATTTACGATGTGTTGAGTTGTCAGCCAGTCGCTACAAGACTTCCCTAGCATATCGTTTAGCCCTATGAATCATGGGTCAACAGAAGTCGGCGGGCTCCTCCTCTTCACGAGCTTATCCGAAATATGCGAAAAGTGTTATTATAGACGATTCGCTTAGAAAGTTAAATCGCGAGTGGTCTTGTGGGCGTAATCCAACGATTATGTAATAATGATGACAGCTTATTTTTCTGGCATAGATCTTGCAGGTAGATGAAGTTTACTAATTATGAATGATTGATAGATACAAAGGGTTTGCATTCTTGCAAATCCCAACAACTGATATGTAACTTCATTCCTCTTCTTTTGATATTTCCCAATGAACTACCTATTACATATGGTCTTCTCCCTTTCCACCCATTTCTCTCTCCTTTTCATTGAACGTCAACAAGAAATGGAGATGGGCCCTATGCCGATCGGGATTGATCGAGACAGTTCGACATTCCTTCTTCTTAATTAAAATATCGAGTTTAAATATTGTAAACGAAGAGCATTTACATAATGATCAATCCGAGTCAAATACAGATTAATCGATTCATTGGATGTTAATATGAGGTGGCACCAACCCCAATTAAGTTTGAGGTTTCTAGAGATGGAGTTAATGGCTGACGATGACATAATTACTCCACCTACTCTTGCCAATTTCCATGAGGATATATATGATGCATTTATTTTTATGTAGTTGGATGGATGGATGGATAGATGATAGATATAATTATAATATAAATATAAATGGATAGCTGCCCAACTTCCCCTACCTTCCAACTGCATCCATGCTGGAATCAATATTCAATTCTACTCTTCCCCCAACCGGTCCTTTTCACCCCCATTGCCCTCCTTTAACGATTCATCATTCAATGAGTAAAGCAGGATTGGTTGGTCTCACCCGAAGCAAAGTTCTCGCTATTTATGACAAAAACTCGGTTGAGTTGGTTCCGCAATTTTTTTTTTAATTTTAAGATTAAGGTTCCAGTTCATATTCTTATGAATGGTGGAAATTCATGTTGTGAGAGCTTCTAATAGGTTGGCCAAACTCTAACATGAATTAATAAAGATCCGTATATCAGATATGCTAACGTTGAAGAAAAAAAATTGTTCCTATTTCAAATTGGTAAGAAACAAAACCGCATTTGATCTAGTCATAAAGGCCAAAAAAGATATAAAATTCTTTTTTTTTAACCAGTAATGTGGAGTGGGTTAGCTGCATGAGTTAAGTGAAGGAGCCGAACATTCACCAACATTTTCAACAAAACATACATTCATAGAAGGGAAAGGTATAAAATTCTTGCTATTTCATCTACATATATATATGTATATGTGCATATATGGCTAGCAAATTCGACGAATTGTTAGGGGCATCAACTTTTGACCACAGAGGACTACTTTGAGATGCCATGAACACCTGAACATCTAGTGGAATTACGTATTCGTCTTCTAGGGGTGCCAGGGGCAGTGTTTCCTTTTCCTTCTTAATGCATGAGAATAATGTTGCTTTAAATTGAAATTAAGAGATTATAAATCCGATAATTCTTGATTAAGTATTAATTTCTTGGATGTTATTATAAATTTTTCTATAGGGGTGTAATTGTGACAAAATTTAATATATATAATTAGAAAAAAAGAAGAAGAAGAAGAAAGGGATCAGTAATGCCAGAGAAATTAGATTTTTTTAATTGGTAGTTGCAATCGGGAGATTGATTTTATTATTTGATTGTTACTACTTCTTTATTGGTAAATTATGTTAATCAAGAAAAGTTTAAAAAATTAAAAATGTGATCAACCACCTCCCTCCTGCCTTAAATAATATGGGTTTATTTGTTCTACACCCTAAGAGTATAAGATAAGCAATTATAACATTCTATGTTTGATATTTTTTTAGTTATCATTAATTAAAAAATAATTTATAATTACAATATCTAAAATTCTCTTCTGTTTTAATTTAAAAATAAATTACCTTAATACAAATGGTAAAAGAAAATTTAATTATAGAATAATATATTAATGTTATCTTTTCAAATCTAAAAAATCTAAAATAACATAAATTCTAAATTTTAATATTTTAGAAAATCTTTAAAATCTAAAATACTAAAAAAATCAACGTTAAAAAACTTAATAAATTCTAAAGGCTAAGGGATTCATAAAAAATCAACCTCAAAATAAAAAAATAATTATTTTAACTTTTTCAATAATTGATAATTTAATATATATAAATTTCCTTTCTCGGTATATCAATAATGATAACTTTTACATTTGATAAAAAAATTAATTCAATGCATATTATTTTCAAAATTAATTGAAAGGCATATTAGATACTCAAGAATTCAAGTCAGCATATATATTTAACGGTCATTTCACCATGTATAGAAATTATTTATTTCTAATCCTGTAACATGGGGTATAGAATAGTAAAATTCAAATAATATAGGTATAGGTATAGGTATAGAAATAGATATAATGCATTGATATATATGTGTGTGTGTGTGTGTGTGTGTTTGTATTCTTCCTACCAAATTCTAGTCAATTTCAACACATAACTAACCTCCCTATTTCTAGACATACTGGCTGGCCACAATTTAATATTGGTGATTAGTGTATGGGTAATGTGGTAGGTGAAGCATACGTGTGTGCTGCCAGCTCCAACTATCATGTGCCAATTCAGTATACAAATGGCCCCTTTCTAGAAGGAATCCAACTTAATTTAACTTAAAACTGTGATTAAACTAAGTTAGATGAGCGATTATTGGATCGATGACGCATCCAAGAGAAATTGGGGACCTGTTCAGGGTTGCAGGTGACCCACCAGTTCCCACCTTCTCTCCCATGTACGTGCATAGTCAATGTCCTTTTTGCCCTTGCGTGGGGATTGATTGAGACCCACTCCACTCGGTGCAGATAAAAACTACACGTAGATGCTGATTGAAGCCGTCCCGTGCTCTTCGGTTTGCGACTGATAGCTCGGTGAGCAGACGAGACGTTGGTATCTGACCCGGTGTGGATCATCGTACACACGGTAGGATTTCTTCTAATTCCTCCGTGTTAGACTGATTTCCTTGTGACTCTCGGTCGGACACAGTGCACCCTGGGCCCCGGGGAGTGATTATTTACCAGTAAATGACAAACCATATCATTTATCTAATTATGTTAAAAAAAGAGTAAATAGTTATGGTAATATAATGATATGTTACTTAACAATTTTAGGTAAAAACATTTTTATAAAAAAAAAACCATTAATCTTGATTAACCCTAGAAGGGAAAATATAAACTCTGAAAAAATAAACCCTAAAAATATTTGAAAACCCTAAGATTTGATTGACTAATATAATAATCGTACATTTGTCGCAAAATAATTTGTTTGTTATGCCACGTGGCGTTCATTGCATAGAAGACTTTTTCGGTCATCCTAGTTACATACTAAACCAGACCCTCCCTCAATGGATCCCTGTAAAATATGTCAAAAATAAATTTAAAAAAAGAAGTAAATTACCCAAAAAAATCTTGTCATTCTTTGAAATTACCAAAATATACCTCACTTTCAATATTAGGCTATTTATACATGATAGATACTTAGTGATTTGTTTGGGAAATAGTGTACACGTTAAAATTTTCAATTGCTATTGACGTGATAGTGATGGTTTTATACAATTTTTTATACATGATACTCCATGTAAGTCACCACATATCAAAGGCATCTGCCACATGGATATACGTATTAGTAGTTGACGAAAAAAAACCATTAGCACCTGTAACATTTTATTATAAAAAATTTATTTATCCATTTCATAAGAATTCCATGATTTTGTTGGACATTTTATCCTTTTAATAAAAATTATTGAAATCATAGTTTTTAAAATCGAACCGAAAACTAGTGTAGGTATGAGTTCATCGGTTCATGAATCGGACTGAGAGTTTAATAGGTTGAATCGTATATTTAATAAATAATATTAATAATAAACTTATTTAATATCATAATTTGAATATGATTTATAATAAAAAAATAATTAATATAACCATTATATTAGATAAAAATTTAACATAAAATTTAAATATAAGTATAGTAAAATAAAATATGTACATTATAATATATTTTTATTTTATTTTAAATTTTAAGTTGACCAATTTTTTCACCATTTCAATTAGGTTTACTGGTTGGACCGAAAATTGTCCAGTTCAACCGAAATTAAACTCATTGAAAGTACAATTGGATTTTTTATAGGAACCGGACCGGATAAGTGGCAGATTCCTGATTGAACTAGTCGAACCGGCCAGCATGATTTGATTTTTAAAACTATGGTTGAAACTATTCATCATTCAAAATATAAAGAGCAAAAGATTTTCTAATTTGTGGGCAAAGAGAGGAGATTCTCTATTACTGTTCATGTTCGCCTCGGCAGTTGGCTGTGACGGAGGCACGTGAAGAGATTCTTTGTCACGTGACAACAATAAACTATTGTACAGAGTTCCTTCACCGACGGGTTGGTGTACGTTTACATTACTAGACAACCAGATTCCACCGTTGCATGTATGAAACGGGTCTATCAAACTCCCAAATTTGACCAGTAGCATCATCTACATGTGCCGACCGAACTGAATTCCATGATCTGGATCTTCTCATATCATCCATGAGTTTTGGAATAAGAGAGTGACAAACTGAGAAATAATGGTATACGAAAAATTTTACTGATAATAATTGAGTTCATATTATTTGTAAGTTATCACATCGTCCTTTCCCATTCTTGAGACCGTGCGGTGAAGCTACTATGTTAGCGGTCAAGAAGGCAACGAGTTTCCATGGACGGTTATTGGATTCTCACATTCAACAAGGGCAGATCCATAACAGAAGGTAGGGTTCGAATATGGTATAGAAAATTACAGAGGGCTTGGATTTGTGTCTTGCCACCTGGCATCAAGAAAGTTATGTTGATGAAGATGCCTTTTGGGCTCCCAGCTGCGTGTGTTGGGTACTCGGGAAGGGACTCCCAAGCGCCTTATTAATTGATCATCATCACTGGGGCCCTGGGTGAAACCATGTCTCGAGGCCTAATCGTCCCACCAAATTCTACTACGATCCATGGGCGCCCCCAGTTGAGCGTACTATCCCTCCTCCAAGCCAGCGGTACTTGACAAGGTAATCCAAATGTTAATGATGATGGTCAAAAAAACCGTATGCCCATCTATTAAATTTCTATTTATTTTCATTTTCGAATGCTTAAAAGATTTAACATGATCCATGAACACGAGGAGTCCGATGGACATGAGCATGCATCTACTGTAATTGACTCACCTCGATGGGCTCTCCGGACTGCTGCTACCTTCAAGCCCATGTCCTAGATTGAGCCCTTTTATGAGTAATCTGCTACTGGAGAGATTAATAAGATACACGCGTCGATGAATATAGAGATTTCTGTCGATGAGCCCAACTAAAGATAATATCATAATAAGGTAAAACGGTGGGTTTAATCACTAATGATAATATCAAAATAAGACAATGTGAGCCCAAAAAATGAATAGAATTAGTTAAATCCGAGAAAAATCGTAAAATACTATCATTTCGGCTTTACTTGAATTTCACCCTTAAGTGTATAAATTTTACCTTCATTTCAATTTGGTCCCCCAAACTTAAACTTTCACCACGTTTACAAGGATCAACAAACATTAATTTATCGCTCTATAATTGTCGGAAGGATGTTCAAGCTTTCACAATATTGACTGTGTATATGTGTACGCATTTATATATGTACGTTTATACGCTTTTGGTACAGCATAAATGTCAAGATGAGGAACGGCAAAGTCCTCATCATGCAAGACCCAGTCGCATCCGGTTGACCACTCCTCGAAGAATCATTAGCCACCGTTGCCCAGTGTTTGGTTTTCGTGAGATGGTAGATAATCTCAATCACTGTGTCGATGGGGGAGGCTCCGTTGCCGACAGCGACGGGAGGAGGATCGGCGTGCCCGCTCTGGGGAACGGATTAGTCAGCAATACCAAGAGCTTATATATAGTAATCATACGTGTGCGTGCGTGTGTGTGTTTGCTTGTTTCTGTGTATATACCAAATAGAGCTGTCCGGGCACGCCATGAAAAAATCATGTCTTCACTGAAATTTTTCGATCGCCGGCCCAAAAAAAAATTATGATGCCCCGAAAGACAAAAAAGAAATTATGAGAAAATTAAAAAATTAATTAATTATATTTTAATAGTTATTTTAATATTTTTTAAAATTACTATAAAATTTTAATTAATTAGTTAATTATAAAAAAATTATTTTTATAATATAAATTTATTTTTAAAAAAATAATTATTTATGTGATTCGTGCTAGATTGAGGCTTATACCCAAACTATTAATATCTGTAACGGAATTTTTTGGACCATCCGATGAACCGTGCCAGCATGGCCTGAAGTGGCAGTTCTACATGTACACATGCGTAGGTAAGTGGTCACTGTTGCTAAATCTGACAAGAATTAGGATGATAAGAACGGAAGAACTTCCCCTATTTTAGGTATTTAGCATGGAAAATGAATTCCGAGTATGATCTAGGGTCGATATAGAGCTGGCGAATCAAGTTGTATCGTATCATGTTTGCTTAGTAAGTGGATTTACAATAAGTTCTAATCATAAATCTCTCGACCCAAAAAGGGGTAAGATCTTATTATTATTTTAATAACATGATGTTTTATTTATAAAAAATGTGATAACATCTCATATTATGAGGAACAAATTAACAATTTTTAGGATAACTTCCCATATGTTGCTTTTGATAATTGATTTTAATAAGTTTGAAAATAATTTTTCAATTCTAAGTTTTTGTTTCAGTAATATACTTAAATTTTATTTATCGCGTTTCATCGCTTCTATGGTGACGTGACATCAACTGCATATACATGTCAACTCATGTGCTCACATAGTGACAAGTGGTGAAATGATAAAATAAAGTGGTAAAAATTCGACTGATATATTATGTTACGTCAATATAATATGTCAGCATAAAAAGTGATACATGAATAGATAATTGCCATTAATGTTAATGGGTTATACATCAATAAATAATTAAAATTGGGATTTGGATAGCCAATGTACAATAATGAAATAGTCATTCTCAATTACAAAAAAAATTGATAAATATATGAGATTTCTTTTATAATTTTTTTATTTAAAAATAATCATAAATATCATTTAAAAAAATGATGAACAGGTTTGTGAACGGAGAAAATGCAATGTTGGTCGAGAAAATCTTGTACTGACCCGAAAGGATCGAGCCGTGGGTTTTTTTCTTTTTTCTTTTTTTTTTTGCATGTTTGAGTGGCGGACCATTTTTTTATTAGATGATGGGGTGGGTTGGCGGCGGGGGGATGGGGTGGTGGGGACGGGACTAGGATCTACTGGAGTTGACTTAGACAATTGGGTGGATATGGAGGAGTGAAGTGTGAACGGGGAGAAATCGACGAATAGGGAGCAAGTCCTGTGCTGACCATTTCATGATCTGTCTCCATCCACCAATTAATTATGCAATATTTAAACCTTGTTTTGGTCGATCTGCGCGTTGATGTGTTAAGCAATAATCAACATATAATATACAAATGTAAGCTATATCTGTTACATATTAAGTTTTCTCCTCTACATTTCACTTGTGCTTCTCTTTCCCCCTTTTGCTAAGATTGAAACTCAGCCTCCTGGTTATCCTGTTGTGACCAACTCCACCTGCACACTCTCCTTCACCCATCCCCCATTGCTTAGCTATGTCAACTGATCACTGTTCCTCCCCTACCTGGAAGTTCATCTTTCTTTAAAATTTCCGTTCCCGATCCTCTCAAGTGCTCCATCTTCCAATTCGACCACGCCAGGAGACAGATCGATCTTCAGACACGGTCTGCTGATATGGATATAAACTAGATACAGTCCTTTTTAAAGTATTTTTAGGACACCCTTCCTAGAATTGTAGGTGTTTGGGTAAAGAGAGACCCATAAGATGGAGAAGTACGAGGTGGTGAAGGATCTAGGAGTCGGGAACTTCGGGGTGGCGAGACTTATGCGCCACAAGGACACTAAGGAACTTATCGCCGTGAAGTACATCGAGCGCGGCTTCAAGGTCTCATCGATCTGCATGCACCTTCATCTCATTCATTTCTTGCTGTTTACTTCCGGTTGGTTCCCGGGAGTAGAGGATGCTAAGTCCTCTTGATTGATGACTGTTTTGTTGTGTACTGTTTGCAGATAGACGAGAATGTGGCTAGAGAAATTATAAATCACAGATCTCTCTGGCACCCGAACATCATCCGATTCAAGGAGGCAAGACCGAGACATCCATTCGTTCCGTTCAACGATTCAATAAGAAGTGCGATCATTGGATCTCATTCCTTCTGTTCAAAGTTATGCAGGTCGCCCTGACGCCGACCCACCTCGCAATAGTGATGGAGTACGCTGCTGGAGGAGAGCTATTCGACCGTATCTGCAGAGCCGGTCGTTTCAGTGAAGCTGAGGTTTCGTATCGCCCTCTATCCCCCTACTATTTTTCAATAAACCTGTCTAGATTTGGACTAGCAACTTGGCTTGATGGTTTTCCCTGTCTTCGTTTCGGGGTTCAGGCAAGATACTTCTTCCAGCAGCTTATCTCAGGAGTCGATTACTGTCACTTTATGGTAATGATCGAGACACCCCATGCTTCCTGCTTAGTATTGGTCTCCTCAACTGCCAGTAGGCAACAACAATTGGCACTGTTGTTGATGGCCAAGACCAAATCAACAGCGGAGCCACCGACTGACAGTCGTTTAACCTTGAATTCTATTTATCCAGCACGAGATGTTTATATCATTCATCACCCATCTCGTTGCTTGTGGTGCAGCAAATATGCCATCGAGATCTGAAGCTCGAGAACACCCTGCTAGATGGAAGCCCAGCTCCCCGATTAAAGATCTGCGACTTCGGCTACTCCAAGGTTTCCCTTTCACCTCTTTGATTAACAGATCAGCTCTACTTACCTAAATAGCATTGTTACATTGATTTTTGTTCCAATGTGTCTGTCCGGTAAAATTGGCGCAGTCATCCCTGCTCCATTCTCGACCAAAATCTACAGTGGGGACCCCTGCATACATCGCGCCAGAAATCCTTTCACACCGAGAATATGATGGCAAGGTAGAATAGTTCTCTCTGTTTTCACCGAAAAGAAACAAATAAACTTGAAACTTATCTCATCTAGATGTTCCAATTCGTTTCATTTGCAGTCGGCTGATGTTTGGTCCTGTGGAGTGACACTGTATGTTATGCTGGTGGGAGCTTACCCTTTTGAAGACCAGAAGGACCCCAAGAATATCAGGAAAACCATACAGGTTCTCAATTTGGGTTCAGTTAAAAATCATGCGATTTGTAATCTTATAAGTTGCCTGGACTTTGTGAATTTTTTCGACAGATGATCATGGCTGTTCAGTATAATATCCCAGACTACGTCCACATATCACAGGAATGCAGGCATCTGCTGTCACGCATATTTGTTGCGAATCCTTCCAGGGTAAGTAAGCTTTAGCTTTTGCTCACAGTTGCTGCTAGCTCATGAGAAACTGCAATCGGAACCTGCTTTCGGAGTCAGTCCTGGGAGTTCCTGCGGTTCTTTCTCTAGTCATTATGTGTCTGGAAATGTGTTTTCCAGTTCAGAAAACCGAAACTTGGTGACAGTGATCCATCACCTGTGCTGGAGAATCTGACTACCATTTTCCGGTACAAGAAAAATGTGTTCCCTGAAACTTGAAAACAGTTGTCTAGATATAAGCTTCTCTTTTCTTCTCACTTGGTTGCTCGTGCTCGAAGGATCAGTGACCAAGCTCTTTATGGAAATGTCATTGCCAAAGTCCGGAAATCTGAAACAGTTTTCATGGCAGAGAGTCACCATCAAGGAAATAAAAAAACACCCATGGTTCTTGAAGAACTTGCCGAGGGACCTCAAGGAACCAGCACAGGCCGTGTACTATCAGAGAAACGACCAAAGCTTCTCGAGGCAGAGCATCGAAGAGATAATGAAGATCGTGGGGGAGGCTAGGAAGCTGCCTCCACTGCCAAAGACCATCAAGGAATATGGGTGGGCAGGAGCACATGAAGAAGATGGGGAAGACTTGGAGCACATAGACGAATATAACAATAGGGAAGATGAGTATGACGAGATGGTTAAGGTGGTCAGCCGCGTTGGGGAGTGCCGGATCTGCTAGGATCCTGACTCGAAGATTCTGGGAATTCACGAGCAATGGACTTGTGAGAACAATCGACGGTTATGTATGATACTATCTATGCTGAAATGGCCTGTATTACCCTCTATTCACTAGTCTGAAGTCATTCTTCCCTCAGATTTCCGTAACATTTTGAACGCTGAATATCCCAGGATGAAATCAGCTAAAGATGCGAGATTTTGAGAGACTGTTCCTCGAAAGAAACCTCAAGACGAGAGCAAAAGAGTTGACGGTTTGCCCCCAGCACCAGAGATAATCACTTCCTTGTTGCGGGGAGGATATGGTGAAATACACCGAAAGGCAATCCGAGGCCAGCAAATGAGATTTCTGGCCAAACTCTAACATGACAGCACGATTACTAACGATCTGCAATATTTTACACACAGATCTGCAAAACTTTTCCAGTTTGACTCGGCCACCATCAATGGAACGAAGGCGACTGTGCGAGAAGCCCTCTCCAATGGTGACCTCATTGACCAATAACACAAGCATGGCTACTACGTCTGCTCCCCCATTCCACTTATCTGCACTGGCTCCACCCCAATGTCTGAACTGTCAGTGGCTGGGGAAGATCTCTCTACACGATGAATCAATCAATCATACGTCGCCAACAGCTTATTCCACCTGTCGTCAGCCATACGCACCTAACTTACTTATATCACAAGGGTCAGGCGACCAACATGAATTTGAAAAATAATTCACCATAACATGATATTCTCATACCATAATACATCCTAGGGAAGTTTGTAATGCAATCTAACATAGACATCATGATTTCAGGTTGAAAAGGATTCCTTTGAAGAAAACACTAAAGATCATTGTTGTTCGTCATATTTAGTACAGGGACACAATCCAATTCAAGTCAATTTTGAATAACCATAACATCAATCAAGCTCCTACTGCTCAGTTACTCACCCTTCAAGGATCTTGGAGCAGCATTCACCATTAGCTCTCCCTAGATCTTGGACCAGACTTACCTGATCGCATGAGTGAGTTTGGAACAACCACATTATCATGGTGCTAATTGCATGGAGATCGTTTATTCTAAAGGGAGAGCGGGAACATACCGAACTATTCAGTAGAATTCAATGCATTCAAGGTCTCTCTCAGACTACAAAATCAAACACTCATCAGCTATTTAATGAACATACATTTATGAGATCCCGCATAAGCAGAAGAGTTTCATCTTGGACTAGTTCTTTGAGGTTTCTGTCGGATACAAGAAGTATAATCTTCTAGTGGATAAGATCGTGCAAACTGCAACCCCATCTTAATCTTAGGCTAGAATAAAACCATCCTACCTAGTCCATTTCTCCCAATATGTAGTGGTACACGTGTATGTCTATCTCCTTTGATAACCATAGCTATTTCACATCAACGAGGAAAAATCATTCGATGGACCAGACACCACCATGGGACCACCTAGACTTTCAGGATCTTTTATGTACTGTTGAAAAAGAAAACTACTCTTACTGTCTGCACGCAAATAATCAGCTGCAGGTCAAGTTTCAAGGTAAAACATAAACTTTACAATACTAGGGAGTAAAATTCTCATCATGAAATCACTGCAACAAGAGGTTCGTGATTTTACAGTTCAACCTGCAATACACATTAACCCTACGGCCATAAATTAACCGACCAACAATGTCAGTAAAGACTATAACAGAAACCTATATTGTATAACATCACATCAGTAAGACAAGCTACCATGGAAACGATATTGCTGCTGCATTGCACAAACTGATCAGCGACACTCGCATAAAGCTCCTGCGATACCCACCACCAGCAATGAGAGAAAATATAGCCGAACCAAGTAAACAAAACCACGAGTCTGATCTCTACATCACTCGCTAAAGTCAAGGCTTTCACTGCGAGAGCTGCTTGGATTGCGGCTGTGTAACTTGTTCTCCTTGAAGAATTTCTCCCTCTCAACATGTTTCGCAGGAGGGGGCGGAATCGCAGAAGGGGGATGTGGAGGCTGTGCGTTTGAATTGGGCTCCACAGAGAGCGGTCGTATAAGTGGACGGTTCAGCCTTTCCGCTGGAATAGGAAAGGGTGCTTCATATAGATCCATAGGAGGGCATCTCTCTGCACTACCCTCTTCATTTTCAGGCCTCATGCATGCCTTTCCTTTGCGAATCCTGTCAAATTCCATGATCAAATTAATTGATGCATGATCATTTCAATTTCAGATATTGTTCTAGGACCTGGCTTTCATGAGTTCATCTAGAGTTTCAGTGGGCAAAGCAGTTAGGAAGCATGAATATTAGCATTTGTTCAGTTTTGACCACCTTACAGAGCACAAGAGAGACTAGGCCTATTCCCCAGTTGAGCCATAAACCAATTTCTCATGCATTTCAACCAGTTGCCAGGTCCTATATCTCTAACGAAAACATCAAATACTTTTGATATAATTGAAGTTCCTGCTGGATTAATTTTTTGCCGCCCAAGAAATAATATGACAAGCAGAGTTTGTGAGACCTTCGAAACAGCTGCTCTGGTTCCTCCTCCTCTTCCTCCTCCATTACTGCACCATTGCTGGCTTGATATGTACTAGTAATGCGTCTGCCTGACACAAGTGCATCGTGTCTGGCAAGTACTCTCTGGAGCTGATCATTCAATTCGATTGCTTGAGAAATTACCTTCTCATCCCTGAACAAGAACAGAGAAGCATCAGCTTGCGGAAAACAAATACATAACTTCTTAGAATATTAAGATGGGTTGAAATTTGTTTTTCATGTAAAGATAACTGCTACCATAGCAGTTTTAACTGATAAAACCTGCCTGAGTGTGTCTTATTTAATCATCACATAGCATTGGCCCATCCTTAATATTACTAGTTACCACATATGTTTTCAATCCCCATAACACAGATTTGAAGATAATTCATTTTTGTTTGGAAGAACAAAGCTGATCCAAGCAGGGGCCTCACCTTGATGTGGTCACAAGATGCACCACTCGTTGTTTCTGGAAAGAACACTGCTCAACAAGATCAAGGGTGAACTCATCCTTTGCAGCCTAAAGAGCAGCATGAAATTTAAATAACCAATTAGCCCTAAGCTTTCACAGCCATATACCTTTCATCAAATAATATAAGTGTCATTGTAGGAATCACAGAGTTGAATGTTTCTGGATTTCTTTTCAAATTACCCATGCATCCAGCTATAGAACTGAAAAGAATTAAATTTTGCATATTGATTTTTTTTTTTTTTTGCATTCACCATTATTTCTCTCAGTCCATCCTTTTTTGGATGCTGAAATGAAACAATAGAAAGAACAATCTACAGAAAGATGACTGGTTTAGCCTAATCCTACTTCCTCATGAAGAGGAATTCTGTAAAGAATCCTTTATTAGGACTATCAGGCAAACCTACCACAGGGTTTTGTGGGTCAACAGCATCAAGGACTTCTTTCAGAACCTCCAAGGCATTACTAGCCTTTTGAATAATACTGTATGAAAGGAAAACTGTCAGAACATATTGTCTGAAAAGACAATAACAATGAAGATCCCTACAAAAATCTCAACACTTCTAAACTACAACATATCACAATTGAGATATAAACAGCAAAAACATCAACTTTTTATCCCCACAGCAATGATTCCTCTTCTGGAACAGAAGGTCTAGATAGGTTTTTTCAAATATGATAAGAAACTTATCAGTCGAGCTGCTATATGAAAACTGGCCAAAAAAGCCACTGTATAAAATGCCCATCCATTGTCAACTGAAATCCTATCAGAGCCAAGAAAGTATGTGATGTTTGGACATTCTGAACATGTCAAAACTGTTGCACTGTCCAGAATAAGGATCTTGTATTCATACTAATTCCACCCGATAAGAAATTTTGCAGTGAGAGAAGCATAAGCAGAAAGGTGGCAATCAACGATTAGTCTTGTGAATCAAACAATGATTCCCTCCAGCAGAACTAGCTGTTCTCAAGGCATTGCAAGAAGTGTGATGATTCCCACAGATCTTCCTTTGGCAACAAGATCATGTCTCAAATAAGTTCAAGTTACTGAACAATCCATGGGATGGGTATGACAAAATCAGAGATGAGCACACCTTGATTCAGGAATAGATTGTTTTGCTGGCTGCTGAGGAAACCCATTATCCTGGGAAGAGGCCACCTCAAGCAAAGGACGAGTATTTTCATCTACTCGCGAAGTAGGAGCTTGTCTATTAACACCTGCTTGGGTAGTCAGATGATCTGAAGTTGAAGCTTGAGGCCTTTGAGGAAACTTTACTCCTGCACTCTAAGGGATTTTCCCAACATTAAAAGGAGTCCAATTAACTTTAGACCAATATATGCAAAATTAAAGTACTTGTCACTGAGAATTTCTTACCACTAGGAAAATAAAAAGCAAATCTCACAAGCACCATTTGAAATATCTGTTTTTCACCTTAATATCATGGAACCAGAATAAAAATAGCAATTACAAGTATTGAGTGAATCTCTGCTTGCAGTTCCAATCTCAAGAAAAAAGTTCAAAAATACTTAGATGAGAAAGAAAGGGCTAGTATTCAGTTTGTTCTCTCATCTGCTCATTTTCTCTCTCCGCATATGCATCTGTATTTATTCACTTCAACCCTGTATTAAGTTGTATGTCTCACATTTTTTTTCCGTTTTCTTTGCAATATATCTTTCTTATGTAATAAAAGAACTGCTGAAAAGTAGAAAAGAATATTCTGCCATACTTACCACTAAATCATAGTATGCAGAGTAATACTGAGGAAACTTTCCTGAAGAACCACCAAGGGATGTTTGTGTGGCATCCAGGAGAAGAAATATTCTCTCTCTAACAGGAAAATCAGTCTGCAAGAAACATTGGTTCAGTATCTGCAAGACTTCAAGCAATTGCATATGTACCAGAAATAGTTCAAACCTTTTTCTTCACTATCTTTACAAGAATAGGGAGAATTCTTGATTCAATCACTTGTTCATGGATTTTTTCACCTATATTATTCATCAGCATCTCCAACAACTGCAAGTCAACAGCGGATTTCAAATACTTGGAGATCATCCAGCAGGACTTAAAATTAAGCAAATCATATTGGATCGATGGCATATAAGCTTAAGGAATTAAGAAATCAAGGCTCAAAGAACCAACGTGAAATGAAACCAGCACATAACCATCATCATCAAAGAACACATGCGAAGATGAAACCAGCACATAGCCATCAGTTTTCACCCCTTCCTTTTACAATTGAAACGCCCAAGGTAAAGGTAGTTACCAGAACTGCATACAGCTGTGTATCTGGGTTTTTACTTCCTAACCTTTTCTTGATAGCTTTAATGACATCTTTAGTTGCTCTGCATAATTGAAAAGAAAAAAAATTCACTCTGCAGAAATGCACACCAATTTGTAGTAATAATTGTAACACTGCACTTCGAATGCAGTTCAAGCTCAAAATTGAGATTTACTAACGAATGTTAAGCAATGATAAGAGGCAACAAAAGAAACCCCACAAGACTTGCTAATCTAATACAGAGGAAAGCCTGCTATATAAATGTACTACAGCAAATTAAGTTCCCGTGGGTGACATGGAATCAATATTTAACCACACTTGTCAACTTTTTATTTTGCTTTTTGCAAAATTGAAACTGTCAACTTGAAGATTAACAGCTAAGGTGTTTCCAGAGCTATGGCCATGAAAGATAAAGTATTACTGCAGCACCAAAGGTCGAGAGCAACTGGTAAATGTACTTTTGATCGTGTGCCACCATTTCGCAGATCTCAATATTCTTCATCCAATCCATCTCTGCTAACTTGTCACTTGTTGCAGAATTTACTAGCTCAGCTGCCATGTTTTTGGCTATAACTGGAAATCAAGAGTGAGTAAGCAGTAAGAACAAGGCCAATATTTTCCTTCATCCCCACATAAATGAAGATCGAAATAAACAAACGAAGTTAAGGAAAAAAAACATAAAATCTCCAATAAAAAGGGAAAAGAAAAGGTTAAACAGCTCAGAAAATAAACTTAAGCAACAGAGGCAGAAAAATTAGGAGATAAATCACATATCAAATGAACAACCCAACACATGAAAGGGCGCCCGTGGAGACGCTAGCTCTGCAGCATCCAGCGCAGCATGAAACTGAACTGAGCAAACTTATTTACTGTTACAAATTTGCCTTCTTTTTCTTCTTTTCAGCAGAACGAAGACGAACCCAACTAAAAACAAGTGATCACCGATCGCCGTCAGACGATAAAAGTCGAACTTGCCCAGAGGAAACCGTGAGTGAATTCTGCAACCATACTGCTTCTCCCTTTTCAGCAAGCAACCAATAACGCTATCAGGCCTATGCTCCACAACATTCAACTACGAAATCAAAATAGGAATATGGGCATTCAAGATCTCTCTCTCTCTCTCTCTCTCTCTCTCCCCCTCTACACGCATAGATAAACAAGCACTTTAACGGGTCACCTTAGATCTAATATAGCTGCTCCTTGCCTTCGAGAAGAAGCTGATGGGAAGCAAGTAAGCTCCGCTGCAGCCTCATGGAATTGATGAGAGGTGGATCAGGCAGAGAGAAAGAGAGAGAGAGAAGGGAGATTCGCCTAGCGATGGCGATGAGGAAAGGGAGCCCGAATAATTGATCGAATGAGCTGGTTCCTTGCTGGGCATTGCTTTAAGTAAATTGAAGAATAAGAGAGATATTATGAATGGAAAAAGAAAAGCCAAAAGGCAAAAAGCTGCCGGAAAAATAAATAAGAAGTCTTACAGCTGAGAGCTCCGACACCCTCCGACCGACCTCTGCAACTTACCCCGTTCGTCTCCTCCGGAACTCACCGGCACCGGCAAAGGATGCCGGACTTGCGCCGTAGCTTACCTTCTCCCGGTCGGGCAGCTTCTGCCATCTTTTAATGCGTTTACCCTCTAGGGGCTTTCCATCTGCCAAGCAGGATAAACAAGTAAATTGGAGAAAAAGTTCGTTTTTTTGTACTCGTCCTTGTATTGCTTTTTTTTTTCTGCTTTTTTTTCCTTTTTTAGAAAAATTTCACGATATTACCTTAAATAAAAAAACATTGTAATATAATTATCATTAATAAATAGGATAATTTTGTTAATATTTTATCACTGTTATTATAGGATTAACCCATCTAAATTATTGTCCCTTTTTCTTATTTGATTTTAAAACTTGAGCTTATGAATTTGTTTTTTCATACGGAAACTGTTAACTTTATTTCTCCACAAAAATTTTCAGGCTTAGTTTCCTCTGCTATATTTATAATAAAAATATAGGAAAAAATTAGAAATTTAAAATTTTTTAAATATATCCTTATTATAAAAAGTAGATGACAACTCTTGCTACACATCTTGTATAATTTAAATGAATGAATTGATTAATTTTTTTGTACATATAATTTGAGTGTAAAAAAATAAATATATAATTAGTTTAATTATTATTCTAAGAGTAGTTTTGTTATTTGATCATTATTTCTCTCTTTTTTATTAGTTAAATTTATATTTATTAAGAACATTTTGAGAAATACCAAAATGAGATAAACTACCTCTCATATTTGCTTAAATAATATATATATATATACACACACGGAGTACCAGCATTTTTAATATAAATATTTTTAGCCGAAAAGATATAATTAAGATAAACTGATAAAACACGTGTCTAAAATGGTTGAAAAGGATACTAAATGTCGGGAGAACAAAACCAACGGTAATCTCCAAAAATAACTGGTATGATATAGAAAAGGCAAAAATAGAAAAATTATTATGCCCCCTCCATTTCTTTCTTCTTAATATATATATACATATACATACACACACCTGTATATCTTGGAATAAGTTCATAGGTAAGCACGAATGTAAATAAATGGTCTCGTCAAGGACTATTTCTTTTAAAAGAAAATTCGAATTTATGATCCCGTGAACTTACCCAACTCGTGGTAGCTGTGCTCATACTCTGGTGGTTTATGAACATAGCCAGTGTGCTCTGCTGAGCAAGTCACAGCCTCGTGAGCCGGCCACACTGGAATATTTTATCCCCCCCTTTTCTTAGTTGTTCAGTCTCTCTCGTCTTGATATATTTTTAATTACTGACAGCAACAGCGAGTGAGAGAACTGAGAAGGCACGCTCCGGCTCCGCTCCATGGGGACCGACTCAGATTAGATTCTCTCCTCCTCATCATCATCATCATGATTATTATTATTAACAAGCGGAGTGGCGCCGGGCGGTGAATTTTAATAAAGGTGTAAGTACGTTTCTCTCCATGTGTGCATAATGACCCGATATTCAAGAGTTAGTCATAATTTTTTAGAATTCGAGTTAAATTTATCGGTAAAAAAGATAATCATCAATTTTCTCTTTTAATAATGTGCCAACTTGAAATCTTTTATTATTCTTGCCCCTTAGATATGAGAAAATTTCCAAATATTTTGACAAGTGATCGTTCAATTTTTAATTTTTTTATAGTCATTAATTTGATCTAAATATTTATCATTTCATGGAAATGTTAATCCAGTAGTAATTGTTGCTAGAAAGTCCTATGTGGCATCATCCTATGTCATTAGTGGAGTCAGGCATATATATTGTTTTTCTTTTTTCTTTTTTCTTTATACCACACACTGTAAATGACATGGCATGGCATGTGGTATCCCGTGAAACTTGATATACATATTATTTTTATTAAATCATGAATAATTACCCTTAAAAGATAAATTCTCTTCACAGGATTTAAACTGAGACTGAGAAAAAAAAATCTATTTTACTCATGTTACCGCTTGTGTTCGGATCCATTCCAAGCCGTCCAGGGTTGTATGCCATCCATTCATTCGGCATATTGATGGATTGAGAAACTGGGTTTCCAAAACGTTAAACTTGAAGTGAGCATGAAAAATATAACCGATAAAGCAGGGTAGATAATTTAATAAGAAATTAATATAAAAATTGATAATATATTTATTAAAATATACGATTTCACATAAATTAAATGAAAAAAAATGTTGTAAATTTATAAAAAGTTTGGGTACCGTTACTTATTAGCTTGACCTTTTAAGTGGAAACAGACGATTACTTATAAGCTTACAATAAATTTAACATGGTATTAGAATCAGTTGGCTCACATTTTGCCTGACCTGAGTCCAGAAACCTGACTCGTGGTCAGTTGATATAAGCTCGAGTACGAAAGAAAATTACTTGACTCGTGGCCAGTTATTCCTCTCATTTGAGACCGGAAGAAGAATACCTGATTTGCATACAGTTGTTAAGGGCGGCGGATGTTTAATGACATGTGGCAAAATGTACCACATTGCCATATGATGACAGATATTGAGATATACGATTTCATATCGATTAAATGAAAAAAATGTTGTAAGTTTATAAGAAAGTTAAGTATCACCACTTATTAACTTAAACTTTTAAATAAAAATGAATCTAATTCCTTATAAGATGATAATAATTTAACAGTATCTACCCATAACGCACACTTTGTTCACCGCTAACTTCACGTTCGTACAATCCCCTGCTTTGCCTCTGCCCCAATACTCTCAAATAGATCATCAAGTGGGCCTCCCCACACTGTCATGTCGAGGTAGAGGAGAATTGCTTCCTCAGAAGTTAAACTGATTCAGGATCAAGTCACAGCTCACTGCTGTGATAAACAATGATTCTCTCATACCATAATCGATCTCGTAAGGGTCTCACATCCTTACAAGTTTCGATCCGGAAAAACAATCTTAATTACGAAAGGAGGAAGTTAGCAGGGGAGATTCTCGTCTAACCCACTGTGAAACCCGACTGCCACAAAATAAACCTGAACAGATGAACTGCTACAATACCGTCTGCATATCATCCCTTTTTACTCCACAAGGGTGTCATCATCATCGGTTTTGACTGTGACCACAACCGACGATAGAGGAGAACAAGTGAGAAGTCCGCAAATTTTGAAAACACCTCACCTCGAGTCATTTACTTGGAAATTTAAAAGTGACAATACTGTTGATAGTATGGCAAGGACTGCTTCCCACAGATCCATCATAAACTCCGAGGCACTGGCAGCACAGCAGGCATTGAACTAACATGCTACATACATCAACATCATCAAGAACCAAAAACCAGAAGATCAAAGGAAGCAGTTTACAGTAAAACCTACATCTTCATTCAGCCGAAAAAACAAACTTAGCATGCTAAGCATTGGCCTCATTTTGCTTCCTTAGACCCCTCAGCACGTCTTAACGTACCCTGGCCATCTGAACCAGCAGCAGGTCGAACATCAGAGCCCTGGGCATCTTGCTTGTTACCTGGAGTGGGGCCAGTGGTCTCAGGATGCTGCACGGGATGATGAAGCAGCCTGTTGTTTGGTCCTAGCATGCCCATTTGCATTCGGCCTGACATAGCCTGCTGATGGAGCTGCTGTTGAGGGTCATGGAGCTGCGGCTGATGTGGACCGGCGCCAAACTGAAGAGGCATCTTTGAAGGAAAAAGTCCAGCCTGCTGCTGGGCCTGAGCCTGAGCTTGGACCTGGGCGTGGGCCTGTTGGTGCTGCATGAAGTACCCACCACCTTGTTGAACTTGCATGGCAGCAGGATGAGGAGCCATCTGCTGCAGAAGAAAGGGAAAATAAACCAGCAGTAATCATAAATCAAAGAGAAATCAATAAGATAAATATACAGTTAGTTCACACCTGAGGAGGTATTGCGGCGGCCTGCGGCTGAGCATCAGCAATTGCAGCAAGGTACATCAAGTTTTTTTGCAGCAATGCTTGGTACCTGAAAATAACCGACCCAAGGCCTTGAAGTTTCTATTATACAACAATACAATTCCAGCAGTGCCAGGAGGACAAGGGCATCTTCAGAAGAAACAAGTTAATTACTTGAAAATATTATAAATCCATGTGTAAGGACAGTTTAGCAAAGAAGTTTGTTTTCAGTTTCCTACAACATACAACCAGAGAAGTTGAGGCAGCGTTGTCATCCTCAAAAAAAGTAAGGAACAAGGACTACTGTGTAAAAAGATCAAACAAGCATCTACATGAAACAGGCAGAAACTATATTAGAGATAGAGAGACTCACTGAGCACATTCAGCAAGCTTTCCGAGATTTTGATTGTCCAGTATCGCTAGAATCAACTTCTTGTTCTCATCAAGGTACTGGATCACAGAGAAGCACAAAACATGCAACTGATCATTTTGCAACTAGCAGCACGGATACAATTTGTACCAAAAGTTAACATATTTAGCATCACCGAGAGACTACACAGGATGATATACGCCACAGCAGGTGGTCACAAAGCTTTTCACTAGAGGCCTAAAACTACAAATCTTAAGAAACTTGTCCATTTAGCAATAAGGACAGTATCTACGTTAGATAGAACTATCACCCCCTACAACTACCCATTTGTTTGACCAGGAAATGTCTTCCCATGCTTATACACATGACTAGGAAACTCTTCCTTTTCATTCACCAAGAAAACAATTGGCCAGGCTTCGCCAAAACCTCTGTTCTTAGTCATTTTTTTATTCAGTCTAGCACAGCAGCAACTCGAATGAGCTAAGGCCAAACGGAAAATTTCCTTTTTTTCTTTTCTTTTTTCCTATGCCCATTGAAGGCATACTTAGCTCCTCGTATACCCAACCCCCGAGGAAACGCTTCACGTCACGGAGCACTAAATGGCACAACCGAAGCACCAACAGACAGAGAAAAGCGAGAAAGGGAGATGGTTATGCCTTCTGAATCTGTTCGGTGGTAATGTTAGTGGGAGGGAATGACGGCATGACAGGAACCATCTGTGGCGGCTGCTGCATCTTTCTTGGTTTCTAACTCCCCGTTAAGAAATGTTCACTTTCAACTAGGATTGAACTCAATGAAGCGAACTCCAAAAACCCTAGTATTTCCAAGAAGACAAAACTCCAACGAACCAATGACAGGGCCGGCACGATTTCAGAGAGGGGAAATTTCTAAACTCGAATAGAACAGGAAGAAGAGGGTGGGGTAGCAGTTTTAGTGAAGAATCCAGCGCTGATTAGGTCTGCTTGTGGAGATGATCGGCGGGAACACAGGAAGAAGAAGATGAAGAAGACGACGACGGCGGCGGCGGGGAAGACCGACAAAAGAAAAAATATCCTGTAAAACGGTGCGACTGCATGACCATATTTATGTGTGACATCCAATACAATTTTACCATTTTCCATATGGTAACACGATCCGACATTCACATTTTTTTTTATATTTGATAATTAATATTTTTAGAATTCTTTAACAGCCCTTAAATTTTATTTAAAATTTTTTGTATTTAACAAATAAAAATATTTATTAGCACGTGACAATATTGTTGCACAGTACAATTGGTTAATGATTAGGTGATTTCTATCATCTTATTCTATTTTTTTATATTTTTATAATTAATATTCCTGTGTTATTAAGAAGTCATTTTTTATAATTTTTTTTTACATTTAATAAACCCGAAAATAATAATCATAATTTCTAATAAATCATACATAATTAAGAAGCTAAATCATCGTCTAGATTGTCATTCATGTGGGGATAATTACTGTAGGAATTTTCTGCATAGTTAAAGAGCATAAGTTTTAAAATCAGACCAAGTCAACCGGTTCAATTATGAATCAATCATTCACCTAATCCAATTTCTAGAATTAATTTAATTACATTATAAATACGATCAACTCTAATTGAATTGACTAGTTTTTAGTCGGACCAACTAACTTAATTAAACGAGTGAAAAACTTGTTAACTTTAAAAAATAAATATATATTATGATATATTTATTTTATTTTATTATTTTTATTATATATTAAACTTAAAATTAATATAGTAGTTATATTAAAGGTTTTTTATTATAAATTAGTGCGAAATTATAATATTATATTAATTTATCGATAATATTATATATTAAATATACTATTCGATCCATAAATTTATAATTTTTACACATTGACCCCATACTTTGCTAGTTATTTGTTGAAATCCTATTACTTGAACTTAATCAGATCGCTTAATCAGGTCAATTATTTGAATAGCATAAATAGACGATAGGTGATATGATTGTTCGACCATAATTATCGGAATAATTCTAACATGATATTGATAATTTATCAAGGTGTATAATAGCGCCTAGGACAGATAGAATGGAGTAGTCGGAGAGCGGGGACTGAGATTACAATATGGCACAAGAGCAATGCAACTGTCACGTGAGTGAGACAGTGGGAGAGCCCGCTGCCGGGTCATGAGAGATTTGGAGAGCGTCGAAGCAAGGCAGCACGGATGTGGTCGAGCGAGCATGGGAGGATGAGGCTACTTCTTCAGCCAGCTTCAAACTTAACCTGTGAGAGTTACGATGAGGCTGCTCCCCTTGCAAGCCTGAAAAGTTAAAAAGAAAAAAAGAAAAAGAAAAAGAAAAAGAAGGCGCCTCTTTTATTTTATTTTTTTGCAAGTGGTGGACTCGCGAACTTATGATTTTTCCACCAATTTTACAATAAAAATAAGCGAACCGGGAGGTTCAACCGGTTTAAGACCTCAACCGCCGAAACAGTTATGCCCGGTTCAGTTAACCGCTCGTAAGATGATCGTACATAGGGATCATTCCGGTCCGGTACCGGTGGGGTGAGGAACGGCCGGCGTCCCACTTCTCAGTGCTTCGTCTGTTCGTCATCGATCATCCAGTTCAATTGTGAAAACCAGGTGGCAAAATCCCGGCAATCTGGCGCCGTCTTCGATTCCATTGCCCATCACAGGCGCTGTTCCCCGGGGTCTGCTAAGACAGCGTCTTCTCCTCCCTAGGGTTGCTCAATTTAGGGATACCGACGTAATCTTGCCATTTCTTTTCAACCGATTCGTCAGCTGGCCGGCGGGCTCTCTGTCGTGATTGACGGAGGTTTAGCGGATTCCTAGGAGGCGGGAGTCTTTGTTTGGGTGATTGGTTCATTGAAGGGAGACGGGCAGGGAATGAGAGTGAAGAGAAGATGAGTAGGTTGTCGTTCAGGCCCCGACCTCTTGACATTCATAAGAAGCTACCCATTGTTAAGTCTGTGAAAGACTTCGAAGATGATGACACCCCCACTACTTCAGCCACCCGCAGCTCCCAGTTGCTGCGGCTGTCTGCTGCTGACTCCGACTTTAACGTTGGCAGCAACACCGAGGTACTTACTCTTTTGCATGCTCCCTTGCTGCCGCAATGCTTGGTTACACTCAGTACAATATATAATTATCTAACACCATTGCAGGAAAACATATCTGATGCGTTGTTTTTGGTTTCATGGAAATTATTCTTTTGGTTTGTTGCAACTGACTGTAATTTGGTCAACAGGTAGCTGCTACCCCCACCAAGAAATTGGCTTCGGAAATACCCACACCTCAATTTGTTGTCGTGGATACATATGAAAGAGATTATTCGAGGACCTTTGCTCAACCTACATCATACTTACGCGCAAGGGGAGGTCTGGAACCAACCTATTTCTTTTTCCTTATTTTGGCATCTTGGAGAAGCATGGAGTCGTTCTCTTGACACTGTTTAATTGCTATAGCATTTAAACTAAGGTAAATTGTTGCAGCAAGGGCTGAACTTGGGGAATTTGTTGAATACGACTTGGACAATGAGGATGAGGATTGGCTTCAACAGTTTAACCAAGAAAAGAAGACCCTTTCGCCTGAAAGGTAATGGAAGAAGCTTCCATTCCTGTCATGTGATTCAGTCTTAACTTGTTTGAGATTTAAGGTACAGATATTTGCTGCAAGAGTTGGCATCTTGTATGGCCCCTGAAGGGGTGATAATGGCCTATCAATACTAGAGAAAACAAAATGTAAATGGGCATTGATAGTGGAGAGAAGGCATATTTTTCCTCTTTCATTGATGGGAGGTCCAATTGAATCCCGTTGTGGAGCCCTGTTCTGTGCAAAAGGTGCCTATGCCAGTAAGGTTGGTCAGTTCTATCCACCAGGTTTCAAAAGCTCAGGGTGGAGTTCCAATGAAAGAGAAGCAGCCAATGATTCTCTCTTTGTAATTAAAAAAAAAAAAAGAAAAGAATCTTCCAATAGTTTCAGATACTAGATTTCTTCTTTTATCATAATGAATTGAATTCACAGATTTTTCTTATAGCCAGGAGACAAATAGATTTACTTTGTTTGTCAACATGGTCCTTGAATGCTGGTCCTGTATATTTTTTGGTGCTCATATATTGTCAGATAAAATAAAGAGTAAACCATATCCTGGCATTTTAATGATGTATTCTGCCTTCACAATTGCAATTGCGGCAATCATATTTTGTTTGGATATAAACATACAAGACATTCCATTACCTCTCCATACAGTAGGTGCTTTTCAACTGTTGCTTCTGTCACCTTGATTCAATATTGGCATGCTTTACATAAATTAAATGATGGAGGATGTAAAATTATATACTGTGAAATTTCAAATTATTGGGAAAATTTTTCTATCTGCTCCAAGATAAGATGGTATGTAAAATATTTTTCTGTTCGCTCAGTATACCCTGTTGTTCTCTGTTTATCATTGGCGCAGGTTTGAAAGCCTTCTTTTTAGGTTTGAGGTACTGGATCATAAGGCTAGGGAAAGAGCTGGGGTTATAACACCTACATTTGGTTCATCAGTTCCTGTACTTTTACAGCTTGATGTGGCTGTTGAGGTAAATTCTTCTGGATCTTTGTTGCTGCTGGAAATTAGTTATATTCTCCACTTCCTAATGTTCTGCAATAGTTTGGCTCTCACTTGCTAGAGTGAATAAATATGAATGACCTAGCTTTATTATGTGTTACATTTTTTAAGAGAACTGAAAGGTAAATAGGTTGCAAATCCTGTTGCTTGGTCTTGGTCCACCTATGCCTCATTTTAAATTCACTGGTTCTGAGATAACCAGAAGTGCAATGGTTCACACAACCAGAGGATGTCTTGCATGATTCTCTTATTTGGCATCAACCTAAACACTGATCCTACTGTGTTCAACTTTTCATTTTCTCTACAGTTTACTTCCTAAGTGAAATTGATTTTACCTTGAAAAATGGTATTATTTTTTTCTAGGAAGCTATTTATCTTTTTGTGAATAATACCAGTGCAGTCAACCGATGTTGAAGATTTGTTTCCTACTTTTTAGCTCATAAAAAAGTAAAGATTAATTTTATCTGTTAACATTTCTATGGGTATTTAGTTCCCTATCTTACTGATTATGTTTCTTCTGTGTTGCAGGCTCTACAGGATCAGGGCATCAAACATGTAGTTTCTAGGTCTGTTTATTCTTATTGGAAAGAAAAGGTAAATACGGTTGCTTATTAGGGAATTGTTTTGAATTGACAAATCAATCCATGCTTATTTGTAAATACATTTTGCTGGAAGTGGGTAACTTGAAACCTTAAAGCCATCAGAAGGTTTTTTAATCTCGAGAACAAGTTCTCTATAATGTGATGAGTATGGTATGGCATTTTGTCAAAGATCACAAGCCTAGAGTACTTTGCTTGAAATCCTACAGAAAGTACTGTAGTTTTTTTTTTCCTGAAACAGAGAATATGTGAGCAATGAACAGTTTCCTTGAAGCTTTTCCTAAATCACCATTGAATGGTTGTGACAGTGTCTTCAAATTCTGCACAGTGTTTATCAACACCTGAGAAAATAAGTAAAAATAATATATTTGATATTGTTAAGCTTAGAAATGTCCCTTTAAATGAACTGCTATTTGACATTTAGCATTGCCAAAAACTTAAAATGCTCAGAACTCCGAAATGGTTTCTGAAAACCTAATCGGAGCATGTCTAGAAGCATTTCCAACTGGTCAAAATAGTTTATTGTGCAGTTAAAACTCAATTTGGAAGATAAAATGCCATCAATTAGGCCTTTTCTAGACTAAAGTGTTGGAGTTTTAATCAAGATATGGACCTCCAAGTAATTGAATAAGTGGTCTTTGTGATAATTTGGCATAGGTAATATCTGCTTTCAGATTTTAAGCTACCTGAACTTCATTTTATGAAACCCAACTCGTGCAAAAAGATAGAGAATGTTCCTTTCACATTTTTTATGTTCTTTATTCTCTTTTTCATATAGTTATTTCAGTTGTCTTAATTTTAATAACCAACAAGTCCAATGAACGTCTCAAATTACTTCGTTATCTATCTTTATTAAAACCTTAATGTGTTCTCCATCTATTGTTTGATCTTTTCATCTCTTTTTTGTATGCAATTAATTGTTACTAATGCTCTGTCTTCTTGGACCAGCGTGAAAGTTGGCAAAAACCAATTCTCCGGCGTCTGCAGGTGATTATAAGAACAAAAATCTTATTTTTGGTTTGCTTTGTGAAAATTTGGCATATATGAAGTTACTAGATCATTAATGGAAAAGTTAAACATTTTTTAATCAATCATAAGGATTTACTAGCGTAACGGTTATGCAGCAATAAATTTCTTTGCACAGTGGTATGAATATCATGCTTATAGTAGCAAGTGTTGGGTTTTCTGTTGAGATGTCACCTATCAACATTCTCATGATGAAAGACATTTGCTGCTTCTTTTATGTGCAGAAACATTATAGGAATATCTCTGCCTTGAGTTTTCTGACAAAATATTCTCACCATCATCCCAATTTAACCTGCATATTGTTATTACTGGTGTCAAATATATTATGCAGTGGATTAATGTAGAGTTGTTTATACCTATATTACTATTTTAAAGAAACAATTTGTTGTCCTGCTCTGATTCCGAAATTCATAAAAATATAAAAAATATCCCTCTCCATCTTACCGTATTAATTTTTGGCTGCATAAAAGGAAGAGGTTCATGGACAATTGTCCAATCAACCCCCAGTATCTCTCCCTACTCTCTTTGGCATGCAAGGTTATGAGACCCCAGTCTCCTGCTGCCCATATTCACATTCTAATACTCATACTCTGAACTCCATTTTTTTCTTTAATTTTAGATCAATTTTTCATTTTTTATAATCAACTTGAAGTTAAATTTTTTTTCAAGATTTATATAATTATTGAACTCACACCTCAATAGTAAAATAAAGATATTTTTTGTATAGTTAAATTTATGATTATGATTTCAAATATGTTTTCATTTATGTTAATATTTTTACTGTAAAAATATATATTATTCAGCATGTAGTGCGGATAACTGATATAGTCGATATATAAGCTTCATATCTTTTCTAATTTTAATTAAGAAAATCTTTGTGGAATACATGTTTGTTTGGCTGTTTATCCTATGAATGATGTTTTTCTTTATAACTTGAACAGCCTCCACCACCGGTTAATGACACCAATCCATATAATGTGTTTAGACCACGAGAGAAATCCCACAGGCTCCATACAAGAAGAGTAAGTGGTGACAATATAACCTGTCTTCTTTCACATATTGATGTCAGAGTATATAGGTTGTCTTTGACAAGCATCCTGACAACCTTGTTTGTACTGACAGATGCAGCGGAGAGAAAATAATGTACAGTCATTTGAAAAGCTGCGCCTGGTTAGTCAAGAGTGACCTCATTCTTTTAAGTACTTGCTACTTGGATAGTATGATGATTCAGTAATATCCAAGTGTATGCATTGTCTGTGAATGAGCTTCTTAAACATTCAGTATGATGTTATTGCAAAAAATAGCTTCATGCTGCTTCTGGTTGATAAGAGAAGAAGTGTTTTTTTGGGAACTATGAAGTTAAGGGATGGTTATTTCAAAGGCAAAGTCACCCTCTTTTATATTTTTCTTTCTTGGGGAATTTGGCATGGATGAAATCTGCAGTTGAAATAATGGCTAAAGAACGCGTTTAGATTTGAAGTTTTGACTTTGACTCTGTAAGTTCTTCATCTGTTTCTGCATGGATGGATTAAAGTTAGCCATTTTATCCATGAATTTGATCTCAAGCTTCCTTTTCAAATTCATTCTGAGGATTTTATTTCTCCATTTGCAATCAACCATTGTCAGGTTAGGCGCAATCTTGAACAAGCCAAAGTCATTCTTGAGGCGCTGATTAAGGTATACAGCTTGATCCTCCTAATGGATGGAAAAGTAAATATCAGTGGCACTCATGAACTTGTTAAACAGATCTAATGTTTTATGCAAAGTGCAGAGGGAAGAAAGAAAGCGAGATGCAATGGAGACTGAAGTAAATCTTCAGAGGCTCCAAATGAAGTACAAGGTACCAGATTGATTTCTTTGATACTTTTGTATGTGATTTCCTTTCGTAGATGCTAAGACCACTCTTTTGGCCCATTTTACCTATTTTTACATACACCCTATTTTAACCTTTCTGAAATTTCTGTCCACTTGATAAATGTGAGACATGTCATCTCTGCTTGAAAAGTTATGGTTTATTTGCTTGTGTTTGTGTTTGGAAAGTGAAGATGTCCTACTTATCCTATTCTCTCATTCAAGAAAATTTGCATTTCTAATCCATTGTATTGATTTATTCTCTGATGATGGTTTTTGCAATCTGTGGACTTCCTCTAGCATGAAACCGAGCTTGTAGAGGACAGCTTCGTTGTACATGGTGGATTCCCAGCATTCTCTGGCAAGTTTGGTTCTAGTGAGGAAGAATTTATGGACTCTGAGGACGTGGTAATTGTTCGTCCTCGTCCAACCTCAACTCCACGTGCTAGCATCCCAAAGCCGGAGTTTAGGCGGCGACTTATTCCCAACCCTAACAGATGGCTCCACAGAATGGTTATAATGAGCTACTCTTTCTTCCTCTCACGATTTTTCAGTTATTTTCCATCGCTTAAAATCAGGCTGCATTTGATAAAATGATATGATACGTGTTCTTTTTGCTGGATGAAAATGATATGAGACTAATTGCTCAAAAGTTTTCCTGGGAAATAGCTCCTACAAAAGTCAGAACCACAGTTCTCCCCTTTGTCTGCTCTCTTCTTTAGCTGTTTTTTACTTGTTCCCAGACTTAGTTGGTGGCATCCAGTTTGGAGGTTTATCTTTTCATTCCATCTAGGAAAACATAGAAACTTTAAAAAAAAGGTACTATTGAAGAAGTTTTTTGATCTGGCATGTCCTGTGAAATAGGCTAAAACGTACTGCAGGAAGATTTCTTGGTAGTAGAAGATTCCTGTGAATATCAAACTAAAAATAGGATTTCTTTTTGCTCTTTGCAGGATCCTCTCAAGCCTGTGCTCTTGTTCACGAAACCTGTAGTCCCTGAGAAACTGGCAGCAGCTGGTATCGTTCCCCCCTCGAATGCATCCATGGCAAAGGGTGGTACTGGTACAGTTAAGTTCCACGGAAGAATTGGGCGTGGGGGTCGCATAATATTCGATAGGTGGAATCCTCTCTCCCTTTCTCCGGTCAACTTTGGCAACTCATTCAACCTGCCACCAAAGCCACAGGCGTCGATGTACAATTGATGTGGGAGCAGCTGTAGCATCAGTTCAATTTTCTGCTTGAGATATGGAAATACTATCCGTATCCTCCACTTCTTCTTAACTCTGCTGGTTTTGTTCCGCGGAGCCTTGGCCTTTAAACAGTCGGAGCTCGTCTTTGGAAATCGTGAGCGTGCGAGTGTTTCTGCTTAACTCATTGCGGATTCTCAAATCCACCGTGTGGTAGATCTGCTGCTGAGAGGAGTTGAAGAGTGGCTTCAATGCTTCGAGGGAACAATCCAGCGACCGTCATACCCTTTCTTTTAAGTAATATTGTGACTAATTTTATAGCAAAATCATGCTAGAAACCTCATAAGCTTGCCCCCTTATCGTAACATTCAATTTTATATATTTAGTTTCATTGTATTTATTGTCATCTCTTTGTAGTGGATGCGCTAATATTATAGTTATTTATTGATGTGATAATTATTAGATGATGCACATGACAAGATAAAAATATGGTGATGTGATGCAATGGTGTGGAAAAGAATTCGATAATGTGGCATAGATTTGTTGATGTGGTAGGATGATATGGTATAAAGTTGGTGACATGTTACATCACATATTGTCACCTAAGCATTAATAAATAATAGTTTATATAGTCATCTAATATTTAATCCGGTTGATGGTTTGGATTTTACAATATAACAAACTTGAATTCATAACAATTTAATCTATTTTAATAACATTATAATATGATAGAGTATTCCTAATTTTGCCTCTCAAAGTTCCTTTCTTCCTAATATAATTTTTTAAATTGAATCGAACTGGTTGATTGGACTTATACAATTGAGAATTGGGTAGCCACCCGGTTTGGTTTACTCAATTAACCTAAATGTATTTTAAATATGGTTAGATCCATTTAAATCCACCATGTCCCTGTTCGACTTACAGACCCAATTAAATTTATGGTTGAACTGAATAAATTAAAATTTATTTTAAAAAAACTAATTAATATCAGTATCTATTTAAAAATGAACATTAATATTATATTTTATTTTTGTTAAATTTAAATTTATATATTATACTGAATTTAAATATTATGACATGTATTTTAAATCTTAAAGTTTTAAATTTATATTCAATACATTGTATTTTAATTTATAATAATTGATTATATATTACTATAATTATTTATTAAATATGCGATTGGATCCATTGAACTCATCGTTCGACCATGAACCTGTACTTTAACTAGTTTTCAGTCAAGTTCAATTTTAAAAACCATATTTCCAAGGGTATCTTCAATGTTTGCATAAACGGGATGCTTTTTATAGAAAATTTTCTCTTTCTATAGTTTCGAGTTATATATATATATATATATAGTGAAATAGATGTTTACTCAATTGGAACCTCAATGTAAGTCGAATTCCAGCTTCTTGCTCTATTTCATCAGTAAATTTAGAAGAAGAAAGAGAGGATGACGATCAGTGGCGGTATTGCAGATTAGGGCAAGAGAAATCCCTAATTTGCCTTAGAACATTTGAGGATTCGGGAGTGGGATGATTTCACATATTTGCCCCTCATATATATATATATATATTTAGTTGATGTGGCAACGCAATTTCATTAGACGTTGGATACATGTGCTGAAAAAAAAACGTGCTGCTGCTTCTCCCTTCAGTTCGGATGGAAAAGCGAACGGTGTGCCAAATTGGATGAAAGAAATGAAAGTTTGGTATTTTTTCAGTTAAGTTAAAAAAGTTGTGCCATATTGCTTTTAAAAAAAATGCAAGGTTGGTGCCTCTCTAGCTCATTAGATACTGAGTTAAAAATTTTAGTATATTATAATTAGTTTTAAGTAAATTTATTGTATGTCGTTATTTTTGTTAAGATCTTTAATTCCTTACAATGTTGTGGTATTTTGAATGGATATTCAACTAATACGTAATATTATTATATTAAATAATTATCGTAAAATAATAGATGAATTATAATATAAATAATTAAAATTAATCGTACTTGTTCTAAGTATTCCTTGCTACCGGCCCGAACCCGAATTTTATTGAAATTTACCCGATAACCATGAACACCTGCTAGTGATGGTAAGCATAGATTTTCCATTTTTATGCTAAAATCCTCCAAGTTTTTAAAATTTTATTTTAATTTTGGCGACAATTAACTCCCAAATTGGAACCAGTCGTCAACAAGTTCAAAGGAAGTAGAGAGAGAGAGAGACGCTGGTGATGATAAAATTCAATCACTTTTTCTGCTTCAAACCCTTCACACTCACGACGTGTCGTGCCTGATGATTTGATCCGTCCCTGTCTTGCCTGAGAATTCCCGAATTCCGCACGTGGAAGTCTGCTCCGCGAGGTCCCCCACCGCGATCAGTCGCCGGAGCCCCGATTGGCCGCCGCTCCTATTGCCACCGGCCTCTCCTTGCTTGCTGGTTTACACTCTCCCTTGCAATTTCGCCTGCTCCGGGTTTGTTCATGGCTGCCCCGTCCCGAAGCCCTCCCTAGGGTTTGCTCCATCTCGTTTTACTTTCTAGGGTTCCTGTTCTTAACGGCTCTTAAGTCACTGTTTCTAGCTGTGATTTGGCACTCGTTTCGTTTAATTAGGCGTAGTTTCTTTTGGTTCTTGGTCTATCGCTGGCGAATTGAGCTGCTGGATAGGAAGGGAATTCGGCTGTTGCTAAGGGAGTTTGTGGCTGGTTTTTTATTTATTTATTTTTTCTATGACCCCAGGTAGATTTAACATGTGGATAACAGGGAGCTGTGTAGTTGAGTCTCTTAGCTACTACATAATCTGATTTTGTGGTGCAAGGATAAGGGGAAACAAAATGAATGTACAAGCTCATATGTCGGGCCAAGTGCCTGGACATGTTCCTGATCAAACGGTGGCACAATTGCCACCGAGTGGTAATCCCTCCATGTACCCTGTTCAGAATTTAGGACCTGTAGTTGGTGCCACCAGCATGATGAATATGGATCAGGATCTTGCTAAAGCTCGAAGATCTACGCAGGAGAGAATGTAAGAAATGGCCTTGCACTAGCACTTCTTGTCTTGATCTTTATTTTTCCTGGATTGGCATTTGATTGATGTCACCCCTGCTCCTACCTTTTCAGTTTCTTCTCCTTAGTCAAGCGGCAGCCATCAATTAATGACCTTCAAAAGGGGCAGTTAAAGGATATTGCTAAACGGTTAGAACAAGGCCTATTTAAGTTAGCTCACTCAAAGGTCCGTCTTCTTTCCTGTTAATTAAATAACAGATTTTCGTGGTTGCTCTTGCTTAATAATGTTGGCTGAATTCTTATACTTTTGTTGAAGGCAGAGACAGTTCCCTCGTACATGTTCATTATGGTTGGACTTAGACCATCGGATGATGATATCAAGTGAGGCTTATTCGTTTTTGGTTCTTGTTTACTTGGCATTGATGTAGGAGGAGTACATGAATACAGGAACTTTGGAATCTCGTTTGGCTAGTTTGATCAGGCGCTCTAAGCATGTTAATAGACATCCACCCTCTTCTTCTGCCATGGGTACAATGATACCAACTCCAGGGATGCCACATAATGAGAACTCAAATAGCATTGTCACATCTTCTCTGGCTGTCACTGCTAATGCTACAAACAGTGTACAGACAACATCTGTCACATCCTCAACTCTTTTGCCAAATGGTGGTCTGCCTAACCAAAATTTGAACAGAGCTGATGGTAATGTTCTGGTCTTCTGATTCTTTTAGGAACTTTTTTTGGGTTCTTACTGCACAGCCACTTTACTGATTGCCTCTACAGGATCACTCTCAAATGGGTATCAGCAAGCACCATCTCATTTTTCCATGGCTTCTGGTGGACATATGCCACCCTCCAGTGGGCAAAGAATGAATAGCCAAATGATTCCAACTCCTGGTTTTAACAATAATAGTAATAATCAAGGTTTCTTGAATGCCGAGTCCTCCAATAACAGTGGAAGGTTCTCCACAGCTGAATCTGCAACCACAATGTCTTATGGGCAGCATCAGAAGCTGCATGTTGGCAGTCAGAACAGCGGCCATGTGTTTCATGGCCAGTCAAATGATGTGATTCAGTCTGGAATGCAGCAGAGACCTTATGCCTTTATAAATGGAGCCCCCAGTGCTGGTGTTTCAGTGGTTGGTAGCAATGGACAGCTTGCTGATGGAGTTGGCAGCTCTGACAACACCACAGCATATGGGAATTCTCCAAAGATACCCCAACATTACTTTGACCAGTATCAACAGCTGTCTTTGCAGGGTACTTTCGGAAACCTTTTTTAATTTTCCATCCTCTACCACTCCATACTCAATTAAAGGAAAAACTAGCTCGCTTGATCAATCAGTTTGGGTCTTTTTCTGTATGACAAGCTTTTTGAGAATCTTGTGAGATTGTTTTCACATTCAAAAGGATGACATATCGTTGCTTGACCACATGTCTTCCCCCTTAAAGGTTGATCTAGGCTCTAGGAGTTTATCTTTGTACTGTTATTTTTGGAAGTAAGGGCTGGTCAATGGACTTAAATATTTTTTGGCAAGTGTTCTTAAAAATTTTTTGTTCCATATGTGTGAGTGCACATATAAATACCAAAAAAAGAAAATATGGTATATAAGATGACTAAAATATAGGAAGATGAGACAAGAGCTTTCTCTTTTATTTCTCTAATTATTACAACAAGCAAGCTCCTTCTTAGTTCTTTGATATAAAAGTTGAGAAGCCTTTCATCAACAATATCTTGATTTTCAGGAGATGGATATGCATACAATGGTGACACTTCAATGAATTCTCACTCAATATCCAAGTCCAGCACATCACATTTGAATTTGACAAGTTCGCATCAAGATGCACTTTCTTTGAGAGAGAATCTTTTACCAGCTCACCAGCAATTTCAGCTACCATCTCATTTCCAGCAGCGGCCACAGCGGTATTTGCATCAGGTACAGCAAGTACAGCCAAACCAGCAGCGCCAACACTTCAATGATTCTTTTGGTTCATCAAGTGGTAACCAACTTAAACAAGAGCCTGGAGTGAATCACCACGATGAAATTATGGGATCACAGCCTTCTGAACATCTACAGTTATCTGCGTTTCAGAACCAATTTCAGCAGATTTCCAATGAAGACAATTCAAGAACCCAGTATATCCCTGTTCCATCTATAAAACACAATGTTGGCCCTTCATTGTCTCAAAATGCTCAGTATCGACAAAGGTTGTTACAGCCTGGACAACTTGTGGAATCTCGAACTGATTCTAACCATCTATCTGTTGGAATGCCATCAGAATCAGTGCCTCAAGGTCAGTGGCAACCTATATTACCGGATGGAAATGCGGCTGATATCCTAAGGAATACAGCATATGGGCAGCGCATCAAAGTTGAGTTGCATCAGAGTGTTGCTGGACAAGAGGAAGCTGAATGCAAGAATGCTGACACAGAAGGATGTCCTGGTAGTGTTGCTTCACAAAGTACAGCAGGGACAGGCCTAGTCAATTCCAGCTGTAGGTCAGCAACTCCAGAATCTGAGCGCAATTTTCTTAACCAACAGAGATGGCTTTTATTTCTGCGTCATGCTCGTCGATGTACAGCTCCTCAAGGGAAATGTCAGTCTGGTCATTGTGTTGATGCTCAAAAGTTGCTGAGACACATAGAAAGCTGCAACTTACTAGATTGCCCTTTTCCACGCTGTCGTCCTACAAAAGTACTTATCAATCATCGTAGGCATTGTACAGATTCAGGTTGTCCTGTTTGCATCCCTGTAAAAACTTACTTGCAGGGACAGCAGAAGTCACGCATGCATCCTAATTCCACTTCCCCTTTGCCTAATTCTGTTGTTGGATCATGTAAGCCTCCAATTACAGGGGATAATTTGACAATGATGAACCTGAAGAAGCTGTCCGTGAATGAAATTTCAGAAGAAATTGCACCTTCTCAAAAACGAATGAGAGTGGATGTGCCATCACAACCTCTCAAAATTGAGGCTGAAACTTCATTAGAGGTGGTGTCTGTTCTTGAGAATACTGCTCAGGTGGGTTTAGATCAAGATCAGCATATTTTGCCATTGAAGGAGTATGCGGAGATGAAGACAGAAGCTTCTGCCAGCTCTGAGCACAAGATTCCTCACACCAGTGAGTCAATAAGTGAAGATATATCTAACACGTCAAATCAAAGGCTTGATGTTGAACCAATCAAGGAGACTACTAAGCAGAATACCAATCAATTGGATAAAGTTGATCAAGTTAAGCCAGAGAATAATGATCAGCATGATGAACCTGTGACCAAGTCCGGAAAGCCAAAAATAAAAGGAGTGTCATTGACTGAACTTTTCACCCCGAAGCAAGTGAGAGAGCACATCAGAGGTCTGAGACAGTGGGTTGGACAGGTATAATATTTCAGTTTTTAGTGACGTTGGTATATATATATGTATGTATGTATGTATGTATGTATGTATGAGATTGTCAGTCTTGATTTCCTCTGCCACAAGGAATTCAAGTTACAAGGAATTTCTATTATAATTTTCACTGGTACAGTGGATTGATGTTATGTTAAACGATAAGATTTGAGATTGCAAGGATATGAGTCCTGACATTCTAGCAATCATGCATTCCATTAACCATTATAGATGTAATTTAACTTGATGCCATTAGTTATGTTGTACTATTTTGATAATCTCTCACCAGCTTCGCATTAACATGGTTCTTGGTGACTACAGTTATTTTTTGGCCACAGCATAATATTGCTGCAGTCCTTTTGTTATTCAAATCTGCAGCTATTTCTGTGGGGACAACTTGTGATTATCCATGGTCTGTTGGCTTGCTCTGAGTTAATATGTATTGTCTAATAACTTGCAAAAAGAAGTAAAAAGGCAAACGAGGTGCTTTAGAGTTGCTATCCTTTCATTCCTCATTAGTATATATGTCAGCAATGTAAGTTTTGCTCTGTGTATGGCATTGGGGATGTTCAGGGTATTGGCTGAAGAAAATTAAGCTGGTTTACTTGATCATTGGTATAAGGGGAAAACAAAGTTGGTTTACTCCCTCGAATGAGCCCAAATGATGGGCTTTTAAGTTAGATGATGTGTTTCCTCAGCCTCTAGCTTGAACTGAGGTCCTTCTAATCCAATATGTCATTTTTTGCTGTATCGGTTAACTTGTGATGCTTATTATTCTTCCATTTGTAGAGTAAAGCTAAGGCAGAAAAGAATCAAGCAATGGAGCGTTTAATGAGTGAGAATTCATGCCAACTGTGTGCCGTGGAGAAGCTCACTTTTGAACCTCCACCTATTTACTGTACACCATGTGGCTCCCGCATCAAGCGAAATGCGATGTATTACACCGTGGGGGCTGGGGATACTCGGCACTATTTTTGCATTCCATGCTACAATGAGGCTCGGGGGGACACTATTGTTGCTGATGGAGTTCCCATCCCTAAAGCAAGACTTGAGAAGAAGAAAAATGATGAAGAGACTGAAGAATGGGTAACTGTTATCTAAATTTTTATCATGTTGTCTGATTATTGTGCTTGAATCTCCTTTTAACCTTTGTGGTTTCCTCCAGTGGGTTCAATGTGACAAATGTGAAGCATGGCAGCATCAAATCTGTGCACTATTTAATGGTCGTAGAAATGATGGGGGACAGGCAGAATATACCTGCCCCAATTGCTACATTGCTGAGGTTGAAAGAGGGGAACGTACGCCCTTGCCACAAAGTGCTGTTCTTGGGGCGAAGGATTTGCCAAAAACAATTCTTAGTGATCACATTGAACAGAGGCTAGCTAGAAGACTTAAACAAGAGAGACAGGAAAGGGCAAAAAATCAAGGAAAAGGTTATGATGAGGTAATTAAATAATTTTTTTAATTGGCAGGTAATTAAGCAAGTTATATGGGTACTACGATGTCTTTTGTTTCCCCCTCCACCTTTCTTTGGATACAGTTTGAGTAAACTGAAATGCAGAAGGTTTGTATATGGAAAATTAACGAAGCCTGCAAATGTAATTGTTCTTTGAATAGTTGATTTCTTAAAGCAATAAAGGTCTGTTAATGAACATAGGAAAAAGACTTCCAGTATTCTTAAATTTGGTATAACTTTCAATTGTTCAGGTTCCTGGAGCAGAAGCCCTTGTAGTGAGAGTTGTTTCATCTGTTGACAAGAAGCTTGAAGTGAAGCAACACTTTTTGGAAATTTTTCAAGAAGAGAATTATCCAACAGAATTTCCATACAAATCAAAGGTGTGCTCCAAGTGGAGAAGCTTGCTTTTGGTAGTTTATTATTTTGCCCACAGTTTTCTCTTGTGATTGGATTTACTGAAATATAACTCTTTCATGCTTTATGGCTGGCTCAGCATAACATGAAGTGGCCTGCACTCATACTCAGGAGTTTTGCTTTTTTTTTTTTTCTTTTTTGGTTGGCTCTACGGTTTATTTATTAACTGGGTTGCTGCAGTTTAACTCTTTCATGCTCTTTGCTTTCACAACATAGCATGAAGTGCTCTGAGCTATTAACATAAAACTGTTTTTGCTTCTTGAAGGTCATTTTGTTGTTTCAGAAGATTGAAGGTGTAGAAGTGTGCTTATTTGGGATGTATGTTCAAGAATTTGGGTCAGAATGCCAGTTTCCAAATCAGCGCCGTGTCTATCTTTCATATCTGGATTCTGTCAAATATTTCAGGCCTGAGATCAAGACAGTGACCGGAGAAGCCCTGCGTACATTTGTTTATCATGAAATTTTGGTAATATTTGATTGCTTCCACTTTTCTTTTTGTATTTTAAATATACTTGTCTCATGTCACTGATATACATCTTGTTATTGGACTATTAATATCTTGCAGATCGGGTACCTAGAATACTGCAAATTACGGGGATTCACAAGCTGCTATATATGGGCATGCCCACCATTAAAGGGTGAAGATTATATATTGTACTGTCATCCTGAAATTCAGAAAACCCCCAAATCTGATAAGCTCAGGGAATGGTGAGGCTAGACATTTTAGACCCTGGGCTTTCAAATGGTTTTGCTTAAGTTCAACACTTTCTACATGCTAACTTTTGATTACTGGTCCTATTTGTGCTTTAGGTATCTGTCAATGTTGAAGAAAGCCACCAAGGAGAATATAGTGGTTGATCTCACTAATTTATATGATCATTTCTTCACTAGCACTGGTGAATGTAAGGCAAAGGTCACTGCAGCGAGGCTGCCGTATTTTGATGGTGATTACTGGCCAGGTGCTGCAGAGGAACTTCTATATCAAATTCGTCAAGAGGAAGAAGGCAGAAAGCAGAATAAGAAAGGAACAATGAAAAAGACCATAAATAAAAGGGCTCTAAAAGCACCTGGGCAATCTGATCTTTCAGGAAATGCATCAAGGGATCTTCTACTGATGCACAAAGTTTGTACTTCATTGTGGATCTTTCTTATCTTTTCTTGTCTCCTTTGAAATGCCTTCACACAGTACAGTTAGACAGGCGTGCAAGCTATCAAGATTAAACTTTTCATGGTTTTAACAGTGTCATCAACCTCTGTTGTGTGATCATATATTTTATTGCTTCACTAAGAATGGATGCACTTTTCAGTTGTGCTGCATTAATTCCATTAGTGCTTGTTACATTTGATGGTGACATGCACTTAACTTGAGAGAAAAGAAAAGAGAATTAGAGCAATTTAAGATCCCAATATTAACATTGTGGATTCTATTGTCTAACTATAAGTTATGTTTTTTTTTACACAGCTTGGGGAGACAATCTCTCCAATGAAGGAAGATTTTATTATGGTTCATTTGCAGCATGCTTGCACCCACTGTTGCATTCTCATGGTCTCGGGGAATCGTTGGGTTTGCAACCAGTGCAAGAACTTCCAGATTTGTGACAAGTATGTTGCATCTCTGCTGGAACCCTTTCTTCTTGTTCTTGTTCTTCTTTTTTAAAGTATTCAATAAAGAAAATTCATTAATATCGCATCAAGAAGATGCGTAAAATCATACACAAAGAAGTTTTAGCCATACAAAAAACATGAGCCTACTCATAAATCACTCATGAACACTTAACACTGAGAATCCCCTATACATTTGACTATACCAAAAATGTACATCCCATATCCACCTTTCCATAAACTTAAAGTCTTTTGTTTCAACCCCCTTGAACACCCACCTGTTTCTGCTGGAACCCTTTCTTTTGTCATAATGTTTTAATTGTTTGCAGTGGTTTGTTATTTGCTTGTAATTCTTCTAGATAACTCTCGCATGATCAGTTAGCTTTGATGTCATAATGCTGGATCCTTTTTTACCCTGTTCCTTTTTGGGCTTTTGTGGGATGTTAGGGGTTCAAAGTAAGCAGTTGGGTTTTTACTATGAGATACATGAGTTTATATAAAAAGTAATTGTGTATAAAACATGAACAAGTATCTTCAAGGAAAATGAACAGCTTATGACCTTTTAGTAGTTGGTCTAAACTTAAAAGCTTGATGAGGATCTGCATATTGCATTGTGAAGGATGACTAATAAAAATACTTCATTGTTATTCATTGTCATGCAATCATCTCTACCTTGTGTTTTACTTATAATTTATATCCATGTACACACATTAAAGTAAGGGAGAATCATAAAGTATTGATAAATGTAATAACTAATTTGATCTTTCAAAGTACATATAGGATAGGTACTGCACTTATTCAAAATGAAAATTTCTATATTTGATACATTTAAATACATACATGCAAAAATAGACACATGACCTTTGTTTTATTCATAATTTGAAAAGAAAGAGGAATTTATCACAACCTGGAAATTTAATTGCATATGGCATGAATTACTGCAACTGAAAAAGTTCATAAACAACAGACAGTGAACATATTATCATTATTCATTGATCTCAAAGAGCTTGACTCTTTTTTTATTGCTAAGCTTAGGAATCCTACTTTTGAATCAGATTTCACCCTACCAAGTTAGCATAAGGGGGATAATTCGGTTGTCCAATGTTCCAAAGATAAGTAGTACAAGGTTTAAAACTATAGCTTCATTATATAAAAAAACGGGGATACAGCAAAAAATATTACCAGAATTTTACATCTTTAGAAAATTTAATCTCCTTCAGTACAAGTATAATAAATTGAGGCACAGTTAAAGCTTACATATGTAAATGCATGAAGAAGCCAGTGGAAATGAGTTTTTTTTAAAAGAATTATAGGTGTTGTGTCTCTCATTCAAAATTTTTCTACACTCTACGGCAATTATTTGACAACCGTGAAGTGACTTGTGCATGTATTTTATTTCATGATATAAAAAAATGTAAATGCCATGTCTCCCCCAAAAAGGTGTAGGTAAGATATATGATACTGTAAAGAGAGAATATTCTTCTCAGATGAGTTATGCTTGTCTCTCTAATAACACTGGATGGGAAATCTTCTAAATTTTATACAACTCAATCATGGAAGATTCATTTTTTTAATGGGAAACCATATATGTAATGAGTTTTGCAGAGAATGAAGTTAATTAACAGATTTTCTAAAAGGCAATTAAATTATATAAAATTACAAAAAATTGAGAAAAAAATTCAAAGTCACAGTCTAGATGAAGCAGCAGTCTAGAAAATGGCAAGAACACCATCTTTGTTATATGTGTGTATATATGTTTAATATTCATATACGTATATATGTAAATATACCTAGTTTATTTGTCCAATAGATGCAGACTTGACTATATCATGTATCTCGATTTTTTGTCAGACAAGAAAGAGAAAGCAAGTGGGGAAAAATGGGAATTGTCCACAATTTTTTTTTTGGAGCCAATATTCACATTTTAATTGAATTCCAGCGTACTTATAACATTCTAAGATATCTGATTGCTGGACTTGTTTTGTGCAGAATTTTTACCCTCTGTGATGATTGACATGAGAGAAAATGCAGTCGTGATGAGTTTGATTTTGGGGTTGTGTGACTTGTGTCATGATGAGCTTTGGTTACTCTTAGGTTCTGTTTGATTTGCTAGATATTTTTAGACTGAGAATACAATATTTGCTTTTCATGGAATCACTCGTGGTGCTTCTCTGATTCCAGTGGATTTAAATGCTACCTTTTAATCATTAAGAGTGAACTAGGTTCTCATATGGTGTGTATTAGCCTAATATAAAAAGGTGCACACTTATTTTTTTTTTCCTGTTTTTGGTTGGGGAATGATGTCCACTTCCCCCCTTTTTACTAGCTAAATTTGATTCTGCTTAATGGGTATAAAAGAGAAAATTTCATTGTTGACATATTATTCTTGAAGGATATTTGCAGAGTACGTCTTTTCTGATTGAACATCTAATCTTGAAGCTCACTGCCAGTGTGCATGTGCATGTGTTCTAATGAAATGCTCAACTCTCTTGCAGGTGCTATGACATAGAACAGAGACGTGAGGAGAGAGAAAGGCATCCTGTGAATCACAAGGAAAAGCATCCTCTCTACCCAGTAAGCTGTTCAAATTCTAAGTGGTTTACCTATTGTTGTTTAACTTGGCAGTGAGAAATCCACAGTGCATACAACATTAATCTTTGAACAAGAATTAGTGCTTAATACTGTTACAACTCTGAGAAACTAGTAACAGATTCCTGCTGCTGAATGACTGGATTGCCAAATGATTGTTGCAGATTCAAATCACCAATGTGCCCGATGATACCAAGGATAAGGATGAGATTCTTGAGAGCGAATTCTTCGATACAAGACAAGCTTTCTTGAGTCTCTGTCAGGGAAATCACTATCAATATGACACCCTGAGGCGGGCAAAACACTCTTCTATGATGGTACTCTACCATCTTCACAACCCGACGGCTCCTGCTTATGTAACAACTTGCAATGTGTGCTATCTTGACATTGAAGCGGGTCAAGGGTGGCGCTGTGAAGTGTGCCCTGATTATGATGTGTGCAACAGCTGTTATCAGAAAGGTATCAACCATCCTCACAAGTTGACTAATCATCCATCTTTGGCCGAACGGGATGCTCAGAACAAGGAAGCCAGGCAATTGCGAGTGGTGCAGGTATCTGTCATAACTTTCAATTTCTTATGCATTCACTGTGATAGATCCCTCCATCATATAATATCTCTTAGGGTTTTTTTAATTCAGTAGTGATATTGTTGGTTGGAGAAGATTTGGGCTCGGTTGTTCTTGGAGTAGTATTGAACAAGTACATATATGTGCATATGTCATCCTATTTATTCATGCCTTACTGTGGCATTACGCATATACAAATTTGTTTCTTCTTCCTACCCATACATATTTCAAGCCCTGTTATCTTTCTGTTGGGAGTAGGGGTTTGCTGGTGAGGCAGTGCTCTTCCAGAATTTTTTGAGAACATTTATTGCATAGAGACACCTCCACTGAAAGGATACTCTCATGTACACTGCTGCTTTCTTCCTCTTGGCATTTGTGAGAGAGAGAGAGAGAGAGAGAGAGAGAGAGATGTGGGGTTTTAAGATTAGAATGTCTTATATGTACCAAATTATTACAGGTGCCTGATCCAAGTTCAATACATGCGTCAGCTATCAATTGTTAAATGAAAGTGGAATTCATGCTTTTTGTACTTTTCTGACAAGCTTGGTTGCTCTGGTGTTACTGCAGCTGAGGAAGATGCTCGATCTTCTAGTACACGCATCACAATGCCGTTCGGCTCAATGTCAGTACCCAAATTGCCGGAAGGTGAAAGGACTCTTTCGCCATGGAATACAGTGCAGGACCCGTGCCTCTGGTGGGTGTGTCCTGTGTAAGAAGATGTGGTATCTCCTCCAACTCCATTCTCGTGCCTGCAAAGAATCGCAATGCCATGTCCCTCGTTGCAGGTACAGTTATTCTTGGTTGTTTGCTTTTTTGAATTGGAAAGGGACAAGAAGTGGAATAAAAAAAAGGTTCTGTCCTGTTGCTTGGGTTAGGCAGTTAATTTTTTTTATTTAGGTTTTATATGAAATTCCGATGTAATTTTGTGTGAAATGAGTGTTATATTCAGTTAAGAAAGCATGTTTTGAAAATTTTTGTGATATATTGCTGTTTGACATATATTCATTATTTGGCCTTTATATATTTGTTGAACACACTCTTATAGTTCCTAAAGAATCTTGCCTACATACATATGCAAATTTACATATTTAACCTTATTATATTCAATATATTTCATTAAATCCACAAATCTCACATGTTATTAGAAGGTGCCTATTCACATCCAGGAATGATTTATTTCTTGGCTAAACATTGGATGCTTAAGCAAATAAATGGCCAAGAATTCTGTTTACAATACCTTATCAATAAACCAGGCAGAAAGCTATTATATTGTCGAGTAATATAGTTATTCTATTTAAAATAGTCTATGGTTATTATTCTTGTTGCTTATTGGTTTTGAGTTCTAACTTTTCGGCAGGCTGCATTTTGTTTTGTAATTACATTTAATTGCTTGCCAAGCGCCAGGCATTATGATTACCAATATATGTAATTCAATTGGTGCATACATACACTGTGTTTGTGGGAAGAATTGACTAAGATTTTTTCTTTTTCTAAGCATCTTTGTGCTATTTGTCCATTGAAATAGATGGACGATATCGTTCTTTAATTTGTTTGTTCATTATTGTACTTATTCAGGGATTTGAAGGAACATCTGAGAAGACTGCAGCAACAGTCGGATACACGGCGGAGGGCAGCAGTGATGGAGATGATGAGGCAGAGAGCTGCAGAGGTTGCTGGTAATGCAGGATGATGAGATAGGATTCCATAACCTAATCTTAGTACATAGAAAGTGGAAATCAGCATTTTTGAAGGAAGCCCTCCTTCCATTGACAAGGAAAAAGGAGGAGGGGAAGAGGCTGAATAATTTGTTTAATGCTGCTTCGCTCTCAACCGGCAGAGAGGCCATTGTTTTATTTGCTCCTCCTCTAGACCAGTTAGCTCCTTGAGGAAGCATTGGCATTCTCAACCAAAAAAGCTACCTATGCTCCTCCCCAAGTTACTTTCAGGTAAAGTGTTTACTCAGGATCAAATATGGCATCGGTTGGATGCCCGATTCTGGTGATTATCAAAGTTACACTCCATCTGTTATTGTGCTGTGTCTGGCAAATTATCCGACTTATATCCTGGGGGGGTGGTCCCTGTACCATTTACTGTTCCTATACATCCCCTTTTTATTTCCCTTGGCACACAAAAGAGGCGGAAGAAAAACAGCATCGAAGGGAACTCAGCCTAAGTCTCTTCTTCTTCTTCTCCTTCTTCTCCTTAGAGCTTATTTTCTTGTCATGTTAATTGGTATGTGTCACAGATGGGCCCTATTTTTGTAGCTTTGCCTTTGTAATGGGAGCACAACTCTGGGGGCAATTGACTGTGTTGGCAGCTAATTCTTTCCAATAGGCACTGCAGTATTTGTCTTGTATAGTTGAGCCTCTCATTCTTCCAATGTAAGTTCGGTTCCGACTTCTCACCCTCGCTGTCCTCTCTCGCGCAGCTTCGGATTTTGTGTGAGAGAGGTAGGTTTGGTGTCCGATCCCCTCTCGTCCGCACTGTTCATCAGTGTTCCAATGGCTGGATCTGGCTGCTGATGGCTGATGCTGATCCCGTCCATGATAGTTCGTCTTAATGTCCAGAGGCACTGGATGTCTCATGCTGAAAGTGATCCAATATGCTCGTGGTCTTCGGAGCTATCGAATGTTGTCGGTTCATGGCAAAGCCGTACTGTTTCCTACCAGTTTCATTTTTACACCTCAATGTCGGTTTGAGCGAGAAAAGGGGGATATAAATTAATTCAAGGAAAAAAAAAAGAGAAAAAATAATAGAGAGTGAGTGGAAGAGATGACCACTCCACGTGCCCATCATTTGTTGTATCACCAGTGCCTAAGACGATCTGAGTGCTGACGTCTTGGTTCGACGTCCTCAACCGTGCAGACGCCGTGCGCAGGTGAACCTCGAATTACGAAGAATTCGATAGCGGGGTGGGTCGCCTCGTCCCGGAATGCAGTGGTCGATCGCATCCACTGCGAGCTGGGTTGGTGCGGCAGGTTGCACGATTTTTCGGCGTGGGACATAGCAATTTTACCTTTCCTTTCCGTTAAAAAATAATATATAATATCCGAAAGTTCAATTGACCACGGCTAATTTGTGTTCGAGACCCTCCAAAGATGAATTCTCTCAATTAATGAAACTGAACACGACAAGTTATTAAGAGGGAGAGCAATCCAGTCACTCTTTCCATAATGAGTGAAAATGGAATATTCTAAGAATATGCCTGAATTTATCATTATTTTTTGACCCAGCATTTGATGGCCTGAAGGGATTGACGTGCAAATGCAATTCTGTTCGGACTTCAACCCCCCCCCCTCCCTTTTTCTGATAATAATAATTTAATCGAATAATTTTACCAGCCCAATCGGGTTTTTTTTTTTATAAATAAAGTTCTTAATCTTGAAATTTATTTAGTTATTTTACACTTATTGTAACTCATACAATACTAAAATCCCTAGCTTTTTCCTCTAGAAATCCGGTTCAATCATCAAATTCCAATTCAACTCTGAACCCATGAACTCATCGCCCATAATTTTATCTAACACGATTTTTTTAAAATAAAAAATAAAAATACGGGTTTCGCGAGTTGGAGGGTCAATTTGAATCCCTTGCAAAAGTTGGAGGACCAAAGCCTGAAGTAAACACTCTTTTCGTTTGTTTGTTTGTTTGTTTATATATATTTGGGAATCTTTCTCATTCTCCCTGTGGCAGTATTCGAATAGAAAACGAGAGGGCATGATCCCCCTCGCGCGTGACGCAACCGCGCCACTCCTGGGGGCGCGTGTGGAATTAAAGTGGCGCAATCACCTCATGTGAGCGATCAGAAGTACAACAAAAATCGGACAAGTAAACGATGCAAGTTGATGAATTGATACTAGCACGGCGTCCGAGCTGAAAACCGGGAGAGGGCGGCGGCTCACTCAATCATGGAAGAATTCCAAGGTCCAGATTACAAGTTGTTTGATTTTTTTTTTAAATATACGTGAACGGTTATGAACCGTCCGATTAAATTGCAGAATAACTATAATTGGTCGGTGTGACTTTCTAAGGATCCAATTGGTGGGGATGGCTGTTCGGGACAGTGCCACTGCTCTTGATCCCTAGCGTGTCCGAATTTAATGTTTGCAGCTGGGTCCATCTCCTTCAGCGTGGCAATCAACTCAAGGGTCGGTTTTTCAGCCCTACGAATTGTAGGGTTGTAGGGAAAGGGTGGTTGAGTTCTAAGTTCGGTTCCCAGTGGAATTTCTGGTACCCTCTTTTATTTCTTGCATAATATTGTTTCCCTCAAAAGTTCTTGGATAAGGAGAGAAGTTTGAGGAGTTGTGTCGGAGTAAAACTACAGCTGACGTAGAGGAGGTACCCCACAATGGAGTTTTCCAATTCTGGTGATTGATTGAATTGGTAACGTTATATTCAAAAGTTGTCGTGGTGGGGAGAGTTTGTAACTCCATCCAACTCAGCATCCCGACGTCACTGCATCTTCCCGGCTCCTTGCTCGCCTCATCCTCAGGTACAATCCTCTTCTACCCTTTACAGCTCTTCGTCTGTTCTTGCTCTCCTCCTCCTCCTCCTCCTTTCTCTGTGTGTCTGTGGTGAGACTCTGCGCGTGCGCACTCTGCACTGCGTGTTATATTGGGCTATGTAGACTCTTGAGGAATGAATGGAAGTCATGTACTGCCAGCTGGTGTTAAATCTTGAAGCTGATAGATGGAGGCTTGGATGATTGACTGAGGTCTTAACACTTCGGTTCACATGTGAACTGAACGATTAATTGAGACATAGCTTGTGCCGTGGATATTGAATGAGGAGGAGGATAGGTGGATGTGATGGTCCAGCCCTGTGCCGTGATTTCATTTTTGAAGATTTAGGCTGCTCAAATTCGGTGATTAAGACGTGGTTTTATCTTGTCTCTTACTTCAAGATAGCAGACTAGAGATAGGCACCTGATTTATCACCTACAGGAATAGGAAAGCCTTTGTTTTATAGGGGAATACACATGGTAAATGCTTAAAGATCATGTGGTGGATACTGGGAAATTCTAATTCTACTTGTTTTCACATTTTCTTTATTGAGCAGCCTGGAAATTCTGAGTTCCTGCTTAAGAAGGAAAAGGCCATTGAATAACAGATGTTAAACTCCAAATCCTGTTTTTACACTGCTTGTTTAAACTTTGGCCTCAAAGAGTAATTCAAGTTTCCATGTGTCCCTTCCTTGGGTTTGCAGGTGTACCCTCGTGCAGGACTTAACTAAACTTTTCGACGAGTACCTCAACCGATTATATACAGTAGACTGACAGATAGAGCTACAGTGTTATAGGGCCATGGGCCGAATGGGCACTTCATAGGGTCTGACTCGCTGCTATTCAGTGTATGGTCTTAGCTCGATGGCTGGTGATTGCTCATCATCATCATCATCTCCACTGCATTCAATTCAGGTCGAGACTCTTAGTTCTGATCTTTATGTGGGAACTATGGTTCAAGCTCAGAAGTGTGGCCTGAGGTCAGGTCCCGCTGCTGCAGGCTCCATATCCCCAGTTTCCCCTGTCCAGAGCTCCAAGAGCATGCTTTCAAGGTCTTCTCTTTTTTGTAACAATCTATACCGGTCATCCCCAACGTCGTCTGAAGCTCATCGACCGCTAGGGAATCTGCCATTCCGTCCTCATATACCGACGTACAATAAATCCATTTCCAATGCTGATTCCACGAACTCTTCATCTCTCTTTAGTGATGACATGGGCCATCAAGGTGATGACAGGGACTCGGAGGAGGTTCTTGTGAAGGACTTCCTGAGCTTGCCCGGGGACTCTTCTGATGGGAGCTTCCATGGCCCAAATTGCACAGATGACAATTCAGTCTTGGCAGAGCAGTTTGAGCTACAGTATCTGTCTGACGAGCTCGATGTAGTCATGATTGACAATGGAGAAAACCCGAAGCTCGATGTAAGCATGCTCCTTTACTGTTTCAACTGTTCCCAAAACAAGAAAACTTTTTATAACCACTATTTCTGATACCATATTAAATTCGTTGTGAGCTTATAATGGATCATGCACGTTTCTATTTAAAAGTTTAAGCTGATAAGTGATGGTATTTAACCTTCTTATAAACCTATAACTTTTTCTTTATTTAATCGATGTGGAATCGTATATCTCCACATTAGATAAAAGTCACCTTACTTTAAATTGGAAAGTCAGTTCTCAAGCGGTCTTCCTGCTTTTGTGATGTCTAGAAGAGGTTCTTGGTTGTGATTTTTTTGTGTTTCCCCTAGGACATATATGGAACGCACCAGTCACCACTGAAGCGAGCACCAGAACTGAATATCAACCACTCTACCTTAGCACACGGTACTGTTTCCCCTTCAATTCAATCCCCTGGTCCTAACGCGCATAAACCGAGGATGCGGTGGACGCCTGAACTTCATGAGCAATTCGTAGAGGCTGTCAGCAAACTTGATGGTGCTGAAAGTAAGCAACTCCCACATCTCTCTTATTTGTCACCAGTTGCTTGTTCCCGTGAAATGTGTCCTAATAATTTGTTCTTTCATGTGCAGAGGCTACACCAAAGGGTGTACTGAAGCTCATGAACGTTGAAGGTCTGACGATTTATCATGTAAAAAGCCACTTGCAGGTATGTGTTTCAGTATCCTGAAATTGTTAAATAGAAGCAGCCAACTTTTGGCTTAGCCTGCAACCTTTTATGTCATATTCCATTTGCAGAAGTATCGTCTTGCGAAGTACATGCCAGAGAGGAAAGAAGGTGATGATGCATCAGTAGCTCTTTTTCCTCCCTCTCTTGTTACATGTATGGAGCTCACATGTTGCTCATTTTCTAATTACTTCAACTCTCCCACATTTTTTTCTGCCTCCCCTACATTCTTTCAGACAAGAAGATTTCTATCTCAGAAGAGAAGAAGGCAACCAGTAAAAACGACCATGATCGCAGGAGAAAAGGGCCAGTACTCTCACTTACACATCACTCCATCTCATCCTCGCTTGCAATGATGAGTTACTTCGGTGGTATTTAAGCAATAATTTGTGTTTCTGTTTACTTTTATAGGAGCATGCAACTCGCCGAAGCTCTTTGCATGCAAATGGAAGTTCAGAAACAACTGCACGAGCAACTTGAGGTACTTCACATGCGTAGATACTGGGGCAGGGAGTGAAAATGCCATCTTATAAACAATGAGGTTAGGATTAGTTGTTTTATATGCTAAAATGAGTCGTACGGGCTGAAAGAATGATCCTAAGGGTCAAGCAAACTGGAAGCAGATGAAGCCCCATAATCTTGAAGCGAGCTTTGATACCATGTGCAAAATCAAAATGCCACGCTGAACCTAACTGGCTTGGACTTTCAGATCAGTCCACACCAGTCGCTTTGGACTTGTACAAGACTGCAGGATGATGCTCTTAGTAATGTCTTCACAATTTGACAACAATGCAGGTACAGAGGGAGCTTCAGCTACGGATAGAAGAGCATGCACGGTATTTGCAGAACATTCTGGACGAACAACAGAAAGCTGGCAGCGCCCTGAGATTCTCGACTCAGGACCTGCCATCACCAAAGGACAAATCTCCCGATCAGGCTGAGACGTCCATGTTGGACTCTGGTCATTCTCGCGAGTCCTTCAAGCACAAGAGCAGCTCGGGTGATGATGATCTTGAATGCTGGAAGAAGAAGAAGAGGCTGAGGCTCGAAGACGACACAGCCATCACTATCTCCGAGTAAGGACACTGGGGAGGTCCCCCCGGAATGACTCCGTGAACCTGTAGCAGTCATCTTGCATCTGCATAAGTTATGCCCCACTCCTGGCATCAGTATTTGTTGTTACATACCAGTATGGTATTGGCGTGAGTTCATTGCTTCTGATATTTGACGAACTTCCAACTTGGTTTTGGGAAATGGAAGTCGGGTTCAGCTCAATCAGTAGGAACCGCCTATTCTTTCAAGAATTTGTTCACATCGAGTCTAGAGAGTAAGGCGGGATGGCAGGAAGTAATGTCAAGCGGGGCAAAATGGTCCCTAAACGTTGGGGAGCTTCCTGTTTTCATCCATCCTTGTACAGAATGGTCGCTTTAGTTTCTTTGTAGTAAATTCTGCAACTGCTCAGAAAATAAATCAATCAATTAATTAAATATGTCATAATTGAAATTTTAAGACTGGCAATTTGGGCCGACCCTGACCCTGACCCTGACCCAGACCCAGACCCAGCACAATAAATCCATGTCTTGATCTGAGGTTCGTCGTGTCAGAATGAATGTTTATCATATCTGTCCACGTTATCTATCGTGCTATAACAACTCCATATCGTGCGACGCGATAGTAATCTTATGTGGCGGCCAGCTGAACCGCCACTTGCAACGACCAGAATATGAGATTGCGCCTGGACCCGCCTGGACTTCTTCTTGTGTGTCAGGCCGGCTCGATCGGGCGAGTTTGCGTGCAGATGTGTTCAATGATTACCCAAGCGGATCCCCATGGACTTACCGCTAGCAGAAGGGAAATTGTATCAACGTTCATCTAAAATGATAGTGTTCATGTGGCATTTCATGTAAAACAGAAACTCTGAGGAAAAAAAAAACAGTAAATTCCCTCTATTAGCGAAAGAATCTTAAGGAATTCAACGTGTAACAATTGCATGCGACTAATTATTTTTACCCTTCGAAGTTTTTATCGACTTGAAATCTCGCATTAACCGAAACCATGTGCTAATGGGTCGTGTCTAGATTTTTTTTTCTTGATTTTAGGACAAGAACGAGTGTTGGGGAGACGGATAAAGAAGAAGGAATATTAAATATAATATTAATATCAGTAAAATAAATCATTAAATATCACTCCTACAATTTACGTTTAATGAGGCTTAATGCCCCTAAATGGTCCAGCCGTCGACAAATTAAGGCCAATTCCTAAATCTCTCTCTCTCTCTTCCACCATAACAGCAGAAGGCTGCCATTCTCCCTAGAAATCACTCAGAGTGTCCCCCTCTGCTTCTTCCTCTCTGCAGCATTCTCATCCGGCAAGGCAACCATCTCTTTGAGTCTCCTCCCGCTTCTGGGCTCTGCTTTTTATCTCGCCCCTTGCTTCCCTGACCGAAAATGCTCAAACGTCTCACCTTCGTTTTCTCATCTCTGTTTACTGAAGAGCGTGTATCTCGAGTGTCCTGGACTGAATAAAAGCAATTTAGTCAATGCCGTTATAGTCGCAAGGGGAAGCAAAGAAAGGGTCCTTTTTAATCTGCTGGACCGATAGGGGAATAACAATGGGTAGCTTATGGGTGTAAGCGTTTCCCTTGACAACTTCGGCATACCAAGTGGCCTAGAATTCTGTTTGTCGGTAGAGTGTGTGTGTGTTTATCATACTTCTAGCCGAACGTGCTTCAGAGCTCAGAGTTTAGCTCCAGGTTGGTCGCCGGGCAGTAGTTGTTGCATTCCTCCTCAACTAGCCAGAATCACCCGCTACCCATCCATGGGGCAGTATATAGGTGTTCAGGCCGCATGTTTCCTGTACTTAAGCTTGAGCTATGTTGCCTTCCAAGTTTTCAAAAAGTTAAAATAGGAAAGATGGAAAACTTTTTGTGTTTGATAACAGTCACCTAGTCCTACATACGCTGGAATTTTAGGGGTTGGTTTGGTTCAAGGACAAAAGAAAAGAAAAAAAAATGGTCGCTATCCTGGAAGATTAAATAAATGCCGAAAGCCAATCATGTGTTACAAAATGAAGCTTCAGTGCAAAGTCCTGTTTCTCTATTTCATTTTCTGTATGACCATATTTTGATTACCGACCATACTAGTCTCTCATCTCTGCATATATCGTCTTTTTGTTACATGAAGGTGTGCAATTTACTGCAAAAACTTTTCCTGAAGCAGCATTTGATGTTCATCGCATGCTATGATTAACCAGGGCTCGTGGTCCTAACTTGGTTATTGGAATGGATGTCAAAGACACCTCTGATGATATCGAGGATCATGGAACAATCTTTGACAGGAAAAGCAGCACGATTCGATGCAACTACTGTTTTGAGTTGATCAATGGGTTTCACCGCCTCAGGTTCCACTTGGGAGGCATAAGGGGAGAGGAAAGACCTTGCCCTGAGGTTCCTGCGAGTGTGAAGGAATTCTATCAGAATGAGGTGCTCAAAAAGAGAAAATATCATAATCTTAAGAGAGAAATGCTTTGGTTGGATTCCCCGAAAGAACTTCCTTTGAAGAGAAACTGTTCCCAAAGATCAAGCTTCAAGCAAATTAGGCATGAAAGTGGAGGCCTCATAGAATTCAGTGCCATGAAATTTCCCAGTTTCCGGGAAATCATGTACTCGACTATCAGAATTAGCAGACTTGAGTTCATGAGTTACGATGACCTGAAAGGACCAGTTCCTCTGGTGGAACTGACAGAGATGTAAGACTGTGAGGAGAATCAAGCAGTCCTGGTTGACTACTGGGTGTAGTATCTTGCTGGACACATGGAAGGATGAGCAAGGCCGGGACTTGGTCATCTTTTTGGCAGATTGTCCCCAAGGTTCAGTTTATATGAAGTCATCTGACATTTCTTCTTTTACTGATGACATCGATGCCTTACAAATGATATTAAATAAGGTTATCTGTGAGGTTGGAGCCCAGAATGTTGTTCAGATTGTTGCGTGCTCAACAGCTGGTTGGTTGCGACTGGTGGCTGAGCAATTCATGGATAAATGCAGGACATGGTTTTGGACTGTGAGTGCATCGCACTGCATCAACCTCATGCTTGAAAACCTGGGGATGATGGACTTGGTTAAACCTATACTGGAAAAGGCAGTACACCTCACAAATTTCACGTTGAAAGACAGCGATCCCCTACTTGATCTAAGGGATCCCTGCTTCAAAGGAAATTCAGCAGCGATTTCCTTCATGACTCTTGAGAACATCTTAGCAGAAAAAGAGAGACTGGAGGCAGTGGTGACCTCATCTGAGTTTGTAGCCTCATCTTGGGCCTCGACAGAAGGAGGCAAAATGGTGCATGATCTGGTGAGGGACCCATCTTTCTGGAATGGAGTGAAGATGGTTCTGAAGGCAAGTGTCCCACTGCTTCATCTCTTGGCTCTGATTCACAAGGCTGATAAACAACTGATGGGATACATATATGAGGCCATGGACCAAGTGAAGGAAGCAATTAGGAAGGAATTCAAGGAAAAGAAGTCCCAGAACATGCCCTTCTGGAAAATAATAGATGAGATATGGAATGACTATCTGCATACCCCATTGCATGCTGCAGGCTATTACTTAAACCCGAATCTCTTCTATTCTAGCAACTTTTACATGGATATGGAGGTAGCCCATGGCCTCCTTTGCTGTATAGTTCGTTTGTTTCATGATGAGAAGACTCGAGACCTGATAGCTCTGCAGATTGATCAGTATTGACTAGCCAAAGATGCTTTTGCTGGGGGGAGCTCTATGGAATGTAGAGGCAAACCCCCAAGTAAGGGAATGAGTCTTCTCTCTCTGATCTTGAAGAAACTATCTTTACGTGAGAAGGTATTAAATCACTCATGATGCAGGATCATGCTTGGGAACAATTTTTTTCCCCAGGGGAAAATCCACATCCTCTTGCTTAATTCTTCTTCCTTTCCCTAATTCTTCCCCTAAAACAAAAGCCTTCAAGTAGTAAGACACCCATATAAATTACTGTATTTGTATAATTGGAATGTTAGCATGCACGAGTAGCATAAGGATATAGCAAAGCTCTTTTCTCAGTAGTTGAATGAATCTTGTGATTGGTTAAAGGAGTTGGACTGAGATGTGGGGACGCATAAAGTCCAACTTATTGTACCAGGTTCAATGCGGATAGTCCAGCAGATGGCTTCAGGATACAGTTTGGATTTACCCTAGTTCCATAAGCTTGCGGGTTGCAAAGGGACCTGCCTAGCTCCGAGTCCCTTGTAGGCATAATAAGTCGATGGTACTATTATTCACTTTCTGATAGGAATAAACAAAGAGGACGTTAATGCAGAGAATATAGATGATAATACCATCCTCTATTGATCAAAGCTTCCAGGATCCTTTTTTTCCTTTTATTGTGCTCTCCTTCTCTCTTGATATGCAAGTTGCCTAACAAAGATGATCTACTTCTGCTGCCCCTGCAGTTGAATGGTGGTCCGCATATGGTGGAGAATGCCCTGAGCTCCAAAGATTTGCCATTTGCATTTTAAGCCAAACCTGTGATGGGCCTACAAGATATGGACTGAAGAGAGATATGGTTCAGAAGCTGCTTGCGACTGGCTTGAACTGTGCGGATCCGCAAGAACAAGCACACTTGCGGGATATAGCATTTGTTCACTATAATATGCAGCTCCGGCATTTCAGGAAGCATGGAAGGGATGCTGAGAGTTGCTGCGAAATGCTCAGTGGGCATTAGACTAGCGTGTTCTTTTCTAGGCCATCCTGTCGTACCATTAGAGCAATTTCTTAACGGTAGAGAAAGAAGGGAGAGATACATGTAACTGTACTTGTAGGAGAAAGAAATAAGAGAGAGAGAGACAATCTTATTGCTTTACTCTTATACATCTTTATGGAAGGACGATTATAATATTGATTTACTGCATAATGAGGAGAACTGAACTATGTTTGAATTAGTATGTGACTAATGTAATGTTCCATCAAGTTCAAAGTGCACACAAGCTGAAATCTGCAGAATTTTATTGAGTTTGATGTGCATAATACACCACCATTATTGTAGGATTGGCACCTCAGCCCCCTCTTCATGCTTTAGCAAGATCAGGGGTCAAACTCAAGTTTCCTCGGGATGCCTAGGCTCAGAGCTCCTAGGCAAGCTAAATAAGTACATATATATATATATAGAGAGAGAGAGAGAGAGAGAGCGGCTTAAAGGAGAAAACTCAGAAACACAAACTGTAATGAGAAGTTTATATTAGCGGGTATTCGTCAGTGGAATCAACATGTAACTTGCAGCATCCCTAAAAAGGGAGGAAAGTGTCAGACCATGATATGCGGTTATCAGTGAGGCATTTATGACAGGCCCTATGGTTAGAATGGTTTTTCGACAGCCCATCCTTGTCTCAGTAGAGTCTTTTGTGTGAACGCTGTGGCTCGAGTGAACGAGTGGCTTTCTCGTATCAACAGAAGACAGGGAGTTTCCAAGTGGGTGTAGAGTTTGGGGCAGACTTTGTGCGGCACATTAATGGTACTTTGGTAGTATTGAACGGTTAGTATGGTTCGATGAATCCCTCTTGCTTGGTATCCGCAAAGGTACTGGCACCACAAGGGGGCGCGCTAAGATCATTCTACCAATGATTCCACGAAGACAATGTTTTACAATCTGGGTTGGTTGGTGAGGGCGTCACTGGTTGACAATTTTTACTCCTCTATATGAGCAAAAATAAGAATCTTGCAATATGTACGCAAATGTGAGCTTCCTCTTCAAGTGTATGCTTCAATTTTTGTCCCCTGCAAGCAAGCAAGCCTTCCGTTTGTACTGTTTCAAGTTCTCAAACTTGTCAATCATGGGGAAGGTTTGCTTGGTACCTAAACCAGACAGCTCCCCCGGTCACACGTGTGATCTCCGAAGTTTGAGCTCGCGACACTATTCCCTCTTTCAGCCGCCGTATCGACGAGGAGACAATCGACATGCATGAATGTAATTGTAATTCTGGCAGGACGATGAAAAGAGAAGGCCCTGATCGATTTTGTTATTTTATCTAATAATTTTTTTTAATCTATCAAAAGTTACACTAAACTTTTCTCAAGAAAGTCGATTGAAATTTTCTCTCAAAAGTCAAATTTATGTTCTCCTTCATCTTTGGGATGCTCATGGTTCGGTTCGAACCGAATCAAACCGACTAAACCTTGTAAAACCATTAAAGTTATTCGGTTCAATTCCGGCATTATACCCCCGAACCATAACTATTATATAGCTATCAAACTGAATTGTTTCAAATCGATTTTATGGTTCGGTTAATCTGTTCGAATCACTTTTTTAAATAATAAAAATTAAAAAATTGAATATAAACCGAATTAGAATCAAACAAAAACCGCATTAAAATATAAGAAAATAAAAAAATAAAAAAAAACAAAAAGAAAAACATTAAAATCATAAAATTTTCAATTAAAAATAAATTAAATATAATGTATTAAGATCAATGAACCTATTTAAAATAAGATTTAGTATGAAATAATAGAAAATGTGCTATATAATGGTAAAATAATGTAATTATTTTTTAAAAATTTAAAAGATATTTCTAATATATTTATATTTTATTTTTAATATATTTATAATATTTTAAATATCTTTTTAAAAAATATAATTTAATTAAACAATTTAAATTTATTAACTAACTGCATCATTTCACTTTAAAAAAATAATACTATATGAGAACAAGTTTATTTCCAACCAATTTTTTTAAATTTGATTCAATTTAGTCAATTTAGTTTATGTTTCAATTAGAATTTTCCATTCTATTTGTGATCCCTACTTAATGTAATAAATTTAAATTGAAAATTAAAATTTATGGTAATTTTTCATAATTGATAATTTTGGTAATTGTGCAAAAAAGAAAAAAAAAGAAAAGAAAGGAAAAACAAGCTGGCCCAGACGAAAGATCATTCTCTCTCCTCCTCTGCCATGCTACAGAATTCATCACTGTGTCTGCCAGAAGCCCGGGTGTATTATAATCTGAATCTCTGCATCGCTTTCTGGAGGAAATCAGTATCTGCCTCATCATCTCCGTCTGTTTGCATTCTCTTCTGCAACTTAATCATTTCTTCTAATCTCTACTTCCTTCCTTTTTCGCTTTTAAACTTTTGCTGGCTTTCTTTACCCTTTGGATCCCTCCTCCTGCAAAAAGGATATGGAAAAGCCCTTCTGCTTTTTTCGCTTCCTTGAAAGGCTGCATTTTTATCGTATAAGGTCGTTGCATTTGTTGTCTATTTTTCTGCCGAGTAACGTTTTAGGCAGGGGACCAGAGGAAGCATTTTTGCTACCACGGACTAACGAGTGTGTCAAAGCTCCGACCATGATTTTTTTTTTTTCAGTTTTGTTAGCTACTAGGACATCTGGAAAAACATGGGCAATGTAGAAATATGATGGGCTAACAATAGAATGAGATGGGAAAGCACAAAGTTCTGAAGTTGTAGGACTGTATTCCCTGTCCACTTACTGTGTACAAACCACGCATATTGTGTCTTATCTCTTCTACTCGATTCTGTTTGCCAGTCATTTTATCCAAGTGGCTAGTATACCATTTAGGTAGTGTCATTTCCGGAATAACATTATCTGATCAAATACATCAAGTTCAGGTCTTAGGAATTTCTTGCAGGTTGAACGTTGAACCATCATAGGATGCCCATAAATTCCCAGATCTCCTAAAGGTTTCTGTTTACTGGCTTTGCAATTTGATAGTTGTTTATCACCTATAAACATGTCATTTTCCCCCTGAAAGAGTGGTGTCCGACATTGGTTGCAGAAGCAGCATCTAACATACATTGCATGTAATAAACAGGGGCGTCCGTTTTTACGTGTTGATAATGTCTGCTAGTTGGCAGTCCACTGATATCAAGGATCATGGAGCTATAGTTGACAAGCAGAAGGGCAGGGATGGATGTAATTACTGTGGTAAGTAAGTGGGACCAACTGCCTCAAGTTTCACTTGCGAGGGGTGAGAGGAGATGTAACACTTTGCCCCCAAGGCTCCTGAGAATGTGAAGGAACTTTTTGACGATTTGATTTTTCAGCGGACACGTGAGAACACCAGCGGGGAAGTTGACTCATTATCCCCCAGAAGAACTTCCTCTAAAGAGAAAGTGCACCAAAAGACCAAGGTATGTATGCGAAATCCAGCAACATTCCTTTTCTATTAGTGGAGAGGAGACAATCCCTATCTACTTCAGCAGGTGATGAAGTTGAAGAAGATATTCCGTCAGAACTAGCCCGGAAAATCGGCAGGTTCTTATATCAAAACCTCATAGATGTTGCTGTTGTGAATTCAGCTAGCTTTCAAGAAATGATTTACTCGACCATGGGACATAACAGGCCTGACTACAGGATTCCTAGCTCCCAGCCGCTGAAAGGAAAAGTTCTCCAGGCTGAATTGACTGAGACAGAAGACTATGTGCAGAGAGTCAAGCAGTCTTGGTCTAAAAGTGGGTGTAGTATCATACTGGCTACATGGACAGATCAACAAGGCCGAGACTTGATCAGTTTTCAGGTTAGTTGTCCCCAGGGCCCGATTTATCTGAAGTTATCCAACATATCTTCTTTTGTTCTCTATCTTGAGGCACTACCGTTGATGCTAGATAAATGTTGTTGTGGAGGTTGGAGCTGAGAATGTTGTTCAGATCATATCTTGCTCAACATTGACAGTTGGTTATGGGCTGTGGGTAAGCAGTTTATAAGTGAGTGCAGGACGGTATGCTGGAGAGTTAGTGCATTGCACACCATTAACCTGATGCTTGAAAAGATCAGGTTGATGGGCTCAGTCAAGCCTGTACTAGAAAAGGCCACCACTCTCACAAAGTTCATCTGGAAACTAGTAAATGAAAAGGACTTTTCCTGATTTGAATTCAGGATGCCCTGCTCTGGCATAACTCAGTGACTACAGCTTTCGTGACTCTTAAGAACATTGTGGCCAGAGAGGATGAACTGGAGGATGGTTATAAAGGCTAGTGGGCCTCTGATCAGTGTCTTAAGTCTGATTCAGGTGTCTGATAAACCATTTACAGGATACATATATGAGACCATGGACAAGTGGAGGAAGTGATTAAGAAGAATTTCAACAACGAGTCCCAGTGCATGCCTCTCTGGTAAGTAATCAATGAGATATGGACTAGCCATCTCTACAGCCCATTGCATGCTGCAGGCTACTTTTTGAATCCAGTCTTTTCTATTCAACCGATTTCAACATTGGCACAGAGGTTGCCTTTGGCCTGCTTTGCTGTATAGCTCACATGATTCAAGATCAGAAAACTTAAGACTGGATTTCCCTGCAGCTAGACAAGTACCGGCAAACTGAAGGTGCCTTTGGGAAGGGGAGCTCCATTAAATGCCAGAAGAAACCTCCACGTAGGGAAATGAATATGCTTTGTTCAATTCTAAAGGACAGTTTTTTGTTTGGTAAAGGAACAAAGCTTTTGTTCGTTCTGTAGTCGTATGAGTGGACTGAGATTTGGGAACTCATTTTATGTTTGACTCATCATGCCAGCATTTCTGTGAGATTTCTCCATATATTAAGTGTCTATGTGTTGAATTATCTAACGGGTTTATGAAGGAATGCAATTAATGTCTATCAATAAATGTGTGGTGTGTTAACCGGCCCAAGCATGCAAGTGCTACTTGGCAAAAATTTGTGCTTTTCTTCTGTGCCTTCCATTCTTCCCTGTTACATGTCTGGTTATCTAGCATGGCTTCCCCGCTGCTTTGGTGGAATGGTGGTCCATGTATGGAAGAGAATGCCCTGAGCTCCAAAGTTTTGCAATCCAAGTCCTAAGCCAGACCTGTGATGGGCCTTCCAGATTGGGTTGAAGAAGGAGATGGCTGAGAGGCTGCTTGCTAGTGGGATGGACTGTATAGATCAGCAAGAGCGAGATGAGCTATGTGATTTAGCAATTGTTCACTATAACCTGCAGCTCAGATCCCTTAACCAGCACAGTGAATCTGAGAGTTGCTGTGAAGAGGGTGGTGGAGATCTGGGTTCCAATTAGAAGTACATTTTAATTTGCTTGGGCGTACCACCCTTCTTTTGGTTATATGCATAGAGAAAGAAAGCAGATGTGGAGGTGGCAAGTTGACAATGAATAGGAAAAGGAACAAAGTAGAAAGACATGATTTTGACCCCCCTCTCAATCTTCTAGGCATGGAAAGAGAAAGATGAACGCCTGCTACAGGTTTGAATCTCCAATGTCTTCTTTTGGTGATGGATCAGGAACGATCAGGAACATACACTCCAGGGTAAGGACGAGACTTAAAGATGCTTAGAGGCATGAGGAAGCTCATTTGTACATTTTGGAGTTTCTTTATGTATATGTAAATGCGGGCACTCGTTGCCCCTTGATGTTAATGCTCTCAGTTTTAGCAGTGAAAGCTTATCTTTATCATTCCAAAGAAAAAGGGAAAAGATATGCATAGTTAACAGAAGAAATCAAAGGAAGAAAGAGCATTGTTTTTTAGTGTACCTATACGGTTTTAGGGAGAGATTATCAGCACAATCAGTCCAATGCAATAGGCAATTTTTATTTCGGCCGAAACGAGATATAAGCATGTCATTGGCCGTGAGAAAAACAGTATTTCACTTTTAGCTAACGTTTTCATGGAAGATGCTATCAATGTTAGACGTAAGACCGACAATGGTAAACCATCCCCTTGCAAGAGCAGAGCTCTACCAGCCGAGCTATACTTCCGACCCAAGTAGAACATGCATGAAATAAGATATAAGGATTGAAACTGAGATCTCATTAACCAAGTAAATCATTGCACTTGTCGTTCAACCGATTGGGAAAAAATGGAGTATTTTATCCCTCCTGTACTGCACTAAGCCATTGACCTCAAAATATACATTTCTTCACGCAATTCCACGGGGGGAGACCAAAGCCATGGTTTTCCGGCAAAGTGCCGAAGAAAATTCCCTTCTAAAATTCTTTCACATTATGATTTCAAATTTCAAACACACCCCCGAATTGGACTATTGGAGCTTTGCGTGCGTCCCATTTAATTGCCTTGTAATTTAAAAAACTGCATCTTGCAAAGGCTGCGCTAAATTCTTCTCACAGCCGGACACAGCGCGAATCCATTTTCTTGTATTTTTCTGTGTTTTTTTAAGGAAAAAAAGTTATTTGTCTGAGTTGGTCGAAGCACTGTTTACTTGCAGACTGAAGGAAGTGGTTGTAGATTCCGTTCATTTCGTCTGCTCTGCAATTTGTGTCTTTTTGTTGATTCGAAATTCATTGTTAAGAAAGTCTATCCTGTCACTATCCCTTGTCCCATTGAAAAATTTTGAACTCTGCGGAAAGGAAACGAATAAACAAATATAGGGGTTGAGCTGAATTCCACTGCTCTCTCGGCATCCCTCGGGGCTCCACTTCTCCTGGAGCCCAGCGATTGGACTCAACAGTGCTCGTATGAGAATATCTTTTCGAGGGAAGCTCTGCATTTTTCACTAATAAAGGTATCTCCTTTCTATTTTCTTCACATCTCCACCACCACTCTGTCAGCCTTTTCTTCCTGGGCTATATCAAATCCGCAGAAAAACAGGGACCCCATCATCTTCTCATGGTGGGGTAGGATTCTGAAGCTGCCTTGTAGTTATTTCTTTTGATCCTTGAGGGGCCTGTTAAACAGTAAAGCTCGTGAAATCGCATACCATTACGTTTCAAAGCTAAACCTTTTTCACTGGTTCTCATTCTGTCTTCACTATTGCTTTTGTCAATACTTCATTTTCCCTTTTTGTCAATGCACGGTTGATATTGAATCCCGCACGAGCCCCTGGTCGGACATTACCGTGCTTTCTCTAATACGTACAAAAGGGCTGCTCTCATCTCTCTACCACTTCTTCTGTCCTCGTCCGAATTACTGCTTTTCGGTGTTGTATATTGGCTTGTGAAATAGAGGTGTGAGATTTTATAAAGTCCACGCGTTTTTTTTCCAACACTAACACCTGTAGGGTAATAGTGAGAGTGACTGGTAGATGTGGTATTAATTGAGTTGGGTTTGTTCCCATTGCGTGTAGATGTTCACAGGTGTCACAGTACATCTTTTCCCTTATTCAAGAATTGGGTAGCTTGAACTAAATGGAAGTTCCATTCTTTTGTAGTTTTTGTAGATTAGTATGAGATCCTCGTACGACTCAACTGGATCGTGTTTCAGAATGTGATAATCAAGATTGGCAGGATGTGTGACTCGCCCTTGTTTCGATCTGTGTTGCACCAGTAAGTAAGCGAGCAGTCGCCTCTATCAGTTTCAATTCTTCGTGCGCTTTTTCTGGAGTTTCCTGATTATTGATTCTTTCTGCTACGTTTCATTCTATCGTGGTTTTTGGTGGCAGAAATGCTTCTCAATCTGAATGTTCGTATTCTGGATCGAACAATTTTGCTGTGGAATGTTCACCGCATGCCCCTCACCGTCCAGGAGTTGACTTGTCGTTGGAGGTCAGTACAGAGCAGAGATTCCGCTGTCGTATTTCCTTTCAAGGAAGGGGAGCTTGTTTTAGTTCTTTCACAGTATCACTCTTTATGGATTTAGCTAGAGTAGATGTCTCTAATCTCGAATGGCTTCTCATGCATGGAGTTTCAATCAAGGAATTTTCTGTTTATTAGTGGATACCTTATATTTCCCTCCTAGAGCAGTAATCCTGAAGTTAAGGCCAATGTCTTTCTGATCAAATTCCATTGCTAGTGGCAACGCCAAATGGATTATCAGATTTTGAAGAGTCCAGCTTGACTCTCCTTCGTTCCAATATATAAAGAGCATGTTTCCCACATCTTGATTTCCCATTGGTGAATCCAAATTTAGCTATGTCAGTTCTTGCTTTTTATTTATGAGAATGCTTCTCATTCAACCTGTGCATTTCTTTAGTTCTAAAATCTTTCAATTATTTGATTATCCCAAAAGTTGGTATTGGCTTACTATATTATGTATTCTGTGTTTTCTTCCATATCCCTGTAACCTCTCATGCCTTCCCCTAGATCACTCTATTGTGTAGTTGCACTATCTTTCCTTGTGGACTTGGACCCTGTTCCTCAAGGAATCAGTTCTTGACCAATTCTGTTGAAAATGTCTACTCCTTCAATACATTTCCAATTACTGATGATTCATTTATCCTAAAGGAGAGGCGCTTTGTCAATGACACTTCTAATCCTGGGTCTTGCCTGAGAAGAAACAGATCTTACCCTTACAGATTCCAGCTTGAATGGGATGTAAGTTCTTCTCCAAGTCAGCTTTTCCATCTGATACCATTGGATCTGTTTCAATCAGAAACTGCAAGTTCTTGTTCTTTCTCCATGATCTTGTTCAATCATCAGTACCACTGTACTTACTATTTACTAAAATTAGTCCCTGGTTCTTTAAGAAGTCAGTTGCTAATTACACATTTGGTCTTGTGTTTTCTTGCAAAGTTAAATTAGGGAGGGCATGTTAGGTTGCCTTATGATAGTTGTCATGTTTTCAATGATCTAATTATCATTTTGGTTTTACTTTTTCTTCTTCTTCTTTTTTTTTGCAGGTACAGATGTTACAAAAGCAGCTAAAAGAAGAGATAGAATTGCACGCAGTTTTGGAAAGTGCACTTGAGAAAACATCTGTAGAATCATCAAATCCGTCGTGTCTTCCTCACCAGGTTCTTGATCTGTTCCTTGTCCAATTCATGCTTTATGGGGCTGGGGCTTATGCTGTTGCAGCTTTAGCCAATTCCCTTTCCAAAAAGTGGAAAGATCTTTCTGGATTACGGGTCGTGAAGCTTTATAAGAGTCATCTATGTGGACTCATAGTTGATGCAACCATTCAAATTTCATGTTTGCACAGGCCAAGGAGCTTCTTTCTAATATTGCAGTTTTGGAAGTTGCAGTGTCAAAGCTTGAAAAAGAGATGATTTCGTTGCATTTTCAATTAAGTCAAGAAAGAAATGAATGCCGACTTGCTGAGTATCGTCTGAGGCATTCCTCTTCAAAGTTGAAGTCTCTTTGCTTCTCAAGCAATGTAGAAAAACCAGTATGTGATCTGTCTCTGTTTACGTAATCTTTTCCTGTCATCTGACTGTTTCCCAGGTTTCACTCAATTAGAGGTTTCTGTGTTTATTAAACTGCTCATGTCTAGAGGGGACTATTGTAACATTAAATTTTGTGTTAATACTTCATACCAAAATTGTGCCCCACCTTTATTTTCCATTTTGAGCAATAGATAGACATTATTCTTTTTTGTTTATGTAATGCAAATGATTGGCTTTAGAATTCTGTGAATATTTTGTTCAATATTCTTGAAGATATGTTTGCATGAGATATTTTGACAAATAATCTTTTTTGTCACTCAATCATTTCCTGGAAAAGCCAAATTGGCAAATGTTCTAAAGCACCTAAATTTGTCATGGTACAATATTTCCAATATAAATCTCTTCTAGAAACGTGTGTTATGTTTGCTTTCTTGATTTTTATTGCTCTAATCCACCTCTCCTCAATACGAGAAAGAAGAATTGATTCTGAAATCTGAACATCATTTTGTTCGCTTCTTGTAGGAATTGATAGATCAACCATCAGATTCCACTGGTGAATTTTGTTCTCTTCATCCAGAGGTTCAAGTTCATATTTGATCTTTCCCAGTACACTCATTCATATTCTATCTACATGGTGATCACAGTTTTAGTAGTCACTTTCATCTTTGGGTTTGTCTTCCACAAAGTCCTAGTAAATTCTTTCTGGTGCATAGAAGTGCTGATACATACTGGCATCACTATAATTGTCTTGGATCACTCAACTGAGGTCTATAGATGTCACATTTTTGTATGCATCATCTCTATGAAGGTGATGCTGAGACTTTTTTTATTCTTATATTTCTTATATTTAAAGCATTGTATTGTGTGTCCACTTATATATTTTGATACTTTCCATCTCTTTTCCTCTTAAGTCATCGAGTGGAATCCTTTGTTGTAATATAATAGTAGTCTCAAGTTGGGTTGCTGGTAACATGAATCAATAATCCACTCATGTTTTAAAAATCATATCTCATGAACCCATAAGGGGCATATCCCAGTTCAGTTGAGTTTCCGCTTGGTTTTTTTGTTAATATTTTCTGAGCATGCTAAGATATTTCACTTTTCTTAAAGCATTTTCTCAAGTTTTTGAGTCCGTATTAACCTAAAACTGAAATGCAAACTTACCATATCCTGGACCTACAGAAAACTAAAAAATAGCTCATAATGCCAGTATCAAATCAATGCATTTTCTGGAATTTGGTTACTTTCAGAGGGTGGAATATTTTACGTCCTCCTTTATTATTTTTCTTTTTTGAGAATCATTAGAAAATATTATTTGAAAATCCAGTTAAAATATCATCTTGTCAAACTGTCTGGTTCTATCAGTTCAATGGTCTTACCAAGTTTTTGTTCTATTGCAATTTCATGGGTTTGCCAAACTGGCCAGGGTTTTGGTTTCCCTTCCAGCTGTTCAAGTCATCCTGTTTGATCTGGTTTTCCAAAACACGGTTTCAATCTGGTGGAATGGTGCTAAAAATGATTGTGTCTTGCAGCAGGATACCGCTGGCTCAGTCTCTTCTTTAAATGAGAATATTTCGAGGAGAGTGGACATTAAATCTTGTCAACATGAAGAAGAGTTAATGAAGCTTCCCAAGGCGATGTCAATCAAGGGCCTTTGGGATTATCCCAATAAACTCTCTGAAGAGATGGTTCGATGGATGAAGAATATATTCATTTCCCTAGCAGATTCCGCCTTACCCTGCCAATCCTCCACATCTCATACTAGCCACTTATCACCGATCTCTCCAAATGGGCATCTTCTGAATTCCAACTCATCATGGTGGTCATCTTCTGACCGGTCACTCATCTCATCATGGTTACAGAGTCCATTAGTAGATGTACGGAGTAACCTTGAGGTGTTGGCACTGGAGAACATCTGTGATCCATACAGGGTCCGGGGTAAATTCAGTTGGGCAGACATTGGAAACTATGGGCTTGCAACTGAAGTTTCTTGGATGTCTGTTGGGAAAAAGCAATTAGAGTATGCTGCTGGGGCTCTGAGGAGGTTCAGGTGGAACTTTTACTCTCTTAATATGCATATACTTTAGGAAGATGATTAAATACATGGCACACACCGACACGCACGAATATAACTAGGGTTGTCCCTCTCACATGACAATTATGGAGATTCATTCATAGTTTTTCATTTTGGATAGATCACAGAATTTAGGAGTGTAGTTAATTTTAAACAATCTGGAGAGAGAGGGTCTATGACATTTTCTCATAAAAAATAAGGATTTATCTCTTCCTTTCTATGAGATCTGGAGCAACTTCTTCTTCTTTGGGGGTTTGGGCTGTGCAGGAAGAGAAGAATGGGAATTCTGGGCTCTTTGTGACTGCATGTGGGCAAACATGGGAAGGGGGGGAGAGACAGATTGCTTGGTTATATGAGGGTGTCATTCATTATTTTTCTCTTTCTTATGTATGGAGCATATCTAATTCTTTTTTTATGTATATTAACCAGGAGTTATTCGTTATTTTTAATTTTCTCATGGTCTGGAGCATATCTAATCCTTCTTTATGTATACTGGTTGACAGAGCACTCATTGAGCAGCTTGCTAAGGTGAATCCCATCTGTCTGGACAACAATGAGAAGCTTGCTTTCTGGATCAACTTATACAATGCCATGATCATGCATGTAGGTTTGTTTTTATCAGTCATTTTTTTGTTTGTAGTTCAGACTATTCATTCATGAACATCTGTCTGACAGATAGACTGTTACAGGCTTATTTGGCCTATGGAGTCCCGAGAAGCGATATGAAGCTGTTCTCCCTGATGCAGAAGGTTTGATCCTGACTTCACTGTTTTAATTGGAGGGAGAGTAATCAGAGAATCTCTGATCTGATCAATATTATGAGATCCCCTCTCATTTGTCCTTATTTTCCAGGCAGCATATACTGTTGGAGGGCATTCTTTCAGCGCTGCTGCTATCGAGTATGGGATTTTGAAGATGAAACCACCAACGCATAGGCCACAAATTGTATGAATCTGCTCTCATTTGAGCTCTAATTTTCCATATTCCATTAGTGATCCTGATTTTGATCCAAATAAAATATAAATGTATTCGCAGGCTTTGCTTCTAGCACTACACAAGCTGAAGTTATCAGATGAGCAACATAAATCTGCTATCGATGGTTACGAGCCCCTTGTGGCATTTGCTCTTAGCTGTGGAATGTACTCATCTCCTGCTGTAAGATCCACAACCCTTCTTCTTTGGTATTGACACATATTGCTTGCTCTGCATATTTCACCCAGCGAATTCTTTTTAGCTAACTGATTTTCAAGTTCAATCTTGCTTTGTACCCTGAAATTTAAGAATTCCCTGTATGCACCCTCTATCTGCAAATTTTCAGTTCCTCGGACCAATCTCTAACCCAATGTGAAAGTAGTCAATGAAAGAACTGTACCTGCATGGCCGGATGTAAAATTTGATTCCATCTGGGGTGGACAAGATTTGCAATATGACATGTCATTTATTTCTCCCAATTCCAACTTCCTAAAGAATCTGGTCTGACGTGAAGCTGATAAAAATCCTGTAGGGTGAAACCCAGCAGAAGTATAATTTCAGGATCCAAATTAATGGTATGTGAACTTCAGGATGCATAGAGGACCAAAAGGAAAACTTTCAGGGTGCATAAAGGACCAAAAGTGAATCTTCTGACGTGCAAAGTATATCAGAACATGAATATTAAGCTACCAGAAAAGCAATATTACTCTCTTTAGGTGCTGCTTCAACCAAAAGAGACTGCAGGTCTGCTGGTTTTCCAAGCCTGCTAAAGCAAGTCACCTTGTTAAATAGCCTAGCTGGTGATTTACTGAGCGTGCGGCACATTATTTCCAGTGTAGCTAGATGTCACTGAATGATGAGTCACATAGGTTAGGTGCCATTAACTTCATTTTTGCAGTATGAAGCACCTATATTAAATGCGCTGCCTTTTTGGGTGCCCTACGAAACAGTGTTTCCTCTTCTAAGTTGGTGGTTGAATTTCAGGTGCGAATCTACACAGCAAACAATGTGATGGAGGAACTCCATGAAGCGCAGCTTGATTTCATCAGGGCCTCGGTTGGAGTCAGCAGCAAAGGGAAGCTGTTGGTGCCTAAGATGCTCCACTGCTATGCGAGGAACTTTGTAGATGATGCTAACCTGGCATTGTGGATATCTCACCACCTCCCAGCCCATCAGGCTGCCTTCGTGGAGCAGTGTATGTTGCAGAGGCGTCAGAGTCTTCTTGGCGGATCACGCAACTGCGGGATTCTCCCCTTTGATTCACGGTTCCGTTACCTGTTCCTGCCTGAAAAGGTTCCCTTTCCATAATTTTGTGTCGTCTGGATACCGGTGAATGGAAATGGAATTAATTGAGACTGCCTCCTCTCTCCTTCTCTGTCAATATAATTATAATTATATTTTTCAGGGTTTACTGAAATCTTATAAGAAACACTTGTCAAATTTCTCCTTGTGGGTGTCACCGTGCCACCTGATCGCATTCTCGTTAACCACGGGACCTGCCGACAGCCAAGCCTTTGTCGCAGTCATGAGGTTGGTAGCGTCCTGTTCTTCTCATCCACTTGCTCAGGCCAGATATACGTCTCGTTGTGTCAGAGCATTCACCACCACAGCCACCACCATGCATATCTTTTTTTTTTCCAGTGGATGTGAACATACTATAGAGCAAACACGTGAAGCGTCCGAAACGAGAAAACAGAAAGGATTCCGGCAATTAAAAAAAAAAAATACCAACCATTAAAAGGATATCGATCTGAGAGAATGAGAATTAACTCTCATCTCGTTATCTGGTAGGGTCCCAAATGTCGGGATTTTGTCTCGTTGATGACGACGTAGGCATGCTGCCAGAGGAGCCCAGTTCAGGTTCTGAACGATGAAAGTGGATGACAAAGGCTATTGGATTTATTAGAGAATAGACATGATACGATAATTCAATCCAATCCGATGCGGTGTTACATAGACTCTTATTGAGCATAAAACATTTTTCATGTTTAAACGCAGTTGAATTCGTTTAAACTGGTTGAATTTATGTAATCCGATATGATATGATTAAACTCGCTTAACTAAATGTGTTTAAAGTGTACGTTCAACTTATTAACCCATTTAATATGGTTAAGTGCATATCTGATAATTGTATTAATTGTATATCATATAAATCATGTATTTAAATATATTTAAGTTATATGAGTTATACGGATTAGATCATGTCAACCCGTAATTTAGAGATTTTATTTGGATTTAATATTTCTAACTCATTTAATAAATCGGTCAGGACCTGTTTAAACACGTGACGGATGGCTAGGACTGGTTGGATTGAAACAAAAAAGGCAAATTAGAAAGAACCATAAAATTGAAGGATCTAACTACAAATACTAGATCTTTTTTCCCACGTGGGATTCGAGGAAAGACGTGTTTGGGATTCCATTACTTCAGAAACAGGCTGTCGTCATATTCGCCCGATCTAAAATCCCAAACCCCCCAAATTCGACTTTCCTCTCTCTCCATGACAGTTTCAATACGGACGTTACTTGGACGGACTGGCAATGGATAGAACACGATGATAGGGGCCGAGGCCGAATCTTCTTCTTCGGTGGTGCTGGCGGCGGACGTGTGGTGGCCGGGCGTGGATTGGGGCTGGGGCTGGGGCTGGGGTTGGGCCACAGCTGTGGCCTTCGTGTTCATACTCGCATGGCACTATGCCGGGAGGTTCTTCTTCATCTTCCTCTTCAGCCGGTTGGGTGGTTCCAATGCCAATCTCACCATCCCAACGGCCCACAATCCCCAATTAAGGTCACAGCTCCTCCGCCGTCTATCTTATCTCGCCCATCTTTCCTGTTTTGCCTCCTTAAGCTCGTCTCTTTTGGATTCTATCTCACTTGATCATGTACTGCATCACAGACTGAATGTGTATCTCTATTTTCTCTCTCAATTGGTGCGTGAAGTCGAACCGGAGTATTCGTCGCCTGTTTGCTTTTCTTTGTCTGAATGTCGTCGTCAGAATATTAATGTGGAATTTTTTTTTATCTTCTGCAGGGTCTCAGAGATTGTGTCAGAGGATGACCTGAAGTTCCTCATTGACAATTTGGAGGAGAACCCCGATGAAACGGAGAAATGGGAGTTGGTGACAGAAAGAAGGAATAGTACAGTATACTACACTGCAAAATGCTGCAAGCCGAAGGTATCTGCTCTTATGCCTTCGGGACAATCCGTTATACAAGCTTAATTGTTATGTGTGATTGTTCACTTCTTGGACTTGAGCTTGCTGAATATGCTTTTTAATTTATGTGTGCTGCAGAGTTTTATTGATTTGTGCTAGCTCTAAAAAGTGTGTTTTGACTTCTATCATGTTGTTCTTACGGAAGAATTGATGTTTGGCAGCTCTTGGTTAACTAAGGGCTGGGAACAACATCAGATGATACTTGTGTCTTGTGGAGGTTGTCTAGTCTGTTAAGAGATATTTTGCCACAATAGAAAGTCAATAAGAAGATCCTGGCAACACGACAAAGTTGGTTGCCACAACCTTTTAGTTTTAGATTTTGGATTAGATTGATCTTGTGGAAATTTAGCAAGTCGATCCTAGTTGATATCTAATTGAAATGAATCTATTGTAGATAGTAAAAGGATTTCATTTTTCCTTTTCTTTCTTTTTTTCCTGTGAAGTCTGATGGTAGACTGACCACTCAATCTGTCAAATCAAGAAACTGTGAACTCAAGCTTTATTTGCAGGTGAGCATTTCGTGTCATGTCATGTTCATGATATTCTAGGGTTACATTTTTTTCTAGTTTAACAGTTATTTCTCAGTTTAGCTGCCTTTTCTTAAGTCTATAAATAAGTGAGTTACCTAATGTAATCTTGAGTCACTCACTCTAATAAAATTGTATTCCTGTGGTTTTGACGTATGACTTTCCATGTTTATCTTATTTTGATTTTAAACTTTTATTGAATACTAGAGCAAGTTATTTTGTTGGATTACAGCTCACCAAATCCAAGTGTAGAACTCGTGGTCAATAAGCTTGAGTACAAAAAAGAAAGTCCAACTCTTGATTAGGTGTCCCCCTCAACTGAGCTTGGATGAAACATATTGGGCTCTTCGGTAGTTGTTGATGATGGGTGTCAATGGCACACAGCAAATGTGGACCACATTTCCATGTGAAGCTGACTGCTAATAGATATCATACCACATCAGAAAGTTAGTAAGAAAATTCTAGAATATAAGAGAAGGTACCACTGCTCTTTTGGATTGGATGTGCACTCAAACCTCTTATAAGTCAATGGAAATTTAATGTAGCCCATCACTGCTTCATGTGTGATCTGGCATCCTCTCCACTTTAAGCGACCAGCCTGCTCCAGTTGAAGAGACTTTTTGCTTCTACTTTTATCTCAAGACCTTTTCTTTTAAGGTTGGCAGTGAGTAAGATGTCCACTTGAATGGACACAGTCACTTTCTCCAGCTTTTGACTAATGGATGGATTGGACTAGAAGAGTTTGATGGGAGTTTTTAGATTTTTTGTGGATAGAAAGATAAGTAGGGAATGACTACTCAAAAAAAAAAAAAAGAAAGAAAGAAAGAAAAGTAGGGAATGCTAATGGACTACTAATATATCCCTCTATATCCTTTTTTAATTTCAGCAGGTCCCTATACAGTTATACTTGTCATGTTATAGTAATTCCTATTGAACTTTCTTGGTACATTCAAATGGAAGTGTCATCCTACTGTTCCAGAAAAAGGGGGAAAAAGAGGTATAGTCATTATTATGATCACATGTAGGGTAAATTATCTGGAGATGTGGAATAGTCCTTTTTAGTGTGCAAGTTCCATCCATATGTCATTATATCTGGTGCTGAGTGATAATTAACTTGCATTCACACTGATTGTTTGCAGGATGGTCCCTTGAAGTATTTGAGTGTGACATTATTTGAGAATTGCTCCCGTGAACTTCTAGGAAACTTTTACATGGATAATGACTATAGGAAGTTGTGGGACAATATGCTGACTGTCTTTGAGCAGTTGGAAGTGGATAGAAGCAATGGGACAGAAATAGGTCGGATGATTAAGAAGTTTCCTCTGTTGACAGCCAGAGAATATGTGTTAGCGTGGAGATTATGGGAGGGATCTGATGCATCTTTGTATTGCTTTACCAAGGTAATTTGCATATTCTCTGTCAAGTGACTTGACAGTTGCACCTGTTGTATGCATCTCATGCCACTGTTCATACATGATTCTTCCTCCCTCTCTCTAGCCTTGCTTGTCCATTTCAGCAAACTGCTGAGAGGTTATATGTTGATACAATTTATCTTTGTCAGTGCTGTCATTCTTTTGTACATTTTTTCAAGCTTTCTGCAGATTTTTTTTTCTCATTATAGATGTCTTACCATGTGGTACACTTTTGACTGAATGGAGCTCATCGTCCCATGATGCGATAGTAAGAGTTGGTTTGATTCATATGATGATAATAGCACTTTTGCACATCTGATGTGCTATCTTTTTTATCTATTCTAATGTGCAGGACTAACATATTTTTTATCTCCATTTCCCGTTAGCAACTTTATCCTGTTTCTACCCCTTCCATTCAAATTCTGACATACACGGTTAGCCAAATAAGAGGGACAAAGAAGATAAGGCCCCTATTCCAATGGAGTTAGCAATGGATTTTGTCAGGTGCTGGTTGATTTTTTGGTGGCTCTCTTTGGTCAAGGTCTAAGCTTTTCAAAATTTAAACCACCTTAGTTTAACTACACTAGATCTTTCCACTGGATATGTTAGTGCATAAGATGAATAAGAATATCAAGGTTGATAATGTTATTATTGCGGACCATATACTGCAAAGGGCATAATAAAGTGGCTTCCATGTAAATTGAGTAAGATAGACACTGCATCAACTGTGAAACATTGCTGGATCATGATCTTGTTGGAATATCTCTTTTGATTCCTCGATCCTCTTGCTAACTCTTCCTTTGACCTAATCTAACAGGAATGTGACCATCCAATGGCACCATGTCAAAGGAAGTTTGTACGTGTTCGATACTTCAGATCTGGATGGAGAATCAGGCAAGGCAAGTTCTGAAACCTGCTCACTTTTATTTTTTACATTCTTCAATCCAGATGTTGGAGCTGGTTAATGTGGTAATTTTGTGAACAAACAACCACCAACATTTCTTGATCTTTGAAAGAAAACGATTGCTGTCCTATGTTATGGTCTCAATCATAAAAGACAATGTGACCTTATATTGATCAGAATAACTATCCATTTACCGTTTGGTTAAATCACGCCTATTGTCGTTTGGGAAATGGACTTTGAAACTGCTGTACTTATTGTTTAGTTCTGTATTGTACTTATTGTTTGGTTCTATTTTCAAAATTACAGTACCCGGTCAAAATGCTTCTGAGATTAGAATGTTTCACCAAGAGGATGCTGGTTTGAATGTGGAAATGGCAAAGTTGGCTTTCTCGAAGGGCATCTGGAGTTATGTATGCAAGATGGATAATGCGCTTCGCAAATACTCTATTATGAGTCATCCTCGGCGGGGTTCAGCTGTTAATGCTCTCTCATTGATTCAGAAGGTCTGGGATCCCTGAATCTAGCCTTCTTGATGAAACTTCTATTTGACTAGTAACGAAATGAGAATTTGGTATTTGATGTTGGTTTCACCATCATGAAAAATGACAGTAAAATACTGCTTTAGATAGATCTATGAATGGCAGATAATCTATTGCAACTGAGAAAACATAGTTTCAACAAATTAATCAGTCTAGTATCAGCTTCTTTCCTTAACTATGGCTGGTTAAGAGTGAACACATTTCATGAATTTGATCATATAATAGAATCATTGTCAAAGTGAATGGAAATATATGTAAAAGTGACAAGTAAGAAATTTTGGGCCTACCTTGTATGTGGGATGTACGTTCTTGGTATAGTCAAGTGTATAGGGTGCTCTCATTGCTAAGAAATAATGGGTGGTTTATGATTAGGCTCATGCTTTTAAATATCTTCAAATCCCCTTGTATATGCTTTTATGCATCTTCTTGATGCTCGATTAGTGAAATTTCTCTATTGAATACTCATAAAAGATTTTTTGGACCTACTTGCACCTTATTGTCAAGTTCAGCTGGTAAAATATTGGTCATTAATCATATTACACTGGGATGAATTTATCATGGAAGTGAAAGTCCTTTCTTCTTTCTTGTTTTGTCGACTGAAATATCATTTTCTTCCAAGCAGGTTCCTCCTGGATTAGATACCAAGAACAGGGTTGATGGAGTCCAGACATTTTCCACAGATTCCCTTCATCACGGCAGGCAGAGCTCTGAGGAAGCTGAGAAGTCTAAGAAGTTGCTGAGGCGGCCATCAAAGAAGGTCCTTGCTAACGGTGTTATCTTTCTTGGGGGAATCCTTTACCTGACTCGAGGTAACCCTGCTGTTGGAGCCAAAGTTGCTATGGCCTATATCTTGACAAAACTGAGTAAGCGTGGGCGTTCTTCCTCATGCCAGAGTCTGCAGCAGCAGTGAAGCTACAAAAGTTTTCTACTTTCTCCTGGTTTGATCCCATTGAATTGCTGAGATTTAATTTCTTGAAGAAGTAATTGTCAAAGAGAGTTTTTAGAACTCATAAGATCTGTTAAATAGCAGTAACCTCTCTAGTTGATAGCTAAATGGAGCAGCTGGATTGGAGACAAGACAATCATCAGATGTGGTTTTCGTGGGCATCAGGGCTACATATCCTGATTTGTTGATATAGATAAATGACAAACAGTCCACTGTTGATGTGATCTGTTACAGACACAATCTTGTGAATCTTGTAGATAGCATAATTTGGAGCTGAAGAGAAATGTCCCTCAAATATTAATGCTGTTGATTTCTCAACTGCTCGAGACATAAATGGGGATGGCAAACGGATCTTGAAGTTGGATGTACTATGATGTGAATGGTGTCAAGTGTTGTTTGTTGTTGGTCCATCTGGAAGGAGAACCAATGGTGTATGTGGATGCATGTTTTGGTCTTGGGAGGACTGAATTGTGATACTTGATCATGAGCCGGCCTTCTGGCTCCATTTCATCTTGATACGGTCAAGGGCTTCATTCTCCTTCTGTCCCTTCACTTGGTTGTAAAGAAGTGGACTAATTGTTGAGGCTCTGGGAGACGATAGTCCTGTGTTGTCCTGTCCGATGGCAGGAGAGGTAAACAGGACCCGAATCATAAACTCTGGCCTGTAATGTATCCAAGTATTTATGTGGTGGTTTGACACATTTCACTTTAAATTGATAAGCTGATGATTTTAAGATGATGATGGAGTCATCTTGCTGATTCACTTGGTTTAACGACGGCGCTGTAAATTTGAAGAGGCTGGAGGAGTCCCACTCTCTAGACCTCTTTAGTTTCTGAGTCGGTTTATACTTAATGCACTGAGTCCCCTCCTGCTGCATTAACTGGTTTATAAAGTTACTACGTTGCGTGCAATTTTTGGATCATCACTGAGCACTTCTAGATATACAGTATACTAATATTTTAGTTCTTGGATTTGAAATTTCAACAATTTAGTACAAATGTGTGCTTATATTTCTTTATGTATGTGTGTGTATATTTGCATGTTGTTGCCCCAACACAACTGTCTTCATACAGCGATAGGCATCTTACACACGACATTAGACGTCGAATGTGACCTTGTGTTTCTGACATGCTATCATAGGGAAGATGGAGGGGTCAAGAGAAATCTTGATTGCAAACTTTGTCAGACAGTCTGATTGTGTCCTTGAAGTGAAGGGAGAAATTCTCCCCTGCGCGCATATGAATTTTTCGTTTTAGCGGGAAAAATGATGATGGGCAATGGATGTTCTCGCTGGACAGAGATTCGAGGATCAATGGTATAGTATCATTGCACTTTTGAGTACCTAAACTGACAAAACATCTCGATGTGAATCAGACAATCCCGGTGAAGAACGGGGGAGGGAGCCTGGGAAGGGAACTCTTGGTGTAGGCATGGTGTCCTTTCATGGGGAGGTGGTTGCATGGAGAGTCCATTTGCTGTTGACTCCTCTGATAAATTAGATATGTCTAAATAAGGTGGGAGGAAGGAGGAGGGAGAGATTATCTCAATTTGGCTCTCTGTGTATTGGACGGCTGGCGACAGTTGACCGGTTGAGGCTTCAATTTCTGAGTGTCACAGATAGTTCGGTCAAAATTAAATCAGGCTCTCTCTGGTCTCTGTCTCTCTCTGGGTAGGCAATGAACGTAGGGAACGGTTTGAAGGGAGGAGGAGGAGGAGGAGGAGGAGGATTAGTTGTTGTCCTCGTCGGTATTGTTGTCGGTCTGAACATTCGAGAAAGAGAGAGATAGAGCAGGAGAAGAGGAGAATGTGGAACAGCCATGGCTACAGCAAAGGGTGGAGCACCGGTGGAGGGCTGAAGAAAGGGGCGGTGGACGGGCTGGTGGCGGTGGCCATAGACAAGGACAAAGGGAGCCACCATGCCCTCCGATGGGCCGCTGAGAACCTCCTCTCCAAGGGAAGAACTGTCATTCTCATCCACGTCTTCCGTCACAATGACCCTTCCTCCACCACCACCTCTGCTTCCCGTACGTGCCCCTCTCCCTCTCCCTCTCCCTCTCGCATCTGCAATCCAGTACAATGTTCTGAAGACATACCCCTTGGACGGTAATAATGTGTACCTAACGAAAATGGTTTTTCTGGAACATAGCCTTCGATTGTAATAAGAGGATCCAACACTGGCAATATTGCCACAGATGCCATGGATGTTTACAGCTTCACTATTCTGTGACTGGTAGAGTTGGTTTCTGCTGTATCAAGGGATGAAAAAGCCAATATTGATTGTCACGTTTGGCTTGGCCTGAGCAACTTGCAAGACATCCGGAAAATGGCATGCAGAGCTGAGATCTGAGTTATTTCCGGATGTCATAATCATTTTCCTGACCGATGACGAAAAAAAGTTCAGAAGAACTCTTTCTGTGATGTAACCGTTTCTCCATCCTGTAGCTTCCGGAAACAATGATGGGGCCTCCTTGTCTCCACGCAAACAGCTACTGGAGAAGCTAACAAAGGATCTCTTCCTCACCTTCCATTGCTACTGTACGTGTAAAGATGTGAGTCCCTCGATTCCCGGCGATTCCTGCTATTCAATACCACTACCACCATCATTTCTTTGTCCTGCTTTAGTGCCTACAACGGGCTTCAATGTCCTCTTTTCCGATTCCCTTGGATTAATTTTCTCATCGGTTCAATGTGTGCTGAATCAGATACATTGCTTCGATGTCATAATCGAAGGCCCGGACGTGGCTAAGGCCCTCACAGATTACGTGACCTATGCTGCAATTGAATACTTGGTGCTCGGTGCATCATCACGACATGGATTTATGAGGTGATCGCCTCTCGTTCTGAGCTCCATGATCTCTGGGGTAATCTTGACTTTCAGCCGCTACACTCGAGTTAATCAATAAATGTGACATTTTTCCTGAAGCAGATTCAAGACTTCTCAGATTTCAAGCAATGTATCGAAGGCAGCACCAGATTTCTGCAATGTGTTTGTCATCTCCAAAGGAAAGATCTCCTCGATGAGGGACGCTTCTCACGTGGCGCCTTCTCCCTCGCCCATACACGAACAAATAGAGAATGTGAACAAACAGCATATTGGCTTCAGAAGGAACTTCACCAACAGCATAAGAGGTCTGCATTTCTATCTTGAACCAATAAGATGAATTTTGTATCAATCATGTTACTTAAAGAGATACCCGGTAAATTCATGTTGTCTGTCTGTGTCCTTCTATTGCTGCAGAAAGACGTCCTAAGAAGCCCCCGGACATGCAAGATGATCCCATAAGGTAAGTCCAAGTTTTCATCTGTTTCGTGCAAGCTATTTTCGTGGGAAGTAGTACCTTATCTGGGACCGGCTAGGCAAGACGAAACATCATTTTCATGTGCTTGGACATTGTCAGGAAACCGTAAGTTTTGAGGTTTAAATATATGTAACCATAGCATTGAACAACTTAAGTTTTAGTTTATTTGCCAATGAAGCAGGTCACCACTGTCTAAAGGGAGACCTTCGAATTATGGGGACATTTCAGACACGGAAACTGATATATCTTTTATAAGCTCTGGGAGGCCAAGCAGTACTGACCACTCGTTTCTGTACGATGAAATTGATTCGGCGGTATCCTCCAGAATCTCCACCAGCACAGATAGTCTATCGATTCGCTCAGGTTACAGGTGGAATGATGCCAGTCCTCTACACGGTTTCTCTTCAGTTTCGGAGGAAAGCGGAAGAACTTCATGCTCATTCTCGTCGCAGCACATGGTAATGATAATTTTTCAGATAATGTCAGTTCGCTGTGATTTTTTACAATGATCAGAATCCAATGGTGAATGCAGTCTTAACTTGCTTTATACAATGAACACGTAGGATGAAGTGGAAAGTGAAATAAGAAGGCTAAGGCTAGAGCTGAAGCAAACAATGGAAATGTACAGCGCAGCATGCAAAGAAGCCCTCATAGCACAGAAGAAGGTACCTTGTACAAATGCATCTGCTTTTTCAATAACTCCAGACAGTGTCGCTGACATGTTTACTTCAGGCAATGGATCTGCAACACTGGAAACGTGAAGAAGAGCGCATGCTCGAAGAGGCTCGGCTTGGTCAGGAAGCTGCGCAGTCGGTTGCAGAGAAGGAGAGAGCAAAGTGCAGAGCAGCCCTCGAGACAGCTGAAGCATCCAAGAGGATCGCAGAGCTGGAAGTGGAGAGGAGAGTGAAGGCAGAGATGAAAGCCAGTCAGGATGTGGAGGAGATGAAGAGGGTGCTGAGCAGGCTAAGCCACAATGACGTGAGGTACAGGAAGTACACGATCGAGGAGATTGAAGTGGCGACAGATTTCTTCTCCCAATCCTACAAGATCGGGGAAGGAGGTTATGGTCCCGTCTTCAAGTGCTATCTTGATCATACTCCTGCCGCTGTGAAGGTTTTACGTCCGGATGCAACCCATGGAAGATCACAGTTTCAACAGGAGGTAGGGAAAACCGAAGGATTAATCATTAAATTCAACAACCTCGCCATGATGAATGAGTTGATTTACAACTTCATCCTGTATGCAGGTTGAGATACTCAGCTGCATAAGGCATCCCAACATGGTGTTGCTTCTAGGAGCTTGCCCCAAGTACGGCTGTCTGGTGTACGAATACATGGCTAATGGAAGCCTAGAGGACTGCCTCTTTCGAAGAGGCAACACACCAGTCCTCTCATGGTGGCTCCGGTTCCGAATAGCTGCAGAGATTGTCACGGCTCTTACATTCCTCCACCAGAGAAAGCCTGAGCCTCTTGTGCATCGGGACCTCAAACCAGGCAACATATTGCTTGACACCAACTACGTAAGCAAGATCAGTGATGTTGGACTAGCGAGGCTTGTCCCCGAGAATGTTGCTGATAACATGACCCAGTACCATATGACTTCTACAGCGGGGACTTTCTGCTACATAGATCCAGAGTACCAGCAGACAGGTATGCTGGGAGTGAAGTCTGATGTGTATTCGTTAGGGATCATGCTTCTGCAACTGATCACAGCAAAACCTCCCATGGGAATTACACACTATGTTAGTCGGTCCATTGAGAGTGGAAACTTCTCCGATGCCCTGGACCCTGCCATCCCTGATTGGCCGGAGGAGGAGGCATTGTGCCTCGCAAAGCTCGCATTGCAGTGTGCTGAGATGAGGCGGAAGGATCGCCCAGATCTTGCGACAGTGGTCTTGCCAGAGGTGACTAGATTGAGGAGCTTTGCGGAGGAGAACATGAATGACATCTTGTTGGGCACCTCCCCTTACAAAAGTTCTCTCTCCGGTGTTCAGGTTAGTTCATCAATCATTCTTCCACATCCTGAGAATAGTACTATTCCGATTTTAAGGCTGAGACACTGATGTCATGGAAACGGCTAACCTCTAATCAAAACAGTGGAGTTTACAAACTGGGACCAGCCATTCCTGAGGGATTTAATTCACATCAGCATGCTGGAGAAGCTTGGTATGGTTGCAGCTGACTGTTGGTGGTTGGTAGGCCAATAGGTTATTTGCCAGTAAACATTTCGTCCATCAAAAATCATTTGCATGGAACCCATGGAGACTAAAGTGTTATCCTCAATTCTGAAACATACACACAAGTTATACTCTTGGGAAAACATACGTTATTTTTCCATATGCTTATTGAAGCCTTCTGGTACACGGAAAGGCTTTGCTCAGCTTCCGACTATGAAAGACTGGATTTTGTTACACGCTTGCTAAAAAATCTTGTGCAGGATATTATGAGCAATCATTCGCTCATTCATTCTGGGAGCTCAGAGGCTCATTCAAACACATCAGTGTAGCAACAAGCTAGTCGGGTATGCATATACATATATATATGTATACCGGGAAACACTGTGCAAAGGCAATGACAGAAACATGTGAATGATATCCTCTTTTCCTTTTTCAGGTTCTTAATTCCAGGAGACAGCTCCAGTAATCTCAGGAAGCGACCTGATGATATGAAGCCATCCATGAAGTTGAACTGGCCAATTCAGAATATGCCAGTGATCGATTAATTATCAATTTATTCCTCCACAGAACAAGCCTAAGGAATTTTTGTAGGCTAGAACTCTGCAGTGGTTGATTCCTATAGTTTTCAGTCAGATCATGGCGCGACCGACAGCTTGTACAGAAACAGGATATTGCACATTTGCTGCGTCAGATGCTTAGGCTGATAAAGAAAAGACAAGGAGATGACAAGTACACAACCTAACTTATTGGGGGTCAAACTTTTAGCATCTGATCGGTGTCAAAATGCCCTGGCTTTGACTTTACATAGTGCACAGCGTCAGGGCTAGAGGAAACACAGAAGCATTTGTGTTAATGTGCATAATTTTTTATATGGAGTAGTTTGTTTCCCATGTTAATTAACATCTGACAAGGATATGAATTCATGTCAAGTATGTAGACTAACTAAGGGTTGTCTCTCCATCGGTTATGCGGATAAGGGGAATCGAAACATGTCATCTTGTAGACAACTCACCTAGCATTTGCACATCCACTTCAATTGAACAATGGGGATGTCTTTTTTCTCCCCTTCTTTTTTAACATCCTTAAATTTGAATTTTTTTGGGTAAAGTGTGATTTCATTCTGATGATTTACACATCAAATGTAACACATGATACCTCAAAATGCTGGCGCTAGAACAGTCTAAACGGCTGGCTGGCTGGCTATGTGAGGAAGTGATGCAATATGTAGTTTCACGTAGCTCTACATTGCGCCTACTATTGCTGGCTGATCTGCTCGCTGGAGCTGAAAAACTCGTCAATTTCTCTCCTGCCAAATTGAATAAATGTGCAATGTGAATGCAAGCTTGTAAGAAAGTGTGTCTGGGATACACCTTCCTCTCCTGTTAGCTAATACCCAAGCAAGTTCAGAAACCCGGTCACCTGAAGCACGGCTAATCTGCAACTTTGAGAGAACTCTTCGCCAGATAGTCTTAGTGACAGGTAAGGAGGAGCCCCCAGGGATGAGAAGTCAAGGAGGAGTCCCAAGGATGCAATTCGGTCCCTGTTTGGCAGTAGCAGATAAAAAAAAGGCAAGCCAACTTATGAAAGACACTCCCGGAATATGTACTGAGAACCTGAAAAGCTTATGCCACAAGACTATAGGTTTCCTTGGGCCTAGACAATTTCCAAGCAATTGCCACTGGGAACTATGGCTTACGATTCCAAAGATAGGTGTCCACAGAGGCAGCACTCTGCAGAGCTAAAGGCAGAGGGGCTACATTTTGATCTCTGGATCTCGGCCATCTCCAGGAAGAGTCCTTATAGACTGCAGACAAGGTAAGGAAGCATCTTTTCGCAAAGAAGGAAAGGTGCGAAAGTTGCTCCGGAGATAGGCATAGAGGGGAGGAGCACTGGGAAACCATCTGCCAAGCCCAATCAGGGAGATGGAGTTACCAACTCCAATCTTGAAAGATACACATGGAAAAATGCCAGTCCATGCAGCAGCTTTGGCGATTTCCTCCTGTTCCAGAAACAAGAGGAAGGCAAACATCCTCAACAAACGCAGATATGGGAAGGTTGGGATTCCAATTCTCCATACGGTCGAGCACATTCGGGACCGAGATGACATGAGAGGCGGGGAAGTTGAGCACAGCGCAAGATTAACCAAAATGTTCCCTCTCACAGCCTTCAAATTTGCCCTCTTCATCAATTGCACGTCATGATCGATTCTCTTGAGGAATTCTGCATACCTAATCAACTACGCGTCGCAAGGCGATAGATAGTCTATCTGTCGTTCCTTAACCTTCTTTCGGTCTTGAGTGGCCTTAATTGTTAGTGGTGTGTCATACTGACGTCATGATTTAATATGACATGCCGTCATTTTCATTCATTCAAAATTAGTACGATGCATCATTGCCACCTCGGATGAGAAGCTTCACTCCAACTACGGAACAATAGTTTCAGGGCCGAATAAGTTACCAAAATTATAAGTATCTAGATCGCTCGCGTCAAAATTAAATATTTAAAACTTAATGTAGAAAGAAAGAGTCAGGATTTCAGTGCCCTCTCGGTGTCAATTTTTTTCTCCGTGTTCATACTTATTACATTAATCATCACGATGCACGGGATCGAGCAGAAAGCATTAATCAAATTTCGAAATGTTCCACCAGCACAAGTTTCAAGCTCGCAGTCTCCGCCGTCTACCTCGAAGTATATATCTCTCGGACGCGGCGACGATCGTAATGGTCACCGTATGGATTATCACAAACATGACAGATAAAAGAGATGATTAGATGTGATACTCTCATTGGAGACAGAACAAAACATCTTCTTTGTCCCCCGTTTGGTACTGCATTGTCCCTAATCTTTCGGTCTCACGACAGGAGATAGCCTCTGTGACGCATCTTACCAGGTTCAGCATGGAGCTGGCAAATCGGGCCGACCCAGCACGACCTAATATATTATTGTGCCAGCTAGTACACGGCCCGCCTGATAAGACATTGGCCCAAAATAATGATAGGCCTGACCTGATCCGATAAAGCTTTGGTTGCAAATTTTTAGAAAAAGATGATTTTAAATAATTATTAGAAACTTAGCTCTCAAGTTATTTTCTTTTTAAATACATCGGATGTAATTTTAAGAGTGTTGCCCCCTTCTATTATGTCAACCGCAACGAGATTGAACTCGAGCTCGAACTCGAACTTATACTCGAGATATATCGAAAAAGAAAATAATCGGACCTCCATGTCGTTTTAATAATTCGATGAGCTCTGTGAAGAACAAACGAATCCCATTTAATAGGGCTAAGCCGACGCGTATTGAATTCGTTATGTGAAATTTGTTACATCTTCTTTTTAAGAGTTGCTCCAATTGTTTTTTCAGTTTTTAATATCTCAACATATTATTATCTAAATAAAATGTATACAACAAACTCTATCATGTATCATGCATCAAATATCTAATAGTTGGAAAAAAAGATAATATTATTACTCAGAGGATATAGATTAATTTGAATTCAAATATAAATTAAGTAGAAAATATATGATAATAAATGATGCAGAAAATAGGGCGCATCTGAAAACCAGTCGAGGAATTTGGTGGAATTCTCAAAAAGTCTCTCTCTCTCTCTCTCTCGGGAGATTTTTCCTTTTTGTGGGTGTCCGAATTTATGGAAGCCCGACTCATCTTGACATCCGTTGACAGCATTCCATTTTTGAATCTTCGGGCACAGTCCTTTCACCTACGCGAGCCGTTCATTATCTTCGATTCTTCGTTGGATGCATTCAGAGACATTCTAACGAGGGGAGGCGAGAGGGAAGGAAAGAGAAGGGAAAATAGACGTTCTCGAGTTGATGGTCCCTTTCGCAGGTTTATGTCTGCGATCGGACAAGTTATCCATCGTCAATTTCCCTTTCCCTCTTCCTCTTACCACGAATCGATTGCCCGTACGTGACCTCTGGGGAGGAGGATGCGATTTGCGACCCCGAACATTCTCTCCTGCGGCTCGGAGGAGACTATAGTTTGCCTATTTGAGTGAAGGCAGAATCTCGGTGATTCGGGCTATATTTGAAGGGGACGGAGATATTCTCTTGGCGTAGTTCGAGATCAGAGAGTCTCATCGAACATTTAGGCTCGTGGGTCGCGTATCATTCTGGCAATGAAGCACCGCATCTGGTATATGGTTCCGCTTCGGAGCATCCTCGGGCTGTCGCCGAGGCGGGTCCAGCATCTGCCCAAGGACCCGGCCATTCCAGGGAACTCTAGATGGCTTCTACCCAGCGGTGAGAACTCAAGGGAGGCATTGCTGGGAGAGGCCGAGGAGGCCAGTGGCAGCGGAAGGAGAGTTCCGAAGGGGCACCTGGCCGTCTACGTGGGTCCTGACCTGAGGAGGTTTGTGATACCGGCCAGCTGCCTTGCGACGCCCGAGTTCAGGTTGCTAATGGATACGGTGGCCGAGGAGTTCGGGTTCGAGCACCAAGGGGGGCTTCACATCCCTTGCGAAGAGGCCCTTTTCGAGGACATCCTCACCCGGTGTCCCGAGATGAAGAGCAAGAGGAAGAGACGGTGAACTCCGGTAGAGATATATGGATAGATCGAGAAGTCTGATTTTAGAGAAGAGACGCAGAATTCTTTCCCCTTCTTGCTTCTCCTAGCCTCTTCTTCCATACGTTGATAATAATAACATCCTTCCTCTTCTTTACTACTCTTCCTCTTTTGCTGTTGGTTCGGCTCTTCCTCATGACATACATTCGACGGAAAATGTGTGATTGTAGTATCAACATAATCATTTCAGTACCATATTTGGGTTCGCAATTTGAAGAACAACAAAGATTGTTGAATACACCCGAGTAGATAAGCGTAATGTGCATTAGTATCGCGTGTGGATTCTCTTATGTCCGACGGTTCGAGTGCCATTCTTTCTGCACTGAAAACGACCTTTGATCGAGACAGAATGCGACCATTGTCGTTGTATGAACCTCTCCACTTATTCTCGACTGTGTTTTCCCTATCTCCTCCACTCGAACATACTCTCCTCATTACAAGCAAGACGGCCTATTTTGCCAGAGATGCAGCGAGCAGGGTCAATTACACTGTATCCCTATCTGCAGGGTTGAGGATGATCACAGGAGTTCGGTGTCAGCTCGGAGTCAGGTGACTGGCACCAGCCCCATCTTTCCTCATCCGAGAGCCCGAATTTTGACCCCTTATCCTCAACAGCCTTGAGAATCTTCTCGAAGAGGGCCACCTCGCAGGGTATCTTGAGCACACCCTCCTGCTCGAACCCAAACTCGTCCTCGGCCTCCTGGAGCAGGACCCCGAAGGCCGGGTGGCTCAGGTGGGCCATCGGGATGACGAACCGCTTCAGCTCCTTCCCCACGCACATGGCGAGGTAGCCCTTGGGCACGGGGTCGTGGTCGGAGAAGGATAGTGTCCTCTTCAGGAACTTGATGCTTTTGTTGCAGTTGCTGCTGCTGCTGGAGGATGATGCCAGGGTGCCACCACCGCCGCTCTTCGGGGAGGAGACGGTGAGCTTCTTCCACTTCGTGAGGATCCTCTGAAGCCGGACCACGTCTTGGATCTTGTTCGACTTCTTTGGATCCATGGAAGATGGAGGAGGGATGAGTGAAGGAGCTCTCTGTGGGGCAACGATATGAATGAGGAGGAGGAGGAGGAGGAGGAGGAACGGGGCACGAGAAAGATTTAAATAAGGGTGAGGGGGAGGATGGAGTAGGGATCCGCATGTGAACTTAAAAGAGGCAACTGAATGTGTCATTGGTAGCAGTGCTGCCTCGGTTTGAATCTCTTTTGACTATTAAGTATTCTTCAGCTTTCTTTTTTTTTTTTTTGGTATCCAGTAATAATTCATATAGATAGATTATACCATTTTCAATGCACAATTAAAATTATTTCAGTTTCATTTCTTTATCAGTAAAATTTTATCTACCTCATATGCTCATGGTAATTTCCCAACTATTTACTTGACGACTTTTTCTCAACTATTAAAAAAAAGGCTCTTGCATTTGGGTGATAAAAAAAGGGATAACAAATAAAAAGCCAACATATTGATTTTTTTATATCGCCGTAACAACTAATTAATTTATCGAACAGTATATTATACAGTCTGAAATTTACCAATTAAACTTCAGATACCAACTCTCGATAGTTTAAAATTCTAAACATAATCTAATACATATTATCAGCTTACCAGTAAACTATCACCTTTAAAAATATTGTCACGTTAATTTTAAGTGAATATGTGATATTCTAATCCAAAAAAAAATCACAATACAAAATTCATTTTTTATTTTTTATTTTATTTTGACCATTTGGTTCTTAGGAGCGTGAAGACTGGCTACATCGGTTTCTGGAGCCCGTTTCTCTGCTTTACTGACTTGGCTGTCTGTTCACCCTGGAGATTGCAAAGTGCACTCGTTAAATTGCTTCCCATTTATTTTCTTCCGTTACTATTAAATGATAATAATAATAATAATAACGAAATAACTGCCCCTCAAAGTCAAGGGCTTCAACTGCAATTCCCCGTTGCGTTGGTATTGGTCAATGCATTGATGATTAATTAAAGAAATGACAATACATATGTGTAGGTAAATGTTTCGCACATCTGAACCCTCAAGTACGGTCATTCCTCCATTAATTTTTTCCTTTCTTATTTAAACTAAAGATTTGAAGAAAAAAATTTTAAAAAAATTAAAAAAAAACTCCCCTAATATAAATTAATTTTATTTATAATATTTAATTTCGTAATACTATTTAAAAGAAAAAAAAGGTAAAATTATTTTATTTAACTTATATTAATTATTCATCATTTATTGGTTGGAATAGAATTTGGTGAAACAATCCATTTTCCTCTTTCACAATTGAACTTTAAAAAAAATATTGGAATCAAGGATACAATGACGAGGAATTCTGCTGTAACTTGTCAATAATTCTCATAGCTAATCATAATGATATATTATACTTTATAATTCCACCGCATTTCATGAACATTTCTAAAATTTGGATTATATAAGGAACCATTTTAACAAGCAGTTTATTTTCTTATTCATAAAACCCTACCATTTTATATATTCCGATAACTACATATTTAAAGCACAGGTATGAATTGTCAAAGGGTTTATTGGACGAATTTTGAAATAAATATAATAGAGAGATCAAATCTATGGGAGAAGTCATCATCAATGATGTGTCTATAATAGGGGCACCCATTGGGCTGGTTAATTTAAGTAGGGGGAGCACATGGCAGCAATCATGGTCTAAACATCAGGGTTGTTGACTTTCATGCGGAGTCTCGGGTACCATTTATGTGACTTCTCTAATCTAACGGCACTGACAACAGTGTCCCCTGACCCTGGTTTAGTACTATTAAAGCAAAGGTTTCAGTCAGTCAGTCAAATAATTAAACAAGGACATGAAAGAAATGCAATCACACTGTCTGCAACTAATAGTGATCCCATTAGCAGGCCTAATTGCTCAAGGACAACTACTAAATGTTGCTAGGATTAAAGTTATACCATACTGTTGATGCAATATGTACGAACTTCAGGCTCTAATATCATGACAGGAACAGTCGGCCATTTTATGATTCAAGTATCGTGGTGCGGGAAGGGCTCAGCCCGACAATATACAGAGTGATAAGGAAGGTCAAACCTGGATCCCCGGATACGGGAGAATGCCTCCCTACCCACCACCGAAGTTCCAAGGACCCACCAGCACCACTCCGTTTGAGATCTCCCAATCTGCAACAGATCCAAAATGCATACAGCAGTACTGATATGGTTAGTGCATGAATGTATAAATATTGCTGCAGAGGACAGCAGAGTATTAACGACAAGGATGGCGATATTATATGGAAAATGAGAGGCAGGATGAAGGCTGCATCCATGGACGCATGCATGCCCAGTAGATGGAGGCATCAGAAGATCAACAGCCCCTCTTCCTCACCACGTGAGGAAGCGTTAGAGGCGGCACATTATTGGCTGAAAAAATTGTCGATCTCACCGTCCACATCACCGTTCAATTCAATCGTCAAAATTAATCACTCAATCATTGATATTATAAAAATATTGTACGGCCATATCTCTACCCATTTAATACAGAAAAATAAGAAAGTTAGTGCTCCCCTCTTACTCCAGTGTATTGAGTTGAAAAAAGCCCAATCTACGTCATGCTTTCGTTCCAGAACTCAATTATTTGAGCTCTACAAGTACTTTGGTCGGCGTGGAAGAAATCAGACTCGATTTTTTTTTTTTAACCTTCATTGACTCACTCAATGCATGCTCAGGCCAAAAAAAACGACTCAATCCGTGGCAAGTTCAGTTGACAGGTATTCAACTAAATATGCAGCGGATCCAGACGACTGTTTCGCATGCTAGAAGAGAACCTGAATACATCCCCTTTGGCACATCGAGGAAATGTGATCAGCTTGACAAAGTCGGGCATGATATCACCCATAATCCATCCCATGCAACTCAATCTAACACCATCCCCAACGAGTACAGCTGTGGGAACAAATACTATAATGTATACTTATATAATAATGAATGATCAAATAATGCAGTTAAATTCTGAAATGAGTTGGCTCCACAAGATCTTCTCTATTTATGACAGGGCAGAGATGATATGATAAAACGATCGCAAATCTTTATAAGGTTGAGAATGTCAGAGAGAGCAAGCATGTACCCGGGAATTGGACATGCACTGGTCGAGTAATTAACCTAACTGAGTAGGTATCGTGAAGATAGAAAATGAAAGAGATAGCTCAATGTGACAGATAAAAAAATTGATATATCACAATCATCAGAAATGATTGAGAATGATACAGATGGACTTTACTCACCTCTTTCAAAGTTTATTCTGGACTCAATATGCATGTGCTGCAAAAGCTTTAAACTACTTCTCCATATCATGAGCACATAAAATTGTGAGTACTTGAGTGAAAAGAGGCTCACAGTACGTCCAAGTAGTTGCTCACTTTCTTGAGGTATCCATAGATCGGTTCCTTCTTCCATTTTAAAAATTATCATGAAGTTGCAATAAAGTTTTGCGTGCTTTATTCCCTCAAAGCAGCCCCCCTTGCCAAATCCTCACTCCAACCAACAGCCTTATCCTCCTAGGGCCACCACCACCTGACTCCACAGTAACTAGAGTGCCATGGTCCAGCTTTCTCGAAATGATGGACGTGAGAACACTTCCACAGAAACACAAGTCCCACATAAAATCAGTTCAACTATGGTCTTGACTATGGCGTTGTCCAAAGCTTACAACATCAGTGCAAGGCCATTGGATGTTTCCTTAAGATGGATAAAATCCATATATGAACAAATAAGATTACCTTCTTCCAGTGTACCGTGAACCAAAGACCTCCAAGTCAGAAATCCCACCATCTTATTCACTGCTCTCCAGAAGTTCAGAGACTCTTAAAGCTTGCCACATTATTGAAGCGTGAACTGATGGCTCAAAATAGTGCCAAATATCTTTACAGAAGTACCTTCAGAACTGATTGGGTCAGTAGTCATAGCACCAGCCACAAAGGAAAGGACATAATGATTCATGCTGCAATTCTGAAAAAATAATAGGGCACCCTGCTGATCAGAGAAGATATAGGACAGGCCATTCCATGCAACAGAACCAACTCGAATTGATGGAAACATACAAAAATCACAAGCACCCAATTGGAGAGGATTCAGTCTAACACTTCCAGCAGTGTTATAAAAGATAATCGGGAAGAGGATGCTCTGACCGGAGACACCATTAACCAAACAGTTCTCTTCCATGTATTTAAGACCAAACTTCAGCTTTCAAACACTTGAGATATAACTACAAACCTGTCAAAAACGGGCCATTCTGTTATAAAGCCCATAAATTTGGACCTGTCTGGATCTTAAGACACAGTCAAAGTGCCACATCTCCATTAACTAACAGAGATAATCTGGAGATTCTGCAAGAATAACTGCCATCAACAAAGACAATCCACAGTAAGTGCTTCCTTGTGCAAAACCAGCTGTATATGCCATCAAGGGCACAACCCTTGCAATAATATAAACATTGTACTTAGATGATGCTTCAACCAGCTACCTTCAGATCCTAAGGATGGCATCCAAGTCCAAAGGTGAAGAAGATCAATCTCGTGATGTGTGCTTGGGTGTTGCTGGTGGAACTGCACATAGTGAAGCATAGATAATGTTAATACATAGCACTAGATGCTGCCAACAAGACTGACCAAGAAAGAGATAATGTAGCAGCCACCATTACACTGATCAAAAGATTAAAAAAAAAACACAGCCACCATTCCATCTGGAATGATCAATACAAATTCATGTCATCAAAACACTAATAAAACAGTCAATACAGTCTTACCTTTTACTCTCTTCACAGGTTGAATGTCCTGACTTGCATTTGATGTTGTAGGAAGGGGCCTCTTAGGCAGCACAGCTTTTACATCAGCATCACGTCTCTTTGAGGGTATGAGAGCAGAAGAAAGAAGAGCATCCACAGCTTCACGTTGCTGTTTCCTTTCTGAGATCAAATTATTCTTCTTTCCCACCAAACTAGGACATTTAGCATCAACCTTTGCTCTTGTCTCCTCGGTTGTGCTTTGGGATGAGGAAATAGCAATGGCAAGCTTTCTCCCACTTCTACTGGACCCAGTAGTTTTGGTAGCATTTTCTAAATTTTGTTTACCTGAACATCTTGAACCAGCAAGATTTTTCCCACTTCTGCTGGGATCTGTTAATTTGGCTGCTTTTACAGAAGCATATTCCTCTGGGTGTGCATAGATATCACCAGAAGCATTTCCAACTTGACCAAAATTACCTGCCAACTTTTCATTTCTAACTGACTTGTTCCCACAACTACCATCAACATATTCCTCCCTGGTTTGCAGTTTCCCTCTGGTTTTTCTAAACATACCACGCTTTTTGGAGAGCACTGGCACAATATTATCAATCATCACAACAGAACCCAAATTCATCTTTGATGATTGACTTTGCTTAACATCTTCTTTTCTCCGGTTCCACAGACCATATTCTCTAGATGAAGATTCATGCTTGTCCCTATCACTGCTTTGATCATTCCGAGAATTAGATCTCATGTTTTTGTCATGGTTTGTCTCTGTCGCTTCACTACCACAAGTTTGTGCATCTGAGGTCTGTGGATCTGTTTCAAGCATGAACTTGTACGGCATTTTTACTGGCACCACCAAGTTCCTTGCCTTAGCGTCCTCTATAAGGGCAGCCCAGCTGTGATTCGTCTGCAATGTCCTTGCATTGCCCAAAATCCAAAGGGAGAGCTTAGCCCTTGTAAGAGCAACATTCATCCTCCGTATATCAGCAACAAACCCAATAGAGCTTGAACTCACCCCAACAGTGGGCAGGCAGGGATTGGCCGCCCTTACGGTGGAAAGTAGTAAGATATCAACCTCTCGTCCTTGAAACCCATCCACTGTATTGAATTCCATATCTGCTGCAGTGGACGATCCAAAAGCACCCGAAAAGCGTGAGCGCAATATGGAAAGTTGGCGCTTGTAAGGAGTTATAACACCAATCCTTCCTCCAAAGAATTCTGATGGGTACCTTTCAAATATATGGTTGCAAACATAAATTGATTAAGAGGATAAGGTCAGTGCACATGCAATGATGTGAAATAGCCCGCAAGAAATTAAAATTTATCTGCAAAGCACAAAAAAGTGCAAACCATACCTTCTCTTGAAAAATCGTAGCAGCTCAACTGCAGCATCAGCCTCCCGTTCATTATAAAGAGACATTGCAGCAGAATTGTTTCCACGAAGCTCCAAGCCATCAATGATGTCATAGAATAGATAGGGTCCTAGATTTTTAGTATCATGAAATGGAGCTGATTTCTGATTCATCTGATCGCCATTCAACAGCTTCCCATCATAAAAAAATACAGAAGGAAACCTGGAAATCTCAGGGTGCATCCTATACTGAAAATATTTAAGGGTCATCAGCACACGCTTCTTGAGTTCAAAAGCAGGAAAGACTTCAAAGATATTATATTTACAAGACAGGAAAAAAAATTCTTTCCATATTATTAACAGGGCTTATTTTATTATAAGAAATTCCATGCCACAATCTTCACACTTGTGGTCAACCAATCTAGAGAAATTCCACTTCAATCCAACAGAAATTCATGCAAGAACCTGCTTGGTGAGCATAACAACGGGATGGCCTGCCCTCTGCAAACGCTCAAACATGCTGCACTCATATAGGAATTTACTAGCAACATTAGAGATAACAGTTGCCGGAAGCTGCTTAGGATCTCCAACCTGTAAAGGGAATTTTAAAACTTTGCAATCTCATATACAAAGCAAAAAATACTTCTATATCTCTTCATTCTTACCATGATGCATTTGGTACCTCTTGACTTCAATAGTTGAAGAGGGATAAGTGTAGCAGGTTCAAGGGCCTAGAGTAGAAAAAAATGAACATATATAGAAATTAAAAGGTGAAAGGTATTGTCAACAATAGAAGTGTCATAAAACATCCATATTAGAACATCTCTACCTGAGCTGCTTCATCAACAATAATAGCATCGAACAGATTATGCTCAGATGGACTTCCAAATCTATGGTTTGGCATATTCTCAGAGCAAACTTCATAAAGATCTCCCCCAGAGCCACTTAAAGTGGTAACAACAATTTCAGCTTCCCTTAGCACAGTCTTCCGCAATCTATGTCTAAGTGCTCTAGTTTCATCATTTGCTCTCTTCTCCTGTGCCTGGGCGCTGCTAAGATCTTTATACATTTGCTTCTTTTGTTCGTATAGTTCTTTTAGTTTCTTATCTAGTTCTGCATCTGATAATTCCCTCTTCTCATCCACGCATTGAGTATCATCGTCCATAGAATGCCTACAGTCTGTATTTCCATTCCCTAAGTTAGCCCTCCTGGCTTCATAAAATCTTATACGATCAGCTAGCTTTTCCAAATTTGTACGCAGTGACACAGAAGAGTCAAGGGATGTGTTGCTGCTCCCAGGACCATTCAATTTCCTTTCTTCCACCAGGCGAAGGTCAACAAGCGTGTCAATGAAACATGGTAAGGAGTTGGGATGTACTGTCTTGGAATTTCCAACCCTCACAAGGTAGGGCTTGTAGGCCTTTCCATCAGAGCCGCAAAGACCTTCCCTAGATATTCTCCAGACCAACTCATCCACAGCAGCATTAGATTGAGCGCAGATAAGGACCCTCCCTCTAGTAGAGATTTCCGTGGCTTTTGCATTGTTCTTATCCACATCCTTTTCTAACTGCTTTGCCAAAGCAGCATTTTGCCATGCTCTAGCTATTGCAGTGGACTCCCTGATCCGTATCCTTGACTTCACACACGAATTATTATCCTGCCTCATATCAAGTCGGGAATTCTTCCTTTGCAGGAGATCAAGCAAACTGCTGACAATCGCTACAATAGTCCGGGTTTTTCCAGTACCTATGGAGCATTTAAAAAGGAAAGAAGCAAAATATAAATGAAATGTAGCAAATCTTCAGGTGGTATTAATGAATTAAGGATAGATGTATACCTGGAGGACCCTGAATAAGAGACATTTCAAGGTCTTTCATTGAACTTAAAGAACCGACAGCATCTCTGATAGCTTTAAGTTGGCTTCTATTAAAAGATGATTCCAGGATTCGCCGCAGAGGAGGGGATAGATGACTCAAGTCTGATGTTTTAGATTCACAGGGAACATTAGAATTCTCAACAGGGTTTAGTATTACTGGAAGGATAGGGATCTCTGTTATCGAAGATAATGCTTGAAATTCACGAAGCTGAGGGGTAATGCTCATAATGCGACTGCCATGCCACTTGCTACGTTCAATAAGGAACCTTCTAGCTTTATTTAACCGTGAGGAGCTACTTTGAAGATAGAATCTGATGATCAATATACTTGACTTCCTCTTGTGGTCCCTCTCACGTCTCTCAACCTGAAAAACAGACAGATGGATTGAACCAGTGAAGTATCAACATCAACTCAACAGTTAAATTGAAGAACGAAACATAAGTTATGTAAGACATCAACAAATCCTTTCCAACCATCCAATTTTAGTGACATGTTAACAGACTTTAACTTTAGAGTTCAAAATAAAGTAATGATCCTTGTGTAACCAAAGCATTGAAGGTATTAGTTTAGGGGATACCTTTCCAACCATGTGAACTTCATGGGAAGAATTATGTATAGGCTCTTTTGTCAACAAAACAAGGTCATTTTCTGAGAAGCTTTTGTTTGATCCAATGTCAGATTCATCATGCATAAATCGGACATGATGAAAGTCATCCACCCTATCAATGGACAGAACAGAGAGCATTCCGCAGTATACATCATCCCAAGAGGACATTTCCAAGTAGGAACTATGCAATTGGGCCTTAAACTCCTCCAAAACTAATGGTCGGAAAATTTCTATGTACTGTTCTGGTGACTCAAAACACAGAGGAACCTCCTTCAATTTGCCCGTGCTCAAATTTTTATTACCTGTTGCAGAGTGCCGTCCTACCAGTGCCAAGTAATCAATCTCTAGAATAGGTCTATACCAGTCATCAAGCCGTGGAGGCTTAAACCTTCTGGTAGCAGTGCCTGTTCTGTGGTGATGACCCAACCTATTTTGAGCAGGTGATGTGAGTTGGATTACTTGACGTTTAGGAACTACAGCAGGTGCCTTTGGAATTAATAATGGAGGTGATTTTACTGAACTGAGAGACGATTCCAATGGATCATCTTTGGCATCATGTACCAATGCCTTCAGCAATCCATCTGTGCCTTCAGACACCTCTCTGGTCTTTTTCCTTTCAGTTATGGTATTTTCACTGGGTAACTTCTTCAAAGCTATGTTCTGTGAGATGCAGCTGCTTGAGATTTCTTCACTAGTCTTACTACCTACAGATTTTAACTTGACTGGTATACTCAATGGCTTGATACTATAATCAGATTTCGACTTTTGAGAACCGAGGTTGACAGCATCCTGTTGCAAAGCTGCATTATGAAGATCCTTGGATGAGCTAACACCAGAATGTTTCTTCTTGGCAGGATGCTTTAGTTGGTGCCTTTCTTCAGAAACAGAAGCTGCTTTATTGGCATTATTAATGAAATTATTCAGCTCAGTAATGGTGATATCAACTCCAACAGTCAGTTTGCTAGGTTGAATTGGGGAAGTCATGTGCTTCTCCATTTCATCATCAGAAAGAACGACAACATTAGCTGGATCCCTCTCTTTAGACTTGATAATTAGGTCCAACCTCTGCACATCAGAATCCCCAACACGAGAAGGCTGAACATCTGAAAGAGAGTACTTCCTTCCAGATAACGGTTCTTGAGAAACCAGGAGTTTTGCACTTGAATCAGTCCTATCAGGGGCAGTCGAAACTTCCCCGCATGATAAAACAGAAAGGCGAGATAGTTGTTCCTTTATTTCATCCAAAGGAAGTTTATCTGCTAGGAAAAGGCTCAAAAAATAAGATAATATCAAATACAATAAGAGAAAAGAACTTATCTTTGACATAAAATCAGCCATTTCCACAAGAGATCCTCACCACATGCAACAGATTCTTCAATAGCACCAACTATCGAAGAAGATATGTCACCAAAGGCCCCTTTTAAAACAGTCAACAGTGACAGGATTGTTTTTCTCCAATAAACCAGCACAACACTGAGCGATGACTTCCCCCAGTCAATCAAATCCTGCAGCCATCTTAAGTCTAACATGCCTTTTGCTTTCTTCTTGTAATCTCCAGAAACTATAGTGGATGGACAGTGTTTTTCAAAAATGACTGGGATGAGCTCAAGCACACGGACACAAGTCATCTGAAAAGGTACAAAGGAATATGAATTCAAAAACTTGTTTAACCAAGATTCTACACTAGCAATAAGATCAAGAAACATCATTAATATTTGACGAACAAACAGAGAAGAGTCAGCCACCAATTTCATAACATTGGTACCAACACTATCTGAAGCAAGCACCAATACCTGACAGGAACTACAGTCGATATATGTCTTTCCATCTACTAACACCTTCTGTAAAGAAGGCCATACAGCATTTGAGAGATTGAAACTGAATTTTTCCTGCAAGTGCCCATCCATGTCAGATGAAGGTGAACCAGCATTTGGAAGTAAAGGTTCAAACAGAGGCTGATGCAAAAATCCTCCTTGAGAAGAGTATTTTGCAACTGAGGCATCTGTGAGCAACTTCAAACCACTCTCTGAAACAGCCAGATTGCCTTCTTTGAGCAGCTTGCGAAGAAGGAAAAGAAAATGCTGTAATGACTGAAACTTTACCCTGGCAGGACCCAGTTCAACCTGCAAGAAGTCCAAACATAACACGTGCCAAGGTCATGAAGGAAGCCAACTCCTATTGACAACATGTCAAGCATAACAAAATTATTAAGAATTTCAACCCCTATGCCTACAATTGCATGTCGATAAGTTTGGACGTATCTGATATTTGTAAATTGTGAAATTTTACATATGAAATCCTTTGGTGCACTGCTAAAAGTAGTTATGTGAGGTATTTCCAAGGCATGAAATACTTCAAATTCTCTTTCAACATATGCCATTTCAAAATTTAGAGCCATGCATCCTTTTGCCCTTGAAACACTGAGACCATGGGATGGGAAAGAAAAAATGAAAAAGGAATTCTAACATGCCTTTTCAAGCCCCAAATTCCCAACAAGCCCCAAGCATTCGCAGCCCTTGATGGTCCCAGGCACCCCAGAATGCCCAAAAGCAATGGCAACACAAGATCCCTTCATGCTTACAGATTCACAGGATTCCCCCATTTCCGAGAAAAAAAAAAACCCAATAACTGAAAAGGGTAACTAAGACAAGAAATCTACCAACTTCACACTTCTTATTCAATCTTAGCACAAACTTTTTGTATTTCATGGATAATCACAAACTATTAATTTTGTATTAATTGTGACATCCATTATTTATTTTTTATCAGCTGATGTGGCAATTAACAGTGCACATTTGGGTGATGGAGGTAATGTGGTGAGTCTTCATTTGTCCTGGTTGCCTGTAGTATGAAAATACTTTTCTGACCCTCACTGTTCACTTTTCCTTGCTTTCATTGGGCAAAAAAATGGGGATTTTGCTCTTCATTTAGTTATCATTCCACCGATTCTGTGCTAAAACCTAGAAATTGGAACCAATTTGGAAAGGTGCTATTTTCAGAGAGAATCAGAGGGTACAACTTGATCTTAGTCTGCGCAAAAGGATCCATACCACCGGTTGCATCTTGAATTCACATTCCCAAAGTTTCTCATCTTGCTTGCTTTTTCTTCTCTTTCCCCCATTTTAATCATGTAGGAAGAAAGAGTTGACAATATTCTTCAAACAGACCTCCTCTGGCACTCTTGTCGACTCCTTCCTCTTAACCCTCAAATAGAGAAACCATAAAGAAACTCCATCTACAATTTTTACCCTTTCAGTAAAACTCAACCACATCTCTCTAAGCAAATGTGCATCTCTGTTTTCTTTCACTTCCCTCAACCCTCATAAAACTTTTTTTTTCTTACCAAGGTCTGCTCTATTTTTCAGGCACATGGATAGCAGAATATCTGTGACATGGCTGTCTCAGTAGCAAGCATGGGTGGCAGTGCCTATTTTGAGGATGATGGTGATGGAAATTAATAAGTGCCTGGATGCCAGTCAGAGAAAAGGTACAAATGGATGCTATAGGGGACCACTTTGAGTCAAGAATCTTTGCCTCTCCCATAATTCCCATGTATAACGAGGAGGAAAGAATGATGAAGCACCAAAGGAGGGTAAGCTTAATCTTTTGAAAACTGAATATGTCCCTCATGAATCAAATGGTCTCTGTCTCTGAGCTTGCCTGAGATGGTGTACAGCAGGGCATAGAGTGGACTTGCAAAGGGATGGCAAGAAGGAACATTGACCTAGTGTGGTGAACTTAGGAGGTCAAGAACCAGAGTCAAAGATATCAACTAAAAAACAGGGGTAGTCATAGACAGTGAGTGCAGTGAGGTATAACAAAGCAAGAATATTGAGCAAGGAGTAAGAACGTAAGGGCAACCAAAAGCAAGTGAAAGAGAGAAGAAAGAGAGCGGGGCGACTATACCTTCATCGAATTAGGCACTTGGGGGGAAAGAATTGCAACGTCATCTAGGGATAATCAGGCCCAAGTATCCCATATTTCTTATAACACCCAGACCCTACTTTGTATACAACTAGTTCCAAAGTTTCTACCCAGGCCCTATCCTATTAAATGTAGAAACCTAACCCATAGGTTCCAAGTACTATGTTAGAACCCAAATAAATAAGTTATGAATGATTAAAATCAATTGCACAAAACTGTTTTTATAGCCAGTTCTGATTTCGGGTACCCCACCAGTTCTCAAATTTTTTACCTGGAACCAACCCAAATTCCATCAAAATCTACCCATAAAGTAGGTTACTTCTGATTCCGGGTCTACCCGGTACCATGCATACTCCTACCATCATCTCTCCATTAGCCATGTGTACAACTCTAATTGCTACAACAATATGAGTGATTAAAATAGTTGTGAATGTTTTACATAACATTAAATTGATAATACACCAATTTCCATGTGATGGAAAAAGTTTGTGCAAAAATTGAAAGAAAAAGCACACAAAGTTAATGCCTTTAGGGCTATTTAGAGCTCTAGAGATATGTATATTCTCTATGAGACTCCATGTATTAGATATTTAGAGGATAAGTTAGAATTGTTAGAATCTTTTTACTTTTATAAATAATCATTTCAGATTTGGGCATTTTATATTTCCTTGTTTTGTAGTATAGGAGATTGCTAATTTTATGGCCTTATTTTGCTGTGGCCTTCCTCTGCTATTTATCTTGTAAACCTGTCCTATGAAAGTTAAGAAGAATAACAATTCCTTCTTCTCTTAAAGCTGTCACCAAGCATAGCCAAAATGGAACATTGGAATTGCTTACACATTTTTCTTCAATTTGTGCATCTTAAGTTGCAGAAAGGGAATTCCAAATCATAAGCTTTGAAATTTGAAAACTCGTGTTTAAAGCAATCTAAAGTTGCTTGCATATTCATGTGTTCTATTCTCAGGAATGGAGATGAGAATTTTGCAACAAAAACTAGACGTATTGTGCCAAATAAGAAGAAGCACAGTAGAGACCTACCAACTTTAACCCATGTTTTAAACCCAAAAATGAAGCAGATCGAGAAGCTTCATCAGAGCAAAGGAACTTCAAACCATTTGCAAGACCTTGAGTGTGTGAAACTTCCTCCAAGATCAACTTCCCAATTTGTCTCACACTCTGCATTCCAATTAAGAATTCATCACCAGATTTAAAAAGCCGAAAGCTATCCAAGAGAAAACAGATAACTAAATAAAAAATGATGATGTTATACAATAGGTAAACAATAAGCATACATCATTAGGATCAGCAAGCAAAAGGACAATGCTTTCACCCATTCTCGGCTCCCATAACCACTGCTTCTGAAGTTGTTGCTGCCCCATTTGGACCAAAAAATGTGCTGTTAACCTGTAATAAACCATCAATTACTTGCAGCACAGGTCGTATCAAGAATCACTCCTGAAGAGGAAAAGATAAATAGACAGGCCATGGAATAACAATGACCTGTTGAAGGTCTTTACAAGAGGAAGATGCATTGTCAATACTTCCACAGAGTTTTTTGATACATTGCTACCTCCCCCATCATCAGAACCAGTCGGAATCCTCCATTCAAGTGAACTGGATATCTCTTTAGCAGATGAAGATAGCCAAGTCTTAATTGGCACAGAAATTTCTGTACCGACACCAGGTTCAACAAATGAAAGACGAGATCGAGCCCATAATACAGCCTTGGAAAATGATGGTGGAAGAACTGTGATATCAGTTTCAACTAGAACATCAATCCACAACATTGGGATGCACATCCACCCATTACATTCTTCACAGATAAGTCCATTTTGTAAGTTAAATTCACACCAGCAACTCTTATCGTCCTCTTCACTTTGAGGCATAAATGCAGGTTCACCATCTCCAGCAATGTCAAATCCAGTAATAATTCCATCAATACTATGAAATGTGTTTGAACGCAGCATTGACATTACCAAAGCAGCGGTATCAGACACTACAATAGTTTGAATGAGATCGATAGCAGGTTGTCGAAGGGAAGGATGAATAGAAGAATCCTTCAAGGAAGACATAAGAGAGGGGCCCCTGTCCATATGAGGTGTGTCGAAATTACTATATAGACTTGAGCAGTGAGTGAAGTAGGCTATTTTTCTTTATATACACACAAATTGTTTGCGGTCAGTGTTAACAACTACATGTAGAACCCATATAAGAAAGAAGCCACTTGCAAACACCATTCAAATTTGGTCACTGAAAGGGAACAACATCAAAGACAAACTTCCAAAATATATTTCATAGAAAATATATCCACAAGGACGGACATTTTTCAAATTGAAAAAACTAATCATCTTGGAATCTAAAATAATTGGAGATTATTCCCCCATTATTTCACTCGTCAATATATCTATTGACTTGAAATGCCACATATATATTTGTTACCACAACTATCCCTCGATTAGACAATAATGCCATAGCTATCAAAGCTAAAACCACATCAACACAATGAACCAGGACTAGACAGAAGCCGAAGTACTTTAAGAAAGAAACACCTGAAGAGTGATAGAGAGAAGAAGTTACACACCACATGTGTGAACATTCAAAAGGGGGAGATGGTGGGTTCATCCTGTAACCTCTCAGCACAATAAGAAAAGCTATCTGAAAATGAAGTATGAAAAATAACTTATTCAACCCAGAATATCTAGAGTATTCAGAAGGCACAAGGCAAGATGATAGCTGACAGAGTCTGCTTTCAAAATTTAACTAAACCAAGCAAATAGAAAAATTCCTAACCTGGCGAGCCTTTTGCTTCATGAGGATGCTGAAGTTACTGCTAACAGGAACTTGATGGAGTAGAAAGTACAGAATGTTCCTCCGTTGAACTTCAAGTTCCCCATCTTGCAAGGCTTCTAGAGACTACATAAGTGGAGTTAGATAGATTACAGAATTTAAAAAATACATATATTTGCCCAAAGAATAAAGATATGAAAATGAAATACAAGAAAATTATTGATTACAAACAATAGTAGCATGGCATGCATATCTTACCTGCAGAAAGGGCTCAAAAAGGTCAAAAATCTCTTTGTGAATTTTCTCGCTTCGAGTATGGAAAGACTGACCCACTAGTGTACTTCGCATCGCACTAGGAGACAAGCTAGACCTCAACCAAAGCTTACAACCTCATAGCAAGATGAAAAGTAACGCAGTGAGGAGAAAGCACATGATCATGTAAATCCTGATAGTATATCTCCAAATTAAATTTTATCTGGAAAAGAGACAAACTTACCAAGCATTTCAAAGAGTATCTTCAGACAAGTAACTGCATGAGAAAATACAATGGAATCGCCACTTATTTGGTTAAGCACAGTATCCAAAAAAATGGGATAGCACTCCAGTATCCCTTCTTCAAGTGCAGAAGGTTCCAAAAAACCAAGCCTAAAAGCAAATGGAAAAATTACATTAGAATAAATGCGGTCAGTTGGGGCAGGAAAAGGCATCAATCATGTAAATAAATATTGCAGAAACCCAAGTTACAGTGATCTAATGCCTAGCCAAACGGTGATGCGATCGAGCTGTAATCTCGGTCTTGAGGTTTCTGGATTTGATGGTGCAACATCGGTCTCCAAAAACCCAATGAATTTCCGGAGAAAAGGTTGCAGTGGCTCCAAATCCACCTTTCCCCTGTAAAAGTAAAAAAGAAATAGGATATCAGGACTTCAGGAAATCCTTAGCACACCGTTTTCAATTAGAGGAAGAAAAAATACAATGGAATATTTGGAGGGAAAAAAAAAAGGTCATCCCAGACATCTACACATCACAGGATAATGAAGAAATGGGGACACATGTACCTCAATTTTCCCATGGCACCAGCTAACCGATGAGCAACAGCTCGCACTCTTCGTTTAAAGAAGAATAGTGCATAAACACCCTGATAGAATGGTCATCTGAAATTGATGAGAAAGTGATCTATAGTGAAAACACTGCTGAAGATACTCAAGTAATCGAGAAAGCACCGAAAATTTTTGGTTTCCATCCAGAGCCAATTCATGAATGTTGTCAACTGCTTCTATAAATGCCTCAAATTCAGTGAACAGTGATTGATCATCCAACAGGATTGGATGCATTAGAACCTACAATGATGCAGTCACCAAAAAAGATCACACATATAGTATAATACATTAAAATTCAAATAAAAGTAATTTAGAACAGTTCAACAGACTAGTAAAATATGAATACCTTTCTAAATTTTAATTCTCAACTGAATAGAAATCAGATTGAAACTTCCATTAATGCAATTACATATGTGGTCAATTCCTAATGTTTAATTCAATGGCATAACAAACACATGAGCTAAACTACTTAAAGCAGTGCATATCATTCGGTCTGCATACTAGTGTAATGGTGTGCAATTTGAGAACCAATTCACCTAAACTAAGGGAGCAAACAGGAGGATATGTCTAATGAAATCTGAGTTTACAGGAAGCTCACATTTGTAAGAGATTCTGGAAACTTCTTATGAGACAATAGAGTGATCGACAAAGTGAAGTATCAAATCCGCTGGCTGAATCAAAATGGGGTTCACAAGCAACTAAACTTGGATTTGAAGAATTTAGACAGAGATATTTAGTAGCACTCTCAAAAATATTATCAGTAAACCAAAGGGTTAAGGAAAAAGCATGTGGACACACCTCGTACATGACACTAATGACTTCAGCACTTTCATTCAAAGGAAGGTACTCCTTCATTAACATCCTATGATTAATATCTTTCAAGCATTCAGTGACCCTCTCTTCATCCAAGCTTTGCACGACACTAAGAAGAGGACCTACAGAACTGAACTCATACTCCATGCTATACATCTCTTGGGCCTGATGATGCTGAGACACACATCGAATGCATGTCCTCATTTCCTTAGATATCCTCTTCCACAGAATCCTCAGAGGAGAATCTTCACGGACATCCTTATGGTAGTTGTAAAAGGTCTCGAGCAGAGGGCCCATCAACTCCCAGGATTCACACCAAATGTGATTCTCTTGTGGAAGACGGATCAAAAAATTAAATGCATCCACAAACCTGCCCGTATGTACATTCGAGATTATGCCCTGACAAATCTTGTATATATTCTATGAAATCAAGCTTAGTGATAGAGGAAATGCAACAATATCTACCACAATACTTGTCTAACAGGTGCAAATGTTCTACCATCCTGACTGCCAGCAGAAATGAAATCTATCCGCAATGATCATAGACTGAAGCAAGAGCATATGAGAAGAAACACTCAACATAAAAATCATCATGCAGCTAACTTATTTGAGATTTACTTAATTTTGCACTTTCCATTTGTTTCATTGAATTTCTTGGCAGACGCGTGCAGAAATTTCAAATGCACTAATCAATGAAGGGGATAGTGCAGATAAATGTCGAGTTGATGATAATGGGGCAATACTGATCGCTGATCAAAATAGAAATGGCAAAAGGAAATCGAAAGAAGGAATTTGAGCGGTGCAGTGTCATAGAATGGGAAAAGCACTTGCTTAAAAGTCATGTCACAACTATAGCATGCGCAGAGGTAAGGAAGAAGAAGAGCCAAAGAAACTATTGAAGACGCAGCGTAAAGAGACAGAGCGGGAGAGAGAGCGAGAGAGACGGGAAAAGAGAAGGGAGTAACCATTGCTCTTTGAGCTGGTGAAGGCGGAGGAGCGCGGAGGAATCTCCACGGCCATCCTCTCCTCCTCCTCCTTCTGCTTCTTCCTCGTCTTCGATCGTTCTCCATCGCTTCAACAAATCTATTCTGCTGCAATTACCAATGCTCGTCGCCATGACTGTTCACTTCCTGAGTTGATCAGAATCCGATCGAAGGAGATTAAGTGCATCCAACTCAACCGATCACACTAGACGTCTAAGCTACTTAGGGTTTCTCCAGATGGGGAGCGCCCGGAGGGAAATGGGCGCCAATTCAAGCAACGGACTGTGCCGATTAAGTTTCCAAATAGCTCCACGAATCGAATCACTTATTTACAATTATACTCATCATAATTTTCATTATTCTTTTATTTATAAGGGAAGGTTTGTTCGGTCTAAATATGGCTAATGAGTCGACTAATTTCTACGCATAGACTTGAATTTCAGGGTCTGTTCATTTAACGTAAAAAATAGAGAGGAAATAGAATGGGAATGGATGATTATGTTAAATGTGTTTGTTTTGAAAAAAATGAAATACAATTCCTGAATGGATAACATAATTTTTAAAATCAGATCAAGAACTGTTTAATATGCTTAATATATAAGTTTATAGGTTCATATATCAGATTGGATATTTAATAAGTTGAACCATATATTTAATAAATAATATTAATATTATAATATTATAAATAAATTAATATAGTAAGCATATTAATCTAAAATTCAATATAAAAATAGAAATATAAATCTAATAAAATAAAATACATACATCATCCATGTTTTAAAGAAAAAGAATATCACATAATCAAATGTAAATAAAATAAAATAATAATTAAAATTAAAATTATTTAATAATAAGTATTTTAAACATCCCACTTCATACCAAAATTATTTTTTGTGTCTTAATTCAATATATTAGTATCATGATAAAAATCTTATTATTAATCAAATGAATGTTTAATAGCTAAAAAGAAGTAGAAAAACAAGAGGCATGCAATTAGTGCAATACAATAGGCTTTTGTTTCTTTTTTTTAATTTTAAGTAGGTCAACTTTTTCATAAGTTTAATAGGGTTTACTAACCCAATCGAGAACCAACGATTCAACTAGAATTGATCATATTTATAATGTAATTAGATTAATTTTAAAAATTAAACTGGAAAAATGGCTGGTTCGATAGGTTTGATTTTAAAAACTATAGTAGGTAGAACTCAAATTATCAAATAAGAAATGCCATTCTCCTCTTGTATCAAGAATTAAATAACTAAAATTTTCTATTGTTAAATTACTTATTATTATTATTTAATGATTATTATGTGTATTTAATAATGTAATCTAATGTTTGTTAATAATATTATCACATTTATATAAATTCTCATTTCTTTTTTATAATGATAAATAATTGAAAACAATTAGTACTAACTAATCATAATATTACATTAATTGAAATATATAAAATAATTAGATTAATTTTTCTTCTAGAAACTATAATATGTTATAAGTAATTTTTATATTATGTCACTAATAATTTTATCCTAAATTTTTTATTCAAAATATCTAAGATTATAACAAGTAATAAAGGATATTTTGATTTTGATTATAATTTAAACCAAATAATAAACTGAAAATTTTATTTCGTTTTTGATTCTGCTTCATTTCATTTCCCCTTCCAATTTTAGACTATGAACCAAGCAACCCCAAGAGTAAGATGCACTACATCATTTTTATCAACTTATGAATTATTAAAGTCCAAAAGTAACAAGAAAGTAACTTAAAATTTTAACATAATTGAACTATAATTCTTGATTGAACATACTACAATAAATTTGTTTTTACAACTATTATAATTTATAATCAACTTATTTTTGTTAATATATCATACTTGTTCAATTTTGTCAAACTTCATTACTTGTATTTTACAATTAGTACAAGATTCTTACACATAATTACATTATCATAACATATCAGTAAAGTTTTGGGGACATTAGCATAACATATAGGCTACTTTTTGTCATTTCATTATGATAATTTAACAAATAATAGATATATCAACAAAAAAACAAATATGTAGAAAAGCAATAATCACATAAGAGTAAATGTGATAGATAGTATGATATGGAGTTAATTATTATATAAAATTAGATATGTATAATTGAAATAATCATTTTAAAATATGTGATCATTTACTATTCAGTTACTAACTATCAAATAAAGAGAAATTACAATTTTTTGAATTGTTATTATAACATTTTTTGAAAGAGTTGCAATCTCAATTGCAACTTTTGATCTGAAAGTGCAATTATTTTCAACAAAAAGTTATAAGAGCACTACATAAAATTGTAAGTGACATGAGTGAAGTTACTTGGCTATAAATTTTTCCTTTAAAATATATAACACTCAATTTCTAAAAACAATGTACATATTAAAAATTTTATTGTAATTATCTTATACGTGCATAATCATGGCTTGAATCTTTACAAAGGTGCAATCACTATGCAATCCATCTATGCTTATTATATGTATTTTTTAGCCAAACCCATCATGTTTTGATATGATGACAACTCAACGTACATAGTAATGTGACAAACACATATACGTCTTAGTTAAGCTTAGTGTATTTCATATTTAAATGATCAACTTCAATGTATATTTGAAATACATTAAGCATGTAAAAGCTACATAGAAGAAAAAAGAAGAATAAGGGCATACACATTGAAAGGTCATTTGAAGCGCCCTCTTTTCTCTTTAGTAATAGTTAGCATTGTTAATGTGCACACAAATATGTAGTATCCACATATCCTTTTATTTGCTTCTCTGGCATTGGATTCCTGGAAAGTTTTAATCGACTTTTTCCGATAAGTTCTTTCATGATGACATTAGGCCAATCAATGGTTTATGCTAGTTTTTCTTCTTGAAAAAGGTATCTTTCTCTCATCTAAGCTTCCATTTGAGGGTCCAAGAATCACCAGTATCCCAAATACTTATATTGTACTTTGAGTCAATGATGGCTAGATAGGAAGCATGTTTTTCAAGTAGTTGACCAAACACTACAAATATTTTTAGCCTGCTATAGAGGAAGGAAGGTTGTTATTAGTCCACCAATAAAGATTGTTGAAAAGGGCCATTGTAGGGTAGGTGTTTATTTTAATTGGTTTTTGTAGATTTCCCTTGAGTTTAGCAAGGTTGTCATGATGGTGAATAATTTGTGGAGTAGGAATTGCTGGTGATTGTGAGTCATTTACATTTTTTTAGTTTCATGATAGTGGTTTGATCAATTGGTACTCGAACCAACACTTAGATATATTGATAAGTGTCACTTTATGCTTCAACGATGGTTAGTGGATTTCACAATAAAATAGCTTACCATTTGGATGCTTCTTCTATGAGTCAAGCTCTAGAATGGTCCCTTGGTTTATCATGGAGAAGGCATCAAGTTTATAAGTAGCGTGGTTGGTTGACCACTTTACATTGATAGGGCAACTACTTAAGACACTGGGTTTAATTTTGTGTAGGTTTCTATAGAGATTGACACCACTATTGAGGTGCTAGAGAAGGTGATGTAAATTTGACCATGTGATGGAGATTGGGGTTGATATCCTCTAGTTGCCTAATTGTTGCCCAAAATGCTAGCTTTCTATTTTTTTTTGCCTCGAAATGTAAGCTATTTGGTCATCAATATGTTAAGCAAGACAAGACGAAAGCTCTTTATGAGGTGACATTGGTTGGGCCTTTGGAGGTGATGGGAGGAATGGTACCCATGAGATTTCTATTATTGTGAAGATTAAATAAGTATAAAAGGTTATTGCAAATTATGTGAGTATTGTATTAGATGATAAAGATGACTCAATGTCCACTGAATTTAGTATGGAGGAAACTAGGGTGACAATTAATATTGTTAAGCATGAGTAGTGTGCTACATAGAGTCTAGGGGATGGGGGAATGCTTGTGTTTATGGTCTAAGGCTATTACAATTGGGAAACTTAGTCAGGATGATTATATTTTATATGAGTTTTTCAGGGATGCTTGATCTTGTTATGTGTTGTTCAAATGAGGTTACATAATGAGGGAAGTAGGAAATGGTTAATAAAAATGATGATAAGGTTGCATAGTCTATAAAATGTCTAAAATTTTGTAAGTAAAAGAAGGTTGAAGAGGAACCACAAGGAAAAAAAGGGTGGGGTCCCTCCTCTTCTTCTTTTAAATAAAACACCTATCATCGGGATTAAAGGATTCCCTTAAGTAGTATTGATTTGTTAGAGACGTGTATTAAGGAGGATAAATGTGATAGAATTGTGGATAAATTGTGGAATTTGGCACACATGGTGAATTATCCTACTGCCACTAATGGCTAGATTTAGATCTTAGTAATATGTTCAATTAACTTTGGTCAATCTCTTAATCTAGTGTCACGCACTTGCAATTGAGTTTGTTAGGGAAGGTGATTATGCTCACTTTGTGTATATGGTTCAAGCTCTCACAAAAAACAAAGGTAGTCATAGGGGAGCTTTAGCAATTGAACTTCAATCACCTATCACATGCTCAAACTTTAAGGCTCCTACAGTGTCTATGCCAACCATATGCTGAGCCTTCCTAGGCAAGGCCTCCACTTGATTGGCAAGCTAAAAATGTATTCTATGAGGATAAATGAGCAATGTTTGAAGCATCTGTATGTAGATTATAGGTAATATTAGTCCACATGCACATGGGCTAATTACACAGTATACAAAAAGTCTCTAATTGTCACCCAAGGGTAAGGGAAGAGAATCCAACCCATGGCAATCTCCTCTACCCAATTCACAAATGCCCTCATTACGAGATGCCTAGGTTGCATTCTAGCACATTGTTGCTAGAAAAGATTTTGGACTTCCGCAACTATGCACCCCCATCATAACTTGTCCAACATTTTTCACCCGACCTACCAATTGCACAAGATCATTTCTAACAGGACAACGCAACCAACACCACACTAAATGAGCTCAATAAATGTTAACACTTAGGTTTGGAGTTTCTTGAGAAGTCACTCCCACATTTAAGCCTCTAGATATTCTTGTTGACATAGGTTCCTCTTCCTGCCAGAAGCCTACCCTGGTACTGCTCATCACAGGCTTAGATTTCAAGGCCCATGTAGGTGCCTATGGCAGCCATATGCTGAAGCTCACTAGGCCAACCCTCCCCTAAGTTGACAAATTAAAAATGTATTATAAGGATAAATGAGCAATGCTCAAAATACATACTTATAGATCACAACTAATATCAGTGCATATATACAAGGGGTAATACATAGTACAAAAAATCCCTAATTATTACCTGAGGGTAAGAGGAGAGAATCCGGCCCATGACACACCCATAGATGTTACTTGGCGATTTTAATACTGTTCAGGGCCTTTTCAAAGTTGATGCTTAGGATGGTGTGGTTCACATGGACCAAAGCGTTAAGGATTTTGGGAAATTGGAGGTTGTTGGGTTTTTTTTTTATCATCCATTTATAAGTTTTTGGTATACTTGGTCTCATAAGCAATTGGACCACCATCAGATGAGAAATGTTAATAGTGTTTTGATAAAAGAGGAGTGGCTGCTTTAGAATGGTACCACAACTACTGAATTTTTATCCTTGGGACTATTGAGCCATTCCTATGCCTTCACTAACTTGAATGGAATGGTCTGTTCAAGTAGATAACCTTTCAAGTTCTTCAATTATTGGATTACTCATTTTGCTTTTGCTAAATATATTTGCAAATTCATAGAATGGGCATAGAGGTTGTGTGGGAATACTATGTCGATATTGTATCAAAAGCTCAAAACACTCAAAAAGGTTCTCAAGGTAAGACAACCAATGGTGATGAGCATCAGTGGGTTAGCTCTCTTAAAGAGGAGCTCTCTCAAGTACAACATAAGCTTGTGTAGGGGATAGTAGATGTCAACTTGATTGTTTGGGCAAAGCACTTGCATCGGATATATGTTAAGGCTTTACGAGTGAAGCAAGCCCGTTTGCAATAGAAACCTGTAATACTTCAATTTTCTTTTACTCTATCAAAGTTAAGCATGCTAGAGATGCCATTCGTTTATTGTTCACATTTGGAGGTGATTAACTTGAAACTCTAGTGGATATTCAATGGCAAACTATAGATTTTTATAAGAGGCTATTGGGGGCAGGACTCTTCGGTCCTAGAACAGGCTTATATGCAATGAGTAGTTTCAAAGTGTGTCTCAACTGAGTAACCTGCTATATTGAATATGCAAAGGTGAATGCAGAAAAAAATAATAATAATAAGGAAGGCTTTGTTTGGGGTTAATGGTGGTAAAAGCCCAGGGTGGAATGGTTATACTACTCTTTTCCTTAACAAGTCCAAGTCTGTTAATCACAATGTTTTTCTGAAGGCATTAGGCTATTTCTTCTCCTGTCCTGTGCTGAAGCGGTTAACTCAACGACTGACACTCTTGTGCCAAGAAGTTAGGTGCTTGACTTCCGATCTATCTCCTGCTACAATATTGTTTACAAGTGCAATACTAAGATTCTGACTGATCGTATGAAGATGGTGCTTCCTTCTCTTAGCAGCTTCAATTCATGTTCATCAATGGTAGCTGCATTACAAATAATGTTGTGTTGGCCCATGGATTGGTTTCGAAGCTACCATCGTAGCTCCCATATTCCTGCATTATACAATCAAGATGAATTGAATTAATGCTTTTGGTTCGGTAGATCGGCATTTTTCTGATCCAGTTGATGGGAGCTTATGGATTTCCAACGAAGAATAGCAATGGATTGAGACTTGCTGTTGAAGGGATTCAATAGGGTGATCTCCTCTCGCCCTATCTTTTTGCTATAGCAATGGATGATTTGTCTTTGATGTTGGATCGTGCTGCGGCAGCTAGGTTATCTCAGTACCATATGTGATGTCGAAGGCCCTAAGTTCACTCACTTGAGCTTCGTTGATGACTTGCTCATTCTCATCGACGGTCTGATCTACCTCCTTGTAAGCAGTTCTACTGCATCTATCATGAGTTCTACCTGCACTCTGGGCTGCATCCGAGCTTTAGAGAAGATAGAACTCTACGCATGAGGAGTCTCTCTGGATGTTCTCGCTTGGTTGCTTGATTACTTCGCTTCTGGAAATGACCCTTTCCAGTGCAGTATCTTAGTGCGCCTCTTATCACCGGGAGATTATCGGGGAAGAAGCGTGAGATGCTCACTCCAAAAGGATTAATACGAGGCTGGGGGCGTTCGAAGTTTATCTTTCACAAGTAGGATTCAACTAATCAGCTTGGGTCCCATTCACTTCGTAACCTACTGGTTTACGTACATATATATATATATACTCCCCGAGAATGTTGTTATTCGTCAAGTTCAATGGCAATGCAAGTTGGCCTTCTCATGGATGAGGAAGTAAGGTGCAATTTGGGAGCACTAAGGTTGGTTGGGGCTCGAGTCTGTAAGCCAAGACGGGAAGGTCTGTCTTGTTGACAGATTGCGATGGACCAGCTGCTCTCTGATCACTTGATTTATACTAAACATATTTTACGGTTTGTTCATTAAATAAAATATAGCGTACGCGTAATATAAATTATAAACTTCTATAAATTCTAGCGAAGAGAGGTTAAATATGATCAACTTCTATAGATTCTGTTTTCGGGTCAATTCTCCACTGTCTTTCGCATGCTTAAGCATACCTCTTACAGGGTGAGATTATTCATGCAAAATTCCTGAAAAGGTCCTGGTTATTAATTTTCTCAAATGGATAGAGTGTGGCATCTAAATTCAATACTTTCGATCATCTAAACATATACTTACACATGTACTTGCATAAATTCATGGCCTCGAGGGATTTTTATATTGCACGTCTCTTTTGCCAAGAACAATATATTCTCTTTTTTTTTAAGAATGTGGAGTTTAGGTTTAAATATAATGAGTTCTTTTAGAATTTTTTCCCCCACCCCAAAGATTATAGGTTAAAACCTGAAATTGTTAATTATAAAGTTAAAATGCAATTAAAAATTTTCATAATTTATAATTTTTAAAATCGAACCGAATCGAAAATCGGTCAAGACATGAGTTCATAGATTCATGGGTCAAACTAATAATTCAATAAATTAAACCATATATTTAATAAATAAAATTAATAGTATAATTATAACAAAATTTCATAATATAACCATTATATTAATTCAAAATTTAACATAAAATAAAATAAAAATATATTAAATTTTTATTTTTTAATTTTAAATTGACCAATTTTTTTATTGATTCAATTAGATTAACTAATCCAACCAAGAACCGACCGGTAAATCGGAATTGACCACATTTTAATTACAATTAGATTAATTCTAAAAATCAAACCGAGTGAGTGACCAATCTTAGTGAAACTAGTCAAACCGCTTGACCTGATCCAGTTTATATATATGATACACCCCTATAGAAATAATATTATAATATACCTTATATCATAGTTTTTAAAACTAGATTAGATCGAGGACCAGTCAAGATATGAGTTCATGGGTTCACAAGTCGAACCAAAGGTTCAATAAATCGAATCGCATGTTTAATAAATAATATTAATAATACAATATTACCAATAAATTAATATGATATTATAATTTAACCGTAATTAATAATAAAAATAATTTATATAATCATTATATTAGTATCAAATTCAATATAAAATATGAATGTAAATTTAATAAAATAAAATATATATTATAATAATTTTTTATTTTTTATTTTTTATTTTTACTTGATCAATTCTCACCAATTCAATTAAAAACCATATTTTGAACCAGCGAAAAAACTACAAGCTAGCTAGCGGTTCAACCAGATTTAACCTAATTTAAAATATAATTAGATTATTTATGATAATCAGACCAGATAAGTAACTAGTTCCTAGTTAAACTAGTCAAAACGACCAGTTCAGTCCAGTTTTTAAAACTATGCCTTATATAAAAACAATTGGACAATTTTATCTTAAGAAACTTTAGACGTTAAAGTGGTTTGGTAGCCTGCCTGTGTCAACTCAACTAGTTTCCCGTAACTTGTGATTCCACCACCCCATTAGTTCACAGTGAGCCGATTGACTGACCCAGGAATCGAACTCTCCGAATAATGAATTTTTCCTATGTCATGTACTCGAACAAGGAACCTTACCCAAAAGAAAAGATATCAAACAGCCTCATGACCATCGATCAGACAGACACTACTGGAAGTCTGTCTAGATGAGTGACAACCAATTATAGTAATGGAAGAGGGATGATACATGTACTTTCATCTGTGGCACCATCTGTCCTTGTGGTTGTCTGAGTTCTTGCCCAATTCTGCATTTACAGTCACAATCTTCAGAGGGCACGGTAATGCACGAGAAACATAAGAACTCTTCGCTACGTTATGGACCTTCATTGTAATCTGAAAAGAAAAATGTAGGAATTAGTCACTCTAACAACAAGAGGTACTTATGGTCAGAAAATATATGTAATTCAATGTTCGGTGAGAAATAGAACCATGTCTCTTCTGCAGGAAGGAACCCTCAGACTACTGATCAGGCTTGCAGGCTGAAATCATCTTCGAAGCACTGCAATCTAATACGCTGCATCAGCTGCCGAAGCAAAGTGGGATCGCTCGTGACAATACCATCAACACGCTCAGACAGCATCCTCTGCATAGATTTCGCATCATTGACAGTCCAAGCATATACCTTCTTCTCTCTCCTGTTACATTCGGAAATTACAAAAAGAATGTGAGAAGCAAAATTTCACTCGTATGCAATGTACTGTTGCATGGTCATACTTCAGTTTTTGTTCAACCAAACAGACAAAAAGGGTGAGGAAATAAAGGTGCTGATGGCTTAGAGACATTGTTACAAAAAGAACCAAGTAAATTAACGTGTTGCTCAGATACTAATGACCAAGAAATCCGCAAGAATAGATTTCAGACAGCATTTTCTTTAGAAGGAAAATGATAAATATAATATTTGCAATGACGGGCACTTTTGCATGGTTACTTCCATTATAAATGTAAAATTGTATGGATTCTGGCCTTCAGAAGTGAAAATTTGGAAGTTTTAGGATAAATTTGTAAGGAAAGAGACAACACTAGCAGGACACATGCCCTTAAGAACATGCACTACAGCACACTCAAACGATAAATCCAGTTTCAAGATTTCAAATGTACCTGTGCAGTTTACTCATAAGTTCTTTGTCAATCAATGGATGATATACGCCAACCACCCCAGCACCTTTCACCCTAAATAAATCTGTCCTAACTCTAGTAGAAGGATCTTCCATGACAATGTATCCAACCTAGAAAAAGATTGAACACCAGTAAGTGCACTTGACATCAAAAATTTTACCTGTTTAAGTAGGAAAATCTGAAACACTAAGAAAATCCCTTCAATAGTCAAAGTAGAAAGGAACAAATAATACCATTACTGAATAGGATTTACATTTAAATGAAGCATTTCACCTCAAAAGAAAGAACACACAAAAGTAAAAAACTTTCGGTGCAAATAGTAGAAATATTTTATGATACAGTAAATTGAATAAACTATGATTAAAATTAAAATGTTAACCACGTTAATGATCAAATATGATCTTATTTTATTTCTTATATCATAGAATATCTCCAATGGCTAAACTCTAAAAATGATAAGTACCATCATTGTACGCCATCCTAAAACCAAGTACTGGTTATCTAAATGTAAGAACATCGCATTCACATACATTCAACTACTCGAATGAATATATGCAGTATATATATACACACATAATTATATATCAGTCTATCAGAACTTTCTATCATTAGCAAAATCTTCATTGTAATGGAAAAATCCCTTCTCATACTTCAATCGCATTTTCATTTGGATAAGCAGTTGCACACTATAATTGTACCAACACATAATAACTTGAGATTTTGTGGACATGGGTCAATCTGGTAATAGGCTCAAGTCAATTTCAACTGCAACACTTGGATTATTTCATTCTAGCAACAAATCTAGAAAGGAATTGCAGTGGGGAACAACAAAGAAAGAAAAAGACATGTCCAAACCAAATCTCCGCACCAGCCCACCCCACAACTCATCCAACCCACAAAGGTCCTTTTCCCAGTAAATAATGCATTGTTGATGCAATGGCCTTACCGATATATTTGATGACTGTTTGATGACATCTCTGACTAAAGAGTCACTTTTAGCCCACACCAGACAATTCTTACATTCTGTCTTGGCAACCTGAAACTTAGTAAAGATAAGTGTCAATTATAAGTGGCAAACCAACTTTGAAGTGGTCTACTTTGCAATGTGCTATAGAGATTAAGGTAAATTTATTATTATGTCAGAGTATACATAATAATACTGCCAAAACATCATTGACCACTGCAACTAAGAAAAAACCAGACCTTATAAGAAACCTCTGAAATACTTTAATCTGTCCAATGACATCAGCTAAGGTTCAAAGGGACAAGCACCCCAATTCCAAAATGAAAGAATTAATAATTACTACACTCTTGATGAGAATAAAAGAAGGTATCGCTATGCTGCTTTGGCTAACTGCACAAGGATACTGCATGCAAGAAAAGTCGGATTTATCCATCTCTAAAAGATCAACTCAGTCTATGCTGATAAGAGAAGCAAATGATTGCTTCAACTATAGTATCCTCATTCTTCAATAGGCACAGTTAGAACCCTAAAACGCAGCACTTGTTCTCACAGTCCATCTACTCACAACTCATTAAGTTAGTTTAAACTTAGTCCACAGTTACTTTCTCTAATCGCTAGGAAGCATTCAACCTCTACAATGATTTTGTAGCCATTTCAAAGAATCCAGATGAAACGAATTCACAAGATTCCATCAGCATTTTGTCTAAAGTAGCTCTATTCTCGTCTATACATTACATAAAACAAGCCAGTGGAGATTATTCCTAATAATTATGTTGAACTCAGCGCACCAGACAAGGGAAATATATCACTGTATAATACCAAGCCAAAGGTGCACATTTGTTGGCAAAGAGGGGAAATGTTCATGCAGATCACCCTAGTAGCAGAACAATAAACCAGAATAGTTCACCAAGTTATTACCTATCCTGCTTCTGGTACTTCAGTAACCATATGTATTTCCAGTAAATTATGGATTTGAAATATAGAAAAGTGGAAAACCTATATGGACAGTAGCTAGTTCAGGATTATACATGAGCACAGGCTTCATATATTCAAGGATTATTTCGCAATTATTTACCAGATGGCTAACTCTCCATAAATTCATGCCTTTGCTCAACTGCTGTTGATACATCAATCAATAGAGCTAAATTCTTGATCAGCCTCCTATTGTGGGATCTTAAGAAGCAAATCTATGTAAATTCAAAAGAGTTGTCTAATCTTTGTTAAAATTGAAGTGTCCATCTCTTTCAATTAGAAACTGTAACCTTTTAAGTGAAGTGTTGAGTGGTAAGAGGATGTTTTACTATATTAGGACCAACATACAAGAAATCAATTACCTACCATGGAAAGAATATCTTCTGCAAGTCCATCTTCGAATGATGGAGGGCCCACTTTTGCATCAAGAATCACCTGATGAACTGATTTTGATACCAACTGATGTCCATCAAGAACATAGTATAAAATATCAACAGTGATTTCATCATAGAAGTAAAGTTACTAGAATAATGCTCAGAAAATAGGGAAAATGAGAAAGAGAAGTGAATCATACAATTTCATCCTATTGAGGGGTTTAGACAAGTAAATGCCAAAAGCAATAAGCTGCAAGTACCATTAAAGCTTGTTCGAGAGTCGTAACTGTGACATCACCAAACTTCATAGATTGATGAATAGGTTTGAGTTCCTTTATCTGCATTAACAGGCTACAATGCAAACTTAATAAGTGTTACGAAGATGTATTAATTGTAATTGTTGCATCGAAAGGCTAGTAAAAAGAGAAGAACTGTTAATGCAACAAAAAATGGATTTCCCTCATCTTTTTCTCCTGAAAAATAATTTCCTGAAGCAGAACATGTAACGCATCCACTTGTTTTGCCATCTCAAAAGATAGCATCCCAATACCAGTGACAAATTGTCCAAAAAGCTAAGAAACTTGAAACCACAGAGGAAGCAATAATAAGGTGAGTTAGGCAATTCATTTTTCCTCTAGTAAGTAACTTATGATAAGGTCCACTAGTGACTCTGAAATTCAGGTCATTATTAATTTTAATATTTTAGTAGTGTACGAGGATTTAATAACGATTACAGTTAAGGCACATCTTTGTAATGGAGTATGCTCATGTAAATTTAAGACGATGAATTTAAGAAAACCTCTCTCTCTCTCTCTCTCTCTCTCTCTCTCTCTCACACACACACACACACACTTTATTCTCTGACTTCCTTAGTCCTCTTCAGAAAAAAGGGGTGGGGGTTTGGTGTTGCATATAATTGGAGCACCCAAAAACCAAACAGAGAAAGGAAGAGAGGCAGCATCGTGGATGGGACTAAATGGTATGATCTTCTAAAGCAAGTGATATACAAAAGAAATTAGTAAAATTGTGACACTATTGTGCTAATATCGTTGACTTCTGTAAGCAAGCTGAACATTCAGATATTATTCCTTTTCCTTGAAACAAAGCTAGGAGAATTTATAGAAGTGAGAAGGAACAAAGGACCAGATTGGTATCCTGACCTCTCTTGCAGTCAAGTGACCTATTCTAGAAGTTCTGTCTCCAGTTATACGTTGAAGATCCCTGCCATTTCCATGTAATCAGATTTTTAAGACAGCTGGAGGACAAATAATCAAATAATGCATTAATGCAACCAAAAAAAATAGAAAGAAAAGTATATCATGCTGAAAGACCAAGAAACTGTACAATTTGTAAAAATGGCCTCCATTCTTAACTTTTAGCAAAGATATTAAACATTAAAAACTGAAACTGATCACATAGTATGGGTAGTAAAATTAAAAAAAAAAAATTGACAACTCAGCGCTACACAGTTTGGTGAAAGGTCTCTTAGACCATGTGTACAGTGTACTGCGTTATCTGGACTAATGAAGAGGTGCAATCACATCCACAAGATGATAAAGTCATGGTTACATGTACATATATATACACAAACACAAAGGTAAAAAAAGAGACAGAGAAAGAAAGTAGCACTTTTGGACCTATCATGCAGAACAAGCAAGACTCCATCTGCAGATCGAGAGACATCAATCTCAATGCAATCAACTTCAGAATCAAGAGCAGCACGAAATGCAGCAATCTGCAAGTGAAATAAAAAGACTTCTAACATGTTGCCTTGGAAATATCTACAGGACTAGAGGAAGGAAATTGGGATGGATATGGGGATTTAGCACAAAAGCTAAAATTCAAGGAGAAGGGAAAGGAACAACAAAATGATGAAGCCAAAGAGCTGACTAAGACAAATTCATTAGACAGATAAAAGGCAAAATTAATTTGATAAATCAGATATTGTATTTTTTTCCCCAACCCTGGGCAGGGAGACCGCCATCACTATGAAACAACCGGTCCAGGCTTTAAACAAAAGAAAGAAGTCAAGCAGACGATTTTGGATACCCATGTTAATTTATGCAGAACACCCAGGTAATTTACCACATGACAGATAAATAGAGCATATTTTGGTATTTCTCCACCATATGTTTGCTGTACCTGAAGGCTTGTTCTTTTTTTTTTTGGAGTGTGCATATGCACCAACTAAGAGTCTTCAATCTCAGGGATTTCAACAATAAAGATGCTTCCACATAAACTAATGGATCATCTTCATTTCAAAATTCAATTTTGAACGAAAGTTCTGATTTTCTTCAACGAGCATTATAGTCAAGTACCAAAGTAAGATATGTATGCCTACTGTATTGGGAAAGGCCTTAGCTGTATCACCACCATGAGCACAAACAAGAGGTGGATCCCGTAGCCAGCCACACCTTCTCAGTTGTGCCTACACATATACATAGAGAATCACTAAAAAGTGACAAGTGTCCAAATAAAAGGAAGAGGAGTTCCAAATGGAGCCTCAAATTAGAAGATGGCACGATATTGATGAAGGAATTATATTGATGAGAGAGAGAGACCTGATGTAAGCTACTGAGTCTGAAGTGGAGAACCAGTGGGGGAAGGAGGGCAGCCAAGGCAAGGCCTGCAATGATAATGCGAAATAGCCTGCGCCTCCTCCTCGGGTTACTCAGCTTCATACCAAACCCAGCAGCAGCTTGCTGTTGCACTTGTTGTCTCCTCGTCATGAACATCGTTAATGGCTATAGGATTCAGCTCCGATCTCCGAGAAGACAACCCTTCCTTCCTAGTTAATCAGACCGTAACAAACAACAACCCAAAGAAAACCCGGAAGCTATTCCCTCAAAACAAACACGCGATCTCTAATTGAAGTACAAACGAAACCAGAAAATTTTTGTCCGACGACGCGGAGCAGCCCATAAAAGGAAAACAAAAACAACAGAATTGGGAGAACAGTCTGCCAGCCCGTCGCACGACTATCCCAAGACGATCCTCTGGAGGGCAACCATCGGCCCCGCGACACGCCGATTGAGCGGAGCTATAATCAAGTGCTACTCGCACGACGATCTCGTTCACCGGACCTTAGCCGCTTTCCCCTCCTATCTCGAGGAAGAAGAGGCACGATCCTTCAGAACAGATCCTGTTCGAGTAGGGTCGTATGCTTTTCATGAACCTCCATCTGCTAGCTGAGATTCCAGTTTGGGATCGTTCTGGGTCAGCCCGGGCCGTCAAGAGAGAGGTTAATAGAAGTGAGGAGACGAGGAGGAGGAAGAAGAAGGCCACGTGGGGCCCAATCGATTTTTCAGGCCTTTAATGTACTCTTTGATTTTCATTTTCCCCCTTCACCCAAGTAAAGAAAATTAGCACATTACCACTAAAATGAACCTGATTTAAATTTTCATATATTCGAATTTTATAAATCGATATAATTTATAATCACGGCTGTAAAGGTATGATATTGATATAAAAAATAATTTTAAAAAATAACTTTTCTAAAGGTGAAATTAGAGTATAAGTTAAGTAATTATTACTTAATCAAATAATCATTAATGAACCAATTTGAAAATTTTGATTATCCAGATCGCCCTTCATTTAATATTTAAAGTAATTTATATCCAATTAATTCCTTCTTATTAAATATTAAAGCAATGTTGATGTAATTATCAATAAAAAAGAATACCCTAATTTAAAATTTTTAAAATAAATAAATTTTCAGAGTTTATGGCTTATTTTTACAGCTTTTAAGTCTTGGTTTTTATAAATTTATCACAATTATTTTTTTTTTTCAGAGTTCAAAAATTTTTAGGGTTTTTAGATTTTTGGAGGTATGCAGAATATTATAATAAGTTTAGAACTCTTTTTTTTTAGTTTTTAATTTAAAATATATAATGTCAATATATTTTTGAAAAAAAAGATATTTTTTATCAACAGCCCTTTGTAATGTTATGGTTTAAGTGAGCTTTTATCTTTTACCATCTTACTTCTCAATGATCTCTATGGTTGCCCCCAATAACTGAGCTTGCAATGGTCTTCTTGTTCCTCTCAATTAGAGCACAAAGCATTCCCCCCCTAATGCTCAAATTCACTAACCCTAATCTCTGTAATTCATAAATCGAAGCTTGAATCGATGATGTCTGATACATTATGCGCATTAGCTGATAGTCGAATGAGCTAGGAAGACGAGACTGGTATGGCATGAGGTGGTTCGACAGTTTCCAATGTGTGTGGTCGAGTTGACGAAGTAAATGGGCGTAGATATTGTTATCACAAGTGCAGAGCTGTGCTACTAACTTCGTGAAGGTACAATAACTTATTCGTGAAGCCAGTCGAGTTGATGAAATAAATAGCACGAAATATTTGTACCGGGGGCGACATTTTCGGGCCACCCAAGACAATGGGCCGTGCCGGCACCCGACCCAAACAGCCAGCTCTATAAACAATATTCATTGAATTAAAATTCATAACTCATTTGTTAAACGGTTGGATTTAGTTAATCTTAAACCAAATCATTTTTTTGCATTTTACTAATTAAAATTATATTTCTTTAAATATAAAATGATGAATTGGTTAGTCAAACCAAGAAAATCGATTTTATTTGGTTTGGTTTTTCTTATGTAGAATAGATATAGTTGAACTTAATATATCAAATTGAATCGAACCAAACATATGGTTTGGTTTGGTTTGGTTTGATTTGATTTGCTTTGAAACAATTTTTGGAGCTGAATCGAACCACAAGCAGCCTAACAAGTGATTAAAATTTTTTTCACAGAAGCATTAAAGATGAAGAAAAGTTGAATCTGACCCAACCTTCTAGACACTATCTATGTTCAATCTTTTGGATATTATTCGAATTGGTGTGATGCCATAATTTAATACTAAAATATGATATGATATTTTAAACATTAAACATTATTTTTAAAAAATTAATTTGTCTTTTTTTTCAAAATTAAAAAATAAGAAATGAATGGTGAAGGAACAACCAAAACCAATGAAGATAAGGGAGGATAATGGTGGCTGGAGCCTGGAATTGAACCCCACCGTAAAACCCCTTCTCCCTCCATTTTACTTCAATTTCAAGATAAAATCGAAGCAATGGGGGAGGAGGACTAAAGCGCAACAAAAATCCAAGAGATTGAGAAGAATCAACCAAAAATTTTTGTTTAGTATGAATGAGCATTAGTAAGAGAGAATGAGTATTAAAACCAAGAAAAACAAATGTAGAACGTGCAAAAATGTGGTATAAGGGAGGAATACCATCCATCAATCTTTTAACAAAGGCCGGAGCTGGGTTCCGTTTCCGATGGACAAGCCCACGAAGAATTTTGCTGACGCAACTCTTCCAGCCAAACTCCAAATCAGCCGTAGCCCTACCAGGACATTGACTGACAGAGCGGACAGTCTTGATGGGAACATCTGCAATACCTGTGAAAGGTAATATGTATCTGCAGCTTTCTACAGTGTAAGCCATGAAGATATAAGGGGAATATGATCATGATGCTCTGCAAATTTCCACTTCCCTTTTTTTTTGGGGGGTAACAGAAAAGCTTACATCTCTAGTGGACAGATAGCCCTGCCTTCTGCAACAAAACGCTAGAGAAGCTATAAGTACTGCAGGGACAAGTAAAAGGGAAAGAAGAAAGAAGACCGTCACTAAACTTGAACCGTGTTATGTACACAGATGGTAAAGGCTCCCTACAAGGCCAATTGGTGCAGCGTTAAACATCTAAAGGCTCTCGTGAAATTGATTCCAAAGACCATCAACAGAGAATGGAATGCCTGGAAGTTGCTCCTATAATATTATTTGGAGGAGACCTCTGGGATGGAGGAGCAAAATTAAAAGTATTCACAAGGTGCCCTCGTGCAGAAGCTTCTCTTTCGGAAACTGCTTCACACTTCCCCGTTCTTCATTCAGGAAAGGGAATGACAAGGAGAGGGACAGAGACGCAGAAGGATCGTCCTCCTCTTTCTCCTTCGGTGTGGGAGCATGTGTATCTGTTGATGAAAGCTTGCTCTGGTCAACCCAGAAGGAGATTCCCTTGCTTGCAGACTTTGTCTCGGCTCCTAATGCAAGCTCAAGGTCCGGAACAGGAAGACCAGCATCACATGTAAACTCATTCTTCAATGAAGAGACACATTTCCAAGGAACAGAGCTGTCCCCTGTCTTTAGTTCCTTTGAGTCCTGAGAGTAGACAGGAAATAAGTACCTCTCAGCACTTCCCATTCCCTTTGCTGTTATCCCATTGCCAAAGTTTTCACTTATTAGATTCTTGGCGAGAGCTGAGCATTCATTGAGATCATGAACCAGCTTTAGATTCTTTTCAACAGCTGAGCAGTCATTGAGATCATGAACCTGCTTTAGATTCCCCACAACAGTTGAGCAGTCATTAAGATCATGAACCTGACAACAGAAGCCGTCTGTCAAAAAATTTGCATCTTTGGAACCATTGCATTTGCTTGTTCCAATATTATCACTCTTCTGCTTCTTTATAGAGCTTTCCCCTTCACCAACTCCACGGTCCAAACAATTTGCCCGACTTCCCTTAAAGACGCCCCAGAGGTAAAATGACATGTTCCAACCTGACAATAAGAACACAAATTAAGTTTCCTAAAAAGAAATGACAAATTTAAGGGTCTACCTATCATCATAGATCTTGAAAAATACATATCATTCTGAAGCTCAGAACATTTTGAACATTTTTATTTTCTTCTTGAGCTAAATAGGACACTTAAGCTGTTTTTTTTTTTGGGAGTATAAACTTGAGCTGATATAGAAGCCTTCCATCATATCTGTACTTTCCACAAGTGATTTCATTTCAAACTGAAACTTTCCAAATACTGATTACACCAGCAATTTCTCCAAGTTCCCTGTGCTATTGATATAAAAGCCTCTTAATGAGTTTGATAAAGAACTATATCCTCATTTCTTTTTGTCACAGGAACAGGTAGGATGGACGAGCCACCATGTAATGTTCAAATCAATCAGATGGTGCATATATAATTGATTCTTACGTTGGGATTTCTCAGGAAGCTGGTTAGATGGGAAAATCAGGAGTTCAGCACTGCCAAGATCTCCCTTAAGAGCCAAGTCACCCTTCATCATATCGTCCAGCAAGCCCTTGTAGCTCTTTTCATAGCTGTATCAAAGCAGAATTCATGCATAAGACCAAAAAATGAACACACAATCATCAAAGAGAAGCACAGAACACTTAGGAGGATACCTCTCACGATCTTGAGCAAAAAAATATAGAGCAATATGATCTTCCCTAGTTCCATATTCCCGGAACTGAACAGGCCATATGCTCACCCGAGACACTTCATTTAAGGCAATTTTATCTGAAAATTTGGCAACCATTTCATGAACCATGGGGGATACATAGGCAGGTAAGTGCGCTTGAAATCCTCCATCCAGATCTATCTGTTTGTTGCCTCTTTGCACTTGAAATCCACCTCTGTAGAAAAATTAAAATTGTAAGACATTTCCACAACACAAGGTTTGCAATGAAAGAAAACCCAAAGACCACAAAAGGCATAAAACCCAAAATAAAACCAACTTCAAAAAGGAGAAAGAAACAGAACGAGAAAATGTATTTGCAGAAACTCAAAGAAGTAGGAGTTCAGGAAGCATACTGCCAGATGCACTCATGCTCCGGAATGATGGAAGCCTTCCACAGGGCAGGTAATTCTCTAAGCAGAGGCTTCCATTTGGATTCTAAGATCCCTGCTTTAAGAGAATGTGTAGCTTCATTTACACCATTCAACTGCATTGCATTTTCAGATTTCTTCAAGTTATCGTGAAATGCTGCTCGTTCTTGGGTTGCCGGAGAACTGGGTACTGATGAACTGCCAGACTTATCCAGTAATTTATTCCTTCTATATATACCGGGCTTTTTAAGCATGGCTGATGTTACAGCAGCATTGGACTTACTTCGATAATTCATATCCCCTCTAACAAATTTTGTAGCAGAAACATCAATCTCAGAAGTTCGAGAGCTACCACGTGAGCAAAACTCAGCAGTGTGACCAGACCCATTACATTTCTCACAGAAAATGGTCATTGAACCAGATGTAACAGCCTTCCCTAAGCGACTAACAGAACTTTCTTGGGGTTTTTCAATGTGGTTTCTTGTTTCGTGAGCATGAGTCGATGCATCTTGAATATTACAAGCACCACCATTACATGGTTTCTCTTGTGACCAAGATAGACTTGAAAGAATCCCACCCTTTGGACTGACCTGATTAGACCTTTTCTTGACAGAGATGTTACATCCACCATCACTGGATGAAGATTCTGCTGCAGTGAAAACAAATACAAGAAAATTAAGCACCACTATTTTGTGTTATACCAAAAGGGAGACAATTCAAAGATGAGGATCACTTATAAAGCCCCTAAGATGCAACGACTGACATGCAAAAGAAAGTAGGCAACCATATAGGAAACTCAACAGATCAGTGACAATCACTTCAGCAACAAGCAAGAAACAAACTTGCACCTGAACCCATAGTAACCTCTGTGCCCCGACGAGCAACATAACTGGATGATTTAGAAAGTGAAGAGCCTGATTTGCAATCAGATTGCATAATGTTGGAATCCCGGCCGTCACTCATAGATGGATGGTAAAGAGTTTCAGATCGGGATGACAGTTTCTGGTCCAACTTACGGTTGTATGAAAGAGAACTGCTTCTAGTTGCACTTGGGTGATCCTGGTCTACTCTGGGTAACCTATTCCTACCGCCTGGGTTATCCTCATTCTTCTCTCTAAAGCCTCCTTTTGATTCCTGTGAATTTGAAAACTTGGATGGAGATGTTCTAATTTTAGAATCAGGGAAATCTTGCCCTCCTCGATTTACACATTTAAATGATGTGGATTTTCCTAGTGCTCTCAAGGAACCTGTCTTGGTATCCAATAAAGAATGATGGCGTGCTCCCCTTAGCTTCTGCAGGAAGCCTTCTTCAACTTGCTTAACTTTTGGCTTTGCAGTCAAGGCACTAAAGGACTTGGACTTTAACAAAGTATCTGCAAACAGAGAAGTTTTCAACTCATTAAGTTTGCACTCCAGGCCCGGTTGTTTTAGCATATTCAGATACTATATAGATGTAAAGGTTACTTTTGGAGGCTTGAATTCTTGAAGCGCTTGGGGAGCATGGAATCTCAGAAAATTCATGGGCTGCTCTCCCTTTTCCTTTCTCTGTGTTCAAGGAAGAAATTCCAGAAGATACAGCTGTTCCATTGAGATTACTCATCCTTGGAGGTCCAACATTCACATCCAATGCCCGTTTCTTCGTTGTACATGCAACCCGATTTTCTTCCGCAGGTCTTTTGCCTAAAATTTGCATGGCTTTACCTGAATTCTTCCTTTCATAAACATGAGCTGCAAGTATATTCAATTTGTATATTTGTGATGCACGCCTCTTCACTTTCTAAGCAGTTAATGCCAGACTAAACAGATTGGTGTTTTACCTGACTTATGAGCTGCAGTTTCCTCAGCAAATTTACATTCTTCACAAAGCCAGTCACCCTCTGGGACTTTCTGAAGCATTTCTCGCATGCAGTAGCTGATTGGCAGCAGATACGCAGAGAACATCTTAGGAAACTAGAAGTAAAAGGTGACAGACAATAACTCATAGTGAATGAGATTTCAAGAAAGTACAAAGATTTATGCATTACGTGTGTTCAGCTCCATCACTGCACCTACAACATATTGCAAGTAAATCTTCTCGACCTGTGTCCCCACAAATATCACATACTTTTACCTGCATCACAGTAGAAAAGATCAGCACCACTAATACTTTCAACAAAAATAATTACAACAATGAGTGCCTTTTCATTCCTTGCAAGTACTAAATGGCAGCAGAATCACCAGCACTCACATCCTGCTCCATGGCATCTGACTCTTCACTATCATCACAGTGAACAGATTTGGCAGGAGGGTGGTCTCGCAAGTCAGGTTTGTCAACAGACTTTTCTTCTTTCTCATCTTCATTAGAAGATTTAGATGCTTCATGTGGAGGATTCAACCTATCTTTCTCAACCTCTGCACCTTGATCTGCCTTTCCATTTCCTTGTGGATGTAAACTGCTAGATAGAGTTGAATCCATCAGGAGATTCTTCTGCTTGGGACCGCCATTGCTATGACTACCTGCACAAATTTATTTAAAGGAAGCCAAGGCATGTTATAATCCCCACTATCAACTCATTTGGGATTTCAAAGGTGAGCACATCAGAGAATATCTCATTTTTCTACAGTCAATCTTTCGAAGGACATAATTATGAACTAAAATTACTTACTGGTTATACCAGCAACATCCACTTTGTGGTTATGAGCAGCTTCAGTAAACACTTTGTCCTTTAAAGAATTTTGAGTAGCTGCATACAAACAAAATAGCTCTTATGACCACTGGAGAATGGAAATGACATGCCAAAGTAGTCAAGCAACATTAGAGATACCTGATTCAGCCCTAATGTGAGCTTCCCGACTCATAGAAGGTCTGGAGAACTTTTCAACTGCTGAAGACAATACCTTGAATTCAAAGGTGGAGCAAGCAGGGAGGAAGACTTAAACATCAGGGAAAATGAAGTTAAAAATTTTTTTCCAATGTTTGTCCATAAATAAAAGATCAAGGTGTAGAGCAAGAAAAAACCCAAAAGGATGAGTAAGCGGTGGTGTGTATGGCTAGAGTAAACATAATACAAATATAAGATGGTTCTCTCTGTTGATTACCCAGTCACCACCAAGATAAAGCAACCATATAAACATTTGTTCCTGTTCAAAGTTTTCAATCTTGTGCCTCAGTTCAAATTCCTCATTCTCCAAGTAAAAAGAAGGGACTCCAGAGTTTAGAAAGCAACAACACAAAATATAAACTATTAGACTCACCATATTATGCTAAAAGTCATGACCAGAATTATTTAGAAGCCCTTGATCATCAACTTTTCTCCAAATCACTAGCATGCATGACGAAACTGCATTCAAGCTGAAATACAAGTAAAGAAATTCAGAAATCAAGAAAATGACTTTCTGGAGAAGCTGCATCAGTCTTCCATGTCAATATAAACACAATGCCTTTACAATGTCACTGGTCAAGATTTATTAAATTGGCACATCTTTCACTACCCTCTTCACATGAAAGAATCTCCCAGAGGGGGGCAGAAATCTCAGCTGAAACAAAAAGCTTAAAATTAGTAACATCTAACGACTCAGCAATCAATGAAAGTCAACACCATCAGATAGACCCTCTAGTTTCATCCAGAAATCTTCAAGACATGTGATGGCTAGCAATCACCGACAAAAAAAAAAACGAATCTTAAAGTCCCAAGTTGCTATAAGGATGTAACACACTCAATAACCGTTGAAATGATTTCGTTGGCATGTCCTCTAAACAGAAAAATCGTTGATCATTGGCTGTATCGAACATCCTCATTATAGAGAGCATCTGCGCACACTTACTACCCTGTCCAATTATGAATCTCTCCAGGAATTTAGGAGTCATGGAAAGAGGATGTTCACAGTGAATTATCGCTCCCACAAAAATGCAGCCCTAAAAGTAATCAACTTTCCCCTTGCCCCCATCGGATCGAATCATAACCGAGCACCCAAACCCACGAAAGCAGACAGTCCAGAGATTCAAATCAGGTCTAAAAATTTAATCTGGCGTCCACATTCGATTCACATCAATTGGTTACCGACCTTCAGGAGATCCACCAACTGTGCTGGGAGACCGGATAATGGACGTTCGTCGACTCCGATGGCAGTGCCGGCGTCTGAGAGAGCTCCGGAGGATCAGATGGCCAAGGGGGGACGCTGAGTCTCTAGCGATTATCTGCTTCGGTCGGTGATGGCCTATCGGCTATCGGATCCTTCTGCGGTTCCGGTGATGCTTCCCAGGGACCGCTGCTTCCCTTTCAACCCTGTCCGAATTAGGGCAGATAATTGACACTCCGAGAGGAACAAATTTTGGCAGATGAGCTCTCTCACTCTCTCTCTCTCTCTCCCCCCGACCCTTTCTCTCTCTTCACCGTCTACGGTCTATCTGTTTTTTACGTTTTTTCTTTTGTTGAGATTGGATGATTTTCTCGCCTTAAATAAAATTTTGAATTTATATTTTATGAATAAAAAAATATATTAAAAGAGTTTTATTAATTTGTGTAAATTTTTAGATAAAATAAAAATATTAAATTATATGATTTATTACATTATTAAATATAAAAATTCTAGAGAAATAATAAAATCTCAAAATTAACTATTAAATATAAAAAATTATTTCTAATAATATATCACATACTAATAATATCAACACATATCTATATGAATATAGACCATATCATAGGAATCAGGATTTGATAGGCCTGAGACAATTTGTGTCAGCACAGTTTGGCATTCCAAGTGGCCCGAAATGCTTAGCCAAGGCATGGATTGGTTCAAATTTCGATTCGCTCACCTAGTCCAAACTAGGAAAAATATTTATCTTAAAAAATAAAAATAAGTAATTTTAAATATGATATTAGATTTATTAGTATTATAATTGAATAATTTAATCCATTTTTTTATTTTTAAATAAACATTGAAATAGATATTAAGATATAATTATATTTAAAATAATTAAATAAAATTTCCACTTCTCTATTTTTATTTTTAAATTATAATTTACATTTCGAACCGGCACAAAAATTATTGGATCATGTCGTGCCATACTCATGCCATGCCATTTTTTTTTTTGCCGGAATTCTCTCTCCTTTCTTTCTATTTGCAATTAAACTTACTGCATGTTATAAGCAATTGGACCATATTATAATATATATATATATATATATATATTTGTCGAGTTGTCAATAAGAATCGGGTGAATTACAGGTAGCTCACAAGAATGGTCTGGTAAGTTATCTAAAAAATATGTTAAATTTATAAATTTGTATACCTTCATGTGATGCGATAATAGTAAAAATTGTCACAAATTTTTCCACAAACTGTCGTTACAGTTAACTCCATTCCATTTTCATGTGGTATGCTCATAAATGAAGAAAATGTAATTATGAAATTTTATTATAAGAACTTAATAAATAAATGAGCATACAATTATTAAATAAAAACAAATAGAGACGTAGAAATCGGCTTACAATTTTGCATTTTATAATCTCTTTATTATAGTAAAATCCTTTTACATTTACCAATTCCGTCCTATTGAAATATCTCATAAAAATCTAATAGAATTATTGATCGTTCAAAACTTTAAACAATTAAATGAAAATTAAAAGAGAATTCAAAAAATTGATATAAAATTTAAAAATTCAAAAATAAAACTCGGTTGAGAAATTCTTTAAAAAAAAATTGTAAAAACAAAGTTTTAAAGATGATAAAATTTAGACTTGATAATGCTCCATGTCCCATCAGGTCTTGGACTCGGGACTTGCATCTTTTATAAAAACTTTGTATCTTACCTAATGCCCAAGATCAACTTTTATGAATTCTATTTAAGTTTTGGTTGGGTTAATTATGAGGTACGAGCTAAGAAATATTGTTGGTATTTTTATCATATTTGATATTGGATTTTATCACGAGTTGATAAATATCACGTCATTACAGTAAGATTTTAGTTAAAATGTATACTGTAATCTTTGGAACTGCACTAATAAGGGGTTTGAAATTTTCCACGATCTACTTGGGCTAGGTTTGTCAAAGCTTGCGAGGCTAACTTACCATGTTCATGAAACCCTCACTTTTCAATAAAATTGTTGGGACTCAATTAAAACTAGATATGTATATGAAGATGTTAAAGGAGGCTAAGCTGGCCTGGAACCGATCCGGACTACCCATAATCCGACATGTAATCACTCTTATTAGGTTGATAAGCAATTACGAACCAGGTCAAAAATATAGGCCAGTTGAATCAGAACCGGTTTAGACTGTTATGCCACTGAATCGGCCCAGACCGCCAAAGTCCTACAAAATCAACGATGGGATTTTTGTTGGATCAATTTAAATTTTAAAAATATAAAAAGATATTCATTCAAAATATTTTTAAAAAAATTAAAAAAGATGGACGGTTCATGGGGTCAAACCGGCCCGAATCATGAATAGACCTCCTTATAAACGGTTGACTCATAACCGGACCGGCCCATTTAGCAAACAAGCCGAACAATAATCAGACCAAATGATTCCAAACCCATTTTGAATTGGCATGAACCGTCCTTTTAATGACACTATCTATACATACAAAGATCTAACCCTTTAACATTTTTTTTTTCACAATTTGAATCTAATCGGATACTATCGAAGTAAAAATGCCTTTCGGCCGGTTAAAATTATTATGGGGGCCTTTGATGGGTTTCAAGATTTGTAGTCAATATTATAGTTTTATCATTTTCTCCTTATCCAAACAGTCATCGATCTACTCAGTGAATTATGTGCCATTATTTATTGCAGAGCCTTTATTCAAGGCCTAAGCTTCCTAAGGGGGTACTCCAGAGGATCCAAATTGTAATAGTAGCCAAAAGTACATGCATTGCATAGATAGCCACAGCATTTCATTGGTTTGACTTTTCAGTAGCGGCTGTAAGTTTGCCTCTACCATATATATCCTCTTATATTTGCACCCATAAACCGTGTGAGTGATGATCTTGTGCGAGCAATCCCTCTTGACTTGGTTCATGAGAAGTTGTATCCCTGTCACAATATTGGAAAATCAGGTTCATCTCCCTCTTCTTTCAGCTAATGAGCTGGAAGTTGAATGCATGCCGTGAAATTGCACTTAACATCTGTGGCTAAAGTTCCATTTTTGAATATGCTTTATGGTCTTGGTCAATACGATTTTTTTTACTTTTGACTTTGTACAGGTAATGCAAGTTGCATGCAATCCAAAAGATGCCCGACAACCTTAAATTGAAAGTGCTAAATTGAAGAAATTTATAAATTAGAGCCATTTTTAGTCAAATTAAAGTTTCGTTCAGATCTTTAAATGGCTCTTTGATGACTTTGGTCTTCTAAGCTATGGATTTTGGTCTCCTACCTCCTTCAAAGAATCTGTAAGGCCAAGAACATGCTCTTGCTTAATAGACATGGATAAAATTGTCTTTCACATGTCTTTTCACTTCACCTCTACAATTATAGTCATAGTTTTAAAAATCAAATCGGACCAACCGGTTCGACTAGAAACTGGCCACTTACCTGGTTTGATTTCTAGAATTAACTCAATTGCATTTTAAATTTGATTAGCTTCAATTCAATCAGCGAGTTCCTAGTTAGACTGGCAAATTCAGTTGAACCGATGGAAGAACGGGCTAATTTAAAATTAAAAAATTAAAAACTCATTATAATATACTTATTTTATTTTACTATATTCATATTTATATTTTATATTAAATTTAGAATTAATATAATAGTTATATCATAAATCATTGTTACATTATAATATTATGTCAATTTATTAATAATATTTATTTATTAAATATGTTATTCAACCCAATAAACCCCGATCTGACCCACGAATCCATGAACCTATACCTTGATCAGTTTTTAGTCTGGTCCAGTTTTAAAAACTATTAGTGTAGTTAAACATTACCCCTTATCTCCTTATTCTCTTCCATGACCCACGTTCTTCTTTCAATTCCCCCTTTTATGCATTGCCAATCTTCTTCCTTAATCATAGCCGTCATTCTTCTCAGCTCCACTTTTTTGTAGTTTATCGTTGGGCTAACTAATGATCGAAAATACCTACCATTGTCGATACAAATTTAGAACCGAAATGATCAAAATGGATTAATGTGGAAACTCTTCTGCACTTGCGGTTGGTGGCAGAAGAGGAGAAGACATTCGCAAACTGGTCAATTTCCTCGGCTACCATATGCTTCAACGAGTGTAGGCTAGCTCAATATTAAGTTGAGCTAAATTGCATTATAGATTCTGTCCTTTATTGTTTTAATTAAAAAATTCACGGTGTCCGATACATATCTAATGAGAAAATTACGGTGCACCCGAGACCTATATATTTCAGAATAACTCTTTCACTTTTATATATTTGGTTCCGTAATATACTTGAGTCCTAATTTTAACGGTTTGTCGATGTGACATTTAATGGTGCCATGTGACATAAAACTTCAGCAAATTATCTTTTTTCATCACGCCGAATGTTGCCACTTCGGTATGTCGTGTCATCAATTTATCAGCATGCCATTATGCCACGTCGGCAAACAACTGACACATCAGCGCACAATTAGAATTATGACTCAAGCATATTGCAAGACCAAGTATATATGACTGAAATAGTCGTTATGAAAGGTATGCAACTTAGTTGATTCTTTTGATGCATCGGCATGCTCTTCCTTCCTACATCTCTCGTTTTGCTTCGTCATACTATGTAGTCATTGAAGTGATTCTTTCTTGACATATGCTAAATGAGTTGGTTCAAAATGCAAATTGATTTGGTTATACGCTTGCTTGAGATGTGCTTTTATTTATTGAGTATGCAGATTTCTTAGCTTCTGTAGTTCAATGTAGAACTTATGAGACTAAACTCTTCCTACCTATTGACTCATCTTTTTTAATCATTATTTTCTGTGACAGTAGCCAGGAGCAAAGGAAGGTACCAAGAGAGTTGTAAAGTGACCATGCGAGGACAATTGGTTTTGCAGGATATTTTGACGTGACTACTACTCAAACAACTACGAAAATTGTAATAAGTTTTGCATGGTTGTTTTTCTCTTCTGTCTATAGAGATGTTAAACGGGTCGAGACAACCCAAAATCGGACCGTTCAAACTCGGAACTGGCCCAAACCACTCATAACCCAGCCGGTAACCAATCTTAGTGGGTTTGGAGCGGTTACGGGCTGGTTCCAAAATATGAACTTGTTGACCGTAACTGGCACGGATCATTATCTTGTTGAACTGGTTCGGACCACCAAAAATCTTGCAAATCAACAATCGGATTTTGTTAGATCAATTTAAAATTAAAAAAAATAAAAACATTCATTTAAAATAATGTTTTTTAAAAAATTAAAAAGATGAATGGTTCACAGACTAAAACAGCTAGGATCGTTAACCGGCCCGTTTATAAACGATTCCGATCCGGTTCATATTCACTTTAACCATAACCCGTAACTGGCCTAGATCATTAAGCAAATAGGTCAAACCATAAACGGGTCAAACGGTTTCAGATCTGTTTTGAACTAGCACGGACCGCATTTTTAACAATATTATGTCTATCTATGACTTTTTTTTAACATAAAATATTTAGTTGCAATGTAGCACCGGCACTAGATGGGAGGTACCTAGCATTTGATTTTTTTTATTACGTTAATATCTTGATTAAGTACGAATTTTGTTTAATTTTTAAAATTTAGTATGAACTTATTTGTATATTTCGATCAGGTGTTAACTTTATTTTATTTATTAATTTTAACATGATATTTGTCTTATATCAAAATGTTTTACATGGCACATTAATTTTATTGACGTAACTAATAATATTTTATATAACACTAACGTGACATAGTGCCACCTAAAATAACTTGACAGAAAGATGAATAGTATGCTAAATTTAATAATTAATATTTAATTATGGTACATGTAAAATTTTGTGTTAAATTTAAAAAATAATCAAAATTTATGATTATTTAAGATATTAACCTTTTATATATATATTTGACAATTAATAGTTAAAAATTAGATGTATTGGTATAACCAGGTAAACTTTACACAAGCTACCTTCTGCCTGTCTACATAGACGTGTGAAAGAGATCCCTATTGATGACGATGAATCAATAAATTTCTATATTCGATTTTCACTAATACCTCACCCTATTTATTCTATCCTCCATTAGTGTCCCGCTGAACTGGCTGATGGGTTCAACTGTAGCAACCGGCTTTCATTAAACACAACCTCAGGTCTTGTTTCTTAATTCTGTCGGTAAAACTGTGATTTTGAAGACTCTGGAATTAAGAAGGCCAAAAGAATTGCCAAGATATTGACATTGTTATGTTACACACATCGATCGCAAACACCTCGGAATCGAGCCAACTATCAGACCCAGAACATTGTACAAACCTTTCAGATCATTCTAATAACCTAACCAAGCCGGTGGCAAGGGCTGAAACTTGTTCTTGGCAATCGACAGCACATCAAAGTAATCACTGTGCTGGAAGCAATCGCGGAAGTCTGTGAACAGCTTCTCAAACACTTTCCACCACACTTTGATTGACCTCGAGTATGGATATGGAAGAAAAACCTGCAGAATTAAATAACGGGTTCAGCGCTGCAGAAAGGCATGACAGCAACAAGTGAAGTGCTCTAAGTCAGCAGGTTACATCAGCCTCCAGTGCGAGGCGCTTGAGCAAGAGAAACGTGTGCTCATTCTCCTCCAAGTTGTTGAGGACAGCAAGCCAAATCTGTGAGACGAGCTCATGTGCCTCGTCCATCGATTTGCCACAAGCTATGAACTGATCTGCAACAAGAAGAACATTCCTAGTCAGGAATTCACCAAAACCAGGGTCAATCTGTCGAGAAGAAAGAAGACAGACAAGCAGTCTAAGCGCCATTTGAAATGCAAAGAAACCAACTTTAACAGAAGAGGCATTTCATTACTATACACCCAACAAATAGTGAGGTAGCGTGTTTCATGACATCCTCTCCAAGAATCCTCCTGCCCCCGCTTCATTGTTCTTCTTACTCGGCATTTAACTGACCTTTAAGCACTCTATTAACTATGGTACTTTTTTGGAAATGTAAAGCAGGGTAAAACTGCCTATGAAGCACTTCTCTAGTAAAGCTAAAATGTTGAGCATGAACAGAAGGTGAAGGGCTTTTGGGAGGAGGTAGCCTGACCAATCATGGTTCCATGAAGGATCCCTGAAGGTGGTGGCATGGTGGGAAGTTCCAGCTGTTCTTTCAGGAAGAGGTAAGCATGACCCACAATCTCATCCATATCACTGTCGAGAGCAAGCATATGATTGCTAATGTACAGAGCTATATATCTCCTGAAAAATTTTGAACATCAAGTGAGATTACGCATCTAATATAATTTAGAATGAAGAATCTATAGAGACAGGGGTTCTTTACAAAAATTCACATCAATGCTTATGTGATTGGACTCATTTCTCCTTGAGCTTGAAGCAGCCTTTAACTAGCCGAAGATGTTAGCCCCAAACTTCTTCCCTAGGATGCTTGACTAAGCCAGCTAATAGATTCAAAGCTAAGAATATCGACGTATTTGCGTTTGTTGTAGAAAAAACATCATGGTCATTGTTGTCAACATGTCCTATACTCGTAGCCAAGTGCAGAGCACAGAAACTCTCAGGATCCTTACAGTTGCTCAGTGCCAAGGCACTGAATTTCCAGGGAAGGACAGTTTTTAGAGCCTGGACTTCAGAATACCGGACTAAGCATGTGACAGTTTCACGGGAATAGAACATTTCGTGGTGCAATTTAAGCCCTCAGAAATTCAAAGAAAAAGATTCATCCAGTAAGCTCATGTGGGGATGCATTTGCAAATACAGGCATGAGCTGAGAGAGACAATATACCTTTTGCTCAAGCCTTGTGCGATCGGCCCACGCCACCTCTTTACGTGGCTCGCAAAAGGGTAGGACCTCGAGAGAGCAGCCTGCCATAGGCACTCCCCACGAAACAGGTTCGCCCACCGCTTCTTCACGCAGGATATTCCCGCCCACTCTGAGACAGGAATCTGAACAAAAATTTCTATTAGGAGATGGTCGGGGAGCTTCCCGAAGGTGCCCTCCTCATCGTCGACTGTGCTGGACATCCGATTCTCTGAGATAAAGATCACCTAGGAGGTCACAATTCCTCTGAATGCAACTGTAAAGGGATGCATCAATAAATTGAAAGAATAAGCGAAAGTATCATCGAACAGTTGAACGAGCCTATAACGCCCACAATCTTCAAAGAAATGAGCAAAATTTTCGTCAAACAGCTGACAGAGGATCGAGGCAAACGCTAAAAGAAAATTCATATCATCGCTTCTCCTCGGGGATCAGGATCGGGGAAAATGTCAATTTTCAAAATTTTCCTCGAGGTCCCGAATCCGGTGGAATGATCACCCAATTCCATGGAGTTATGAGAAGAAGGATCCTGTCGGACCCCATAAAAAAAATACAAAGTGGGCTGAAAAACGGGGAAGATAGCATCGTGTACCTGATTTGGAATAGGAGCGGCTCCCGAAAATAGACAGCAGCCGTCAGATGGAAGAAGCCAGGAGGAGGATGGCCGGCTGACCGGTGGAGGGAGAAATAGTCGGCAGAAGACGGTATTGCTATCACGGTGATGGCCTCAGAAACGCCGCCGCCGTACTCTGCCGGCAGGCTTTCTGGGTTCTGCCGCTTCGGGCTCTTGGGCTTGCAGGGATAGGTGCTGTTGTGGTGGTGTTGATTTCCTGCTCCCTCGTTCACTTCACCACGTCCACGTATGCCCACCGCGTAGAAAAATGGCATACAGAAAAATCACAAACCGGTTTTGTGGGAGCTGGTTCAATACATCATTTCCCAAAAAGGGAAAAAAAATCAGATTATAGAATCCAGAGTCTGAGTAAATTAGTTGGAACGTATTTTGATATACAAATATTATTAGATCTCAAGGCTCTTGTCCGCGAAGAACAAGGCAACATGTTCGATGAAACGAGAGACACAGTGCCGGATGAATTATCTTGTATTCTTGTGGCAGTTGCAGGGGCTCGCTTTTGTTTAGTCTGTCGGGGCCCACGTCGATGTGCTCCCAACCACTAGTGTCCATTCTTCCGCCCAGTGGCGACCCCGCAGGGATCAATGTGCATGCAGTCATCGAAGGAGTGGCGGGTTACGAAGAAGATGAATGAGTTCCTAAATTATAAGACAAGGAAGGAAACAAGAATTATTAGAATTAATGTGAATGCTGGTTGTCGGGCTTTCTGGGCTCTACTTCTCCGGGCTTTTGGGCTTCCAGGGATGGATGTTGTTGTGGTGGCGTCGATTCCCTGCTCCCTTGTTCATATGTGCCTCACAAGGAAAATGGTATACAGATAACCATGAATTGAACTGATCTCGCCGAATTGGTCCAATGCAACTATCCAAGAAAAGAAATTCGATCATACAAGTTGTTCGATGGGACAAGAGGCAATGTGCCAGATGGATGATCTTATGGCAATCGAAGGAGGTCGCTTTATTTGGTCTGTCAGCATGTCATCATTCCAAGTTGTGTTCCTGATATGAACCCACTTTTAAGTTCAAAACATCAAATCTAAGTTGCTTGTTAGTTCGATAAGAAGAGTTTTGTTGATAAGATTCAAACGTAGAACAACTTACAAATACTGTTTAAAAAAGTTTAAGAAAGTACTAAACGAATTGATTTAAGAACTTATGGAACAAGAGTATTTGCTAAAAGCCATTATAAGAAGTTCATGTGAGTTACAAAATAATGTTATTTTGATTCAAATATAAGAAATATTCTAGAAGTTTACTAGCAGTTATAACTAAAATTCTCAAATATTTAGTTAGTTTTCTTTAATATATCTTAAAGTATATTAGAATACATTAAAAATATATTCAAAATTTATTTAATTTAGTTGATTTCTTTATTATATTAACACTATAAATACTCTTGAATTATTCAAATCTAAGAAAATTAGACATTCAATTACTATTTGTGAATGTGTAGAAATTATCAAGTTATCTTATAATATTCTGCAACTGGACTTATCACTTCGATTCTCCAATTCCTGGGATTCTTTGTGTGGTTTTTTGTTCACTTTGTAACTTTGGTTCTTATCTTTTTAGATAACGAGTCAAAATTCGCTCATTTGAAATTTGTTCTTTGCGTTTTTTCGGGTTCTCTTTCGCACTTGGTATAGGGTTTTATTGTAACTTAGTAACATTCTTATTATATTTAACATCGGGTTTCACTACGAGTTGATAAGAATCGCATCAGTCCCCAACCACTAGCATCCATCCTTCTGATCGGTAGATACTCCCAAAGAATTAATGTCATGAAGTGATCGTAATTTATGAGGAGGATGGATGGGTTTGTGAATGACATATTAGAGAAGAGAATAAAAAGAGTTCAAAGAGTTTTATCATTAATAATCAAAACCAGAATCTTCCAGTTTGATGCTCGGATTGATAGTGATGGTAGAAGACTTACCACCATAGTTTTTAAAACCGGACCGGGCCAGGAACCGGTGTAGGCATGGGTTCATGGGTCGGACCGGAGGTTCAATGGGTTGAACCGTATATTTAATAAATAATATTACTAATAAATTTACATAATATCATAATTTGAATATAATTTATAACAAAAATCATTAATATAACCATTATATTAAACAAAAGTTTAATATAAAATGTAAATATAAGTTTAGTAAAATAAAATAGGTACATTACAATAGGTTTTTGTTTTTTTTTTTTAAATTTTAAGTCGGTCGGTTTTTTCCATGGGTTCAATTGGGTTCACCGGTCGGACCGGGAACCGGTCGGTTCAATCGGATTTTTTCTCTTTTAATGTGCAATTGGATTTTTTGAATGAACCGGACCGGGTGAGTGGCCGGTTCCCGGTTGAACCGGTCGAACCGCCCCGGCCCGGTCCGGTTTTAAAAACTATGCTTACCACTTCTCGGGCGTCACACTGTTATGTGTGCTCTCTTCTTCGGTCTCCATTGTTCCCTCAAGAACTCAAGATGTGGTCTCCACTCATACATGGAGATGTTCTGAGCTCTCTCCTCTTTGATTATACCTAAAAATTGTGTCTTGATTAGTTCATTTCATTATTATTTTCAAATGCCAGACCTCCTTATTGACTCACACAAAGAAAATTCGGGACAAAACGCCATTCTCCTTTCAGGCTATGACCGGGCATTTGGACAAAGTGTGCGTATGTCTTGTCAATTGAAAAGATTATTAGATTTATGAAAACTAATATTTTAAATTAGGGTAAATATTTATACCTCCAAATTTAGCACGAATTATTTCATGTGTACTAATTATATACTATTTATCGATTTTAGTATGTCATTTATCATTATTATTTGTTAAGTCGTTTTGTGGCACAATGACGTGTTAGTGATGTGTGAGCTACTATTAGTTATTGTAGTAAAAATTAACGTGTCATATGAGAATTTTATAAAAAAATAAATATAGTACTAAAATTCATAAATATATATATAGTTATGCACAAAAAATATATATAATTTAAAAAAGTTACCAAATTTATTTTTAATTAGAATATTAGGCATTATATTAAATGTCTCCTTTTATCTCAAAGAGCTGTCAGGCCTTCAACATATGATGATGGCAAACTTGACCTAATCCTGACCAATTTGACTATTCACTAGTGAGGGTGGGTCGTGCCATAGTTTTTAAAATCGGATTGGATTGGGAATTGATGTAAGTATAAGTTTATGAGTTTATAAGTCGGATTGGAGATTTAATGGGTTGAATCGCATATTTAATAAATAATATTAATAATATAATATTACTAATAAATTTATATAATATTATAATTTAAATATAATTTATAATAAAAATTATTAATATAACAATTATATTAAACAAAAGTTTAACATAAAATATAAATATAAGTTTCGTAAAATAAAAATATGTATATTATAATAAGTTTTTATTTTTATTTTTATTTTTAAGTGGACAGATTTTTCGATCAGTTCAATTGGGTTCACTGGTCGACTGGAGTTGACCTTATTAAAAGTGCAATCGGATTTTTTTATAGAAATTAAACTGTTTAAGTGATTGGTTCCTGATTAAACCAGTCAGGTTGGTTCAATTTTAAAACTATGGATCCAGCTTTGTCTTGTGTGGCTTGCCATATTCGGTTATGTTTTACTATATTATGTTATGTATTTTTTAAAATTAATTTTTATTTGATTTATAGGAACTTTTATCTTAATATATTGAATTGTATTTGTTTTTTAATTTAAATTGAGTAAATTTTAATTATATTAACTTTTAAAAATGGTATTATATTTAACACATTTCAATTAAAATTTTAAATACTTCATGTCAAAAAGGGTCCGGTTCGTCAGACCTTGCCCCGCAGTACAAGGGGAGCTCTTTTGCACTGATTTTAGTATAAATTAATTGATATTAAAAATTTATTAATTTTAATTATTTTAATTTAGATTGAATTAACTAACTAAAAAAAGTAAAATTCTTCAAAAATAACTTCCATTTATTAATAAGATTCAAATTTAGGTATTAATTAAGAAAAATATATATCAAATAATTTTATATAACTTATATAGGTGAGTTAAAGAAAATAATTATTATCGACAAAAAGGAAATAAATAATTAAAAAAACAAAGGAAGCGGTAATGATTTGCAAAAGTTAAGAATAATAAATGAGGGACAGTCAATAGAACATCTCCTCATATCAGTCACGTGGCTTTATCCCCACCCGCTCCGATCCCGTGTCCTCGACTTTCCAGTTAAAAGCCACTCACGATGCGCTTCTTATCAATCAACGATATGAAACGAACCGTCCCGATTTTCCCACGTCATCAGAGTTCATCCCATGCCGCAGGACAGAAAACGGACACCGCCACCTTCACTGGAGGTTTCCGAAGTGTCCCCTTCCGCCATTTGACGACAAAGCCCCCGTCTCTCTCGACTCATCTTCCCCCCTCCCTCCTCCCCAATCCTCTCTCTCTCTCTCTCGTGAGATTTACTGCGTCACTGCTTGATCCCGATTGGCTTCGAGAGTTCGGAGGAGTAGATCTTGAAGCAGTTGCATTCCTGGAGTGATTGGATCGTCTCCTCGTCTTCTTCGGAGATGCCGGCAGCATACGGAGCTCGCCTCACCACGTTTGAGGATTCCGAGAAGGAAAGCGAGTATGGTTATGTCCGCAAGGTACTGTCTTCCGATCCTGGTGCTCTGGTGCTCTGAGTTGTCCCGCGAGCTCTTGCGTTGAGTATTAATTGTCCATTTTAGTCGATTCAATCCATCCTCGTGGTTGCAAGGATTGATATCAGCGAAATTGTACCGTGTTTGGATTGGTTCTATTTGTCGGTAGCCTGCATAATTTCATACTTGATGGTTGGTGCTGGATCTGATTTAGTTGAAGAGTATTTGAACTGAGATCACCTTTCATTTGATTTAAGTTGCATGATCGATAATTCAATTGATTAGATCAGTTTCAGATAACTCACATTGTTTGAGTCATATGTGATTCTATGAGTCATTGATATGTGCGGAAGCTTGATTTAGTATCCTGGATTCGTTTCTACTACTCATTTTTGTACCAATGGAATATTGAAACTTCACATTTCAGGTGTCAGGTCCTGTGGTGGTGGCTGATGGGATGGCTGGGGCAGCAATGTATGAGCTAGTTCGTGTTGGGCATGATAATCTCATTGGTGAAATTATTCGTCTGGAAGGGGATTCGGCAACTATCCAAGGTTCTTTTTCATCTAGACTCTGAAGGCACTCTGTTTTACTGTTTTTACTGCCTGTGATCTGCTTCCTACTGCCATTTACGTACAATTTTTCCATTATATTGAATTCCAGTTTATGAGGAAACTGCTGGGTTGATGGTGAATGACCCTGTTTTGAGGACCCACAAGGTAGACTGAAAATTGAAGGTTTTCTCACTTCTTTCTTTGTGCTGGCAGTAATATAATGCTTACAAGTTTATTTTGGTGTGACAATCTTACAGCCTTTATCGGTGGAGTTGGGTCCTGGAATTTTGGGAAATATATTTGATGGAATTCAGGTTTTTCCTCATGAACCATGATTTGCCAGATTACATTAATTTTTTGAAGGAAATCAACTGTACATAGATTTTCATGTTATTCTTCAATGTAGAGGCCCTTGAAAACCATTGCAAAAAGATCTGGTGATGTCTACATTCCCCGTGGTGTCTCCGTTCCAGCTTTAGACAAAGACATACTCTGGGAGTTTCAGCCAAAGAAACTGGGTAATTGTTTGATTTGGGTTAGCATTATTCGCGTATATAGAGAGTATTGGGCGTTGAATTAGAGATTTGATGTCTAGTTGTAAGTTAAGGGGATTTTGTTAATTTTTCTTTTTCAGGTGAAGGAGATCTTTTGACGGGAGGAGATTTATATGCTGTAAGTTGATGGTTTGTCAGTATACCTTAACAAATGGCTGTTCTCAAGTTTATCAGATCCTTGAATTTTCTTGAATATTTTGGAATGTTATCTCCTAAACTTTGGTATGATTTGTTTTGTGGCAGACTGTCTTTGAGAATAGCCTTATGCAACATCATGTGGCTTTGCCTCCTGATTCTATGGGAAAAATCACTTATATTGCACCACCTGGCCAATATTCATTGAAGGTGGCTCCACTTTCTTTTTTTGCTATTAACGCAAGATTGATTGATCTATAAAAAATGATGAGATTGATTGTGCATTTCCAGTGTAGAGTCTTTAGCTGTATAGTTGTCACAGATCTTCATAATGGTTCTGTACTGGGGAATCCGGCAAACTCAATTTGCATAGTCTACTTACCGCACCTAGTAGCAAAACTGACTCCTTCTCTTCAAATTTTCAGCTAGAGTTGAATCTTTTGTAGTGGGGTATATAGCCATGTACATTTTGTGAGTGGTGTGGTGGCCATGTACATTTCGTGCTGAATTATCTAATGTATTATACAATTTTCAATAAAGAACTAGGATTTGCTTTCTTGTTAGGGCATTTCTTGATATTAATAATGCATTTAATTTGTTCAGGATACTGTACTAGAGCTTGAATTTCAAGGTGTCAAAAAGCAATTCACCATGCTTCAGGTATTCTATTACGCTGTATAACTATGATTGTAGCTCTTTAACTACATCCTTGAGGATTTGATCTTTTACATCTATTATTTGTTTGCAGACTTGGCCAGTACGTACACCTCGACCAGTTGCATCAAAACTTGCTGCTGATACCCCCTTGCTTACTGGTCAGGTATTGGCTGTTTAAACCTAAATAATTTTCGTAGATATAATTATATTTATAATTTTCGTAGATATAATTATATTTGGAGAATATATACCTGATGATTCTGGTGCCATCTGACAGCGTGTGCTTGATGCACTTTTCCCTTCTGTGCTTGGTGGAACTTGTGCCATACCTGGAGCCTTTGGCTGTGGAAAAACTGTTATTAGTCAAGCACTTTCTAAGGTGAATTCTTCATTTTTACTTTTTCTTCGTCAGAATGTACTTCTCAATTTCACATTTATTAGCTTCTAATTAGTTAGTGAAGTTCATTTTCTCCTATCATATGCAGTATTCTAATTCAGAAGCTGTAGTGTATGTTGGTTGTGGGGAACGAGGAAATGAAATGGCAGAGGTATGGCCAGTGAAAACTAAAATCAGTTTTTTCCCCCTCCTTTTAGTGCACGGGATTTTAACTTGAAATGATCCACACACAGGTCCTTATGGATTTCCCTCAATTAACAATGACACTGCCTGATGGCCGTGAAGAATCTGTCATGAAGCGTACAACTCTTGTAGCCAACACTTCCAACATGCCTGTGGCTGCTCGTGAGGCATCAATTTACACGGGTATTTATTTTTAGTTAATATCAGATGAGTTGACTGTCTCTGGCCAACTCTGGCCTCCTGGCAGAGTGGCTATTTCTGACCAAACCACAAAGCTGCCTCTGCAACTTTACCACCTTTGACATTAGCCATCATCTAACAGTTTGAGCTGGTGATCTGGCTGTTTCTTTCTCGAAAATAAAGCTTATCTCCTGTCATCTCACTAATAAGAATACAATAGAACCAAGTTGATTTACTATGATATAATTACGATTGGAATATGATAATAGGAAAATGTCACTACCACATTAGTTGGATATGTCTTAAATAATTATCATAGGATACTGATTAGGCCTAATGCTGCAGTTGATGATTGAAATCATGTGGTTTCTATCCTTGCTGAGTTAAATATATTATCGTTCTTAACTTTTTCGAATTATGTGGTTGTTTATTTACTCGGATGTGCTTTGTCAGGGATTACTATTGCTGAATATTTCAGAGATATGGGCTACAATGTGAGTATGATGGCAGATTCAACTTCTCGCTGGGCAGAAGCTTTGCGTGAAATCTCTGGGCGGTTGGTAAGCTCTTTTGCAGTGTAGTAGCTTTTTGTTGGTCCATTTGGAAGCAGTATTTCAGTACATTTTCCATGAGTTGTAGGCTTCGTATTGCTTACTTTTGTTGAATTGCTTGTATAGGCAGAAATGCCTGCAGATAGCGGTTATCCAGCGTATCTGGCTGCTCGTTTGGCATCCTTCTATGAACGTGCTGGTAAAGTGAAGTGTCTTGGTGGACCAGAACGTACAGGTAGTGTCACAATTGTTGGTGCTGTCTCTCCTCCTGGAGGAGATTTCTCTGATCCTGTCACATCTGCAACCCTTAGTATTGTACAGGTAAGAAATTCTATTCTGATATTTAAATGTTTGAAATGCTGCATGCTTTGATCAGCATGACGTAATGACAATGTAAAGGTCATTTGGAAGATTGTATATAATTCTTAGTGTCTACTTTCGCTTAAAACAGTTCTCATTTTTCAGCAGAAACCATTAATGTTATGGTTTATTTTGAGTTGATTAGTCTAGTTTACTTCTAATGAACTGGCACCTGCATTAGATGCGTAAACTGACTGTTTAACAGGATACCTGATCAATATATCTCCGTTAGTTCCTCATATATATGGAATGGAGCACTTTGCACCCAAATAAATAATTTGTGGAGTTTTTTAACATTGTTACTCTTCTACTTAACAGGTTTTTTGGGGTCTGGACAAGAAATTGGCCCAAAGGAAGCATTTTCCTTCTGTAAACTGGCTCATATCCTACTCAAAGTACTCGTCGGTGAGCTCCTTGACTATTTTTTGATGAATGGAGAATCTATTATTCCTTTAATCATATCCTAGGCTCTCAAGTTTGTTAGGGATATTAAACTTCCCCTCATTGGCAGGCATTGGAGTCTTTCTATGAGCAATTTGACCCAGATTTTATCAACATCAGGACAAAGGCCCGTGAGGTGCTGCAGAGAGAAGATGACCTAAACGAGATTGTCCAGGTATATAATATGGTCCATTTTGTGATTCTTATTGTGTATTTTATAACTAATGCCTAGATCATACTACTATTGGTGGAGAATTGATATCTTAGCCTGCATATACGATGATTATTTTCGTTTTCCCTTCTAATTGCTGCTATTTTGATGACCCAAAGCCAGCACCTTCATAATCAAATAAACTTCCAAGTTTCTCTTTTTATGATTTTTCCTCCATTGAAATATTCTACTGGATTTTCTTTCTGTTGATTATCTCTCCATGGCTTAATAAACCTGCAGCTTGTGGGCAAAGATGCTTTAGCTGAAGCTGATAAGATTACCCTGGAAACTGCAAAGCTTTTGAGGGAGGATTATCTTGCTCAGAATGCATTTACTCCGTAAGCCTGACAGTTACCACTTAACTTTTTTGCAAAATCTTTATCTAGTAAAATTTCTTCATGTGAAATTGACACTTCATGAATTTGACAGGTACGATAAGTTTTGCCCTTTCTACAAGAGTGTTTGGATGATGCGCAACATTATCCATTTTTATAATCTGGCTAATCAGGTAAAAATCTGCCCTCCAACTTTTAGATTGCCACAACTGACAGGCATTATGAGTAATTGATCCATCTAAAGAGAAACAAAGTGATAATATAAGCTGCAACAGCAGACTCCATGAATGACAGTTGAAGATGAGATCAAATTGAATGGGAGTCTGTCAAAATATGAGATATTTGGAAACTGACTTCCCATCGGGGACTATGATTTTGGTCTACCCCTGAGAGAATACTGAGATGTATGTGCACTGTGCAGGCTGTTGAGAGGGGTGCTGGTATGGATGGACAAAAGATTACGTACACCCTCATTAAGCACCGCCTGGGCGATCTATTCTACCGCTTGGTGTACGTATTGAATATTTCCCTGATAGATAAATGTTAAACAATAGTTATGTAATTCCGGTGCATAATGAATAAGACGTTTGTGGATCTGTCTCTGAATCATATAGGTCCCAGAAGTTCGAGGACCCAGCAGAAGGAGAAGCAGCTCTGGTTGCAAAGTTCAGGAAGCTTCACGAGGATTTGACCGCAGGCTTCCGCAACCTGGAGGATGAAACCCGATGAAGAACTAGCTATTCAAGATTTCCGTATGCCAATTAGTTGGATTTCACATATTGTCGCTTCCCATGGCTCAGTGTGTCGGTAGATTTTCTCCGGACAATCAACTCTGAGTCAGTGCCATGGTCTCTGCTGGCTAGCGGTTTATTTATTATCGTGTTTGAGGCACTCTATTCAAAATAAGAACAGTTACTATCGAGGCTTCTTGATGTACATGAGCGGCCCGGTGCAGTTTAGTGTCATCTTCCGGTGCCATCTCTTGCGTGATGACGAATAAATTTATCTTTGAGCTAGTGTAATTAGGAGCTGCTGTGCTAATCATATACGAAGCTGAATCCACGAGTTCCCTTGAATCTTCTTCGCTGTGCAACCCCGGGGAACCCGAACCGTACCCACGACATGACAAATTTGCCATTACTACCCGACCTCGGAGCTTGTCATGGTCCTCACCCGCCCAGTATCTTATCGGGACGTTACAAAGTCTCCGCTTGTTATCGCCCCGGGTCGGGCTGCATTTCCTCAGGCGATCTTGTCGTCTGGCTGAGTAATGGAGCAGTCGATACCTTCGCGGGTATGGACCTGCTTATACATGCTTGGATCTAAGAGTCGGGGTCGGTGATTTGCCACTTTGAAGGAAGAAAGCCGTCGCAGGAAGTTAGACCAGACCCGTGTGTGGAGTTCGTAGAATAAATACTTCTTGCTTGGGTCTCGACATGGAATACTTTTGAATGAGAAGCTATTCGTATTCATAGCACGAAGAGAGGAGACCGGACCGGACCGGACCAGACCAACATCCTGACGCGACCGGTCTTCTCACACAGGCCTATCATTAGCATCTACCAGGATTTTCTCCATATAATGCCCGCCTTCGACGGTGACCGAGGTACCGTACTTGTGGGGGTGGGGGTGTTGCGTAGAGGTCATCCCGATGTTGTTGTGATCGAGGTTTCTCCTCTCCTTGCGATAGCCTCTGACGGAAGGATTTCATCCGAAGGAAGGTGAAAGCAGATAGGGCTGCTTGGGTGTGAGTATCCTGTAAGCTTCTCACAGCTATTATTCCAGCTCTATCTTGTATAGGATCCGAACACAGACGTTACACGGTCTTAGGTAGCACCGTGTGTGCGAGAACCGGAGCATCCCTAAATTCTATGTCACGGTCTTTTATCCGAATTTCATTGGAATCAATTAGGTATATTCCAGACAATTTGGAATCTAAACCGGTACCGCAGCCCACCCTCAAAAATCGTGAAATTATCTTAGCAACGGTGCGGTAGAATTATGCGGTGGCGACGTCGTTTAATAAAATTTTGGCACTTGTGAAATAATGCCACATCGTCCGTTCTTGATTTTCTTTTTCATATGACAATTACCTTTATGAAGTTCTTTTTCTTGAGGCTAGCCTATGGTTGGGTTGAGATTCCTGAGAAAATTCCGGTCGATCCTTCCGACTTGGAATTTGATTCTTGAATCACTCATTTAAAAATTTAGTGAGAGAACCACTAGTCCAATTTTAAGTCGATGATTATGCCTTTCCGAAGTTCATTGACACCTTTAAGGTTTATTCGATAATCAAAATTTTTATTGGATGGTATGGTATCACTACGTTAGAATTAGAATTAGCGTTAGCCTGCCGCCCAATAGAACCGCTGCACAAAATACCTCAAAAAAGGGAAGCCAGGCTCATGCATACGAGGTGGTGGGAACGAGAACGGGTTTCCAGCGATATCTGTCAAACAAGTGGATCGAGATTCCATGACAGAAGACAGGCTTTTCCATTGACATGTCGTTTCCTCTCTTTAGGGACCCACACCCATTAAAAAGCATCAACAGAGTAGGATTCTGACAGGGAAAAAGGAAGAGGTGGACGGAAATTTCCATGGCAGATGAGGCAAGCTTTTTCCATCGGCATTAGCTTTTCTGGTACCCACCCCCCCATCTGAAAAGGGTCGAGGGAAAGGTCGGGCTGGCTCCACGCCACCATAACTCGACCCCGATAACGGAGGAAGAAGCATTCATACTCTCTGCTCACCCATTTTAGTTTAGTCGGATCCACCCACAGAACCGGCTCCTGAAAACTACTGCCGAACTGAAACGACTGCACCCCACGGGTTATTTCTTGATTGAAGTATCATCCGGCGCAGTCGACAAAAGTTCACGCTTCTCACATCTTAATCAAAAGCATCACGACAGACGGTTCGGCAGAGCATTGAGGATCATGATGTACTGAGACGGCACAGGCTGACGCTACAGCATCTCTTTTCACAACCACGCTAAAGTTGCTACAGAGCCTTGGCCCAAATTGAACTGGAGAACCAATGGGCAAGCCATTCCCAAGGGGACACACTGGCTATGCGATGAGCAAAATCCATTACCTGATTACATGCAACTTAAGTCCAACACACGAAGATTTGAGAGAGGTTTTTTCTTTTTTTTAAGATGGGCGGCATCAGTATATCCCGGGAATGATTCGATGAGGCACCTTCTCACAGTACAGGTTCCAGTATTTCCCGTACCTGTAAGTAATCAACACAAACCGTAAGAAGCATGGCATCATTCCACAATACTGCAGCGGGTTTGATAGATATGGCTCCAAAGGAGAACGAATATCAAATTACAGAAACAACTGAAAGATATGCATCTGCTTACTTTGATCGGCACCGATCATCATCCCTTTTGGCTCGGTCGAACAGCAGGATGGTAAGAAATATGACATAGAAGTAAGGCAGAAACTGTAGGAGAAGGAAAACCGTAAAAAAGAAGAGACTTTAGATTATTCCACCAAGAATTAATTCATGAAATTACTCTAGAAAGAGCAGCATCAAGCAACAAATGCTTACATGGTTGAAAAGAGCTGGGACGGTCCAGAAAAAGGCTCCTAATATTTCTGGTACATAATGAAAATGGCGTGCTAGACCCCACCTACAGATAATAAAAATGTAGCATACTGTCATCTATCTCAGACTCACCAAAAGGGTTAAAGGATGGAAAAAAGAGACAAAAGGTCATAATATTGTTTCATATTTCAAAATTTGCAATCGCACAACAGCCAGGTAGCAGACTGTACTTCTTGTTATTACCACAAAAGGAAAGATTTTCTTCATTCGCCTCATCAAACAAGAAGAACTCTGATCTGCTGAGATCAAACAGCTAAACTACCATAGAACAGCATGTTTTATTACCAGAAAACATCTAAAATTCCATTGCAGATGAAAATTTAGCAAGTTGTTCAAAGAGCACGCAAAAATGGATTGGAAAAAAGATGAACTGACCATCCTGATGTTAAGAGAAGGCTAGTTTTGGTCTCTCCAGAGGCTGTAGTGTAGGCCGCCACTATCTGTATAGGATGAAGACCTCAATGTTGAAAATCGAAGGAAGCAGCCAACTTTTTGAAACTTTGGATGAGTCTGAGGATGATTCAAACAGAAAAAAGAATCAGTGCAAATTACCTTTGATGGGGCTTTCCCCCAAACTAGGCACTTTCCATTTGTACGGCGGAATTCCTGCCTTTGCCTATCACAGTCATAGTTGATGTAAATGCACAGAATGCCTGCGACTAGAATAGAGAGTGCAAGCTGGAGAAAAAGGGTGAATAGCATCAGGAACCGCAAAAAAATATGAATTACAGAGAATACTACTACCCATTGATATAGAGGATGAGTTTGTGTTACAAGAAAGTTGTTTCTTTGGCTAATCAAGTGACTGAGTTTTCAGGGATCTGTCGTTCACATAAGTTTCACCCAATTCTTTGAATGGACTGCTTAAGCTGGTGCAAAAACCTTCATACACCAAAAACTTGAAATCTGATGGACCATCATATGAAAACTTGAGATTTCAAAACCAAACTTGCCCAATGTGATTAAGGGTGATTAAGCATTAACAACCTTGAAATGATCCTATGTAAGGAGTTGAATGCTAAAAAGCGAACAAGGTGCCCATATGAGGGGGAAAACAATCTCTTGTAAATTGCTATTTCACAGACACATGTTATGATTTCTTACGAATGAACTGTGTCTTTAATGATGCTTGCAGAAATTGTGCTATATATACAGTTTGGGATAGGCAAAACTAATGCTGGATACCTGTATCCCTAGGTTCACAGGATGATTGACAAGGTACATGCCAGGAGAAGTATATATAGATGGAACCCACACCAAGCATCCCCAACATATATAAAAGCCAGCTGCCACAACAAGGTCGAACATATTAGGCATAGGGATATTAGAAAATAAAAGATGGTTGACTAGTTGACAAAATCATCTTATCTATTATGCAAATGAATGGAAGCAAGTTCAACATCACTGATGTAACTATATTTGTGTTGTTCTCATGCAAAAGAGAGAACAAGGCAGATTATCCTTAAACCTCGGTCATGTGCAATGTCCATCGTGTTCCAGTAACCTGCTTCCCACCAAAAGAACTTAGTGACATACACCAGCATCAGTATGGTATTCACAAGCATTGAGTCAGAAACTTTCCCATTCTCTTCATACTGAAACAACAAAAAATGTGCATCATTTTCCCAAAGAATCAATTTATGAGATAGACCAAGCAAATAAATCCTTTCAAATTTAGCACTAACGAAAAAGAAGACATAATTCATGTGTATGAATGGTCTCGATCTTAACTTCAAAAGCCTAAACTAAAGAAAGGTGCAAAGTGACAACTAGACAAACTATATATAAGATGCCCAATCCAGTATTATGCAGTGAGCAATTTGTGATTTATTCCAGTGTGGACCCTCAACAAGCTATGGATGAGGAAAAGGTATGCAATATTTGCTTACTGAACCATTTATTTCAGATGCCAAGGGGAAACACTTTTCCTGATGATTATTCCATGGTATTTACCTGCTTAATGCAATATGTCACAGCAAGAACTGCCCAAGACATCATCCCAAACCTGCAGTTTGTGAAGACTTTGATGTCAAAGTGTTTTCCAATGCGAGGATACAGCTCCATGCCCTGGACAGAACAGAACATTCCATGAGAAATGACACCTTTCCAGCTGCACCTAGATAAGATATCAGAACACTCACCCAATAGAAGTCTATTATGATGTTCCCAGAAGAGCCGGAGTCAGTGGAAGATGGCGCCAAGTGACCCTTTCATGTGGGAAAAAATAGTGTCAGATATGCCAAATGATGCTGCATAGAGGACTCACAATTATTATTCGAAGTACTCATATGTTCTTACTTTAATGTACAAGAAAATACAAAAAACTAAGCTTCCAAAGATGAGGGCAGAAAATATTTCTCCCAAGTGATCATACACCACCACTGGATTAAAAATCCCAAACCTGAAAATGATGGTAAGAAAAACAAAAATTAGTCATGAAACAATTTGCAACATCCACATAGAAAATTAGAAACCTAGTAAAAGTTGTATGAGAAGATTTGGAAGAACAATAAAGGCAAAAAAATGCCTCCCACTATAGAGTGCTTACATTTCCTCTGCCATTTGCTGCCATACTAGATAATCCTATAAGAAAATGTGCATATATAAAGTCCAAAGTAGCTCAGATAAAAATGCTAGTGATTCATCTTATCTATTGTAATTACTAACACTTTCACAGACTAGTGATATTTTACTGCAGTTATAGACAAGCTATATCAACCTCTTAAGATATCATGTGTTTTAAAGAGACGAGTCACTAGAGAAAGCAAATTGTTACTTTTACAAATTTAGCCGCCGTGAGAGACAAATGCAAGCCCTAAGAGGAGAATAAGGAAACTACAATTCGGTGAAGGAATCCTCACCACCAAATGCAAAGATAAGTGATTAATGTCACTGCATATGCTGCCATGCCATTTGCCTGCATTAAGTGGAAGTAGAATAATGAAAGTGTTATCACTTAGACATGCATCTTACTGATAAGAAAGACAAATGTGGCTACCAATTTCCCCATTGGAGGACCAGCAGGAAGATTCATAAACATATTTTGGATTAATATCAACACAGCTCTATGTCTCAACAACACAATCTTGGAACAGAACATTATCACAGAAGCAGCAAGCTGAAATTATATGTAAGGTAGTACCTTGTACACAGGTTGATTTCCAGCAGGGGATAATGGGCCCTGGACAGTTTTCCCAGGAAGAAGGAGCTGAAGTGTGGCCTCAAATGCAGCGTAGACAGCAATGATCTTCCAAGCTATAGCACTAGGCCTAGGCCATATCTCCGCAAATCCTTCCAATCCATGCTGCCTCAAATAATCCCATGTTTTCAAAACGGAACCATCAGCATGGACCATTGTGTACCACCTGCATGGAGCGGGAAAAAACAGATATTCAGCTCCAAAAGAAGAATAGCAGCCTTGGAGGCGCCAGTATAAGAATTCGCATTATGCTAAACTCCATCTTGAGCAAATGACCGTCCAATAAGTTTATCCCACGCTAATGAAAATCAAATAAGGAAACAAAATCCCCGTAACATTTCTCAATTACTTAGCATCATGAAACCACTGGACAGAACTGGTCCTCCCCTCGACTCAAAGTAACGCAAGGATGTCAGAGGTCAATTTCGCGAGGGCCGTGGCTGAGATCAGCACCATCTGAATGTGCATGCAACGCGGACCGTAACCTCTAATTGGGATCCACAACTCCAAACTCGTACCGAGATGGAATCGAGAAGCACATCACTCTTAGGAGCAGGAGCAGGATGCGCTCGAATCAAGGGGCGTGCAGGAACAGGTAAGAGTAGAGTAGATGGAGCAGGGAGGGAGGGAGGGAGGAGAGAGATCTTACAGGAGGATCACGAAGGGAGGGCAGAGAGCGAGCAGAGAGATCATGGAGAAGTAGGTGACGAGAGGCGAGTGCACGGTCTTCGATTCCGCCATTTCTAAGTTTCAAGTGAGCGGCGCTCAAGCTCCAGCAGCTCCCACCTGCAACGTCACCGGAGAAGTCTGCCTCCGCCTGCCGAGGAAACGACTGAGAAGACCGAGCAGGCAGTGACACAGAGCTGTGGAAGATATTCTGCGATTTCTTAATCTTTATTATTATTATTTTTTTCGTTGGGGGTGTGCTCTGTGGTCTTTTGTCCTTTTGCTTTGGCTTCGCGTGTTATGAGGTAGAAAGGAAAATATTAGTGGAGAAATTTTGATATTTACTTTTAAATTTTGAAATTATAAAATTTATATCAAAGAGGTAGATGGGACTTTAGGTCATATTATAATAAACTTTAGGTGATTGTGAAATTATATGGTTTTGAAATTAATTTTAAAATTAAAAAGTGCTGATTTTAAAAAATAATTTTACAATTATACCAGCGAATCTTCTACTAAAACCATTTTCTTATAACATTCATTTTAGTCCTTTCGAACCCATAAATCATAATTTTTAAAACCGAACTAAACTAGGATTCGGTCAATATACAGGTTCATGGGTCAGACCGGGGTTCAATCAGTCGAACCGTATATTTAATAAATAATATTAATAATACAATATTACTAATAAATTGACATAATACTATAAGTTAATAATAATTTATGATATGACCATTATATTAATCTTAAATTCAAAATAAAATATAGTAAAATAAAATAAGTATATTATAATATATTTTTATTTTTTTAATTTTAAGTCGATTGATTTTTTTACCGATTCAATCAGGTTTGCCGATCGGATCAGGAATCAGCTGGTTCAATTGGAGTTGAATGCATTTTATTGCAAATGGGTTAAATCTAGAAACCGGACCGAGTGAGTGACCGATTCCCCATCCAAACCGATTTTTAAAACTATGCCATAAAACACCGCATGTAAACCCACGTACAAGCACATGTGTGAGCGGACTCACATGTGCTTGAGCTAACCCTCTTGGTGCTTTTAATATATTCTTTGATTTAAGCTAATCTTATAGTGATTTTACACGCACCCATCAAATTTTATGTCGTCAATTTTACTTATATTTATCAAGATGGACAACTTTTATCTGTTGAGCGACGGCCGTCCACTCGGCAACGTTGAATCACTAATCGCCCCTATTTGACGTGTGTGACTGTCCCCTTTCTGACTTTGCACCCGAGGGCCGGCCAATCTCTGTCCGGCTCAAAGATTGGGAGGATTTTACTTGCCCAAGTACTCATTTATTAAGGAGAAAATGATCTAACCCGGAGTTGTTGATATTTAGCTTTATACCCTTTTCTAAATACTAAAATCTCATGTTCGGACCCATTAATTAAAAAGATTTTACCCTGATTAGAACTTAATAGTGTCATGATTTTTGAATAATCAAATCGAGATTTATTTCTTTAACATATTATCATCTCATTTCAATATATTGTTACCATCCAGCATTTCTTTATTTAGCAAATTTTTAATACCTCTTTCACGTAAAATAAATAAAAGTATATTTAGCGCAATATTTAATCATAGGAATTATTTAATATCTTCCAAGCCTCAAAAATAAAAATATATATATATATATATATTTGAGGTGGATTTGCTGTGGTAATTTACTATACCCTTTTTTACCTTTTTATTTTCATGAATTCCATTTCTTATTAAATGAAAACACAATATTTTTACTTAATAAATTAAAGCTAATATTAATATTTTAATATCATTACTAAATTAAGATTAAACACTCTAAAGTTCTGTTTGGTACATGAAAGTGAAATCAAAATCATAATATAACGGAATCAGAAGCAGTTATTGATATCATTCCTCCATTTACTATAATTTTAGCATTGGAAAAATGGATTTGATGCAAAAATTATTCTGCCAATTGCATTGTCACCCATAACCAACATTTAAAAATATTTGTATTTGTTATACAACCTTTAGAATTTCATTGACTTTTCTAATTATCCCTCGATTACATTGCTGAGTGGCACACTCAGTCAGTGGAGAGAGCGTCCTCTGTGACATGTCGCACAGTATACCTTCTCCGCGAGGATAGCGGCGAGACGGGCGGGTGTGTGCCCTCACTCTATGCGTCTTATGGTTTCCGGGTTTTGCGGGTGGTTAGATATTCTTGTCCAGTCCGTGGCCGGTGAACGAGTGAGCGGGCGATTGGGTGGATCCGATCTAGCGCGTGACTCGTGACCACAGCTGGCATGCCCGTCCTCTTCTCTTTGTTTCGTCCAGATCTCCGTCCTTACAAATATTTTGGATTAAATTAATTTTTTCCTATTTTTCTTGCTTGAAGTTGACCTAAATTTATTTGTATTTGGTTGATATATCTTTTATTCAAGTAATTATATTATATAAATGGAGAAAATACATGCTGAGAGAAAGTTATCTTATAATGAGTAGTCTCGAACATAGTTTTAAAAACCGGACCGGGCGGGCTGGTTCGATCGGTTCAACCAGGAACCGGCCACTCACCCGGTCCGGTTCCTACAAAAAAAAAATCCAATTACACATTCGAAGAGAAAAATTCAAATTGAATCGGCCGATTCCCTGTTCGACCGGTAAATCTAATTGAACCCTTGAGAAAACCAGTCAACTTAAATTTAAAAAAATTATTATTATAATATACATATTTTATTTTACTAAACTTATATTTATATTTTATATTAAATTTTTATTTAATATAATGGTCATATTAATAATTTTTGTTGTAAATCATATTCAAATTATGATATTATGTAAATTTATTAGTAATATTATATTATTAATATTATTTATTAAACATACGGTTCAACCTATTGAACCTCCTGTCCGACCCATAAACCCATGCTTATACCGGTTCCCAGTTCGATCCGGTTTTAAAAACTATGGTCTCGAACTTGAACTTAGATTGGTTAAAAAAATTGGAGTTTTGAATCTTATGATATATATTTCTTTATTTAAAAGAAATTATTTTCGACTGTTGTACCCTTAAAAAAACATTTTTCGGGGAGAGAGAAGAAAAAAATTGTATGCACTAACCATTCAAGTCTCCAATTTATATGAAGCAAATACTCGACGAATTGAATTAATTTTACAAACAAAATATTTCATCAACTTCCCTGTTTTCTAATAATCAGCTATACGGCCAACTTTAAGTTGACGTGGCACCCACGTGGCACATCTGCTTTCCGCCAATAAAATAATAGGTAGAGCTAATTGTTTAGAAAAATGAAAATTAAAAGGCTATTTCGGCAAAAAAAAATTAATTTAAATTCTAAAATGTTAGTTTCACACGAATTCAATGACCGAACTGTTAGCCCACCCCAAGAAAATTAATTTTCCATTTCGGACTCTTCGACGCAAGTAGGAAGAAGAAATTGCTCTCTACCGCAACGGAAAAAAAGAAAGCTCTTTTACGGCTTTTAAGTCTAAAGTAAACACTTTTTTTTATTGATATAGATGGTGTTTTGCATCTAATAATTGATTAATTTACTGAACAGTATATTATACAGCTTGAATTTTGCCATTAATCCTTAGATATTGATCATCAAGAATTTCGAATCTTGTATCTGGACTCTGCACATGTTTCAAGTTATCAGTGGATCATCATCCTCAAAAGTAAATAAACACTTAAATTTCATCAAACAGTTTACGCTCGGTTCCTAATTTTCTCCATCTAACTCTAAGAGAACATACATTCATGTCTTTAGTTATTTAAATCCAACATATACTTCTGATATTTTTCAATTATAATTTTTATTCTATACACTAAGCCTTATTAAAAATTCTCTTGAATTCCTTAATTTAATATTTTACAATATCTTAATTTGTTCATCCTTTTTGAGAAGAAGGAAAAAAGTGCATATTTGTTTGTCAATCTTTTGTTCTTTTATCATTTTTATTCTAAACATTTTTTTAAAAAAATTTCATCCCTAACCTTTTAATATAGGTACGCTTTTATTCCTTGTCATTTTAATATTAAAAAAATCCATTGACCTGCCAATTAAATAATAAAATAAAGAAATTTGGAAAATGGTAAAGAAAAAAGGGGAAAAAATATGTGATGAAGTTTAGGGTTTAAGAAAATAGAGAAATTTTGGTTATCTGGCTTAACCCAATTTGAATTACCTACTTTACTTGTATACTTGAAACTAATTATAATTGCAGCAATAATTTAATTATAAATTATAGATTACGTTGCTAAGAAGAAGCATACAATAAATTGCACTTTTATAGCACAGATCACATTGTTGCTGTTTTAATTCGTAATGTGAAAAGTGCTCATTCTGCATAAGACCGGGTTTACCATTGCGACCTCTAGGGTTGTTTCCAGCTTGAATCCCTTTCAGGTGGAGCCCGATAAAGTAGAACTATCAATTAAGGCATGACGAACATTGAAGGTAGATGAAGAGCTCCATTATGCTAGAAAGCCTTTTTCTTGTATGAGAAGTTTACATCACAGATTACCAGATGAAAGTGATGCCAATTCATCAATTACAATAGTAAGAAAAGGGTCATATTTTGGAGGGAGCTAGTTCGGAGCTCAAATAGGTAAACCCTTTTTCTACAATTGAACAATTAATGGTTGTTAGTAAATCTGCAATGAGCTTAAGAAGATGGAGATAATATATCATTGGTTGATCGGGCTTCTTGGTAGCATTCCAAAATTTGAGTTTCAAAACAATCTCCTTTGCAGTACAGCGATCAATAGAACATTTTGTTAAAGCACTCCGAATTTATCAAAACATGCGAAAATCATTGAGTTATTGAAGAATCTCTATAATCAATCAAATTTATTAGAGCACGGCGACATTAATCCACCTTCACCCAAGCAAAGTATGCAGGATTAACAACCAGTACTCTATTAGAATTCTAAACAAGTTTAGGCAAACATGAAAAGGATATGTCTACTTATTCCAATAAATCATTGCATATAATAATATATTGAAATTGAGATTTCGACTACATTAAGTTTGATGGAGACAAGACTGGTTATATTGGAAAGAATAGGAAGCAATTTGGAGGATGGAGTCATGACAGATGGTGTGGTTGAAATTTAGATTTCAGGAAAGTAATGTGAATTGATTCCTATTATAGGTGCCATGTGTTCAAGTGCATAAAGAAAAGAAGACAAAAAGGAGGATGAATATTGAGAAGACATGGAAGATGATATGTTGGGGATTGAAGAAACCAGAACAGGGGCAAGAGATGATCGTGAAGAGATAACTACTGATGAAGAAGAGATCAAAATAGGCAAAATAGAAGTTGAAGCCAACAAAGATAAGATAGGTATAAGTGAATAGAGAGAAATTAATTATGATGACTTAACCTAATTACGGTTGCCTACTTTACTTATATACTTGATAATAATTTTCAATTATAATAATAATTTAATCAAGACTGACCCAAAAGTATGACTACAAGGAAGTTACATGCCAATATGTAGGGGGTATAGTCCTCAACCTTTTGTATTTTTTAATTGAAAATTAGCATAATTTTTAATATTTAACTACTAAAAGACTAAAAGTGTACTTATATCAAATGGTTGAGGATAAAACCTGTTTAAAATAAAGTTTTAAGATGAAAATGACAAAAAAATATAAAAGGTTGAAGACTAAATAAGCATTTTTCCTTGAGGGGGTGTTTGGTTCCAAGTCAAGTTCAAACTTTGCTTAGCAACATAAGTTCATTGAGATGCTAACTATAGACAATATAAACAATTTATCGAATTTAGCATGACATTTGTTTTTCCCAGCATTATGCCACATCAATACCATGTAAACTATGTTAACCACATAAGAAAATTAATATGTTATATATGATGATTTGATAGAAAAATAAATGATGTGTTAAGCGATGTTGTAGAGCCATGACGAGCTTGCTCCATGTGGCTAATTCAGCATGCCTTGGGTGGTTTGGTCACAACCCACATTACTCTGAGTAAGCAACTTAGCTTGCCTTTAGATATGGCCCAAGTATCATTGTTCAGAACAGGCTTAGGTATATCTTAGCATTATCATTGAAGTTTCTAGTTATGGAAAGGCCGACGGTTGAATACACTCAAGAATCCTCTTACTTTGCTCTTGTATGGAGAAGATTAAATTTTACACGAGTTAATAGTTTGAGAACTTTCTCTACTTGATTTTTATGGTGACTCATGTAGACTAACAAAGGTTGTGATCGATATTTACAGAGCGAACCGACTAGTTGCTAATGATTTGTGCTCTATTTGGTGTACTTATTACATTTATCTTAATGTGCTCTAACCTAGTTGCGTTAGACGCGCCAAAACCCCAAAAGTCCGGTTCTCCAACCGTGACATTTTGAGGTCTAACTGAGAGAAGTCTTAAACGATGTCGTTTCGCGTCAGGGAGAGTCTGCGGTTTCTTTCGCCGTCGAACTCTTCAGCCTCTCCCGCCGTAGGGTTTAACAGTTTCCAAACCCCTTGATGAGCTGAAACAGCTCAACCTTCTCCATCCCTCCTCCCTTTCTCTCTCTCTCTCTGCGGTCGCCTGCTAGATGTCGCGCCTGGCCTTTAAGGCGATCCCTGCGAGAAATGTTATGGAGACGTAGATGGGTTTTGCTGCTTCGATTGGAACGCCGTATTCTCCCTTCGACGTCTCCCTCTTCCTCGATTCGCAAACTCACATCTAGTCCTCAGTCCACTGTTATTGAGGATTCTGAACCAGAGAGCTATCAGTTCAATCGTCGGAGAAAGTTCACTCTCACCCCACGAGCTGTTCACTCGACCTTATACAACTGCCCTTCAGATCTTATTGCCCTGAGGCTCTTCCTCTGGTGCTCGAAGCAACCTAATTACTTCCACGACCGCTGTGCGTTTCATTGCATGGTTAACGTGCTCGTGCGTCTTACTAACCGCTACAGGTCAGTGAGCGGCGTGCTTAGTGAGCTTGAAAGTGTTGGGTATGTAGTAAAAGCGCAGGCTTTCTTGATTTTGATGAGGATATATTGGGCTGGAGGATTGTATGAGCTTGTCCTCGAAACTTTTGAACAAATGGGAAGGTTTGGCTTCTTCCGCAGCACATTTGCCCGCAACATGGTGATGGATGTACTGTTCAAGATAGGCCGAGCAGATTTGGCTATTGAGTTTTTGAGACAGACCCAGGTCCCAAATTTTCTGACTTTCAACATTGCGCTGTGTAATCTGTGCAAAATAAATGATTTCCTCAATGCCCGTGATGTGATGAGGAGCATGATGAAGAGGGGATTCTATCCTAGTAAAGAGGCGGTTGAGATGTTCTGCAGTAGCTGTTGCTCAGTGGGAAGGCTATTGGAAGCGTCCCAAGTGTTATGTCTTATGATTACGCTGGGAATTTTCATTTCTTTGAGTACTTGGAGCATTCTGACTGATGGATATTGCAGTTTGGGAAGGTTTGAAATTGCAGAATTCTTATTGGAGAAGATGGAGCAGTCTGGATATTCACCTAATGTTGTAATTTATACAACTCTAGTAAAACGGTATTTGGAATCTCAAATGGTGAGTGAGGCCTTTAGGATATTAAGAATCATGGAATTGAAGGGGATCAGCCCCGACTTGGTTCTCTGTAATGTATTGATAGATTGTCTCAGTAGAAATGCATTATATGATCATGCTCTCCATGTTTTTCTCAGTATGCCCGCATGGAAATTGGCACCTGATTCTTATACATTTTCTTCATTGCTATCAACCATAATCCACTCGAGGAGGTTCTCCCATTTACCCATGTTAATGAGAGGATTTGATGTTGAAGCAGATCTTGTGGTTTGCAACTCTCTACTAAGTTATTTTTGTAAAGCAGGATTGCCTTCTCTGGCTGTAGATTTGTATAAGGATATGGTAATTAGAGGTTTGGCAGTAGACAAATATAGTTTTGTTGGATTTTTGTATGGACTTTGTGGATCTAGAAAAATTGATGAGGCTGTTAATATATACCGTGGCATTGTATTGAAATATCCCAGTCTTGATGCTCATGTTCATACAACAATGGTGCACGAGCTCATACGGGTTGGGCAATATCATCAAGCAATCACACTGTTCAAGACAGCCATGATAGAGAACTATGACTTAGATGCTGTCTCTTATACAGTTGCAATTCATGGACTTCTCTTGGGAGGTAGAAGCAATGAAGCTTCTGCCCTGTTCAACAAAATGAAGGAGATTGGCTTGTATCCTAATGCCCATACATACAGTGTGATGCTTTCTGGTTTTTGCAAGGAAAAAGATGGCAAAATGGTGGTGAGGTTACTTAAAGAAATGATTGATGCAAGAATTCCATTAAGACATGAGACTTTTGTTAGGGTTATCAATTTTCTTTCAAGATCATGCTATGGGAAATCAGTTTTTGGTTGGCTAGTTGAAGAAAGATATCTGCAGCTTTCTTCTAGTGCAACAACATCATTTTTTCAGGGATTTCCTGATCTCCACATAGGCCAAATGTATTCTTTATCTCTGCAAGGTTCTTCAGAAACTAGTTCATCGACTGACACATCCTGCTCTGAAGACTTTTGTGATGTGGCTGCCTCAGTGGGTTGATGGTGAACTGGTGAAATGGGATGTTGGACACGTATGCTGGACGGTTCTGATGATGATATTTTGATTTTAATGGTGAGATTAGTGCCTCTTGTTTTGCAATCCTCAGTATAAAATCTGCAAGTGCAAAGACATGATCTTATGTTGATCTCTGATAACCAATGCCATTTATATGGCTAGGTTATTAAGAACTTAAAGCTTCTCACCGTTAAACATTTTTATTTGTGTATCTTTTTCCCCTTGAGAGGCTCTTTGTATATTATCTTAATCGATTAAGATGTGTTCTACTCACAACAAGAGAAGTGACAGTACTAAGTTCCACTTGTCATTTGCATGTCTGTCACTGTTATTGACCTATGGTTAATTATTTCAGTAAGATGACTCAGTTCTCAATTTATCGATTTCTTGAATCAGTGAACCCAAGATGGCTGATGCTCATTTGCACACTGGCAGCAACAAGGTTGGAGTTGAAATGTTTTGCATCTAGGAATGATGTGGCAAAAGCCACTTGACGAAGTTTATCTCATTTTGCTCTTGAACTGGCTTTCAAAGTGCTCACACAAACACAAAAGAAGAAAATAGTATGACATTTGGTCTTGCTCTCTCTTGCCTGGAGGGAAAATTGTTCCAGGGAGATTGATGAACCTATAATGCTGCTGAAGTCCTAGTACCTTATGAAGCTTCTCTATCAAGATATAGAGGTAACTATCTGTTAGACTTTTGTTATTTGTCTAGCTGGGGTAGGGTAGTTGTATTTTTGTCGCCTATTCTATGTAGTGATTAATATGAAGTTATTTACATTGTTCCTCTGTTATTATATTTGATTGACATATGTAGTACAGATTTATTTTACTCAGTAGGATTCAGTGGGAAGATATCTTTAGTTATTTGCCTCTAATGTTATATATCAATGGAGATCAGTAAGATATAATCTATTAGCATTCTAGTATGGGGATTCACTGCTGTTCTTACAGCAATACCCTCTGCAATCACATTAAACAAATGGCCCACAGTGCATGAATTTCGAAATAGTTTATTGTCTCTAGAAAGATATTGGTTATGATGTTTTGGGCAACAAGAGGAGGATGAAGTATTGACTCGCTATGCTCCCAATCATTTTGAGGAAGCAACTTAGAAATGCGTTGGTGTGTTGGCCTGCTGGTGCACATGCATTTGTACTTGTGTAGTTGCTCTTTGAATGCTAACAGTACTCTGTTCTCCCCGCAGCATTTGAGCAAGGACACATAATTGAAGAACTTGTAAGGGTGGTGTTGTCTCTCAGGTTGACTCTCAGGTGACAGGAAAGAAGTAATGGAGTGAAAAACTTCCTGCTATGAGATGATCCTTCTGACCAAATTCAATATCAATCTTGCAGGGGCAGATTTGTAGAGACAAATGTCTCTCCAGCGGATTGATTGGCAAGAGTGAGGAATCCCTGAACTTGCTAAGGTTGTTTTGGTTGTCAATTACTTGATGAAGGCAATGGGTAAATAATCTGAAGTGTGAATTCAGTGGATGGTCCACAGAAAATCTGAAGAATCTTGATGTAAATGGTTCTGCTCTGTCATTCTATTAATAAATAAATTCATACAGCTAGCTTACAATTGGGATGAATTTATATTTCACTTTGTCTTTTTGCGATCTGAATGTATTTAATTATCATCTTGTTAAGACTATAATATGGTCATTGCTGCTAGACATGTATATCATTCTCTCTGAGGTTAAGGGTGAGAACTAAGTAGGAGAGGTATGTATACCAAGTATTCAAGTAAGGTGGTTGCTTCACATGTGTTGACTTAGTATGCTGAATGAATGGTAGGAGAGAGGCATCGGTTTGTTGATACCTACATTTGGGCTTGCCACAGGAAACCCATAAAAATGGTAACTGTACTGTGCAAAAGTCAGTTGTTTCAATCTTGGTTTCTCAGACATGATTTCTGCATGTGTCGTCCTCTTCTAGAAAACTGAAGCGGGAAGGATTTTGGTCTGATCTAGTCAATTTGGTCAAGACCAGGAAAGTCTTAGATGTATAAGTAATAGTCAAATAGTGCTTATCAGCTTTTTTTGTTGAATTAGGCACAAAATCTGAACAGAACCGGATGCATAGGATGTCGAAAGGCCGGTAACCAGAACTGGTTCAGTTTCTGGAACGTCGTCCACTCCTGGTGGGCTACAACCGGGGAAGCAAGGTGGCTGGGCACCGAGGTGGTGCTCGTCCTGATATGAGTGTTAGTCCATTCTTGAGGAACTAAGTATGGACGAATTAGAAGGAAAGACCGATTAAAGCTACTATACCCTTGGGGGGGAAAAACGAGGGATGTATAGTTGAGTTTACTATGATGGAGTCGAGGAATACAACATCGGAAGAGTTAGATTAAGTGGGTACAATGTGCTGATTTTTGTGATAAATTTACAAGACGGTAGATTTGATTCTTCCCTTACGACCGTACCGCTTGATTAGACTACCAAGACATATGCTTAAATAACTTGCTGGTATTCATAGATAAGTGGACCGTCCATGGACAGCAGGGATATAGAAGAGCAAAGCTGAAGCTGACGGTTTGGAGGCAAGGACCGTTAGGTTCCTACCTAAGATTCAAAAAATCTGCCGGGAAGGAAAAGAAAACTCAAAACTCTTTTCACCATCAAGAAAGAGATTGTGTCTGTCTCCATTTCACAGTCTGTTAACTCTGTCTCAGAGGGTAGGCAGTGAGAGAGAGACGGAGAGAAAGAGAGACACAGAGGCCTTCAATGGAGGCTATGAATCATGATGACTACATATCCCCATCTTCATCACCTCCGACTCCTCCCTCGCCTCTACCAATCAGCGTGGGGCCGGGCAATCACAGTTACCAGTTCTCGCCGTCCCCAACCCCGTCGCCGCCCTTCTCGGCCCCGCCCTCGAGCCAGACTTCTGCAGAGAACCTCCCCCTCCTCCAGGAACCATCAGCTCCACTGGCATTCTCCGTCGATACCAAGAACCTGGGCGAGGAGGTCGATTCCTCAAGTTCGTGCCTCAAAGATCTGTAAGAACCCCACTCCTCATTCTCAAGGTTAGATTTCGCAGGGAATCACCAGTGCTTCTTGCTGCGTGGTGATTTGGTTGACTGGTAGATTTGACTTCCATTCTCTCTCTCTCTCTTTTTAATTTTTCCTTTTCTAGAGGAAACTTGCGACGGAGGAATAGGTTAACGCCTAGCTACCAGTCAAATCTCATGTAGAGCTGCATAACTATATGTCTTGCTATTTTCTGCCGACTAATGCCGAAGGTTTTGTAGTTTGAGGCAAAAAACATTAGTGCCTTGTTCGGCAGGCACATTCGACTGCTCCGAACATCAGCTGATTAAGCATTTCTAACATATAGCAAAGGTCACCTTTTGCATGGTAAAGTCATAGTTTTAGCAATCTCAATGTCCTTTCAGTGTGCGTCTCTCTGTGCATATGAATATGGCAATGGTGTCTCTGAAAGTATACGTTGAGCTTGTTCGATTTTTGTTGGATACATACATGATGCAAAAATTTCTTCAAAGCAGGTTGGAGTGGTTCCTGAGAAGATGTTGTACTTGCCTTCAGAACTGATCTTCCCGCTCTTTTGTGTTACTGGGCTTCTCTTCTCCTTTTGAGTTATTGGCTCGTTCTTTGATCGAGAAATGGCAGCAAGAAATGCAGCACTGCTTGACTGACGATTCAATGAATACCAAAACCTTTAGGGATTTCTCCTCGCTTGCCATGTTTAACCAATTTTCAGGATCACGAGAGTTCTGATTACCCATAATTGTTTGTATAGCTAACACCAATACATATGGCAGAAAAATACCAGTTTTCTTCTGGGAACATTCCTCTGGCTGAGTAAGTGTATGGACGATCTTGTTGCTATATATATACAAAACAGGGTTGAGGCTCTTTGATCTCATAGCAAGCTCAATACAGATCAACTAAACAACTAATTGGACCAACTCGAACATCTGAGAGTCTCAGATTCACAATGAAGCAGGTGATGAGATGAGACGAGATGTTCATTGCCACCATCACGGTTTGTACATTGTTCACAGAGAAGAATATTTGCAGGTATACGAGCATTAAACAATTGCTGAGGATCTATTATCTAACTGGAATTTGAGAGGGTAAAGACAACTGCGGATATAGACAAGTCCGGCTTGAATCTTTCAGTTTTGGCAGAGAGCATTTAAGCCAAGGAGACGATAACATCTGGTTCTCCCTTAAGATTGGCATAGAGCACAGTGGAACGGAAAATTGAGCTCGAACCACAGGGACTAGGATTCATCCCTGAGGAGAGTGGCAAGGTTGATGGAATTGGTACCTTTAGCTGGGTAAGAACGTAATGGACGCTCCAATCTCAGTTTCCAGGGGCCGATCGATCAATCCCTTCCTCTTTGCAGACGATTACATAGCTATAGGCTGTCTCACGAGAAGGCCTTGGCTCGAGCCATCGTGTAGGGAAAAGCGTCTCGGGGGTGGAGACCCATTTGTTTCATTTGACAAGCAATTTCGGGGAAGAAGTTCCGATCTCTTGGCATCGCCCACGGTCCAGCAGCGATCAGCGTGGCGGTGCCAGGATTGGGCAACCCTAAGGGGAGCTTCTTCTTCTTCTTCCGGCATCGTTCCAGGAAGTGGCAGCAATCGCCGGCGACGATCATTATTGCCGAACAAGCCACGAGGAAAAAGAAGGGGGGGAGGGAATTGCAATTAATGATTCTTCCTTTCTTTTTTCAATTCACGGCCTTACATTTTGAAAGTTTCCAAATTAACCCCAATAGTTTTCCTCGTCTGTGCTCTTCGGTCTAATCCAATTCCAAATTCCGCACGAAGCATACATCAGCGAGCATTCTAGTGGGACCCAGAGGACATCGTGGAAATTTCATAACTATCTCAGCTCAACTAATCCATCTTCGCGTCATCAATTAATATGATAGAGACGGTATGATTTAATTTAAATTAGTTAAATTTTATTAAATTTATAGAAATCGATGGAGAAATGTTTATTAAAAAAGAAGAAGAAATTCCATTTAATCAATTTGGACTACATGAATTATTCTTGCTCTAGGAATGTCTGAGCTGGGCTATAACGGGCTGGATCGGGCTGCAAAATGGAAAGGTCTATAGTGATCAAGCATGCACCTTTCACCACCACCACCACCATCATCATCATTACTTTCGTGGAATCTGTTAGTGATCGGAGGTGTGGATCCCTCTACTTACTCAATCAACGCACAAGAACACCGCCTAGTCACGTTTTATCGACCATAATACTCAGTTTTATCATCGATATCTAAGATTTGAAAAGGATTTGGTTATCCGAAAATTAGAACAAGGTTAGTTCTTTCTAAGGATAAAATTTTGTAATCCTCTAATAATAATAAAATATTGTCTCGATAATATATAATTAATTAATATTTTGATGGAACACTTTTAACCCTTGATGTAATTTTTTTGGGGAAACTTCTTTTTTTACCGCCCTTGTTGACTATAGCTGATAACTTGCTGTATGACGTCGGAGATTATCTTTAAGTTGTATAAAAATACTAATAAAAAAAATGGGTAGGGAAAGACCGGAGGAGGGCTCGTCGTCGGCGTCATCCCTCCTGGCGGCTGGAGGCTATTCGCACGGGTGCTGCAGGGACAGGGTGCCGACAGCCAGTCCACTATCCTATTTTTATTTTTATTTGAAAAGAGAGCTATAGAGAGCTCCTAAATATTTTTAGGTAATGAGCTTATTATGTAATACATACTAAAGTATCTACTTATTAATCCTCTCATCACAATTTTTTTTAGAAACTTTATGTTTTATTTTCTATATAATTTAAAATTATTTGTCTACATTATGTCGCCAAATTATTATATATATGCCGTTGAGACGGTGCCATCAATCATAATCAATGGTGTTAATAAAATATTAATTTTAATTTAAAAAGATATATGTGAAAGGAATTATATTTTAAAAATTTTATAATAAAATATTACATTTTTTACCCATCTACATAATTTTAATATTTTTAAAAATAAACCCTTTCAAATTTTATGATATTTTCTATTCATATAACTCAAATTTAAGGGATATGCATCATCAATACAAAATCTTATTACATTGGGCCGGTTGCGTTGCCTTGGGATACAAAACTTTTCCATTTATAATATTTGGTACAAAATCTAATTTTTGTAATAGTGGGATGCGTAATATTATCAAAATATCATATATTGGTACATTTTTATTAGTTTTTGATAGGCTTCGCCAGTCTTTTCCTATGTGGTACATCTATGTGTCCAATCTTGATAACTTGGGATGCTTAGGTGGCCTATTGTGCAGATGGGGCGAAGTGATGAAGCCAAAATGACGTTAAAAGAATGGTTACTTCAAAAAGTGATCAAAATGAGGGTTTTAAATCTATGTTCTTGAAGCATGTCGCGGGGACAAATTGTCGAAGGCCTTAAATGTTGCTAAGAAATCGTCGGGAAATTGCGACATTTGGGTCTCATCTTCTTAGTTGAGGGTCTTCTCCTTTATTTATTTCGTCATTTCAACAAGCAGAGCTGCAACTTCGAAGTTAGTGAGTACATGGGGATTCGTCTTTTAAGTCCTAGACAATGTGGAGTGGTCCGAGCTCTCCCAACACTTTGCCCTCTTCGGATAGTTCGCCCTCTTCGAGTGGTTCGAATACTCGTGCTAGTGTCTTCAGAATAATGGACAAATTGCCTTTAGTATACGATAAGTTACATTCTTGGATTTAACCATATGAGAAAATGGAGAGTAACATTCTATTTCTTATGAGAGAGGTTACATCAAATCTAGGGATTAAAATAATAGGAATTGCATAAGTATAGTAGACATTGATTCGGATACCACATATTTGAGATTTAATGGGTACATAGACTATTATTGGTCCATTGATGTATTAGAGATGGCTAATGTAGCTATGGAGAATGAAGGATATATCAATATATATATATATATCTATGTTCCCCAACATAGATATTTTGAAAGGGACTGTGAAATATTATGGCATAGTTAACATATATTTGGATTATGCTCCAATAAACTGTCATACAAAGAAAACAAACTTCACAACCTAGATTAAGTGGGTCAACATCATTAACATATATATAAACCTGGGAACAGAGTAATATTCTTTAGTTATATCTACTAGATGATCTATTGGGGGAAGGGAAAAGAGAGGGACAAGGTCAATAATATCTTCTAGCTAGCCACAAAGGACACCGAGGATAAGAAGACAAATTGTGTAATTTGGGTCATTGAGCCAATTACCTCTATATGTAAATTAACTTTGATTGGCGATTGGCTTTTGTTTTTAGTTTTTGGATAGAATGACATTCTTGCCAATTATTCTTATATTTAATGGCAAATCCATCTTCCCATTTTAATTGCCTTTTGTGTTGGAAAGGATGCACTTTTAATAATTTTTTCTGTAAGATTGTATGTTTTAGTTATAATATACTAACTAAATACAAGTTGCATTGTCCTTTTAATTATTTTGTACTGAAATGTTACTTGTGAAAACATATTATCCACTTTTGTGTAATACTTTACAATATTTTATCTTCAACAAAGTCAATGAATTATAGCCGAGACATTTAGACTTAGTTAGGACAGATAAACTAACAATATTCATGAATACAATATGCACAAACTATTTAATTAATAAATAATATTATAAAAGTGTCATCGAATAAATAACAAAAAAACCCCACTTGAACCTCCAATTTGGGATAGTAAGAGTATGTTGAACTCCACAACATGTGAATTATAAGTGATAGAACCAATTTCGTTTTAACCTATTAACTCAAATCTTGTATATCAACACAAATATCAGCACCACAACCTTGTAAAGCATAACCCTTTCCCTTCTTCCTCTAGCCACTTTAGCCCCCAAGTCTAAGATGTTTCATAGAATATCACAAGTGAACCATACAATTGGAAATAACTACATGCACTAGAATCCTGCATTTTCATGCAATACAATCAATGCCCACTTTCTCCTCTATTTTAAAGAGAAGTAGTCAGTAACTAGTAACCATACCTTGAATTTTTGGTAACCCAAGAACCTGCAACCTAGATTTCCATTAGTCTAAGAGGTTCTCATGTGTGCAAGCACTCCGTAGTGTGACCTTTGTAGTGGTGACCCCATTTGACATTGAGTCATCTTCAGAGTCCATGATTTAGAAGAATTAAGGATGGTGAAGAAGAGAACACCAAGATTGCCCTATTCAAAGGAGCAAATTGATTTCAAGGTTTAAGGTTAGGAAATTGGAGGGAAAAAGGCAAGATTATGTTTTAAAGAATAAACATGTTACTGTAGTAGCCACCTAAACATTTTAAGCAGTCAAAATAGGACAAATAAGATGCCACATCACAAAAGATCAACAAAATCGGTTGAAAACAAATGGAGTATACTAATATGTGATGTTTTGAGAAGATTTTGTATTTTGCTATTATAAAAATTAGATTTTATAGTAAATCATTTAAATAAAAAGAGTTTTGCACCCCAGGACAATTTACCTTCACATAAACTATTGTATATTGATTGTTTTATTAATTTTTAAGTTGGGTGACCTCGCACCACACTTTCATTTCACCAATTTCATATTTTATTTACTTATTATAGTTTTTCTTTGGTAATTTTGCCTTTTACCCTTTTATTAACTTTTTCCTTTAAATTTTCTCTTATAAATAATTTCTTTGTATCAATTCTTGTTATCAACCCTATGGTAGTATGGACATCTTCCTGGTGTACACGACGTGGTATTAGAGGAGTTTAACGAGTCCGAACTATTTCATATTTTAATCGATGAACATATTAATAATAACATTACACCAAGTATGGTTGTCCAATTGATAAAATACATATTAAATTATTTCAACTAATCATGTACAATTATAATCATATAATATGGAATCTTTCTATCTAAATTATCAATTATATGATATCTAGAAATCTATAAAATCTTGATTAGTTCAGGTTTAAGTGACTTAGTTTACTAAAAAATAAAGTTATCATAATATATATATATTTTATTTAAAAAATTTAAATTTAAGAATTTATTTTTAAAAAAAATCAAATTATTTCAACATTTATGCAGTAGCAAATACCATAGGATGACTCATGGGCCGAGGCCATCTAACATTTTTCCATTCGTAGCATTCCGCGCCGTCCCCCTGAAAGTGTCGTTTTTCCCGTTCACGATAAAATGCCCTCGCAGGACATAATTTAAACCCTTTTTTTCCACAAAAAAATAAGAAGAAAGGGGAAAAAAAATCCTTTCTTGTCATTGTCATCCGTCTGCCCTCTCCAGACGCCAAAGTCAGCTTCTCCCTCCTCCCCCCTCTCTCTCTCTCTCTCTCTCTCTTGCCGATCCGTTCCGTTCCCTCTTGTCCGAAGCTCATTCAAGAGCAGCTCCTCATTCCTACCGTTTCCCAAACCCTAGAAATCATCCCCTCCCTGCCGGACCTGTCCCCTGGGCATCGCAATCTTCTCGCTTGGCATTACGCCCTTGCCGTTTTCGCGCCATAAGCATCATCGAATGTCGCCGACCGTCAGGTCAGCCCCTGATTAGACTCGCATTCCCTGCTATCCCCTTTTTCTTTCGTTGATTGTCACAACAAGCTCCAATCATTTATCCTCTGCCAGAGATCAAAGCTTGGATTTCGTTCATGATTCCACTGGAAAGTTCGATGCTCTCTAAAGATGTAATGATTGTTCTCAATTTGCTCTGTAGAGCATAGTTAGTTTGATCATACATGCTGTTCGCTTGGAATTCGAGTCGCGATCAGCTTTTGCGTTCGGATTTATTTCTTTCATATGCAAAATGTAGGTGTGTTATGTTTAATTGAAGGATAATTAGTTCATTTATCTGTTAGAAGATTGACTGCTTGCTTGAGCTCTGAATGTGATTAGTGGGTTGGACTTTTAAAATCTGTTCTGCTGCTTTGCAGGAAGTATAGTTTCTGCTGAGATGATCGGTGGGAACTATATCTCTGGCTATGGTAGATGCAACATCGTCCTAATTGAAATCTATTCGCGATGCAATTAGCAGCAAATGATATTCTCAGGGAAGACATTTCAGAAACCGAGCCAATACTGCATCAGTTTGACACAGCTGATAAGTCAGAAGGATCTACATCTTCGTCTTCGTCTTCCTCCTCATCTTCATGTGAAATTACATCAGCTGGTGTAGGAGAGCTTGCTGTTGCCATTGATGATGACACCACAAGTCTTGACGTGGATGAAAGTAGCCATCTGGTCAATGCTGACCTACCTCAATGCCGCATATGTCTTGACATTGAAGGTCTTCGTACTTTACCAACTGTGGTATTTCCAATAGTTTTTTTTTCAGTCAGAAAAATTAAAAAAAAAAATCCTCCATATGCCCAGATGTGTATATGCGTTTAATTAGATGCTTGATATTGTACATCTCATGATGCTCAATTCACAAATTCATTCAGGAGAGGATCTGATTGCTCCTTGCCATTGCAGAGGCACTCAAAAGTATGTACACAGATCATGCCTTGATAATTGGAGGTCCACTAAGGTGTGTCAATTTTGGTCTCTTTACTCTCATGCTTCCTTATTCAGCCAATCAGTTTGTCTGAACAACTGATACTTGCGGTTTCTGAAATCATTCCAGGAGGGTTTCGCTTTTTCCCACTGTACAGAATGCAGAGCAGTCTTCTTGTTACGTGCAAATGTACCACCTGACCGCTGGTGGCTGAGATTGAAGTTCCAGTTCCTTGTTGCCCGAGACCATGCATTTATTTTTATAATCGTGCAGCTGGTAAGAGTATTCTCTACTTGTCAAGTTGATATTTTTGTTTGGATGTTGAGGAGGTGGATACTAGCTTGTTTATCTTGGTCATTCTCCCATATAATTTTTTGCACAGCTTGAATCCAGCTGTCTGGCCATGATACTGATGTCTCCTTAGTGTAAAATATGTCTCATGGGCCTGATGATGGATGTCTGTTATTTATCTGACATATTTACTAACAAGGAAAGTATTCATTACCATGTAATAGATATCAAGGTGTTCGAAAACTTTCTTTGTAGTCTATTTGCTACTAGTGTTTCTAGCTTAATGAATTGCATAATAAGGTAGGAGGCTGACGCTTGCATCTAACAGAAAATCTTAATATTTTGTCAAATTGATAGAAAGATTATATTACACTACATTTAACAGCCTTCCCCTTGATGATGATTTGACTGAGTTTGGATTTTGAGTGATAGAGCCATGCCACAATTATAAAAAAAAAATCATCGGTGGGAAAACCATCAATTTAGGCTCAAGAACCGGCTCATATTGATTCCACATTCTAGTAGAGAATCACTGGTTTTGGATTCTTGCACTATCCTTTCTTATTAGGTTCATAGGCTTTAAATTGGTAGATCTTTCTTTAATTAATTAGCTGAACCATGACGTAGCTAGATACTTAAGTAGAAAATACAGGCTATCCTGTTGCATAAGTAGTTTGTTTACAGTGGATTAGCAAAAGGTGGGTTATGTCAGACCTGCTATAAAGCTAGATATGGCCATCAACAAGGTGCATGCATGCCTAATCATCATTGTGATAAGAGATACTGAGCTGAACTGAAACTTTCCTTGAGTTTATGAAACCCTAAACTTAAAGCAAGCTTCTTGGTAAATATGTTCAATGCAAGAGTTGAACTGTAGTACCTAAGCCTTTCCTTTGCTCCAGGTCAATCTATGTTGGCCTTGGCTTTTTAATTACTTTAATACACTATAGTCATTTAAGTATCTACTTTTGTTTGGATAATAGTCAATTGGTTTATCAAAGCTAGTGAAAATATGGTGCTGGCTTCTGCATAAATCTTTGAAGATCAGCAACAGCTGGACACTAGGAATTGTCATTTGGCCATTCTCATTTGTTTCATCATGGAAGTTACAATTAGTAGGGCCAACGTACTTCCATATGGTAGAGTTATAAATAAGCAATTACGAATGACTGTTTCACCATCATATGATGTCATAAAGCAAAAAGATAGTCACAATTTGGAATTCTACATCTGCAACAATCCCATAACATGGCTTTATGAAGCTCACCAAATTAGGAATACATTAGCTACCACTGATTCATTGTGAATTCAAACATTTATAAATGAGAAAAGCTGGACTGCGGTGTGTTAGATGTATGCTAGTTGGAGGCAGTTGTTTGCATTCATCTCCTATCTCTGGATGTGCAAATTTATTTCATTATAAAGGCAGTACCTTCTTTATTATACCTCCAAGATCACAAACAAGTGAGCATATATAGGATGCTGTGTTTGAAAATACTGAGTATGAAATGCTTGACTGGAAAAAGGTAGTGGTGAATATTTACAACTCTTTCTCACAGAAGGGGGGGAAACTGTAATCTGCTCTAGTAGGAATAATTTTCCCTCCCGACTGAATATGTTAAAAATGCCTTCAATTTGACTTGAACTCATATGTAAATGGTTACTTCTGTTTGTTCATTGATTGATCTGGCTGACTTCTTGTATTTGTTGAGTTTTCAGTGAATAGTTCTCAATGCCAGTTAGAGAATAAATATTTAACAAATCTCTCTTTTAGCAGATTGTTGCATCTTTGGGAATACTAGTGTACAAATTTTATGGTGAAGAGCTAAGGGAAATGTTTGGTTACGAGGAACATCCATATGGTTTTTATACAATGGCTGGTATGTGGCAGTTATCTTCATATGCCATCTCTCCTTTCTCTCTTTTTTTGGGATAAATAAGCCATCCCTCTTTGCATCTGCTAACATGCATGCACAATTATGATTTTTTTTTCCAGCTGTACCCTCACTGGTAGTTTTGTGTACAACTCCTGAACTTGTGCTATCTCCTTTTCTAACTAATTAGTTACTAGTCTCTGACTTTAATGCTCTTCTGTTGGCTAACTATTCAGTAATGATTTTTCTACTAGGAAAGTTGGATTTGAACTTGACGTGGAGTCTTTTTAGCCAGACAATAAACACTTTCTGTTTGCTCATTTTATCCATGCTGCAGCTGTCATTTGATGCATAGAGATGAAGTTAAAATACTGCCTATTTGTGAGATATCAAACTGAATTATGATAATAAATCTTTAGGAATATCTGATACTGCTTGGTCGTCATGTAGAAGGCAGAAATATTTACATAAATGTGGACTTGGTTTCGGAGGAAACATGGAAGACAAAATTTGGTGTTTTTAACCTTGAATTGGAGGCAAAACATTTTGTATTGACCGTTGGCTGACTTGTATTGGGTGTTTCCATTTTATAAATCCAAATATCTTGTGCATATGGTTGATGTTTTGAGTTCCTGATTGATCTGCTTCTGTGTCATCCATGCAGTTTTAGCCATTGTTCTGGTGGGTTTACTTTATGGCTTCTTTATTGCCATAATATGTGGACAGAGGATTAACGAAAGGCATTACCATGTTCTTGCAAAACAAGAGCTGACAAAGGTTTCCTATCTGATCCTGACAGTAAATTTAGATTATGAGGATGCCTCATGTTTTTGTCTTTGTGGAAAGGAGTTGCTCTTCATTAAAATAGCCTTCTGTATAAATATATGTAACACCTCATCGGTGTTTTAATTTAGGTAAAATCTTATGCAAATTCCTAATTTGATCCTTAACGAAGCAACCGGTTTTTCAAGGTCCTCAGCACATTATCAAATGAAAACCTGTTTGTTCTTGCACTTATTTCCTCATCAGTTATACCCTTTTTCAGTGGCTTCCTATCATTGATCAATTACTCTGGTCAACCTGAAATATGAATTTCATTTTGCTGGTTCTCTTTGTGGTAAGTTCCCCTTTATATATCTATAATGAAAGTCTCCTCTATATCTAACCTCCTTGTTCTATCAGGAATATGTTGTTGAAGACCGTGAAAAGATGAAAGACGTACCTGAGCTTGATCCAAGCCATGTTACAGAGCTGAGGATGCTGGGCCTTTATTAGCTTTTGGGCATTACTTCTCATGCATTACGTTCTCAGTAAGCAGCTCCATATCTCTTTTCAAACAGACATCTTGTTCTGTTCTTCTTTCTTCTCCCTAAAGGCTAAACCATGACGATATATGTGCTTATTTTTTAAAGTTAAAATTATTTGTGGCTTGTATGTTTATGATAGTTGTCCTCAGCTTTTGTCCGAGGACATCAATGCTATGTTCCCTGAATAATAACTTTTTGAGAATTGGGACTTACTTTCCGTTTGGACTGTGCTTGGCATGCTGCTCAGGTTCATCGTAGATCCTTGAACTAGTCGCATGAAATATTCCATCATCTCCAGAGCCCCTGTGAAGAGCCCACATTGCCGCTAGGGATTGTCTGCTTAGAATGCAAGCCTGGGGACATTGGATGCCGGTGGTTTTCCAATTTGGACTATCATGAGTGTAATTTTGAACATGAGACAGGTCGCAATGAAGCCAACGCAGAACATGAGATGGTCTGGCATCCAGTCTAAGCGACAATCTAGGGACATGGTCGCCGATATTCTGCCAAGGGATTCTTTAACTTTGCTCCCTTTCGAGCGTTACAGTGTTGTAATTTCGTTTGTTGGTGTACTTCAGATGAAGTGATCATATGACAATGTATTCTTTTTCTTTAACTCTGCATAGAAATTTTTGTTCATTTCTTTCCAATCATTGTATGGGGCCGGTGAGGAGTTTCCTTCTTGTAGTTCATTTGGACATGGAAGTTGTATATGTTGACGAGGTCGTCCCCTAATATTTTGTGTAACGTCCGAGGATTATCCGTGTGGCTTTCGTGTAGCAAGCACTGCTCTTGTCAGTGGAAGGTCTGAATCCCCAAGGCTAAACTGAAAATCGGCTGGCAGGAATGAGATGTTCTTCCAAGTCTCGAGCTTTGAAGTGATGCGACTGATTTCTGCGGCTGTTGGCATAGAAATGAGCTTCGATTTGATGTGAGGCGTGAAAACCGTTTTGACGGAAGAAAAACTCGTCTTCGAGAGCCACGGACTCTCGGACCAGTCGAGGTGCTTGGGGGTATGGGTCTGATGGGCTCGACTTGTTCAGGCCCTTTGGGCCCAGATATTAAATAGTTTTGGGCCCATCGAAGCTTTGAATCCGATGTCAATCGGCCTATTCGCTGACCAACCGCCATCGAGTAAGGAGGTCGGTCTGTCCAATTACGTGGAGGCTACTCAAAGAAAGTACTAAATGTTCGGCGTGTAATTCATTGACATGTAAAATGTCATTTGCAAAATGTATTATACACGTATATTTCAGATTTTAAAAAAAATTATTTACGGTTATTAAAATTTTAAATCTGCAGAAAGGGAACTTCATAAAAATAAAACCATATTTGGTAGATACAGAGTATTTACTTAAGAAAGAGAAAAGCTGAAAAAGGAAAATTACAAATTCTACCATCTCCCTCTCTCCTTTTGTTTTATAAATAAAAATTACAAATTCTACTCTTGTTTTTGAGAAATTTCATTCTGCATCCTGAAGATTCTCTTTGCATCACCCCTTGTTCGAAAACAACCTTTACACTATTGATAGATCCGTGGAAAGAGTCACCTGATTGTGCTGACGAGATTATTTATTTTATTGATCAGATTATATGAGTCTTCTGCAAAAGAAGCAAGATGAACTGTCTCATATGAATTGGACATCTCAATTTGTCCTCACCGGTCCACCCGCCCAACATTCTTTCGTAGGTAGGCGATAGGGTCGTGCCTCAAAAGAGCAGAACAAAAAACAAACGTTAGGGGTGCTTTTTTGGTATTAATGTAAGTTTGGGGAGGTCGATGTTAACTAAATCAAACTTTTAGGACTCGAAACGAAATTTCCACCTGATCTGATATATATGATATTAATATTTAAAAAAAAAACAGAAACTGATGAGTGTCTGAATAACATGCGAAGGGAAACAAACTGGAAATCCTATTTATGTCTGTCGAGAACGCGCAAATGGCTTTCTTTCTCCTCCCCCACTGCTAAACGCAGATTTCTCTCTCTGTCTCTGTCTCTCGCGATGGTCCGCGGCCTCTCCCTGTCGCACTCAGCCATCATCCGCCTGCCCTACCGCCACCGCCTTCACCCTGCGCCGCCATCATCGCCCTCCCTACTGGTTGCGCCCCTGGGCTCCCACTCCTCCCGCTTCTCCTCTTCCTCGTCTTCCTCGCCGTCCGACCTCGGCGACTCCGCCGATCCGCTGCTCCGCAAGCTCGAGGATGTGATCCACCACATCATCGTCCGCCGGTCGGAGCCCGACTGGCTCCCCTTCCGCCCCGGATCCTCCTACTGGGTCCCGCCCCGCTCCAAATCCAGAGGCATCGCCCAGCTGATTGGGAAATTGGCCACTGGGAGCCCTCACCCTAACGCCGATGCGTCCATGTCCACCACCACTCCCCGCGGCTGGCCCTCGTCCTCCTACTTCATCCATGGTCTGTCTCAATGTTTATGCCTGGGTTTCGATTTTGCCCTGCCCTTGAATTAGCCAGTTGTTTAGTTTGATTTATCCAATTATTAGAAGATGTCCTTTTTATTTCTGGCTTCATCGATTAACTCTTCGTTTTGATTTTTTTATGCCCTTTTGTTTACTGTGGGTATAGGTACAAATCCAGCTCCTCGCCCTGTGGAGACTGACAAAATTTCTGATGATGCCTCTCAGTCGGAGGACGAGGAGGGATGACTTTACATTTGTTTGAGAAACATGGCATCCGAAGTGAGTGAGTTAGGCCCCTTCTTTCAATTGCATGTACCGTTTTAATTGCAATGTTGTTCGTCTCTTCACTAGTTGCCCAAGGTAATCTTATCAACGTGGTGATTGTAGTGTAGCCAGAACGAGCAGTTAGAGGAGGATAATCTTTTAAATTTGATTAGAAAAAATTAAAGTTTTCATAATTCGAGATGTCAAGCAATTATTTATTAAGTTTTGATGGATTAGACAAAATAATGTCAATTGTCATGGAAGATGAAGAACCATGTCTCACAGGTTATCTGTAACTACTGTGTTCTATGGGAGTTCTTGCCATCTTTCTCCATTGGTGGAGCTCCATTTGATTAACATTTTTAAACTGTAACTTAGATTTTTAATGTTTTGAGTCGGGAAATCTCAGCAATCAGAGATATCAGGACTACAGTGACCAAATTCATGGCTCAATATCATGAATAGCTGCAGTTGAATCTCTAGATAGATCAGTTTTTGCAATTTTTTTTTCACTTGTTGAAGAAGCATTTCAGATTCTTTTCTACGGAATGGGGAACTCAAAAACTGTTCCTTGGGTTAGTTATCTGTATTGGCTGTTCGTGAAAGATCGGTTATCTGCTGCACTAGCAAACCCTTCTGTAGCTGCACGAGCCCTTCCTGTGTGCCATTAATGACCTATGAATAAGAAGAATCCTCACCTGGATGTTTTTGGGATCTTCCTAATAACCAACAAATTGCAAGTGTTTTTCTAATGTACAAGCAAGATTGGCAGGATTAACCCACTTCTCTTTAAATTACATATTCACTTGGTACTATTAAGTTTGACTCAGTGTGCATTTATCAAATAACTACTCTGGTTAGCCATCATGGTTCAGTTCCTATGAGCATCAATGGTACAAGTCAGATCATATTTCATTCTTAAACAAAAACACTTTTTTTTATAAATTTATTTCATCTGTTCCATGACAGGAACAGGGGGATACATGTTACAAAACCACGCACCAGAGCCATCTTAACCATTTGCCGTTACTTTTTGTTGTCTAGGAATGAGAACTTATATTTGTACTTAGAAGTTTTCAAGTCCGTTGCACTTCTCAAAGTATCGATGGTTTGATGTTAGAGTTTCAATCTCTTCTTTGTTAGTTGTTCCATATCATCATAGCATCATTAACCTGTATATTGATAGATTCGAACATCTCATTTGCAGGAACTGCAAAAAGAGAGCTGGAAGCAGCGCTTGGTATATTTGACTGACTGAATGGACCCACCGGTCGGAGGAGGATCTCTGGAAGATGCCAACCCAGTTAGGCAATGGAGAAGGGGCTTCCTCTTGTGTTATGCACTACAAAGAAAAAAGATTGTGCAGTTTCTTCTATGATAATGTTAATGTCATAAGAACAGAATGTCTTTCAAAGTTCCTCTGTACATAATGTGAATTGGGCAGCTCCTATAATGTATCTGTGGCTCCAGATTGTAACATTCAATGGTGTAAATATTTTGTCTGAAGGTGGGGTGGAAGTATTTTTAGTTAAGTAAATTTCAGAATTTTCAATTGTAGTAAAGTTTCCTTGGTTATAAGTCATATTGTTGAAATTTCTTTCTTGGTTATGGTCAAAATACAGGTAGTGGCAGTATTGGTTATATGCGAAGGATTAGATAGATGTATATGGATGTAAAGGTTTCACTAACTTTGTATAATCGAATATAAGATTACAAAATATCATCATCCAAAATTCGAGATTGCAGATTGCAATCGGAAAATATTCCATTCAATGGATGATATATGTAGATTTTCATAGTTATTTATGATTTTTAGGATTTTTTTATAAAAATTTTAAACTTGTATACCTCTATTATTTTCAAATAAACTGTGTACACTGAAGCCATTGAGCGAGCTATACCGAGTAACCACTAAGTTCATAAACTTCTTGTAGGGAAACGAGCACAATGGTCTGTTTCACTTTTACATCCTCCTACAATGGGCAACCACATTGCTCTTTGTAGACAAAAGAACAAAATCTAATACAAATAGCAATTTAACAGAAAGGAAAATGGCAAAAGAACAGCAGTCGAGGCATATGACAGTCCTGGAGACAAATTCGACCCTTCCCCGATGTACTGAACCGATGCGGTCGCTTGTCCCCTAGGATATATCGTCTTAACGAACAAAAAATAAAACTAGACCTTGAGCTCGGAAGCAAACCGTATGCTGGAAAACAGTAGGAGAGCTTCGGCTTTTTCCGGAAAACTATGCAACTTTTTATGAGCAAAAGTGGCTCAAGTATATGCAAACATATCATGGGAGACAGTCGGCCATTATGGTGCTCCATGCCCCATGAACAGTCAACCTTAAGGTGCCATTTACACGGGCCTTAATTCTAACCAAGGTGACATTAAGAACCCGACCCTAAATGAGGCATTATGATGACTTGATCCCCTTCAAACCATAAAGGAATCCTGAGAAGAGGAATCCAAAGGGTCGATTGATAATGGAAGGAAAAATTTGTAGGAAAAGGTAAAAATGAACTATGTAGCCCGTACACAATATGGACTTAATAGCCCATCATTTTTTTCTCCAACAGTCTTTCATTCACTTCATACTTTCCAACAAGTCTCGGGCTCCATCTTGCAAGAATCGCACGCCCCAGCTGTCCTGTCTTTATGTCGATGGGAAACGCTCAGACCCTCTGTAGCAACCTGGCCTTACTAAAAGTGAACAAAAGGGGCTTCGACAAAATGGAAATTAGATCCCTGCAAGCAGTGGATGAGGCTCTGTTAATCCTTGAGCTGTTCATCCGTCTTCTTGGGTCACTCAGCATTATCTAACGTCAAGCTACAATCACTTGAGAAGCGGATGGGTGATGAAACTTATACGGTCGGCCGAAAATAAAATGCAAAAGCTCATGGCAGACGAAGAACGAACAGAAGAATCCTGAATGTGTGCTTCCGAAGGTTTATGCTTGCGGTGCATTTTGCGCCCAGCATAGTTAGCAAGCTTCGTTGGAGACTGACAAAGACGCTAGCAATGCCCAACAGATTTTCCACACTCAGGCGCTGACCTGAGTCGGGCACCAATCTGACTACCACCACAGGAGTACTCAGCTGAGTCCCTTTCCTACTGATCAAACCACAATATAGTAGGCCGGAAATGTGACTCCCACCTACCACCTGAAAACGAATTTCCCAGCCGAGGCAAGCTTCGGAGAGGTATGCAGCACCCAGCTCACTATCACGGAAGGCTATAAACCGAGGTGCCGAACCGAGCCGGCATTCGGGGATCGGAAAGGATGAGGTTCATGATATTTTCACGTCGTGGTTGAGTGTCATCTTGCCTGCCATTTTAACTTAATAGAATGAAATTGGCGCATGTACATGTTATTGTCATCGACGTTATCATCAAGCCAACTCGATTTATGGAGCCGGCGGACTACTTGCCAGTGATCTGTGCTTATTCGGTGTGTTTCTCACATGTATTTTCCTTAGTTGTTAAATTCAAATAATCACTTCATAATTTCAGTTCTAATAAATTTCTTATTTCTTTATATCATGGTGTATATTTTTTTCTCTATATCTTTCGATCTATATATATATGTATATATTCATACATATAGAAGCCTTGATAGTCCATCCACTTGATTATTCAGTATCTTAATCAAACTGTTTATAATCAATAATACTTTAAAATAAACTAATAACTTATAAATTCTACTAAAATGGACTATAAAATTTCCCATGTGCAAACATATATAGGTAACATTGGCAGACATGCACCTAAGATTCGTACCATGGGAGGCATTGTGACCCATTTTTTACATGAACTCCATCGAACATCTCCTATTTCTACAGCAAAAGGGAAGGGGCGTTTGCCGATTAGATTCGAGTGCCCACTGGGTGCAAAGTTTGAGGAGTGTTCGATTTTGGTTCTAACAGACAGAATACTCAAAACCATAGTTTTAAAAATCGGACTGGGCTTGCCGGTTTGATTGGTTCAACTCAAAACGGTCACTCACTCGATCCGGTTCCTATAAAAGATCCAATTGCACTTTTAATGAAGTCAACTCCTATTGAACCAATCAGTTTTCGGTCTGCTTGATGAACCTAATTGAATCGGTGAAAAATCGATATATTTAAAATTAAAAAAATAAAAATATATTATAATGTATCTAATTTATTTTATTAGACTTATGTTTAAATTTTACATTAAACTTTTGTTTAATATAATGGTAATAATAATAATTTTTGTTATAAATTATATTAAATTATGATATTATATAAATTTATTAGTAATATTATTTATTTAATATACGGTTTAATTTATTGAACTATCGGTCCTAACTATAAACCTATAAATTCATGCCTATAATGGTTTTCGACTCGATCTAATTTTAAAAACTATGCTTAAAACTCAAATTGAGGGAATAATATTATTTCACACAATTAATTTCATTAATTTATAACATCTTGATTTGGACTCCAAATCTTATGTCTACCATCATTACATTTCCATCTTAACGAATTTTTATTTGATATAATAATTATATATATTGATCAAGCTTATTTATCCAAATATAGAGTAAAATTATTCAAAATTAACTATAGTGCAATAAAATTTGATTGAATATGTACTTTGGTAATTAATACTTTACCGGGTTAACAACTCATTTGCTTCTTCTTCTTCTTTTTTTTCCCAACAAATTGGCTCAAACCGACATCGTTTTACCATCATATTCATCCAGACATCAAAATATTGTTAAACAAGTCCTACGATGCATCTGACATTGTATAACGGTATTAAATATATTTTTTTAATACCCACATGCAAAAAGTAACGTGCCTTTATTAAATAGAAGAATGTAATTCTTCTTTTACCCTTATAATTTACCTCAATCTTCGATTGTTGCCATTCATTTGTCTACTAAAAAATCTACCGCCCATCACATGTATATCACGTCAACATAATACTATTTTTTTAATTTAATATTTTTAATATATTTTTAATTTTTAATAATTAAAAAAATAATATTAATTAATTTTTTATTTGACAGTTGTACTATGCAAGCATAGCATAGCACATTAACTAATTTGATTTATGCAGATCGACCAATATTCAAACGTATCGCGTGACAGGAAGTCGGAGCTACCAAGATCGTGACCGGAGGACTTGAAAACGTGATTCAGATCAAACCCCCACTGCTTTAGCCCCCCACAAGTCATTGAACGGGCCGGGCCCTCTGTCCGTCGAGCACTAGAGTATCTTAAAAAATGGAAAGAACAATTAAATTGAGCCATCAGCCGACACGATTGAATAGGTTGCTGAGCCCATACGGGCGTGAAAGAATTTAATAATTCCCCCACTGTTAGCCGAAATTGATGGTCCGACGAGTTCCGTGGCTCCTACTCAACTGAAATAGTATCCCGCCCTGTTCCATTTTAACTAACTTATTCCCTCTCCCTCTCTCTCAATAAACCAATTGGTATAAAAATTTTTTTTTATTCAACTCTGATTAATCTACATCAAATCGAATTAATCAATTAATGAGATAAATCTATCATAATATGAATTTTTTTATTTACAATTTTAGAACTCGAGAACTTACTTAAAGAAAAGGATTATCGGATCATCTCAATCAATTTATATTTATTAAATCTTTTTTTTTTCATATGGTGTCATTTTATAAGTAAAATATTTTAAAAAATAAAAACCATAGTAATTAGGTGTGTTTGTTTGATATTTTTTATATTAGAATAAAACATATTCAATTTTCAAGATTAATAATTTCTGCAAACATATAAATATAATATTAATTTATAATTAGTCGGATTACTTGATCTATAACTAATCATATTTATTTTGTCGGCATCTCTACTTTCATCCCTTTATCTTCGACCCCCCAACGTTTTACGATTGACAAAAAATGCAAAGTCAACAAGAAGCACCATCCCGACTGGTGGCTGGCAATTTTAGACCGATTAAATACGAAAAGCAGGATGCCCAGACGGACCACAGCCATTCCTCTCCACCGCAACTTCTGTGGACTCGGACACGAATCTCGTGACCATTTATTCTTCTCCTGCATCCACACGGGAGCCACATGGAGCCCTGCACTTGCAAGAGATTCAAATATCTCGGCCATCGGGAGACATGGACTCCGAGGTGAATTGGGCCGTCTCACACATGAGGGGGAAAAGCATCCACGCCGCGGTGTGTAGGCCGAGCTTTTACACCTTACATTTATGTAATCCGGAGGGCTAGAAACCACAAATCATTTAGGGTTTCTAGTAGGTTCGATGGTGGGCTCTATCATAATGCGTATGAGCTCATCGCCGCCCCTAGTCGCAAGTCTACCTCCTAAGTCTCCAATTCCTCTTGATCCCAGAACCAAATTAATTTTGCGGATGTAGCCTCCACGTAAGTTTTGTGCAGTTATCAATGAAATTTTCCAATTTACAAAATAAAAATAAAAATAAAATCCCAACTGGTTAGTTTCAACATTTGCTTAATGGAACTTTCTCATTTCTTTTTTGTTTAATGAAGCAAAATAAAGGGATAGCTCAATACTCCAAATCTCGCAATAAACCTAATGAAAGAAGTACTAAAATAAGGGATAGAAATATGGCAAATAGCTTATATTATCACCAAGTTTAGTGAAATTACCAAATTTACTATAAACTGAAGACTTCTGCAAGGGTGATCACAAATTCTGAACGGACAATCCCGGCGAAAAGCCGCCAACATTGGTGGAGGAGGCCTATATTCGGCCATGGACGGGCAACTGCGGGAGCCGCGCGCGCCCAGGCTTGAGGACGGGGTGACCGGCGCATCCTGCCTGGGAGGGCCCGATGGGCATTGGAGATCAGAGCACGCAAGGAGAGACGAAGAGGGCTTGTGTTAACAGTAAGTGGGAAATAAAATCGTGATGGAAGTACGTGATCACCGACACACCCTTGACATTCTCACGGTACGATACATCAACCGCCAATCCGTGCTATATCATATTTAAATATGTAATATATAAATAATTCATATCAAAATGCCCTTAATCCATAACCGACATATTTAAATCGTATAAATTAAACGCGTTCAAACATGTTAATTATACGTATACATAATTAATACATTCAGTACTATAATAATAAAATCATATCAAAATATTTATCAAACAATTATAATAATTAAATTATCACAATAAAATTCACATATAAACTTTAAATTAAATTAATAAATATGTAATATTAAACTATTAAAATAGGTTGATATGTTGAATGTATATTTAAATATATTTAATAAAATAAAATTAATTATGCAATATCAAATATACAAATTTTCCACGACTCAACACAAACACGTCTACCTCTACCTCTGCATCATATAAAAAATTGTCGTCCTAGTACATCAGGGACAAGTCAAATGACACATTATGTTTTTGGAGTTGTTAAGAAAATTCTCTCTCTCTCTCTCACACACACACACACACACACAAAAGCAGAAATTCATGGTCCAAATTAGTCCGTGGCTGGCTCCCTATTTCTACTATTAATATCTGTAATTATTTCAACTGGATTTCTCTCATCAGAGGCTTTTAAAACTACGCATGGACAGCCACATGCTCGCTCCCATCCTCCAAATGGCTACTGAGCCAAAAAAATTAAAAACAGAAAAATCAAATGGCCGCAATATTTTCTAATATAGTTATTAATTTCATAGCTTAAAAATAATGTTGAATCCCACAGTAGATTTATAATGAATTGGACTCATCTTCACATAAAATTTTAAAATAAGAGGTGATAATATACAATTATTTTATGAACTCATAAATTTTCTCTTAATACTTTGATGCATGGTTGTATCCTCCACAAATAAAATATTCTAAAATAAAATCACACTAATGAGATGAATTGATTATCACTTCTTTAGATTAGATATATTCACTTAACATTATCTTGGTAGTTTAAGTTTTTTTTCTAGGTTAATAGCATTTTCATATCTGTAAATATATTACTAATTTATATTATTTCTAAAGTCCGTCATTTTAAAAGTGATTATATTTGTCTCTTTTTTTCCTTGACTATCATTTCCTTTTTTATTTTAAGTTTTACGACTAAAAAATTGCAAAATTACCGCTCGTCGGCCCGGCCAGCCCATCACAATGGTTAGCCCTTATCTTCTGACTCAGCAAACGATTCTTTCTTTTCTTTTTTCAACAACAAATGATATATTATATAATATAAAATTTATCAATTCTTAAATACCCATCCTAAAAATTTAAAAATTTAAATTTATATAGCTGATAAAACTATACCCTCAAAACTTAATTTAACTCAATTTAATGCAATTTTAAGTATACAAAATAAATACTAATCATGATTTTCTTTTATATTTATCAACATTAATATTCTATAGAAGGTCCAAAACACACACTAACACATGGAAGAAAGTACAAACGTGACTAGGGTGGATGATCTTCACAAAGGCTTCACACTATGAATGTTCACATACAAACGTTGATCCTACTACCACATCAGGCCATTAAATGGCGATCGTATCTCGTCGTATAACCGGCAATTAAATCTGTCAAGGCTCAGATTAACTCCGTGGAATTAACCAGCTGACATCTCCACAGCATCAAACCTCATTCATGTGATTTTCTTCTTCCTCCTCCTCCTCTTGGTCACTTTTGCAGATTTAATGGGGCCACCACCACCGCGTATTGATGATGCCCGGCAGGTACGTTCATATGTATCGTCAGGCGGATCAGCACTCACCGCAGCCTTCTTCAAGGCTACGGGCCGCACGCCTGGCCCCGCTCGCACGTGCGAGCTTCGCTGCCGCTGCGACTATGAGCTTCGCCGGCACTCCAGAAACTTCCTCCAGCCTCCCGATCTGCACCTGCCACGTGGCATTCCTCCTGCACCCGCGCATCCTCAGCCCGAGCCAAAACGCCGCCGCTAGGAGGACTCTCGGTGGCATGGCCGCCATTTCGCCGTCGCAGGAGCCCAAGGCCCGAACGGCCCAGTCGACGACGGAGCTCTCGCTAAGCCCCATCCTCTGCCGCCAAATCCCCAAAATGCTCTCCGCCTTCGCGTCTACGCGCGACACGGCCGGTGACGATGTAGCAGCTCGATTCCTCCCCCAGTCGATCCTCGTAGAGGAGGAGCTAACCTCGCCGGACGGGAATCTCGATGAATCCTTCGCCGAGATCTCGGTCAGCGAGCTCGAGGAAGACAGTCTTTCGAAGAGCTTGCTCTTGCTGCCTGGACGGATCTTCGACGGAGCGGCCGCGGCAGCCGATCCGGTCGCTGAGATACAATCCGATTCCGATGGGAGAGAGTCGAAGTCCTCTACTTCTGGATACGGGGTTTCGCCAGAGCACGACCTGCAGAAGGTCGGCCGGCGGGCGGTCCCGTCCCCGGAAAAGCGGTATCCGGTGATAGACCTGCAGGAGGAGCAGATAGAGTCACGGATGTGGCGGGCGACGAGGAAGTTGGCGCCGTGGACGTCGGTGTCGCATCGGCTGCAGAGGAAGGCGGAGTCTGAAGCGCAGTAGAGAGAGGCAACGCCTCCGCAGAGCTCACAGACTCTGCTTTCCATGGTCAAGCACGCTGTAAAGAACTCAATCGAGCGGAGAAGGAGGGAGAGAAAGGAGGGAGGAGGTGGAAGGCGCGTAAGGTATGCTAGAGATTCTTCGGAGGGAGAGGGAGCGGATGGTTTTAGAGAAAGAGATTTGGAGAGAGAGAGTGTAGATTGTGGAGAAGGGAGAGAGAGAGAGAGAGAGAGAGAGAGAGAGAGACAGACAGACAGACAGAGAGACAGACAGACAGGAGCGAAATGAGGCGATGGGTGGTGAGTGTGTTTGATAAGTGTGAGGCCCATAATCGAAATATAGAGAATAGTGACACGGTGGAATAGGCAACCAAATCTTTTTTTTTCTTTTTTTTTTTTAAATTATTGGCTGAGAATCAATTTGTGCCTTTGTGGTGATGTCTTCATCCGGAGGAGTAAAATTTACGAGGGAAAAAAAGAATAAAGAAAAAAAAAGTTTCTGGTGATGAAAGGGAAAGCACATTAGCAGCTGGACAAGTGTAGACCTGCCAATTCCCTCTAAGTCCGAATTGAATAAAATTATTTATTTTTTTAAAAATCTAAATTACTTTAGACTCTAAAATGAGTTTTTATGAAATATAATTATTTGATTAATTTAAATAAAATATTAAAATAATTACTTACTAAAATATAATTATTTGGGTATAATTAATTAATTATTTAATTTTCTTATAATTTTTCTTTTATTAAATATCATTTTCATGTTTTAGACAAGCACAATTATTTTTGGACAATGCCAATACTACCCAATATCTTAGGTGGCTTCAAAACCTAGTCAAGAAGGCATAGTTTTTTCATGCAATGGTCAGATTTGACCTATTTTTGCCATGTCTAAACAAGTTAAAATTTTTATTATGCGATTGCAATAATTAAATTATTTTTTCAGCCTAATTTACCCAAAAATTGAATGGGTATAACCATTCATATTTAAGATGGATTTATCCATTAAAAATAAATCTATGTTAATATATTTTTTTCTCCACTAAATTCAAGACTTTTTTTTTAAAAAAAATATATTAAATTATTTTAATAAAATTTTTTATTAACATCATTTTCATATAAAATTAAGAGATTTTATATTAAGTTTGTTTCACAATCCATCTTTTCTATAGTTTTCCTAACCCATGCGCCTTATTGGGGACAAAAAAATAAATTGAGGAATTTTTCATAAAAGAAAAAGATGAAGAAAACTTAATTTATTGCTTGCAATCCTGAATCCCCGTGTCCACGTAAACCCCGTTATTCTCGAGCAGCGGGGTGCAGCCCCCGGAATTTTGTTATTCGCAATGTGGTCCTCCTTTTGTTTGGTTATTGCTTAGAATGCCCACTCGTCGTCGTTGAAAATGAAGTTCCAAATTTCAGCCACAAAAGTTCGACCTGCCTTCAAAGCTCACACTGAAAGACAAAGACCTCTCTCTCTGGGACCTTTAGAGTAAGTGATTTAACACACCAATTTAGATTTCATCATGGTATTTTGACCATTTAATCGTTTTAAATTCAGAATATATTGTTATATACTGAAATATAAAATTATTTTAAAGTAAATTTTGTAGAATATAAGAAATCAAATGCTTTTTTCAGATTGCTTGAAGTATTCTTCCTAGTGTTTGTATCTCTTCAATTTTCTTGAGTAATGAATAAATTTTGCACCCTCAATTTGACCTTTCAAGTGGTGACTTACCCACACCATTCGGAGATTCTTGTAGGTTGACGGTTCTCTTTGACTGCCAATGAGTCATATGCTTCTGGAAAGGTTAACTCCTTTTGACCTATTCAGATACACTTGATATTAGACACTTACGTTACTTGATATTGAGACGGAATATGACACTTGATTTACTTAATGCACTCTCAGGTTGCACAGAGCATCCTTCTTAATCCGGTGTCTCTTAGATTTTCTTCCTGATGCAGTATTGGTTCTTCAGGTAGGTCCGCACGGCCGGAAGGCAAAACAATCTTGGAGCTGATGGTTCCACCAAGTCCTAAGTATTGTGAAAGAGTCTAATATGGATGAAATCACCCGAAATAACTCTCTCATACTTAAGTAAGTGAACTAAATAAAAAGAATTCAAATCGAATTATAAGAATTTATATAGTACAGGTATTTAAAAAGACTGTGCTAACAGTGGACGTTTCATGCCGACTAAGTGAGACTGCACCGGCCTACTTGCTACCAGCCACGATGTAGTCGCCTAGTCAAAGGGTGATCGAGAAGACTGATTGGAGAGGAGCAAAGTGGAGCCACCCAACTAGGTGCTGCCTAGCAGTCCGACTGGCCAAGACAGAATGTGACCTACCGATTTTGTGAAATCGTATGATCCGACTGAACTGTGTAAAATCAGACGGTCCGACTGGTTGATGGTGGTTTCCTTATCACTCCCAACTTTGGACAATTCCATATTGTTGATTTAGTGCTCTGAGAAGGTGATTCGGCCACGTGACGTCGAGCGAAGGGAGGGGAGCAAAGGTGACGATGGACAATGATGTGGACCGTCTCAGATAGAGCAGAGACAGCCGGCATGATCGTATCAATTATCATCACGTGGCTCTGGATGGACTGGTGGTAACGTATCGGTATCGTCTCGTCCGGTCTGGTCTCATCGGGATTTGCCAAAAATATCCTGCACAGTGTCTGGGGTCCGTGGGGACCCACACCACCCAACAACCGCCACCGCAACCTCGAATTTTTTTAATTTTGAATTCCTCCCCACCACCAAAAGACCTCCGATTCCGAGGAGGACGACGACCCTCCCTCTCTCACCAAGACCAACCACGCGTCTCTCTCTCTCTCTCTCCCCCTGTACAGTCTCCCCACAAGAGGATTGCTTCGAATCAACGCCACCCAACCCAATCCCTTTCCCCTTTATTTACATATTTTTCACGTTCACATTGAGCCCTGCTGTTCTTGGTCAAATTTTTATAATTATAAAAATAATTATCAATCCATTGGACCATTAGTCTCACATTATTCTTTTATTATTATTATTTTATTTTATTTTTTATAGTTTGACATTTATTCGTATGGTTATTATTTGTAAAAGATATGTTTATATAGATTATTGAATCATGTCATCTTATCGGAGAATTAGTCTATTCACGAGGAGAAGAAAAAAAAAGGCTTGGCTAATAATAGGATCGCATGGCATACATTTTCTCAATTACGAAAAAAAAAATCTATGAATAGGGGAGAGGAAGGATATGAGGACGAAAAATAACGGATACATGGTCGCCCGTACCGAGAGCCTCTTCCAAGTTATATTACATTATACGATGTGGTCCTCTCCCGGTCCTAATCGGCCGGCTCGCGCTCGTCCACTCTCCTCCTACTGCATACGCATATGGAGACGCGTTGGAAGGAAGACTAATGATGGATTCGTGGGACTCCTTTTCTACGCATGGACGTCACTCCTCTACTCGGGCACTCGCGTGGCCGTCACGATTCTCTTGTCCTCAGAGAGTCTTCTTCCTCACATATGCCGGATCCACCCTTCTCCTGCCACGTGGTGCCGAGGATAGAGAGTGACCGAGTGTTTGGGTCCTGTCGTACTGAAAAAAAACCACTCGATATATGTATGACTTTGTTAATATGAATTTTGGATTCATCATGTGAACATAAATAACTTACATAAGAAAAATTTTCTCTTTTATTGGGTTAATTAATGAGTTTTTAAATATTGAATAAAAATAATTTCGTCATATCAATTGCCTATAAACATAAGACAAATCACAGCTATTATACTAATGTATTAAATACTTATATTGACTTACAATATATCTCGAATCACAATCGTGCTATACAAAAATTTCCTAAAATATAAAATAATTAATATAGTGATGTCACATATTATTTTATTTTAAACACATTCGCCTCTTATAAATAAAATCCTCTTTAAATTATTAAACAAAAATTAATATCTTCTAGATCTGGTTCATTACATTCCCCCATCTATTATATTTATTTATATCCCGTAAATATAGGGTGCGGGAGATCTTACGCCCCCTTCCCTCTGACCATTAAGTCAAGGGGTTATCTTGGTGTTCTTCGGGCGTGTCCTCAGCTCGGCAATTGTGGGCTTCCCTATGGACCGCTCCTTGGCGCTTCTCGAGTGCTGGGAATGCCCAAGGTTCGCCAATCGCGTTGCGGGTTTTTTTTCATCCTTGCTGCCAACCACCTCTTCAAGTGTTGTCTCGCACTGTCGTTTTTTCGCGCCGTAACATTGTCACTTATCCGTAGCGCTTCGCTTCACAGCCTGTCGCTTGCTTCTGGTGCTCCATGTCGCGACATCATCATATTTCCATAGCCTCTCCTAGCGGAACCATCTTAGATATAATCGTTGGAATGTTTGTTAACGTCGCATAGTAGGCATGCATTAGCGTCATTTCTTCGAGTCGTAGCTCGAGTCTCCCATGTACTTTAGGGGTCCTGCATACTTCATAACACATTCATAGCAATTTAGGAGTACTAATATGAAGTCAGTAAATCATAGATATAATTGTTGACTTGGTTGGTGGTACTTTCAGCTATGGCACTCCGCTTCACAATGTCCACTACAGTTCAGGTTGCATGGGGCGTGCTACGTCGTGACGGCCCTACCTCTCCTGGATGAGCCCCTCGGTGCTAAGGGATCTTTGGTGCCTCGTATTGCATTGCAAGGTCTTTAAGATGTGACTTTCTCTGGTATTGAGGCCATCGCATGTTACTTTTGTCGTCTTGCACACTCTTGTTAAAATCATTGGTAACTTTAAAAGGATTGGTGTTACCATGTATCTTAACATGAGGACAATATGGAGATTTACTGTGAACATAGCAAAGTAATGATATGATAACAGTAAACAATACATAACGAGTAGAAGGAACCGTAATGGTTCATTATGCATTTCCCTGCTTTTTGAAGTTCGTTCTAAATCTTGAATTGCCACCATGGGGTGACTCATTGTCCCCTTGCGGCAAGTATTGTACGTAGCGCCGCGTGAGAAAGGTCTTGGTGCCCCACTTCGTGGGGGTCTTTGTGTGCTCTATCATGCCACTAGATCAAGTCCCATGACGGCCCTTCCGTGTGGGAAGGATCTTGGTGTGCCCCTTAGCGTGGATGGATCTTGGGTGATGAAGTACTTAGTTGAGTTGTGAAATCCATCAAATTCATCGTATATTAATGGTATCAACATTATCATTATCTGTTGAATAAAAGCACTATGAATAAGAAACTATTCTAATACAATTTGAAGGAAATTATGTGAGTCAAATCCATCTAAAAAATGGGTTTAAATTTGTATAGATTAAGGTCCATAGAAGCCCATAGGACATGTAAGAAAAATTCAATCTCATATTAATGAAAGAAGGTAATTTAAATCTCTTAATATATAAATAAGTGCTCATGAAGGGACAAGTAATCTATGAATATATTATACAGTGTACACTCCTCGCCTTGCACGCTTCTGTAGGGGGTTGCGATCGGTAATCTGAATAGTTGAACTCGTGTGCGCTGATGATCTGTGTATACGAATAGCGTCTCAAAAAGAGGGGCCTCATACGGACTTGTTTGTACCTTTTTCCTTTAAGTCAAGAATGACTCTTCGGATTCTTTACTATTTGGATCATTCTTAATGTTTAGATTAATAAGGAATCTGTTGTTAATTAACATATTAATGGTTATATGCCAATTAATGCTATTTACCACTAGTTAATCTGATAATTAAATGCTATAGTATGCTAAACTATTGTCCCTATCTTCTTCTTCATATATCTAGTAGATTGCTCAACAAAAAGATTTTCTCAAATCATCTTTCTTCTCTGGTTTTCCAGCAAAGTTTTTCTATCTTGGTATTCTTCCATTTGTTAGTTCGCTTTGAGCTCAAGGTCCGGTGCTATTATCGACTCGTCTCTTCATTGTATATTAGGAGACAATCGATCAAACCACCTCAACATACCTAAAGGGGTTGAATTTGTCTTAAAAACACCGTGACTGTCACAGGTCTTCACTTTAATTATTTTTTCGTTTATGTTAATTTTATTAAATGTTTTACGATTTCGTATCGTAAATTTCGTCTCTATCTATTTTATACACTATCATTCGAGTTTATTTCGGAATAGAGATAGAGTAAGTTTCAAACATTATCCACTCTTATTAATGCGCATGTAATGAAGTAACAATGAGTAGTATAAGGCAGGAGAATGTAGAAATTATCTGAATGTCGTAATCGCGTTCTCTTCCCTATTCGGTCTCAAGCTTATTTGATCGTCTTCAAGCATCATCTCATTCAAGTTCGTGAGCGCATGTACTGAGCAAGGAATTAATAACAGAAGCAACCATATCAAGGCCTCTCCCAAGTACGTGGAACATTTCTAAATGCTCAACAAGACTAGGGAAAGGGAGGAAAACTGATGCAAAATCAAATAATCATGAATAATTTGAGGAACACATAGATTACCCATAGTCGCTTGCTGCAGTAGAAGGCAAATTATATAATGGAAAAAGAAAAGTATTATGTAGCTTCCTCTACTTAATATGTGAAATACTAAGGGCTGGCCATTTGCCATAAGCTTTGTAGTCACACAAACATTTCAATCTACTAGCCAATTGTTTACAAGAAAGGAAACACCCGACTTTCTGTTCTTCCCAAACCTCAACCCAAGATTAAAATTTAGGCTAATAAAGCACAACAAACAAAAACTGTGCCCGAGTTTGAATCATTGATTGGACATCATTTAACCGAATCATGAATTTCATTTTCAAATTCTGAAATATCAAAACTCAAATGTGTGGAGGATGAGCCATAAAATGATGTTGAAAGTAGTTGCTAGGGAGAAAATGTTCTTGCAGGCATTCCATCGAGCAGCTTACGAGCATTACAAATCTGGAGAACTGGTTTGCCGTTGGCCGGTACATCTTCATACTCAGTGATCCTCGCTGCGCGTTTTGCTAACCCTTTTGCATTGCGGGTATCATTAACTCCTTTCATGGGGTATGAATGCTTTCATTGTGAAGCTATGGTTCACGCACGACTCCAAATTTTCCTTTTCACGCTGCAATCGGCTAATTCATTGTGTAGGGCTCGCTGAAAATGCAATAGCCTTGGCCTTTCGTTGTGTAGGGCTCCAGAATGCCAACTGAAGGTGGGCGCAGGAGTTGACGCTTGAGTTGAAGCCTCCTTCGACCGCATGGTGAAAAGATGAAGAATAGCAGGTGGCCAGTCAAGGGGCAATTGGCTTTCGAGCCTGTACACATAGCTATGGCCGAGGAAAACACGAGAGTTGACAAGACACCACGGTGCCATGTTAAAATGGCCAAAGGGCATTGAGAATCATGCATTATCCAGGATTTTATTATATTTCTGCTGTACAAATTTATGAACTTAAAAGGTTGGTCGTTCAGATCGTTACGAGGATATGAGATACTATGGTACTATATTTATATATATTTTTTATTTGAGATTAAAAGATGGCTTCTTTATGGAACAACTCTAGCCAACACAAATACGAAAATTTAATAATTATATCTATTATTGCCTTAAATACATAGTTTTAAAAACTGGATTGTGCTAGCCGGTTCAACTAGGAATTGATTATTCACCCGATTCGATTTCCAAAATTAACTCAATTGTATTTTAAATGAAATCAGCTGCAATTGAACTGGCCGGTTCCCGATCGGATCAGCAAACATAATTGTAGCGGTGGAAAAACCGACCGACTTAAAATTTAAAAAAACTATTATAATATACTACTTAATTCCATGTCGAAAATATGAATAAAATGTTTCTGACATATAAGGAATTGAGTACGATTATTTTAGCAGTTTAAGTTTTTTTATTAGATATAGGTCCGTAACTCTTATAAGTCCAGTATAAATTCTATATTGTATTAGAGTAAGTTATCGTGAGGGCTCACACCTCGCAAGGGCTTGGGACTAATAGAAGGCTCAAGGTCAGTTGTTAATAAGCTCAAAACTGGAAGAAAAATGCACAACTCATTGTAATTATTGAGATCAATAGCCCAATTGGCTATTGGATTTGTTGATTCTCTCGTTCGAGCACGGAACAGTATGCCTGGGTCATGGATAATTATTGAGGGCAGGTGTTTATGGCACGTGGCCCATGCATGCTACATTGTCATGTGAGGTCGATTGTTGAGAAATAAAATCTCATATCGAAAAGATAAATAAAAATATCATGGCATATAAGGGATTAAATATCACTATTATGTTAAACTTTTTTGTTAGATATAAGCCCATAACTCTTATAAGTTCGGTAGAAATTTTACACTTATTTTATTTTACTAAATTTATATTTATATTTCATGTGAAATTTAGTATTAATATAATAGATATATTATGAATTTTTATTATAAATTATTATTGAATTATTATATTATGTCAGTTTATTAATAATATTATATCGTTAATATTATTTATTAAATATACAATTTAACCTATTGAATCCCTTTCTGATCCACAAGCCCATGAATTCACGTCTTAACTGATTTTTAATCCGATTTACTTTTAAAAACTATGGTTAGAAGGGATGTCAAGTTTTTTTTAATCTTAGTTTTCAAATTCCTAAAATGCCCAATAACTACTTATAGGTTAAAAGGAGAAACTTGTATTTCCAGCGTTAACAACTTCCCATTTACCTTTCTTCTTCCTTACTCTCCGCCATACCCTCACCTGAAAATCATCCCACCACTCAACAACATATGTTCCCGCTCCTCTTCATGTTGGATTATTAGATTAGAGTGTAAGATTAAATTACTTCAAAAGTTATAATTTATGGGTGGAGCGGAGTGCAATTTAAAATTGTTGTGGTTAATGAGTATTTTAAGCATAGTTTTAAAAACTGGACTGGGCCGGCCGGTTCAACTGGTTCGATTGGGAACCGGCCACTCACCTGGTCCGGTTCTCATAAATAATCCAATTACACTTTAAATGAGGTCAAATTCAATTGAACCGGCCGGTCTCAGTCGAACCAATAAATCCAATTGAACCGGTAAAAAAACCGGTCAACTTAAAAATAAAAATAAAAATAAAAACAAAAACATATTATAATGTACTTATTTTATTTTACTAGACTTATATTTATATTTCATATTGAATTTGGGACTAATATAATGACTATATTAATGATTTTAATTATAAATCATAGTTAAATTATAATATTATATCAATTTATTGGAATATTATATTATTAATATTATTTATTAAACATGCGGTTCAAGCTATTGAACCCCCGGTCCGACCCATGAATCCATAAACCCATACCTTAATTGGTTCCCGGCCCGGCCCGGTTTTAAAAACTATGATTTTAAGTTATTAAAAAAAGCATGCATAAAAAGTAACATTATAACATTCAATGTGATGGATAAAAAAATTGTAAATTTATAATTATATCCCTCAATTTAATAACAATAAAGTTTTTTTTTGGTTGCTAATAACGGTATCCAAGCAAGTTTCACCAGCGGTGAGATAGTATCTTTTAACCAATCATACTTGACTAATTCGTTGGTCGCCCCGGATCACAAGCCTGGCATGGCGAGTAAGGCTCTCAAAGGGAATGTTTGCGTACGCAAAATTTGGAATAACAATAATATTTGATGAGATGAAAAGAATGTATTAAATTTGGAGCTTTCTTCGGTAGGGGTAATGATGATGCAGGTATCCGCGTAACGTCATAATGCAAAGGTGTGAAAGAGCCCCCCTGCAGTACCCTCGGCCTAAGGAAAATGATGTCCAAGGTATAGTGAAATTACCCCGAATGTTCATCCAAATAGGACACTCTGGAAAGGGTATCCAATATGCTATTCTATGCAATTCAATTCAATCCAATTCAATTTCAGATGCATTTTGGATGCATTTGCCTTTTCTTTTTCCTCCCTGTTACATGCGATTTCTTCTTTGGAAAGTTGTTAATTCTCTGTGTGATAGCACTGTTGGGTGATTGGACCTATCCTGTTCAGAATCAAAGTCAGCAATAGTTACCATTCTTTCTGGCTATTCTTTTCACACTCAAGCATCCGCCTTAGCATTGGCATTTTATGCTCTGGTTACATTGCCTTGGCTTTGATCGTCGGCACCCGTCGTGCATTACGTTGATTTTTGGGACCGAAACAGCTTTGCAGAGTTTATTTCATGATTTCAGGGTAAATTACACCGTTGGTACAAAACGTTTTGACAATGTAACACTTTGGTACAAAATATTTAAAATATAACTCGGTGATATATTTTCTTTCAAACATGTAACACTTTAGTACATTCCGTTAATTTTTTATTAATACCGTTAATTTTTTATGACGTGTACGGTATATGTGACATTCCTTAATGACATGACTTCATATTTTAAATACGTGAATTGCCACGTGGCACATGGTGGGACCTACTATTTTTTTTATTCATTTCTCTCTCCGCACCTCTCTCTCTCTCTCTCTCGGCTCTCTCTCTCCCTTTCTCTCACTCGACTCTCTCTCCCACTCTCTCTCTCGCTCGACTCTCTCTCCCTCTCCCTCTCTCACTCGGCTCTCTCTCCCTCTCTCTCTCACTTGGCTCTCTCTCCCTCTCTCTCTCTCTCGCTCGGCTCTCTCTCCCTCTCTTTCTCTTGGCTCTCTCTCTCTTTCCCTCTCTCGGCTCTCTCTCCGTCTCCCTCTCTCTCTCGACTCTCTCTCCGTCTCCCTCTCTTTCTCTCTTGCTCGGCTCTCTCTCCCTCTCTCTTGCTCGCATGCTCAACTCTCTCGCCCTCTCTCTCTCTCAGCTCTCTCTCCCTCTCTCTCGCTCGCACGATCGACTCTCTCTCTCTCGCTCGGCTCTCTCTCTCTTTCTCTGTCTCGGCTCTCTCCCTCTCTCTCTCCCTCTTTCTCTCTCTCGGTTCTCTCTCTTTCTCTCTCTCTCGGAGAGCCGAGCAACAGAGAAAGAGAGGGAGAGGGAGAGAGAGAAAGAGAGAGAGAGTCGAGTGTGCGAGCGAGAGAGAGGGAGAGAGAGCTGAGAGAGAGAGAGTCGAGCATGTGAGCAAGAGAGAGGGAGAGAGAGTTGAGCAAGAGAGAAAGAGAGGGAGAGGGAGAGGGAAGAGAGTCGAGAGAGAGAGAGGGAGACGGAGAGAGAGAAAGAGAGAGAGAGAGCCGAGAGAGAAATGAATAAAAAAATAGTGGGTCCCACCATGTGCCACGTGGCAATTCACATATTTAAAATATGAAGTCACGTTATCAAGGAATGTCACGTAGACAGTACACGTCATCAAAAATTAATGGCGTTAATAAAAAATTAACGAAATGTACTAAAATGTTATATGTTTGAAAGAAAATGTATCACCGAATTACATTTTAAATATTTTATACCAAAGTATTACATTATCAAAACGTTTTGTACCAACTGTTACCATGCTTCGATTTGAATAAACAGTGTGGGGCTAAAGCTGTCTGGATTTCCCTTGACGGTGTAGAAAATGCTACGAATGAAAGCGACGTTCACATGTATTTCCACGCGCATTAACATTGACTGTGCCGCGTTGAAGTCGACACAAAAAAAGTGGGAAAACCAAAAACCACGTCCTATATAAAAAATTAGAATAATATAAAAAATAGTGTAGAAAATCATATGAATTCGTAATATAATTAAATTTATAAAAATAAAAAATTTATTATTCTGATTAATTTAAAAAATTAGATTAAATAATTCACCTATTTATATATTTAGAATAATAAAAAATATTAAAATAAGTAATATTAAAATATTACAAAAAATATTTAAATTAAATTTAAAATATTTTCATAATTTTAACTACCTAATTTATTTGATATCCAAAATTAAATTTTCTAATAATAATAAAATTAAATCTCTATCACTCCTCCTCAAAACAAGTATGTAGCAAAGTGAAATATTTGTCTTACACGATAAAATGTCACGGATTAATGTTGATGATAGCAGTGAAATTTGTTACCCCGATAATTTCAAATCTTTAACAGCTACGACATTTGTTTGACAGATTTGGTTCACACTCTATATGCCTGCCGTGGTATGTGATCTAGAAATCAGAAACGGATTCAGTTCCTTGGGGTTTTGAAGTCAATAAGGTGTTAAACTAATAAATTTCGGGGGTGAACTAAGTTGATATAATAGTTTTTAAAATCGGATCGAATCTAGGTCAATTGGACCGGTTCGACTGGGATTCGGATAGTCATCTGGTCTAATTTACTTAATTAATATAATGCACTCTAAATCTGATCGAATCAATGTAGATCGACTGATTTTTAATTTGACCAGTAAACTCAATTGAACAAGGGTGAATTAAAATTATTTAAAAAAAGAAACAAATCATCATCAACCCCGCATCCATTAGAAAAAATATAGATTTGCATTTTATTGTTATTATAAGTAAATGTATATTTTTTTGCTAAATTTATGTATTATAATGTATATTTTAAAGCTTAAAGTTATAAATACATATGATATTTTAACTTATAATTATTAATTATATGTTATTATCATTATTTATTAAATATAAAGTTGGATTTATTGAACCAATAGTTTGACCAATGAACCCGTATTTCACTGGTTTCCACTCCGAGTCAATTTTAAAAGTTACGGTGAATATAACAAAGACTAGACAAGGTCTAATGAAATTCATATAGATTCTCATAAGTATTTCCAAATCAAAGAAAGCGACCCCAAGCCCACCACTGTTTGAAACCAATTAATAGCATAGATAGGTATGAACACTACCAGCATACAGCAGTGCAAACTCCACTCAAAGAATTTTACGATCATATGAGCCCATACCCACAAGGGAGCGGGATTTCAGACCGAACGAGAAAGGGATCTTGATGTAATGAATACGGTTATAGATTGACGAAGGGACAGGACGGGGGGGCTTTCGTGTCCTTTTCCATGAGCCGCACGGGAATCGTGTGGCTGTACAATTCGCAAGTCAAACTCAGCCCACCGTCTTTTACACTTGTCCGGCAAGACACGCCGGACCGCCATCGAGGAAGCTAATGAGAGACCATCCTGGAAATTTCTCTTGGGGCCTGCTGCACGTCAAGTGTCGTGGTTCTTTATATAATTGGATGCTCTGATCCATTGCTTCAGACGACCGAACTGATCGCGCCCGAACAAGGTAAACAATTTCATTTTTTTTTTGTGGGGGTGGGAAGAAAAAGAAGGGAAATTGGGGTGGTGGGAAGCGATGGGATATTTGTCGGTGGTAGAGGTGAAGGAGGAGATAACATCGAGGAAAGGGGCAGGGTGGGTCTGCAACTATTGCGGGGCTCCGATCATCGCCTACGAGATGGACGTCAGCGTCAGCTGCTGCCACTGCTTCCCCATCCCCATCCCCTCCCGCGCCAAGACCAAGACCAAGCTCTACTGCCCTCTCTGCTCCCTCCGCTACCTCCCTCCTCCTCCCCATCCCCGCCGTTGATCTCGTCTCCTCTCTTCCTCTTAAATCAACCATATAAAAACAACCACCAAACGCATATATGCGTACGCAGCCATCATTTGATTGCAGTTGCTTTGGATTGAGGTTGCTGGGTGCCGGACTTAGCCTCAATGCTGTACGTAAAGTCGGGCCATTTCGACCAGTACTGGGAACGTCCGAGGAGGACTGGGGAATTAATAAGGTTGCGTGGCGACGACGATGTGCGTGCAGTTAAGTTGATCTTTCATTAGATTGGTGTATACGTGAACTTTCGCTCGTAAACCCATGATTTTTTTACCATGTTATCAATAAAAATCAAATACGCAATCCTAAACTTAAGGGGCCATACTCAAATCATTCATCCTCATTGATGGGGGGCAGGGCTCAGCATGAAGACCCCTAGACAACCGTCTCAGCCCATGCAGGCTCATTGCAGCCAGTCCGACCACTAAACGGGGACTGGCGGCCTTAATGACATGCGTTACACGCTGAGGTATACCAAACGGACGACGATCCAGAGTCTAGGAAAAGACTTACTGACTCCAATGGTGTAATTGGGGAATGAATGTGATCACTAATCCTGCTAGTTAATGACCGAGATAGGAAATGAAAGAAAACAATGCTGATAAGAACTCCGGTACCGACTCCTTGGCATCAGCAGCAACACGGCCTAACTAGGCTTTGACGCCAACTCCCTGGTATCAACAAGCGACCGGCCTGGCTTTGGTACCGACTGTCGCGGGGCTTGATCTATTAGCACTGTCTTGCTCTCCATTCATCCTCTCAACTTCTCTCACCCTACCATTCTTCATCAAAATGGGTTAAAACAGTGACTTCGATTACACTGATAGAAAAAGAATGGAAAGGAAATGGAAATAGAATAATTATTTGTCTTTCACTCTGGTTTTGGTCCGTAATATTCATCCGTGGAATCGAATACGAAAATCGTAAAACTTCTGTCTATTTCATAATATAAAGGAGACGGATTGACATGCAGAATCGATGACATTTAAAAGATGACAATAAAAGTAATAAAATATTTAAAATTATCACTTTATAATTTATAAAATTATACCCGACTTCCTGCACGCACCGCGAGTTAGGAGTGAAAGGAAAAACCGGAAAAATCGGACAAAGACCGCTCCGAAAAACCGGGTTTTCGGGACCTATGTATAAAATTCAGGTGATTTTTTTTTTATGTTAAGAAAAACCGCATGGAAAAATCGGACCCAGACCTGGAAATACCGGTGCGGCTCAAGGCCGACCATAATTCCATAGTTATATATAATTACTTATATTTATTAATTATAATCACTAGTTATACAACTAATATTCACATTTGTTAAATTTGTTGCTATGAATTCGGCCGTTTCCACTTAAAAATTCAAGTTAATAGGTGACGGTATTGAATTTTCTTATAAGCCGACAACTTTTTCTTTATTTAATTAATGTGCGATCGTAATATCTCAACACCCGTCCTCATGTGGCAACATTGTCAACTTTGTCACGTGCCATTAAACACACGCTCTCAATAATTATTTACGAGCCGGGTGTTCTTTTTTCGATCTCGAATGAAGATGACAACTAGTCACAAGTCAGACAATTTTCTTATGTACTCGGATTTAATTTCAACTGACCAATAATCGGGCTTCCGGATTCGGGTCAGGTGAGGTGCAAGCCCAATACTTTTGATATCATGTTAAATTTATTGTACGCCTATAATGATTGGGCATGTTTCTACTTAAAAACTTAAGCCGATAAGTCATAGTACCAAACCTTTTTATAAGGCCACAACTTTTTCTTTATTTAATCGACGTGAGATCGTAGTATCTCAACAATATCATTAATTTCTATCTATAAATTTTAGAAAAAAATATTATTTGATTATCCTATAGTTGTTCGAAATGAATTCCTCCTTAATTGATTTTAGACAATGATGCTCTAAGTTTTCTTTGGTATTTAAATCTGGGCCCCCAAAAAAATTACTTGAGAAATCTAAGTCAATAGTGGGTAATTTTTCGCTCATATAAATGATTTCGATATACTACTAACTAAAATAATGGTTTTTGGTGTGATTTTTTAATTAAAAAATCGGTCTAAAAAAGTCAAATCCGACAGTTTATAAAAAGAAACACTACTCACAAACACCATTTTCACCCCTGCCGGGAGTCTCTTATTAATTATAGACAAATGAAGCATATGATATTACGGTGGAGACGCTAGACGGGTGGCTCAATGGTGATAAAGCGAAACGTGGAGAAGATTTTTGCATTTAGGTTTTAGGTGAAATTGCATTTCTAATAGAAAGTAGTGTTGTTAAAAATGTGATCTTTACTAGTTTAAAATGGGTCTGAAACCATTAGATCTAATTCAACCAGTTTACTTAATAGATTAGTGAAGTTACGGATCATAGTTTAGACCAATATAATCTAACTTAAAATCATTTATAAATAAACCGATTCATTGTCTGAGTCGATTTACCATATGAATAATCTATTTTCTTAATTTTTTTTTAAAAATATTTTAAGTAATTTTTTTAATATTTTAAATTGACTCAATAAAATTTAACTATTAATATATAAAATTTTTAGCAATCTAGTGTAACCACTACAATCCAATAAAAATGGTTACGAAGCAAATTAGAAGCAGTCTTGGTTGGTTCCAATCTAATTATGAGCCCATAGAAACTGAATTATGAAATGAGTAACAAATATTTTTCTTATTGAAAATGTACGAGGAATTGCAATTTGATAGGTAAAGGGATGAAATGGATTCTTAGAAAAGTGGTAGTATGGATTCTTAGATGAGACCGGAGACAGGACGAAACTCATGAACATAATTCGAATTCAATTGACTGATAGAATCACGACAGAAGATATAAATCAGAAAAAACTATCCCAAAATCACCAAAATTTTGTTGAACTTAAAAAAGAAAGATTTTAGCTACTCGCAGCACCAGTTCAAACATAACATCATTCCAGCTCCAGAAGGTGAATGAGAATGAATACACCACCTAGTTCATTCTCCTGATGAGCTCGTTGATGTAGTTCTCCCTGTTTCCAGCATCACCACCCTCAACGTAGTGGTTTCTTTTCTTCTTCAGACCACCTAGCGGGGCCTTGAGCTTAAATGGCCACAGGAAATTGTTTGCCTCCTTGAAATGAGGTCCTACGGTCATTATTTCATGGATAAGACCTTCCATGCAAATGATCCCATACTTGCCAAGAGCCTGCAGAATTCTCATTCCGATTCCGTGTCACTTAATTAGCAAGATCTTCTCAGTCTCATATCAACTTATAGCCAAGGAAATATTAAAAAAAAAAAAGAAGAAACCTGCTCAATGATGGAGTTATCGGTCAGTGCAATCCTCTGGTGGTTCAGCTTACCGTACCCCCTCTTATAGATGAGCTCTCTCACACTCTTCAAGTTAGGATAACTGAAAAACAGACACGTTGTCAAACAAGTCCTTAAAAGCATTATATTACAGAATTCCAAGGAGGGGGACACTTACCCATAGGTAACGTATGGTTCAACCCTGTGAAGCATGTTCATTGTCGCTTTATTCACTTTGAGGAAGACACCATTAAAAATCTGCTCATGAAAAATTGGCATGAATTTCAAACCAGTAAACTCAGTATGCACTTTATCTGTGATACAAAAATGATCATGCCAGTGCTCATCAAGCAACCTTTAAAACAGCTAAAGGTCTATTAATTCTAACTGAACTCACACTTAATGTATACGCAACCAACCTCTCACTGTCCACATGACCAATCATCACTAACTAACAAGATTGACACGATTAAAAAAATTCATCTTTCCCAATTTAGCAGCCTAAAGAATATCTTTCGAGAAGCAACATGCAAGAACAACTTACTATCAGAAAGCTATAGTATTCAGCATGTAAGAATATACTTTCCGTTTAGTATTCTACCAATAAAGCTAAGAAATGAATGCAGTAATGTACCTGTCTGAGACGCAGGAGCTGCAAGATCTTTCTCGTCTTCGGGTGCATAGCATTGATCCTGATACGTCCAGAGCATAATTATCAAAACCAGAAGAGTTGATTTTGGAATAACTATTAGTATAGCAGCACAAATGCATACCCACGAATACGAATAATAAAAAGCAGCTTAGCTTCAGGTTCAACATAAAAACCACCCTTCAATTTTGCTTCACGCTTCAATCGAATCAGCTCCTTTTCCTGATGATCACCATAAAATGCAATGCAAGCTCAGCATAAGACAAAGATTTCCCGGGAGATTTTACCTAATTTGAGAAAAAAAGAAAAGAAAAGAAAAACAGTAACAGGTGACACAACCTGCTCCTCATAATCTGCGGCAAATTTCTCTGCTTGCTTGAAAATCACCTTGCGCTTCTCCCTGGCCTGCTTTTTGCAAGCGTCAATCTCTGTCTTCTTTGCCAATGCCCATTCTTCATTCCTCTTCCTCTTCTTCAATACTGACTCAGGAATCACTACCTTGACCTCTTCCCCACCCATCTCTTCTCTATGACAATATTCCCCAAGATTCACAGATCATCAGATTTTACCAAACAATTTCCAGAAACAAACAAAGCATATTAACTTTTGAAGTATAAACCTCTAAGCTAAAACTCAATCAAACCACATCTAACAGGTAGAACAGCCTTCAAATGCTAAGATACACAGCTGGCTGTAAATCGACCGCTCAATAGTCTTTCTGATCCGAAAGTAATTCATCAAAAAATAAAGAATCCAACAGTAAGTAAAAAATTAACAAAAACTATTTCTCAGCTCTTAGTCATAGCAATAATAAAAAAAAGTTTCTTTTCCAGCCACTGAAGAGAGACCAATCATTAAAGAAAAAAGAGGAGAACGTGATCAAATACGAAAATGCATCAATGAAAATGAAAAGATCAATTGGAAGCTCAAGCTCAAAACAGGTACAGCCTCCTTGTAGTTCAAGAAACAACAACAAAGAAAACATGTTCGGCCAAATGATTTTCGTCTTATCAGCTGCTCAGATCAACAGATCAAGCACTCACCGAGGACTCCGGCGTGTCCTACAGTTCAACTGAGTGGCGCCTAGGGTTTTTCTGAACGGAGAAGGGATGGAACATGAGAAGCTAGGCTTTTGTAGTGCCGGTTATGTTGTTCGGATTTCATCGACGGCTCCGAGTTATTCACTGCTTCACTGGCGGATCCAGACCGTCAAATGAGTCACTTTTTGGGCGTCACCTTTCTGATTCATAGGCCCATGATCGACAAATATTGGGCCGACTCTAACAATGTGGCCCAATTTTAGCCCAGGCTTAATTGAGCCTCCTGGTAGTGAAGTGGCCATTCAGAATGGGGGTGGAAAAGGGGTTCTTATCCACTCCAATTTCACACCGTCCTTTGTGTGTGTGTATGTATATATATATATATTTATAAACAATAGAAGTCATTCGATGCTAAATTATTCAGCTCGAGCATGTCGGTTCAAAAAAAAAAGGTAAAACTTTTTTTTTATAAATTATTTCTTTTCTTTGTATTATCATGTGCTAAAGTTTTTTTATAATGTAAAATACTAAAGTTAAATGGTTTTAACTTAATAGGGAAGTTGGATTTATTATATTATTAAATTACTTAATGTTGTAAGGAACGTTAACTTTTCACCGGTAAAACATATTTATAATATTTTTTTACTTATACCATATAATATTTTTAAGCTTGTAAAAATATATTTTTGATATTAATTTATAGTCAGACCAAAATTTTTAAAAAAATTCTTGTTGATCCTTTTAATCTAAAATTTAATTCTTACATTAACTATTTATTTAGTGAAGAAATCATCAGTGAGGAGATAAAAAATAGTAATATTTATAATTTGAAATTATTGTATTTGGTTAATATAATAAATAGTAGAAAAATAGTTAAAATTGTAATATTCTACTATTTGATAGGGTAAAAATGGGTATGATTTTACAATAATACCCCTTGGGAGGAAAAGGCAATAAAGCAGTCGAGGCCCGAGGGGGACGCCTGCCTCCACCTCGTACCTCTGCTGGATCGTTCTTGCAATTTTTAATGAATTCTTAGCTTTCGAAGCCTTCAAGTTCGCAAATTTACCGGGAATTTCTACTCTTCATCTGATGACTTGATCTGGGTTAGTATTTCTCTCTCTCTCTCTCTCCCTCTCTAGCTCTGTTCTTTTCTCTCTACCCTTAACCCTCCCTCTTTTCTCTAGGGTCTGAAAGGCTCGGATCCAGGTCAACGAAATCAAGTCTTTAACTGGATTCCTTCGTCGACTGTTTCTCTCTCTCTCTTTCTAAACGCTCCCAACGTTTCGTCTGATCCGGTTGCCGTTGGTTTTTCCTCCTCTGACTAGGGGCTCCGATCTCCCCTTGTCGGGGGCAAACTTCAGATTTGAGCAATGGAGGTATGAATCTCCCATTGTTGGGAGCTCCTCCTACGGGAATCTAAGTCTGGATCGACCCTTCCCTTTCTACAGGTAAATAGTGTTTCCAACGACCCTGTTTCCTTTTTTCGAGAGGCTTCAACTTCTTTGGTCGTGAGCAAATCGGTGTATCTGACAGCAGATATGAGTATTTTCTAGCCAAGTAAGATTCAATCTTCTCATGTTCGTATTTTGATATGTAGCTCTCTTGCATGTGGCGAAAGATTTAGGAAAGAAATGCATGGGGCGTCCAGCAACATCTTTGTTGGAAACCGAACCTCATAAGGACCATGCAAAGAGGCTTCCTAGAGCCCTAGAACAGATTCCGTCCGGCTACCTCGATAGCGTTGGCAGCCAAAGCCGTCATTACCTCACGATCTTAATTACGACAGACAAGTAACTTGTCTAGAGGGTCCTCGAGCGGTGGAGAGCCTTAAGAGGGGCCTTTTTTTTTTTTTTTTTACCTGACCGGTTCGAATCAATGAATTATATCAATTTTCAGAAAATGATCCGCTTGTTTAATTATATTGTTACAGTTAATAATAGATGTGCATATTCATCTAACTATTTAAATTAACATAATGAATACCCAATAACTCATTTTAGATTTGTCAATTCAGGCTGTGCTGAGATGTCTCACTATCTCGATTAGCTCGAAAATCTTAATTTGGATATAAGTTTTTCGTATTTCAAGCCATTAGGCGAAGTTGAAGTGAAATAAAAATAATTTAATTTTTTCATATTTTAAAATAATGTTTCATATGATTAAATTTATTAATTTATTTAAATATTATACTAATTTAAAGGAAGTATTAAAATAATTATTAAAAATAATTAATTATTTTTAATATTTTATAATTATTTATTATAAATATTCTTTATATACTTTTGACTACCACAGCCAATATTTTTTGACGACCCAAAAAATCTTGGCTCAAATCTGGCTCATTTGCATATTTCATCAACGTGGATTTGGATCTAGTGATTGTCGTTTGACGCAAGGAAACGCGGTTTGCTTTTTCTTTTTCTTTTTCTTCATAAAAAGTAATTATGAAAATAAATATTAATTAAACCCGTAATGAGGGGAAGTCAACGGTAAGTTGTCCTTACTCTTCTTCCTTCAGAAGCGTGCAAATGTCCTTCGTGGGTGCATGTGATGTGAACGCTCTGACTTCATTCTCAGAACATTCAGTAATGGCATTTCAAATCAAAACTCAAGAGTTGTCTTACTGTTTAAGCGGCAAACCCGGCAGGCTTGACCTTGATAATGAACCGCGTGCTTGGTCAATTCATCTGTCCGTTGACCGGATTTTCTGCAGAGCCAGCAGATTCTTTTCTTTTGAGAATTGGCTTCACGGTGTCCCATTTGACCAACTAAGAAGAGAGTCTCCAGAAAGAGATGGAAATCGAACATTGGAGCCACCAGCATCCCCTGACCCTCGGCAGCCTCCCTGACGGAGAGGGCGCTGAGGTGACTTCGAAACCCATACCCGGAAAACTGAAACAAGAGGAGCCACCAAAATGCTACGGCTGCGACAAGCCCCTCATCGGCCAGTTCTACGCCTGCAAAAGCTGCAAGTTCCACCTCCACAAGCGGTGCGCCGATCTCCCCTCCGATCAACTTCGTCACCCATACCACCCTCCCCACCCCCTCACCCTCCGGCTCGCGTGGAGGCAGCATTCCTGCACCTTCTGTCGCTCCCTTATCCTCGGCTTCAACTTTTGCTGTGATGCCTGCAAGTTCTACCTCGACTCTCGGTGCGCCTCGGTGTATTCCACTGCCAAGTACGAGGACCGCGGCCACCTGTATTTCCTCAGGGAAACAGAGCCGAGGACGATATACCACTGCGATATGTGCAATGGTATTGGAATGGACACTCACCTGTTCCAGTGTGTGGTTCCATCCTGCTTCAAATCGTTCCACTTCCACTGCGCCCCGCTGCCGTTCCCTAAGGAGATCAAGTCCAAGTGCCACTTCCACCCAGTGACGTATGTGAAGTCATACGTGCAGGAATGGCATGAGGACCAGTACTGTGACGCCTGTGAGAAGCCAAGGAACCCAAAGCTCCCGGTGTACTACTGTGCCGAGTGCGACTTCGCTGCTCATATTAGCTGCACAGTCGATGATGTATGTGGGGTTTGGTTTAACACAATTCCAGTTACATTTTACTGTCAATATAGTGCAAGACCATGGCTGGGCCTTGACTTAAATAGCTCACTAGATTTTACGGAGCTGCAAGCACATAACTGGATATCGTCAATTTGTGGTTTTTCTTTTGGTCGAAGATGATTAGCTGATGACCCTTTTTAAGCTGTATCTGTACTAAAAGTCCTGGAGGTTTCTTGATCTTCAGGTTCTGCCATCAATTATGGAAGAGTACGAAAAGGAATCTAAGTTCAACGAAGACCTATCCAAGGACGCGGGACTCCAGAGGATAGATGGGAGAATTTCAGGTGCCCGATATGAGGAAAAGCGCTTAGCGGCAGAATTGGAGAAGATAACAGCAAGATTGGAGATGCTAAGGGCAACTCGTGCTGAGTACATCACATCAACATCGTCGGAACTAGACTCTGCCGGGACCTCAACCTCATCTGTGCTTTCAGCACAGTAGAGACTTTTACAAGTGTAAAGTAACCTCTCTTCACTTAGTAGCAGGGTAGTGAGAACATATTCGCCTTCAACATCAGTACGTAATCATAAATTCCAGCGTTCGCTATTGAAAAACTGTGAAATGGCTTTCCATTTTTCCGTTACTCTGTTCCAGAAACAGCGGAAAGAAATTAGAATCGCATCATATTCAATTTCATGGCACGTGTTCATTATCGGGCAGACGATTTACAGAGCAATGAGTTAAGCTTGCCATTTTCCTTGTTCTTGTTATCTCCGACTTGAGCGAGCCGAAAGCTGGAACTTTTTCTCTTCCATTGCGAAGAACCAAACCAGCGATTTTGCTTTCCGGGCCGCAGGTTTTTCCAGAAAGCCAGTAGAACTGACCAGATATGCAGTCCTACAAATTCTCAAGCATCAAAGTGTTTTCTTTATTAAAGAACCTCCGCAATGCATTGCCTTCAAATTGCACATGTAGCTGCATGTCACCAAATTATAAGCCAAGCATGTCCACTGCAAGGTAAACACGACATTGGGACAGTGTGTCAGCATGGTTATAATCAAAATCACTGTCATGGTACGTTATAGCCGTTTTGATATCCTGTTTCATCAATAACATCCCCTATATCTCACGTCTCTCTTTAAGCTTCCCATGTCAATTTGCAATAAGGGAGATCAATCTGATTGGAAATTTCAGCTGGTCGGCCCTCTATGAACCAAAAGCTAGTGGGACTACTGGGGTTCGGGTCTTTCAGACAGTAGTGGATGCAAACATAACCATGCTGTTGGAGACAGTTTGGGCACTGAATCAGAGCTCCCAAAATCAGAGAAGTAAAGTTAGGACAAACTATCTCTCTATATTTTTTCGAACTAGATAATCTCATGTGTCGATACGTAGTTCAAGAAAAAATTTACCATAATTCGAATTTCCAACAAATGTCCCCCCGGAAGGTTACCTCACCAAAACGGTAGCTTTCCTTGTTCATGAATAGATTCTTTTTCTAGCGTCCGAAAGAGTGGGGTTTCAGGAGGGATCACGAAGAATACGAGAAGAGATTCACTGAGAATTTGTAATGGCGATTTTCGATCTGTATCAATCCTCCACCTGATTCTTATTATTGGAACTTATTGTTCCCTTTATTTTATTTTCCTTTGTTACTCTTCTAGGTTCAGTAACAACTTCTATAAGGGAGGAGGACTATCTTGACCCTTGAGAGGAAGGGCAGGTCGATCTACGGATTGTGTTCAAGCCACCACTCAACAGCTATCTTATTGGTCAAGAGGCAGATCTACTGTGAACAATCTAATGAATAATCCGCGCATTAGTTTCATTTTTTCGTTCGCCAACCGGATTTTAAGTAGGGTTAACGCTCTCTTTTCTTCTGGTTTTATGATATGTACCATTTGGAGGAGGAGGATGAAACTATCTGAGCCTTCAGAAAGAGATGGAAATTGAACACTGGAGCTACTAGCAACACCCCTTGACCCTCGGCAGCTTCACTGGCGGAGACATCCCCGATGCGGCCCCGAGATGATACGGATGCAACAAGCCTGTCATCGGCCAGTTCTATGCCTGTGAAAGCTGCAAGTTCCATCTCCACAAGCCCTACTATCTTATAAATATCTTGGCGTATAAGAGATTAGGTACTACTATCTTATCAGTTGAAAATTTTGAGTTAAACATGAATTTATCATTCTTATAAGATCGTGTGAAAATTCTATATGGCATGAGAGCAAGTTATCGTGTATGCTCATATCTTGCAAACGCTTGAAAACGATAGAAGGCTCGAGGTCAATTGTTGATAAGCCCGAGATTGGAAGAAAAACACCAAGCTCATGGTAATTATTGAGATGAATAGCCCGATTGGTTATTAAATTAGTTGATCCTCTTATTCGAGTATGAAAGAATATGCTTGGCTCATGGATAGTTATTGCCATGGCACATGCCACGTTACCACGTAAAGGCGGACATTAAGGAATGAAATCTGATATCGAAAGGATATTATTTTATTAGTTTAAACTTTTAAATTAGACATGAACATATCAATTTTATGTACCCGCTTGAAAATTCTACACCACTTCGATCAACTCCAGCATCCGTACCATCCTCCCCGTCCCCTCACCCTCCGGGTCGCGTAGAGACGGCACTTCTGCACCTTCTGCTACTCTCCTATCGTCAACTTCAACTTTTGTTGCGACACTTGCAAGTTCTACCTTGACTCGTGGTGTGCCTCGGTCTATTCCACCTCCAAGTATGAGGATCGGGGCAACCTGTATTTCCAAGTGCCACTTCCACCCGGTGACATATGTGAAGTCTTACGTGCAGGAATGGCACAAGGACCAGTACTGCGATGCCTGTGAGAAGCCGAGGAACCCGAAGCTCCCGGTGTACTGCTGCAAAGAGTGCGACTTTGCCGCTCATATCGGCTGCACGGTCGATGAGGTGTGTGGCTTAGTTTAGCACGATTCCGGTTGCATTTGGCTATCAATATACAACACATTCGAGAATACAATGTATGACTTGGTTGATCTAATTCCATTCACTCATACTGCGTCTGGTGCAAAGCAACTGAGAGAAAACGGAACATAATGATATTTTAACATTTTTGTTTCATGTTTTTTTTTTTACTTGGTCCTATTTATGATGGTGGTTATATGCATTCTATTAGGACCGATTTTTTAAGGAATGCCAATTCCATTCCTTTCTATAATTAAAATACTTTATGACATCAAAATGATATAAAATTTTACAAAATTTTCTTTACATGTTATTTGCATTTTATTCATAAAATTCATTCCATCCTTTTGGTTTCTATTCCTTCGTACCAAATATAACATCAGAGAAGACCGGGGCTTGGCAGTGACTTACATAGCCAGCTCGATTTTAGGGTGTTGGGATTGTTCATCGATGACCAGCTAGTGGCAGTGGCTAGTGACTGCTTAGATGTCTGGGATACTATGAAGCACGAACATTATGTTTATGTTCAGGGGAATGTATTGTTCCGTGCACTGTATTCCGTGTCCTGCCTTGCTTTATCATGCAATCAAACAGAAAGAATCGCTGGAAGCGCCAGATCCAAGTGATATTCACTTATCTATTCGAAAATCTACGTTTTGCAGTAGACTAGAGGCCCATCAGCCTAGGAGCATATGACAAGAAAAAGGACCTCTTCGAGATCATTCCACTGCACAAAACTCTATTTCTCGAAATTTATGTTTACCCCAGTTGAAATTGAGCATTCTAGGAATCCTAGCCAAATCAGAACATAACGAGCAGGAAGAGAAGAAAGAGCATGGTAAGAATGTTAATGTGATAGCTTTATTCGTACGGAAGTTCTTTCATCTCCTTGGTTTCTTGTACGGTTTGTCTCGGTCGTTTCTGAAACTTCAGATTCTGCCATCGATTATTCGAGAGTATGAAGAGGAAGCTAAAATCAAAGAGGACCTCTCAAAGGATGCCGAGCTCCAGAGAAAAGATTGGAGGATTTCAAATGCCCGAAATGAGGAACAACGCTTGGCTGTAGAACTGGAGAAGACAACAGCAAGATTGGAGATGCTAAGGGTGACTCGTGCTGAGCACATCGCATCAACATCAACTGAACTTCACTCTGCTAAAATGCTCAACCTCAGCTGCGCTTTTAGCATTGTAAAAACTTTTTACAAGTGTGTAAAGTAACCTCCGTTCGGTTAAGTAGCAGAGTTATGAGAGTATATTCACCTTCAACATCAATATGTAGTCATAGATTCCAGCCTCAAGATGTTTCACTGCCTGCAGTTTCCGGCGTTTGGTATTGAACTGTGAAATGGTTTTCAATTTATCCATTTCTATGTTTCGGAAACAACAAAAATTAGTTAGCGTGAGTGAATGATTGGTGAATGTTGAGATATCCAATATGGGTGATCTCCACATACTCATATTAGTTAATTTAAGAAGGAAGTTACAATATGCATCCAATATTGCCATATTAAGAAAATACAAGAATAAATGCATATATACACTAATATGCCTCCTCAATTTGTTGGGGGAGCTGACACCAACGATTTTATGCCTTCGAAATGTTCTTCATGAGTATATCGGCAAGTTGTGATGAGGTTATGTGTGCTACGATCATGGTAAACTAGATTCATTGCAAGGTAAGTGGCACAGATTTTGTCACAACATGCAATAATTGGAGCCGCTGATTGAAGACTGATGTTAGCAATAAACTATATATCAGAGCTATATTAGCCACGACATATGCTGTGCTTGATATTCACCTTTGTAGAACCGCAAGAGACTGCCGGTTGCTCTTTGGACCGCTAGGAGATGAGATTTGGGCAAATGAAGGTCGCACAGCTATCAGGACATCCAGCTTCATTGCCATAGGTGTAAGTTGTAATATGGAGATTAGTAGACCATGGGGAAACAAGCCTCGTAGGTAGCGAATGATGCGCTTCACTTCCTGTAGTTGAGTCATGTGCAGGGCATGCATGAACTGACTACCAAACTGACCGCATAACAGATATTAGGTCTTCTAATAGTAGCAGATTGCAGAGCACCAATTTAGCTCCTCATTTATGTTGGGGTCTGGCAGTGGATGGATCCCCGTCAGTAAGTGGGAATTGGACTCAAGAGGTTAGGGCAGTCTTGACCGAAGTGGAGTTTTGGAGGCTAAAGCGCTCTAAAGGACATCGAAGATGTGCTTATGTTGGGAAAAGGAATGTGTAATATGAGCCTCTAGTGGCTGGTACTCCGAGAAAATAATTGAGAGGGTTGAGATCTTTCGTGGCAAACTCACTGGAGAGAATTCTCACTAATTGATTGAGAAAGGATGATGAATTACCCATGAGAATGATATCATTGATGCAGAGAAATAGAAAAATTATCACAAAAATCAGAATCACACTATCATCACAGAAATCAAAATCTTTGTCGTGAAAAGTTAACGGATGTTTTGATCTACTCTCTCTATCATCAATAGCACCCCTTCTATTTCATCTCTCTCTTTCGGCTTTCCATTTCAAATTGCAATGGGAGAACACTGTTAGGAAATTTTGGTTGAAAAAATGCACCCCCATTAGCTTAGTCAGCCATTTATGAACATGGAGTTAATGGGAAGTTTGGGTTTTCCAGAAGGGTGGCGGATGCAGACATAACCATGCTGTCGATCTCGAAGATGAGAGAAAGCATCTTATGCAATATTTATACTACGTCAGTATGTCTTCGTTTTCATTTTTTTAATCTAATAGTTACCTTCTTTTTGTGGTTCACTAGAATATTTTAAGGTTTATTTAATATTTTTTTAGTATTCTAATAATTAAGAAATTAACATTTGTTATTTTTTGTTATTGGACGGTTGTACTGCATCAGTATGGTAAGTGGTGCTGCAATTGCATAATATACATTCTCTTTGTGAAAGGCTGCTCACGACCGGATTCAGAACTCCGAAAGTCTCGCCTTCAAAGCGATAATCCTCTAACTGAACAACAGTGAGTGCACTTTCCTCCCAATCTCACATATGGGGAGGTGTGCAATCAAACATTAAGAAGGGGAAATGTAAATGTATGGGTGATGAATCAAGCACCAAGATATGATCTCATCCTTGGATATCAAGTAATCGTAATTACTCTTACCTTTTTACTGCTTCGAATACTGAGTAAATGCTGATATATTAAGGTACCATACTCGATACTCCTTAATCCCTAGAGATGGGAGTATGTCATTGTTACGTGTTCATTCTCAGTCGAGGGTTGGTTTCTAATGAGCCCTCAATTCACCATCGAGAGCAGGGCCTTAAGCCCATGCTCACTTTCTTCCCAGGGCCCACTCGAAGCCCGAAACGTGGGCTGAGGAGTCTAGGCCGAGAGGTGGACCCGACCTGGATAATACCCGACCCGCACCCGCACCAGCTCGTCTCTGTTACCTGCGCTAGCGAAATTCCAGATCTACTTCGTCTGCCCTCCCCAACCTCAGTCCTATTTTCTCTCTCTCTTGCAGGTGCAGTGAGGAATAGAGAGGGAGAGAGAGAGAGAGAGAGATACATTGAAGCTGTGTGTGAAGTTTCCCTCAATCAGTTGGATCCCAAATCTACGAACACTCGTCTTCCATTTCCAATTTCCTCCGTTGAAATCGAGAGGTATCAGCTGAAACCGCCGCCGTTGAGATGATGAAGCAAATGGAGAGGTCCTGCACGCTGCTCGTCCACTTCGACAAGGGAGCCCCCTCCGTTGCGAACGAGATCAAGGAAGCCCTTGAGGGCAGCGACGTCTCTCTCAAGATCGAGGCCCTCAAGAAGGCCATCATGCTCCTCCTCAATGGGGAGACCATCCCCCAGCTCTTCATCACCATCATCCGCTACGTCCTCCCCAGCGAGGACCACACGATCCAGAAGCTCCTTCTCCTCTACCTCGAGATCATTGACAAGACTGACTCACGCGGCAAGGTCCTCCCCGAGATGATCCTTATCTGCCAGAATCTCCGGAACAATCTCCAGCACCCGAACGAGTACATCCGGGGTGTCACCCTCCGGTTCCTCTGCCGGTTGAACGAGACCGAGATTGTTGAGCCCCTGATCCCGTCGATCACTGCCAATCTGGAGCACCGCCACCCCTTTGTCCGCCGCAATGCAGTCCTCGCTGTCATGTCGATCTACAAACTCCCCGAGGGGCAGCATTTGTTGGAACAAGCCCCGGAGATCATTGAGAAGGTTCTCACCTCCGAGCAGGATCATTCATGTAAACGGAATGCCTTCCTTATGCTGTTTAACTGCGCTCAGGATAGGGCCTTGAGTTATCTCTTCACCCATATTGATAGAATCAATGACTGGGGCGAGCAGTTGCAGATGGTGGTTTTAGAATTGATAAGAAAAGTGTGTAGATCGAATAAGGCTGAGAAGGGGAAGTATATTAAGATTATTATCTCGTTACTGAATGCCCCTTCAAGCGCTGTCATCTATGAATGTGCTGGGACGCTTGTTTCTCTGTCCTCTGCCCCAACTGCAGTCAGGGCAGCAGCGAGCACCTATTGCCAACTTTTGCTTTCGCAGAGTGATAACAATGTGAAACTTATTGTTCTTGATAGGCTGAATGAGCTCAAGAGCTCGCATAGAGATATTTTGGTTGAGATGGTAATGGATGTACTAAGAGCACTTTCGAGTCCCAATCTTGACATTAGGAGGAAAACACTTGATATCGCACTTGAATTGATAACTCCTAGGAATGTGGACGAAGTAGTTATGATGTTGAAGAAGGAGGTGGTGAAGACCCAGAGTGGGGAGCTTGAGAAGAATGCAGAGTACAGGCAAATGCTAGTTCAAGCTATCCATGCTTGTGCAGTTAAGTTCCCTGAAGTGGCCAGCACTGTGGTGCATCTCTTGATGGATTTCCTAGGAGATACCAATGTTGCTTCTGCCATGGATGTTGCTGTCTTTGTTCGGGAGATCATTGAATCAAACCCGAAATTGCGGGTTTCAATCATAACAAGACTCTTGGACAGCTTTTACCAGATTCGTGCTGCAAGAGTATGTTCTTGTGCTCTTTGGATTGTTGGTGAATATTGTCTCTCACTCTCAGAAGTTGAGAGTGGGATTGTGACTATCAAGCAGTGTCTTGGGGACCTGCCATTTTATACAGCAGCAACAGAGGAAGGTGAGACACAAGATGCACCTAAGATTTTGCAGCCTGTGAGTGTAGCTGTGGCATCTTCTAGAAGACCTGCAATTCTTGCTGATGGGACTTATGCCACACAAAGTGCAGCTCTGGAAACTGCCATATCTCCTCCTGCTCTCATTCAGGGTTCGATGTCTTCGGTCGGGAACTTGAGGTCACTTCTACTTTCAGGTGATTTTTTCCTCGGGGCAGTTGTGGCCTGTACCCTGACGAAGCTTGTTTTGCGATTGGAAGAAGTTCAACCATTAAAAGTTGAGGTAAACAGGGCAACTACTCAGGCCTTGTTGATCATGGTCTCTATGCTGCAGCTCGGCCAGTCTCCTGTCCTTCCACACCCAATTGATAATGATTCTCATGATAGAATCACTCTCTGCATAAGACTGTTATGCAACACTGGGGATGAGATGAGGAAAATATGGCTGCAATCCTGTAGGCAGAGTTTTGTGAAAATGCTTGCAGAAAAGCAGCTGCATGAGACGGAGGAAATCAAAGCAAAAGCTCAGATATCTCACGCTCAGCCAGATGACCTCATTGACTTCTATCACCTTAAGAGCAGGAAGGTATGGCGTCATTTTAACCTTCTTGTCCTTCTATGTCATGATGTAACTCATGCTAGTCAACACAAATGGATGGCAAAGATTCCTGTGCCTGAATCTCTTGAAATTTATCTATGCTGTTGCTTGTTCTACCATTTGAATTACTATGCTGATATTGCTTGCACTCACCATGATATCTTACATTGTCTAAGTGCAATTATCTTTCCCTTGCTCTTCCTTGGGAATCTAACAACACATTCTAACATTCAGACAATCTCTTGCTTCTATTGTGCAGTTTCGTTTCAGTTGGTAGCTGAATTACAATGCTCAGATGAGAACTTTCAACATTTATAGTGTAGTCCCATCTCTTCCATTACTCTTAAGAAAGTAATATTGCTGAAACAGTTTCGTTTCAGTTGGTATAAGCTGAATTACAATGCTCACATGAGAACTTTCAATGCTTATAGTGTAGTCCCATCTCTTCCATTACTCTTAAGAACCTAATATTGCTGAAACAGATGCACACATACTGACATTGTCTAATTAGCTTCCCTCTGTTCTCTTATCCATCTTGACTTACATTATGGTTATGCATGCATGTTTTCCAGGGAATGAGTCAGCTTGAATTGGAAGATGAGGTTCAGGATGATCTCAAACGTGCTACTGGGGAGTTCACGAATGATGGCGACGATGCAAATAAACTAAACCGCATACTTCAGCTTACTGGGTTTAGTGATCCAGTTTATGCTGAAGCATATGTCACAGTCCATCACTATGATATTGTGCTGGATGTTACTGTTATTAACCGAACTAAGGACACACTTCAGAATCTATGTTTGGAGCTTGCAACAATGGGTGATCTCAAACTTGTGGAGCGGCCCCAAAATTATACTCTTGCCCCTCAGTCGAGCAAGCAGATCAAGGCAAACATCAAGGTTTCTTCTACTGAAACAGGAGTCATATTTGGGAACATTGTGTATGAGACATCTTCAAATGTGCTTGAGAGGACAGTGGTGGTTCTTAATGATATCCATATTGACATAATGGACTACATTGCACCAGCTTCTTGCACTGATGTTGCCTTCCGGTCTATGTGGGCTGAGTTTGAGTGGGAAAACAAGGTAAATTTGTCCGCTTATATTTATGAGTCTTCTTCTCCTTTGTTTGTTTTGAATATCTAATGTCTCATATGAGTCGTGCTCAAGTTTTCTTAGCAGCAGGGTCCATGCTTTACTTGGAAATCTCGTTCCATTTTATTAAGAATTCGAAGTGGAAATCTATGTATATTTATTTATTATATTATGTATCTAGATAATTCTAATTTTGTCAATTTATTCTATTTTTTATGTTTATGTTTATGTCTATGTTTATTTTATGACTATTGACTGGAATCCCTTTTGGTTGAGAATTGTGTTCATGGCTACGTACCAAGGGACACTTCATTATTGATGATCATATCTCATAGCTTGTGGAATTTGCTCTAAGATCTTTTTTTTTCTTTTGGCTGAATGCTAAAATCCTTTCTTTCAGGTTGCTGTTAACACTGTGATTCAGGATGAGAAGGAATTCTTGAACCATATTATTAAGTCAACTAACATGAAGTGCCTTACCCCACCGTGAGTTACCCTACTCTTTCCCAATACATTTGCAGGTTCTGCATTGCATTTGACTAATTCGGTGCAATTTCCAGTGACTTACAGTTGATCTCATTATCACTTAGTGAAACATATTGCAAGATATGACAATGTTCTTTTCCTCTTTTCTTTTTGAGCCCAAGTTTCACTCTACTAGGAAGGGGGAAAATTGCCACCTTTGAGTTCTTCCCTCTAGTGATGGCATTTTAAGAAGTTGCATATTTACTATTTCTCCTGCATATTTAAAATATCCTTAATAGTCCTGCTTAGTGGATGAGGGGAATCTAAAGACTATTATGAAAAAACAGATAATTAATTTAACCTTACCTGTCCTCTTTGGTGGTTGATCCTTAGGTCGGCACTGGAAGGAGAGTGTGGATTCCTTGCAGCTAACCTGTATGCCAAGAGTGTGTTTGGTGAGGATGCACTGGTGAATGTGAGCATCGCGAAACAGTTGGATGGGAAGCTCAGCGGATTCATCAGGATAAGGAGTAAAACCCAAGGCATCGCTCTCAGCCTGGGGGATAAGATCACTCTCAAGCAAAAGGGGGGCGCCTGATGTGCGGCAGAAGCTCCACCTCCTTAAAGCAATTCCTGACCTTCTCGCTTTCATCTTTACTTATATCGCTCTTGAATGGTCTAGATGTGCGTAGCTCCGAGTTTCTGTTGATTATGTAGATGTTCTGTCAAGGAATGTGCCTTATTCTTTTGAAAAGTTAATTTTGCCTTTTCCCGGATGATTGTAAGCCAGTGCCGTGCTTATCACGGCACGGCAGACGGGGATGAGTACGATATGTCAGTGCAGTGATTGTGCTATTCTTAAAATCTTCTGTTCTCCAGAAGACTAGCTGCTCTTGCTGTAATCGTTCACTGGTCACTCGGGCTTTTTTTTTTTCCCTGGAATGGAATTTAAGAGCTCGACAAGAAAAGCTTTCAATTTTTGTTGGTTGACGTTGTCATCGCACAGTATGACGGTCTGTTCGGCCAGAAATGCAATCCATCAACGAAATTGCGCATGACGTTGTCATTGTGCAAAAAAGAAACCCGATTGTCAAGATTCTTCTGTACCTTTTAGATTGTCAATTGATCACCAAAGTACAATCAAATGCAATAATCTGCAAAATTCATACTAGGAAACAATTTGTTCATGTCCACTCTATCATGGGGGAAAAACCAATGAAGGGGAGGATAAAGATCTCGGGGGCACTGCCCTCTCTTCATGATATCTGCTTGAATTGCTTCACCTTCTTAAAATCGGGGACATGGAAATGCCTTTCAACCTCCCAGGCTAGTTGAGACATGCCATTGAAAGACGACTTTGCACCTTTCTCATCTACTACTTCTCCTGGAAAAGGGATGCGGACCTCGAAAATTCCTCCCTCGGATGAATATATGCGAACATCGAACCCTAACCGGTCAACCCATATCACCTTTGCTTCTGAGACCTGCGAGCCAAGATGAAATCCCCTGGGTTATGAAGAACTAAAACATTTTAAAACCCTAACCACCCAGATTTATTGGCCCAAGTGATGGGAGGAAAAGCTCCAACAACGGAGAGAACAGCAGAAATTGACAAACCTACCAGAAAATCCAAGTCAACATATACATTGCAGAAGCGGTGAACGTCTTCCATGTTATTAGTATTTATCTCGTTGACAATCCTCTCTGCAGAGTCACGAAGAGGATCGGGATTTGCGCCTTTATACTCTGATGAGGAGATCCAAATGCCATCCTGGAACACGGTGGATGTTTCACATGTAAGTCTCTACTAAACTGAATTATCTCCATGATGATGGAAAATAACAAAACGAGTTGGATTAATGGCAAAAGATTAATTGTACCTCCTTAAAATCCTCAATCTGAAGAATCTGTTCTACAGCAAGGTAATGTAAGAGGCCTTCTTCCACTTCATCCCCAAACCTCTTTGTCCATGCTGAACGAAGTCTCTGAAACAAAATGTTAATTGATGTCCCCCAATTAAAATAACGAAATATTCTGATAGCTTCAGCAAGAGAGTCTTCATCCACAGTAACAAGGATCATTAGAGCTCAGATAAACACAGACCTAAACCCTGTCGAGGTTCATTTTACCATGTCACAAGGACCTCAATCCCTATATATCCCAGGAGATATAGAGCACAGAAACAGCAGAACAAGATTCCATATCGATGAATCATATCCAGTTAAATAACCCCCCGGGCATCAAGTCAATTTCTAAAGCAATGACCAACTCCAAATCCATTTTCCTTGCAGAAATGGTTCCACTGCATACAAAACCATCTCTCGTAACCATTGATCTCATGTACAATACCAACTCGGACACTTCACCAACAAAATAGGATAGTTCATTGGAATAAGATCTAGAGAATTAAGCCCATCCGAATTTCCAGGGAAACAGATCCCCGATAGTAAAATGACATTTCATGATCTCATCCACATAAAGCCCTAAGGGCAACACTTCTCATGGCTGAATTCAGGCCTCTGAAAGCTAATGCAGCACGGACATGCATTATTTCCATGAAAACCCAAGAACTCATGAAATGTTTTTAGACTCAACTTAAAACAAGACAGATAATTCTTGCAGAACTACTAGTTTACAGCTATATCCTCTAAACAAGAGCTTCGAAGCAGCAACATATTAATCTCAACTGTTTAAGCCACAATATACATCATCACCTTCTCAACAACTTCAAGTGGTCTCAAAAATCAAGTCAGGAAATTCATTACCATTAAAGACATCCTGTCTTCAGGTTTCGTAATGCTGCCCTGAATGGTGCACTGCAGAGTCCTCAATCCACATTGCTCCAACTGAATCAGAAATTTTAAAATCAGATTAAGACTTCAATTTCCTTCCAGTGCGAAAAAAGTTAATTATAGAAGTAAGTTCCATCGATTATTCTCCCATAAAGGACGATTTGTCAATAGTCTAATAAATGATAAACCAAATTGCTAGCAGATTGCAATTGAGGAACCTGAACGTGAAGGCTAGACCTCAGGTCAACAGGGAACTGGCTGTCAGAGCCGTTCAAGCACAGTACGGGAGTTCCATTGGTGTCAACGGCGAACCGAACGCCTACTCCTAGAGGCCAACCGTCTTGGGTCAATGTCGACAGGGTGCCTTTGGAGGACAACTCCATGATTGTCCTCGATACCTCAGCTGGGTACAGCTTCGCACTCGACACCTCAACTGGGGTTCTCTCCTCAGTCGCCGCCGAACACTTGACGGCTCCAAATGGAATCTTAGTCCGGAGAAACACCGACCTTCGAGGAGAAAATTGGTTTGTGGACATGGGTTTGAAGAGGGAAGGGGAAAGGGACAAGTGGGTCGCAAGAGATTGAGCTTGTGGCAGCATTTGGAACGGAGAGCCAATGGGAGTACCGTTTCTAAGTTGAAGGGAATTGGATGGAAACAAAGGTTCAAATTGACGGTTGCAGTTGCAGGAGAGAGCCGGGGCCGATTGAAGCGAGTACAGATCTGTTTCAGTAAGAACGAAGAAGCAAGACGATGCGATGACCGTGATGACGATAACAGATTGGTTGAGAAAGCGAGTACAGTGGCTTCGATTGGTGACGGAGGTCAGATCGAATCTGTTTTTACCAGACAGTTAATACGACACCGTATGAACAGCTTTCTTACTTTCTACGGTTGAGGTCCACCCTCTCTCTCATTTAACTTAGTGGCTATTATTTTCGGGCGCCTGCATCAGTTGAACTACATTTTGCCAATACAAGGATTTTTTAATGAGGATATGTTCTCCAACTATCAATTGTTCTTATCTTTCATCAGCCACCATATCAAAGGACAAAGCCCAAAAATGGTGGAACATTTTACATGGATTCAAGCTAAAAAGCTCATGTTTTGAGTTACAGAAACTGTACTACTAGTGTACAATGCACTGACTGTTACATGAAGAAAATCAATTTATAGAACTCAGCCTGCTCAGTTTACCACTTTATACCAAGCAAGCTCGGCTAAAAGATTTTCTGCAGCTATTCCCGCATATTTGTATGAGACTCAGAGCTTTAGCCTGTCAAGGAACTTGCTGATGCATGTCTGGGGCAGTGGTAAGATAATCCTTCACCATCAAGATTTCACCACATAACTTCCGAGGCACTTGCTGCAAAATTTTCCCTTCTTGCCAAGCTTGCCCAACTGAAATTCCAGGCCCTACGTGGCGAATATACACCCAAATTTCATCATTGAAAGGATATGGGTGCCTACCTGCAAAAAGAAGATGAAATTTGCGTTATTTTCACTATATGAAATGCCAGCAGCAGAACTTAGTCTGTTTTTGGAATGGAAATCTAGAAATTACTGGGTTTAGGAAAGCCTTCTGGGCAGTCTTGGATATCTAAGAGCCCATCCCCAAATTCGTAAGCCAAATCGCAGGGCTGCTCTGTTGAGATCACTTCCCTGAGTTGTCTCACAGCAAAGTACAGTGGACAGAAGGAACTTGCAAATTGAGAAAGCATCATGTCACCTGTTTACAGAAACAGGGGAATATAGAGATGAAAGCAGTGTGTAGGAAGAGATTCATTCGTTTTATTCATGTACTGATGATGAATCTATTGGATTACTAAGCATCTTTGCTCTATTTACATGATTTTTCATTCCATTTTGGTGGATCAACATCAGAAGGAAACAGCATTCGTAAGCAACTCAGTAATTGAAATATGCTTCTCTCATCCATGAATGAACTATATATAGTTACGAGAATGAACTTCAATTGATATCCGAAGTTGCACATTAAGCAAAAATGATATTCAAAGTTGCAATGTAAAAAAGAAAAAAATGCGTTTTACCTATAAATCGCCCATAGATCTGGCCCTCCTTCGAACAAAATATAGCCTGTGAAAGCACAATAAGCCATAACCCACCCTGATCATTTGGAATCAAAGAAAATATATGCTAGAAGAAAGCGATTAAAAGGCAGAACATTTTTCACCATCTTGAAGAAATTTATCCAGGATATAGGGAAGGGTCCTGCATGCCACATATTAAAATTAATATCAATAACCTTCCTCAAGAGTGCAAAGTAACCTAAAGAAAATTTTGCAGAAGCAGCTGCAAGATGATCATCTGACGTACCTTCACTTGTTCGGCAGTAGTAATATTCAAGTGATTTAGCCCGAGCCTCACCCGATAGCAGATTTGATGCACATTTCTTTGCTAGCTTAGCATCATCGTAACGGGTGCCAGCTATCGCCCATGCTCTTGATATAAGCCTGCAAACAATATGCGGTCCGATTTGTACTGAATCAAACCGTGCAACAACATATAAAGATAAGGTGCCTAAGAAATTACAGACGAGTGTTATCAGGGAAAGAAATGGCACTTGCACAAAGAATCAGAGTAGAACTAGAAAGAAAGATTCATGAAGGATAGGAAACCTAGGATTTAGCAAGTGCAGCAACCGATGCCTCCTTTGTTCAGGGATATCTTCAATTTTCTTCCTGAAAGTAAAGATATCTTTAAATCATTCAGTGATCGCTTCTCTAAACAAGATGATAAAATCTAGCAAAAACTGACTATTAGCAAAAGACTTCCAAGATAGACAAGAGTAAGAACCATGAGAGAAATTGACGGCTGCACTTTCATTGTGGCTTACAAAGATGCAATGCTTCTGCATTATTGTAAACAAATGATCCTTGAAGCATAATTTTCTCATTTGAACAGAGTGAATCCCAAATCATCGTGTAAACTGATAGCTTGTCAATAAACAGGTGAGGACTTAATAATCAACCAATAGACATGGACCATCAAGAACCATGGAAGCATAGTTCATCGTGAATACATCAACAAACCGAACTTGAAATATGAGACTGACACTGTCCGATAATGTAGTCATTGACTTGCAACAGATCATTTCCAACGAGTAAGAAGTCAACACACCAACCAAGAGAGAAGGCACGCTTACCAGAGATAAGCAGCAGGGTTATAAGAGGCATGGTCAAGAGGAATCAGCTCCTTCGGAGGATCAAGAAACGTAACAACATCCTGCTCGTCCAAGTAAGCTTTCTTGCCGTTCGGTAGGATTTCATAAGGTTCCTCGTCCCACGGCGACAGGTACGCGCTCCCGCTTCCATTGCTGGCCTTGATAGCCCCACCGAACAAGGGATTCAACCCACAACCACAGAGGTCCAGTCCTACAGAAGGCGAAATTTTTCCCCCAAAAAATACCAACCTAGTGGACTTTATGATAATTCAGATAAACAAGACTCCAAGGGACAGCAAGAAGATTCAATTTCGCTAAGAAAAAGCGCCCAACCAGAAAGTCGTAGCAGAAAACCGACAAGATGTTAATGGGGACTGATTTCAACTGACATAGACGGAGTGTCAAACTCACCTGAGGCTGGAAAAGAAGCAAGAAGCGTGGATTTCCGGATAATATGATGGGAAAGGGGGACAGCGATTGGTGCCATCGCCGGTGACGGACGGTGGCGGTTAGAAGGAAGTGGGCTGCCGAGTGAGCGGCCACCGGTGAGTGCCTTCATTCTTCGTCGCCGAGTCCAGCAGCTGTTCCGTTTGGTCTATCATTTGGATAAAAATTAATATTTTCTTCGAAGAATCTGTTTTTAGCAGTTTGCACCCTAGAGTTCACATTACCCCATTTTGCATACTGTACTTTGTATACTGGTCCAATTGACGTCAAGATCCCCCGATTATCGACATATAAACTTCAGTATCCCTAACCAAATTTATATATCGCTGTCACGTGGGGTTTCCATGCAATTTTACAATGAAATAGAACAAGTCCGTAAATCATTCCAAAGTGAGACAATGGATCAATCTTTATAAGTAAATGAGTATAATTTAATATTCCAGTTAATTGTAAAATTGATAATGATAATATTCAGAAACTTCTCAAAGATGTATATTTAGTTTGAATTTCATATATGGCCAAATCTTTTATATTTTTGGTCACACAATGGGTGAAAAACACACCATCAACCTAACGTCACCCCAGGTACTATTCAAATATGAACCTTAGATCCACAAATTTATATGGAGTGTATTTTGGACTATTAGACACCATGTTAATGGAATATTGAGTATGCTCTAACCTTGGGATTTTAATTTTTAAATAGGTAATGTGTAGATTTGCAAAGGAAAAATATAGACACAACTGCTTCATCAAAACCATTATCATTAGGCAACAACACAGTATTAAATAACCATCAAAGCATCACCAAGACTTCAATCAACAGCATCATAATTAGAGTCAGCATCACAATTACCATCACAAAGCACTATTAGAAGTTTTAAAACCACAAGAAGGCAGGTTACGACAACATTTGCCATTTGGACATTGATATAAGTAGATATATGCATGTATTTACGCGTAGACTGGTATTGGCATGCATATGTGGATCAACTCAGATGCCGAGATTGATCCCATGACACTTTAATCGGCCATGTTTGAACATGAGGGATGAGTTTTCTAAAATCTTCTTCAAAGGTGATGAGGTTATACAATATGACCAAATATGTTTGCTTCAATACTTAAGATATATTCTTCCAGAAACCCTAAGATATCATCCTCCTTAGAAAACCAATATAACAATTGTAAGTACATTCAAAACATCTTACTATTGCTAGAACCTCTTTCTTATCCTCACAACCCTTTCTTTCAATCTTTTTTTTTATTCTAATCTTCCACTAGCCAATCTTTGCTCCTCCTTCTTTCTCATGAACCCAAAGAGATGGGAGTCCTTCTGTAAGGAATAATGATAGAAGAAGAATCATGAAAGAGCTCTAGATACCCAAGTTCCTCAAAATAGCTGAATAGATATGATCTCTAGCAGTGGCAAAAATGCATAGGAGTAACAAATAGCTTCAACTCGAAATTCAAACTAGTTGTTGTGATGGTAGGTAGGGTAAGGGGACTCTTTTGATTCCCGCCCTCATGAAAACAACCATTTGGGACTTTAGCAAGGTAAACAACCTTATAATGTTCCTTAAATTCCTAAGTTGTGATCTATCTTTAAATTTTTGAATGAGTTGGATTTACTGATATTCATGTTTGTGTAAGGGAATAGGATGGTAATTATGCTAAGACTATTTCTGGTTATAATTTAAAGAGTTGATTCAATAAGAGTCTAACTTTATATTTTCCGAATAATATAGGCTTATCTTAATTACCCTATGGTCATTTTCAAATAAATGGGTGGATAATATGACAAGGCAGTAAATTAGTTATTTGGGACCTAGTTATGGATTTTGCAGGTTTTCGAACATTAATCTTTTTATAAATTTGCTACTTGATTGTTGAACTAGTCAACCATCAACTTTCTGTATATTGAGTTCAACTCATTCCTTGTCTAACCAACCTAAGGTCACTCTTTCTTTTGTTTTTGTCAACAGCGGTTTGTTTAGACACCCAAGAAGACTAATGGGCTGATTTGAACGGTTGAAGAGGGAATTTAGATGTCTACAATCTTTTTAATTTCATAGGTTTCTTGCTCCTTGATGTCCTAAGCATATGAAATTTGTATTTTAGGATTCGTTTATACTCAAATTTGAATAATATGCCATCTGATTTTCATAATGCACTACTCAATGTTATGGGGTGAAATTTTTAAACACTTGACTCTCAAGCTAACTCAAGCTTGTTTTCCTATTAGTTATTGCTATAGACTTGCTTGATTGAAAGAGTGTTTCAGACTATCCAAATGCATAATTGTTTAGTTTGAGTTGGCACCTGAAAGGAGTAGTGTTAGATGTCGCCATATTATTCATGATTTGTTTTAATAGTCTCATACAGGTCATATAGATCTGTCTCCTTTAGATTTGTATGGATCTCGGCTGGTTGTTGTCCACTTATTGGTTAGAAATATAACTACATTGAAATTTCATAACTCGGGATTTAGTTCTAGCAATCAATAATGCTTAATACTATATTGCTTCTTAAATATGATCTACTTTTTGGTTTCTGATGAATGGGAGGTTTGTGGTAGCCAAAAGCTACCAACCGGACCTTTTGGTGTGTGTAGTAGGCAAGTCGTTGAAGTGTTATTCCTTGTGTCTCAATGTCTTTTTACTTTTTCTAGTCACTTTGATTGACCATACATTGATGCTTGATCTAACCACCCACTTTCTAGCTAGTGTCCCCCCTTTTGTTGGACTCCATGTGGGTTCCTACCAACTTGTTGTTGATCTTTATTTTTGCAAGCCCGTTTGAATCGATGTGCAATCCATAGTATAGTATGAAATTATGATAAATTTTACTATGCTAATTCAATGTTTGAATGTCAAATTTATTATGATGTGAGAGTACATGAGTTTAGTATTCCAAAAAAAGGTGAAATTATTGGATTAACCCAATTTTACAATGATTTTACTTATAAAATACGAAAGGATTAAAAATAGCCTAACAAGGCCATAACAACTAACTAATTCATCGGACGATGTATTGTACAGCTTGAGACCTGCCAATTAAACTCCATATATCGACCATTGAGAGATTCGAACCTTGAACTTGGTCTACTACATGTTGTTAACTTACCGACGAACTGTCATCCTTGAGGATGTGTGTATTAGAGTTTTAACCTTTAGATGTTGAAACTCAGTTACATTATTTATCCAAAAAAAATTTTTAAAAAACTTGATTACATTTATTATGCTCTATTGGCGTGTCTGAGGTAGGAAGTGACAATCTCATCAATTTCCTCACCGTGTGAACTGGGCATCAAGCCAAGATGGCTGATAGACTTGTCCCTAAGAAAATTACTCCAAAAGTTTATAAGTTTATTCATTTTTAGAAGCGAAGCCTATGAGTCTTAAAATATTCTATTAAGTTATGTATGTTTAAGTTCATTATGTTGTTAAATTCAATTGTCGATTACCATTAAATCTTAGATGACATATCCAAACTACCTTTTATTTATGTTCATGTGGAGGACACATTATGTTGATGTAATACGACATATCAGTGACTTGTTCGCACATCATTATGCCATATCATCAAGTTTGTGCCATTGAACACATTTTTTGTCACATCACATGACATGTTATTGTAAAAATTGTCATATTAGCGAACAACTACTACTTTAGTACGACCTCTACGGAGAGTGATAAATATGATTCGAGTATATTATGAAACTAAATATATAAAACTTGGCAAAATATTTAAAATTTATGAAAATGATAATTTTATAGAATTTTTTATGTTATTCTTTTAATAATTTAAAAATCCTCATTAAATCAATACATGCTATTAAAATATAATGTAGAATTTTGTGTCCAATATTCTCATAAATAAGACCTGTAATATATTCAATTGATGCCAGGAAAAAGAAGGGTAAGTATATATCAGCAGGGCAAGATTGAAATTTCTACGTCTACATCCCTTTACCTTGAGCTCCTCTGAAGGTCACATTGGTTACAAATAACATCAATTCCTATAAAAAAAACTATAAATTTATACCTCATGGTAATGTGATAGAAAATCTATAATAAAATATTTCGATCAACAATAATCATAATAATTAATACTGATTTGTCAAGTTATTATAGTTTAATTGATATTTTCAACTCAACTTCTTTTCCTATTAAATATCAAGTATTGTAAATAAAAAAAATCATATCAAAAAAATTTTACCGACTCATTCAAATTAAATTAGTCAAGTACCGGAACTTCTGAATAAAAATAGATTTATGTTAAAAAAATATTTTCATCTCAAATTAGATAATATCATGGAAAATTTTCCTTAGATTCTTACATTTTTCTATTTATTTGTTTATTTATTTATTATTACCGCCGTCAGACGGTAAAAAATCTGGTGACAGGTCACTGCTGAAATTGTTGGTTAAGGACGAAGAATCGTTTCTTCTGCCGAGTCGTCGTTGTCTCCTCCTCCTCCTCCTCCTCTACGTTGCTTCTCCCATTTGCAAACTTCCCTACTTCATTCTCTCTACTAACTCTCCTCCTCCTTTCTTAATCACTTGCAATGGCGGAAACGTTACTGAATCCGTAGAAATCCCACTTCCGTGCTTAGATCAAGGAGCCTCGGTTGGGGTTCTTTGGCTGAAACGACTTGGTGGCACCGGAGTTTGGGATGGGGATGACGAAGACCGTTCGATCTCGCGGTGCCCCGGTTAAGGAGAACGGGGTGAAGCCGGAGGAAGGGCTTGGCGTCTTCAAGTCCGGTAAGTTTGACGCCGGAGCTTACGTGCAGTCCAAGTGTTCTCTCAAAGAAAAGGTTCCTGCCTGGCTCAATTGATTGTGTATTTATCCCTCTGCATATGCTTCGCTTTCCAGTACAGTTGGTTGCTTGATTACTTATATGATTTGGCGCGTTGTCCTACGTGATTTCCATCCCTTGAATGTCAGTTGAATTTATGTTGACGAGATCTTCAAATAGATTGAGATTCGCTGGAGTGCTTTTCTGCAGAGGAGATTCAATAGTTCCGACCCACGTGTCTGTTTTTCGTCTTTGGAAGCATAAAGAGACGAAGTTGTGAAAATGTTTGCTGCTCCAGTTACTCCTCTGTGTTCACTGCAGACATTTATGCTCTCTGAGCATCTTTTCTATGACTGCTAGATTTTCCCTTTCTGGCAGGGAAGCATTTTACTGTTTATATTAGTGGTATCTTGTTCCTTTCTATCATTCCTACAGATCAAGAAGCATACGAAGTGCTGCAAGTTATATTTCACGGTGTTTGGAATATAAGTATATTGCCATTTACAAGAATTCTCAGAAAGTGTTTCCTTCTTGCAGGAAATAAAGCAATTACGATCATATCTATTGGATTTGGAGAAAGCTTCTGCCGAGGAAATGCGGAAAAGTGTCTATGCTAACTATGCGGCCTTTATACGGTGAGCCACTGCATGTATGCTAATGTCTATCAAACTATCACGATATACAATCCACATTAATTAAATGAAAGTAAAATTGTGGGTTTATAATAATATTGGGTATCGCCACTTATCAGAATAAACTTTTAAGGGTAAATGAGTCCGATCACTTATGAGGTCACAATAAATTTAACATGGTATCATAGTAAGTGGACTCGCATTTCACCAGACCTGAGCTCAAAAACTTAGCTCGTGGTCAGTTGATATAATCCTGAATACGAAAGAAAATTATTCGATTCATAGTCAGTTGTCTCCTTTGTCTGAGACTAGAAGAAGAATACCCGGCTTGTAAAAAGTTGTTGAAAGCTGGTGTTTAATAGCACGTGGCAAAGTGGATTACGTTGTCACATGAGAACATATGTTGAGATATATGATTGTATATCGATTAAATGAAGCAAAAGTTGTGGGCTTATAAAAAAATTTGATACTGCCACTTATCAGTTTAAACTTTTAAGTGGAAACGAGATCAATCTTTTATGAGTTCATAACAAATTTAACATGGTATCAAAATCAGTGGGCTCGCATTTCACTCAACTCGAGTCTAGAAGTTTCGTCTGTAGTTAGTTGATATAAGCTCAAATACGAAAGAAAATTGCCCAACTTGTGACCAATTGTTCTCCTCGTCCAAGACCGAAAGAAGAATACCCGACTCATAGACAATTATTGAGGGTAGTTATTTAATGGCATGTGACAAAGTTGGGTTTATAAGAAAATTGAATACCGTCATTTATCAGTTTAAATTTTTAAGTGAGAATGGATTCGATCTCTTATGAGTTCATAATGAATTTAACACTAACTTTTATGCTCCAGACAGTTGGACGATTTGATTAGTGTGCATTTACCCTGCTCCAGATCCATTTAATGAGTTATTTTTCTTTCACAAGATGATTATTAACTGACTCAGTACCTTGCATGAAAATGGAGGTTCTGGTCGTTAATTCTTAGTTAGCAAAAATGAGCCACCTGTCACGGTGTTTTTGTATATTTTATTTCACTACTCTTCTTCAAGAAAAATCCTTTTTCATCTGATTCGGATAACCAACAGATCTCATCTTGTTTGATGGTCCATTAATTTAATCCTCTGGATTTTATCCTTAATCTTGCAGAACATCGAAAGAAATATCAGATTTAGAGGGGGAGCTTTTGTCCATGAGGAATCTTTTGTCAATGCAGGCTACCGTGATTCATGGTTTGGCTGAGGGGGTTAGCATCGATTCCTTATCCGTCAATGGCATCGAAGGCTCTGATGAGGATATTCTCTCAAATTTTGAAGACAGACAGCCTTCAGATTTGGAGAAATGGGCAGTAGAATTTCCTGATCTTCTTGATGTTTTATTAGCCGAGAGGAGAGTCGATGAAGCTCTTTCAGCTCTTGATGAAGGAAAGCATGTTGCCGCGGAAGCAAAAGAAACAAAAGCATTGGACCCATCTGTAATCAGTAAACTGCAGGCGGCCATAACTGAGCGCTGGCAAAGTTTGGCAGATCAACTTTCTGAATCAGCTTGTCAACCTTCAACTCGTGGAAGTGAACTCCGTGCAGCAATATCAGCTCTTGAGAAGCTCGGTGATGGGCCTCGAGCTCATACATTGCTTCTCAATGCTCATTTTCAGAGGTACCAATGCAATATGCAGAGCCTCCGCCCATTGAGCACTTCCTATGGAGGGGCATATACAGCTGCACTCTCACAGTTGCTATTTTCTGCTATTGCAAAGGCTGCTTCCGATTCCTTAGCTATTTTTGGTAAGGAACCCGCTTATACTTCTGAACTTGTCGTGTGGGCAACAAAGCAAGTGGAGGATTTTGCTCTTCTTGTTAATAGGCATGCCGTGGCATCATCTGCAGCTTCTGGAGGTCTAAGAGCTGCTGCAGAATGTGTACAAATTGCACTAGGACACTGTTCTTTGCTGGAAGCTCGAGGACTTGCTCTATGCCCTACCCTCTTGAAATTGTTTAGGCCTAGTGTTGAGACAGCTCTGGAAGCAAATTTGAAACGAATTGAAGAAAGCACTGCTGCTTTTGCAGCTGCTGATGATTGGGTTCTTACATATCCTCCAACAGGCACACGTCAATCGGGAAGGCTTACTACTAGTATGGGAAATACTACCATGTTACAGCATAAACTCACTAGCAGTGCACATCGGTTCAACTTCATGGTTCAGGTGATGACTTCTTCCTCCACAGTTGTGCAAAATATGCTAGGGAAAAATTGTCTAGGTTATCATATAAGATGGAGCATATTGTATTTACTGCATAGTTATTTCAGTCTTTTCATTAGATAATGTAAACCTTTCCCGAGTTGGGCCCGCTTGATTTTGCCTTGCATAAATCAACACTGGTGTGAGAGTCTGTTGCTCTCTCATGTGTTAACTTAATGTATTATGGGTTCATAAGTGGTAATACAAATTTTGTGAATCAGCCCACTGGCTTAGGATCTTCCGGCAATTATTTCTTCTTTGGTTTACTTATCAAATATATATATATATATTTCTTCTCTGGACTTATATATTTATTGTGATTGTTTGGAAGTTTCTCCCAAATTTTCATACATATATCATGTAAGATTCCTTATGCCACAAATTGGCTGTGATCTTTGAATATTATTTCCTGTCTCCATTATTCATGCTGATATATGATATGCTTTGCTCATGCAGGACATCTTTGAGGATGTAGGGCCTCTCCTAAGCATGCAGTTGGGAGGTCAGACACTTGAAGGTACCTTTCAAGTATTCAACTTTTACGTGAGCATGCTTATCAAAGCTTTACCACATCAAATGGAAGGAGCAGAGTTGGAGGGCTCTGAAAACAGAACTGTACGGTTAGCTGAAAATGAGACGCAGCAGATTGCTCTGCTTGCAAATGCATCATTATTAGCCGATGAGCTTCTCCCTCATGCAGCAATGAAACTTTTCCCTGCAAACGAGTCTTATTATAAGGACGATGTTCACAGAAGAGCCTCAGATAAACAGAACCGTTATCCTGAGCAAAGGGAATGGAAGAGGCAGCTTGCAGGATCAGTTGATAGGTTAAAAATAGCATTTTGCTATCAACATGTTTTTGATCTCTTTATTACCGAGCAAGGAGACAGCCATTTTACTGCAGATATGTACATAAACATGGATGGAAATCCTGATGAAATTGAATGGTGCCCATCCCCGATATTTCAGGTACTTTGAGTCACAATGACTCTAGTGAAAATAACATTTCATATCTTTCTTTTCAAATTCCATTTCCTAAATGGTGAATATCATTTTATCCACCAGTCAGTTTTTGTTGTTAGATCCTACTTCTTGGTAGCATAAATGATTCATGTGCGAGTGCACCCTGTAGGGTTTCAGCCGAATTACTTGTTAGACAACAAAGGAAAGAAATTAAAATCAATAAATAAATAACCACCTATTATATGGGCAGAGAGAAGTCTCAACAACGAGTTATATAGACAGACCTTTTATCTATATGTGACAGTGCATTTACTATATGCAGTGACAATCTGTTGACTCACATGCAGGAACTTTTCATTAAACTTACGAGGATTGCCAGTATAGCTGTGGATACGTTTGCAGGCACAGGCAGGGAAAGATTTCCAACGTTGTTATTAATGAAACTAACAGAAACTGTAGTCTTATGGCTCTCTGGAGACCAACGTTTCTGGGATGATATTGAGGAAGGACCAAGGCCTTTAGGACCTTCTGGCCTGCAACAGGTAACTTCACTGACTTCCTCTCATTCACAACTTAACATTTTATCTGATATCTGCTTATAACTTTTGTTTCTTTATGCAGTTTTACTTGGATATGAAGTTTCTTGTATGCTTTGCTTCTCAAGGCCGGTACTTAGCACGGAATTTGCGAAGAGGGGTCAACGAGATCATCTCCAAAGCCATAGCAGCATTCTCTGCCACAGGAATTGACCCATACAGGTATGGTAGTAGTATTATAGGCCTTTAGGAGCTCGTTTTAGGTGATTTGTTTTGTTTATCATGAAGAAATAAAAAAACTGATCTTCTTGGTTATGATCTGCCTGCTATCATTCGACAGTGTGCTACCGGAAGATGAATGGTTTTACGAAATTTGCCAAGAAGTGATTGAGTGGTTGAGTGGGAAACTAAAGGCCATCAATGGAGCGAGAGACCTCAACAGCCCTACTGCCTCCATTTCAGCGCAATCAATGTCATCGGTTGGATCACATGGAAGTTCCTAGGTACAAATTGCTTGACTTCGTCAAATCAGAAGTTTTAGGAAAAGTAAAAAAAAAAAAAGTTGGTTTGGCATTTGATGGCAGTTTCTTTTATTCTTGTATGCAGTTCTTGGTATTCAGGTCAAGCAGCTCTCCGCAATATGATCTCTCCCTTTTTGTTCTGCCTTATTTTTAGAACTGTGGATGATGAGTGTTTAGCCTGGCCCCTTTAGGGATTGGAGATTGTCGATTTGAGTTACGAAAAGCACAGAAATTCTTTTTGTGCTGTCTCAAGAACCCGAGTTTGCAAATTTAGCTCGAAAAACTCATACTGTGGCCTGTATTGACTAAACTTTCTGGTGATATCTGTTATTCTCTTCTGTGCTGGCCTAAACCTGCCCATGATATCATTATCCTCAGAGAATGAAGGATTCAGTAGTCTTCTCCTCCGTGAATGAAGGATCCAATGCCTCCTCAGTTAAAGTTGGAGAATGAGAAAAGGGAAAAATGAAGGCCATCATCTTTGTAGTTTCAAAGGGCAAGCCGCGAGCAATCTTCTAAAACACACTCTCTGCGGAACTCCCTCATCTCTCCAACATGGGATTCTCAAGACCTCGAGCGCCGCGGATGATGTACGAAGTCGATGACCGATGAGGGGATGGGCTTGCTCCCTTTGGCTTCCGATGTTCATGTCATGGTAAATTTATGCCAATTGAAATTCGTGGATTGCAGCCTGAGTCTTTTTGTTACTTGACACACAGCCTTTTAACTGCTCCCGGAGGCGGTGGTAATACGGTTTGCCAACGTCGCCGGCTGCGACTAATGTGATAGTTAATGTAGCGTCTTTTGATCACCCGCTCGACAGCGCATTTAGAAAGTAAGAATTTTAGAATTAAAAAAATAAAGAGAAAAAACAAAAAAGGGATCATAGGAGTCAAACACATTGTTGCACAGGCGTGGAATATCTTTTTGTTTTTTTATATTAGTGGTGTCCGGTACCGTAATAATCGACTAATCCATCGGGCAACGTATTATATAACCTGAGACTCACCAATTAAATCCCAAATATCGACGCTTGAAAATTTCGAACCCTATATCTAACTTACTGTATGTTGTCAGTTTACTAGCAAACTCGGTGCGTGAAATATTAATTTTTTTTAATGTGAGTTACAATGAATATGTACGATATTATTTATGTATAATAGAAAAAACAGTGGTTTCTGGGTTACTTTTACGTTTTTGCAAAAATTAAAGACCATTTGGGCAGATACCAGGAGAGCAGTGGCCTCAGCTTGCAAAGTGGGGGTGGGAATAACCTCTTTGATGCCACTCTCTCGACGGAACAGAGCAAGTTTTGGCTATTTTGATCCTAGAATTAATGACAATCTGAAGGGATTAGAAGACTTGGAAATTAAAAAAAAAAAAAAACAAACCTGATAAAGAGAACAAGGTTAAGACAGAGGAATGAAAATCAGAACCAGGCGAGCAACTTATTAGAAAAGTTGTCTTGTGGGAGCAAAGATCAAGCAAGAGATACAGGTGCAATAACAGCATTGCAGGTATTAAGACAGAGGATCAGCAATGGATAACTAACACAGACGTATGATTGGGGGATTACTCTGCAGGTTACTTCCGAGAATTTTTCAGTACCCCTAAACCTCACAGTTCGTATGAAAACTTATTCTCAAGTAAATGAAAAGTTGATTCAGATGCCTGGTGAAAAGGAGATAGTGCAAACGACTAAGTTAGTGCCAGACATAAAATCAACGGGACATGAGGGTATGTTAGTTTTGCCCTACAGATCTAGATTGTTAGGTCAGAGATAATAACACTGTACTAAATCATCATTTTCATTGGAAATACAATTAAATAGCCTTTTATTGGAACTGTCAAAATTTTTATTCCGAAAGAAGTTTTTTTTATTGAAAGAATAGAATAATGCGTTTATATAGCTCTCATTCCCGAAAATTCTATGGCATGCACGACGAAAGATTTTAGACCAATCAGCCTTAGGAATGCGTGTTATAAAGTCATATATAAGATTTTGGCAAATAAAATTGCGTAAAAGATATTATCTTATTTAAAATATGAAATATAATATTACAGACTAAAATTATTGTCATCATTTAAATTAGATATATTTTTAATATTATAATGACATATTTAGATATTATTACATATTTAATAATATTAAAAAGACATAGGCTTCAGTTATAATAATAGAATTATCTACTCATGTGGTTTTGGCCCATTACAACTGCGTGTATATATATATATATATATATATGTGTGTGTGTGTGTGAATTTCATCAGATCAAACTCTTTGTTGGATTCATTGATATCTTATAGAGGGAAGGTGGATAAGTGATGATAGAATTTTAACACAAGATATACATATTGCACTAGATGAAATCCACTAAGACTAGAAGAGGTTGGATTGGAATGAGAATACATTTTTTTTTCCAAAAACCTTTGACATGATGGAAGGGAGCTTTATAAAAAGTGGTTTTGACAAATCTTAGTTTTCATCCTACGTTTATTTCATGGATTATGCCATGCATTTCTACTTCTTCATGCTCGGTCCTGCTCAATGGCTCTCTACATGGTTACTTTTAAGCCAAAAAGGAGGTTTGAGACCATGTCTCCCCATCTGTTTATAATGGCTGTGGAGGCAATATCAAGAATGTTCCATCAAAGCCAAACGGCAAACCAAATTAGGGGGATTGAAATCAATAGACAAGGGCCACCTATAATAAATAATACATTTGATGTTCGCAGATGATCTCCTAGTCTTGACAAGGGCAAGAGTAGAGGAGGTGAGAGCATGTAAACTTTTTACTGAGAATTGATAGCTTATTAAAAATGTAAATTTCAAATTTTCATTTTCAAAACCATTGATTCCCATATACGATTGAGTTTATGGTATTAATATTGACAACTCTGTCAATGGAGTGGACATGATATCAATACTAAAAAAAATTTTATTTGTTTTGTTTAGAAAAACACAAGCCCCAAGGCTCATAATGAACGTAGCTAAATTCTGAATATGAAAATGTTGAAAGAAGCACAACTTACTTGGGGAAATCCACTCTTCATCAAAAGGAGAAAAATGACCTCATTCCAGTTTTTAGTTGACAAGATTAAAAATAGATTTGGAGGCGGCTTGGAGAAGTAGACATTTATCGTGGGCTGGGAGGGCTACACCAGTTAAATCAGTATTGACTGCCACACTCAACTATACAATGTCACAACTTACAAGAACATCGATCGAATTACCGCAAAAGTTCTGGTGGGGAAAGATGGATAAAGAAAGTAAATACTGCACTCCTATGAGCTGGGAAAAATACTGGGCAACCAAAGGAATGTGGGGGCTTAGGATTTAGAATTGCTGCTGATATCAATGGGGGCATGGCATTAATGAGGGAAAATGGTAATCTTGCTTTTTAAAGCCATGAGAGCAAAATATGGCAACTCTCCAGACTCATCTAATAGGTCAAGGAGGTCATGCTCGACAGTATGGGAAGAATTGACTGAATGTAAAAGTACCATGAAGAAAGGAAGCTATAAACTTATAGGCAATGAAGAAGGCACACAGGTGTGGTCAGAGTCGTGAGTACCAGGCAATGTTGATTTTCTTCCAACATGAGCTTCCAGTAGTATTGGTGATCCATAGCTCAAGGTGAGCAATCTCATGACTTTGAACCCAAGGACATGGAATGCATAATTATTGAGAAATCTGTTTGATTGTCCTACTACAGGGAATATTTTAGCTATTCAACTCACCAATGAGCAGCTCGAAGATGAATTGAATGCATTTGTGAAGAGTTTCTATTTATTGGATCCAAAAGGAAAGATTTTCAAATACAAACAGTTCGGTTTGGAAAGCATTATGGGGTCCAAAAATACACGATTGGCTCAAAATCCATTTATGGATATCAGCTTCGGAGTCCCCCACACCCCCACCCCCCACTAATTTACGAATGGTGATGTATATTGCTGTGGGAGTTGCGAACAAAATATTTGTATGCAGGTCCCAAGGCGGGTCCATGGGAGTTCCAAAGACAAGTTAACAGGTAGTATAGATAATATACAAAACAAGCATGAAGAACTGTCTACGACAAGCAACCTTCGAAGAATGTTCAGATAAAGGAATTGCTCGGAATTTGGATGGACCGCACCCTCATGCTTCAATGGTAGGACGGCACAATATATATCTGCACGAACAGCGACTGGCAAGGCAAAGCGACATGCATGGGGAGGAGTGGCAAAATGCCAAAATGATGCTGTGCTGTCGTGGACACAGAAAGCGTGGTGCCAATCCCCCATGTAAGCAAAGATCAAGGCCATATTATCAGCTGTGGAGATAGCAATTGATAAGAGGGTGGAAAAAGATCTGCATACATCAGGATTCCTTGCTCACAATTCAAGCTATTCGCCGAGACTCCGAAGCAATATGGGATGCTCGGGTTTTAGTGCTTAACATTAGGAAAGCATTGGCCTCTTTTGAACACTTTTGATGAGTGGAAATGTACGTGGATCAATAAGATCATCTAATGTCTTAACTCATGGACTGGGACAATTAGGGAAGCGTTATGAACTGCTTGCCGATCAAAAAACGTATTACTAATCTACTGATCGGTTCCGCTCGAGTGTTTAACGTGGGCCGGGCCATATTAAACCTCTCGTGGCCCTTTTGCCATTTTGAACTAAATGGGCCTTTAGTGGGCCTACAATGGGCTTGAACGGTTTACACATCAGACCCATTATCTCTCTCTCCCAGCTTCTCAGTATGAAGTTCACATTTCGGCGTATTTTAGGGCTTCCTGTCTGCTAAAACCTCTGCTGCATAGAGCAACTGCGACTGCGTGAATTGGACAAGCTCAGACGAGGTAGTAGAGGAGGGAAGTTTCGACACAGCAGCAGCAGCAGCAGCCATGGCGACCACCAAAGTTCAGAGGATTATGACCCAACCTATCGTACGCTCTCCCGCCTCAACCCTAACTCTCCCTTATATTCGCCATTGTTCTTGTTCTTGGTTTTGCGATGCTTACAGCCCCTCGTTCTGTATGTATTGATGTGTCCTCCTCTTGGTTGCTTGCAGAATCTGATATTCAGGTTTCTCCAAAGCGTAAGTGCATTATCCGTCTACATTTGGTTCTCTGATGCTCCATCTTTGGCAGTTTTCTTTTCTAATTGAATTTTAAATGATAGAAATTTGGTGCTCCTTCTGGTTTTTTTTTTTTTTGGACGAATGCAGAAAGCTCGCATACAGATTTGGCTTTTTGAGCAGAAGGATTTGAGAATCGAAGGCCGTATTATTGTAAGCATCGATCGTTCCTCTTATTTTGGTCTCTGCTTCGTTATTCTATCTTTGACTCAATTTGTGTTTTCGCTTGGTCGAAATTTGCTATATCTAGCAGCATCCTGACCGTAAACTCATTGCTAGATTGTTATTGGTTTGGGGACTGAATAGGCATCAACCAATGGAAGATTTGTTTGTAGGAGCCTGGGAAGGGCATGCCTTTGATGTCTTGCTGCTTGTAATTCACTGCATAGAGTTGCTTGTTTGGATTTGTTTGAGTTTCCATGTTAGTTTTCCTGTATAAATACTGAGGCCAGAAAGTTGCTTTACAACAGTGTAATCGACTGATGATTTCAGTTGGATCGTAGGGTAAATGGTACTACTAAAAATTTTTGTGATTTTCAGCAGATGTCCTGTGCTTAGGCCACAGCTCAGTGGTGAAGTTGTTATAGGCAATGCTAAAGCATGGGCTAATGACACTTTTGCAGCATGCTTGTTGCCTAAATGAAATTGGGGAGTTGGAGAAAGTGAGAGCACCTTATATCCGTTCATATTTCCTATATTAGTGCTGTACTTTTAGGTTTTCATGCAATTAAATTGCTTCATCTATCTCTCTACAGGCTGTCCTTTCGAGAGACTTTATAAATAGTTGGATGGGAACATAGTAGGATAATCTAGCACCTTTTGTTCTCGGAAAATTAGGTTATGATAGTTAAATAAAAATGAGGCTGCCAAGGTGGAGACAAAGACTATCTGTGGATGGGATACATGAGTTGCATCAAATGAGGAACCCAATCTGCCTGTTCTTTAATTATAAGTCGAAGAGTGATATTATGTTGCATGAGAATGGTTGCATGATTCTGGGCTTGTTTTGCTAGCTCTTATTGAACATGTTTGCACTTTGTCTGAATGGAACTAAGCTTGTGGGATGAATCATTTCACAGGTTGTTATTTCACTCTTCTATTTTAGCTCTTCTTATTAATATTGTGATGAACCGACCATGTTGATTCTTTTGCATCATTCAGGGATTTGATGAGTACATGAATCTGGTTTTGGATGATGCTGAAGAAGTAAATATAAAGAAGAAGACTAGAAAGACACTTGGTAGATTGAACTTCTTTGCTCTCTTCCCCTTTAATGCTCAACTCTCTTTTGCTCTTCCCAAAATGATTTGATAATTGTCTGCAGGGAGAATCTTACTCAAGGGGGACAACATAACTTTGATGATGAACACGTAATCTCTCTCTCCCTCTTCTCCCTTTAACACTATTTACCATTCTAATCTTCACTTTAATTGGTTTCTCTTGTTTGATGCTTCAGAGGGAAATGATTCAGCAAGTTAACCAGGTTTGCTTCTGTTGGATTGAGCTTTCTACCAAAGTTTCGTATGTTGAACCCTTAGACTAGCTATTCTGTTAAGCATGTGCTCCCAACTCTGCCTCCTACTTAAGTATGTAGCTTTTCACATTATGCTTATAATTATTGAACTATTTGTGATCTTCCTGGGTTTGGTTACCAATTTCGCTATTCTCCACTGCTGCAAAATTTTGGATTGTTTCTATATAGTTGACACTATCAGTGCTTATGCTCATCAAAATAGCCTAGTTCAGTAAACGATCTACTCTTCTGCGCGGAGTCTTTTAGCAAAACTAGGGTGGGATTTAGTTAAACGGAAACCTGGCCACTCTCTTCAGATACATGAATACAGAAGCATTCTCATTTTTCTTTTTTCTTTTCTTTTTTTTTTTCCATTTTTGATAAGTAGGTAATACAGAGGCATTCTCACTAGAAGACCACATGATTTCAATCCTCTAAAGATTTTGCATTGGGGTGACCGACTTAGAGGAAGTTCTGTAGGACTTCTTCCTCTTTTACAGATTTGAGAAGACAACTCGCACCGATAAAACCATCTCTAGTAGGAACACGAACTATAACCACAATTACAACAAAAAATTGTGACCCCAGTACTGGTGCCTTACGCTTCTGTTGGGGATGGTAGGTGTTTGCCATGGACAATTTGTTCCCCAGCCTTATTTATTAGGCTACAATAACAGATGGGTTTTTGGATGTGAACCCTACAAGTTTAGGAACACAAACTCTTCGATCGCAGGCACCATCCCGATCTTCATCAAGGTTCCCTTGTCCGGGACTTCGTCCACCCCGATTGCCATGATAGCCTGTTTCCGGCGGGCAGTGCGCCCCACGCTCATGAAGCTAATATTGATGTTCTGCTGCCCGAGAATTTTCCCAATCTGCCCGATCATCCCGGGCTGGTCCAACTGTCGGCACAGTATAAGGTTCCCTTCCAGGCTCACGTCCACGTCGAATGTGCCGACGCATGTGAGTCGAGGGATCCCATCCTTCACCTTGCCCTCAATGCTGATCTCTCCATTCTCAGTGACAGAGCTGGCGAACTTGGACTCTATGTCGGATATACTGATCTCGATGGAGTCAACAGGGGACTCCGGAGATGAGCTGATGCCAACCCGCTCCTCACTGATGCGGAGGCCCTTCTGCTTGGCTATGTAGTCGGCATTGACAAGGTTGACAAATGAGGACGAGATCGGCTCGATGATCCCCTTAATGATCATGGCTCGGAGCAGCCTGGTGTCGAGATCGTCCGGGTCCCGAGCTGATCCGTACACCACCTTGATCGCCTGGACCCCGCTGCCCCCAGCCACCAGCTGAACTGCCAGGCGGCCCAACTTCTCGGCCAGGACAACATATGGAGCCAATTCAGAGAGAACCTGCAAGCATCACAATCCGCATGTTAGGAGCAGGGAAGAGCCCACGGTGGCTTTTGGAGAACCTCTCCAACAAGAGGATCGGCCTTCTTACTTCGGGAGGAACCATAGGAGCATTGACCGCGGTTGCAGAGAGCTCTCCATCCAGAGCTCCGACGACCGCCTCTGCTATCTCGATAGCCACACCTTCCTATATATTCGAAGCAAGGAACATGCTAAAACCATACAGTCTCCCCGGAATTTATATGTTCAGTAGGGTTGGGATAAGATCAACCTGTGCTTCCTTCGTGCTGGCCCCAAGGTGAGGAGTGACAGTGACGTTGTGATGCTGCACCAGCTTGCTTTCCTTTGGTGGAGGCTCCTCCGTGAACACATCAAGCGCTGCCTGTTGCCACCGCGGCTAACGAACCCCAATCAGACACCTAGACCGAAAAATCTCCGGAAAACTCATGATCGGGTCGATGCAGTACCTGGGCGACAATTCCGCTGTCGAGAGCTCTCACCAGGGAATCCTCGTCGATGACACCTCCCCTCGCGACATTGACGATGCGGACTCCCTTCTTCATCTTCGAGAACGTCTCGTCGTTGAAGATCCTCGACGTGGCCGGGGTGAGGGGCATGTGGAGCGAGATGAAGTCGGCAGTCGAGATTGCTTGGTCGAACGACACTAGGTCCACGGACATCGCCCTCGCCCTGTCCGCCGGGGCGTAGGGATCATGAGCTATAACGTGCATCCCAAGGCCCTTGGCTCGTCTCGCGACCTCAGACCCCACTTTCCCGAACCCCATGACCGCGAGGGTCTTCCCGACCAGAGATACCCCCACGTACTTGCTCCTCTCCCATTTTCCTACAACATACAAAGGACTTTACCGGCCAATCCAAACACTTTTTTTTTCAGTGGATTAAACTGTCTTATATCCATAAACATACTTGAGTACAACTAATTCAAATTCGAAATAAGTCAATTTAATTAAAGGATAAATATGTGCAAACATAAATTCTCTTCGAACCTCAACCAAGCAGAACACAAGATTTCATTCTTAGGATAGGAATAGGTTTAACAGTTGCATATGGAGGAACATAAGGCTCGACCTCAGCGCGAATCTACGTATCCGAATCACATTAGGAAAATTTCCTATTTCTACAAGTGAACAGTCGATGTCCCATGTAAACCCGAATAAACGATATCATCTTACGCGCGTTGAGAATGCTGTAGATCTGCGGGACCTTTATGTGGATAGCGAAATGAGATCAAAATTAGATCTGTCAACGAGCCAATCATTCTGATCCTTCACTTCCGTGTCTTGTCCTTCTAATAATTTACAAAAGAAAAACGTGTTTGCTTCTTTTTTTTAATTATTAATATTTTGAATTTAAAGATTTCCACGTGGGGGCATGTGGATCCACAAAAGAGTCCAAAAGAAATTTCAATGATAATTCAAAGCAAACCAACCGCCCCACCCACCAAACCCCCAAATAATTGCAAGAAAGAATGCTACTTTATTTCCAAAAATTTTTAATTTTAATTTTTTTGGGAGAAATTTTAATCCTCAAATTTATACTAATTTTCTTCAGTAACATTCCTGAACTCTAACTGGGTTTACACTTAATCTCGCCTCAACTCTTGGGCGATCTGTTCACTCTCATCCTACGGTTAGCTTTTTCCATCAATGATGCTCAAAGGGGTTTTATTTTCTTTGCATAAAAAATCGTTTTCGAAATTAAAATGGCTTTTGGCCACGGGGAAGTCAGACAGGAAATGGGAGTGGCGAAGAGGAGGAGGGAGCACCGATGCTCTCGCCAAGTGCCGCCGGTGAGCTTGGAGGGAAGAGTCGTCGGCCAGTCCAAAAATACGAGGGATTTTTCAGCCATCGCCTCTCCTTTTTCCAAGAGATGGGGCGAATCGACAGGACTAGTAGCCCCTGGCGATATCGAAGGAGGCAGAGTTGGTCGACGGTGAGGATCCCTCCACTGAAAATCGAGGACCCCTCCTTCCACTTCCCATTTTCTTTGTCTATATCAGAATATCTAAGCTGGAAGGACAGTTATTGCATTTGATTGAGTGATGAGATCCCTCAAATAAGGTATTGAACTCGAGTTGAGCTCTGTACTGTATGGTTCAAATCTGAACTGATAAGGATTTAATAATTTCTAAATATCAAAACTTTCAATATTATTGTTAATGAGGACAATTCTGATATATGGAAAGGGAGTAATGAGGGTTATTACATAGTAATGCCACATAAGAATCCCAACCACTCTGCAATTACTAATCAATTTCCTTTATTTTAATTGTATGTTTAATTTTTACTATAATTATATATATTAATAAAATTATGAAAGAACTTAACATTAACTGAAAAAATTATATAAAATATAATTATATGTGTTTTTTATATATTGATAATTTTGCAGAGAGGATTAAAAAGGCTCTTGAAATCATTGTCCTTGCCTGACACCAAGTAATGGATGCGGGACCTCCACCCGCAAAAAAGGAGGACCATCTCCATCCAAATTACTTGTCTAAAATTAAGGGGGAAACGAAAGACTATCATCACTGAACAGACAAATTGGGAAGCGGAAGTTCGATCCTCTCAGGTCATACGGTCTGCACATTGCTCGAGGCTACCATAGTCCAATGCACAACGACACGGTCAGCCGCTTTCCGACGCTCGACAGTTTTCAATAACCGGGTAGGGCGTGGTATGAATCCCTAGCTTCCGAGTTAGATCTTTCATCGATACCCCCCTACAACTGTGTATAACTAGGTAAGTTTGTGCCAACTAATTTCTTGGCGAGCTTTTTAAGGATTTTAGGATGGTCGTTTGTTTTTCCTAAAGTTTGAGAATCAAGATATGTAATTAAATATTTTATGATTATACCATAATTTTATAAATTACTCATGATTTATTAAATTTATAAATATTAAATGATTGACAGTTAAAAAAAAATTTAATTGATACACAAATTGTTATTACTCAATTTCTATATATATATATATATATATGTAGCCATTTAACCAATCATGTGAGATCCCAGAAATGCATTTAGCTTATATTTAGAATGAGGGATTTGAAGGAGAGTGTTATGAGAAGATAATAAATAATATTTATTTAAATAATATTATGAATGGGACGAGAATAGAGTACTAAAGAATATATATTTATAATTATCTATAACTATTATATTAAAATAATTTATTATAAAACTATCCATAATCCTTTCCTATCCCCAAATTAGAGGGATAAAAAACATTTCATTAATAATCTTCCTAATTTTTTAACTAAATAAGGATTATTCAATCCCTTCATAACCTTCTCCTCTCAGTCCCTCCTCCTTCAAACGTAAGGTTAGTTGTTTAGAAATTTAATGAGCTTGATTAACTTATATATAAATTAGATTAATCTATTAAATATATAACTCTCTTTTTTATGAACCAAATGGTATTAAAAATCATTATATTCTAATTAATATAAATTGAGTTAATTGAGCCATTAAGAATAAATTTTTTTAATATAAATTATTTTATTTAAAAAATTCAAAATTTTATTAAAGTAAAAAAGTATTAAACTATTTTATACTAATTATATTATTATTTTAATATTTTTTATTCTCATTTATAAAATTGAAATGTTGGTGCAATTTAATTTTTTACGCAAAAATATAAGTGTTTTCGATGAAATTAACAAAGGGAGAGAAGAAAGTCAAAAGAAAGGGTAGTCAACTGTGTAGCATACCAGCTTTCGTGGAAGCGTCGGCCTGGGCGACGTTGCGGGCCATCGAGGTGAGGAGGGAGATGCCGTGCTCCGCTGCCGCCACAGTGTTGGCCGTCGGCGCGTTCACCACCAAGCACCCGAACTCGGTGGCGGCATGTAGATCCACATTGTCGATCCCCACGCCGGCTCGTCCCACCACCTTGAGCCGCCCCTTGGCCGCCTCGAACACCTGCCTCGTCACCTTCGTCCCGCTCCTCACGATCAGCGCGTCGAATCCGGAGATCTTCTCGCACAGCTCCTCCGGCAACAGATTATAGAGGCACTCCACGTCTCCGAACCCCCGGAGCACCTCCAGCCCTGCCTCCCCGAGCTTCTCGGAGACCAAGATCGTCGGTGTCGGCCCCAAATCTTCAGCGGCCCCCAGATCCCGGGGCTGGCGCACGGCAGTCCCCGCCGATTCGGCCACTTTGAGAGCACTCCTGATGACGGAATCGCAACGGCCGGAATTGCAGCGGGAGCCTCGGAGTCTCAGGGGAATGGGCGTGGATTTGGAGCTCGAGAGGAAGGAGAGGAGGTTCGGCTTCTTCGAGGAGATGGAATTTCTGGGGGAAACAGTTGCAGGCGGGAAGGTGGATTTGATGGAGGGAGGAGAAGAAGAAGCAGCAGCAGCAGCAGCGTTAGCCATTGTTGATATGATGGAGCTTCGGCGGTGAAGTTGCCGATTTCTCTCTTTCCCGAATTGATGGGTTTGGTGTGATCTGGGAGCGAATATCTCGCTTAGAATTTGTAGGGGGAAGGAGGTATTGGTCCCAATTTTGGATTTTCTTTATTTGAGCAAATTTGTTAGGATAAAGACGCTTTGTACGGTTAAGTATGATCACTATTAACTTTTACCATTTTAATATCAATTTTTTCATACATTCCAATAATGCATGAATTATGTATTATTTATCATATTTAGTGAAATATTTATTTTTCCATAATTACGCTCATATGGCTGCCGTAGAACCACAAGGATTTGGTGGGTTCAGACTAGTGAAAAGACTATTTTACCGCCTATCGTGTTCCATTAATTTAAAATTAAACGGGGCAAACTTGACATTGTGCACCCTTCTTCTTCCTCCTCCTCCTCTCCTCCCCCTTGCTTTGTCATAAGATTGAGCATTGTCAAATTTTTTTATTAGAATGTGTCCTTGTGTCAGCGTGTCATGTGATGGTACTGTCGTGCAAGATACCTTCTCAGTCGGAGAGACTTACAACTATAGGATCCAATGTTCGACGGAATTATTACGTCACGGGAATCCAATGTTTACATGGGCAGTTTCCCTCTTCTTGTGCACTTTTTTTTTTTTACTATCAATTTCGATTGATGAAAAGAAAATTCAAGGGGAATAAATTTCAAATAAAATATCGGGAACATAAAAGTATATTCATATACATAGATAAATCTCTTTGCTTATATTATACCAAAATTACTTTTAGATATATATACATATATATGAAAAAATTATGGAATATGAAACTCAGTAAATGGATAAATATAAGAAACATCTACTCATTTAAGTACACATTTTCCTCCATCTTTAATTTGGTTAATTGTAAAGTAAGTCCTCATTTTTAGTTTGTATTTACTACTAAAGGCCAAGTCAAGAAGTCAATAAAAAAAATGCCACATTAATGTGTGCAATCAACATTTGATAGAAAATCATATATTATATATCATTTTTGACAAATAATAAATCACGTAAAAATGTAGAAAATTTAAAAAATAAGCACAATTTTCTAGACTATTTACTCCGTAAGGATTCCTTCTATGGATAGAAAGCCGGTCTATTTTCCACATCTAATGCATGGTGGATCAATCATATGGTCAATAGTGACTTCTCATTGCCACTAAATCTAGGCCTGCCATACATACATACATACATATATATATGTATGAGATGACATCTTTTCGTGTCTTATAAACGCATAGCATCTGACCATGGTGTTTCAATTAGAGTTGCACATAAAGAACCGGCAAACCATATCAAACTACTATCGAAACATAACCGAACTAGAAAAACCGGTTCATGATGAACCAGTTCTTATATAATGTTGTTTTTTAGGGTAAAACTGCATGGTTAGTAACTAAATTTAAACGGTTCGATTAATTGGTTCAAACCATATTTTAAAAAAACATTTAAAATATCATAAATATGATAAAAATAAAATATAAATATATTAGAAGTATTTTAAAAAAATTAAAAATAGTTAGATATAATTTATTTTACAGTTTTATATATATATATCATATATTTTTATCATTTTACACTAAATTTTGTTATAAATAGGTAAATTAATCTTAATTTTATATATTTAATGTATTATTAAATAACATTTTTGTGATTTTAATATTTTTCTTTATGTTGTTTTATATATTTTTTTTCATTTTCTTATGTTTCGATGTAGTTTTTGTTTGATTTTGATTCAGTTTGTTAATTTTTAATTATCTTTTTAAAAAAATGGTTTGAGCCAGTTAACTAAATCGCTGAATCGATTCGACACAATTCAATTTGATGTCTATGTAATAGTTACGGTTCATGGGGGTATAGTGTCTGAATTGAACCGAACCACTTTAATGGTTCGGTAAGGTTTAGCAAACCAACCGAACCATGAGCAACCCTAGTTTCAATTTAACCTAGTTTTCTCTGTCTAACATGTTTCAGAACTCGGTCAATCCTCCGAATAAGTTCACCGGTGATCTTTGCCCTATAATATATTATTTATTACATATCAACTTGTCGAAAAACATCAATACCGAATTGTCATCAATGACATAAATATTTATCACAATGTCTCATTGAAAATATCTTTACCGAGATGAGATAACGTAATGAATTATCCTAAAAACTACTTTTTTGTATAATGAAGAGTTTATTCACGATAAACCTATGAATTGTCCACATGTCCATGGATTCATGCTCAGATTTATTCTACCTTTTGACGATGAAACCCTAATGAGAATTCGATCCATCAATGCAGGGAAAGAAGAACTGACCACAACATTTTCCCCCACTTATTCTGAGTCTCATCCATCGTTCTGGTCTCGTCGCTTTGCTTAAACAGGAGAAACAACCCATCTTATTATTGCAAGATTCAGATAGGGTCTTTCCATCTCATGCATACAGTAAATAATCATTACTTATCATATAAAATATCACAATTAATCATTAATGATAAATGGATATGTTTTCCATGCCACAAATACTCTTGTTTTTAATTTATATTTGGATTTTCACAACAACAATTATGAATATAAATTAGCAAAATTAACTTATAAATACATATAAAATTCTTGAATTTTGAATTCTAAAATAGTCTAAAAAATCCTTTTAAATGCTAAAATGAAATTCCAAAAACATTCAAAAAACTTACAAATCATGAACTCAAACTCTAAAAAATCCTGAACTCTAAAAACCCCAAAATATAACTGCAAAATAGTAAAAATCATAATAATTCAAAATTTTATTATAAGGATTCTAAAATTATTCAAAAGTTCCTTTTTATTTATACTTTATAATTAGAAATTAATTACTCATTTTTCTGAAATTAAATCAAGAATAAATTATATGTTCAAAATTTTTTTAATTAGTTCATTAACAAGCATTTGCTTATAGTCCCTCAATTATTGCTTAGGGTATATAGGTTAGGAGCATAGTTTTAAAAACCGGACCGGGCCGGGAATCGGTGTAGGTATGGGTTCATGGGTCGGACCGGGGGTTCAATGGGTTGAACCACATGTTTAATAAATAATATTAATAATATAATATTACTAATAAATTTACATAATATCATAATTTGAATATAATTTATAACAAAAATCATTAATATAACCATTATATTAAAGAAAAATTTAATATAAAATGTAAATATAAGTTTAGTAAAATAAAATAGGTACATTACAATAGGTTTTTGTTTTTTTTAATTTTAAGTCGACCGGTTTTCTCATGGGTTCAATTGGGCTCACCGGTCGGACCAGGAACCGGCCGGTTCAATCAGTTTTTTTAATTTTTAATGTGCAATTGGATTTTTTGAAGGAACCGGACCGGGTGAGTGGCCGGTTCCCAGTTGAACCGGTCGAACCGGCTGGCCCGGTCCGATTTTTAAAACTATGGTTAGGAGAATCCTTGTAACTAAACATTCTGTCGGCCCTAAAACTAGGAAGAAGCCGCATAAGAAATTCAATGGGTTTTTATTTTTTATTTTTATCAACTAACCCAACAGCCTATCGAGTTACTAGTCTTATCAATTACCGCAAGTCCCACATTTTTCTTTTGATATTGGGTTTATCAACAACTAATCTTGAGCATTCTATTGGTCTCAGATCTTGGCAATGTATGAACCTACACAACAACATACTTTAATAATATGCATAATTTTTACTGAACTTATAAGAAAGATATACTTATGTCTAACACAAATATTTAAACTAATAGAATAGTAATATCTCGTATATTATATATAATAATCTTTAGTATTATTTTTTCAATGTGAGATTCTATTACTCAATAATATAACACTTACTAGTGACATCTTATTGTGTCTTTGCACTGATTGAATTAGCATTTACTGCATGTAAAAGGTACTTGTTACGTCTTTCCTGTGTCTTGTAATAACAGCACAACTCCTATTGATCAGGTCGTCACTATAAAATATTTGCATATGGAATTAATATAATTACCATTATTTTATGAGTTTATGATATATTTCGTACATAGGGGAGAGCATGAATCCCTCATATATAGAGATTGACATGAGTGATGCAGGAGACCTAAGAGGGAGCATTAATGAAGGTTGGACCCTTTGGCCTCGTGATATGAGTTATGGCTCCGCAACTTTGTCATCTTTCACATTTTTGTTAGCGATCAATCAAAAAGTCAAGAGGGATATTAATCACTGAATAATGGCTAGATTTTTTTAAAAAATATGTATAGTTTATTATGAGACATTTAATCATACAGTTAGACCATAAAAGCATTTTTTTAATTTTTTTTCCAATGGAAGGCAAACTTAATTCCTGGATTTTTAGTATTTTTTGTCATTTTCATATTAAAATTTTAGTGTATTCATTCATACCACATTAATTCTACCGTCATGTTTTCTTCTCTATATTTTTTCAGAAAAAAAACTGTGTGCATTTATATTAGATGTATAATATATTAGAGGGAGGGAGGGAGGATGTCGAAGCATCGGCTAAAGTCGTCGCTCCTCCAGTAATTGGGCTCGGTAGCTGACTCAGTAGTTTTCAAGAGACCCTAATTGAGGAGTGTGGCCACTATAATGATATTTAGAGTTGTTAAAATAACAGTCCGGACTGGTTCAAAATGAGTTCGGAACTGTTTATCACGGTTACGGAAATGAGTCTGGATCGGCTCGTTATGCTTAACGGTTCGTGCTGGTTATGGTTCACAGTTCATTATAAAATGAACCGATCCAGAACCATGAATAAGCGGGCTGATCTATGGTTTCGACCGGGTCAATATGTGAATAGTATATTTTCTCTTTTCTAAAAAAAATTCAAATTATTTAACGGTGTACAGTTATTTAATTGGATTGATATGAATATTAAAGAGTGATTTGATTGATAAAATTATTGATATTAACGGTGATTTGATTGATTTGTCACTATGTGCTGTTGATTTACCATTGCAATCAATGGTTAAATATTCGGCCATTTGTGGCAGTTGATTTTGTAGCGAATTGAAGGAGATCGGACATTTGGCGGGCGGAGGGCATTGGTTTACGGTCTGGGCCAGTGCAATCCAGTTTCGTAATGGTTTTGGAGCGATTCAGTAGGGTAACAGTTGTGCCAATTATGGTTCAATATACCTATATTTCTGACCCGGCTTGTAACCGCCTTTCAACTCAATAAAAGTGATTGCGGGCCAATTTAAGGACGGTCCGAGCAAATTCCAAGCCAGCCCAGAACATTTAACAACTCTAACAATATCCCAAACCTCTTCAAAATTCGTAGTCGGAATTGACCTTCGAAATAAGAGATGATGCCTGCCACGAGCAAGGGCCCTATCCCTATGAGCTCGAGACTGGTCCATCATGGGAATGTGTCTCGATTTTTCACAAGAATGAGGATGAGTGTGGCTACAACGGCAGTTGAGTTGCCGACCATCCTTGAATCGATCGAACGGGAACTGAACTAAGGAGTGTGTTCATAATCGGCAAGGCCCATTGGCCTCAAAATAACGGGCAATATAGTCCTTTTCACTGATGGAAATACAAGCTAGAGTTTACAGAGGCAAGAGTAGCTAGGATTTCTTGCTTTGCTGATGGGAAAAGGCTATTCGGATGACTCGAAAATTATTGGATATTACGAGGAGCAACATAGCAATCTAGTATCACCTTTCTGTTCCTTCTCTTAATTTCTATATATTGCAGCCTTCTCATGGTCAGAAATTCACCAAACTGACAAAAAATTATGAGACGTGGGATTGCATACCAGTATCACCCTATTAAGTTGATTTGATGTACTTTCGTTTAAAATATTGATCTTAACCTTGCGTTTTTTAAATAAAGAAAAATTATATTCAAAAAAGTTCTACTCTTTAATGGATTAATAAAATTCTAATAAGTTGTCATTAATTTTTTTATAAGAGATATTTTGTTAAAAAATTGATTGTACCACATATGGATATGTTTGTAGACCTTCTTGTGACGGCTAAATTACACAGTGATACAAACTGTTTTATTAATATAATATTTTAATATATAATTTTTAAAATATAAATTTATAATATATTTTTCTTTCAAATGTATTATACTTTAATATATTTCATCAGTTTTTTACTAATACTTTTAATTTTTAATGATGTTAACAGCTTACGTGGAGCTCATTTATGACATACCTTCATATTTGAAATAATTAAATTCCCACGTAACACAATAATAGGACCCACTACTCTCTTTCATTCTTTTTTCTTCTCCACCATTTCCTTTCTCTCGCTCTCAATATACTATTCCCCACCCCTCTCTCTCTTTAAAATTATTATTTTTTTCTTTTTTCATAAAATGATGATAACATAATATAATAGTATATTAAAGAGTAATAAACATGTAACCTGATATCAAATTAATTTTCAAAAAAATTATAATAAAAAATTAATTCAAAAGAAATTAAAAATTATTAATAAAAGAATAAAATTAATGCTAAATATTTTCCTAATTCTTTCATTAAAATTTTGTAACCACTAATTGAACCTTCTCACTCTTCTTTTCTCATCTAATTTTCATTAAAGGGAGTAAAAAATGAAACTCTACTTCTATTTGGTCCCTTAAAAAAGCAAATTTTAGTTAAAAAATTATTGAAAAAGAGGGAGGGAGAATAGAGTTTTGCATTCCTATGCGGGTGACTTCATGATCCCTTAAAAAAAAGTAAATTTTAGTTAAAAAAATCATTGAAAAAGAGGGAGAGAGAATAGAGTTTTGCATTCCTATGTGGGTGACTTCATGATTTATGGGAGAATTAAAATTAAAAGAGAATCAAAGAGTGAGAAGGTTTAATTAATGGGAATAAAATTTCAATGCGAGAGAGAGAAATCATGAAAATATTTTGTACTAATTTTATTATTTTATTACCAATTTTTAGTTTCTTTTAAATTAATTTTTTATTATAATTTTTTTAAAAAATCAATCTTGAGATCGGGTTACATGTCTATTGCCCTTTAATATACTATTATGTTATATTATTATCATCTTATAGAAAAAGATAAAATAATAAATAAAAGGTAACAGAAAAAATTAGAGGTTATTAAAGTTAATAAATGAGTAAAAGAGAAATCTTAATTGAATCTAAGTAGAGATAAAGCGAGAGAGGTAGAGAGTGGGGGAATAGTACATTGAGAGAGAGAAAGACAGAAAGGGAATTGTGGAGAAGAAAAAAAGAAGAAAGATAGTGGTAGTAACACGTGAGAATCCACCCATTTCAAATACGAATTTATGTCATAAACGAGTTTTACATAAACTGTCTACGTCATCAAAAATTAATGGCGTTAATAAAAAACTGACAGAATATCCTAAAGTATAGTATATGTCTAAGAAAATGTATTATAAAATTATATTTTAAAAATTTTATATCAAAATATTATATTAATAAAATGTTTTGCACTAATCGTGCAATTTACCTTTATCGTGACCTATGGTAGACAACCATGTACCTTTCTTTTTTGGTACGTCAAGCAAATTATTACAAGGTATTTTATATTTATGAAAAAAATGGCTGCAGTTTTTTATGAGTATGTCACAGGAGGAAAACTTGAATTCTTCTTGGTAGCAACTTGGATCAAAATAATAATGCTAACATATAATTAGAAGGAAACTAGCCAATTGATTACCAATTAATCAATAGATTTAATTAGTGGTAAAGCTAAAGATGCGTATATGTGAGCCCTGAGAGGGAAGTTGATTTGGGTTTATTGACTGCAAGTAGGTGAAAACTAACGATCCTGGCACTTCCATAAATTGCAAATGTTAACAGAATCGAATGATCAATTTAATTCAGATGTCCTCAGTTAGCACCTGTAGTAGGAATTAATAGTCATTAGTACACTTGGTTATGGTTATAGAAGAGAAAATCTTACTCATGATCAATTGGCCCTTTGTCCGTGTGGACAGTTGTTGATGGCATACATCTAACGACTGGGTGACAAGTACATGTTACGGTATTTTACAAGTACAGGTTTTGAGATATAAAACTTCACCTTGAAAATTTATTTAAAAAATAATCATGGAATATAAATAAAAAATATTTAGATAGTATCACATATCAGTTTCTCAACTCATTATAATCCCAATAGTAACGATCACGACATACCATATCTACACATCAAAATGTTCGGATTCTTCCTCTTACAAAGGATGTGAATCAGGTTAAATCCCACCGGTGACAGATGAAAATCAATATTATTATAACAAATCCCAGCTGTTGGCACAAATGGATCTTTATGAGCATCACTAGCTTAATCAATCGGATGCGAATCATAGTTTTGATGGTCTAAGCGATGCTATGCTCATTCTTCACTCCAAGCTGAGGCTTTTGCCTTACTGATTGCAGCACGAGTGGCTCGAACAATGAATCGGTCCTCTATTCTTTTCCTATCTGATGCCAAACCTCTTGTTTCTGCTGTTCATAGGGGGATCACCCCGGCCCCTTCATGAGACTGTTTTTGTTATTTCCATGAATTTCTTGATGCTGTTAGCTCCTTTTGTCAATGGACATGTAAATGGGTAGCAAGGGAAGATAATGTTGTTGCCCATAACTTGTGTCATCTAGGTCGAACGTATGATGAACTGGGTTTGTATATATATATATTTTTTAGGGAAGTTATTTCTCCCAATCATGAATGAATATGAATTATTTATCGGACAAAAAAAAGAAAGAAAAGATGCTCCTCCCACTAGGACCCAACCGTCGGTGCTAAGGAATATTTCTGGTAATTTATACAAGATTCCATAAATAAAATTAAAATAAAGTGCAACGACCTCCATTAACATAATACAATGCGATATTTAACTTAGAATCTACATGTATATATATATATATATATATAATCGATAAAGTGTCTGTGTACCAGTCGTTAAAGGTTTATATACCCGGGCACATTGCATGTGCACCTGTCGATCTAGGGCATTTTTTATAGAGTGGGTCCTGGGTGGGGTGGTGCGTTTTTCCTGCCACCTTCGTCTTCCTTCCTGTAAAGGAGTGAACGCCCCGGCCCCCCACGCCGCCCCACGCACCAACCCACCCACTTGGTGCTCGACGGTCAGTCGTTTTCATGGGGCCCTCCGCCTCACTGATTGTACGTACTACACCAATTCCAAAAGTATGTCAGTGCCTCTATATATGATAATGTGATGCGTTTAATGACGTGTCAAAGAACTAACAATCGAGTTTATGGACATGGTTGCTGTTAGTCAGCCACTTGTCAGTTCTCATTACCTTAAACTATATACTACTGTATTTGAGATAATTACTGGCCCTATCTGTCCCTCCATCTTGGGTGGAGATGGTGCAAGCAAAGTTGGACTTCAGGTCTCCCTCCATCCAGGGGCGAAACGGCTCCCAAATTTTTGTTTCGATACGTTAACTATCAATTATGTCGAACTTCGGCACAAACGTTGCTCAGTTGGAGTCGACTGAAGATATTACTCATGTGTGATTCGGGAATTTGCGATAATAATATGATGAATCGTGATCCATAATTTGAAATGTAGGATTTATGACGTTGGGAATCCCCAGCCGATCTATCTAACCGCATAAACATGGACCATGGTATGATCGTGTCACCATAGAAACTTGCATGACATTTCTTCTCATTTGATGAATATGTCATTGTATATTGTTATATGGACAGTATTAATGGGTCATCCGACTGGGGATTTCATGAAAGACGCTCAATACTTGGTGGAAAAGAGATCCAATGGCCCACTTCTCAGACTCTCTCCCTCTCTTCCTCCTCCCCTCCTCTCATTTTCTCGGTATAAGATCCGTATACGTACTCATACCAGATTGTGGATCCAGACCACTACGACCGAGTGATTTCTTATTTTTTTTTGTTGGTGCAGGTCCTGAAGCCTGTTCAAAGCCCGAAACGACCCAAGTTCAGCCTGGATGGGAATCGCAGCCAGCCGGAGCTGCGCACCTCCATGGACCCGAGGCCACGGAAAGTGATCCCGGTGAGCAAGCTTCATCACAAACAATACAATATGTCATATATGTTTGTTGAATACAAACAATATTCTAATATATCCCTACCAAAAAATGTATATATGCATATATTCTAATATATATGTAATCAATTCAAAATGCAATACTTTTTTAAACAGATTAGTTGGGTACGCATTTTTGTCGGTCCATTCTTTAGGGTATCGATGGGCATACGAGTATGCCAACAAGATTTTCAGATCACCGTGACAAGCACAGTTTGAGCACCGGTCTCCTTCATGGGCTAACGGGGTATGCCCATCTGGTATTTGGACTGCAAACTGGTACAGGTTGAGCTCAGGTCTCCTGGGAGGGAATGGCATGGGAGTTGAGCCTGGGGCTCCAAGGGTGGCATTCACATGCTAAATCAAGCCCATCTGAAAGGTTCGTTTAACCAAACAAAGTACCGAAATATAAATTAAACAGAAAGGAAGCTATGCTAGGGGAGGAAAGCGAGCTCCTCAGGTCTGAATCTGCATAACCCATGGCCCATAGTGGAAGTTTTCTCGTTCGGGTTTGAACTGAACTACACTAGCTTGAACTGAGGAAGTTTAGCCTCTCATTCATTTCTAAGTTCCTGCCACTTTAAAGTCCCCGGTCTGGATCGTTATCCACCAGATCTTGTCTGATCTGGATAGATCACAGCAGATAGTTGAGAGCACATTAAGGATCTCCGCTGTCCCTTGTTCTCATTGGTCCTTGATACTTAATTGCCTCTCCAATCTCCATGTTGGTGTCGGGTGCTATAACTATGGCATTATTCAGGTGTTTCCCTTAAGGTTGTCCTTCTCTCGGACAGTAAGGGGCAGAGACTGATATGGCACCGGTTGTCAAACCGAAAAATAATTTCAACCATCACTGATGCTTCACATATGCGGGAGCCAGCCAACAGAGTTTGAGCAGTTTCCTCCATCAGTATGAGCAACAACGGATGTTAAAGCATGCACCAGATGCTCTCACATTTGATCAGATAAGCTTGTGCCATGCTGTATAAAAGGTTATGCCTGACTTGATCTCAAACTTTTTTACAGGAATTGGAGGCCTCAATATGACATATGCTTGATTTGCTTATTATTACTTGAGTAATAGTCCAATAGAGTACGTGGTTGAGGCCATTGATCAACTTCTTGTTGTCTCGGTCCTCCTAATTGCTGAATCAGTCAGTCATGACCTCTTCCTGTTTGAAAGCAAGCCAGTTCAGAATCATTTACAGACTTATACATTAGAACTTCGTTCCTGAATACAACGAAGAAAAAGAAAACACAAAATTCAGAGACAAGTCCAAAAATATAAGTAAGTTATCGAGTTATTGACCTAACTCGATAACTTAAACCTCAGGGTCAGCTAAAAAGTCTAAACACACGAGACTATGGAAAATAAGTTCCTTCTTTTATATACATATATATATATATATATATTCAGTCACCAAAAGGCAATGGTTTGGTATTTAGGGTTTTTATTCTTCGAGGGATGAAGAAGATGCCAGGAAGCTGACTGACACCTTGACCTTCTCTGCCTCTCAGGCGATGCGTGAGAAGGGACATGGAACTTGGCAAGAAACAGCCTTGCCTTGCAGAAAAAGCAGGGCGCTGACCTGTTTTCCTTTTTTCCTGTGGAGTGAGCGAACACGATAAAAAGTCAAGCCCTCGTAGCGGGAAGATGATCGAGATAAAATGATGGATAAGAAGAAATGAGATTTGATATTATAATATTATATTTGATTTCATAATTAAAATATTATAATTTTAACTCTTATTATTAAATTATACATACTTTTTTATGATCATTTTCTTATATTTCAATGAAATTATCTTATCTGTTAGAGTTATGGAGCCTTTCCGGAGTTCACGGTGGAATCATTTTCAAATCTCTTATAATTCTCGGAGAAAGTTTTAATAGGATGGAAGAGAGATGCGTCGCAATAGCCACCTGGGGCTGCGTTACCGGCAACAGCTGCAATGGTCCATCTGCATTTGACAACCTCTCGAGGTTCTTGACGTGGAAAGTGCTGTCATTTCCGTTGACGTGGAAGAAGAAGGATTTGAGACATTGGATTGGCTAAAACCGAATATGGACGGACCATCTATCGGAACGTGCTTAAAATGCATTTCGACTTGCAGAAGGGCACATAGCTGGTCTCCTTTCAATATTCATCCATCCATCTATCATTGACTAGGTCGCCCGACTGTGATCCCAAATCAATTTTTTATTTTTTATTTAACAAACCAAATGATATCCACCATTATTGAGTAACGATTGATCTAATTCGACTCGAATCAGCTCACTTATCATGTAAAATTCACTCAACATAAATCACTCGCATTTACATGACTCTAAGTCAAAATCTTTTTTAATAGAGAGATGTGTTAAGTCATACCATCTAAGTTATATTAAGAACCGGTCAATTGACCTATACATACACGAAGAAATAGTATCACATAGGCCCGGCTTTACCGTGGAAGGAGTCAAAATCAAGTGCAGAATGACTATGGGAGAGACATATACATGTATCTTCCCTAAAGTAATCAAACTTGTTTAACCCTTTGCAAGGGTTACTTACAGACGAGTCTGCATTTTTGGGCCCATTAAGGTGAAATTAAACCAGAAGCTGTACAGCTTCTGGTTTAGAATGAGAAGACCAACTCACTCTATAATTAAATTTGACGGAAAAAAAAAACACTTGCCACTTTACATCCAAAAAACATGAATTGGTTTAATGGGGGTGTGAAGGCCTCATCACTCAAACTTGAAAAAAAACCAAAGTGAAATATACATATAATTTATCTGAATTTATGAGATATTCATGAATTTTAAAATAATAAATAATTTATTATTCTTACCCATTTTTTATTATTTTATCTCACCCATTTGGATTTTTTTTCTCCTATTGAGTTCATTCCATTCTCAATGTTTTTTTGAATCTATTACTACCTATAAGTTTAACGAGCTCCAATTAATTTACTTTTAAGTTTGATCGGTTTTTAAAGAGATAAAATTATGTAAATTATAAGTTTTAATATGTTCCTTTACAAAACTCAATCTCATGATATTGCTTGAAGCAAAAGGGACATCCAATCATCATTTTTTGTTCTTTTTTTTTTAAAAAGAGGCGTTTAATTTTGTGGTTCTTGAGTTCGTAGAAATCGTCAACTGTCAACGCAAAATGGCAGCAACCAGGCAACTGATCAAACCTAAGAGTGCGTACTGACAAGAAGCCTCAACGATATGCACAACTCCGACCACATGCACTTAGCACCTAATCGGGTTTCGGGACACGCCGCACGCCCAGCATCTTACCCGAGCAACGTGTAGTCCGAATTATCCGCTCTCACCCGATGATTCGAGGGGTTGAGATGCAGAGATCTTCCGCGCTGCATGACCGCTTCTTCACTCGTCCGTTTTCTTGGTTCGTTTCTCCGTGCCAGTACTCCCAAATTCATCTTGACTTTGATGATGAGCAGTGAATGTCCTTTGCCGGGTCAGCTCTGAGCTTAGATTATGGTGCCGTGCCGTGTCATTTGATTTGGTCGTCATACGAGTCGAGATGCGGCGATTTTTTTTTATTTTTTGGGAACATCGATTTTATTTTTTAAAAATATTATTGGAGCATTAAGTTGTGATTAATCATTTTTCGAATTTGAATTGATTAGGCAAAAAAATCTTCCGAATATATACAACATAATGTATACTGAAAAAAATGTTATCTAACCAGCGTCGGCCCAGAATTGTTTTGAAAAATTAAAAAAAATGGAAAAAAGTGTATCCCCTCATCTGGAAATAAAATAATTCTTGTGAATAAATAGTGTTTATGTGGGAATAATTTCCTAGATAGTTTTGACAAAATAAAAAATAAAAGGGGTTATAGTTCTTTTTAATTATCAAATTTTCATTAGTAAATTATTCCATTTTAAAAATAATTTACACTATCATTTTTATCACGTATAATTTTTTTGTTCATTACACGGCTGTTTCCCCATTCTCGCCGTCGAATGGCGAGCAGGAAGGGATGGGAACAGGGGATAGTTGCCCTGTTAAGTTAACTCCAACCCAGTGAAGTTAGGGTTGGAGATTTTGCTTCAACTTGCAAGTGATTAAAGATTTTTCTATGTATCTTTTAAAAGATTTTGCGTATTTTATTTTATTTTATTTGTTATGCAAATGCAAGCTATGATCGTGTATAATTAATTTTAATCCGACCCGGTTTATGATGTGCATATATATATATATATAATATGTGTGCGTGTGAAGTGTTGAATAAGTCAATGATGAAGCATTTAGTGGGCTGAAAAGTAAGTTATTTTACTGAATCGGGAGTGAGGAGGGATAAAAGGTACGACACCTAGTCAAGCCAAGAGGTAATGGATCAAATTGATAAATAGCGATTTAATATATATGTTTCTTAAGATTTGGGGTTTTTGATATATTTTGGTGAATATTGATTGCTTTGGATGAATCTCCAAGGACTTATACAAGGTATGCGTCTGTACACAAGAAGAAGTGAAGAAGAATACAACACTAAAATTCTTTTGAAAGCAAGAGCTCTTTTTCTATAGTTTAATATTCGAAGAAGGCATCAATCTAACTACGAGGCACGCTAAGAATAAAGATCTTCAAAAGCTGCAAGGGATTGGATCTGTACTAAATGATATTCGATTCCTCTCCTCCCTTCGACACCATATAAACGAAACCGGTGAAGACCCACTTGATGATGATGGTTTGAAGGGATTTATCCCCTTCAATGGAGGCCAACCATTGCTGCTCGACCTCCTAGTCACCTATTGTCCTGAACATTTGCAGCTGTCATAGGATTGAAGACCACAAGCCTTTTGATCACTGGGCAGTCAAAAAAGACTCGGTCCCGGGACTCGATCCTATTGCTGTAGAAAACACAATTCAAATCTCGAAGGGTAATTGCCATTTCGCTATCCTTTCCTTCGTGGCTAGCTTGCCATGCATTGCTAACTACCAGATAAAAGGGTATCGGGGAACACACATGGCTATTGAAACAAGACCATTCTATGCCACATGACTCTGGGTTTTTTTAGGTCTGCTGTTGTTTCAGAAATCCAAAACCTTGGATTGCGCTTTGGGCTCCCAGCAGAGCGTGTCGTGAGCTACATGTCGCACAAAGGTTGTGATGAGTGTGCCTGGTCGACTGCGAGGTCTGTACATCTTGGCCGTTGTCAAGTCCCTTTACTATAGATAGCCAAGAATTTAGCCTATGCACCAATAGAAGGAAAGGTGAGCAGACCATTTATCATATCAAAAGTGGATGGGAGTGTCCATCACTAATCTTGCATAATATGAGAGGCCTAGCAGTCTCCCTTAGTTTCAACAATTTTCTCCGGCTCCATGAACATGAGTTGGGAGTTTTGATTGTCTATATGCATATAGACTTAACCCTCATCGGATTTTAAATATTGTAATTAAGAAATTTTCAATATCTAAAGAAGTTTATTCTCCTTGGATTAGAGTCTATTGAACTATATGATTGGTTCATTTTTTTGGGTAATTTTTTTTCAACTCCGAATTATTCGAGTCCGTTTTTTCGAGTCTAAAAATAATACCATAAATTGATTAATATCATGAACAATCAATTATTTTTATCCTATTTTTTTCGACGAGAATCTTCTTGAGCCCAACTTCTTCAATACGAGAAAAGAAGTGGCAAGTAAATATTGGTAATGACTAATGTAAAGGTCCTCGATTCAAGAGAACAATTCATAGATTTGACAGCAGAGCCACACCACAGCCCATAATAGACCCATTTCGTAATTCAAACCACACTGAAAAGAATCTTGTCTTTGAGGTACCGAGGACAAGCGCGAGGGGTTTGAGTTGGAAAAAAAAATGTAAAATCCTTGGCTTGAGTTACTAATACCTTCAAAAAAAAAAACAAAAACACAGAAAAACTGGTTTTCCGGATAAGGTAGGGTGGGTTCTTTGGTTTCCGATTTTACACTTACAACATCACTAGACTTGTTAATTTGAGACACGGTCCACCATCTCAAACAGTCCAAAAATCCGGACTGGATACTAATTTTTCATACTTTGGATAACTCAATCCGACTCAACTCACTCAAAATAGTTATTTTTAAAAAATAAATTTAAATAATATTATATTTTAAAATATTTTTTATAATATAATTAATAGATTAATTTAAATTTTATATTATTTTAAAAATATTAAAATTTTAATTTCTTTACCATTTTTTATTATCATAAAAATTAATTTTATATTTTCGAGCCCGCACTTTTTTTTTTTATAAAGCAGCCCACAAACCTTGGCCCAGTACGGCTCTTTTTTGGTGCCGTGCTTTGAGGTCGGGCCGGATGTTGACAGCTCTGCTGCCCCTAACAGCAGGGATGGGTTTCAGTCCGCGATTGTGCATCGCCGTTAGGCTGTAATAGTCATTTTAATTCAGAAGATTCTTAACCTTTTAACATATGCATTTATTTCCACTTTAACAGACGTATTTTACCACGTAATCTGGGGTGCTCGTATTTAATCTCTTCACGCCTTTCTCTTACTTTTTAAAAAAAAAAAATTAGAAAATTGATATTCAAGGATGGAAAACGAAAATTTCCTCTTCCCCTCCCTTTTGCCGTCCATTAACCTCAATCCGATCAAACAAGCAAGCAAGCAAACAAGCAGACGTGTCTCTTTTTTTTTTTTTGAATAACAACCTTGACAACAAATCAATAGTCCATTTTATCTCTTTCCCGTTCGTTTATTTTCCCGTAATACGCCGGTGTCCCCCGAATGCCCCGAGTAAGAGAGCAAGAATTACCAGGATCCAACCCGCAGCGTCGACGACACACGCGCACCGCCGCACCTCAACGCCACCTGATGGTGGTGCGTGCATCTCAAGCTCCGCTTTCAGCTGCGTGTGGTTGCTGCCCCCCAACCCTTTTAAATTCTCAGATTCCTATTTTTATGATTGCAGCCTGAGAAATAAAACCAAGGGAAAAACAGAGAGAGGAGGAGAAGATTGCCGCAGCCTCTCCCTCTCTCGAGTCGCCATTTTTCTCCTCTCTCGCCGAGTCTTGCCTAACCCGAGCTTCTCCCTTCGTTGATGGGTTCCTGCAAGCGGGGGAGCGGGGCCCGTATCTGATCTGATCTTAGGGAGCTTCAGCGCGGCCATAGCTATACTTGGGATCCGGGTATCGATCTCTTCTTTCTGTTATCGTCGATTCCTTAGTGAAACTTTGCGGAGTCTTAATAGAGTTGGTCGGGTCTAGGGCAAGAGGCAGCTATTGGGAGATATTGAAGTTCGATTCCACCCGAATCTCCTCGAACCGAGCCATGAGGCCGACTCAGCCGCCACCCGGCACCGCAGGAGTCTCCCGGAGCAGCCGTACCCGGCGGCGCCAGGACCTCACCCTCCCTCTTCCCCAGAGGGATCCTACTAATCTCGCGGTTCCCCTCCCCCTCCCTCCCTCTTCCAACGCTGCCCTCCCCTCCATGTGTCACCAGAACGCCAGCAACTCCGGGGGCCCTTCCCACTCTCTCGATTTCTCCCACCTCGAGCGGGTCAACCGCATCGGCAGCGGCGCGGGCGGCACCGTCTACAAGGTGATCCACCGGCCCTCGGGCCACCTCTATGCCCTCAAAGTAATGTACGGCCACCATGAGGAGTCAGTCCGCGATCAGATCCTGCGTGAGATCAGGATCCTCCGAGACGTGGACGATCCCAATGTGGTCAAGTGCTACGACATATACAACCACAGCGGTGAAATCCAAGTCCTTCTGGAGCTCATGGATGGTGGATCGCTCGAAGGACTCCACCTCCCGGATGAGCACCAGCTCTCGAACTTGACCTACCAAATCCTCAGTGGCATCGCCTATTTACATCGGAGGAAGATCGTGCACCGTGATATAAAGCCCTCCAACTTGTTGGTGAATTCAAGGAATAAGGTCAAGATCGCTGATTTTGGGGTCAGTAGGGTTTTAGCTCAGACGATGGATCCATGTAACTCCTCAGTCGGGACAATCGCCTACATGAGTCCCGAGAGGATCAATACCGATCTGAACCATGGAAAGTATGACGGTAATGCTGGGGATATATGGAGCTTCGGGGTCAGTATATTGGAGTTCTATCTGGGGAGGTTCCCGTTTGCTCTTGGGAGGCAGGGGGACTGGGCGACCCTGATGTGCGCAATATGTATGTCAGATCCACCAGAGGCGCCACCCACTGCTTCAATGGAATTTCGGGATTTCATTGCTTGCTGCTTGCAGAGGGAGCCTGCCAGAAGATGGACAGCTTCCCAGCTGCTGAGGCACCCATTCATACTGCAGCACAATCAGGTTCCTCATCAGAACCTCCATAAACTTCTACCTCCGCCACGCCCGCTCCCATCTTAGTGTCTAGTCTTCTTGGAATTTTTTTTTCCCTGTTTCGTTGTTGAGTTTGATTTCTCTGTAATCCTGTTATGATGGGGAACGGGGCTTCATTTTTCGGGAAAAAAAATTAGGGGGAATGGCTATGGCGTTAACATTCTATCAGTTAGTATTGTTAAATGTTTTTCCCGGTAAAAGAAAATCTGTCCGCCATGAGCCAGCCGGTCCGAAGCTCGCCCCTTTTTTTCTTTCAGTTTAAGTTTCTTGAAAGCATCATGAGCCTAAATGGGTTGCTGGCCATTGAGGTTTGCTGAGCTACTCCAATGCTATTTGGGATCCTGGGCAGGAGTATTTCTGTGAAGCCTTCAGCAGTTCCGTTTCTGAAAGCATATTCTTATCAGATGGGCTGGTGTTGGGATTGGGGAATCTGAAGCTACTACGTTTTTGCTATTTTTGTCTACCAGAGTCTTGTGCTCGGATTAAAAAACAAATCAATTTTCGGTCCTTTCCCAGCAATGGAAGTGGATTGTGGATATAGATTAGATTTGCCTTTTCTAAAACCAATCAATATGGGAATCTCTCTATGCCTATCATAATCATGGGCATTGCTAAAGAAGAAAAAAAAAGAAGGAAAAGTCTGTGAGATTCTTATGAATCTAATAAGTTTCTGTCCCCAACTCAAGCCATGTATTCTTCCTCTTCATATTCCTTATTGTTTTGTCTTTCATCCACGCGTGGTTGTGTTATCCAATAATACATACGTTGTAATGGAATGGGGCGTAAGCTATGTACTTAGAAGAAAAATGAGCTTTGTTATATCACATGCAAAATTTGAAACCAGTTTGAGTGGGCCACCAAGTGTTGAAAATCACTTATCTGGCATTGAATTTATCTTTCATTTATTAATTTGCCATGAGAAAACCAGGCATCTATTGTAAAAAAATCGCATGTGGTTACTCTTGCTACTTTCTAGCCTAAGCCAAAAGCAAAGCCACTTCTGGCTCCGGAGTGCTACTGCATATGTATTTCCAGTGATGCTTATTAACCAGCAATGAAGTGCTTTGTTATGCTGGGTACGCTTTTCTTGTAAGTACTTCATGCGGTGCTTTAAAAACAGCCATTCGAATGGTCGTGCAGGCCTTGTTGGATTTACTGATTTTTCTTCACTAGAACTCATTTTAGCTGTGTGTCTTTAGGTCGATTCAATATTCTGTGGTCAAGATTCATCGTCTTACATCCACGTTAATCGATATTATTTCCATCTCTTCTGTTCATGGAGTTCTACGACGTCTTTGTGTTAATATGGTGTAGAAGAGGTAATGTTTGGCGGGGTCATCCATGTCAGTAAAAGCAGCAGCAGCTGCAGCTGCTGGAGAGTTATGAATGGTCAGGTGAACACTGTGAAGTGTGTAGTAGTGGCCCTCAGAAAGTAGAGATGTCAGAAGTCTGCCTTGCCGAGTGAGTGCAAGGGAGGTGGTGGTTTGCCCTTCTTTTGGGGACGTCTGTTCTTGGCGTGTTAAAAGCGGCCGGCGTGTGAATGAGGTCACTGTAGACATCTTTCAGGAGGTATTCATCATCGGGCCCCTGGTCATGGGTATAAGGAGATAATCTCTTTACATGACCCCCCCCCCCCTTTTCCACATGTGGGAGCCCCTAACAAGTCCTGAAGCTTGCTGTTTTTATACATATATTGTTGCTTAATGAGGGGCGTTTGTGGTTCGATTTGATTCGAAAATCTGTCCCAAACCGAACCGAATAACGTTTCCAATTCGATTACCACTTCAAGAGGAAAAAAGCCAAACCGTTTATAACCGGTTTTTATACATGGTGGTGAAATATGTCTCCCCTTTTACATGTGTCAGAAAGGTTAATGAATATGGATTAATACGAATCAGATTGGCTTATTAAATATAAAGCTTTCTAAATCACAGCTCATGGCAGAAACAGTTTTTTTAAGATGATAAATACGAGAAGCGTGGAGCCCGAGAAGATTAGATGTGGGCCTGAATGAGCCCATCAGAAATGGGCCAAACGGGCCGCCCCATCAGAAATGAGCCCAGTTTCACAAATGGCGACAGTGACACCCTTTTGAAGATGGGACAGTATTCCATTTTACCATATATTTAGTAGCCATGTGTTGGTTTGGATGTGTCTATTCCGATAGTCTTGTTTTCAGGGATGAATTAATCCCCACAAACATTTAGACAGTGTACCGAATTTGAACAGACTCTCCAGCCGTGCCAAGCCGTTGTCGACGTACTTTGATGAACGTGTCGTCTGAAATTAACAGCCCGTCTTACCTGAACTGATTTTCTCATACATGACTTATTTAAGTGCAATACGATATAGTTTTCGACTAATGGTATGCTTATTCATGAGAAGAAAAGGTCTGAGGACCGCACTAACACAAATGAGAGAGAGGACCTAGGAGGACAATGATAAAGTGTTCTAAACTCATTTTTAATGTAATTTGATTCATTTGAATTTCTATTTTTTCTATTTTTTTGGTTTTTATATTAAAATACTTTTAAAAAAGGGCTTTATATATATATATAATATTATCCCCGTATATAACACTCCGTAAGTCCCAAGTAAGATCATGTGCACCCAAATTGAACCCACAATAAACTATTTACAAGTTGTATGTATGTTATATTCATTTGAAGCCGTGGCGATCTTTTTTTTTTTTTTTTAATGTGCCTTTGTCGTTAGTTGTATGCAAAAAGAAAGAAAGGAAAATGATGGTCTGTTGCTCGGAAATCTTGGGATGAATTATTGGCACATTGATCACACGAGCAAGCTTGTCGCGAAGAATTCATGTAATCATTGCGACCAAGAAGCTCAAATGGACCATTGAATGAGAAGCGGGAGATCACAGTCGAAAGCATCACACAAATGCAACAACCATTTGGTGCAACGCGAGACCACTCAATAATGGTCATCGAAGTAATATCTCCATCATCCCACCCCCACCAAAACCCAAAAAAAAAAAAATCATACTACTGATAAAATTTACTCTCCGGATACACAAAAGGAGAAGCACGTACATGTAAAAGCGTACGATGAAAAGACCCATGAGGAGTACTCCCGGAAAAAAATTAATCGAGATTAGGATATCTAAGTTTGGATTCGAATAATGGAAGCAGCTGCAGTATTATATATCTATATATATGTGTGTGTGTGTGTGGAGGTGGAGGGTTGGTTGATTTGAAAGGCATTTGTGAGGAGGGTCTAAGCGTCCATCATCCATCCGTCCGTCCATTTGCATCCTCATAAAGTTGAAGTTGACAGAGCCACCACCGCCTAAAATTTCTTGTTATGTGCAGTAGTGGTCGGAAGTACACTTTGAGTAATCTACCTTTTACCAACTTGTAGATTCTGTGGTAAACTTATTCGAACCGATGGTCATTCCCCATCCTTTCCTGCTCGGTGTTTCCATTAAGATTACGGGGTGCAGACGTAGGCACTATGGCATTATAACGTTTTTAATGGTTTTCAATCCAATATGGTGTTGGAGGAGAAAATTCCAGACATGTGCATTGCTTTTCTTCTTCTTCTTCTTCTTTTTGGGTATTTTTCAAACCAAGCAAATCAAAATGTAATTGGGGGCCTAACATCATAAGCCGATCAAATGTTATAGCCAATTCAACTCCAAGTATCCACTTTAAAATGCAAGGGGATGGCAAGTCTTCTTAAATAGGGTGGTAAATTTTTAATTTTGAAATATAAAATTATATCATTTCAAAATTTTTGTAAATAAAGTGAAATTATTAAAAATTTTCTCAGGTTCGAGTTTTGCTGTTAAATGCTGACACAAAAAATATCTCATTTGACATACTCTATTTTTGTGTCAATATATTAGTTTTTGAAGGGAATAAAATTAAGAAAGTAATTTAAAAAATAAGGGGAGGAGGAGATGCGGGCTGCCAAACCACCAGCCTCCAAGTGAAGACCTCACGCCATGTCTTAGCGGTTCTCGGCCAAAGTCAGCAATTCCCGGCGAGATCGTAGTCCTCTCAGCTGGAACCTCCGGCAACCTTCTTACGAGGGTGGTCAGTGGTGGTGTCGGTAGGGCTGCCCTCCTAGCTAGCCAACCCTGTCCCCCCTTGATCTGCGTGGAGGTGTTCGAATTCCATCTGGTCTAATCCCCATAAGCCACTTATTTTATTTTTTTTCATCCAGCGATGCAGCCACACGTGGCATGCTGTCTCAATATGACACTCCACATGAGCACCTTGACAAGCGGAATTAACAGTTTGGCTTGATCTGATAACATATTGACTAACTGTTTTGAATATGAACCTAAAATATCAAAATATTATTCTTTTGTATTTTAAAATTGGTTATTTGATGCTCTTGAGAAGATTTGCAAACCACGTGCTTCATTGGGCACTTCTACCCTCCCATCAAGACCGATGAGACTAATTACTGACATAAATCGATCGAGACAGTTCAATACCTCTTTCTTTTAAGTAGTAAGTATTTTACATTTATATTTCTCGAGTGAGGACAATTCATATCGGTAAATTTTTCACCTACTAGAAACCTAACCAAGGAAAGGGGACTCGGGCACGTTTACAACACTACAAATGAAATTTGGGACAGGATCACATCATCAAGAGGGGTTGAGGAAGTCAACCGTAGAGACAAAACGGTCTCTTTTTTAAAATTTTATTTTAAGTAGACCGCAGTGATGTGCCCATAACATACACACATTTGTATGTGTGTATCTAATGGATGTTCTTAATTGTGGGATACCAAACGGGAGGTGGCAGCTTCGTCTCTCAATCATTTTCAAATTCGCACGCCCGTACGTGGCCGTTGCCGTTGCCGTTGGTTGATTGGCCCACGTGGACCGCGAGCGTTGCCGACACTCAGAAATTCCACTCTCCTTTTCAATCTTATACTTAAAAATTTAATAAGTCATAACTAATTAAAATTAAATTAAATCATATATTAAAAAATAAATTTTTTTAATATAAATTTTTTAATTTATATTATATAAAATTAAAACTTCATTTGAGGGAAAAGATGGAGGATTGACTCACCCATTTGTGTTGTTGCTCTAAATCCTCTTTTCTTTTTTTCTCTTTTCCATTTTGACGAGCATCTATCACACACACATATATTCAAATTCAAATTCAAAAGAAAGACATGACCAAAAGAGGATCAACTCATCGAAAATAGCTTGAATTCTTATTGCTTTTCAATGAGATTTTGGATCTGAGTACTGTAAATAGATCAAACTCATAATTATAACTAAAGAGTCTTTTTTTTTAATGAACATATAATATGTAATGAAATTCAAAAGAAATTGCACTAAGCATGAAATTTAAAAAATAATCCTTCTAAAAAATAAAATTAAAAACAAAAAACAACAAACCACCTTTCTTTGTTCATGTATAATTGGCTGACACGTTTCAAAATTTACCTAATTAATTAATTGCCCGAAATTAAAAAAAAAAAGAATTTCCACAATTTTGTTTTTCCAAAAAGGCCCGTCCATTATCTTACTTTTTTTTTTGGTTCCTCCACTTCTTTTAGAAACAATATATTCTTTATGCTGTTCACTCTGCCACTTTTTTCTTTTCCTTTTGATAGTAATTATTTTGTATTTTTTTCAGTATTATAATTGGAAAGGGCCTTAGGAAAAGCTGACAAATTGAAGCTTCATTTTTCCCTTGTCAACTACCCAAAAATATATATATCTACACATATACCCTCATCTTTAAACAAAATTAAAAACTTTGCCCAGAGTTTTTCCATTTTTTGAAAATCCTCCCATTCCTGCCTTTCTCTCTGCCCCTCCGTTCTCCTCTTCTCATCCTCCGACAACTTCTCTCTCGCTCTCGGGTTAACGATGCCGTTCCCCATTCATGCTGTGCCTAAGCGTGACTCACGTATGCCAGCCTCGCTTCCTTTGCTTGCGAAGACAACCGGTGACGAGATTATTATAATTTTGTATATGTTCGAAATCAAATTATAAAAACTTATAATCCGTGATGCTGTGTTGAGATGGCTCCTTTTCCCGGAGCCATCGGCTTTACCTTCTCCTCTTGCCGAACGCAAGGGACTCGGGTGGGAGATGAGAGAGGGTCGAGCAGCGAGAGATGGGGTACAGAAGAGAAAAGAGAGAGTGAATTGGGCAGTTTTCAGGATTCGAAGAGCTGTTGGGTTGTTTTCCGAACTTTTGAAAAGATTGAGTCGAGAGTGCAATATAACTCTAACAATAAACGGAGCCTAAGTTCGCATTTTGAGATTTTTTTTTTCCTAAATGATTGATTGATTGATGTTTTTTGGCAGATAAAAATTTAATCATATTATCCGATTAAAATTTTATATTTTATTAAATAAAACTTTATATTCAAATTATATTATATTATCATATTATATCAAGAAAATTATCATTTTACATATATTTATCATATTTCTAACTCATATTTATTTTTGATAACCAATAACAAATGGATATTTAAAAATTTTCAGTAAATTTAGAATTCCACGAAACAGATGTGCTTGAGTTTCGAAATTGCTTTTTCCACCTCGGATTCCTGCATAATTCGAGATTCTACGAGATCTCTTCCACTGCATACTTTTTAAGATAAGGTCACCCGGTCAATTCCATGCCTCTTCGACCTGGATTACGGCTAATAGATAAAAGAGTAGTCAGCTCTGCACAGAATATCAAATCTATAGAATATCAAAAGCGAATATAATAGCAATAGTGGTTTGATTTAAATTCTACATAAAAATCTCAACAAAAGATAATGTTCTGAGTAAGGCTCCAAAATTGAGATCACCTAATCTATCCCACTTTACAAAGTGCCCGATGTCTACTTTTTTTTTAATTTTAATTTCATAATATATTATCTAATAATACATTATTATTCGCATATCTCTACTATCCAATAAATCAACCTAATTAAGTGATATAATTAAATTTATAGAATAATATTTAACATACAATTTATAAGGTGTAAAGATCAATATACAAAAATCATAAGATAATTTCTTATTTGTATTATGGGTAAAATTAGAAATTAATAAACTGAAAAAACTTATGTGCAATTTACGATTGTGGTTCCCGAGACGTACGATAAAATCAAATCTTTTGATATCTCATTAGTAAGAGGAGACAGAGTGAATTCCATGTCTACTGAAAGATTTTTCGTACAATTTCAAAAGATCCGCACTTAATCGATCACACGAATTCTAACTATAAATTCAAGTACGCTTCCATTAATTTTCATAATTTCTTATTGATCTCACGTAAATTATAAAATGATTAGCTTATAAAATTCCCAAACACTTTTCCCTTATTCGGCCCCCGTTCCCAGGGTTTTTATCGTAAATTTACTAAAAGGGCAGCAAGTAGGTCACTGTTGATGCATCCAAACGCCATCCCTTTTAGTGTTATGTTTAGTTGGAGGACCAATTCATAGCCCGGGGTTAGGGTTAGATATTAACACTCGAGTCATGGGACGGTTGACGATCAAAGAAGATGGTAGAAGCAATTTTCAGTCGAGGCATGTTCTGTGTTACTTTTCATTAGTTGTCTGATATGTATGATATGCTATATGGAAATGAAATCTATTGAGACGCTCTTAATCAATGTTAGAGTGGACGAATTTAGAAAATTTACTTAAGGGACCGTGAAAGTCAATATAAGAGTATAATAAATTATCCACGGAGAACTGATTATGATATTTATATGATATTTTACTGATTTTTTTCAAATTTAAGTAAAATTTATGTAATGCTAAATTGGATTTTCCAAGCTGGAGAGAGGTGATTGCTCCCTATGCATTCTCTCATATTCATTCCTAAGTTTTCCTAAGTTAACTATTTCAATGACATTTTCTTTAGTTATAAAATCACATTCAAAATCTTATTTATGAGAATAATGCACGGAACCACTCAACCATAGTATTGCCGTATAAAAAACCAAACATCAAGCAAATACAAGGTCCTAGATCACATCATGATTGTGCAATCACCTGTACTATGTCTGAATATCATATATTATAAAATTAATGAATATATCTCAATTATATATAAAATTTAGCAACTTTTTAAAATTCACCATGAACTTTTTCATTATATTTCAATCATGCATTAACTATACATTATCTATTTATTTTAGTACATCATTCACTTTTCCATCAAGTCATATGATATGCTACTATTAGTAGTAACATTGAAGAAATTAATGTGTCATATAGGATGATTTGATGGAAAAATAAATGTCATATTATAATTAAATCGACAATACATCGTTGGTGGCAAGTTGTGATACGAAAAAATATTTTATGCTAAAATTGAAAGAATGACTAAAATCGATAATTTTTGTTAGTTAGAGTAAGTTAATTAATTGGCAATTGAAAGGTGCACTTTGTATCAATTCATTCATTTTCTAGATTTTTAAATTAATTTAGTCTCTCTCAACTAGAGTTGTTAAATGAGGTGGGTTGGCCCGGAACCGAACAGGACCGCGCCCTAACCCGGCCCATAACCGCTCTTATTGGGTTGAGGGGCGATTATAAGCCGGGTCAGTAATATAGGTCCATTGAACTGTAATTGGCTCGGACCATTAACCTACTGAACTGACCCGAAACCGTTAAGAGAACTGGCCCGGAATTGTTACAAAACCATACCACACCGGCTCGGACAGTGAACTATAGCCCTATGCCCGTAAAGTGTCACACTCTCTTATAATTTGTTGAAAAACCAACGGCCACAAATGGGTGAAACTTCCAATCAAAGTATTATTCATCCAATCCAATTAAAAATCAAATTACTGTTCATCCAATCAAATTCGAAAGCAACGGCGTTCTAAAAAAAAACTATCTTGTTTATAAAATATTCATTTAAAATATTTTTTTAAAAAAATTAAAAAGATGAAAGTTCACGGCCAAGCGATTCCAGATCAGTTCATATTCGTCCGAATCGTGATCCGTAATCGGACCAACCAGTTAAATAAATGGACCGAACCGTAATCGAATCTAATAATTTTAGATCCGTTTTGAACCGATCAGACTGCACTTTTAACAACTCTGCTCTCAACCCCAATTTGATCCTATGTGTAGTATATAAAAATAGTTTCTCATCGTTTTCTGGTATCTTTACATGGCTAACTAGATTATAAAATTTTTAAAAGGGACTAAAATAAAATCCATCTGAAGATATTTTTCTCACTTTTTGCATCATTTTTCAACACGTGCCACGACGTCGTCCCTGGGGAAGGAGCTGCCACCACGGTCAACAAATAAAGGTCGTTTAAATCGGCTTCATTATCGTCCACGCCAAGGATCGCAATTTTTTTTTTTATCTCTTAATATCCCATGCTCTAAGCATCGGGTTCTCCACCGATGACGATGACGCCTGAGCCCCCAAGTTGAGAATTGGGAACCTTCTCGATGGAGAGAGAGAGAGATTTGGAGTCCATCCCGTCTCACGGGTTTTGGGTAAGCTTTACGTGTGCAGACACCAAGTCTCTCTCAGTCGGTCCGATCCCGTCTCACGAGTTTGCACAGGAATCAGGGGAATCGTGCGTGCGGGTTTCGTCGACGATCTGCGGTGAAGTCGCCATGCCAGGGCACCTATCTTGCAAGTCTTGTAAGTTTGATAGATGGTCTGTTTGTTCACACTGTCGGCATCTCCTTATATTAAGTTACTTGATCTTTCGGTAGGTACGATGTACAAATCCAGACTTTATTGAATAATATGTCGACTTACACAACGTTGATTTGAGTGGACGGTGTCTCACATCGAGAACGGAGACCCCTCTGATAAGCGATAAAAATTAGGCTTGCTTGAGAGAGAGAGAGAGAAAAAAGGGGCTTATATGTGTTCGTACCATTCAATCTTTCGATCATCTAAATTAATAATTCATAATAAATAATATATATATTAAAAATAATTTATTGGCTCGTATGAATTTTTCTTACCTCTTAAAACTCTAAGTAAATTCAAGCACATACTTCTCTTATTGTTATTTAATATATGTATATTTGTTATAAATTATCTTAGTATTAAGAATTAATTTATATTTAAAGTAAATTGTTGTATTTAAATTACATAAATGAAGGGAAGACCGGTGTTCTCATCCCTTAACTTTTCAAAATTAGGTTAACAAATGTAGATGTGACTAATAAAAATGGGAAATAAAGACTATATTATTTTCTAAATCAATCATTATCATAAAAGAGATACAATTTTCTAATTATTTTTTAATCAACTTCTTTTAAATCATATATTTTCTTTTATTTAAATGATATATTTTTATTATATAAGCTAAAAAAATATAAAAAGTATAAAAGAGAAAGTGAACAGAGAGATGTAAGAAAGATTATAATTAAAGTTAAATTTATAAAATAAAAATAATATTATCGTACCGTATTTTTTAAATAAGAAGTTATTCATTGTACCGTCCTACTGACGGATAGAGGTTATATCACTATTGTGGGATACACGTGTCGGTGGGAGATAATGCGTTGTAACACAGCGGCCGGTGGAGAAGCATTACCCCCCCCTTCTCCCTCTTTCATTCTACCGTATTAATGGAAATCACAGTGCCAATCAACCTCCCCACCATCTCTCCTCTCCTCTCTCTCTCTCACTGTATCATGGAATTCCTCTCCTAGTCTCAGCTGTCTTTCTTCATCGCCTGTAACAGGAGAGAGTACGCTCCTCCGAGAAGGATTCAGCGGAAACAAACCCAGAGACACGAGCTGGTTGGAGGCTTCATTGATCTTGCCCGGCAGTAGGAAGTGAAAGACAGACGCGGGGAAGAAACAGAGGAAAGCAACAGGACTGGCCGGGTTAAGGACGATAGCGGTGAGAATCGCCGGCGGAAACTGGAGGAGGAAGGGCAGGAAGAGGCCCGTCAAGGTGAAGGACAAGCTCATGAACTTGTGGCACAAGATAGTCTTCCCCGTCCGCAGGCTCTGGTTCGCAGTCTCGGCTCGCGTCAAGTCCCGCGAGAAAGGTCAGTAAGTAGTAGCCTAAGCTTTCTTCTTCTTGTTTTTGTCTCGCAGGCATGGTTCGTTCATCCTTTTGTTTTGCTCCATGGTGTAACTCGAATAATTGGATGAAGAATAGGGGATGGGATTACAAACTCGAATGAAACTATGAAATCCCCGCATTTAGCATCCACTAAGTTGTTCGTATCTTCTTGTGTTTCACCTCTGAAGTCATCTTTCCGTGATAGATCTTAACCATACTTCTTATGATCTCGCCATGGCCTGTTGCGGATGAGATCTCCATCTCCTTTCCACACTCCGTGTCACCATTTCGTTAAACTTTTTTTGAAACCCAAAAATATGACTAGTTGTTCTCTTAGAGATCAAGCAAACTCAGCGTGCCTACCTCTAAGCATTGGCCCGTGCCCAAATGACCACCGACTCCTCCATGGGCTGCTCTCGATTTTGGGACGACTGTTTCCCATGCTCACGACCTAGCCAGTAGCATGGAGAGAATTATTCGCAGAGATGAGAAAACATAACTTTGCCAGACAAGCTGCACTGTATTTGGACTTCAAATTTCAAATCAAGGGGGGCCTCCTGGTGAGTGATGACCTTAAATGGCTGAGTAAGGAGGAGTCCCTTTCAGTGGGGTTCCATATGTACGATTTCCCAGCTCGTCCATGCAAAGTGGAAAATTCAGGGTCGTAAGTTCAAAAGATTGGTCGGTAAAGTGGGCCTCCATCTGTTTTTATTGATTGTACAGGAAATATCTCTGCATATCGTTCCCAGTTAGGTTCTGAACAGACCCTTTGGCCATCCACGTCGGATAAGTTGCTGACAGACCCTTTGACCGAAAGAGCAAATCGGTTCTGAGCAGGATCAGCGTCACCTCTGGGCGCCGTTAGATGCTCATCATTCAAACGTGGTCTAAAATTTGAACAAGAGGATCTGGTACATGCAAACAAGAAACAGAACAAAGTCTCTGTTCTCCCAAAGGACCAGAATAAGTGGGTATACATTTTGTCATTCGTAGTCAGGCGAAAACCAGCTTCTAGCTTGTGATACACAGATTGAATGCAGCCTTTGAACCGAGGACCAATTATCTTGACCAGTATTCAGGTCTCGACTAATTGAGGTCAAACTCATAGATGCAGATTGGGAAATTGATATTTATTTACTAGTCAGCGAGATTTTCCATAACGTTGGGCTTTCACTTTTATATGCCAGTAAACAATGATTCCTCCTCTTCTTTCAGGTGCTGGGCTTCTGAAGCTACATGACGATGTACAAACCTGCGGATATGAGGACATACAGGTGATGTGGGAAATGCTGCGAAGATCGGAGATGGAGATGATGGACTCTAGCCAGGGGAAGCGCAGACATCGGCCTTTCTGGAGGGTACTCATCTGGTCCAACAACAATACAGCATCATCCTTACATGGGCACCACGCCTGAAGGCTCAAACGCCAGCTTCTTACTGCAATATAATAATGAGTTGTTAGTGTCCTGCAACCTTGACATGGCAAAGCTTACATTATCATAAAAGCAAAGCCATGGCAGTAACAACATTGTGCACAGCCATTTTTGAGCTGTAAACGTGGATATGAAATATATGTCAAATCCATCACTGCTAGTGAGTAAAGACGGTGGACACATCACATGTAAATAATACATAATCTCTCAAGGTCATAGACCCACCACAAAGTCAGTACAGATTACATCTAGCATGAGGTTCTTGGATTACGTTTAAAAGCTAAAGAGAGGGAAAATGCCAGGCATTATCGATAGTTTGCATATTTTAGAACGTTTAGGGAACCCTGAGAGGTTATTTCTATCTTGAAAGGCTATTGAATCTGCTCTAATGGATTTCACAATGCTGCTGTAGGATGAGTTAGGAAGAACTACTATGACTCCTCATGACTGATGAGGCTGATTGCTCGAAACAAAATGATGAGACATTATTGGCTTCATTTCAGAGTGAAAAAAATTTCTTGTCGATTTATACAGATGGAAGCTGGATGTGCTGTCAAGGTAGAGTGCTGTAAATCACCAAGCACATTAAAAGAAAATCACTCAATATAATGGAGAAGAAGGCAACAGTAATGAACATGCCAAAGTAATGTAGTAGCTGCAAGCAAGCATTAACCTAATTGCAGCGCCAAGCTGATTGCAGTTCATACCTACTTGATCTCCATTTTATTAACTAATTGGTAGATCAGAAATAACAACATAGCTAGGTTCGCACATGATCCAAATGCTGGAAATTCAATGCACAGAAAGATGGAAAGAGAAGATGGCAGCTGCCGGACCAGACAGGTAGGAGTTAGCCATGCGAAGGAAAATGAGAGTTGCTATCACTTATTAGCCTCGTTATCAGTTCATATTCATTTGTAATGCAATCAGATATTCTCGGCAATGGTAACATTTTTGAGAATCCTGAAAAAATAAACACCATAAATGCATCTCAAGGAAAATTTTCCAACCTCACAGACCCGACTATGTTTGTTTCAGATCAAGCAGAAGTATCAGACTGAAATGGGAAGCCAAGGGCATCGGCTCATCGAGATGGATCAGTCCAAATAGAGTGCCACAACTGATGTCTTCTTCATCTCGCAAGTCAGAAGCATGGAATCAGCGTGGCGATTTATTACCATGGGAGATGAAATAGCATGATGTGATTGAAGTCCTAATAGTATGCAGCATATTGACCCTAAAAGAGCTTGGTGAAAGAACCAGAAATTTCCTTTGCTTGTTACCATTTGCCGAATATTATGCAAAACATTGCAAAAAAAGGAATCCCAATTCACTGGTAAAACAAGAGGAAGGGCTCATGAATTGGAACTCCAGAACAACAACTTCAAAGCAGAAAACAGAAGGGATGAACCATCTTCATCTTTCTCTGGCGGAACCTGTAGATATATACACAATCATAAAAGAACAGTTCACTTACTGCCTTCTTTCATCACTGACGTTGCAATGGATGGTGCTCATCACTAGCATGGCATATTTACTATTTGGAAAGTTGATGGTCTCCATTTAAGGGTAAGATCAGCATTATGGAACCGACAAGAGCTGTGACCCGACAAGAGCTGTGGGTCAGAGGCAGACTGTAGAATGGAAACTTCAATTTCATAATATGGGCCAAAACTTTTGAACTGGAAACAAGTGCGTCTCGAGCAGCGCCCGGTTCAGCACACCTTTTGCTGAAGGGTAACAGTATAAAATAGGGATGGTGTCTATTGAACAGGTCACTTTTCAGTGAAACTCTCCCTATTCTTTAAGTTGTCCAGATGCCCCCGAGCCTCCAGGCCTTGAACACTCCCAACATACGAGAAAAAGGTACCGTGTTAAAATTTAGGAAAACTAGCGTGACTCCCTGCAAATACAACTGTCAAAGCATTCAGAGCTGGCGAGAAATATCAACAAATAAGTTCTGATTTTGCGATGTCCATGTCCTGTGCTGATGGCCCCTGGATGGAGAAAGTTCAACATCTACACCTAGTATCACAATTACTGGACTTTAAAATGGAGAAGGATCAGCGATGGCAAGATAAAGAATGCTGAGAATGTCCTCGCCAGCCACAGGAACAAGAACAACCCCCCAAACTGGCACCTTCTTGGTCCATTTTAACACGACCTTCGAGTATTAGTCAACCGGAGGAAGCAAGAACAAAAAATTACAGAAAACGCACTGATATCTGTGCGGACAACATGATGAGTCTTAACAGGCGATATCTAGATGTACTAGGACAGTCTATTTCCTAGAAAGATCTTTCGGGATACCCTAATCTTCAAAATTTTCTCATTTTCAAAGTACCGTGTGACACCAAATATTACTACTTCTCACGTTAATTCCCCGGCTCTCACCCGTTTCCCTGCTCAAAAATATCATAGGATACTTGAGGAGAGAAATGTATCAGATTAATATTATTTCCATCCCACATCTACTAAAACTATCCAAATTAAGAGTTATGAAGTGAGGGTATATGCTTCTACGAGCTTTCTTCTCTGCCCGTAGATCTCAATCCCGAACAACTTTTTAGCCTTATTCCACGATACCAACTTTTTACCCTATTAGAAACTCAAACGGATTGGATTGCCCTCCGACCCATCGGGCCGACTGGCCATAAAGTTTGGGCTTCGAATATGGGCCGACATTCCTGGCCCAAATTGTACCTTCCTCCATGATGGGGTTGTCCTGGATTAGAACGGGATTCAAACATTGGGTAATTCCACATATGAGAATCCTCCAAACTCTCCCTGACTGTATGATGGGCTGCAGGGATGAGTTTTGGGTACTGTTTTTGCTCAATAACTCATCTTAATTTTGGACGCAGTTAATGAATGCATGTATGTTCTTTTTTTTTTTTTTGCCCAGAATGCAAGGCTTTGTTTTTCTCTCTCTCCATAAGTGGTAAAAGAGAACTGAACCGAAGGTCATAGAGTTATTAACATTATGAGCAGAATATGTTCTTAGCGAATGGCTATTTGAAAAGAAAATGTATCCAATCAAATCCTTAGGGATCTCCTGACCTGTTTTATGAGGAGTGCAATTGTGCGCATCCCTCTCAGATTGCCTCCCTACCATTCTATAATAAGAGCACTAACCAAACAAACGATATTCATGATACTCGGACCAAACCATGTCGTCTCCCTCGACTAGATCCATACTCTACGTTGTTATATATACGGCAGACTTACACCTTTTAAAAGGATTATTCTTTCAGGAGTATCTCAAGGTGCATTTGAATAAGCTTTTCTTGTTCAGGGTCGGGATGGAAGATTGATAGTGTTAAATTGAATGTGTGCATTCAAGAGCAAGCAGCCAAGCTTGTCAACTAGAAGAAGTAGCGCCAGCTTGAGTGTTGGGGTCTGAGGAAATGACCCAGACCGGTAAAATACGTACGTTGGTATACTGACGGATATGGCATCGTATCATTTGTCTGGACGTGGAGCCTATGTTTGAGATCTTGCCTTCAACAATCTCACTATGGGATAGGTTACATGGCGGCGTCTCTCATTAATTGTACCCTTCCTGAGAATGGATTGGGATTAAATGAGAGGGACATGAAACTTCTAATGCAAATATCCCCTGATCTGTAATCTTTCCATTAAGGAATCCAATCCCAAGGGCAGCACTTCCCTTGCAGATTCAACTGCCAAAGGTCGAGCACCACAGCAGAAAGATATGTCTCTCTCTCTCAAAAACTACAGGTGGACAATAAGGGAGACGATATGATCATTTGCTACCCCTTCATGAAAGCATTTGATGTTTAGATTGTGCAGCATTTGCTTGCCAAGCAAACGAATATTTTCTACAATAATCGTCAAAATAAATCTGTTTTGCATTTATTGTCTAGTTTGGTTAAGGTGGTGCTACTACAGCCAAACAGCTCCCAGTGAATTTGCCATCACAGACAACGCTACTCACTAGCAAGATGGCTAGGCTCGATACACTATCAAATCATTATGACAAGGACAACTAAAATTGTACCTCAAACCTAGTTGTTTTAAGAAAAAGAATAAAACATCTTACAGCCGAGCCTTCATTCGACATGCTCTTGAGTGGTTCCGTCTTTATCTGTACTTGCCCTCATGGAGAAGCTCTTGCCTAACTATCCTCTCTTGATTCTGGAGTTAATTGAAGCAGAGAAGCATGAGCCTTGTTTGTTAAAACAAAAAAGGAAAGAAAGAAAATGAGTTGAACACAAGCTGGAGAAAGGGGATCGATAGCAAACCTGGCGAGAATTTATCTGACTTAAGTTTCTTCAGATCGTCTTGGACACATATGAATCTGCATGCAATGATTGACGCACATTATAGCATTCAGCCAGCTCTTAGATTACCAAGAAAAATAAAAAATGAATTTGGTTTTCTCACTGTACATAACATTCTAATCATGCGACTAATACAATACATCCACTGCGCCCCCCCAACCTAAAAAAAAAAAAAAGAATTCGATCCTTTTTCTTTTAATCTATTTTCAGGAGAAAGGTCCAGAGTTTTACCTCCACTGCAACTCAGTTATCTCATGAAGCAACTCTCTTTCTCTGTCATGGGCGGCTTCAAGCTGAAACAAAACACGGACTCACCAGTTTAGAAGTCGTTATATTATTTGACCGGAAGTCAGTCTGGCAAGGTATCAGCTGACCAAAAATCTCAGGGTCCCAAACTCAACCCTTTTTCCTTTCATGAGCACAATATAATGAGAGGTGGTTGATGAGAGAGAGAAAGTAATAAGGCCGATCAGTACCTCCTATCATGGATTAAAAAAAATGCAATACAATATCTAGAGTTGACGTTCTTTGACAACAAAAGATACATGTATGTATAAGCTTGTAAATGTACACCAAATCTATGCTATTGCAAAACTCGTCATATATATTAAAGCAGCCAAGGTCAAAATCCTGAAGAGAAAACCACCAGTGAACCAAAATTCACATTGGAAAAATGGAAACAACTCTAGTAAGCCCAGTCCATACCAGTGATTTCTCAGAGACATTACTTTGTGCTTGCATGCCTCCCCCATCAGTGAGACAATGAGCTGGAAGATGCAACACAAAATGACTATTGATAATAAATAAATTACAATATGCAATAAGAAAATCCAAGGGAATTCCTGCTGTTTGTAAGCTCATACCTGTAAGCTCACCAGCAGCTGCTTGCTTCAACAATGTTAAGATGCATTCCTGTTTCAGGACAGTATAAGAAACAGAGAAACTTCAATGCAAAATAATACAAGATGGTGGCATTATAATGAATAATACATACTCTTTGCTGAATATTTGCCTGCAGAACAGAATACAATGTCGAGATGAGAGAATTGCCACCAGTAAGGGCATACTTTACAGGATCAGGTGGTAATGGAGATGGCACAGGTGACGCTGATGCGGCAGGATGCTGACTAATAACCTACATGGCCCTCACAAGTATCATAACAAACCCTTCTGATGATATTAGGTCAAGAATAAATAAAATCTTTGAACATCAATAAAGTATATATTCAAGGAAAAAATGAAAGATTTAAAGGAACACAATTTCTATTCTCTGAACTAGCAGCCAAGAGTTACTTTGAGCTCTCTCTGAACTTTGATGTAAAAAATACAAACCTGCATGCTGTGGCTCTTCTGCAGTATGGGAGATGGGACCACCTGAATGGACACAACAGGAATTATTAGATAAAGATGCTTTCAAATGAAGTAGGGAAGCTCAGAAAGAATCATTATAACCTTTTCCAGGTCTACATTCTCTGAAGTGACTTTGAAACGTCCTCTTAGTTGTATTACAGGCACCTTTGCTTTCTCATCAGGGTCATCACCTGCTTCAATTTCATAAACTAAATCAGAAGAGGATGACAAATAATCTCAAATCAGGAACTAGAATGTGTTCATAATCACAAAGCAGGACCTAAAGAATCAAGAAAGGAAAGTCTCATAACATGCCTGAAGATTTACCAACTCTGGGAGGGATCTCAGAGGGCATATCTTCTGCTGAGGAAACTGTCATCATATTCTCATTTGAATGTATCTGTGGTGGATTTTGCGTTTTTCCACTGAAAATATTATTAGAAATCAGTTTTAAGTGTAAAATTGTTGACAGATATTAATAATGGTTGAAGAAGATATTATAAAGACGGATATATTCAAGCAAAGGCACATTGAAAGATAAGCACTTAAGGCATTGCAAACCTCTCTACTCTACTAAGTCGACTGGGAAACTCCATTAAATTTATGCCACTGGAGGAACCGCCTCTTCTCTGATTGGTGTTAAAGCTAGTAGAAACACCATCCACGCTCCTTCCATTATCACAATCATGCTTTTCATCAAATTTGTTATCATTCTGCTCCTGATGTACCCCATTACTTGACCTAGCAGTACTCATGGCATCCTCAAATGTTTCGGCTCTACATCTGGTTCATGGGGAAAAAAATAATGTACATACAGGTTACAGCTTAAGCATCTAAACAGCCCATATCATGTAAATTATTCCTCATGACAATATGAAAAGATTGAAGAATTCCAGACCATCTCCAAGGGAAGTGAATGACATGTACAACTAGTTTCTTGGTAAGCAAAAAAGAGTAAAAAATGTCTGGGACCTACAGGATATCACTTGCAGTAGAATCAACTAATGGAAGAGGAGCTGATTGATTCTGCAGCCCATAATCATCCTCCTATGAAAAAGCATAAAATAAGAACTGCAGAAACACTTAATCTTCTCTGGCAAAAAGTGAATCATTCACAAAATGGATGTCAAGCCTGATTAATTACCATATCAGAATATTTTGAATTGCCCATGCAAGATATTTGAGATGGGGGCTGACTAGCATGACCATCAACTGCAGATAAAGAACTAGTACTCCCTTCACAGATACTATCAGGCAGAGATATTGCTTCATCAATGTCCTGAATCTGTTACAATGATCAAGTTCCAATATATGAATTGGAAATTGTGCAAAATCATAATACCTACACGATGTTAAGCCATAGACATACCAGGGATGCCTGAGCTTTCACGTCATCAAGGTTAAAGTTCCAACTGCTGATTCCTCGTTTATATTCGTTCTAACAAAAAGGGAAAAAAAAAAAGGCAAATCCATCAAGTCTGGTATTAGGCAAGACCCAAAACCAGCATACGGAAAATAATTTTCTTTAGGTATGTGAATTTATCAATAAGAATCAGAAACAATAAGGTCAGACAAAGAAAATGGGGTCACAATTATTGAATCATACTCAGTGAGAAACAAAATAGTAACTAATGAATCTACATTTCCCAATAGTAAACTAGTTATATCCAAGACCAACTTGGCTCAGTTCTTCTTTGTGCTATTAACAGATTCAAGTAAAACATATTCCTTGCGCAAGTGTAAAATATCAATCCACTCAGCTCAGATATGCCCAAGTAGATATTTTTAATATCCTCTACTGCTTTTCTGAACTCATTGGTAACCATTGAAGAACACTTTAGGCAAAAAAACAGACTAGAGCAGAAATGGTTGAATGCAGCTGGCTATTCAGCTAATTTAGTAATGAAGGAACATGATCAGCAATTTGTCTTTCCAGTATGTATAAAATTAGGTGACCCTCAAATCAAATATGAAGGAACAGTACCTGGGATATTTCCTCCTTCTCCCCATCAGGCATTTTCTTTTGTGCAACCATATCTTCTTCTTTTCTCTATGAATTTAAAGACATTTAAATTAAAAACGTTCATTCAAGATAAGTAACAAGAACACTTTAGATTCACATCCACAACTAGATGTTCACATCCATGACAAAGGAACCTTACCTTTAGTGCCCGGATACAGTCACCAAGAGCAGGCAAACCGTCCAAAAGAGTCCGTGCAATATAATCACTTGACCTGGCTTGCTTGAAAAAGGAGTGTTTTAGAAGTTTCTTGGACGTAGGCCTTTTGGATGGGTCTTTGACCAAGCAACTGGCAATCATCTGCTTAAACAACTGCAGAAACAGAGGGAAGGTATGAAAAGGTGTAGCCACCAAACAGGTGAATTACTATTACTTCTAAATTCCATCTTCTTGAAGTGAACCTTTGAAAACTTCTCGTCTCTTTCATAGTCGAGGCCAGGGGGTGCACTTTGCAGGGTCATCAGAAGTACCTGAAGTGAGCAGCCTCATCTTATGATGGAACAAGAAACCCCTTAAGTCAGATGAGAAGACAAAACTTATCATATATATCAACCTTCATAGGAGGATATTTTGAGAACGGAGCATGGCCATGTGCGAGCTCAAGTGCAGTTATACCAAAAGACCAGATATCAGCTCTGTGTGAAAGTTGTCAATAGAATAGAAATATCGAAGATACTTTCCATAAGTGTTATATTGATGCTTGCAAGAAAAACCAAGGGTTAGAAAAGGAATTGCTAACTTGAAATCATAGCCATGTAATTGCTCCATAACCTCTGGTGCCATCCTAAAATGTAGACAGAGAAGACAGAAAATTCCAATTTTAAATATTATAAAGATAGCTATATAAGACATAAGTCCATGATCATCATCTAGTCTGCACAGTTGAATTCTTTAATTTCGCGTTGGAAGCTTGAACTTGGACCTCATCAGTCAAAGTTGCAGTCACTAGTATTAACTGTATCATGCAAATTGTGTAGCAACAAATGTCTTACCAACAAGGTGTTCCAACAAAAGTATTCCTTGTGCGTTGCCTATCTCCAGAATCAAAAAGACAGGCAGACACTCCAAAATCTCCAAGCTTTATTGCTCCACGAGAATCAATAAGTATATTTCCAGCCTAGAGATTAATATGCATCAAACAGAAATGCACAAATTAGCCTACTTGAGGCTTAATAGAGACTAAATTTCCATTCCAACAAAACCATATATTCTAGATGACATCCTAGAAGTCTCCCCTTTGATTTTTATTGAGAAACTCTATCACATAAGCCCTCAAGCAGCTTGTTATAACATTTCAATGATCACATGCAAATCTTTAGATCAAAGTGAAAAAAAAAGTAAAAATAAAAATATTATTACCAAGGATTGACAACTATCAGATATACAATATGTCTTTATTTGCCATTTGCACACTATGTTAAGAAATGAACCTCCGAAACATCAATATTTTAAAGATAGACTCAAAATATTTTATGCATAATCTCCTATCTCATAGATCCTTTATGATGCTGTAATGTGGACATTAACACAGAAAACAGAATGTTTGTACATACATCCAGTGAAGTGTGCATTATCCTACACTAATATAGTGAAGGCCTCCGAAGAAGAATACAAGTATAAAATGAAAAATGCAGAGAATCAACTATATACTTTCACATCTCGATGGATGTGGCCATGCTGATGAAGGTACTCCAAACCCTTCAATGCTTCCTTTAGTATTGTCGCAATAACAACTTCCTCAAAACCATCAGGATATGCAGCTTTCAGAATGTGAAGACATGAGCCACCAGCCAGGAAAGGCATGACAACCCACAAATTATGGTCGCTGACAAATGAGCAGTGTGCTCTAAGTACATTAGGATGGTCAACCAAGATCATCGTCTGTGCTTCACGACAAATACTATTCTGCAGAGAGCAATCATTTCTCTGTAAGTACAAATACTCTGGGCATGAATGCAATGTTTAAGTTGCTTAATCTATTTAAGTTTAAATTCTGACAGAGACAAGATGATAATTCTTGTGTGTGCTGCAGAGAGCAGACCCAACTGCTTGATATTCTGATACGGAGACAGAGCATTCAACATAAACTTCTCTCAGGGATGTTCAGAAGCATTAGTACTCTCATACTGAACCTGAGGACGCACAGCCCTTCTATCCGTGGACGGAGGGGAGAAAGCTAGAAATTGTGAAGACGTTGCTGGCATCCAGTGCATGACATTTCAACGGAATTTCACTCAAAAAAGGAAAAAAAGATATATCAATTGAACAACAGACTCCAACCCGTTGAAATATATTCCAACAAGCTCCTGCCGAAATTCTTTCTTTTTCTTTTCTTTTTTTTCCTGATGAATAGCTCTTCCAGGAATTTAGATCTTCCTTTAATTACGAAACAATGGCTTTCCCCCGTATAAGCTTTCTAACTCGAATCCACAGTTGCTGCACATCAAACGATCGCACCGTTATCCAGAAACGAGGCCGGAACTTGATCCTGATTCGAGGCCAGCTACAATAATTTTCAAATTTTACTTTTGTTAAGTGATCTTTACGTAAATCAACTATTAAATCTTACCCAAAAAAATTAATGATTAAAATATGTAGTGAGAAAGGAATGTATGAACTCTAACGAGCAAAATTGCGAAACAAATGGAATCCTGTATGATTTTTACGCGTCTCAAGAGCTCACGGTAGCGGCCGACCGAAAAAAAAAAAAACACGCGGACCGATGGAAGGGGGATTACCAGATCGCAGTTGTCGCGCTCGAAGTCGAGGATCTTGATGGCGACGATCTCAGCGAATGGGATGCAGAGAGCGCGGTGGACGGATGCGCTGACGCCTTGGCCCACCTCCTCGTAGAGAGTGTAGTGCTCGGGCCCAATGGGATACTTGCGCTTCTCGGATTCCCGGTCGGCCTCGGGGCCGTGCTTCGACTTCATCCCGCAACCCAATCGGAGAGGTGAACCTAGCTGGATTGGATGGCGACCGCCAAAAGATTACGCAAAGAGATTGTCAATGGCGAGGTGGTGTGAAACGTGGAGGTAGAAATAAGGGTTAGAGCGGCATTAATGAACGATGACGCTTTCTTGTGACTTGTGAGAAAGAAAGAGACGGAAGATGTGTGTGTGTGTATGTGTGTGTGAGAGAGAGAGAGAGAGAGAGAGAGAGAGAGAGAGAGAGAGGAAGTCGGGCCGCCGTTGAGGAAGGAAAAGTGGGGAGGAAGAAGACGTTCGCTTGCATGCAGGACTCCCGCCACTTGGCGGTGAAATGCTGTTGGACTTCGTCAGTGTCTCCTCTCGAGGGCTCAAGAGCTGAACGTAGGGGACGCGTGACATTCACGTGCTCGCCTCTGTTGGGGCGGCTCCGGTTCTGATGATGGACCGAACCGGCAGGATCCGCTCCAGGCCCATAATCGCAGCGCAGGTCTGTAAGCAAAAATCGAAAAAACTGAAAACCAAAGAGGAAGGGGGAAAAGAAAAAGCAATGGAAACCAGTCCCAAAAACCAGCATGACCATAGTTTTTATAACTGGATTGGACCAAGAACCAGTCAAGACTTGGGTTTATGGGTTCATAGGTCACACTGAAAATTCAATGGATCGAATTATATACTTAATAAATTAATATAACAGCATAACATGTCACTAATTTATAATAAAAATCATTAATATAGACATCATATTAATTCCAAATTTAATATAAAATATAAATATAGTAAAATAAAATAAATACATTATAATATATTTTTATTTTTATTTATAATTTTAAGTCTGTTAGTTTTTCTACTGAGTTAATTGAATTAGCTGATTTGACTAGGAATCGACTGGTTCAATCAGAACTGACCGTATTTACAATGTAATTAGATTTATTATGGAAGCCGAATCTGGTGAATGGTTGGTTCCTGATCCAACCGGCCGGTCCGGTTTAATTTTAAAAACTATGAGCACGACACGAAATCTGCTCAAATTTACAATTATACTTGATGGTTTATTTTGTCGGCTCTAAGCATGACTCAGTATCCACTTTTATGAAACTACTCTCATATTACTTAATAATAACATCGATTAACTTTTAATTGTGAAATTAGAAAGAAAATTACTCTCAATTATTCCATCATTACTCAGGATCATGCCTACTCCTTGTCTCATTTCAGGCAATAGTGCCCTAATTATTATTATTTTTATACTAGAAATCGAGGCTCGAAAAGCAAAAAAAAAAAGAAAATCAAACCAATAATATTTAGCTGTTTGCACGGAAATAAACAAATTGACTCGAAACCGTTCAAGCCGAAAATTTTTCATTCCAACACAAATCCATTGAGAATAGAGCTCCACGTAGAGTAATTTATTTCAGATATATCAAGTCCGTATACAAGGAACGAGCTGATGAAATTTTGAATCTTTTGATACTTTTAAGAATATGTCTAGATTAAGAGATTTGGAGAGGTAAAGAGGGATTGATTAATAAATCCCTTATTTGGATATATATATTTTTAGGAATTAGGATGAATAAGAGTGGATTTTATAATAAAACTTTTCGATATAAAAGGTTGAAAAAATTATAAAAAAATAAAAATAGTCTATTTATGCTATCTAATTATTTATTTTTCTTCATCTTCACAGTACTCACTGACTAAATAAGGGATATGGGGTCCATCCCTCTATTAACCATCATTTATCCTCCCCCTTCTTTAACGATAAATCCCTCAATCCAAACATGCCCTAAGTGAGGAGGAGTCGGTTGGCATTTATAATTGATGGATCTACATAAATTTTAGTAATTTACATTAAGCAGGATATGTCTTACCAGGCATGACGAGGTGAAAATAATGATTGCCTTAACAAGGTGGCAAATGGCATATGTAGAAAAACTTTTAAAACTTGTAACAAGTGCCTTTACATTCGTTAAATTCGTTGTGAGAGCCCATAAGAGATCGGATCTGTTTCCACTTAAAAACTTAAGCTGATAGGTGACGGTACCCAATTTTTTTTATAAACCCACAACGTTTTCTTCATTTAATCTATGTGTGATTGTATATCTCAACACCCGCCCTCACATGGCAACGTGGTCCACTTTGTCATGTGCCATTAAACATCCGTCATCAACAACTGTCTATGAGCTGATCATGAGTTAGGCTTTTGGACTCGGATCAGGCGAGGTGTGAGTCCACTGACTCTAATATGATGTTAAATTCGTTGTGAGCTCATAAAGGATCGGACCCGTTTTTACTTAAAAGTTTAAGCTGATAGGTGGCAATACCCAACTTTTTTTATAAACTCATAACCTTTTCTTTATTTAATCGATATGAAATCGTATATTTTAACAATATTGTACATTATTGAACAACTCAAGAGCTAAAAAGTCCTGATGGGTACTCAAAAGCGAGTGCGGAGATGCAGTGGCAGCCAATTAGGCAATTCATCGCTGCACTAATGGCGGAGGGAAGCCTTGGGTCAAGACTGAAAGGAGTGATATTGAGATGACTCCTTTGGGAAGTTTGCTCTTCGAGAGGGACTCTTACTAGCTCGGTTCCTAAGTATTCAATTCTTTTGTATCAAATTGAATGCGGCGGTATTGTATGATCAAATTTAGAAAATTTTAACAATGAATCTAAATTTATCCCCGTTAATTTTAGATTGTAAGACGATCATGACAGAATTCCAAGATTGTCAAGCAATTCTAATCTACCGAGAGGCAAATGTAGTAATAGACTTTCTCGTAAAACTAGCACAAGACCGAGATGAAGGTCAAAATGGCAACTACTTTCTGGAACATCCCCACAAAGACTTGCTGATATTCGACATACTGATATTTTGGGTATTGCCTACTCGAGAAATGTAAATGATTATGCTAATATTACTGAATTATATTAAACTCTTATATATTCTTATATAATCATCTTTAGTAAAAAAAGAAAAAAGACATTGAGATGTCTCCTTCGAATGAAGGGATAGAGTAAGTGCCTATATAGGCTCCACAAATAGGAATTGGAAAGAGGTAGGGAAACAAATTAACTAATTCTTATACTCTTGAAATGACAATAAAGAGTTTTAAATTAAATTTTGTATAAAATTAGGCAGAGGGCTATTTTGGAAGAATGGAAATGAAGATAATGGTTAAAATACAATTGCTAATGAAGGTAAAACTATGTATTGATTTAATTCGATTAATATAATATTAATTCTAACAAAAATTTTAATAGAAACTTTTATACTTACAATATTTAGAAGAATTTACACAAATTATATTTTAAAAAAATAATTTAGTACCATCACAAAAAACAATTATGTAAATACAAAATTAATATCATGAACTGCAAATTAGATTATTGAAAAATGAATGATATGCATTAACATATAATTTGCCAATATAAGATTTTATTTTCACATTTGCATGAGTAAATGTTTTTTTAAAAAAATTGTGATTCCAATACTAAATAAATGTAGCATGTGGTGGTTAGTTTTGACTTAAACCTTTGAATCCTTGCATATATCAAATGAATGAAATTACCTCATTCAGGGAATTGAATCCCATCATTCGACCAAACAGGAGTACAATTTCCACGCATCAAATATCCGAAGAGAATTGTCAATTACCTCACACAACATTGTCTCACTTACTGATCCTTCTGCAACGAGGGTGCATTCGCCTCACATTACAGCCACGTGCCTAACCTGCGACACATATTCTAGATAATAGCACACGAATATTCATCCAAAGCACTGTTCAGTATGTACTATTATGTAACTTGCTAACTGTATAAAGTTGTTCCTAGCGGGACACTACAATCGTGGCAAGGCTAAGTAAGACAAGCAAATACGAACGCTCAAACTTAGAGCCCCCCCCTCGCTCTGAGCCACGGCAACTGTGAACTCTAATTGGAACTTGTTATGACCATCATCATCGTTACAAATGGCAAAACCAACCCGTCCCGGTTGACACGATCCGGCCCGTCCTACTGTGGGATGGATCATACCTCGACCCGTATGCGTGTCGGGGCAAGCCTAGGTATGACTACTAAGCCACCCCACCCCGCTCCACCCCATTATATAACATAATCTATTATATATCACATATATTATAATGTATATAATACACCAATATTACATATTATATAATATATGACATATGCTAAATAATATATATTATGTTATTAGTTAAAATATGTCTTATGTAATATTAAATATAATTTCCATGATTTTTTGTAATCGCCCCGACTCGCTCGCATGGGTCAAGGTGCGGGTGGACTTGAGTCAATCAGTCACGAGTCAGGGGGTGGGGTGGGTCGGTGGGCCAACCATGTGGAGCGGCTCCGAGCCTTCAAATACCCAACCCGCCCTAGCCCATTGCCACCCCTAGTCATCATGAATTCCCATGCGTGTTAGAAGTATGCTCTCATACAACTTCACAAGTTCATACTCTGAAACCGTGTAAGAACCTGAATAACCATATATTGAGGCTACCTACACCAGCCCTCCACTCAATTGACATAATATATACTTATTTTATACGAATTACGGAGTAATATATACTATAAGTATGCACTTGCAAATCATAACATCGGCCAAACATACATCTTACGTAAATCCCTAGTTGTCGTTTAAGGATAATCGTAAAAAAAAAAGAAGTCGGTGGTGCATGAATATAGTCAATATGACATTGTTGCACTTACCATAATGGAACCTGTATGATTAGTTTGCCTATTGTATTTTTTGGGTACCAAAATAATTCTCATTGATGATGCTTTCCTATTTTTGACTCTATATTTGTACTATATATTTAGCCAAATATTCAATGAAAACTATAAGCATTCCGTTCCCTTTCTCTTCCTCTTTTACCGCATGGCATTGGAGTCGACTTCGAATTTGAATGACCCCTCCACCTTCTCCACCTCAGAGATAACCTCCTCAATCGTTCTTCCTAATTCCAGCATTGGCTGATATGATAGTAGCTATCTTCATATCACCAACCATAAGTTGAGTGACCATAATTATTTCTAATGTTCTTATATTAGTAAGTGATGATGTACATATGTGGCAAAGGAAATTATAGTCTAGTTGGGGTTTTTTGTTATTGAAGATAAAATTTGAATTCAATAGCTACACACATGACCATTTTTAGATTTGCTTATTAACAGTTTCCAAAATTATAGAGGCTAATTTGAAAAGGAAAATTTTGAAAATATTGCATTTTGGGGGTTGGAAGGATTTTTTTAGTCACTATATATTAAATTCATTCCCCCTCGTTGAGAAATTGTGTTCTTAGTTCTTGAGGATGTAATTTCCCCAAAATTATCAAGTTGGCCCAGAAGCAAAAGAAAAAATATATTTTTTAAAAAATACAATTAAGAAAAGAATTGGAATAATCGACTAACTATATTAAAAATAATTGTGTTTTAAAAATTATTTCAACTTTCCTTTTAAATTAGGATAAAAATGGGAGTAATTAGTTAATTATACAACTTAAAAGTTGGATTAGAAGCCCACAATTATTTATATATTATTTAAAAAAATCACTTATAATGGACCGAGCAAAGTGGCTCAAAGCATATAAAAATCATGCTTAGACCGGAGATAATTCGAGCATATGTATTTTTCTGCCTTGTTGGCATGGCCGAAAATATACCAAATGGCCCAAATTGCTAATAGGACCGCGGACTTGTCACTTCAATCTTTGGAAGTTTCTTGAAATGGAGTTTATTAATTGGTGATTTTGATTCTTTTCTCGCTAGTTAACGGACTAAAATTTATGTATCTGAAATGTGTCCTTTGCAGATTTTAGAACTCTAATTCATACATACTTGGTGCTAAGTTTTATCACGTACCAGTGAGATTCTTGTCATATTTGACGCGATGAAGAGGCTCACATTACTTCTTTTGCCTCTTGATTGTGTTCTTCCTTCTGTGCTCGTAAACATTTCAACAGATCTGAAAGTTTTATGCTTCTTATTTATTAGCAATTCATAAATTCATTCAAAGAGACCATGGGGCAAGCAGGACCCCTAAAAAAAAATACAAAGATTAGTCTGTCGTTGCCTTTTGCTCATTCGACACAAATTGTGGGCAGATTGTATTTGCATTTTTAGGAACCCAAAAAGCATGACCAATTCTCAGTTGCTCAAAAAATCCAACAAGATAGATTTACAAATCCCATGGAGGACTTATACTAGAATTCACAACAAACACTATATTTTGGGCATTAGAGACAAAAATGGCATTCGACCAGTTTCTAGTATGAGCTAGCTCTGCAACAAGTACCTGCTTTTTTGTATCCATAGAGGAGAGTTCTACCTCGTTGTACAGCAACTCCAACCAAATAAGCACTGTCTTGGCTCCATGTCGCATCTTAAAGAAATTTTAATTGATCTCTCATCATCCTTTTTAGCCAATGGCTGTTTTAATCTAATAGTAGAATGTTGAGTGAGTGATAGGGCCTCCCCCCCGTGAGCTACTGTTGGGGCAAGTGAGATCCGTATCAAATAAAATAGGACTAGAAAGATTCTCATATCAACAACATGTTCTAGCAACTGAATCTAGAAATTCTAATGGAGTCCGCTTCTTGTCACAATACAAAGCTACAGTTCTCCCTCCCAAAGATTAGAACAAGATGAGCCAAATTATTGAAAGTTCTGGAGTTCATTTTTTCTTAAAGGAAAATTTGGGGGTGATATAAGAAAATTAATGAGTGATTTTAGTTCTCTTTCCCAATTTTGAGGAATGGCATCATGTACTTTTCACTTTGGCTCACTCCAAGCTATCCTAGTGCAGGTGCAGCTTCCAAACAAATGCCTAAATCTATCAGACCTTATGTCTATAATAGGCAGTTCAAATTTCCCACATGAGCCCAAGGAAGGCTGTTTGAGCACATTCTCCACAAAAAGAAGTTTTAATTGATGATGTATTTTAAGACTCCAAAGATTTGTCCAAAAGAGTTCATGCCCTTTATGAAATCTTGTTTACTGATTAATCAATCATGTAAAACTTTTTTACAATGGTTTCCACTTTTTGTATGCACCCAAACAAAATCATCTTCCACATTATTTCTTGAGAGATGCATTCTCTTAATGTTTTCTATTGTGTTGTTGTCAGACAAATTCATGTAAAATGTTTGAATTCCATTCATTTGTAGTGTTTGAAATTAATTCATTTACTGTAAAGCAAGCCATCATTGATGGTTGCATTATTTCTAGAAATTGGTGTGAAACTTTCATTTCCAAGGATCCATGGAATCAGACCACACTTCTCTATTTGTCCCATCCCCAATCTGCATATAGGTTCCCTAAGCTAAGGAATTTTTATAGGCCTGTAGATTCCTCCAGAACAGTGAACAAACTAACTGAATTTCCAGCACTTGATTGAAAAAAATTCCCATACTTATTTTTTATAAGTTTCCCTTCAAGGCTATTTTTTTTAGGTTAAAAATTAAGGCATTTTTTTACGGCATAGCTTTATTGATGACTGCTGGTCTCCTAAAACCAAGACTACCATTTATTTTTGATCGACAAATGGTATCCCAGCTTATAGTAGTGTAGTATTTACCTTCTTTTTCAATTTATCAATTGCGACCTCTTCCCGTTAGGGTCCACATCTTCTAGAGCCTCTTTCTCCCATTTACCCTTTTTCTCTTTTATCTTTTCCGAGCACCTCTCTTCCATTACCCATTACATATAGAAAGGGTATTTTAGTAAAGTTCTATTAATTTCCTTTTTGCATACAGTATTATAATATTACATCTCATTTACTTTCCCCATGACTTACCAAACATAACAATTTTATATTACAATTTACTTGACCCGTGAAAATAATTTTTTTATGTAATTCACCTTTACACTGTAATATAACAATATAACGAATCAAACTATGTAAAAACCTTTAAAGCATAGTTTTTAAAATCAGACTGAACTGGGAACCAGTCAAGGTATGAGTTCATAAGTCGGACCGGGGTTCAATTGGTCGAACCGTATATTGAATAAATAATATTAATAATATAATATTCCAATAAATCGACATAATATTATAATTTAACTATAATTTATAATAAAAATCATTAATATAGTCATTATCTTAGTCTCAAATTCAACATAAAATATGAATATATGTTCAGTAAAATAAAATAAGTACATTATAATAAGTTTTTATTTTTTATTTTTTATTTTAAGTTGACCGATTTTCTTATCGGTTTAATTGAATTTACTGGTTTGATTGAAAACCAGCCAGTTCAACTGGATTTAATCTCATTTAAAGTGTAATTGGATTATTTATAAGAACCGGACCAGGTGAGTGGTTGGTTCCCGTCGAACCAACCAGCCTGATCTGATTTTTAAAACTATGTTTTAAAGATATCTTTGTTAACTCTTAGCTAACCCTTTTTTTTTTATTTTGTTTTGTTCATAGTATGTATAACTTCTTGGGCTAATATGGCATTGTCTTCGATCCATTTACCTTCTATAAATGCTATTTGGTCCGGTGAAACTATTATATTCAATAAAGGTTTGAGATTATTTGCTATTATTTTTTAAATAACTTTATAACAAGTATTTGTAAGGTTGATAGGACGAAATTCATTGGACTAAAAAAACCCTTTTGAAAAAGCTTTGGACATCAAAGATAAAGTCATTTTTAATTACGTTCCAATACCTTTTGTAAAACAGGGTGGGCAACCCATCTAGTCCCGAAGCTTTAAGCAAATCCATGGACCAAATAACTAATTCTATTTCTTGTACAGTTGGATTTCGAATTAATCATTGATTATCTTGTTCAGTGATTACAGGTTTAGCTAAGTTGTGAATTCATTTGGAAGGTTTGGGTTGGGGGAAGAAAACTGATTCTAAAAGCTTTTTATAAAATAATTCCCTATCTCATTTGTGTCATGAAGCCAGCAGTTATTTTCATCTTTTATGACATTTATTTTCGTTATTATTTCTTGGTTGAAAGGCAAAAAATTTTGCATTTCTATCTCCACCTTCTAACCAAATATTTCGTGATTTTTGTTGCCAAATTATATTATTACATTTTAAATAGTCTTGCATATATTTTTCATCTCTTTTTCTATTAGTATGTTCTCTATTGTTGCTTCTTTTTTCCTTTTTTTTTCTAGATTTCATATATTGCTTCCATGGGTTTTTCTATTTGGATGTCATAGTTTTTAAATGTGTTCTCGTTCCAGGTTTTAAGAGCTTTTCCAGTCTATTTTATTTTACGATTAAATTTATAGGATAGTGAGCCCCTAATTTGACTATTCCACACTTATTATATTACTTTCTTGGTAGTTGGATCCCTGGATCCCTAACCCAGGCTGCTTCAAACCTAAAGGGGGTTGGCTTTGCTCCAGCAGATTGATCTAAGTTTCAGCAGTATGGGATTGTGGTTTAAATTTGTCTGCAGGAATATGTTTAAACTGTGGCTTTAGGAAAAGCCACTCTCCAACTATTACTCAATATGTTGCATGGCATGCCTATTATTCCTCAATGTACGTGTATTCCCAATAAATCCTAAATTAGAAGAACCATATTCAAAAAGAAAATTTTCTAAGTAGTTCCCACTAGTAGAACCCAATGATCTACCTCCCAACTTTTCATTGGAATGCAAAATTTCATTTAAATCGCCCATAGTCATCCATGGCCCATATATTTCTAGAGACCTCAATTTCAGCAGTTTCAAAAATCTTCCTTTTCATGAGCATAGGGTGGGTAGTATGCCCATGTTAAAAACCATTTACAAGGTAGAACACAATGTTTGATGCTAGCATGTATCCTATTTCTGTTCTGAGAGATAATGTTTACCTCAAGCTCTTCACTCCAAAATAAGCAGAGTCCTCCAACCTTGTTGGTTGCTTCTACCACACCGATGCATTAGAATTTAGTCATCTTGGCAATTTGCTGGCATCTTTGGATCCCAACCTTGTTTCTGACAAAAAGAGCACACTCGGTTTGTTTATTATGAGGAGGGACTTGAGAGTTCTGTCTGTTGAGGCTCCCCTTATGCCTCAACAGTTCCATGCTAAGAGGCTCATGCTGCACCAATGAACAGCGAAGATTAGAACCTCCACGACACCACAAAATTCAGTCAACTTTACAAGATTCAATCTGCTTCAAGTTCTACGCAATAAGGCCACAGCTGAATCAAAAGGATTGATCTCACACCAATACTGATATAAATTAGTGGAAAAGGAAAAACTGGATGCCAAAAAAGAGGTGATTATACCAGATTCCAGTGCAGCTATGTCCAAATCCCTTTCCTTTTTCTTATTTCTTTGTTCCACCGTTGGAACAAAACTTATACTAGCAATTTAATGAGACTAAAATATCCCCTCTTTTTTGTGCATCCACTGCAACAATATATACAATTTGAAAGAAAGGGTGTTTTCCAATTAGAATAATAGAAAAGGACACATGGAGTCGGTGCATCCCAAGGTGAACAAATATATGGCAGTGTCTAATTTTTCCTTTGATCTACTGATTATACCTTAAAAGGAAATAACAAAACATACTATTTTGCTGCTATCAACACACAAAATTAGATCTTCTAAAGCCTAAATGAGGGAACAATACAAGATTAAACCAGAACTAATAGCAACAGCTCACCAAAGTTAGGCTCGCCGGCTACAACAGCTGACCAAAGCAGAGTCACCAGCGACCTGAAATTGTCGACTGGGAGGGAGCAGAGTCACCAAAGGTAGGCTCTCATCCACTGACCTGTAATCATCGAATTCGGAGCGCGTAGGTCTCCTACGTTGCTTGATTTATGAAGCCATTATTGGGAGGGAAGGGTGTGGCTCAAAAAGAGAGCAGAGACTAACCTGTCCCAACTGAGGGGAAAATTTTTCTCCTACGTGAGGGAGAGGAGGAGCGTAAATCGTTGAAATCATGGATCCTGAAAATTTTAGGCTTCAGATTAACCAATTGTAATATTGGAGGTGCAAAGTGGATTGAAACGAAACTTGAGGGTCAGAAGAAGAAATTTGCCCAAAAATTTCCCGGGAGATAAACAGGCTGTATTCCACTACGGAGAAAAGAAAATGAACGCGTGACAGTACATGATACCTTCACTGGTTCTTGCATTCGCTAACACGATTGATCATACATATAATATGCATTCATCAAGGTTTGACCTTTATTTGCAGAACAGATCTCCTCACGCTCTGACTAACCTTGTCCAAAGTACGTGGGCGGCTCTCTCTGCTAAATCAGGCATCTTCCCCTTCTCTCCCGAGACACACGGGTGAGGAGAGGAGTGAGATTCCGTGCAGAGTCAAGAGGTCTACTTTGCAAGATTGAGACTTGTAGCGATAGATAGACATAAGTTGAAGGCTTTCACGCGCTAGTCGGCAGGAAAACAGTGCCCATCAACTCGGGGGATCCGATTCCTGCCGATTGTAAGTCTCTATCCCTGTTATTTGCTGTCTCTGTTTCTTCATATCAGGCAAGTGAGAGCCTTTTTCCAGTCAGATCTGAAGAAGAAACGTGGGTTTATTTTATAATTGCGTGACTAAGGGTTGAATGAGAAAGATATATTTTTGGGTTTAGGATTGTTGATTTTTTTTTCCCGTTGATTGTGAAATGTTCTGCTGTGGTTGGAGCTGGGCTTTGTCGATATGATGTGATATGAGTATTGTGATTATTATTTCACTATCGAAGAAGCGTTAGTGTTCTTCTTATAGAAGCATATTTCTTCAAATCATCAAGAAAGGGACAAAATTATCTAGCTTTACATACTCATAATTGATCGTTTGAATATTCCTCAGCTGAATAAAAAGTATGGGTTTTGATATGAGGAAGCTGAGTCACGAATTCTAGAATACATATTCACTCCTATTTCCGGAATGACCAAAGAAAATGGAGGATTTCTTAGAGATGGCAGTGGCACTGATTCGAGTTCTGCAAAAATTCGACCTACAGGCTTGAGCGAAATAGCTCTTTATATTCTTCAGATGTAAATCACGAGGTTCAGTCTTCCATAAACTGTTTGATGGGACTTATGTGGAAGCTCTGGACTCCTGTCACCTCCTACGGATAGCCATTTTCTTTCACTTTGAACGATCGATCACCTTCCCTAGTGCTTCTTAGGTCTTTGAGTAATGCGTCATGTTACTAAAGCTAAAGTTTTAATGTACATCTATGAAAGAAATAGATCATCGATGGATAGAGGAGGGATCTCTGATATTGAGAGTGACATAGGAGCTTATGGTTGGCGAGGTGAATGAGAGAGTTGCCTAACTCTGATGGCTCATCTCGCTCTCTTTGGTTAGCATGGTATTTGGGCGACTATAAACTTAATCTTCTTCCTTGACATCTAAACCAAATGGCCTTTCTTTTCATTTTGTATATTTAAGGGTCTTTCTTGCTTCTTTTGCCTTAAATATCAGCCTTAGTCTGGACAAATGAAGGCCTGAAACTATCATCATTGAACTTGCACAGGTTACAGTAGCTTAAATTTCAGGGAGGAGCAGTCCAAAAAGGGATGGGTCTTGAAAATGTACTATCGTCGCCTCACAGGAGGTCCCCCTCTTTCAGGAGGCAGTTCCAGCGGGATGAGTTGGGCAGCTGGTCAACTCTTGTCCAGAGGCACAGGTTCCTCCTGACTGCCCTCGCTATGTTGGCTTTCCTCTGCACCATTTACCTGTACTTTGCTGTCACTTTGGGGGAATCTGGGTCATGTTCTGGTTTAACAGGTGCCAGAAGGGCGCAGTGCCATCTCGAGATGACAAAGAATTCTGTTTCTAAGGGAAAGCTGAAGTTTCTATGATATAGATTTTGATAGTCGGCTGGATGGCTTTTTCTTGGTCTTGTGCGGCTTACAGTTTGATTATAGCATGTATCGGGATTCAGGATAGAATTTGGAATTGGTAATGTTTAGTAGTAACCGAAATAGATTTCTCAAGAATTGCCACATTCTAGCAAATGTAATTTAGTTGTGGAGTCTAATGTTATTATTATTATTTTCTGGGGCTTGAAGTTGAAGAATCTAATGTTAATTTACCATCTTCTTTATGAAACTTTGGTCATTGGCTTCTGACTAGTTGCTTGAAATAGGCAGACATTTGGTATTGGAAACTTAAGAGTTGGGTATAACGATCTGGATCATTACATAGATGAATCCATTTTGTCTTGGACTAGTATTTTATCATCCACCTAAACCGTAAGAACTTAAATTGCTGCAACTGCCAAGGATGTTTTCTCACTGCAGAAGAAGTGAGCCTTTGATCCGACAGTGAAAGTGTTTTGAATTGTGATCTGCAAACGGAAAGGGGAAAAAAATGGAGGGAAAAGTGGGAGTGCTATAATAAATCGAGTCTCAACTGTCATTTCTCAGAATACCAGTCAGCAATCACCATGTTAACCCGTAGCTTCAAGATTCCACCAGTGGAATCTAGCCAACAAGGAACCCAGTTGAGAATTTTCCAGTTCTACAGAAAAATTAAAAAAGAGGAGTAAGGATTGGTTAAAAAAATGCGAGTACATATATAGAAATGAGAGGCTACTTTAGAGGAAAATTCTTTTATTCATCATGCGATAACTTAACTTTGCTAGGTCGTCAGCATTTAGCAAAATTCTGTATAGATAGAATCAAGTTATCCCTTTTGGAGAAGCCACAAGGGTTTCCTCCAGTTCCTACCAAGTGAACTGAGGAAACCAAGTGATTTAATATTTATGTTTTTAATTCTAGTGTAAGTCATACTACTCTTGTTACATTATCGTCAACAGGGGTGAGTCCAAGCATTCACGCTGACTTGTAATAATCAGCAGGGTCTCAGTGGACGTAACCATGCGAGAAGGGGTTTCATTCTGGCCCATCAATGGCTGTCTTGTCAGTCGTCAGATCATATTGGGCTCCGGGAAATTCATACTCCTCCTAAATGTTTTTGCAGACTCATATAGGTGGAGTGGGGTGCACATCCTCCCAATGCCATGGAATATAGTATGTACTTTGATACCTCGAGGAACGATAGAAGCTTCCTCTAGCTCGATGATCCCTTGTGGCATTGCTCCTCGAAAGTTTCTTACTTTGCCCATTTGGGAGAACATTAACACATCGTCATGTTAAATTCAAAGCATTCTCATCGATGAGTAAGGGAAAAAAAATACATATCAAAAGGACAGGCTTCATGCCGACTCATTTTATAATTAGAAGAAAGAAATCAACCAAGCCAACTCGGCAATACCCAGAAACGAATATCCTTTTATCTACATGTCGTCAACAAGTAAAATTCCGCCAACTGTGTCTCTTCTTCTTGGCAGAAGCTATCGAGATCGGCTAGAAGTTGATGTCTCTAATTAAAAAGAATCTTCAGCAACCTGTGTTTTTGCTCTCTGATGATTGTCTTCGATCCATGTAGCTAGGACTCGAGTTCGCAGTTGAACATCGGTGAAGCGAACGAGCCCAAGTCACCAAATATACCGTCATCACCCTCGCCGAATCCGTCCGTCTCATGGCAGTCAAAGTACGTCTGGATATCGTCCGGGAAGCTCCTGCGCGGCATGTCGGACTCCGAGGTAGTCGACCGGCAGTCCTGAGCCGAAGTCCTCTCGAGCATTTCCTTGAACTTGGACGACTGCAGCAGGAGCCCGAGGGCCGACGAGGCCGAGCTGCCGGAACCGCCAGGATTTGGAATGGGCGCGGTGGTTTCGCCGCTCGGCTGACGGGCGGTCGTCAGGAGGCTGAACTCTAGCCCGGGGAGAGGATTCGGCGGCGGGCCCGTATCAACGTCGGGGTTAGCCCGGGAGGGGTTCGGGTCGGTGCTCTGGTTCTTGGGTCTGAGCCCCTTGATGTAACGGCTGAGATCAAAGTTCGTGACGGCATTAAGGCCCCGACACTCTATGGCCGCCCTGTCATAGGCTACGGCTGCTTCTTCCTGGGTGGCTGGAGGTGACACGTGGCAAGGAAAATCAGCCAATCAGAAAATTCAGAAAAAAAACATGGGCAATAAATTAGAAAGACAAAAATGACCAAAGCAAATGTTTCTTTATGCGTGTCAGGTTGGTTGACAATTGGAGGTTGGGGACGAGTAATAAATTGAGGGAATTCAATTTGCATGCAGATTTTGGTGAACGCTCCATAAGATTTATTATTCCAACAAGATACTAAAAGATATCCATACACTAAGAAAGATCTCTCTATCTATTTATTTCCTTAATCTCATATCTATTAGGCATTTATAAATTTTTTTATGTAATTAAAAAAATTATACTTTAAAAGATTAAAAAAAATAATGATAAAAAACAGAATTTTACTAATAAAAATTAAAATTAAAATTTGTTGGTTTAATAAATATATATATGCAATTACTCCACCATGGGATTTTCTTGTAAGGGAAAATAATACAGATAAATTAAATTAGATTAAATGGCAGAGATAAGCAGTTGAGAGTTGGGTGATCATATCTCAACTAACCTGATTGATTGATTGACCCTTTGAAAATCCATTTTTTATTTTTTTTCCCCTCCTCCCCTTACGTATTGTCGGCCGACTATTAATAGGTGCGTGTCCTTTAAAAAGCAAGGGAACCATTAAACATCCTAAATAATAAATTCGATTAATTTTCGTGAGGGGATCCACGTCCCGTCCGATGACTGCTCTGATCCTGTCGTATTGTCAAACAGCACTAACGAGCTTCAATAGCTTCCTGAAACTTGAGCACCTAGAATTTATCCACGTGGCACTTATAAAAGACAGTACTTTTCTGAAATAATCACACCAAAAATTTTATAATTTTTTTCATTGTCATTTTTTTATATAATTAATTTTATATTACACTTAAATATTAATTTAAATAATTTATTAACGTGACATTTAACAAGATTACATAATATAGATATTGATAGAATTTTGATCACATCATTCCGTTATATTATTCAAAATTTATCACATCGATGTATAATATAATCATTTATCAATATATCATTGTATCATTTTAGCAAATAATCGTTACGTCAATGCACTATTAAAATTACTTTACTGATATATTATTGTATCACATTAGCAAATAACTGTTACGTCAACGTATCGTTAAAATTATGATTTAAACATGTTATGAAATTAAATATACAAGATTAAAAAAATTATTTTGAAATATGTGTAGTTAAAGTATAAAAAATAATAAATATATAATATTTTTATTATAATTATTTTTTTTTCACATGGAACAACATCACGCCAACCAAACAGACAATTAAGTTAAAAAATCGTTCGTATTTAGGAGAGTAGAAAAATTACCGTAGGTTCCCAGGTAGAGGTATTTATTTCCAAACACCCTACCGATCCGGGCCTCCCATCTACCGTTGTGATGGTGCCTGCAATTACACGCACACGCGTACACGTAAGAATTAATCATTAAATAGGCATTAACTAGAAATTAAGGAGCTAAATCACCTACCTTAAAAATTAAAAGAAAAAAAAAGAAAAAGAAAAAGAAAAGTGGGGTGCCATCATCTGCTGTTACCATCTACACAGCAGGTTAAACACATCCTAGCCGTCGCCGGCTTAACCGTACGTGTGACGTCTTGGACTTCCGTGAGTGATGGAATAACTGTGTTCCATCCATGTGACTCGAGTGAGTCAAAGCGAAAGTTCAAATTTTCGGCAATGGAAACGTCGATCGTACCTTGCGACTCCCCTGTACTTGGAGACGCCACGGGAGAATCCGCTGCTCCTCCTGAAAACCATTTGGGATGTAACGCGTAAAATTAATCGGGGCCGCATTGAAGAGGAACGGTTCTGAGTGAGTGAGTGAGTGAATCGGGAATGAATCGGTGTCGTGTACCTCCTCAAGGAGCCAATGTACTCCTCCCTCGACTGGCCCTCCATTTCCTCGAGTTGTTCTTGGTACGTCGACAGCTACGTCAATATAGGAGACATATACATACATGCATACATGAGTATGCATCATCCAAACCAAGGAATACTCAAAATTAAATTAATGGGGGAGATATGCTAATTGATTGACAAGGGTGGGAAGCTGAGAATGTGCATACGGGGAAATTAAGGATGGTCTCAGGTCCCCAGTACTTCAACGCAGCCAAGTCATACGCATGTGCGGCAGCTTCCTCGTCATCATATGCCCCTGAGATTTTTCAATTAAATTAATCTATTTATGAATAAATTCAATTTACACGATTGAAGTCAACGGTTTCTCCTGAAGAGGATTAGAAAGCAGATAATTACTTGTTTTTCTTTAAAAAAAGGGGGAAATTTGTAATTCATTGATTTCTTCTTTTTTTTTTTCACTTTGGAATACGAAAATGATGGGAAAATTTTTAATAAATTAAAATGGAAAAAAGGGAGAAAAAAAGGGTCACTATTCTAAATGTGGATCCTTAACGAACTCACCTAGATATACTGCGATTCAGTGAGGTTCCGCGCCATCATCGTCGTCGTCATTGTCGACCAGTAAATTTTCCCATGAATACCAAAAAAAAAGGAATTAGCTCGAAATTGAAATGGTAGAAAATAAAAATTATGGTATAATGGAAAAAAAATAAAGAAGAGAAACCTTGTCTGCCTTTCTTGTTCTGAGACTCATTCCAGCAGTTCTTGTCCCACAGATGTGCTTCGAATCGACCGGTCCATCGATGCCTAAAACCAAAAGATGGGTATTCGATCGCATCACAAAATCCGAAAGATCATCGAACTGGGAAAACTCGAACGAACTCCGTAATCCATCCCCTGTGCACACGTCGATCGAACCTTGCTACTTCAGGATCCGACCATGTCACAAAAAGCGGACGGATTACCTGGTGACGCCGCGGTAGATTGAGCTGCGCTGGAGAGGGGATTCCCTGGGAACGCTTTTCCTCGTCCGCTTTACTCTGGCCACTGCAAGCTTGCCCCCATCGCCGCTGTCGCCACGGGCGCCCTCGGACGGCGGCGATGGATTCTTCTCACGGTTCTGCTGTGAAGTCTTCGCCATGAAAGTGGGAGCTCAGTTTCTCTGTGTTCCTCTAAGCTCAAAGGAACCTTTCTGTTAGTTTTATGTGGAAAAGGTCTTCTCGGAGAGAGAGAGAGATGAGATGGGGGCGTGAGGATCGACCAGCGAGAAGGGATTTTATAGTAAGAAGAAGAAGAAGCTCAGAGAGAGAGAGAGGAAATGGAGCCGGCTAAAAGGACGACGGTTGTGGCCGCCTATTAAGCGGCCTCCTTGTTAGTCACTTCTGCTTGTCCTCACTCTATTCCCACAGCTTAATTGCTCACCCGATCATCGGATCCGTCCATTCAATTTGACGTTCGGTAAAACTTTTTGCCTACCAAAGTGGTCCGATCTGGACAGGCCTTGCTGATATGCCACTAGGAGCTAGAAGTCAACAGTTATCCGAACCATAGGTTTTGGAACAGGAGATATGTGGTAGGTTAATGATTCTTAGTGCGCTTGCTGCATAAGATTATGTTCAGCATTTGTACATATGGTTTAGAACCTTTCCATTCCAGAGCCACCTTCCACCGCGGCTTCACTTGTCAGTCGATCGGACACGTACACAACTGAGAAACCGAACTTGCTATCTGGGCTCCTAAAACACTGAGTTGCGAAGGTGATGGGTTGTTGATGGTGATAGGGGTGATCATGAGCAGTCCTCACGAGTCGGGTCGGTTCGGGTCAAGACTTAATGGAGAAGCACTTAACCGAAGCCCGGTGGAACTCTCTACAATTTCGTTCTGGGCTCCAGTCCAGAGAGGGATTTAATATTGGGATATTATTGATGATTTTGATATTCTGCCGTCTTTGGGGCATACCGTGATCAATGCGCACTGGGGGACCAATATGACTTTTGCCCACAATTGAATTCAGCTCCCCATCTTACTTGTCTACCTCAGAGATCTACACCCAGAACATCTGTCCAAGAAAAAGGCTCAGTTCATGGAGTTGGGATCAGTTCATAAATAGTCTTGCCAATTGAATCTGCTCGGACTTTGGACCAGCACTTGTCATTTTTCGACCCGATTAAGAGCATGTGAACTATTTTCTTTTCTTCATTTTCTTTTGGCCTTGATTTTTCCAGTTCAATTACATGGAGGATTGGATGCATGCTTAATTAATGGAAAAAAATCTAGGTCGACAAGTTTAGAACGACAGATTAAAACCATAGATTTGAGGAAGAGATGGGAAAAAGGAAAGAATTTGATGTCAAATGGTCCAATATTTCCTACATCACCCAAAAGAAAAACAAGAGACAGATGAATGGGCCCAACATGCGAGATGGATGGAGACATTTGGTACACTTTGCACTGTTCGGAGGGGGAATTAAAGAGGCAACTAGTTGAGCCAACCCCAGCTCGGTTTGGAGGGTTCAACTGCTTTTGGCTCTCTTAATTGGATTCTGCGGCTCCTTCCCTCCACTTGGGCGGCGCAGTGTAAAACATGAACCTGGGTAAGGGCATTAGCTCAAAGCTAGATCGTGACTCAGCTGACCTCGCAAGAACTCGGTGATACTCAAACCAAACTCTCTGTAAACCAAAGCAACTTTAGATGCAACATAGAAGTAGTGCAGCATCTATCTTGTTCATCTCTTGAAGAGCAATCCTTTGCATGCTTTCTATGATATCATCACGTTTAATAGCTTACAATACGTTTTGCCCATATGCCGGCCGGCCGTCCATCCAGATAGCTCGCAAAGTTGAAGTCAGGAGGGGAAGCAAAGACTCAGCAGATTGTCTTCGACCTCTGACGCTGACCTAGGTACGTTTCCTTGTTTTTCAGGTGTCTTATTGTTATCAGTACCTGCAATTTCTTCGCTTAAATTCTGCCCACCAGCTGTAGGAAAGTGAAATGGACACGCTACTTCTGAAAATTCAGAATCATAGCTCGGGTAAAAGCACAAAAATTATATTACCGCTGAATCCAGCAGATCTGAAGTGCCTGCTCTGATGGTCTATATAATAAAGACAGTAGAGGAGGGTTTGCTGAAATGTCACCGCACATAACCTTTATGTGGTGCTTGTATATTATGCAGACTGTTGTGTACAATAAGTATAGGTACATAAAGTAGGTATGGTAAGTGAGGCAACACTTCATGCCTCTAATATCGGATCACAGGCCAGTTGTGTGATCCTATCTATTAGTATGAATCCTTGATTTCTTTAGGATTATGGAGTAAAACAGAGAAGAGGTCACCAGTACAGTCTTTAAGTGCATTAATTTTATCGAACAGCAAAAGGGTAATATTTATACATGCATGTACGCATATATAAATCTCTCTCGTCCTCTGAATCATAATTTAATAGAGCTAAGCACAGTATATAAAATGTTGGCATGGAAGACTAGCGATTAAAGATCATTAGAATCCCAATAGGATGGACAAAGATCCAGATCTTCCTCGTCAGGTGTCATCACAAGTACCCGCAAAGTTAAAATGAATGCTATGAGCTGTCCCCAACTAAGCTTCTTACCATAAACTCACATAAGTTGATCGACGTGATTTGATCCTCCATACTCAAAGGTCTTGAATCCGAATTTTGTTAATAGAGATAATTTATGTAGTGAATTATCGTGTTCGAATTTGAATTAGTGATGATCCATTAGAATTTAAAATACCAAAAATAAAAAAAGGAAAATTTTCTATAATTCTGACTTACTCTAAATCTAACCTAATACTGACAGCTAAGAATCACTGGATGTTACCGAAGCTTTTATAATATGATGGTGGAAGAGATCAAGGGAAAAGGACTTAAAAGTTCCTTCAATATGTCCAATGTCAACGGGATGGAGCCAAATACAGGAAAGCCAAAGTACAATACCAATCAGCGAATGGTTATCAGCTCAAAAGACAAACAAGGGAAAAAGACAATATGGCAGAATCCAAAAAGATGGCACATCTCAACAATATATATATATATATATATAATGGAATCATAATGTATGTAAATTAATCATATTGGCCATCTGGCAAAAAAAATAATAATGATCATATTGGCTCAAAAACTGAGGTTGTCTAGATGAAGACCACGAGATCATATATAGAAACCCGTTTCCCAAGCTTGAACTTGGCAATTAAGTAGTAGAAAGAGTCAAATAATATTTGAAAATTTTGTTCATTTCATAATTTAGAATAGTGATGACCAAAAATTAGTGATGCCCATTAGAATTTAGAATACCAAAAATAAATAAAAGAAAACTTTCTATAATTCTGACTTACTCTAAATCTAACATAATATTGATAGCCAAGAATCATTGGATGTTATGGAAGCTTTTATAATATGATGGTGGAACAGATCAAGGGAAAAGGACTTAAAAGGTCCTTGAATATGTCTAATGTCAACCGGATGGAGCCAAATACAGGGAAGCCAAAGTACAATACCAACCAGCGAACGGTTATCAGCTCAAAAGACAAACAAGGGAAAAAGACAATAGGGTAGAATCCAAAAAGATGGCACATCTCAACAATATATATATATATATATATAATGAAATCATTAGAAAAATAGCAGATAAAATCGGCCCATTGTTGCGGGGGGATGGGCTGACAGCTTCGGGAACGAGGGCAAATTTCGCAAGGCTCTGTGTTCAAGTTGACTTGAGAAAACCTCTACCAAATGCAATATGAATCGGAGGGTGGAAACAATTGATACAATACGAAGGTATAGGTACATTATGTTTTGAATGTGGCATTATCGGACACAGGAGGAATGAGTGCCCGGTGATTGAACAGAAGCAGGAAGAGGGGTTCAACAATGGAGAGGAAAAGGGAATGGAAGGTGCTAACTTGGACAACATCGTAATGTAGGATGGTGAGAAGGAATTGCTAAACGAGGATGAAGAGAAAAGGGAGGTTGATCGGAGGGGTCCTTGGATGTTGGTGAGCCGCCGGAAAAGGGGGACGGGCAGGAACAGGGCAAACGCTAGCTGGAACAGAGGAAGAGAGACGGTAACCTGGCATCAGCATGACGTTCAGTCCCAGGGGGAACAGTACCGAACAGAACGGTCATTTTTTGAAACTCAAACGGCAAAAGGAAAGTCCATAGTGCTTGAGCCAGGTTTGATTGGGCCGTTACAGGAAAAAGGGATCGGATGGGGCCAACAGGATGGGCTGAATGGGCCAATGCATAGAGGCATGACAGATATAACTGAGAATGACGAAAGGAACAATAAGCCTCATGAGGTGGCTGAAATAAAAATGGTTGAAAGTGCAGAAGAGGATTTGGTAGTGGGGCAGTCAGTACAGCGGACAAGAGGTGACAAGGGACTCACAAAGGTGTCAATGGAAGGGAAAGCAAGGGCTATACAGTTCACGGAGAGTGGATACAAAAAAGGTTTAGGAAGTAAAAATGATGGGTTAGAACAAGAGTTGAATCTAGAGACAATCTCTGGAAGCTCACTCAGAGAAGGGAATTCCAAGAGGGAACGATGGGCAGGTAAGGGTGGTATGCTTGGGAAGCACCATGGACGTTCAACTCATCGTCAAACTGCTACAACAAGAACGGAAAACACCACTTCAGCAGCGGGTCAGGTGAAGCCCAGTGACCAGAAGAAGGGTTTGGGAGATCCTGTTGAACAGCAAGCCGGAGGCTCCGGTGGGAAGGAAACCTTGGCGAATGTTAATCTTGAGTCCTGCTATTGAAGGAGAAGCAGGTCACCAAGGCGAGAGATTAGTGATGATCAGAGTTGCCCCACAAAAGTCCAGACCAATGGAGCCATGGTCGAAATTCGAGTCGGGATGGATGGGGTACAATATAGTTTTGAAACTCATGGCCCATGTAGAGAGAATTGTTGAAGACCATAATACTGTAATAATGGAGCATTTGCATTTGATAGAGGATACTATGGCTGGCCCTATTAGAGTTAACTTAGTGGTCTTACTATGGGATTGTCACGGATTGGGGAATCCAAATGCGGTGAACGCCATAAAAGACCTTCTAGAGGTGCATCACCCAGACCTACTTATTCTTACAGAAACTAGAATGGCAAAGGACAGAGTGGGTCAAGTAGCAGGTAGATTTGGTTTTGACAGCTTTGAGGCAACTGAAAGCATTGGATTTAGAGGGGGTATTTTGTTTCTATGGAATAGAGCAACTACATCGGTGCGGGTGATTGGCTCCATAGAACAGGAGCTTCACACCATTGTTGAGGTAACAAATTTCAATTTTAAATGTCTCCTCTCGTCCATCTATGCTAGTCCTAGGGCTAGGGAAAGGGAAATTTTATGGAGAAATATGGCTCTAGTAGCGGATGCATGCAGAATGCCTTGGATTGCTATGGGTGACTTCAATGAAATCCTATTTTCAGAGGAGAAACTAGGAGGGGCACCTTTTAATCCTAGAAGGGCTGAAAAATTCGCAAGGGCTTTGAATCGGTGCGAGTTAGCAGATATTGGGTTTGTAGGACCGAAGTTCACATAGACAAACTTACGACCAACTAGCGGATTGATACAGGAGAGATTAGAAAGGGTTCTTGCAAACTCATAGTGGAAGGCTTTGTTCCCAGAGGCCTTAGTCACTCATCTCCCTAGAACTCATTCAGACCATTGTCCATCAAGGGTAGATTTTAAACCCACAAATGGTATAAGGATAGATAGACCTTTCAAGTGTGAGATTATGTGGTTCAAGCACCCCGGTTTTCGGGATCTAGTATGGAGATCTTGGGGAGAAGGAAAATTTGTCTTAGATGAGGCCATTAAATGCTTTCAATGTAATGCCAAAGCTTGGAATATTGAAGTATTTGGCAACATCTTCAAGAGAAAGGCCAGGATCAGATCAAGATTGGAAGGCATCCAAAGAAAACTCACACAAAGACCATCATATTTTTTAACTTTGCTTGAAAAGGAGCTTAGAGATGAATATAGCACAGTGTTGCAACAGGAGAGGGAGTTTTGGTTAGCTAAGGCAAGAGTGAATTGGCTTTTGGAGGGAGAGAGAAATACACGGTTCTTCCATGTAACGACGATGACAAGGAGGAGAAAGAATAAGATTGTGGCATTAAGAAACAATGTTGGAGAATGGATTCATGAGCAAGAGCACCTAAAAAATCTCAACCTGAGGCACTTACAGCAACTGCATACATCTGAGAAAAAAATGTGTGGAATTGGCCAACCCAATGAAGGAAATGGATAGGAAGGATTTGCCGAATGATGCCATCCAAAAACTAAATGAAGTACCAACCCAACAGGAGATAAGATCGGCATTGTTTGACTTCAAACCCAAGAAGGCACTTGGTCCGAATGGACTCCACCCAATGTTCTTTCAAGAAAATTGGGATATTGTGGGTCATTCTCTAGTGAAGATGGTGAGACATGTGTTTCAAGGCGATGTGTTGCCAGAGGGGATGAATGATACATTGATAACATTGATTCCTAAGGTTCTTGGCCCGGAGACTATTAATTAGTACCGGCCCATCAATTTATGCAACACGGGATATAAAGTTATCACCAAGATCTTGGTGAAAAGGCTTAGGCCATATCTAGATGAATTCATATCACCCTTCCAGGCTAGTTTCATACTGGGAAGAAGAGCATCAGATAATGTTGTCATCTTAAGGGAGATTTTGACTAAGTTGAAAACACAGAGGAGTAGGAGAGGACTTATGGTGGTAAAGTTGGATCTAGAGAAGGCATATGACCAAATGGAGTGGGATTTCATCAATCATGTTCTTGAGTTTTTCAAGGTCCCCTCAAGGTGCAGAAAGCTTATTATGCATTGTGTATCTTCAGCAAGATTTTCGGTGCTTCTTAATGGAGGGAAGCTTGAACAGTTCTCGCCATCATGAGGATTACATCAAGGAGACCCACTCTCACCATACCTTTTTATTCTTTGTCTAGAGTACTTATCTATCAGGATTGAAAGTGAAGCACGACAAGGGAATTGGAAAGGAATCCGAATGGGTAGAGGTACCGCAATGATTCAGCACCTATGCTTTGCGGATGATATCATATTAATAGGGTAGGTTGAAGGGAGAACTATTGAGACCATGCAAGACATTCTTGACCAATTCAGCTTTATGTCCGGACAGAAGGTGAATGGGTAGAAGTCAAATGTAGTCTTCTCAAAAAATACCGGCCTGGTACGGAGACAAAAGGTGATCGATTCGCTGCAAGTGCATGAAACGAAAGACTTGGGGAAGTACTTAGGATTCCCAATGAATATGACAGCATCAGGATGCTCTTCTTTTAATTTTATTCTGGACAAGATGAAGGAGAAACTTACTGGTTGGCAGGCAAAACTGTTATCTCCAGCAGGACGAGTCATCTTAGTCAATTCGGTGCTCAGTGCTCTACCAACGCATGTTATGCAATGCACTGTAATTCCCCAAGCATTTTGCAAAGCAATAGACTGAATGAATAGGGACTTTATTTGGGGATCATTGGAGGAAAATCGGAGAATACATCTAGTGAATTGGAACAAAGTGACCTTACCTAAGGAAGAAGGTGCTCTAGGGGTACCACGTACTAAGGCTCGAAACCTTGCTTTGTTGGGCTCATTCGCATGGAGACTTGGGCGAGAAAATAGACCATGGTCCTCTATCCTACGGGCAAGAGTAGGGGCAAGTGGACAACTAAGGAAAGGTAATTCCTTGAATAGAAATGCAGTCTTGAATGGGGCTAGAGTTTGCCAATTGGGTGAGAAATGGATAATTGGCAACGGGTCAACAATTAGATTTTGGTTGGATCATTGGATTGACTATGGGCCTTTGAGGGGCTTAGTCTCGGGGCCATTACAAGAAGAGGAACATAATAGAACAGTGGCAAGTGCCCTAAAGGAGGATGGAGAATGGGACTGGGAGAAATTGAGTTTGGAAATACCGAGGGAGGTGGCTAAGTTGATCCTCGGTGTGCCTAGAAATAAGTTACAAAATGGGCTAGACATCAAAGTATGGAGATTTTCTAGCACAGGAAGGTATGATACCAAATTAACCTATAAAATGATTTGCCAACTTGAGGCTAGGGGAGAAGAGACAAGGGTAAATTGGAAGTGGGTTTGGCAAACACCCGCACACTCAAGAGTGCAACATTTTCTATGGCTTTGCATGCATAACGTTGTACCCACGACAAGTTTGTTATCAAACAGAGGGATGTCGGTTGACTCACTATGCAAAGTGTGTGAGAGGGAGGAAGAGGATCTTGAACATGTCTTGAGAAATTGCCCCATCATAGCTGACATTTGGAGGAGCATTCAAGTTCCCCAATCAAAACAAGCCTCCTTCAGTGTTGGAGTACATGAATGGTTGAAAGTAAATGCACAAGCTTATGAGCAACATGTATCCTTGAATCCATGGAGCTCCATTTTCTTGTACACTATCTGGGTAATATGGAAACAAAGATGTGCCATATATTTTGATAATGCAAATCCTGACCCACAACTAAAGAATAGATGTGTCGAGAAGGCTTGAGAATTTACTGTTTTGCAGGTTCAAGCTGACAAGGGAAGGAAAGGGGAAGTCCTTATTAGCTGGATGCCACCAAAAGATCCATGGATGAAACTCAATTCCGATGGAGTAGCAGATCAAGCACAGGGCAGGGTGGGCTCAGGGAGTATTATTTGAGATTCTGCTGGAAAGTGGGTTGGAGGAGGCATCCGCTACATAGGACAGGCATCTAGCCTTGTGGCCGAGCTATGGGGGCTAAGAGATGGCTTGTTCTTGGCGAAGCATTTGGGAATAAAATTTTTATCTGTGGAACTTGATGCACTAATAGTAGTGAATTGTATAAATGGATCAAATTCTGAAAATTTATTATTGAAGCCTCTAATTGATGATTGCAGGAATTTAGCCAACACCTTCGAAGGATTTCAAATTAATCACATCTTCAGGGAACGAAATAGAGCGGCGGATTTCCTAGCAAGAATGGCAAGGGAAGCTAACCTTCATCGGGAAGGAGTGATCTTTTTGGAAGAGCCACCTGCAGAACTTTATAGCATTTTAATGGATGATATTTTGGGCCTTTCCTCTATAAGGAGCGTAAAGATAAACACAGATACTGTAGGCCAAGCAATTGATGATGCTGATCAAATAACTCTTTCTTTTGTATGACCCCTCTTGGGTCTTTTTGGTTATTAATATAAATTTCCCTTCCTACAAAAAAAATGTATGTAAATTAATCATATTGGCCATTTGGCAAAAAAAAAAAATAATGATCTTATTGGCTCAAAAACTGAGGTTGTCTGGAGATGGAGACCATGAGATCATACATAGAAACCCGTTTCCCAAGCTTGAACTTGGCAATTAAATAGTAGAAAGAGTTAAATAATATTTGAAAATTTCTGTTCATTTCATGATTTCAAATAATTATTTAATTCCATCCATTAGTTGAATGGAATTAGAGGTGGCAAATCGTGCTGGCCTCACACAGTAAGGGAGAGACATGATAAGGGCTGTCCCAAGTACAGCCCTTTAGGCTATAGGGCCAAGTTGATGCGGCACAATAAGGCAGGGCTAGACTAGTCTAGTTAGGTATGGTAGCACAATAATCTCCTTTACCTTTTTTTTTTCCAATCAAATCTCTATTATCTTTCAACAATTCAATTAAACAAACTAATCCTCGAGCAACTCTGCAAGTGAGCTCACGAAGGAGAGTAGATTGGATAGTAGATATTGACAAAATTTTAGGTTTTTTTTTCCTAATGGGACTAACGTGCCAGGATATTTGATAAAATTACCCGAGTTAGCACAATAAGCCCCGGCCTAGGCACAATGTTATCGTACTAGGTTCATGTCAAGCTATCGTGAATGGCCAAAATTTTCCAAGTCTAAATGGAATTGACCCCTTCTAGAGATTCAATCCCCTGTTTAACAAATAGGAGGCATCTGAAACCATTCTTAGAGTTGCTGTCAATGCGTTGTAGATTGAAATCCTCTCTTTTGTAGATGAATTCTAGTATCAATTGTGCGTACAATCAATCACAAGATACTCTTACATATGGCAATCACTGGTTGATCCCTTTTTCCCCCATTACAAGGATCAATCGTTACATTCTTAATCTGTCAAACCAAGAAAGGAAAGTGGAAGGAGTCAAAAGGAATTAGCAAGAGAACAAAATGCACGTATGACGAGCTCATCAGTCTGATCAATTCCATCACAGGCAGAAGCCTAAATCAACAACCAGAAAAGGGTATTTGCAAATTTCCAGGACTTCTAGAAATGCAGGCTCACCCTGGCCTAGGACCAGCCTACTTCGACAGTTTATGTCGACTTTTGATATGGTAAAAGAAAAGCTAAACTTAGACGATATCTAATAAGGTGCCAATTGGGGGCACTAGAACTTGCGGAGACCACATAGGGTTGCATCAAAGATCGATCTGGCAGATAATCACTATTACAAGGTTTAGGCTCGCCTCCAAGAAGAGGTGTTTCAATGATAACTAGAAACCTCCCAACCAGAAAGACTAACAATAATTGGTTATCAAATCAGATCAGCAAAAAACAATTCGGCTGGCTATGGAACCAAAAAGGTCAACTCAATTATATGTGAAATTCTGCCATTCAGCCGGGAGACCGGCCAACCCAAATTCAAAAATTTGTTGTTTCCTCACTATGTACAGCTATTACTGTCCATGTACAATTGGATGATATATTCGATCTACAGTAATTTTTCTGACCCAAAAAAAAAAAAGGGAAATCAAACCTGTACTGGCTTACTTTGCCAAATGAGCAAAAACCATCTCAGATTGGCAAACACCACCTAAATGTATCATGGTGTCATAGATCCGAGTTCCTGGATTCGGAATATGTTGGGCAGCAGATCACGAAATCTCAGCAACGTTAAGGATACTATCTAGTCATTTGGCTGCATTTCATTGGCAATGAATACCTAGTCAGCCTAAAAACAGGAAAAAGCCTCCGTGAACTGCGGCAATCTTCAATAAGATTGCCTTTTCTTTTTGTTTAGTTCAGACGATTCTTCCAAAATCCCATCGTAGAAGAGAGAATCATGGCTCCTCACCAATGGCACATGGGATGCATGGAGGATCATTGGCATCATCTGGTGGAGTGATCTGCTGCAAACAGAAGTCATGAAATGCATGGCCACAAGGCAGAATTGACACAGTTGGCAGCAGTTCTGGATTCTCGATGATGGGGCCTTCTGGTGGGTATGAGAGATCCCTTTTGCAGAAGTAACAGTTGTGGCCAACAAGCTGATGTTCCTCCCCTGCAAAATCAATTTCCTTGAGTACGATGCTTTTTAAAATATACCGTACAATCACTGGTACATTCATTAAATATTCCATAACTCCTGCATAAGCTACATTGAACAGCCTTATGATCTGGATCTGACCTCTCATAATCATGGCAACTAATGAAATCATTTTAAGCAAATGCAGGTAAATGAAATGGCAGTCGTATCAGAAGCTGGAGCTAATACCTTTCCATCGTATTCGATCAGTTGAAGAAGGTGCAGCGGGCAAATCTAATAGAGAAATAGCTCTTTCCATTGCAGGTGATGAATGTGAAGCAACTTTTGCTCCACGCAGCCAAGAAGGATTTTTCCGAGCTACACATCTGTGAGATGAAGAAGCAGCGGTGGACCTTTGTGCCAGAGGTACATAACTCTGGGCTTTAACTGATAATGGTCTTGAAGGTCGGGCTTGTGTTGTTACCGTTGGTTGAATGCTCTCAGTACCTGAATGAACAGGCTGCGCTGTTTGAGCTGGGATAAGAAAGCCTGGAGCAGTCTGTCTAGAATGGGACAGGGATGGGTTGACCAGGACTTGGGTAGGAGGACTAGCCTCACTTTGAGCCAGAGGAATGGAAATGAATGGCCGAGGACAAGTTCTCCCTTGATTCTCATCAATGTTAGGATAAGGATAATCTTGGGCAGGCCTCTTGTGGAATGAACTGTGAACATGAGAGCTTGGGGAAAGACCATGTCTGCCAACAGCTGATTGAAGTTGATCTGCACATTATGTGTATCATATGAATACCTATATGGGCTAAACATGCTTACTGTCATGCAACGAACAAACTAGAAATCCAAAAAAAAAGGTACCAGGGGAAACGCCACCATAGAAATTTGGATGGAGTCGAACTTGTTGACTCCCTAGATGTTGGCCTATATTAATTGCATGAAGAAAGAAGTGCAAAGTTAAGCTACAATACTAACCAAAATTTGTGTCAGCCACATACAACTTCAAGTACTTCCTGACACAGCTATCCTCTATTTGAAGAAAGGTGTCCTACTTCTGCGTTTAGTTTTCATGAAAACATAGAGAAAGAAACAAAAACACAAGAGTATCAAGCAAGAGATAGTAATTGAGAAGATTTTCCTTGGTCAAAGCATCAAGAAAAAAACCTCGTGCTGATATTTACAAACAGGACATGGACAAAATGATTATGTTCTCCATGTCTATTTTTCCTCCATCTAGTGGTCCTTGGACAATCATCTCGTCCTATTAGGTGCAAGAGGCAGACACCATTAACTGGTTAAGTGAGATCAACTTGAGAAGAAACATGTAATAGACTTCAATGGTGACCCATGGCAAGGCAAGGCAAGGCAAGCACTCAAGTTGACATGGATAAGGTAGGGAAACCAAGTGTGTGAAAAAATGGACCCTAATTAGTATTTTTTAAGTTCACAAGAAGAGAAATTATATCTAATGAGAATGTTGTCAGGGTAAATAATATACGCAAATTACCAGGCTGATTCTGTCTTGGCACTGCTGCCAATCGAGAGAAAGCAGGATAGGAAGTCATTGTTGACATTGAAGGTGAAAGATACAAGCCAGTTTGTGGATTATATCTTGGCATTCCATGAGAGGCAGTTTGTACCGTTCCATGGAGATTCATAGAGAATGGAGATGGCAATCCAGGCCTTGCATATTGCATGAAACCATACAGCCCAGCCTGATTGTTAATGAGTGGTACTGATGGTGATACTAGATGATCTTGAAATGGAAGAGGTAAGTTTCTGGAGGAATCTGCTTGTCCTCGAACTATGGACGTTCCATAGTTTGCCCTTGGATATTGTTGCCCATAATTGACACTCTGAGGCTGCGATTGTATCAATGCAGTTTGTCTCACATCCTGAGTGGCGTATGAAGGTGCAGCATTATATGTCATTGGGTCATACGTGCTTTGGGACACGCCACTGGCACTGTCTGTTAGAGGACGAAAGCCTACACCTGTGTTCACATTGGAATGTGAGAGATTCGTAGTGACTTCACCATTGGAAGGAATGACATTAGCATGGTGAAGTATACCTGCACCAAGTCTACGAGGGTCACGACGGCTTGAGGCAGTCGGTTTCAAGCTCAACTCTGGACCACCCCTGAAAGCAGTTATCCTCCAGTCCTGAGCAGAACGTAAAGGTGCAGTATCATATATCTTTGGGTCATGTATGGTTTGGGACACACCAACCCCGCTGTCTGCTAGAGCAAAAATGTCTACACCTGCATCCACAAAAGGGCTGTAAGAGATTCATAGTAACTTCTCGACCATGGGAAGAGATGGCATTAGGTGAAGAATACCTGCACCAATTCCATGAGGGTCGTGACTGCTAGAGGCAGAGAGAGTGTAGTTCAGCCCTGAACCTTCTCCGGTAGCAAGAGCAAGAGATAGCCCAATGGGTTTCCCAGGAGGCTCAGCAGTAGGAGTGAAGTTGAGCTCTGAACCATTCCCGGTAGCAGGAGATAAACCAAGAGGTTCCCCAGGAGTCTCAAGTAGCTCGGAGTCTGAACTTGAATTTGCTAGGCCAGCTACAAATCTTGTCTCATTGAGGAAATGATGAGTACTGAGAACACCTGTAGTTGGATTAGCACTGGTCGCAGAATCGAGAACATTTCCGCTGCCACTGGCACCTGCAGAATCCTTGCTTGTTGGTGGATCTTGAAAACCAGAGTCATAATTTGGTACATTGTTGGCAACAGCGGGAGTTTGGTGAGGATGATAAGGAGATGACTGAGCATACTGTTGCATGCCTGAAATGCTGCCTTGCATACGCTGATTAAAGGAATGACTGCTTCCACTCGTCTGCTCCTGGTCAGTCAACAGGTTCAATGGGCTATTGAATTGGAAAATATCATCCCTAGAACTAGAGCCAAATGAGATAAGTGCATTCTGTGAATATGATGTTCCGGGGGCACTTCCAAATGAAAAGGAAGCAGCTGGAACGTTTGGCCTGAACGAAGCATCAGAACCAGAAGCAGCATATTCTCTCTCTTGACTAGGCAAAGCAAGTTCTTCTCTAATTCTTATGCTGGAACCTGAGGTTGATGGACAAGATCTTCTGTTTATACTATCTCTATCCATTATCGTATTTGATTTTGACCGAGTAAGTGACGCTGGTCGAGAGCTCCCTCTGAAATAAACGTGCCTGAAATGAAAACTCCAGCATTGCAAATTATGATGACAAAACCAAACAAAGTATAGAACCATGAAAGAAACACTAGCAGGTCGAGTTCCAAAGAGGAGGAAACTTCAGCAAATCATTGAGAACAACATATGATGAAAGAATTCAGCTTTCTCCATTTTCTTAATATCTCAGTTGGAAATTCAATCTTCTCACAAGAATAGCAGCAAAAAAAAAAAAAATCAACCCCAGTTTCCACAGTAATGATCAGAAACTCACTTAGAAAACCAGATGATACAGAGAAAAATAGAAACTTCTGCGGATAAACTACTTAGTGCGACACTACGATCACCCGAAGAAACTGAATGGACGAAACGACCAGACCCACAAGGAAAAAGGAAATGCACAAAATAAAATGAAATATGATCGAGAAAGGTCCAGAGAGACGCTTCACTATGGAAGAAGCAAGACGATCAAAACCCAAAACAGCAATTCCAGTAACGGGGCAAATCAAGATTAAGAACCCAAGAGAGCAAGATATTTCTGAAGCGAAAACAACGAGGCAAATAACGGTGGAGAAAGGGTCGGTACTTGGAATGCACGAATCCGAGAGAGCAGACCCGTCAACTTCTTCGCTCAGACCGTCCGGTTGCATTTAGAAACGCTCCCGCATGAAGATTGAAACCAACGATCAGAGCAGGAAACGAGTGAAGAGAGACAGAATGCGAAATGAAAATCGAGGAGCATGAATTGCAGGAGAAAAAAAGGAGAGCTTGAGGAGAAGCTCACGACGTGCAGACAGATGAAGCAGAGCGAGCGGTCGAGCGAGCGAAGAAGCGGGCGAGCTCGAGAATGGGAGAAGGAAGACCTGTGGAGGGGTTAGTTTTGGCGCTTACTGCGATGCTCTCGAGAGTTTTAAAGAGTTCGGTGCGGGACCCGTCTTCTCTGGTACACGTGGAGGATTCCTATTAGCTGAAATTGCCAGGTGGCCCACTCGGTGAACGACGTCGTCCTGAGGAACAGGCTTAGCACTCCAAGGTATTGATCTGACAATACGGGTTTATGCCTCACCCAAAAAATGTGAGTTGGTAACATGCTCCATCTCATATTAAACCTGATCAGATAATATATAATCAGAATTAAATTAAGTGAAAGAACTCGGTCTACTATGACTTTATTTATTTATATTTAAGATAAATTATAATTTAGTATTATTTATCCGTTTGAGACGCATTAAGTAGTATTCAACAAATATTTAACCAATAATATTTTTTTTGATCATATAGGATGGTTATGAGTCTAGAACGGGACAGCAAAAGCGAGGAGGGAATAAGGGGATACTGGAGGTCCCGCGACGAGAATCGAATCTGCAACCTCTTTGTTGTTAGGTCGAAGGCGATTCCACTATATCAAACTCCTATTTTTCTAACTCATAATATTTTAAACTGATAATTAAAACCATACATATTATTGATAAATAAAATTTCAAATTGAGAGTTAGTAAAATGAATTGCATAATATAAAATAGCCGAATATTGTCACCTAATAGCTTATGTCAGAAATCCGATCCCCCAATTAGACATCTCTCCCCATCGAGATGGATAGCTGCAGAAAGCTGGATGTTTCAAGATCCGCAGTGTCACATGAAATATAAAAAAATAAAAATAAAAATTGAATACCATCTCATCCAATATAAAGAGGAAGCTGTGCTCATTGAGAATGCTCATTCGTACTTAGAGGATGAAATAAGCCGAAAAGAGACGTATATATATGTATGTATGTATGAGTCATACTATTCTACACCACATACCCAGATTTGGCATTTATTAGTTGACATGTAAGAAGATATGATTATTTAATAACTTACTTCAGAATTTTGAATACTGAATACATTTTTAATTTAATTTTGAATAATTTAATATTAACAAATATGTATATTTATCTATTTTTTTAATTCAATTTCTAATTTTACCCATTATGAGCAAAATTATATTTATTGTTATCTCACAAACTTTATTTTTCTCCTAAAAAAAGTAAAATATCAAAAGAAGTTAATGGTAAAGTAATATTGAAAAATCCAAAATTTCTCTTAAAAAAGGAATATATAAGAGAAAACTATAGATAACAACAATATATATAGTCTAAATTTTTATTTCTTGGACTCTAATTTCAATCCTATTCGATATTATCATATACTCGAGCTTACCATTTTATTTCATTCATATATATCCAATGGTCCAACCCCTCAATTTTGAGACCCATTCCTAATGAAGAATGGAAATCGAAATTGAGGGAGTGGAATCATGCTTGGCGGCCACCACCCCTGCAATTGGGGTTGCCAGTCACCATTTGATGACTTATATGTGGTAAGTTTTTTTTTTTTTATTTCTTATGGGTATAGGGATGAATCACTCTAACTTCGAACGAAATTGAATCGCATAAATTTATTTTTCTGGATTCAAGCTCATCAAGAGCGCGTGGAATCTCCAATTGCATGACAATTGTGCCTCGAGCACTGTTATTTGACAATGCCCCCTCGTGAGGTCAATATTCTATTGACTGAACTTTCAACCCCCTTCCCCCAACCTGACTATGCGATCAATGTGAGTCGATGGCACAGGCGTTCTCGTCCCTCACGCCTGCATTAGCTCAAGCAGATTTGCACGTCTCCAAATCCCTCCATTGTCCTTTCATCCCAATCCTCCATCTCTTTCCCATTCTATGCAATCGACCAAGCTCTCCCAGAGATTTCTCCATATACTCGCCTTCCTCTGCTACTCCCATGGCTTTCGACAGTGTCAAAGACTCTATCTATGGAGAACCGAACCTTGGCTAATGATCATCTAGTGATGCTTCTGGAGAAAGCCATGCAAGTGGCTGAAGTGGTGGAATCTGCTGAACTGCCACATGCAGAAGATGAAGAACTGCAACAGCTCCGAAATGCCCTTGCCATCCGTCCACTTGCTAAAGACCCACCAAATTTTATCATCATCAAAGGACAACTCTGTGGAGCCTGGGTCATCAAAAATAACTTTACCATTTGGACGCTGAAATAGGTACCACAAACCTATGTCTACCTCTTTGACGATGCTACTGACTTAGAGCGTGTACTTAAGAGGTGGTGCCTGGGTTGTCAAGGGTGCACATCTATTGATGTAAAAATGGTCTGCTAGTTTGTCCTTGTAAAAGCTCTCGCTAAGCATACTTAGGTTCTGGATTCATATTCGTGCTCTCCCCCTGAATTCATTAGCCATAGTAATATCCTGACCATAGCCACCGTACTGGTTCTGTCCTTGACATAGACTTGAAAAAAGAGTGTTCAACCAATAAACTATGGTATCCTCGAGCTCCGGTTGAAGTGCATTTAGATTAACCATTTTGTCATGGTTTATTGCTCTCTCATGCTGGTAGGAAGCTGTGGATATATTTCAAATACGAAAAACTTGTTGCTTTTTGCCTCTTCTGTGGTAGGGTTAGACACATATTGTTACAGCCATGAGCTATGAGCCGGAACAATGCGTACCGCCGGTCATACCTCGGGACTGCGGGAGCGCATACGTGCTTATGCGGGGCACGTGAAGACAAGGTTTGTGGTGAGGAGGCTAAGCTGGACAGGAGACTTGCTCGAGCAACCAAGCGGAGTGGTGCGGAGCAAGGACTTGGTGGACTGAAGGCAAGTGCCAAGGCCTTGGGGTCGATGCTGGTCGACCAATGCAAGGTGGATGATCGCAAGACAGCCTAGGAATGCTAAGGCATGAGCGGAGAGTGATCGAGACGCTTGATCACTTCATGCCAGGGATGATCAAAGGAACCATGTGTTGCTGGTCGGCGATAGTGCACGGTGGACGAGTGGAGATGCAGACATGCAAGTGAAGTCTCGATCATGCGAGACCCGATGATCGAGTGCGTGGAGCGCGACTACTCACAGAAGGTGCACGGGATGCCGTGGAGCGCAGGATCGGTGCTCATGGGATAAGGATCGCTGACACCAACATGGAAAGGTTCGATTGTTTCCATATGCGGAGCGGCTGGTGATCAATCAGGAACCAAGTGGGGCGCAAGTGTCCAAGTGCGTCCGAGAAGTTGTCCAGGTGCGTCTGAGAAGCTGTCCAGGTGCGGCTAAGAGCTGTCCAGGTGGGACGAACATGGTCAAGATGAAGATCATGTGATAGCAAACAATCGGGGAAAGTTTCCCTAGGAATATGGCAATCAATCTGTTATGGAAACAATCCTAAAGGGATTGGACAGTTATGGAAACAATCCTAGAGGGATTGGACAGATTGGAAACCTGATGGAGCGAATCAAGGGATTCGCATATATCAGTTGCCATATCAGGTTTGCTAGGCTCCTCTATATAAAGGGGGTCATTCTCATTCTCAAGACGACAACCGAGAGAGGACAACCGAGAGGGCACAAGGAGGAGCGATCCAGAATTCTCTGAGGAGAAACCACGGAGGTCTCAAGGCGTCTCAGAGAGGAGAGCCAAGGAGAGCAGCTAGAGAGAGCTGGAAACACGAGGGAGAGCAGGCGAGGCAGAGCATAGAGTTGCTGCTGCAATTGTAGCTCAGCAGTGAGTGGGAGGTGAGTCCCGTTTACCCTTGTAACGCCGAAGTGTGTCGGGTTAGGGTGTGTCGAGTGAGGAGTGTAAGCGGCGCGGAGGTCGTCAGACACATACTCGACAAGCTGAGTGAGTTTGCTCGTGTAAAGGGTTTTTCATACTTGTACAATTGTGAATACAAGTGGAGTTTTTCCCTTTTGTATATTGCTCGTGTTCGTGTGCCAGGTGACTTCGGAAAACCTCGGTTGTGAGTGAGGGCTGGTTGGCAGGCGGTGCTGTCAATGCCTAGCGGGGTGCGAAAAATTTGTGTTCCGCATCGGCCCTGTGACACATATCCTCTAAGTGTTCCCTGATTTCTAATGCCATCTCACTGAAATATGGTCCATGGACCAAATTTAAGTTTGCCGGATTCACAGCCCCGGCTAAAACTAATTTAAATTTGGGGAGGACCAATGTTGAAACAATTCTAAAAGCTCCAATGGACACTCAAGTGACTGATTCAGGGAAAGGAAAGGAGATCCAAGACTTCTCTCCCATTTTCAAATTTGTCTCCAAAGCAAGCCAAAAGAAGTCCTCTTCAAAAATCCCTTCCAAGAAAAGATCTTCCTCTTCAGCTCCTTACACAAATCCTATGGAGATGTTCCAGGATATTGTTGAGTATCATTCTGCTGATTGCCTTCTAGGGAAGAGAAAAAAGGCGAAAATTTGAAAGCCCTTTCCATTCTCAATGTTCTGCTATTCTCGAAAAGTTTGCCACAAGAAAAGGGAAAAGAATGAGAGACAATTGTAGAAAGGATGTTTGCGATAATCCTATCACATTCCAACATACTTAGTCTAGAGAGCATCTTTTCCCCCTGCCGAATCTATTGTTCAACTCCCTGATCCTATGGAAGGTTCTCTTGATTCTTCTGGCATGATATGTCCCTCTGAACGATTCATCTTTGTTCCCCCCTGCTTCTCTCACAGTACAAATGGCCGGGGTGGCGGGCCTCACCTCGCTTGCCTCCACCCTCGACATAAATGTCTGGGCATGGAATTGTAGGGGTATTGTGGGCGGCGTCCTCCAGTTCGATCACTCAAAGTCCACCTCCGTAAAATATCATCCTTTTTATGGTCTTCCTGGCAGAAACTAAAGTTACAGGACAAAGGTGCCAAGAAGTTAAGTTGTTCGCTAGTGCAGTTAGGATCGAGTATTCTCAATGGATGCCAATGGGGCCATCAGGAGGATTGTGTCTCCATTGAAAGCTAGATGCTCAGTAACCATTCTTAAAAATAGCAAATGTTTTATACATGCATCAGTTTTACACACAAGTTGGCCGAAGAAACGGGTTCCTCCTTGTTCCCAAGGGCAACCTCATTATAGAGATAAAAATTATTTCTAGGACTGTTAATTGGTAATCCAAATGAGATTAATGCATTATTTGATAAACTAGGTGGTAGATCAGCTGCTACCAGTTTGGCCCGGAACCGGCCCATAACCACTCTTATTGGGTTGGAGACAGTTACAAGCCGAGTCCAAGAAATAGGCATGTTAAACCAAAATCGGCCCAACACATTTTTTTGTTAAATCAACTTATAACAGTAACTAGCCCAAAACCGTTGTAAAACCAGCCCAGACCTCAAAAAATATGCAAATCAACGATTAAATTTTGTTGGTTCAATTTAAAAACTAAAAAATAAAAAATATTTTATCTTAAATAATTTGAAAAAATAAAAAAAAAATGAATGGTTCACCATTCAAACTCTCCAAACCATGAACCAATCTACTTATGAATGGTTTTGGGCCAGTTCATGTTTTTCTAAACATTGGTCCATAATCGAATCAGGCAAAATGGTTCGATGCTCATTTTGAATCGGCTCGAACTGCCAATTTAACATCTCTAGATGCTACTAATGGTAAGCGATTCCTTTCCTCTTTCATGATGAATAACAGCCATCTCGATCTCGATCTCGGATTTAAATTATGTGACTTTTACATGGACAAATAAAAGGTTTGGCATGCAACACATCAGGTAACGTGTAGATAGGGCAATATCAAGATACTAATCATAAATGGAGACCAGTTAGATTTGAATTGGCATGGATGGGGGGTGATAAGCAACGCCAAAATTTAATCCAAGGAAGCATGGCAAACAAATCATGAAGGTTCAAAAACCATTTCAATTAGAACATTGGCTAAAAGATGGAGATAAGAACATTGAGTTTTTTTTTTTTTTTGGTTTTAATCTCTCAACCATAAGTAGAAACAAATTCTAAAAATTATAGCAGCCATTAAAAATGAAAACCAACTATGAGTCACTAAATAAAAATAAATAAAATTATACTAAAAATTCTAAAAATTTGTCATTCTGTAAGTGGGTTTTAAAAATTTTAAAACATATTCAAGTTCGTTACAGTATTAAGTTCAAACCGTCAACCACCGTTAAATTTCATATGACATGCGCTAGGCTGTCTTCTATTAATGACTACGTGGCATGACACCTTGCCAACTCGGTGCCACATCAGCAAATATGCACCGCATCATCACAATGTCATCATGTTAGCAAAAACAGCATGGTTATTATCCACCACGAGGGACGGTCTGGTCAAAAATCAAATGTGGAACAACAGCCCTTAGGCCCTTGATCCAAACAACAGGCACCTGTAGACACACTGGAAGCGGTCAAAATACCTTCGTGTGGTCTGACGAATGGATTCCACAGAACCCGAACTTTAGAGCCAGTCCCAATCCGCACCAAACAACTCAGCCAAATGTGTTAAAACCATGTGAGTGACCTAATCATACCTGACACTAATCTTTGGAACACCGAATTACTAAACCCTCATCCTTGCTTGATTCTCTCCTGCTGTCGAAAATATCCAACTAATCCAAAACGTTGCTGATAGAAATCATACGGGAGCCACAGCTAAATCCGGAAGTATAATGAAAACAATAGTATCCGGCCTCTCAAAATTCACTGAGACTTAAACCCAATCTGTGACGAGCGGCCACCATAGCCCTCCCCTGGCAATTTAGTTGGTAGTGGATCCGATCCTGTCCACTACGTCTAGCCGGGTCCGACGAACGTATGCATCTATTCAAATAAATCTTCGGAAATTGTTGATTTAATGATGAACCCCCTTGAAATTTACTTAGACCCGGAAGGAAAGAAAAACAAGAAGCTTGATGCGGTCTTTTTTACTACGAACTTTGGAAGGCAGGGAATGATATCCTCCATTCGGGCCAAGATCCCAATCTGTCAAAATTTCTACAATCAATTAAACTGTGTTACGAGGAACACACCTTGACTTTAGCTAGTCTCACCATGATCCCAATCTGTCAAAAACCGTATCAAGAATGCTAGTAATGAAGAAATTCTTATTTTTATCGGTATGGTATTTCATCGAAACTAAATGAAGTGTGCGTTGCAAGTATAACAATCAAAGATGGTTGGACCTTTTTGTCATGGCATCAGAGATGTAGAGCCTCCTCCCCCTCCCAAGCTGAAGCTCGGGCGGTCCTCCTGGCTTCATCGATAGCCCCCCAATACTGGTGGAAGGATACATGCCTCTTCACCCACTCGCTTGGAGTTTTTGAGATGATTAGGGGCTCTAGACAATACTCTTGGGACTGTACTAATACACTATAATTGTCTTTGCATCCTCCAAGAATACTCCATTTAATCAATGGGAAATGTTCTGGTTATCCAGTAAAAGACAATGAATGGCTCATAATATGGCTAAAAAGGTTATACAAAAACCCAAATATAGCCTATATATTTTCAAAGAAACCTAACTTGTAAAAAAAAGAGCATAGGTTAGACAAACCCATACCACATAAGACTAGCCTATCTAAGATATTCAGTACTAAATGCTACAGGAAGGTGGAATGAATTAAGTGATCAAATAAATTACCAACAAACATGTGCAGCTTTAAAGTTTCTCCTGTTCAAAGAGTACATCTCTCTGCTCCAACAAACCGATACTACAGCAGTAGCTGCTCAATTCACTTGTTAGGTAAAAGCCTATAGCTCCATAACTAGTCTGACATCAGTGCACGGTAATCCATCTCTTCTTGCTGAAGATCAACCGGTGGCTGCAACACATGCAGAATTGCGTGATTCTAGCCGGTGAATAAAATGTCAATTTGGTTTTGAACATGACCACATGTTTTAAGAAGGTAGACATCAACTCCACCATTGGCCTCCAATGAAGACATGCGCTTGAAGAAGCTAGTCGAAAACCCGTGACTTCTCTGTTAATCTACTTTGATGTGCTGACGTCTTTTGTGATGGAGGATGAAGCCAATAGAAGCAAGCATTCCAAGCACGTATCCCAGTATAGCTCCATAACTCACACAAATAGGCCAATCCTATCAAAGGAAGAGAGAAACATACTATCACTTGCTGCCATGTTAGGCCAAATGAATGGTGTGATGCCATGTTGAAATAGAAAAATAAACGTAAGTACAGTCAGGGATCAAAGCTACAAAACTTCAGAGGTGTCTGGGCAAAACAAGCATATGTATTCATGGAACAACAATGCAAGTACAACTATACACCATGTATTTACAAACAACAACAGTGAAAGCCTACTGATCATGGTAAAAAAAACAAAAGTGGAAGCCGACGCTACCTGCCATGGCCTTTCCCAGTCAAGTGGCATTGGCCATGCCCCAAACCAAGCTCCAATGATAGCACCATGAGCTGGTAGACAAATCATGTAGTCTATAAAACAGACAGGCCTGCATAGTTAAGGGATTTGTTTAGCAGTTAGAGCACCAGCTCTTTTAGCAAGCTCAAAAACACAATAGCCTCATTACAAGAGAGACCATAAAAGTATAGCATATAAATACAGTGTTTTGCCTACTAAGCAACAAAAAAGAACCATCGACATTACCTAGTATATGCAAAAATGCGTTGCCAATCACTCCACGATGAACCAAAAACAGAGCCTGCAGGAACAAACTGCCAATATCAAACAACAGATTAGGTCCTCAACAAAGTAAGAAGCAAAATATGGCTCATCAAAACAGGAAGTCAATGATCAGATTCTCTGGCATGATTATAAAGGCCCATTTTAAATAGAGTAGCAATAGATTTGCTTAGACAATGTCTCAAATACTTCCAATTACATAACCAACAGGAAAGAGGAGTTCACAAAAATGAAAAGTTTGTTGGTAGCAACAACACTGCTCGAAATATCAACATAAAAGCAAGATTTTTGGGCTCATGGTAGAACTGAAAACAGTTCTGTTAGGCGATGGCATGGTACCCAAGCATAGAAAAATGCAAAATCTACTTCACCAGGAAAACCCAAAATTAAGTTCTTCCAATGGTTGTTGAAATATCATGAATTAAGACTCACCGTGAATGCCGACATCATGCAAGACCACTGAATAGTCCTCCATAGATACCTATAACAGTTCAAATATTGAAAATTAGATTATTCACCATGAGGCCAAACTTAAAGATAGAGGGCACACTGCAAAGATGCAGCAAGCTGAGTATGTTCAAGAAGTCAAAGGACGAGAGTTGGCATGCATTCAATCCCTTCTATACTTACTGAGTCCCAACGGGTGCTCCTAAGGCAATAGCCCCCAAAGCATTCATGAGAGCCCCTAGACGTTTTTCAAAGATAAAGGTGGTAAATAAACTGCAAGCAGTCCAAAATTCCAAACACTCAAAGATCAAAGGACAAGCAGATAGTGAGCTGACCAACAGGTAATGCCAATGCACCGCGTACTACAGCTTTCAAGTACTGTTGAATAACAATCTCTCAGTGTCAGGAGGGCAGTCTCAATTTGGGAAATAAAAGATTAAATCATTTCGAGTTTCTTAATTACCGAGCATGTCTCAGGATTCCGCCGGTAGCGACTGAAGAGGAGTATCACTATCGGGCACTGGATTGCCTTTACGGAGCATCGAATTGGAAGATTAGCCAGCAAAACAAAGAGGACAAACAGAAGCTGGCCATGAAAACGATGAGGATCAGAAAGCTTACGGAGATGAGGCGTAGGGTGTGGACTGGATCGGAGACGAGACTGACGGACTCGACAGATTGAGCAAACCAAACTGCGATTCCCAACCCTAATCCACATAAAAGGTGGACCAGCACGGCCCCCATAGCTGATGCATTATTCCCGCTGAAGCGAGCTTCCGTGTAAGAGCCAGCAACGGCCGCCTTGTCCTTCACCATGTCCGATCACGTTCTCGTGAATCTGGGAATGTGCTTTCCTTTCTCCGTTCTCCTCTGACAATTCAAAACATTGTTCGACTGGAATAAACCGACCAGACCGGACCGTATGCAAGAGAATCGGACCATGACCGGGTAGTGGCCTCCTGCAGAAAATCCGGTTTGAACTGAATGCGATGATAAGTAGAATCAAGAACAAAAAGAACTTTCAGATTCATTCTTGGCTAAAGTAAACCAAAAGCAAAGAAACTAAAACAGTTGAATAAATCCACTTTTCTGGAGCATCGGGATTCAACACGAGGACAAATCCTCAACAGTTTGATTAACTTTCATGGGTAGAGTTCAGCATGGGGGCTAACCCATCGGCAAAAGGAGATGCCCACGGTTTCAGGGTACTCCGTGCTTGGGATGCTGACCAGGAAGACACCGGAGGACGGCATGTTTTCCGGGGCCTAGGCTTAGCCCGGGAGAGTGGAAACTGCTGCGATCTCTGGTAGATCAATCACCCGAAGTTCAGAAAACGTAGGATGTTCAAATCGGAGAGTTCCAATAGCACTCGATGGTACCGACAACCTGCATTGGCTTTAAGAGTTCCAATAAGCAACGTATCACTGTTTGACAGATAAAGGGGAAAATTTCTCGAGAAGAGCTGTTACTCCGAATATGATTTGATTAGAACACAGAAAATGATGAGAAATTGATGAAATTTTTATCATACGTAAAACATTCACATCTACACTATCTTGTTACATGGCTTCAGAACACACAAGGGCTTCTAAACTACGTATTGTAGAGGGCATTAAGCACTCTCAGAATCTCCGCTGCTTATTCATCCTACTCAAGACACGATTTCGCAGCTCAGTCTATCAGAAAGATTCTCAAACACCTCAGTCAACTTCCTCAATTTTCGGCCCTGGGCCAGTGCCATTTGCGGTGGCCTTGCTGTATCCGCTCGGCATGTCACCGGCAGTGTCCATTGGCACGCTGCCGGCACCGCCCTGGTACATCTTGGCAATTATTGGGTCGCACAGCCCCTCCAACTCCTTCAACTTGTCCTCCAACTCCTCCACCTCAGCTAGCTGGTTCCTGTCGAGCCACTCGATGGCTTCATCGATTGCCTTCTCGATCTTCTGCTTATCCGCCAGATTCAGCTTCCCTGCAAACTTCTCGTCCTTCACCGTGTTCCTCATGTTGTACGCATAATTCTCGAGGGCATTCTTAGCCTCCACCTTCTTCTTCACCTCCTCATCCTCAGCCTTGTACTTCTCCGCTTCCTTCACCATCCTCTCGATCTCATCCTTGCTCGGTCTTCCCTTGTCATTGGTAATCGTGATCTTGTTCTTGACCCCTGCAGTCTTATCCTCAGCCGAGACATTCAGGATACCGTTCGCATCAATGTCAAAACACACATTGATCTGTGGAACACCTCTCGGAGCAGGAGGGATGCCTGCGAGCTCAAACTTCCCGAGGAGGTTGTTGTCCTTGGTCCGGGCTCTCTCCCCTTCGTAGACTTGAATCAGCACTCCGGGCTGATTATCAGAATAAGTGGAGAAGATCTGCTCTTTCTTGGTAGGGATGGTCGTGTTCCTTGGAATCAAGGCAGTCATCACGCCGCCGGCAGTCTCAATTCCAAGGCTCAGAGGCGTGACGTCGAGCAATAGCAAGTCCTGGACTTTCTCGTTCCCATCACCACTCAGAATGGCAGCTTGCACAGCGGCACCATAGGCAACAGCTTCATCGGGGTTGATGCTCTTGCACAGCTCCTTGCCATTAAAGAAGTCTTGCAACAGCTGTTGGACTTTCGGGATCCGGGTCGATCCGCCCACAAGAACGACCTCATGGACCTGACTCTTGTCGATCTTCGAGTCCCTCAAGCACTTCTCCACCGGCTCCATGCACTTCCTGAACAAGTCCATGTTCAACTCTTCAAACCTTGCCCTCGTGATCGTGGAGTAGAAGTCGATGCCCTCAAAGAGAGAGTCGATCTCTATGGTGGTCTGAGCGGTGGAGGACAGAGTCCTCTTCGCCCGCTCACACGCAGTCCTCAGCCTCCTCAGAGCACGGGCGTTGCCGCTTATGTCCTTCTTGTGCTTCCTCTTGAACTCTGCGACGAAGTAGTTCACCAACCTGTTGTCGAAGTCTTCTCCTCCGAGGTGGGTGTCCCCTGCAGTGGCCTTAACCTCAAAGATTCCTTCCTCAATCGTCAACAAGGACACATCAAAGGTCCCACCCCCGAGATCAAAGATCAGCACATTTTGCTCGCCTGATCTCGATGCTTTCTTGTCGAGCCCATAGGCAATTGCAGCGGCCGTGGGCTCGTTGATGATCCTCATCACGTTGAGTCCAGCGATGGTTCCAGCGTCCTTCGTAGCCTGCCTCTGAGAGTCGTTGAAGTACGCCGGGACAGTGACCACGGCGTTCTTGATGGATTGCCCTAGGTAAGCCTCTGCAATCTCCTTCATCTTCACCAGCACCATGGACGAGATCTCCTCAGGAGCAAATTGTTTCTCCTCACCTTTGTGAGTAACGACGATCATCGGCTTGTCGCCAGGTCCAGCAACGACCTTGAACGGCCAGTGCGCCATGTCGCCCTGAACAGAGGGGTCTGAGAACCGACGACCGATCAGCCTCTTGGCATCAAATACCGTGTTGACAGGGTTCACCGCGACCTGATTCTTCGCTGCATCCCCGATGAGCCGCTCGGTATCGGTGAAAGCAACGTAGGAAGGGGTCGTCCGGTTGCCCTGGTCATTGGCAATGATCTCGACGCGATCATTCTGCCAAACGCCGACGCAGCTGTAGGTTGTGCCGAGGTCGATTCCAATCGCCTTACCTTCGGTCTTGGGCGCCATTGACAGAGCTCTGATTGCAAGTACTGAAGATTGTTTTGGGTCGTGTAGTGGCGAATTTGAGTTTGCTGATTCTGATATCTCTGCTTCTTCGATGTTACGTGGAGGAGGAAGGCGAAGGCATATAAAGGCCACGGGAGAAGAGAGCAGAATATTCGAGAGATGACGAGAAGAGAAGGGCCTAGAGAGAGAGAGAGAGAATGGAATGCAGTGAATGGGCCGAGGAAGACAATGAAGAACCAGAGAGTTCTAGAGATGGCGGGAGAAGGATGGAAGATACTCGCGCCGAAGATATTTTCATACCGGGGAAGGGGCGAGGGCGGTGGTTGACTTTTCGGTTGGAGTCCAAAAACCGTTTCGAGTCAAAACCGAATTAAATATTCGGTTTAAAAATCCGGTTTTAGATGCTCAAAATGTTCGGTTTAATTTGAAATTAACTGAATCAAGCCGTTTGAAAATTCAGGGTTTGTGGATTTTATTATACGAATATTTTTTTTATTTTTTTATGCAATCGTCGTCTAGACAAACTGTCGTGGTTCAGTTAACTGTGATAGGCTGAATTGAAGATGACTATTCAAGAACCTAACTCGATTATATCATCATTCAGTTTTCGGTTGATTGGATTCCGCGATTTGATTTTAAGCTTTTTAGTCGTTTCGAACACGGCTCACTTTTAGTTGGTCAAGTGTATTTCGGGCCTCATCTTGAGCTCGTTGGCGACGTTGGGTTCAAGTTCAATGCCGGCCTTAAATTTTGTTATTAGGGAAAGTTCTTTTCATAAATGTTTAATTTTTAGTAGACGTGAATTCAAGCCAGCATGTCAGTTGGCCCAAACACGAATATTTCATATTTTGTACTGTTAAATCCCATTATAATTAAATAAAATAAATATTTTTAAAAATAAATTTAAATAATTTTGTATTTTAAAATAAATTTTTCAATAAATAGAGGGAATTGGATTCTCCCCTTAAGAAGTATTATGGGCCGAGAAAAATAAACTCTTGGTCATCAAAGGAGAGATGTTCAAGTGAGTTCAATTGATATGATTTATTTATTGAATTTATTACATTAATCAAAATTATCACAAATATCAGAGGTCACAATGGAATTTTGTCGGAGAAGATGGCATGTCGACTCAAAAGAAAATTAATTTATATTTCAAGTTATATCAAGATAGGAACTTATATTTGTGATTCCATACTATTTTTAATTTTGGAACACGATCCAATTCACTTCTAAAATATGATATTTATACAAAGCTAAAAGGGGAAAATAGTTGTGTAGATGACTTCTAGAATGATGATAATTAGGGTTGCTGAATAGTCAGAAGATTATGATATCCACGCGGTTTCAACTTTCTCTCGAGAAAGCATCATAAAATTGCCTTTTCCTAGTTTACAAACACAGCCATGAGTATCAAATTGAGATACAGATTTAGTGAGGCTTTAGTGAGAAAATTCTTATTTAGTATATTAATACGTACATACATATATATATGTATCTATACATTATGGAAATCTTTAACGATTCTAGTTTACAAACAAAAATCAAAATAAGATTTTTTGCTAAGATCTTTTTTGGTGAACCCATTTTTGTCAATTAAAAATAAAATAAAATATTATTTAATGCAAACATATGTAGTAAGATGAGATTTAAGATACTCTCATTTAATTTGTTAATTTTATATCTAATGGTAATCCCTTTTTTTTTTTGGTTGAATGCTTTTGAACTATGCAATCCTCTCGATTAAGGAGTGAATCTATTTGCTTGGATTATTATTTGATGTCAATCTCTTTAGATACCTTTTCCTACCCCTATTCTATCTATCAATTGAAGTGTTACATGATAGTTATTATAGAAAAATCTCTTTTTTCTATGCAAAATAAATTAATTGGTGATCTTTAGTGGTATGACAATTTAGGTGGTGTTTAACAAAAATTTAAATGAAATATTAATATTTAATTTCTCAAAATTTATAAATGTTCAATGATCAAATAAATTCTTTTGGCCCAAAAAAACGAACAAGTTCACAAAAATAATAGCAAAATCATCGTTTTTGGGAGAACTATGTATGCTGAAATATTGATATTTTAATGGTGTAATACTTTCCTTTATTTTTTAATTTTCCATATCCAATTAATTATATATAATTTTTTCTGAATTTTGGAAAATATATTTTATATTTTCTAATGAAAGTCATCAACCTATGGCTTGCTTGCTTCATGATTCATACAAGAAAACTCAGTAGACTCGATAATTCTGTCTATGTTATTGAATCATATCCACACGATTTGAACTTTCTCTTGAGAAGGCATCATCAAATTGCCTTTTCCTAGTTTAGGCATCACCTAATTGCCTTTTCCTAGAATCTCATCGAACGCAGCCATGAACCGGGAGTAAGACTATCATACCACAACTGTATTGCTCGCGGTCTCTTCTTCAATTCCGGGCGTGGCTTGGATTCAAAAATCTCCAACAGGTCTGCCTTGATCTCCTCTCTCGATAATTCAATTGGGATTTTGAGCCGTTTTCGAGCCTCAGCCGTACGCTTCCTCTGATTTGGTTTCCTCACTTCCGAGAGAACTAGGGCTTCATCCTCTGCAGTTATCCGAGAGTTCACTTGCTCCGTCTCCATCTTCCTCCTTTTCAGCTTCAATACAATCTTTGGCTGACTGGTCCCTAGTTCCTCTTCCAGCTTCGAAACAGAAGGATCAGTGGCACAAGCATTTTGCTGATCAGCCTCGCACATCAGGGTATCTGTGGGGACTGTGGTGGCGGCGGAGCTCTCCTGGACTGGGGAAGGAAGTTGCTGGGCATCATTAGTTGGTGTCAGAGCCATCTCGGTCCTCTCCCCCATCTCTTCCACTTTTGATTTGAGCCTCTTCAATTTTCACTGAGCGAGAAAGATTGTTTCTGTGACTTTTATAGGAGGATATCAAATCCAACATGAGATTCAGTGAGAATTTATCGAGAAAATCTTATTTTATATAATTATATCTCAAAATCCTACTTTTTAAACAAAGATCAAACAAAACTTTTTTTGTAAAATCCTTACTTTTAAGGTCAATTTTTTTGTCGATTTGAAAATAAAATTTTATAGAGGATGTGACCGAAAATCTTTAAATCACAAATTGACAACCGGTATAGATTAGTAGTAAATATATGTAATGAGATAAAATTAAAAAATATATATCTCTTTTTTTTCTAAAAAATCTCATTTTATTTGATCATGCCATATCTAATTAGTGATTTTTTTTTATTAATGCTTTTAAATAATGGAATCCTCTTGATTAAGGAGCGAATTTAATCACTCAAATTATTATATCTAATCTCAATCCTTTTAGATATATATGTAATTCCATATCTATACTTTTTATAACAACCTAAAGGAAAAAGTATAGTCCCCAATAATTGTAGCTTTTATTTGTTAAACCGTACATTCCTTGCAGTAAAAACTCCCTTTTGCCATGTAAAATAAAATGACGTCGCTTGTTTGGATTGTTTGAAATAAAATTTATACAAAATAAAATGATGACGTTTATTTAGATTGTGGGGAAGTATATATGTTGAAATTTTAATATTTTATTGGAATAGTGCTTTCTTTTTTGACTTCCAGCCCAACTAATCATGTTTTTATATTTATTTGAAAATTTTGATAATAAAGTTAATAGAGAAAAATCGGATTATGAAAGCAAAAATAGGGAAATAGGGAAATTTTGTAAAAAAAATAAAATAAAAAATATAATTTATATTTTAAAAGAAAAATATGATAATGGAATGAAGGAAAAAGTTAAAAAGGATTAAATTTCATGAAACAATTGTGATCAGAATCTGTAATTTAAAAATATTAGATAATAACTTTCTTATTTAGTCAAATTTTGATTTGACATTGTAATTAGCGAAAAATGTAATATTAGCCTTCAACACTAGTTTATTGTCATTTGCATCCTATGATCAACATTTCCATAGTGGCATATTTTTAGTCATTTTGATGTTCAAAAATTCTTGATGATACAGAAGAAATAGTAATAAAGTAGAGAAAATTAAAAAAAATTAAAACTAACGAAAAGGTTTTTGATGCAATGGTGTTTATATGATGACGCCAAATAATAAAAACTAAGTGTGTGCCATATTTTTTAAATTATTAAATACTAATAATGTTTTAAATTATTCTCATGTAATAATATTGCCAATAATATACTTTTTCATCCTAAAGGCAACAAGTATGATTTTTCTTATTTTCAAGAGGAAGATCAGAAGAAGTAAAATAGAGACTGTCGAAATTGACAATTTGGAGCACACAATCACATCAACACAACTCCCTAATATCATGAATCAGTGTTAGGTTAGGCAAATATTATCATCTTAATCTATCCACCATCTTTTTACAATAATACCATATGTTTTGTCCCATGTACTCGGGGGTATGGATGACAATAATGCCCTGCCTCACAAAACCCGAACTTCTATGGGCTGGGTCAAACTTGCCCCATTTTGATCCCTACTTGGGGGAGCTTCCCCTAAGGTTGGCCGAATCCATGATGAGCCTCCCCAAATTGACCATATGCCAATTAATACAAGCCAATAAATCGTTGAAACTTTGATTCCCAACATCTCAACTGAGTCTTACCAAATATACGAAATTTCATTAAAATCAAAATTCTAATCCTCACATTGATTTTTCGTTTTACTAGCTCATTCTAATGAACCAAATCCATTCTATTCCTATTTGGGGCTTTAAAATTCACAATTTCTTATTTAGCTCCCTCCTCAACCTCCACTTCTTATCTCCCGTAGCATGGCAATGGCCGAACTCTGGAAGTTCCCAAGACTTGCATAGTGCGACCGTGTCACAAACGTAGCAATAGCATTAACAAGAAGAATACATGATGATCAACAATACAATTATGATGGGCTCTAAAGTAATAGGTCAAAAAAAATAAGGAATCACGTATATTACAGAATTAAACATATAATATTAAAAGAATAATTTTAAAATATATATGATTTACATATAAAAAAATAGCAAACATTTATAATTCTTACTGTAATTATCCTTAATGAAAGTCAAGCCCAATCCTGTCATTATGCTATTCTTCTTCCCGCTCTTTGAAATCCCATTGATAATGCCCATAGTCAAAACTCATTTATGTTTCTTCAATATAACTAGATTTTTCTTTAGAAAAGGGGGATGATCAGGTTGTCGAGCTATTAGACTAGTATCACTTGACATTTTTAGGCCCAGTATGACCAATAAAATTATTAGGCCGTGTTGACTTGCCCCAATAACCCTAGGCCTAGGCACTGTGTTATGGCCTAGGTCACGCCAAGTTTGTAATGAAGAAGCTCGAGGGGTCCTAGGGGTGACATAGCGGTTGAAACATTCGCCAGCCGTATGTGTGGAGAACAAGATTTTTGGACATAAGATAGTAAGATGAAATTTAAAATACTCTCATTTAATTTGTTGATTTTATATCTAATGGTGATCCCTGATTGTTTTTTCTTGAATGCTTCTGAACAATGAAATCCTCTCAAATAAGGAGTGAATCTATTTACTTGGATTATTATCTAATGTCAATCTCTTTAGATACCTTTTCCTACCTCCTACTATTCTATCTATCAATTGAAGTCATAAGTAATTGTAAATTTTGTTAAATGATAGTTATTATAGAAAAATCTCTTTTTTCTATGCAAAATAAATTAATTGGTGACGTTTAGTGGTAGGACAATTTAGGTGGCGTTTAACAAAATTTTAAATGAAATATTAACATTTTATTTCTTGAAATTTATAAGGGTTCAATGAACAAATAAATTCTTTTGGCTAAAAAGAGGAACAAGTTCACAAAAATAATAGCAAAATCATCTATTTTTTTTGTGAACTATGTATGCTGAAACGTTGATATTTTAATGGCATAATGCTTTCCTTTATTTTTTAATTTTCCACGTCCAATTAATTATATACATATTTTTTCTGAATTGTGGAAAATGTATTTTAAATTTTCTAATGAAAATCATTAATGGAAGAGAGAGTGAGAGAGAAAGGATCACAGATTTCATTTTCTTCCTTAAAGTTGTATGGTGAACAAGGACTTCATATGGTGACTTAGGGCCACCTCGATCCATACTACATGAACATAGAGTAGATGACAAATGAATGTGATCCATTTGTTATCAATTTAAGTCCTGAGCAACATTTTTAGTCATTATAATTCAATCTCTCTAAGCGTCTAAACATATACACATCTATATGATTGATATTGATACACGTGTGTAAAATGACAATCACATAAACAAAACATTGGAAAATTAAAATATTATAAAATATAACAACTTCAATAAACGAATATGAATAGGTTAAAATACATTTCATTAGGTAGGTTTTACAGTATAATAAGTTGTGGTAAGCTTTTTTTCCTCAAGAAGTATTTATTGTATTTAAACATATTAAATCTATTTAGATAGATTACATATCATAACTTACTTCGACCTAATCTATACCGCTTTATGTCTACGTCAAATTGATATAATGAGATTATAGGAAATTAGAATTCTAGATAAGAATTGGATCTAGTTCATATGATTGAACGCTAAGAACATTGTCAATATGACAATCAAGAGACCATACATTATAATTGAAAGAAAAATCCTAAGTGTCATATATTAATTTCACATCCAGAACTTGTTATAATGTTATTCATAAGTATATTACTAAACTGATTGTTGATAGATTCAAAGTTATCCTACATGATTTCATCAAACCAAATTAATGTACTTTTATTTTAAGGGAGGGATATAGATAACAGTACCTAACTAGCTCATGAACTAGTGAAAGGCTACAAAAGCAAGGATTAAGTCCTAAATGTATGGTCAAAGTTGATATAATGAAGGCATTCGTTTCAATAGATTAGTCTTCCTAATGAGAATTTTGGTGATTATTAAGTTAACCATTTTCATCTTCGATATCAACTTGTATCTACGTATTCCATTTTTATTAATGGCAGCTTGACAGGCTATTTCAAGGGTCTATTTTAAGGGGAAAAGAGGATTCATACAAGGTGATTCACTTTTCTCTTACTTATTTTATGGTCTATTGAGGTTTCTCAAAAGTTCTAAACGCTGTTGCAAGAGAAAAAAGAATTAATCATCATGCATTTTGCTCCAAAGTACATTTAATGCGTGTGGGATTCACCAAGGACTTATTGTTATTCAAAACTGGGATCAATCTAGAGTTAACAACAAAGATGCCTGAGCTCAGTGGTCTCAAACGTGGGTCCCTTCCTATGAAATATCATGGAGTGTCACTAGCTTTAGGAAGATTGTTTGATAAAGAATATAAGCTATTGATTGACAAGATTACACAAAGGATCATTGGATGAGTAGTAAAGAAATTAAGTTATGCTATATGTATGCAATACAATTTATTCTATTATCTATTACTCGATTTTGGTGTTGAGCTTTTATATAGCTGGAGAAAGTTATAAGGACGGTTGAGAGCAAATGCGAGGCTTTCCTCTGGAAAGGCAAAGCTTGTGCAAATGTTGGTCTCGAATTAGATTGAGACTCAATTTGTCTGCCCAAGCAGGAGGGCCAGCTTGGCATTAATATACATATTTGAGTGGAATGAAGGTTGTTATATGTGGGGCTAGTTCCTTTATGGATTGCATGGATTAAGGCTTATATCATCGGGAGAAGGAATTGTGGTCCCTTGCTCCTTGCAACTCTTGCTCATATAATCAAGGGAAACTGCTAAAGTAAAGAGACCTAGCATACCCCATGATCAACCAAATCATTAGAGATGGGAATGACACTTCGATTTGATTTGATATTTAGCATTCTCGCAACCCTCACCTCTCCTTCAGTAAGGAAAGAAATCTATATTTCATCAGTCTTCAAAGTCATCAAAGACAATGAGCAAAGCTAGAAAAATAGTAGGATGATAGTTATGAGGATTATACATCAACAAATGACTAAATCACATTGGAAAAGGATAAAGTTGTATGGCTATCAAATCTTAAAGGATACGTCACAACTACTAGTGCTTGGAATCCTCTTAGAAAGAAGAGGACACTTATACCTTGGCATAAGCTGCTATTGCCTCAACAATTGATTTTGATACATTGTTTTATCTCATGGTTGACCATCAAGAACAAGCTAAACACTTCGACAAAAGCCCTAAGATGGAACATAAATATCAATGTCATTTGTTTTTGTGTGGAGAGGAAATAAAAAGCAAGAACCATAAGTTCTTTTCTTGCCTTTTTTCAAAGAAAGTGTGGGACATTTTGCTGCAACTTACTGGTCAATGGAGAATCAAGGAGATCAGTACACGGTGTGAAACAGTAACATTGTTATCCTTATTGATCCAAGATAACTTGTTGGCTTAAGATGCTTCTCTATTGTTAGGCCCATTTTCTCCACTAGCAACCTGGACAACATATTCTCACATCTACCATAATCAATTATAAAATAACAGACGGTATTGAAAATTTACTGGTGGAATAGAAGAGAGCCATGTGCCACCAATCCTCATCCGAAGCACCTAGGATGTTCGATGGAACATCAAGCCTACATAGCCTTGGACAAGATCTCATTTGATATTCTTTTCGGGATCCTAATAAAAAAGATGGACTCGATATTCATTGCTATATCTATAACTGCTTCATGCACAAACAGGTTGTGAGTTCCAACACTCGCGTTGTAACATTCTATTGGTCGTTGTCCCATTTCTCATTGCGACAGCGTGGTATAAGATCTCATACCTCTAACATCAATTTGACACAACTAAAGTGACGAGAAATGAGAATCGTGGATAGAAAATGAACATTATTGATTCGTTAAATACAAAGAAAATGATTAGTGAAGGGAAAACCCTTAAAATTTTATTTAGAAAAAATCAACTAATCAAGAGATCATATAGTGAAATATAAATATAAATTTGCAGGCACCAAAAATATTACAATTATGGAGAATTCCATAGCAAAACACAAATAACAAAACATCAGTCAAACTTATTGTGAAATGGAAAATTGACAATTTGATCGCTTAAACGATGGTCTAGAAGGTCGTTTTCTCCCAAGAAGCTATACTTTTCTGATAAAAATGGACACCTATGGACTTTTTCCTATCAAACTGGACTTCGGTGAGCCTTTTGGATCTTCAGATGCTCCAACCAGTTCACAAAATTCCACTCTCTTTGCACTGCATCACATATTATCATGTCTTGTTAGTTATTAACTGCCCACTTTTCATTTGGTAGGAAGAACCGTTGCTAATTAGACTCGGGATGGGCCAGACGGGACGTCAGACCCAACTAAGTGCCCTAGAGAGCTCATTTCTGTGGCACATATTTCCAGTGAGATAGTCGAAAATCATAGGACTATACGAAGGTGATGATGCGGATTCAATTAAAAATCTCGTAAAATTAGGGTTTTGTTTTTCTTGCGTCCAGAAATCTCCGGAACTGACCCGTATCGATCCCCAACGTCTGCACCCATTTTCTTTCGGATTTGAAATCAGATCAAATTCCCTGCTCTTTCTTTCTATCTGCACTGACCGATCACAACCATGCCTGCCGCAACATCCATGGAAGATGAATTTGGAAAAGCTCTTTCTCATATCCAAGGTATGCACCGAGCTTGAGAGTCACTTGGGTTTGGGGGACAAAGTCGTGGCCTCATACATTATTGACCCAGGCCAGAGCTCCGAGTCGGTGGACGAGTTCGAGGAGAAGCTCAAGCAATTCGAGATGCCGGATTACTCGGTACGCGTGCTCTTCACCATAATTCATGCCATTTTGCCGTTGGAAGCCAAGGCAGACGGGCAGTCGAGTAAAGAAGGTGGAGGTGGGAAAGTTGATACAAAGTTTAAGGCGTTGGCGATTGCGGATAGTAGGGAGAGGGTAAAGGAACTCGATAAGTAGCTAGCACTGGAGGCACAGCAGCGCTGCAGGGAAAGTCAAGATCCAGAATGGGACAGGAATATCACCGACCTACAGTTATCCTTAAGCGATCCCAGTTCGCGTCAGAGAACAAGACAGCAAGCTAGCGTACCTTTGTTCGCAATCTTTGACGATTCCGTCATACATGATCTCAATTTCAATTCAAACAAGGGTTTGATCACACTCCATGTTCTGAGAAATATTTACCATCCGAATCAGGATAGGGATAGGGATAGAGAGAGAGAGAGAGAGAGAGAGAGACTGGGATAGGGGAGACCGGCACTGGGATAAATATGACAGGAGAAGTGAAATGGGGCATGAAGGTAGAGACAGGGATAGGGAGCGAGAATGCTGGGATGATGATGGTGATAGAAGGGGAAGGAGGCATGAATATCGATCTGAGAGAAGAGGGGTTTATGAGGAAGATAGCAGGGATGATCGAGAAGAGAGAAGGAACATAGGGCATAGATTGGAGGAGCTTGAGCTTTATAAAGTGTACTACAGGGTGATGGATACAGGATGATTTGTTCAACTGAATGATTTTAGAGGGAAGGAGGGGCTGGTGCACGTTTCTCAGATTGCCCCTTGTAGGATTAGCAATGCGAAGGATGTTGTGAAGTGGGATCAGGAGATGTATGTGAAGGTTATATCCATTTCTGGTCAAAAGCTGTCTCTTACAATGCAAGATGTGGACCAGAACTCAAGGAAGGACTTGCTGCCACTGAAGAAGAGTGAGGGTGATGATGCTTTTAGGACTAATCTTGCATCTAGCTCGAGGGAGGGTCCTGTTACCAGAACTGGACTCTTGGGAATTAGAATAACCGAAGAGGATGTTGTAGTACCTTCAAGGCAGCCCATGAAGAGGATAAGCTCACCAGAGAGATGGGAAGCAACACAACTTATTGCTTCGGGGGTTTTGTCTGTAAATGAATCCCCAATGTACAATGAGGATGGAGATGGGATGTTGTATCAAGAAGAGGGTGTGGAGGAAGAGCTTGAGATTGAGCTAAATGAGGATGAGCCTACATTCTTGCAAGGCTAAACTAGGTACTCTGTTGACATGTCACCAGTGAAGATCTTCAAGAATCCTGAGGTGTCCTTAAGTCATGCTGCTGCACTCCAATCTACTCTTATAAAGGAGTGAAGGGAAGTGCGGGAGCAACAGCAGCGAACAATGCTTGACTCGATACCCAAAGATCTTAACTGTCCTTGGGAAGACCCAATGCCAGAGACAGGTGGAAGGCATCTTGCTCGGGAGCTTTCAGGTGCTGGCTTGTCAGTGTATAATGGGGCTGAGTGGAAGAAGGATGCTTTTGGTAAAGATGTGACTTTTGGGAGAAGGATGAGGTTGCCAATTCCGGAATAAAGAGTCTTCCTATCTATAAATTGAAGAAGGAACTTGTGTAGGCTGTTTGATAACGGGGTTCTTGTTGTATTTAGTGAAACTGGTTCAAGCAAAACTACTCATGTCACACAATTTCTAGCTGAGGTAGGTTATGCCACCAGGGGAAAGATTGAGTGTACTCAACCTTGGAGAGTGGTTGCAACATTTGTGGCCAAGAGGGTGGCTGAAGAATTTGTCTTTTGTGTAGGGGAAGAGGTAGGGTACGCAATATGGTTTGAGGATTGCACGGGACTAGACACTATGATCAAGTACATGACTGATGGTATGCTTCTGAGGGAGATATTAGTGGTTGAGAACCTGTCTCAGTACTCTGTAATCATGCTTGATGAAGCTCATGAGAGGACTATGCACACTGATGTACTTTTTGGACTTCTTAAACAATTGGTGAAAAGGAGATCTGACCTTTAAGTTATAGTGACATCTGCCACACTAGATGCAGAGAAGTTCTCAGGGTGCTTCTTTAATTGCAATATCTTCACAAATTCCAGGAAGAACATTTCCGGTGGAGATCCTGTACGCAAAGCAACCAAAGAGTGATTACTTGGATGCAGCTCTTGCCACCGTCTTGCAGATTCACTTGATAGAGCCTGAATGTGATATTCTCCTCTTCCTAACTAGCCAGGAAGAAATTGATTTCGCTTGTCAGTCTTTGTATGAGGGAATGAAAGGATTGAGCAAAAATGTTCCTGAGCTTATTATGCTCCCTGTATATAGTGCACTCCCTAGCGAAATGCAGTTAAGGATATTCAATCCTGCCCCTCCAGGGAAGAGAAAAGTTGTGGTTGCCACTAATGTTGCAGAAGCGTCCCTAACAATTGATGACATATTTTATGTTGTTGATCTGGGGTTTGCAAAGTAGAACATTTACAATCCAAAACAGCGATTGGACTCTCTTGTTATAACTCTGATCTCTCAAGCATCTGCCAAGCAAAGAGCAGGACATGCAGGACGTGCAGGACATACAGGTGTAGGAAAATGTTACTGACTCTACACTGAGAGTGCATGTCGGAATGAAATGTCGCCTACAACTATTCCTGAAATACAAAGGATAAATCTCAGTTTGACTACGCTCATGTTGAAGGCTATGGGGATTAATGATCTGTTATGATTTGATTTCATGGACCCTCCATCTCCGCAAGCTCTGATTTCGACCATGGAGCAGCTTTATGGGTTAGGAGCTCTTGATGAAGAGGGCTTTCTGACTAAATTGGGAAGGAAAATGGCAGAATTTCCCATGGAGCCTCCACTGTCAAAGATGCTTCTAGCTAGTGTGGATCTGGGATGCAGCGATGAGATATTAACCATCGTTGCAATGATTCAGACAGGCAACATACTCTACGGGCCTAGAGAAAAGCAGGCTCAGGCAGATCAGAAGAGAGCCAAGTTCTTTCAGCCTGAGGGAGACCATCTAACTCTGCTGGCAGTATATGAGGCATGGAAAGCAAAGAATTTTTCAGGGCCTTCATGTTTCAAGAATTTTGTCCAGTCTTGTTCTTTGAGGAGGGCTCAGTATGTCAGGAAGCAGCTCCTCTCAATCATGGACAAGTAAATTCTATCTTGCTATTTGTATCTTTGTTTTGCTCCTCTTTATTGAATACTTTAAAAATATATATTTTCTTTTGCTCCTGATTTGGGTGATAAGCCTGCAGTAGAGCTGATAGCCATAACATATTTTCACTGTGTGGATCTCTGATTTTTAGTGTTTTTGGGGGTTTTTGGCACGGTTGTGGGGGAGGGTGGGGTGGGGGTGTTTGTTTCAGCTACTTTTGTTGTTTGTTTGTTTTTGTTTTTGGTTTTTTTTTTGCTTGCCTTGCTGTGAGCTATATATAGTTCTTTGGCTGGTTTTTGTCTCAGTTCCTCTTATTTGTGGTGATAGTTTTGTGACTGGGTGACCGATTATTTCAGCAGCATGCATTTTCTTTTAAAAATTTGCTGGTGGGCTTCATTCTTTAGGCTTTTTTCAAACATGTACTTTGAGTGTGCAGCTCCTTAAGCTTCGTGCTTCAGTTGACAGTTATTATTGTCACATTATGCATGGCCTTTGCCTGTTTTTTTCCTTACTTCACTGGTTGTGTCTAGTTCTTGTGTTACAATCAAATATCCTTTCATGCACATATACTTAATGATGGAAATTTAGAGTATCTTTGTTTGCGATGCTTTGATCGGGTCTGTCTAATCTATCTAAGACCAGTGAAATTCGTCTTTTTCTGCACATGGGAGATTCCCTTTATATTGAAGTTTTTGATGTCTGACATACAAGTGAAACATATTCCTGTGGGCACATTCTTATATTTGTGGAATGGATAAGACTCATGGGTGTGTCCTTGGGAGGCTGATATTATAAAATTTTCTTGTGGGTCTTCCAAGGTAAGAGTGTTCCCATTCTGCCTTGCTTTCCAATTGGTATTTTGTTACGCAGATGTTCACCATCCAATTGTAGGATGCCAGAACTGGCAAAAGAATTTTAGAATATTATTTTGCTTATCACCTAATAGGTGATTGGTTTTAGCAATGGTCAGGATGTCCTGATACCATACATGTGCATCTTAGTTTCTGAAATTTGACAAGTCTTTTTGCTTTTAGAATGTAAGAGATCAACATTTACGTATCTTGCAATTGATATGATTGGGAGGATTGACTATGGCATTCATGTTTGTATTTGAAAATTTGGATTAATGCATTAATTCATGTGTGGTTACTAATTCTAGGTATAAGCTGGACGTTGTTATGCTGGCAAGAACTTTACAAAGATCCAGAAAGCAATCACCCCAGGTTTCTTCTTCCGTGCAGCAAGGAAGGACCCACAGGAAGAGTACCGAACTTTAGTTGAAAATCAGCCTGTTTAGATCCACCCAAGCAGTGCCCTCTGCCGGATTGGGCCATCTACCATGAGCTGGTCATGACCACCACGGAGTACATGCAGGAGGTGACTATAATTGACCCCAAATGGCTCGTAGAGCTGGCACAGAGGTTCCTCAAGGTTGCAGACCCCACCAAGATGAGCAAGCGCAAGTGCCAGGAGCGCATCAAGCCCCTCTATGACAGATATCATGAACCTAACTCCTGGCATCTCAGCAAATGCTGTGCTTGATGGAAAATTTTCTTTCACCTTTGTATGTTGCCTCTTCAATGCCTTAAGAGATTGGTATACAGTGTCTTCAAGCACTCTGAGATTGTTCTGGAGCTTGATCGAGGTGGCACAAGTGAAATGCCTTCAACGAGTTACAGTTCGTGTTATAATCTAACCAAAGGTTGGATGAGTTTGACCTGAATGTTTCAAGACCTGCCTTTTTTCTGCAGATCCAATTTCAGTGAATCTAATCTGTACGGTAGCAATTCTTTGCAGCTCCTCTGCTTCCTTTGTTAAAGTTTTTGCCTTTGATGCCTAATCTTAATTAAATTGTTAAACAATTGCAAGCATCGACAAATATAATAATTGGGACAGCTGGCCTGAGTTCTTTTCATCTTTAGGATTGGAGCTTAAGGGTAACATCAAGCTCGCTTGATTTCAAGGTTTTCTCATAGAAGATAGTGATGATCAAGAGAGTACTAACAATAATTACCATGTGGATCTTGCAGCACTTATTAGTAGGGCCTTGTATGTTGTTATCAATTCTAGACTATAGACAAACTTGGGTTTGCAGTCATAGGATCTTTCTCTAACAGATGGAAAAGCTGATATACAAAATGTACTTCCAAGTAATCGTCCTATAGATCCTAACTGATTTATATGTGCCATTTGTGCAAAAACCACCTTCAGTTATTTTCTAGCTTTTGTTTGCTTTATGAAGTAATGGCTACTGTGGATGCAGTTGTCTTTCGGTAACTTAATTCTCCATATATTTTGCCATTTCACTCCACATCTCTGGCTGATGAGTTGTCTGTGGCAATCGGATTAACTTTGTTTGAGACACCCTGGCATGCAATGCATCTCCTTTCTAGACTCCTCTCGCCTTTCAGTGAGCAATGCAATTAATGCGTCAATATAAGTTTTGAATGTTCGTTTTTGAATCAATCCTCTATGCTGGTGCATTTTTATACAAGAAGATAGTGTAAGTAAACAGCTTGCTGCCTCTGATCATCCCAGTTGTGTTCTGCCTACTGTGCAAATGTTCGTGATAACGTCTGTTCTATTTATGATAATTTTCTTGTCACAAATGGTAGGCCATTAACCATAAGCTCGATTGTGATTTGTCATCTTTGTTGACAGGTTTAACACCTGAGGATTTTCTTTGCTGGAAGGGGATCTAGGCTTCAGCACAAGTTGAGCTCATTTTCCGAGGCTTCTTGACCTTGTGCCTTGTAGAATGCTCTTACTTTTTGATGATCTGTTCCCTTGCTTAGTCGGAAAGTAAAAAAGTAATAACATGCTTAAATTTGAATACAGTAAAGCAGGGCATCTTATTCCCCTTCCAGCAAGGAAAGAACTCCCTCAGTGGGTCATCTACGTCATCCCAGATTTTGGTTAGCTTTATTTGAGATATGAACAGATGTCTCTAGCCTACTGGACGTGAATTGATTATCGACATCAGCTTCATTCCAAGCAATGGTTTGGTCAGTATATGCTGCATACAGCAAATTTCAAGGTTCTCTCAGTCACGGTCTCAAATAGTTGCTTTCGACTATTTCTCTTACTCCCTTATCGCCAGTGAGAAAAGCTATATGGAAGTTGCCAACAGAAGAGTTTACCTTCAATAAATTTATCAGCAAAGAAACGCAGCAGAAATCGTGTCCGGGCAGGATTAGTAAGTTCTGATTGGTTTGCAAAAGTGTTAGATAATTACCTGGCTCCTGTTTGACATGACCAAATTCTTCCTTTGGCATCTTCTCCTGGATATGCATATTCACATATAAGCTACGTAACTGCGACCATTTCTGTGCTTTCTATATGCTTCAACTGAATTCCATCATCTTCCTGATTGCTTCCAAATGTGTTGTTCCCTTTACGTTTTATCAGATGAATTAATACTATATGCTGTTAACAAAATAAACATAATTCTGTCCTGTCTAGGCAGGCCTATGCACCAGAAGTTTTACTGGGAAAAAGTAAAAGGCAGATTGAGTGGACAGATATAACGTGATCATGGGAGCAAAACTTCTTGGCTTTCTTATCCTCTCATTGCTGTCAACGGAGGTTCTATTCGTCTTCACTATTGAAGACTCATCTGCTTCCATTGGAAGACAACAAGAAGTTCAAGGTACGACCTTGAACTTGTTCAGTACTATCGGTCTTGCTGTTTTAATATAAGTGAATTATGCAGGTTTGAACATGAATAGCAGTTTGTCAGAACAAGGTGGCATTGTCCTGGACGAGAAACAGAACATAGCTTCGGTTTCAAGGAGAGGTGGCAAAGGGAGGGGAACCCACAGGGGTGTGAATGTCGTTCATCATCAGCCCAGAGCCTCAGCAGCAGCAGCATCATCAGCCAGCCCATCATTGACCATCTCACTTCTTGTATCTGTGAGCTTAATCTACATCTCTACTTGAAAGAAACCCGTGTTTGTTTTTGTTTCAGGTGTTTGGACTTATTGTTGAGTATAGCTTGGCTTGAGATTTGAGCAATGTATCTCTTTCTGTCTAATGACATTCAATATCCTGCTTGCTGGTTGTCTATCTGTGAATAGTCTTAGACTGTTCTGTACTGACAGGTCCTGTGGTCTGTATTCAAGAGCTTGTTTGCTTGTTGATTTGTGTTAAATTCGTTGTGAGCCCATAAGGGATCTGGCCCGTTTCCACTTAAAAGTTTAAGCTAATAGGTTGTGGTACCCAACCTTCTTATAAGCCCACAACTTTTTCTTCATTTAATCGATGTCGAATCATATATCTTGATAATTTGCAAATTCTTGGTAGGCATTGGTTGGATTACTTCTGTTAAAGTTCAGTTCACTGGTGAAATGGGATCGGGTCTGAATCAAATCTCTGCTGAATAATGGATAAGTGTGCATAGGTTAGAGCCATGATCACAACGGAAATGCTATCTGCACATTCACCGAATCTCATCAGCTCTATATCCAAAACTAAGTCGAGCTACGTATCAATCCCGTGAGTTTAGAAGTGTCAGAAAACGTGGGTGGGCATGGGTATTATGAAGCTCGGAGACACTCACTCCGGGGATATCTTATGTTTGACTGACAGATCAACAAAGATTGACGAATAAACATAACATGTGGAGAGGACTCATATTTACAATCTGGCATGTGGATGGTTATTTTTCGGTTACTTTGGAGATGTTGAAGAAAAAGGAATCAACTGGAAAGAATTGATCATGCCGTTAAGATCTTGACTTTCCTTTATTTCTATTCGCTTTTAAACCAGTCAAATGTCATCTGTAATTGGAGGAGAATGTAAAGATGACTTGTGCCCCTTCCTGAATAGTAGTGATTCCAGGAGGCTGAAGAGCAGATTAGAATACTACACATTAAGATAGATTTGCCAAGAAAGAACCAGACGAAGAAGAGATCAAAGGCGAAACAGAAAGGGCCAATCTCCCCATTCAATCGACGGCACTTTCCAATTTGCCGTTTGCCTTGTTGATCCAATCAAAACCCAAAACCAAGATCATAACATTTCAAGAAAATGGCTTCTACTGTTGGTTTGACGGGCAAGAGTGCAACTTTGGCTTGGATTCAGCAGAGGGACTGGACACCGAAGAGGAAGAAGGGGGGTATGGCTGAGGAGCGAAATGGGACTTCTTGCTTATACCTTTTCTTCTCTGGCTATGGATCCATACAAGGCACTGAGGACCCACTGTGGTGCTTCCTTATATGAGGTCAAGAAAGCTTTTCAGAAGCTTGTTCTTCAGGTTTTCAGTTTTGCTTCTCCCCTCCTTCCACCTCATTTCTTGCTTCAGGTTCCTGTGATGTTTTTTGGTCTCCTTTCTGAATCATCCTGATGTCTGCAGAGGAAGCAACTGCGAAATGGAGTTTCTTCTGATCAATGAAGCATATGAAGTAACTCATCAATTTCCCCTTCATGTGACGATTTCCTTTTTCGATTCATGCAGGTTACTCGGGAGTTCATTGATCAGTCAATTGCTTGATTTCAAAAGATTGGACTAGTTAGCAGGATTACTGTAAAGCTCAAAGCTTGAGTCTGAATGTTGACTGGCCTTGATGCAGATTGTGATGAACAATCTGAGATGAGAACTGGACTGGTCGCAGATGTTTGAGCCTTGTGATCAAGGAGATGATGAGAACATCAGGGGGATGGATCAACCTGACTCAGAATTGTGCGAAGAGTGGATGGGATGGGAAGGAGCTGGGATTCACGATTTATCAATCCTTACATCTGAGATGTTTCGGTCCTTTGACTCTAGCTCATTCTGTTCCATCGAGTATGTACAGAAAAACCAAGTCCATCTACAGATTGTATAGAAGACATATTCCATGCCAAATCTTTCATGGATCATGGCTGCAATTTGTTGTTCTATTGCAGACAGTATCTGTATGGTGGAGTTAAAGAAATGGATTTTCTGGTAGAGATGAAAACTGGAAAGATCAAGAGCATTTGTTGTTAACTATCTGAAACTTTATTGATAAGATCTCATGTGGTATCCAGCTAAATGCAATGAAAAATGTTTGTCATCGGCACAGTTACACCATATAATGTTCTGCAGAGGTTTATGCGCTCCTCAACAAAGCATCCCTGAGCCTGGAATGGAGGGTGAACATATTGTTGCTCCCTTGTATCTCCCAAGGTCAGACCTGTTTTGACATAAGAAGATACATGGTGAAAAGGACTGATGGGGAATCTCAAGAAACCCGAAAAACTAATGGATCAATTGCCATCTTGATTAGGTTTGTGTTGTGTTGCTGCTTCTTCAAGAATCTGTTAGTCATTTGTTCACTTGGAAGAAGCTTCACAATTCCTGACAAGTCTTCTGCACTGATCTTCAAATGAAACAAAAGAAGATAAGTTTCTGACAGAATTCGCTAAAACTTTAGAAGAGAAGATGATAGACCCTCGAAGCCAATGAGAGCAGAATTAGTAAAGTTCTCTTGGTTCCGATCAAGGACCAAGCAACTCTACTCAATTTTCTTTGGAGAACGCTCTTGTTTCAATAGTTTCTGTTGATCAATTAACGTGAGAAAAGCTCAGTAATTAAAGGGAAAATAGTTATGACCAAACAATCTCTATGGAATGTTAAAAAAGCACAATTAGTACCCGAAATTTGAAGTTCATTACTCAAGTCTCTACTCGAATTTCATCTACTCATGTCCGCCCTCTAAAGGAGAGGGAAAAAGTCAGTAGTTTCTCCATCAAAATGTCCATCGATCACTATGTCGATCAAAGAACCCAACAACAGCAGGTGTTGACCTCCGCGTTTTCAGAAGGTTCCTCCATCTTGATCATATGACTAAATGATCGTTCACCAAAAAGCTAAGAAATTTAGTAGAGGTCTAAATCCCAGCACCCAGATGATCTAGGTGAACAAAGCGAGTCCCATACCCTAAGATGCACGATAGGTTTGCCACTTGCGCTAAGCTCCTGAAGAATATGCAAACATCGAATACATAGTACTACAAAGAGATTTTGGAAAGAGAAAGTTGCTCATAGTATAGGATGGGATTGTAGCAGCCACCATGCGATCAAGAACTCCTCTACCAGCCTGTGGAAGAAGAACCCTGGTTATCCATGAAGCCAGCATAGTGTCTACACGATCTAAGGTAGGTTGGAAAGCTTCAATTTTAGCGGTAGGAAAATGAAGAGGAAGTCTTGGATGCCATTAGAGTCTGCAATTTCATTTTGGTTTTGATTAGGCATTTTGCTACTCAAGAAGATAGATGACTTGGACTTGTTGATGCATTGGCCAGATGGTCGTGGATATTGATCTGAAAAATGTGTCTCAATTTCTCATCATTGGCTTTCGCAATGACAAGGAGGTCATCGACGAAAAGGAGACGAATGAGGGATGAACCACATTTGATTTCAATGATTTGCAGGATGTAATCAAAGACCTCCATGTCTTTTTGGATGGCTACACGTCTATCTCTATGCTTATGATCTAAACAGGCCATGCATGATTTCATGGGCAATGATGAAGTTGCTTTTGTCAGGAGCAAATGCAGTTGGAGGGGAAAACGAGCTAGGCAAAATGTTGCTAAGCCTAGCTAGCAGCTACGATCTTTAAAATGATTTTGTATGATACATTACATAAGTGAAATTTTGTCCAGAACTCATATTTATCAAATAAGGGATTAGAAGGAAGCAGTGGGCTGATAGGACATTGTCGAGTATCCAAGTGCTTATCCGATTAACAACCCATAATAATGAAAGTAGCCATAACTCTCCGAAACTCTCTGTCAAAGGATGGAGACATGATGAATTAGATCCATTGGTCAATCCTCATCTAAGCTGTCCCAATTTCTTCTTTGATCGTGTCCATTCAAATAATAAAGAATTGCCTCTTTAACTGTACATCTGAGGGCTCATGAGCAGAAGAAGACACAAATGACTCTTCACTGATTGCTTTAGCTCTAAAGATGGTACAGAGTTTTGTCTGTCCAACCCCAACAAGCGAAGATCGAATATTCTAAGAGACGGAAATGCCAACTGTGATGAGAAGGCACGCTGGACATGCTGGACCAGGAATGCTGAACAAAGTCCAACAGCCATCAGAAAGTGCCTGAAGCCCTTCGTCTGGAAGAAGACTCGGTGATCAAGATCCGGGCCCATTCACTTGATTTCATACTGGACAAGTTTGCTCAAAGCATCACCTGGCCGAAGCAGCGTTGTAATTATGTAAGACCAGATCCTTTTCCCCCGTTCAGGTGAAAGAAAAGGACAATCTTCATCTGCGGCATCTTCTTTTTCTTTCTGTAGCTGACAGACAGCTTTATGCTTTACATGTTAAAAGGATACTAGTTGCAGCCACCATGACTTTAACTATATAATTTCATCTCCCGGCAGTCATGGGATTCGCGTCTCGTGACTAAATTACTCATCTCCATGATTAGCATCGGCCCGTGATCATGCCTTGCTGCTGCTTCTTCGACAGACACATTGCCACTGTAAAAGACAGAGAGCCAACCAGAACATTTAGTACCAATCCAAATCCTAAGCTAGAATAGGGGTGGCATGGTGAACAGATTTGCTGTACTTTCAGGTTCTCTCCGTTCTAGATCCTTGTATTAGTGGGTGATGGTTCATACGGCCCGTCAGATTAAATCGTTGGACAAAGCTAGTCTTCATCTATCTATGCATTGAGTAACCTCCGAACTTGCAGAAACCAGAAAGAGAACAAGCGAGATCTAACAATCTGTTAATCAGTGAACTTTGTTATATTCATCGTAAACATTAATGAACCCTACAGAATACAAATCAATTATTCACCTAAGAAAATGGAGGCTAACAATTAATGGTGTCAAAACAAGATGGTCAGGCATCAGCTAGAAAACAAACACTAAAAACAACACGCTCCCAAACGAAAGTGCTTCTGTCGGGAATCAGCTAATGAACAAATCCTTGAGGCCAAACTCCCAATGAAGCTCACTCTGCGCTTGCCTTCTGTTTCCTCCTTGATCTACCGAATAATCTAGAAGGTGGGGAGGGAGAGAACTCGAACGGCACTGGTGGGAGATCCATCTCCCCCTTCAATATCTTAACGATCTCCCCGATATCAGGCCTCAGCTCGGGCATCTTCTGCAGGCAAGCCAGCGCCAAGTTAATGCACAGGCTGGCCTCCTCCTTATTGTACTCGCCTTTCAGCTTCTCATCCACGAGCTCGAGAATGGCTCCTGCCTGGGCTAACTGCCGACACCAGCTTATCAGGTTCGCCTTCTCGAGCTTCATCGGAGAGGTGAGAAGTTGAAGCGGTCTTCTGCCTGATACAATCACGAGGATCAGAACCCCGAGGCTGTAAACATCAGCCTTCTCCATTAAGTACCCGCAACCTCCATACTCTGGAGCCACATAACAGAGAGTCCCTCTCATGCTCGTTGTGCTGCTAAGCTCTCGACTGAAGAGATCTCCACTCCATATGTCACTCCCGTTGGAATGACCCCGTTTCTTCTTCCATCCTCTCCGGAAACTGAACTCTCCATCTGCCTCCAAATCATCCCCGGTCTGATCTCCGAACTTTTTTCTCCTGTGGAAGTTAAAACGGCAGCCCAGATTGAAATGAGGCAACTTGAAGCTTCTCTTCCATTCTACTCTGAGATTTCTCATCCTAATACTGCCCTTCCTCTTCTTCTTCATCCTAGTCTCTGCAACTTGCTCCTCTTTCCACCACTCTTGCATCTTCCTGTGCCGCCCCATAGTGTTATTTTCACCCTTTGGCTCATCATTCTTGTCAAGATCCAGAATGGGACCTGGAAGTCGAGGTTCAGTCATGTCCTCCGCTCTATCTAATTGGGTAGAATTGCCAAGGTCGGTCTTCTCGGGAACGCTCTTCTTGTCCTCATCATCCCAATCAGGGTTCGTTAACGGGCAGATTTGGCTCCCAATCCACTCAGAGACGTAGTCCTTACTGCACAATTCTCCACTTCCATCCTGTCTCCACCACCAATCTTTTCCCCACAGTTTCCCACCAGAAGTATCACTAGCTCTGAAACAAGCATTGAACTTCACATCCTTCCCGCGGTTAAAACCAAAAAGCCCGTCATCATAGGGAACAAGCTTACTGTTCCAGTCGTCGCTCCCAACATCTACAACTGAGACCTCCTTGCCCTTTTCCGTACCTCCCCTGAGATCACTCTCACCAGCAATTTTAGTGTTGTAATTAGCAGAGTTCAAGCTCAGAGCTTTAACATTGTAAGATGTACGACTCGTTTTCGATGAGGTAGAAGCTTGTAGGGCAAGGGCGAAATCCACCTCCTGAGGACTATCGAGTCGTTCAAATGGTGTGCCAATCGCAGGGATATCAGAAGCCAAAGCCCCAGAGAGTTCTTGGCTCTTCCACAGTTCCTGACTCCTTCCCAAATCCTGACTGAACAAATCAACTGCAGATTCTCCCTCCAGCTTCATCCTCGAGAGCCCAAAATCCGACACCTTCGCATGGAAATTGGAATCGAGAAGGACATTACTTGGCTTGACATCCCCATGAATCACAGGAGGGTCACACCCAAGGTGGAGGAACTCCAAGGCCCAAGCAACATCGAGAATGACTGCGAATCGTCTCTCCCAACTCAATTCTGACTGCCCTTCACCGAAGATTGACTCCTGCAGGCTCCTGTTGGGCATATACTCATAAACAAGTATGCGCTTCTCTTTCTCCGCGCAGTACCCCAGAAGGGTCACCAAGAATGGGGATCTCAGGCCGCCGAGGATCTGCAGCTCGTTCTGAAACTCCCGCTCTGTCTCGAGAGTCAGAGCATCGAGTCTCTTGACGGCGACCGACTTCCCGTTCCTCAGCGTCCCCCTGAAGACAGTTCCCGACCCGCCTTTGCCAACAATGTTGGACTCATCGAAGTCGCCGGTTGCAGACTTCAGTTCCCTGTAGGAGAACCTCCGGAGCTTCAGGGGAGCGCTGGAGTCGAAAGGGATCGTCCTCGTCCGGTTCAGGAGGGAGCAAAAGAAATGGTAGAGCAAGTAGAGGACAGCTAGGATGATGATCACGGATGAAGATATGATGAGGACCAAGAACACGACTTTGGTCCTGGTGAAGGAGGTGGTGTTGGGTACGAGGTGATTCGGAGATTGAGAGGGTTGTCTTGAAGGCATCGTGATTATGGAGGAGGACCAATCGCCAGCAAGCTATTCCTTTTTGTGGTTCCACCTAGTGGACTCCAGAGATTTTTATCAGCTCGGGCAGAAGTTATTTAGAAGAAGAAGAAGATGAAGAATGCTGATGGTGGCTCGGTGAAAGATCTCGTTCGTGCTGCACCGGGTTCGCTTCTGTGTGGGAGGCTTTTCTCTTTCTCTGTGTGTGAGGAGTATCCAAGGAGAGGTCGCTTTACAGGTGGACTGCTATCATGCATGAGCACTAATCCGAGACATTAGTTTTGGATTATATGCAACAGTGTATGGGGTACAGTGAAGGAATGAGATTGGGAAGCGAAAGGACGAAGATAAGAATAATAAAGCTATTAGAAGAAGCAGACTACTGAGTGGAGGGTCCCGATGAGCTTTTGACTAACGGAGAGAGAGAGAGAGAGAGAGAGAGAGAGAGAGAGAGAGAGAGCTCTTGCAGTTGCAGGCTGGCAAGTGTTCATAGCAAGCACCGAGGCAAATGGAGAGACGATGGACCGCACTCGAGCTGGTGGAACTTCTTTTCCTTCTCTCATTTTCCCTTTCACTTTTCTTAAATATATATATAATTTTATATAATAATATTATATTCATTGTGAGTTGAAGAACTGTAGCTCAATTCTATCCGTAAATATCCTCTTATCATCATTATTATTTTCCTTTTATTTTTTAGATTTACGAGTATTTTTCATAAAAAAATATGCTAATACTTTTATATTTAATAAATTACTATAAGTTGATCGGAATATTTCATATTTTTTCTTCCTTAAATAAATTTTTAAATTTAAATTTTATAAACAAAAAAATCTATATTTTAAAATTTTTATACCCTCAAATGAGTCGTCTCGCTCGAATTTAAATTAGTCGGCTCAATAAACTTATATACAGCAGATGATTGAGACCAGAAAAGATATTTAATATATCAATTGTTAGTACTCGATTGCGAGATTTCAAAATACAGACATTTGAGAATTTCCATGCTATAAAAAAATCGCATTGAAGATATAACCGTGAAAAATTGAGCAGCACAATAACAGATATTATTGGACAGACCTGCCTTCTTAAAATAAACATAATTATTTTGAAAAATCTAAAAGTCAAAAGAGAAGATTCCAAATAGACAGGTTGTGTTTCTCACAATCAGAATAATTTATTGAATAATAATAGCTCATGAAAAATTAAAGAAATTCAATGAGCCACATGCGCATTTTATGGCTATTTAATTGGTAAAAAAACCTCCATTAATCATAACATTTTCTCCTTTTTTTCTGAAATATAACTATGTCTAATATTCTCATAAATATATATATGGTTTACTTTTTTTTCATAAATTATCTTGAATATGAATAACGTTAATTTTTTTCATTAACTGTTGACGTGTTTGATGTGCCATGTGTCAAACAAGGAGTCCCTCATACGAAAATATGCTAAATCATCACCACAACAGTAACGGTTAATGGAAAAATTAATGCTTTAGTACTCACGTTACTTTGTGAATAAATCGTTAAATATTAAATATAAATAGGTAAATATTTTAGAGAATTTTGGAAAATAATATAATTTTTTAGGTAATTTCACTTGAATGTATATGGATAGATATAGAGATATACATGTGTATATATATTATTGGTCAGATAGATTTATAGATATAAATAAGGAAATGAGAGTTCTAGTTTCAATGACAAGAAAAGTTCAAGACATGCTGCATTGTCCATTCTCTGATAAAATAATGTAATATTGTTTAGCCTAATAGGAAGATTGACAAATTGCTTCATTATTTTCTTACAATTAAAAATAATATATAATTACTACGTACGAATATCATGTCATGTTGTGTCTATCATCTAATATTTTTCTCCTATACTCATCATCCTATTATGCTGAGGGTCAAATCCGAGAATTTATCACATAGGGGGAAAAAATACGAAGTCTAATTCCTCCTGGCCAAGATTATTGAAGAATGAACTCTAATTAATATCAGTATCAACATTTCGCACCCACTTCACATGCAGCCTTCGGAGCTTTTCTCTATATTTATAAGATTCGGATTCTGCTATATAAACTTATAAGATATTCACAATAATATCATGTCGATGTTGTAAAGCTGTGTTTTTGCTCTAATATTTCTGATATCACGGTGGTAGTAAGTTTGCCTCATCTAAACTATATCTACGGTCCTCCTTGTATCTCATCACACACTAGAAACAGACAGGCTAGGTTGGACAGGTAAACATGGTCCCTCGTATTTCGGGGGGCAGCTTGTAATTGGTTCCGGTGGTTCCATCATGTGTCAGAGGAAAGAGGAAACAGACAGACAAGATAGCCTTAAGAGAGTCAAAAGATATTCCGTGTCAAATGATGTGGGGGTGAGTTATGGCATGGGGTCTGGTAAAGCAATTAAGTTTTGTCCCTGCTAATGCAATGCTCCCGTTAGATCGTACCGGGTCGGCCAATTTAAGGTGTTAAGAGTTTCTCGTCGCAGGTGGAGTTCGAACTCGAGTTCTTCCATTGGGATGATGAGTGCCGAACCACTGTACCACGCCTATAGTGGATACCTTCAGCTTGCACTTGCACTTTATCCATATCTCTCATTGTCAAGGCAACGCTTCTAACTAGAACAATCGGCTCTTCATGATCGACACCTCCTTCTATCATACAACAGGAACGACTCCACATTCACTTTGGGTCTAAGTTAAGACACGAGTCGAACAATGGCTTGCATCGTCGAACACCTACCCATAAAACGTCTAGTAATTACTTATTTTTCTTTTTTAAATGAAATATTATATTTAAGTCTTATTAATTAGGACAATCTAGTATATAAAAAGAAAAAAAGCTATACTCTCTAACATGAGTCACAGAAAAGGGCTAGAGATCAATGTGGGTTTTAAGGGTGCAATGTGGCCATTGATTTCCTGTTACCCCATTATTATATTAAACATTGAGTGGTCATTACTATTCAATATTGGATTATTAAGTCCAATTAGAATAGATCTAAGTGGGACATTAATGAAACTATTTTTTTCTTAAATTAATTCTAATTTATCATCAATTATTTAAAATGAATGAATTGTACTTAATAAATATACGGATTCCATTTTGCATAGATTGGCCATTGAGCCAGAGGAGAAAACCACCAAGAACCACTTTGATATACGTACATATGTAGCAAATTCAAATTTAGCACCATCGAAAATATTATTGACTGTCAAAAAGTATTTGCACTGAGAGGAGATAGCTCTATACACAAATGCCTAGACATTCGGGTTCTGTGCCTAAGCTTAGGCCGCGAGAGCAACTTCAACCTCACCGTGTCTATAGTCCTGTGTGTTATATACACTATCGATGGTGCTAGTCTTATTACAGGAAAAAAACACGTCCATTCTGCTCAAGCCATTCGTCATAGATGTATTGTGTCCATAAAAGGCCAGCAAACTAATGACAGCATCAACACTCCTGCCTCGCTGCTGCAGTTGCCCATCGAGACTCAAGGAATCAACTACCAACCGCCCTGATAATCCCCCGCAAGCTCGAGCACATTCTGCCATGGCTAACGGGTGATGGAGCAAGAGAAGGAAAGATGGTCCCTTGACTCCGGCTCACGCAAACAGGATGCGCACAAATACGATGCGATTGACTGCCAACGCACCAACCCATCCTTCGTGGCTAGCCAGTTTGTTCTGCCATCCAAACGAATCTAGCCGACATATAGGAGAAGCTCGAAGTATATGACCTGGGAACCAGACTGGCTTACACCAAGGCAAGGTCGATCCCTTCCTAGCTATGAATATGCTCCCATGCGCTGGCCCCCTTAAAAATGAAGGTATTAAGATTGGTATTAAAATTCCTTTTTTCCTGAAGAGATGAAAATGAGAAGTAGAATTTGCTATGAGAAAGAGATAAATCTTTTGCGAAAGCAATGACAGGACAGATACTATCACGTTTCATTGACCAAGAGCGACTGCAGGCAGACTTTGCGTTGCTGCTTGTACTGCTGCAGCATTGTGGATCGATCCACATGTCCGCTGACACTCCTCCCTCTGGAATCATTTTGGAATTTGAATATTCCTCGAGGGCAGTTCATCATTCATGAGCTTGTACGGAACCTGTTGACTTTATCCCCAATTTCTGTGCTTTTTGTATAACATCTAGATTTTTTTAATATAAAATTCTGGGTTGAAATCATGAATAAAATTATTGTAATTTAATATTATATGAATTTAAAATTTAGTAACCATTTATCGAGAAATGTAATCTAATATCCAAAAATTCATTGTTAGGTTCACACCTTGGGAAGCCCTTCTAGTGGAGAGAAAGTCTCGCTTGTACTTAATTATTCAAATTATACAAAAGTAAAAATTACCACTTTCAAATGTAAACTTTTAACTTAAATATCACTTAAACCCTCTAAACTTGAGGTTTGTCTAGTCAAAATTTTGCATCAACAATTTTATATTTCATTTTTTTGAAAAAAAAACCCGATATACTTATCAAATACGGTAATCGGGCCTACCCCAATCTTCAAGTCGATAGGAGTTATCTGTTGTCTCTTTGAAAAAATATTATATGGACAATTAGTCAAACAAGAGTTTGACCGCCAGCAGGATAAGTCGAATCCCGGCCCACTCTCGTTCAAAGAGAGATGTTTCGAACCACTAGACGATAATGGGGGCATACTTGCCCAACAACCTTCTTATTATGTATACTATGTTCACTGTTTAGTATGAACAGTTTTTGGAAATGTCGTCAATATAATGTAATAATCCGACTAGATTTGGAAGATTTTTCTTATCTTTTGTAACACAATTTCATAATTTTTTTTTATCCGTGGCTCTTTTTTTCTCCAAAAATTATTTATTTTAATTATAATTTTCACTATCATTCTAATATAGAATTTATAAATAAAATTTTCTAATAATAATGATGCGGTATGGACAATTTTATCTGGAAAAAGTCAGACTAGAGGAAACTAGCTAATGATCTCCCTGACGTCCTTCTCCAATAATTGTCGAATTTTGGCTGGTGGCGTGCATTTGGAGACCTTTGACCACTATTTTATGCTTTAAAGAGTTTCGTTTTTTTCGAAAACAATGATCGTGATTGCTCCTACAAAATTTTGATCATAAAAAAAAAACATGGGTGGATTGAGGTTTACAATTAGGGGCGATCGAGTGATTTTGTCTGTTTTTTCTTTTTTTTTATATGAAATTGTCATTACTCGAGTGGATATAATATATGTAAACTCGTACATGACTTACAAGGTGGTTGGTTAAAATCTCTATATGCTAATCACATTCAAGTGCACATTAGTCATATTATTATCCGTATTTTTCTCTTGTCGACAGGTTTACGGAAAAAACTCTCCTTGAAAAAGACAATTTGGAACACTGTTGATCCATTGGATGAAATCATGAGCTTCTTAGTAGAATATCCGCTCCTCATACGACAGTAGATGATGAGGCCCACTGAATTTAATATAATTCGAAAGGTCTAAAAATTTCATACGAGTTATTGGATTCCCTTCTTAAATTTCATGATCGACTATGATCGATTGTTTAGACTCTTGAGTAGTCCAACATCGCCGGTCGGATTTTGAGTGAAGGGCCCCTCAAAGGCTCTTTCAAATGCCGATCATCATCACTCAATTTTCTTTTCAAATCCATCGGGACCTTCCCGTGAGTGGAAATGCACGTTGTAAAAGCATTATTACGTCTCCATTTTGATCGAATCAGAGAGAGAGAGAGAGAGAATATAAAGGTCAAACGTCATGCATTGACTTGCCAAGCTTCAAAGATTGAGTTCTTTCAAATGAAAGTCTTAGGGATCTTTGATTTAAGATATTTTTTTCTATTGTAAAGAATACTTATCGACCCAACCCACTGGATGAGGGGTGTATCAAAATCTTTAGAGGGGCGTTTTTTAGGTGCTAAATTCAATTCAAACAAGTTTGTGGGTCTCAAAACTTTTTTCTTGATAGGATTATTACATTACATGGTACCATCAAAAAACGGAGAAATAATGGCAGCATTCTTTTTTTTTTTTTGTAAGTAAATCTTACACATTTTAAAGTATTTATCAAGTTTCATATATATGGTTTCGTAATACTCCGATGTGTCATGCCAACATAGTAAAAATGTGGCATGTGACATACATGGCAATGAGTGGCGGATGCCAAATAGACATGAATAAATGGTGGTTTGCGCTTATCATCTAATGTTTAATGCCGATTGATGGTTTAAATTTAATAATATAATGAACTTGAATGCATACGACTAAATACGACGTTTTAAAAGTTATAGAGCTCACTTATGAGATGAAAATAGACTCATAAGGTTTCAGTGTAATTTATCTATGAAAAAATATTGAAAAAGCCCAAGAAATCCCGGGACGTGGAGCTCTTGTGTCTCTGTTGTGTGCGACAATAGTTTTCAATGGAGTGTATTGCTGTAAATTTATAATAATTATTTACACGGTACAATATTCCTGAATTGGTCAAAATGCGCTTCGAAATTAATTTATGGTTGGGTTGAAATCCTTTAAAAAATTTCTGTCAATCTTTCCAACTTAGAATTCGATCACACATCTAAGAATTTAGTAAAAAAATCATTAGTACAACTCTAATTTAGTATAAATTAGTAATAATTTAAAACAATCACAAGACAATAATTTCACACCCATTTGACTTTTTATACAAAATAAAAATTTGGTGTTCGAACCAAATGTCATAAGTTGTATTTTTTGTCAACTTGCACGTGGACGGTTAATTCACCTCCACGCACGAAAGAGACATCGCAACTCTATCGATGATCATGCACTACGTAAAATACCATTAAATAAAGGCACTTAGCCAAACAAGCACCCAAAATGTCCAAAAAGGTCGTCACCACAACAATTCTCCAAGCGATCGGTCCGCTAACAAGTTAACAACATACATTAAATTAAATTTTGGATTCAAAATTTTAGGGAGTCAAATCTGATAATTAATGGCAGGCTTTAAACTATATAACAGATGATCTAATAAATTAGTTGATTATTACGATACTGTTCACCACCGATATATATTTTTTTTTAAAAGAAATAAAGCTTATTGGTGGCTCTTTCAGTCTTTCAATTAATGGATTAGGCCAATATAGCACTAGATGGACATTTTAATATTATTAATATATCAAATATATAGTTTTTAAAATTGAATCAGATTGGGAACTGGTTAAGGCATGAGCTCATGAGTTTATGAGTCAGATCAGGGGTTCAATTGGTCGAATTGTATATTTAATAAATAATATTATAAATAAATTAACATAATACCATAAGTTGATAATAATTTATAACAGAAATTCATGATATGACCATTATATTAACCCTAAGTTCAACATAAAATATAAATGTAAGTCTAGTAAAATAAAATAAGTATATTATAATAGGTTTTTATTTTTTTTAATTTTAAATCGATCAGTTTTTTCATTAGTTCAATTGGGTTTTTAGGTCGGATCTGGAACCAGCCAGTTCAATAGGAGTTGACCGCATTTTAATTGCAAATGGATTAAATCTAGAAATCAGGGTGAGTGGCATGTTCCTAGTTGAACTGGTTAAACTGACTGGCTCGGTTTGATTTTTAAAATTATGATCTAATGCCTTAATGTTACAATTTGGTGCGACGGAATCGAAAACAATGGAATAAAATGAGAATTATAGTATTTTATTTCATATTTTTAGCTTAATGGCTCCGTTCAAGTGTACATTCCATTATAATTAGATGTTATCTCATAACGGTGGAATTAGAATTGCTTGAGAAAGGCTTGATGAATAAAATTGATTCCATTCCATTTCTTTCGATTCTATCCTACCAAATGCAACTCAAGCGTAAATTACACTGGCGATCTCGCTAAACAGAAAACTGGTGCAGCTAAAAAACTGTAAAGATGAAGAGGCATGGGATGGGACTGCAATCAAATGCACCTGTTTCGAAGCTGTCATCGAAGCGTGTGCGATGGCTCCTTCTTTCCTTCTTGTTATAGTCCCTTGTTGGGGTTTTGTTTGACTCAGTAACATATCAGAGATTGGGAAGAAGGAGAAGAGCTCGAGAAGAAACATTGCCAATTCTCATATGTAACTTGTCAATTTACTATCTACGGTTTAACAGCAAATTTGTTGCTCATGGTTCTGGCAATGACGCCTCGTCCAGAATTTACGTGTGTCTTGGAGTACATAAATGACCTGCTCAATGAGAAGGCGATCTTATATCTTGACATAACAGAGAGACATCACAGGTCCTAGCCGAGATGTGTTCAGCCTGTGTAACTGACCTAGACATTCATTCGGAATTGGATTTTAGAGCCAATTCAAGTTGATGTCTTCTTTGACTACCTTTATCTTCGGTCTCCTCTCAAAGGGTCTCCAAAGTTCTGCTCTCTCTTCATCGCATGTCACTTCCTTCAAGTCAAGTTTGGCGATTGATGCAGGCAGCCCCTGCAAACCCAAACACTTCCTCATGTCCAACTTTTGGAGGTTACGCAGGTGGCCAATTTGGTTTGGCAATGTGGTGATGCTCAAACAATTGGAGATATCAAGCGTAGACAACTTTCCAAGGTTTCCTATTGAGTCGGGTAACTCCACTAGACCTGTGCAGGATGCAAGCCTTAGGATTTCCAGATTGGCTAATTTGCCAATATCTTCGGGAAGAGAAGACAGGTTGTGGCAACTGGTGATGCTGAGCCTCTGAAGATGGGGCAACTCACATACATCCTCGGGCAATTCTCCCAAGTCGTCACAGTAATCAAGATTAATTTCCACAAGATTAGGGAACAAGTAAGAGAGGCTTTTCTCGCGACTTTTAAATGCCTCATCTATCTTGCACATGACGAACGATACCCTCTGAAGGTTGTAGAGTTGTGTGGGAAGTTTCCCGAGGCAAGGGATTGAAACGTGCTCTAACCAGATCCTCTTCAGAGCAGATAGAGAAGCAATGAGGTGAAGGTTGCTCAGTTCAGTCGGGTAGAAGCCATAGTTTTTTGCTATAAGAACCTTCACCTTCTGCAATTTCTCGACAAAGCCAGGCAACATATAGTTCTTCGACTGGAAATTCAGGACTAGTACTTCTGCAGCTGGGGCTTCCAGGTCCAGGAAGTCTGATGTGAACGTCTCATCTGCAAAAGATTTGATACTTAAAATTAGAAAAATGTGTTGTGCCTTCATTTGATGGATTGAACATTCATATATCAATTGACAGTGACTTAATGAGAGCGCCAGGGAGACCCGTAATGATTGATAGAAGACGAGCTCGAACTGGTTGGACCCTTTGCTCCTTCCACCAGTTGGGGCAGTTACTGTTGATGTTGTGGACGATAAGTCTTTTCGTGAGCCCAACTGTCTCCTGTGCGCCCTCATATATGGCTAGCTCTCTTAGAAGATCATGTTGTGTAATGAATTGCCCGCCATGCCAGTTATCAACCTGATCTTCCTTTCCCCTAGTGAAAGATCAGCAAAACAATGTCATTAGGATATCCAAATAACATTGTAAGTTGAAATGGTGTCCCTTAGAAATGACAGGATCAAGTGCAGAATCTCTTGAAGGGTCGCCCACCTTATGAGAGTAAGAGTAGCGAGATTCCGGTTGCAAAGGTTGTAGATAGTTGTCATGACTTTCACACCATCTCCATCGAAGCCATATAATTCCTCCCACATATCTATGAGCACTGCCACGGGGATCCTCTGGTCCTCAGGAAAACAAGCCAGGTCTAGGAAGCACTGCTTGACCTTGTCATCATTCACCATGTCCAAGCTTGTGCGGAGACGTTCGAGTATACCTTTCTCAGAATCGAATCTGGAGAGACCACCGGACCATTCTTGTTCTTTCTCCATCCATACTTCTAGCGGCTGTCTGCACAATGATCTGCCCACCACCGAAAGAGCCAAAGGCAGCCCTTTACAGCCCTTCACTATCTACAAAATCAAATCCACAAATATAAATTCTCCAAGACAACACCTTCTGATCAAAATCTGTAGTTATACTATTCAATTTCCTTCATGCAAATCCATTTAGAATTTCATAACAAGATGATAGAGTCAGATTATGAAATTGAATACATTTTCTCCATATACCACAGGAATTGATGCAGCATAACATATTTAATAAAGAAAAGATGAAAGTCAAGATGAATAAAATCATTGAAATAGGCAGTTTCCTATCACATGCTTCGGCAACATATTGCAGATACATTTCACTCGGCTTGATGATTCTTTGAGGCTATATACGTGCATATTATAACATATGATGTTATACAATTTAACCAGAATGTATGGGGTGTACCTTCTCCACAATCTCACTAGGTATATGAGCTTCTTCATCCTGCAGGGCTGCAGCTTCACGGAAGAGCCTTGTTGCATCTTCACTATTCAGTGCTGTCAGGCTGTATGTACAGTTGAATCTTGGGAACACAGACCTTGATGTCACAAGGATCTTGTACCCTTTTATTGGAAACTGAAATTTTTCTATAAGGGATTCTGCACCGGACCAAACATCGTCTAGGACCAGCAGGATAGGATTCAAGTTTTGCTTTTGATTAACTGCAACGGAATTGAAGTAAAGAAAAACTTAGTGAAACTATGGGCATTTGGTTAGATAAAGATGTAAAACTGGAAATTGACAAGGTCATCCTTGGAAATGAATTGGCAGAGAGCTGAAGAGACGGAAATAACAAAAGATCACACTGCCTTTGGTGACCTTTAAAGAAAATGACAGAGGAATAAGCAGCAGCTATTCATACCCTTGGTTGCTATGCTCCTCAACCTCTGCCCCAACTGAATCACAGCATCTTCTTCGCTCTGAAATTTTGAAATCGGCTGTTTTGTGTATTTAAGAATCCTTTGTATGATTCCTTTGACATTCAACATCCGTGAAATAGTTACAAAGTAAATCCGATCCCCAAAATGGCCTGAAAATTTTCAAACTAGTGAAAACTTGGAATATACGAAAAACTGACAAAGCAGTAGATGAAACCCGAAAATTATCCAGGAAATTCTATTTTTGGAAGGAGGATATATCTTCTTTGAGAAACCAATGATACCTTTAATGTCTTCATCGTGGCATAGCTTTGTAATTAGTGTAGTCTTCCCGCATCCTCCGGGACCAGAAACAACGATCAGTTGAACGTTGCTTCTTCTAAGAAGACGATCCTTCAGCTCCATGAGATGTACTTCAAGTCCAACTACGAATTTTGGTGATTCAGGAACAGCACAACCCCCTGTAACTACCAAATTTTCGTAAGATCTTAAGCCTGATTGCATCTTTCTACCCAGGAACTGAAAGCATCTCCATTCTATAATTCACAAAAATTTCAGATTTCCTTGCCCAAGACTATAATTTTTTTTATAGAAGAGAATATCAATAAGAATACAAAAAATGCAAATACAAACTTGAATTAAAATCATCCCCAGAACTAACTATTATGTGCATTCAATTCAGATTCCAAAATATGTTTAACATGGAATTTAAATGATCGAAGCAGAGAGTTAGCATGAATTACTAGTTGTGACAGTGTCCTTGTCCCAGGCTCGAATAGCACAAGAAACCTTAAGCTTACCAAGAGTACTATCCTAAACACCCATGTTTCAGGATAAAAACCAAGACAAATGGACATTGAAAGATAAGAGAAATAAAACCAAACACAGCCCTTTAACATGAATTGCCAGCCCTCGATGCAATTACCATATCCCCCCATCCCAGTGATGGTGGCTTGGATTTGATTGACCTTCACTAGAATCTCCATCTCATCCCTTCTCTGCTGCAGCTGCACAATCTCCCGCAAGTGCCTGTTCAGGTCCTCCTCGAGCTTGAGGAGCTTCCCGGCATATGATGGCCTATTTAGGAGGAAGTTCCACCAGTGAACCTTCTCTGCACACTTCTTCACAAGTGCTTCACCATCCCTCAGGAGGCAGACTAACCGCCTGACCTCCTCGTTCGGACGGTCAAGGACGGAGTTCAGTTCCTCAATCTGGTTTACAAGGGGAGCTATGTCAGTCAATCTTTTCTCCATCCGATCAAGGATTTCCGTGTACTGCACTGCTTTGTCCTTGGCATCAACAATGGCCTTCAAGAACTGGTCCAACACGGTCTCTAGGACCTTTTGCCCAACAATGGTCGGGACCCATGCCATGTGTCCTCGTTCTAGGGTGACTTTTGCGCTGGAATCAAGATATAGAGTTGGGATGATTCATCTGAGAGGATGATGATTAGTTGAAGAGTATGCCCAGTTCAAACTCTGTTTAAGAGCATGGAAGAAGTAACGCCATTGACTAAACTAAGAAAATGGACTCCCAAAAGGATCTTTCTCCAGCTTGAGCATGAAGATGCCCAGACCTTGTCTCCCCAGCTCCTAAGAAAAGTAAGCATACAAATACGTACACATCATAACATTGCACGACTAAGTCATAAAATATCAATTAGTTCTTCCTAAAGGGGTCAGGTACAACAGTATTACCTTAGCATTCAAATGAACAAATGACTCAGACTTCCAGTAATTGCATCCATCCATCAGATTAATTAGGGAACAGAATTTCAATTTGCAACAAACAGGAAGTTTCTATTCAACCACCTTAGAAGATTTACCTCTAAAATCTTAAGTACAATCATATCATATTACATATACATATATACATGTTATCTAGAACTAGAACAATAACAGAAGCCTACCAATTTTAGCTTCAGTTCAACAAATGATCCCTCATACTTCCCCCAGTCGACCTTTTAAACCAATTCCTATCCTACGTTTGGCTCAAACAAATAAATGATGAAGGCTTAAAGAGATCAGACTTGAAGCTACACATCAAAATTCAAGGAGAAGATTACATCAAATAGATGTGATACAGATCAATGGTAGAATAAAACTAAATGATTTAAGAGGATAGCTCTTAAGAGAAATCGCAAAGCTTCATTCCTGAAAAAAAAAGGTCATATTCAGTGCAGGAAGCTATCATTTAAATGCATCAGAAAACAAATGGCACCAAAACATACAGCCAGAAATCATGGGATGGGGTAAAAATTGAATTGCAGTACTCATATTAGACAATTAAATGACTCAAGAGTCAAAAGCAGAGCAAGACTAACCAAAAGCAATACCAAAGACTTTCACCAAGGAGGATCTACCTAGCAGTGTAAGAATGCTGAATCATTGAGCTACACCCTCAACAACTTATAGGATCATTTTAGTTCAAGACTCAGACTCAAGGAACTGAAATATGCAACTTGAATATCTACTAGCTACGAATAGTTTGAGGAAAGCTTCTCTGAAAGAGCCAAAACAGAATCTTATCATCTAAGAGCCAATCATAACACAATTCGTCAGAAAAACAAATTATTTGAAGCTTCCCAGGGAAAAATGGAAAAAGAAAGAAGTTGTTATCATATGAGCCTGGAATAAGGCGATCCCTCCAGCAATTACAAGAAAAAACTTGAGTTTTCTTGGGCTCAACTTCAAGGAATTTAACTTTGGAAAAAGTGAGAAAAAAAGAAAGTAATCTAGTGGGTGATCAGAGATAGGACCACAGAAGGCTCCCCAGTTTGAAATTCAATTTCAACAAAAAGAACTAGTTAACTTCTTGCTTCTGTTTCAGCTGATTTATCATTTATGGGTGCCCGGGAAGGGCCCAAATACTGAATTTAGGATGCCACTTATATCTTTTAGGGAAGCACAAAGATTTAAAAGAGGCTACTGCTAGTATCCTTCACAAACAGAGATGAATTAGCAATTTGACATTCTCGATGCGTAAAACAACTTACATATAAGGAGGAAGAGCTGATGCAGTCTCTCCACTGGAAAGAAGAAAAAGAAGCAAATTTTCTTGTGTGGGCAAGTCGTTCGTGAAGCAATTGATAGAAAGAAAACAAGGAAAGTTCCCGGAAGTAAGGGGAGGGATGCTGCTGCTTTATCGAGAAAAGGAAGACCTCTGATGCTTTAATCATGAGCCAATGAATAACTTCTAATCGGCGTTTTCATGTCCATAAGTTTTCTGCAGTATCAGATTCACAATACATTATGTGCATGATTTGGGTAAAGTTAAAGGTCCACCTACTTTTAGTTGTTTACATGGAGAGATTCTTTATCACTGTGAAGAAGCAAAGAATGGAATCCTGTCCCCAAAATAACGGTAGAACGAAAGCAATAATATTTCAAAGAGAAGGATCTCACTGTATTAAGCGTCTCTGCATTGAGCACAAGTTCAAAGAAGCCATGGATGCCCTGTGAGAGCAGCAGCGCTTGGGAGAAGCAGTTCAACTCCTCCATCCGGTCAAACGGCCCTCTGCGCCGTGGTACTCCAGGCAGAACCGCACAGGAAATGCTCATCTTCATCCTGGACAGATGAGTTCTGCACTGTGTTGTCACAATATCTGATTCCAAGCTCTCCAAGGTGTAGTTGAAATCGGGAGATGCGTTCCTCATGATTGCATGACCACACCTTCCTACGTAAAACATGAATATCCAGCTGGGTGAAAAGGGGAAAAAGAACAATTTGGAAATGACTAATTGAGTCCCATAAGATCATCTCCGTTATGTCATCAAATCTGAATCGGTAATGGTAACCGCTGTTAGAACATCAATTAGGTGGACTCATCACCGTTTACATATATGCACATGTGATGCGTATTGGCTATCTTTCTCGCTTGTATAGAACATCTAAGCTGTTGTGGCAATTAGTCGGCTTATTGGAGTTGAAAATACTATTTTTTGTTCCAAAGTCGCTGCTTATCAAATTTCCATACACACGACAGTCACAACTAGGATTTTTAGACAACTTACTATTACAAAATTGATTACTGATATAAGAGAAGAGGGGTTTGATACAATGACACCACTCTCGATCTAACAACTAAGAGATTGTAAGTCCAATGATTCTTAAAAAAATATGATACTTTTTATTGAAATTTCTTGGATTACCTGCATGACAGTGAGGATCCATAGCCCATGGGAACATATGTCTGCAATACTGATCCACCAGCCCTTCCCCTTTGGTGTTATGTCGGCCAGGTTCACAAGGATGAGATTTAGCAATTTCTACCACCCTATAAAGCTGGATTAATCAAATCGCCAAGGGACTGTTTGCCCGTGCTTCCCATTACTCTACTCACTTCCCATTGAGGCATCACTAAGATTAAAAAGAGGGAACACAAACATTCATGTCTCCGTATGCCGAACATGTGGCCATGCGAGGACGAAATTGGACCTTTCAAGCACACGAGCATAGCTTTTTCAGTAGATAGTGAAGCAGTCGTCTACTTTTCTAGAGCTATCAAACCATAATTCGGCATCACCATTGAAGATCGTATTACAAACACATGTTCGATAATACGAGAATGAGGGGTAGAATCTGACACAGATCACCAATTCAAGCTCGTCAATGGTCACCAAGGAAACATGGCGACCTCATCGGCGATCATCGATGCTAAAACCGAAAACCCTAAACTTTTAAAATAAGTGGCATGTTTTAGAAATTTGGCAGATAGTGGTGGGTAAAAAAGTAATTATATCTCTGTTCCCTTCCTTTCTCATCCTTTTCCACATCTTTAAATTCTCAATTCTCCGACAAATTCGGTGCTACATTTTTTCCGTATAGGCCTTTCCTTTCTCCGTTCTTGATCTTCTATTTTCTCTCCAACACATCCTTCATTCCCTCAACCGTTCTTGATCTTCTCTATTTCATCGACTACACGTTTTGTCCCTTTTATGCAAGTTGATGGAAGTAAATAATTTAAATTAGGAGAAAATTCATCATCTTCTGTTGTATCTCGCGGTGGTAAAGTTTGCCATCACAAGGAAAGAGAGAGCAGCTTTTTCGACATCATGGACCGAAAGAAATCGTAGAAGAAGGTTATTTTGTTGCAAATATTGGAACATGACTTAACTGATACTGCACTCTATACACTTTTTTGAGCTATTTGATGTTATCATTTTGTTCAGAAGTTATCTCTCATTAATGTTAGTGCTCTGATGTGTTGTGTTAAACTTATTTTGGATGAGGTGAAAACATGCAAATACGTGGTATGAATCGAGGACTCCAGCAACATGATGTGAAGAGAGAAGCGTTGAATATTACGAGACAGAAGAATGAAATTCTTCTCATGAAGCTATAACATTCGAAGACAAATTGGATATTTTAGAGCGGGTCAATGACACATTTAAAGGGGAGACTCGATTGGAATAATAGCTCGAAGGCAAAAAGTCTTTCTTGTGACTTTCTTTTATGGTTTATATATGTTGGTATATTTATTCTTTTTTATTTTTTGTAAGCATGGGAAGAAGGAAAGAAAGAAAGACAGACAAATGTTACTTCCATAAGCTGCTTATGTTTTGTTTTGAATGGATAATTGGTTGTGGCAATTTCACTGTGAGCTTAAGTGATTGGGGGATATATCAATGTCAGTGTCGGTTTGCGTACCACAAAGAATTGAGATCGGAAAATGTATATGAGATGCAAGCTTCCATTCCACACCAAAATCATCTCATTATTCACATAAAAGTAGAATATTGACAGATAGAAACAACATCCAAAATAATCACACTATCCACAATGATTTCACTATTTACAAAAAGGTGCCATAATTGTCACTATCTCTCATTATGCACAAAATGATATTAAAAGTGTGCATATGTACTGGGTGAATTCGAAATTGGTAGAAATATATTGTAATTTTTGTACATGTATTTTTTTTTATATTTAAATCATTCATAAATAATTAAATTTAACATGAATATTATTATAGTTTTTCTGTTAATTTAACATAGTTTTTAAAATTAAATTTTAGTATATTATACTTAAATCAAATTTCTTCTATGCTAGTTTTTTTTATTGGATTCATCTAAATTATTAATGTCCTTGACATGATGAACTTGGTGAATGTACGTGTTGAATTTGTCGAGTTAAGAATTTAACAGTAGGCCAAAAAAAAGGGGTTGGAACAAAAAAATTTATTAAACAATCAAAATAATTGTATAGAATAGTTTTTGTATTTGGTTCCCACTGAGCCAAACTGAAACCAACAGGAATGATCATTTCTCAAACTCTCTACTTGGAACCTATTCAAATTTTTATAGAATCTACACCGAACTTACTCGATAGAATAAGATATGCTAGTTTCAAATCTACTTGGTGCCTATGCACAGTCCTATTATTGGGTAAGTTATGCATAAGTTTTGGTCAAATATGGGTAGATTCAATGTAGAAACTTTGAGAATAAGTCCATTCTTATTCCAGTTCTAACTAGCAGGTACTTTGATGCTTTATAATATTTTCTTTCATCTCTACTTTTTTTTTACCATTTATATGTTGAATTATACTTAGCCCAATTTTTACTAATAAATAATATACAAATAATAGGAAAAATTACCCTATATATTATTACATTGTTAGGAGAAATCCCCTAAAACATCATGAATTTAAGATATAACGAAGATTATCTCGAGCTCTTTGCTTAGGCCAGAAGGTATGTGGCAATCAATAGCAAACTTTGGATTCGTCTTTAAAACGGTTTTTTCCAATGTAAATTTATGTATAATTGTGTTGGATTCATTTAAATGCAATGAAATTAAATGACTATTTTACATTTGCAATCATTTTTTTACCTAATTTATTTTTTTAAAGAATCATAATATATACTATATTTTTTTTTCTCGACGAAGATATGAAAGTTAGATAATGTCATTCTCCGAATAATATCTTTTTCGATATAAACAATGTGATATCTAAAAACTCATTAAATTCTAATTAATCTAAGTTTGAACCGAGTTGATCCACTTAATGAGTAAAATTCTTCCAACATAAATCATATCCATTCATAATATTCAAACATGAAACTCCACTTAAAAGAAAGAGATATCGAATCGTTTCAATCAATATATATTAACTTTTTATGGCATCTTTTATATTTTTAAAGTATGAAATTCTTTTCCCCTTTTATTTGGTATAATTAATTAAGAAATATATTTATTTATTTATTTATGTAAGAGGACATGATTTCTAATCATATCTCTAATCTACTTTACCTCTAGTTGACACCTTACACCTAGTCGACACCTTACAGAGGGAATTACGATAGATGATCGAGATATTATTAATCAATACTGTGACAGAAAACTTCAGCGTGGGGGGTGGGGTTGGGGGTGTGGGCGCCGTGATGTTAATGGAGGAGAATCGAGAGAAGTGAAAGTCCCATACCCTCAAAAGAAGGGAAAGCACGGCACGAACGCCTTCGATCTGCAGTGAACAGAGCACTCCTCTTTCTAAAATGCGTTTCCACATCATCCACCGCATAGCTCCTTGTCCCGTCAATGGCGGAAAGCAATACAGACAGAAAAAGAAAGGACAGGATTCCCTGACATTTCCTTGCTTTTATTTGTTGGAACTAGTATCTCTTTTTTTAATTAATAATTAGTTTAAATCTTTTACATAAAAAGATTATATTAGAAAATTAAATTAATATCAGATAATTTATATTGAAATTGAGAAAAAAAAAATTAAAAGCTGCTAAAAGCATGTGAGCCAAAAGGAACAAAAGGCAAAGCTGCTGTTCCCAACCTCCAAGATATTCGTCTTTTCACGGAGGTGGATCCATCCAATCATGTTCATAATGATGATTTAGGACTGCTCTTGGGTATTATTGGGCTGGGGGAATCGTCTCAGATCGATTGAAGAGGTGAATGAGTTAGGAAATTTAAAAAAAATTATATGATGCCATTCGATAATTTATGGGGTTAACCACAGTTCGTTGATTAATTTATTTGACAGTTATTACTCGAGAAGAATAATTAATTAACTTTGTTTACCAAGATGCCATCATTAAAATGAAACTTTTAGAATCAACAGTAATTTTAACTAAAAAATTATAATTGTGAAAATTTTAAGTATTCTAAATAAATAAGATTTATATTATAATAGAGTACGGTGGACTTTTTGATCGAATTTAGCCTATGGTATTCCTAATCTTATATCAGCATTTTACTTTTTTTTTAATTATTGAATCTTGATTCATAACTCTCACTTTGTCAATCGAGCCTCGTTCCTGCAAGAATTTCTCCACGTGCGACCGGAGCAGGCAGGACGGAAGTGGCAGCCGCACACGTGCGAGCTCGGCCACTACTCAAGTTGACGAATGACGGAAGAGAGAGCGGAAGCTGAGCTATCGCGCTCGCCTTTAATGTGCTGCTACTATTCAACAGACGACTGCCTCGGTGTCTCTCTCCGTTTCTCAAAAACGATCTCTTTCTGCCATCGTCTGCCTTCTGCTCTTCTCTGCATTCCAATGGATTTAGTGCACCTTCTCTGTCCCAACTCCACCGGCGTAAGCCTGACTTCCTTATCTCTCAGTCTTCTCATCACTGCACCAGTCTTCTCTGCTCCGATCCATTTACGAATGATGTATCATTGTCTTGGATTACATGCCATGCCCCTGTTCTTCAAATTTCGTCTTTCTCTAGGATTAAGGAATAGAACCGTGCATTTAGTTTATTTATTCCAGCTGGGAAATCGCGCGCTCTGTTTCTTTGCATGCACTGCCTTGCCCGCTGATCGGCTGCCGAGTAAGATGCAAGAAAGCACGAAAACTCTGCAAAGCAAGATAAAACACCTGGGCATGATGATACCTGGCCATGATCATGGATGCACATGCGCGACATGTTACTAGGGATAAAAAGCAACTTTCTGTTTTCTCGTCCTTTCTGATAACATAACGTAGAGCTGCTATAATCCGATTTCTTTTTTATTCATGACTAAGTGGACAAGAGATTATCATTTTTCTAGTTTGGATATCTTGCAAGTTAGGATTCATCATTTGACAAATAATCCTGACGTTGAGAAAGATTGTGCCCGTAGTCTTGTACTCTTACTCAGTTTCTTGATGGAAACTTGGTTGATGGGCTTTCAGGTATGGAATAGCAACCAATTCATGGAGTGTCTTGGAGATATATATCCTTATGTGAAATCAGGACATATGCTTCTTTTCTTTGTTTTGATTGTTGAAAAAAGTTCTCCTTTTCAAGGGACCCTTTTTCCTTAATATTTCACGGCCTTCGGCTTTGGAGGAAATGTAGTTACAATCCTCCTGATGGCAGTGCAGAGGATGGCTAAGAAGAATCCACTAGGAAACCAAAGGGTATGCTCTATATCATTTTTATCTGTCCATATTTTGTCCTCAACTTATGTTAAGAATCATTGGTGTATGTGATCCAGATGCTCTTTTTCTGTTGATTGCAATAAGCTCTGACGTGTTTCCTGTTTCATTTTTTCCTTCTTTCACATCTGGAATGTAAAATTTCAGTTCCAAGTTAGGATGTTCATATTTGAGGAGTTTATGTTATTCAAGTAACATGGGAGTATTGATTTTGCATTTACTGTCAGATGGCCTATTTGGAGAAAGTTATTTTGCAATATCTTCCTATCCTTGGAGCATTTCTCTCTCTGTGGGATGTGATTATCCTTCTGAAAGGTGCAACTCATGGAGAGCCGTTAATATATCATCTCTGGTTTTTCAGATGTTCGAGGTTTGCAGTATGGGTAAGTTTATTAACTTTGAGTTTTTTCTAATGTATATCCTCATGGATGTTGATGTTTATGATCTCGTTTGGTTTTTCTGAACTGTAGGTTATTGTCATTCTGCTGTCAAGGACTTCCCGCTGTTGGTTCATTTTTTATGACAGGATCTTATGTTTCTGGTGGATTCTAAAGCCAATTTTAGTGATCCCTCTTCTGCTAACAAATTTTACCTCATCAGGGGTAACTGGCTTTTATCTTGGAGCTGCTTTCTTACTATAAAATTTCACATTATACAATTCCGTGGTGACATTCCTACCAATTAGTATGTGGACATTGCCTTAACGAGTACTTCTTTGCCCCTGCCAAATTAAAATGTAATTGAGTAAGGGATTTTAGTGAAGCAATATTCACCCTCGACTTGGACCAAGAGATTTTACGTTAGATTTCTACTCGTTGGGCTGGGACTCCTCACAACACATTATTTTCTCTTTACCTATTCCTTTCTAGGTCCACAATCTCCCCTCATGACTGTAAAGAAAAATGTAATTTGGCGCCTTTATCATAGTTTAGCTCAAGATAGTGTGAACTGGATATTTATAGGTTTCATTCAACAGGTATTGGAATGCATCAGGGAGGGCTGCATTCTCTTGGTGGATGTTCTGTTTGGCATCACAATTAACATTATCAGGACAAGGAGGGAATCTTCAAAGACTGGGTAAGATCATTTATAGAAGTGTCATTCCTTTTCCAACTGCCAGAAGAGCATCTATTGTCATGGTATCACTATCCATATTAGTTTATGCAAGTGCAACTTCTTACTAGCATCTGGCAAATGGACTCGATGAATTTTGGATACGACTTGCAGTTCAATGGAGGAGTCACTACTGTCTGCTGATGGAGATGACAGTTTTCTGGAGGAGCCTGTGAGTTATATTTTTTACTCTTGCAAAGCAATGATCCCAATATATTATTACTCTACTAGCCTCTTGCTTATTTTCTTCCTTTGCCTCTAAAATAGTACTTGTTCTGATATGCTTGCTTGTTGAAGGGAGATGCAGAGAGTTTCTGGAATCTGATGATCTTCAAGTCCATCAATATTGTGATGAATCGTGGTGTGATGAAGCAGCTCGATTTCGAAGATTTGCTACCACTACCAACTGATATGTGTCCATCTTCCTGTTGTGATAAACTGCACAGTTGCTGGGAATCACAGCAGAACCAAAACAATTCTGATCCATCTTTGTTTAAAGCTCTTTTCCATGCATATGGTTGGGCATACATACGTCTAGGTTTACTGAAGGTACTCAATGAGGAAATTTCAAAACCTGTTTTATTAAGAATTTGATGATATAAATAGAAATAACTCAGCTCTAGTCTCTTTCACACAAGACTATAATCCAGCTAAAGACATGATTTTGAATGTCAAAATTCATTTCATCTGTTGAACAATGAAACTGATCATATAAATCCATTATAAGTATATAAATTGCAAATTCCTCAAACAGATAGTTTCTGCAGGTTGTGAATGACAGTATCGGTTTTGCGGGACCACTACTTCTCAATCGTCTCATTCGATTTCTTGAAAAAGGTCATGCTTGCCTACAATTGCATTCCTTTCTACACTATTTCTTTATGCCCAGTCTCTCTTTTATGCTTCCTTTTTGGTTAGAATTCCGATTACCCAAGTACACTAAAGGATTGTCCTTAATCAAGTTCTCTGAGTAGTATCTGCCTTTTTTATAATGAGAATATATCTCCTGTCTACAAGCTTGGACTGCTTTTCTCCAATTCAAGTTCGTGCCTTATATTTATTTTTCCTATGAACAGGTTCAGGGAATTTAGAAGGCTTTGCCCTTGCTGTCTCATTAGGTGCCACATCTGTCTTAAAGTAAATCTGCGTCTCTTATTCTAACAAACTGATTTATATTTTGCCCAATTTTCTTTCTGTTCACACTTGGTATTTTCCTTCTCCAGTTGAAGAATCCCTTTCTCATCTTGAATATTGCAGGTCTTTCCTCGATACACAATATTCATTTCGTCTTGGTAAGATGAGGTTAAATCTCAGATCCAGTATTATGACTGTCATTTATCAGAAGGTAATTATTTACAGAGAAATTACTTTTCTGCTTATGGAGATGTAAGGAATTTATAGGCAGGTTGGCAAAATTGCATAGGCTTCTATAGAATGTCAATCTCTCTTTTTTTTCCCAAGTTCTTCAAGATCATAATGTTAAGCACTCTGTTAATTCATTAGTGTCTGCGGGTTGGACTGGCAGAGAGATCACAGTTTTCTGTTGGAGAAATTCAGACATTTATGTCTGTAGATGCTGATCGAACCGTTAACCTCAGCAACAGTTTCCATGACATGTGGAGGTAACCGTTTACCGTCTTTTACTTCACCTAACGCCATAGTTATTTGAGTAGCTTGCAAAAGTGCAGGCATTTTATGTCAAACTCTAAAGCATATTGTTATTCTTTGCTAGTTAATCTCTTAAAGCATACAGCTTCATTTAATATTTGGATGGGAATTTACCACTGAAGATTGGATATATTAGGTTCAGATATATGATTCGGTTAGGTTCTGAAAAGTGAACCAAATCATATATCTCTCATAATATGTTCCTTCAAAGATCTTATTTCAGCTCTTTAAAGATAGCATTTCACATGTGTTTCAGCTTACCCTTGCAAATTGGAGTGGCTCTATATCTACTATACACACAAGTTAAATTTGCCTTTGTTGCTGGAGTTGCGATAACTGTGTTACTGATACCAGGTATCAATATTCCTAAGTTGGGATCAATTACTGAACCTTAAAGTAGAGGTTACAGACTCATCTATTCTCTGTCTGTTTCTTTTATCTAGTTCATGTGCTCTATCTCATCTTAGCAAACACCAGCAAGATAATGAAGTTGATTGCAACCTTTTCTTCACAGTGAATAAGTGGATCTCTGAGATGATTGCTAGTGCTACCCAAAAGATGATGAAGCAAAAGGATGAGAGGTTATATAAATGTCATGGAATCTTGCGTTCATACTTTTTACTTAGTATCTTATACAGTTACTTGAACAAACTAGGATTTTTCCAGGCTTCCTTTCACCTCAGATAATTGGTTCTTTTAAGTTTCTCAATAATCTATAGCATTGGCATTGCTCTTGAACAGGATTAGGAGGACTGGAGAACTACTGGCACATATTCGAACTCTTAAGATGTGTGGCTGGGAGCTTCTTTTTTCAGATTGGTTGATGCAGACTAGATCTTCAGAAGTGAAGCATTTATCAGTATGTATTTTTCTCCCATTCTTGTTCTTGCTTAGAAAAATTTTTAGTCAGTACAAATAAAGATAGCAGTGATGTTGTTCTTTCTTTGCCCAGACGAGGAAATATTTAGATGCATGGTGTGTATTCTTTTGGGCAACAACACCAACTCTCTTCTCTCTATCCACATTTGGACTTTTTACATTAATGGGCCATCAACTTGATGCTGCTACGGTACAGTAATTAAGAATGCTTGAAGCATATTGGTTATCAGTTTCTACATTTTCTCGTCCAAGATTTCTAAGAAAGTTGACCAATCTGAGATCCATTAAACACGCAGGTCTTCACGTGTCTTGCACTATTTAATACTCTGATATCTCCTCTGAATTCATTCCCATGGGTCATCAACGGGCTGATTGATGTGAGTCCTCTATGCGCATATGTTCACATTGTAAATTGTTTAGATCAGATTGCTAACTTCTGATTCCTGTCAATTTTTTGTGATTCTTCAGGCAATAATATCTACGAGAAGACTTGGTAGGTTCCTTAGTTGTTCTGAGCACCAATATGGGCAATGGAGATTTCCCTTTGGCTCTTGGGATATGGCTGTTGTAATGGAGGATGCATGTTGTGATTGGTTGAGCAGCAAATTGGAGCAGGAGCAGCTGAATATGGTTGTAAACCATGTCACTCTGGCTCTCCCAAAGGGTTCCCTGGTTGCAATAGTTGGAGAGGTGAAGTTCTAATTGGATTCTTCAATCTTGTTCCCATCATCTCTGTCCTGACATCTTCCAGTCTTTGATTTCTGTGCACAGATCTCATATAGTAGATAAAAAGGATTCTTATGTTGAGTTGCCATAATCCTATTCATTCTCTAGTTTAAATTGTATGATTCAGGTTGGTTCTGGTAAATCATCTCTATTAAATTCGATCTTGGGAGAAATGAGGCTCCATCATGGATCTATTCGATGTGCTGGATCCGTTGCATATGTACCTCAGGTCTGTTTAAAGTCTCCTCGAAAGTGTCATATCAATCTACAATTCCACTAAACTGAGTGCTTCTGCTATTGGCATGTGGTGGATTTTGTGTGTAGATCCCCTGGATTCTTTCTGGAACGGTTCGAGATAATATCCTATTTGGGGAGAGTTACAATTCAGAAAGGTCTAACCTCATAAACAAAATGATTTTCTTTATTTTTCTAGGATTTAAGTGCAGCTCTATCTCTATATCTCAATCTCACTTTCTGTTCTTCATCTGAGAGGATATTTTTGTCATATTGGGCAGATACTTTGACACTTTACGAGCATGTGCCTTGGATGTCGATGTTTCTGTTATGGCAGGAGGTGACATGGCATATATCGGAGAAAAAGGAGTCAACTTATCAGGTGGACAGAGAGCACGTATTGCCCTAGCAAGGTCCTCAATCAGTCTGTGTCCATCAATTTCTCCATTCGCATTTTGTTGATTCGTTGTTTCACTTTGCTTTGAACAAAACAGGGCCCTTTATCATGGCTCCAATATTTTAATGCTTGATGATGTCCTCAGTGCGGTAGATGCTCAAGTTGCTCAGTGGATCCTTAACAATGCCCTTCTGGGACCTCTCATGGACCAGAAAACATGTCTTCTTTGCACCCACAATGTTCAGGTTCTTTTCATAGATTTTCTCAAGGCAACACTGTTTCTAGATTTTCCAGTGTACAATGGTTTGACTTGATTGCTTACTGTATGTTTGATAGGCAATATCCCGTGCTCACATGGTCGTTGTTATGGAAAAAGGTTGTGTAATGTGGCTGGGGCCACCTGCTGATTTGGCATGCTCAAAATATTCTGCTTTTTCCTTATCGACCTTCAGTAGTATGTCATTTCAAACTCCAGAACAAGAATCCTGTGTGTCTTCTAGTGAAGTCCAAGAAGAAATGGAACTTCCATCAGCTGCAGAGTACACACAAGAGATAATTGAAGAGGAGACAAGAAAAGGAGGGAAGGTTGAACTCACAGTTTACAAGTGAGCCCTAATTCTTTCTTTTGCAACATTTCATGTCTCATAACATTTGAAATGGTTGAAGCAATTTCCACCAACATCCCTTTATTTATCACCAAGCTTGATCTATAGTTAATCGTTTCTCTTTGTCCTGCAGGAAATATGCCACATTTTCTGGTTCATTTGTTAGTGTTCTAATATTCCTTTCGGCACTTTCAATGCAAGCCTCTCGTAATGGAAGTGACCTATGGCTCTCATATTGGGTTGATACGACTAAAGGAGGGAGTGGGGCCACATACTCTACGTCTTTTTATCTGGTATACAACATTTCTGTTTCGTTTACAAACTGTGGATCATTTATTTATCATAAGCTTTGCAAGGTCATCAGCTAATCTAAAGCTAAAATCCATGAATCTTGCCTGATGAGCCAGGTCGTTCTCTGTATTTTCTGTGCGATGAATTCATTTCTTACATTGGTGAGAGCCTTCTCATTTGCATATGGGGGTTTAAGAGCTGCAGTTAGGGTGCACGAAACACTCCTTTACAAGATTGTAAATGCTCCAGTGAAGTTCTTTAATCAGACACCAAGTGGAAGAATTCTCAACAGGTTAGAAATAGTAGACAGACTCAAATATTATGTGGTTTCTAGTTTTTTGCATCTCTATAGCTGGTGGTCCCATGCAGGTTCTCCTCGGACTTGTATACCATTGACGATTCTCTCCCATTTATTCTGAATATTCTCCTTGCAAATTTTGTTGGTCTACTGGGGATTGCAGTAGTTCTATCATATGTTCAGGTAATAGAATGAATGCTATATGTCTATCCTGAAGTTCCCTTTTGCTTTGGGGCATATCCACCCTCTGACAGTTTAATTATTCACGTAGGTCGTCTTCTTTTTTCTTCTACTGCCATTTTGGTATATCTACAGCAAGCTACAGGTGAATAGATTACTTCTGGCTATACCTTGATGGAACTTAAATGAGCTGTACCAGGATTTGAAATAGTTGCTGCACAAGTAGCTTATCTCTAGAAACTCTATAGTTCTTCTACAGGTCGACTTCCAGGGAACTTCGACGGCTCGATAGCATTTCACGCTCTCCAATTTACTCTTCCTTCACTGAGACCCTTGATGGATCATCAACTATAAGAGCATTCAATTGTCAGGTATATGACTGATAAGCTATTATTGATGAGTATCTAAGCTATCATGAATATTTTACTCAACACGTATGACCATAAAACTAACTGCAACTTAATAGACCAGATGACTTTTATATGTTTGCTAACAGGGTTTCTTCTGGGCAAAATTTATTGAGCATGTAGCCCTATATCAAAGAACTTCCCTGACAGAGTTGATAGCAAGTTTATGGCTTTCTCTACGCCTCCAGGCATTTCTCTCAGTATCCTCACTTAGTTTACCAATTTTTCATGCAGTCCTCAGTTAAGAGAATAATATTACAGACTGCACCAATTATTTGCACGGGCTGATGATCCTATTTACAGTTGTTTGCAGCATTTATTATTACATTTGTCGCTGTTACATCTATCATTGGATCTCGTGGCAACTTACCGATCAGCTTCGGTACACCTGGGCTGGTATTTGTTTCATACACTACCTGTCTTCAGTGTTCCCCAGTCACATGTTTTTGGCACTAAGGCCAATTTTTCATTGGCATTTACAGGTAGGACTGGCGCTTTCTTATGCAGCTCCAATTGTCTCTTTATTAGGAAGTTTCTTGACGAGCTTCACGGAAACAGAGAAGGAGATGGTAGCAGTGGAGAGAGCTCTTCAGGTACTGACAATGAAGCATAGCTGATTCAGGTGGTATCTTTAACTTATCTTCATTTTCTTGATTCAACAGTATGTGGACATTCCCCAAGAAGAACTGGGAGGTTGCCCACAGGCCGACTTAGATTGGCCGTCCCAAGGGCTGGTTGAATTTCAGAATGTTACTCTGAGGTATGGGCCAACATTACCCGCTGCTTTGCACAATATCACCTTCACCATTCGGGGTGGCATGCAGGTTAGAAATTTTAAGCTCTTGTGATCTTCATGCCTGTACAAGATTCATGTTTTGGTCAAATAAACGAAGGTTCAATTACTTGATGAAATATGAACTTGGTCAGGTCGGAGTAGTGGGAAGAACAGGTGCTGGAAAATCAAGTATCCTGAATGTGCTCTTCCGCCTCAACCCAATATGTAGTGGCTGCATTTTGGTGGATGGCTTGGATATAAACAACATTCCAGTTAGAGATCTTCGGTCCAGCTTTGCTGTTGTGCCTCAGAGCCCGTTCTTATTTGAAGGATCATTAAGGTTTGATTCTACGTCTTATCTAGGCCTTTCAAATTTGGTGAATGCATCCCACATTTTGGTGAAACTTTTCCAGGGATAATCTGGACCCGTTTCGCATGATCGATGATGTAAAAATATGGGACGTACTCGAGAAATGCCATGTCAAGGATGAAGTGGAAATGGCAGGCGGGCTGGACATTCATGTTAAGGAATCCGGGGTGTCGTTCTCAGTTGGGCAAAGGCAGCTTCTTTGTCTAGCTCGTGCCCTTCTGAAGTCTTCTAAAGTGAGTGAATTAACTCTTACAGTTTATATATATAAAAAAAAACCCAAACTAGACCAGATCAGCGGGTACAGGGATCAGCCAAGGCAGGACTGGACATCTCTGTCTACTTGGTCTCATGGGAAAATGGAAGCGAGCATATTGACCTGGTGCTTCTTGCTGAGGAACAGCTGGTTTTTTGGGTACTTGGCAAGAAGCAGCCCGAAATACAAGAAATGCATATTTTCGCCAGTTTGATGTCCCTACAGGCTTTCAAAACCATGCCCAATACTTTTGAGGATTTTGTCTTCGAAATAAGATGGAAACCGTAATACTACAGCTTCTTTGATTACACAGGTACTCTGCTTGGACGAGTGCACAGCTAGTGTTGATACCAGAACAGCTTCGCTCCTGCAGAAGACATTATCCAGCGGATGCCAGGGCACAACAGTGATCACCATTGCTCACCGCATTTCAACAGTTCTCGACATGGACTATATCCTTGTCCTCGACCATGGAGTCCTTGTATGTATTTCTCACCCTCTGTCAAAGTAATAAGTTTCTCTAACCCTTCAGCAGATACCTAAGTTTCTACCCTTACCAGCTCCTTGTATTACTCTCGGTTTAGGTTGAGCAAGGAAACCCCAAGGCTCTTCTGGAAGACGAGTTCTCGAGATTTTCGAGCTTCACCAAAGCTTCTACAATGTGATCTCCTAGGTAATGTAAGATCCCTACTGCAGTTCCACACATTTACAGGTTTCCCGGGATCATGGATGTCTCCTGCAACATGAACAGATCAATATGAAAACGAATGAAGTCCCTCCAGAAAATTGCCTTTATCCATTCGAGCTTGCAACCTTTTGACAACAGAGATGTCCTGCTCTCCTGGTCTCAGGATAATTGTTGATTAGTGTCCATAGATCATATCAAGTCATCTGCATCCTGGAAAATGCTAGGTTACCTGCCATCTAATCCGAGTTAATCTTAGTATAGGAGGTCAGCTCATTGTATCGAACTGTGGAGGGAAATCTTGATGGATAAATTTCCGGCCTGTACGGTTCAATGACGTTTTCGAATTGAATGAGAAACGGGTGCATATTCCAGGTAAGTACTGGGAATCGGCTGAGGCAAGGAAACAAGTGCTACACTCGCTTGTGCTTCTCATTTAACTTGTTCCCTCTTTACAGAGTTAGATTCCGACAGTATTACGGATTCGGATCAGTCGAGATTGAGTGGAACCTCACGAATTTCTTTCTATACTTTAGGTGTTTCCAAGATGCCATTTCATTGTTTTCGGTATATTTTGAACAAAGTATTACTAGAATCTTTTTTCAATGAAGACTACCTAGAAAACCATTGGCCTCAAACTAATCAAAATGGAATTGACTCAGCTCACAAAAAATTAAAACTTTTATAATATAAATTTTTATTATTTATAATATTTATAAAAAAATATTGAATTATCTCAATTAATTTATATAAAAAATAATACTAGAATTTACTGTTATAATTCCAAGTAATCCAATTCCATTATATGTCCATCTTTCTTGCCACTTGGACAACCTTATAAAATATAACAAGAGCATATCTAATTGTCGTTAGAGATTCTAAAATGGGGAGGACGAAGGCGTGGGATGAGACAGAAACAAACGTTTTGGACTGATCAAGAAGAGACCCAGAAATCGAGGATCGAAATTCGCGAACTCGACGCCTGGGTGATCGATATTCTTCTCTCGGTAAAAATTTCCGTGAAAGCAAAGCGGAGATGAAGAGTGGAAATACACTCCTGTAATCGGAGACACGGAGGCTGTGTAATGGGAATGGTTGCAGGAATCGGAGTGCTGCTGCCATTTCCGTTCTACTACTGGCTCTGGACAAGCCCTCAAGCATGGGTGAGTCTCTGCGGGAGAAGTCGGGACCCCAGCAAAGTCATGGCTTCGGCTTCCCATTTCCTCAAGCTCCTCCAGCTGCTCTCCCTCTTCTCCGTCTCCTCCCTCTCGTGGCCTCCTCCTCTCTACTTCTGGCCTCTCTTACTCGCCGGCCAGTTCCTCAACTTCAGGTCAGCTTCTCCTCCCCACCCAGGCGGCACATGTCTCTCCCTTTCCCCTCTATCTGGATCTTGAGATGCTCTCGTTTTTCTTCAACAAGAGTTCGCCCTCATGGTGGTTTTTTCCCTTTTGTGGGGTTTAAGCCTGAGATTTGTTTTGGGATTTGGGACTTGAGCTTAGCAGTGTTTTGGGCAATGGATATCGTCGGGCATCGTTCGTACTTGTATTTTTAATGTTGTTGACTAATGGTTCTCTGTAATTGGAAATGAAATTTCTTGTATTTTGAGTTAATGAAATTAGTGTGCGCAGTGCACCTGTATTGACTAGTTCACAATATTTTACATTTACTGGACTAGTTTCCCGGATTTCTCGGTTTCCGGGGACCTGGGGAAAGCTCGGGCAAATCAATGAGCAGGAGCACTATTATCCCTGTTTCTTGCATTACTTAAAGGCGCTTCATTGCTTCATATTTATAGACTATAATCCAAATTGTCATAGTGTCAAGCGAAGGCTTTGCTCGAATTTCTATGGATATGCTTTCCATCCAAATGTCAAAGTTCATATGACTTTATCCTTGGTGCTGTAAATGTTTGAGTACACGATAGACTTCGAAGTTGTGAAGGTTTTGAGTAGAATAGAGTCGGTGATTTGGGATTATAATAGTGTTTGCCTTAGTATCTGTGATTTATTTTTTAGAACTTATGCGCAGCTGATAAAGTATTGAGAGTTCTCTTTTCTAACTGAGCACCTGATTGATTTCCCAACCCCAAGAATCCTTTATCTTTCATCTGGAGCATCTGAAATGCAGGGTTTATCAGTTGCTTGGTGAAGCTGGGACCTATTATGGTGTAAGATTCGGGAAGAGCGTCCCTTGGGTGACAGAGTTCCCTTTTGGCTACATTAAAGATCCTCAGTACATAGGAAGCATCATGAGCCTTCTTGCTTGTCTATCATGGGTGCCCTTTCAATATATCCTCCTATGGGTGCTAGGGTATCTCTTCATGATACGCATCGAGTCAAAGGAAGACCCTGCAACTCGTGCTAAGCCTCTCTCTTGATTTTGGAAAATCCCAGTATCAACCAGCAATTTTGGTTGTACTTGAGACAGTCAGACACTCTCTTTTCTGCAATTCCGGTGCAATAATGCAACTTATGACATTTTTGCATGATCCCTTTTTTATCAGTTAGATTTTTTTCTTATGAATTTAAATTTCAGCTTTTAGTAACAAAGTCATTGCTCCTCTGTAATAAGAGTATCTTCTCTTTTTATCTCGTGCCAGTCCTCCAAACAGCATTATGTAACTGGAACATATTCTCGTATTGAGCTCTCAATTTAGCAAATTGAGGATATGATTTGCAACTAATTCTCCAGGGAACAATTGAAAAGACAGATGGCCATATGCTCCTGTTATGCCAGAGCCAGGGCCATGTCGAATATCTGCATCGAGTTCTTCACAGTCTCTAGATCAATATCAGCTAGTGTTCCTGTATTGGAGGAGATCGTGATACATTTCTTCTCTTCTGCATTGGGAACGAAAAGCTTTGCCTTCTCTTCTGAACCAAACAAAGCGATGCTGCAAATTGGGCACCAATAACATGCTCTCAGTTCCAACAACAGTGACATTTATGAGTAAAAAAACTGGAGCAACTGCAGGTAAAAATGTTGAATGGCATTGTGCAGCAGTAAGAGAAGAAAACATTTACCATGGTTTGTCACGTGCATTGGCCAGTTGAACAGCTGCAGTGTTTGTTGATATCACCCCAACTGAATCATTTATCAGGGCAGCAAGCTGAGCAGCGACAACAACAACAATCACATAAACCAATAAGCAGTGCAAGTAAATTTCACAATGATGGCCATATTAGTTTGGATACTTCTACATCTTCACAGAATCTCAAAAGCTCTTTCAGAAGTAGAGCTGTCTGGGAGGAAATAGATGCAGAGAGAACTATGGAGGTACCTGTCCTGGTGTGGTTATAAAGACGATGCTGCTATCTTCCCCGACTATTTCCTCCACATTTTCCCTTTCTTTCTCGTGTGGAATTACAAATACAGGCTTAATTCCCCTGCTTCCCGAGATTCAAAAGAAAAGCTTAATCATTCTATTACCTTTTTAAAACTGTCCCTTCAGTAAATGTATGCTTAGCCACTGAATTTCCTGGTTGTGTTAAGAGAATATGTTCCTTTGCACTTGGATTGATTTACAGATCCTGCAAGCAATTTACTGGTTTTAGTTCGCGATAACTTATAAAGATGATATATACCTGATACTGTCTGCAATTTTTGCCCACATAGCCATTGGCAGGAGGCTATCTGCATCTCCTTTAGACTGCATCAAAGCCTTTGAGTCCGATTCCAGCCCGTGAATCACTATATACTTCCCTTTTTCAGCTCCAGCGCTTTTTACCTTAGCCTCCACATAATCCTTCAGCTTCCTTGAGATCGAAACCTTAAGTGGTGGCACTGGAGTCCTTGGCACGCTCCTAAATGGCCTTCCCAACCAATCAACCATTTGATGGTACCTACACAACCCAGAAATGAACGACATGTTCAAAATGTCTCCTCCTTAAACTACATCTAAACACATGGGACATTACACCATTGGACTTACATGTTGTATCCACTTTCAGAAAGATTTAATCTCTCTGCAGTGAAAGTCTCAGAAAGAAAGAGTCCTGCTCCGGCAGCATTCACATTTGGGTATATGTAACTCACTCGATCTCGAGCAGAAGTCATGAACAAGAAGCAAGCGTGCCCGAGCCCAGCAAGCTTAGTTGACAAGACCATGTCGTAGTACCTGCCCTGCAATAGTAAATTAAGCAAGCCAGGCAACGAATTAATAATTTCCGCTGCGGCCTTCAAAGATGGAAGAGAGTACACACGTTTCTTGTTTGGAGCTTTGACCTTAAGTAATCCAATCATGTCGATGTACACGGCTGGCTCAGGGAAGTCATCGTCAGGGTCATAGGCATTAGCCCACCTCACATTCTTGTTCAGCTCATAAGTCTGCTTCCCTCTCGGAGAAGCCACCACATCAACCTGAACCCCAGGGTAACGGTCCTTGATCAGCTGAATCGCTGGAAAAAACAGCAAGTTTTCGTAGACTCCCCCTGAGATTATGCAGCAGCACCTCCTCACGTCTCCCCTCACCTTCAGTGCCAGCGGAGCGATCTCAACATTATAGCCCATCGGGAATTTCAAGAACCCGTAAGGGCTGTCCGGATTGTCGGGAGGCCTTGGGTCCTCTTCTTGTTTCCCGTCAGCAAACAGAGACCCGTATTCCATGTCTAGGTCCTCTCCATCATCAAATGGGTCCAGCCATGGATTCTTCTTCTTCGCCCTCATGCTGATGTTCAGTCTTCTGGCAGAGATAACGGGCTCAAGCGAGTTCAGGAACAAAGGTAGCTTGGTCAAGTGAGAGAATGGGATGAGACATGGGTTTGTTGGGAATGCTGGGACAGGTTTTGGTAGAAGAGAGGAAGATGGATTCATGAGCCTAGAGTTCATCATCATTGTCATGTCTTCTTTTCATCCGCTGCCTACAATATTAAAACTTGTTTCTTGTTCAATTGAAGTGCCAGAAGAAGAGGACCAGCTTTGATTGTGTGGATGCTGATTGGATAAGAAGTGGACCCGTATGCTGCTCTTTTTGCTGCTGAGGTTTCAGATAAAATGTCATGTTTTCTTCTTAAGGCGCACAAAAAGCATGCCTTAGTTTGGTCGTCCTCTAGCCCTGCTTCATCAGCCATTAACCTCCTATCATCCCATACTATCATCAGACAAAAACAGTAGCCGTAGATTTAACGCAAGAAATTAGTCTCCCCTGCCGATAAACTGAAAAAAGTCAAACCATCATCCAATAACTATGGGCAAAACAAACCTTTCATGAAAGGGTTACAAGGGGTTCTTAACCTATCTACGTAGCATTCCTGAAAGACCATTCTATTTCTCCCATCAAAACCCACATTTGAACTCTCATATCTCTGCTGTCCACAACTATCTCAAGTCCCCAATTCCTTGATTTTTCAGTCGTTCCTAATTAGAGCTGTGTCTGCTGCCTCGTTTCAGCTCCTACTACTTCAGCTTAGTTGGTCATCGTCATCCTGACCAACCATAAAATTTTGGAGGATTTGGTGAACATCAGAAATGACTCGTTAGAGTCTGATCAGTTCTAAAGATGCGAACTTTAGGACTGAAATGTAATCTGCGTGTAATAAGGCAGTAACCCTGAAGCTTTAACCTTGCAAAGTTGGATCGGTCTACCCTTAGTTCGGTCTACGAACGTTGCAGAGGCAGAAGCCCGGTGACCGGTTTTAGGACCAGCAGCGAACAATGCGCCCTCAATTAATCCTACGAGGCCAGTCTCAGAGCCTAACGTGAAGGAAACGAAGAAACCTTTTTTTTTTGTATAAACCGCCGGTATCCAGTTGGATTTTGTCCAGCTGACTAATCCGGATCGTCCCGAGTCGGCCCATTTAAGGGTTTAAGAGCTCCCCGCCACGGGTGGGACTCGAACTCGAATTCTCCTATTGGGATGATAAGTGCCGAACCACTCTACCACGCCCACGGTAGGTGGAAACGAAGAAACCTCAACAGCAAGAACTGCGCGCCACGGACATGAAGGACATGAAGCATCATATGCTTCAGTTTCGCTCTCCTCTTAACACGGAACTTGTACTAAATGTGTTGGATCCATTTGCGCAAATATATCTGCATATTCCTGTGGAGTGCTTACTGAGAATTTGAGCATGGGAGAGGCGCGGTTATGCTGATATTGGCTGCTACTCTGAGGCATTACCCCACCTTGTAACTCTTCATGATTACATATTAATGGAAGATCTACAGCATGATTAGATTGCAAACTTCTTACCTAGACTGAGATGCAGCCTTTAAAGAAGCTGGGTCAGGTAGAGGATTGTTAAAAAGATTTATGCATTTGGCGTAATCCAGCCCCTGCTGTTGATGGCATCTAAATCTTATGCATGGAAACCATTGGTACCATGAATGATATGGGAATCGGATGGTCATTTCGGCCCACATTCCATTCTTTGCATTTGGTTGGGCAAATAAGAGCGAGAATGAGCATTCCCATTCCTCCATTCCCCCAAAATTTTCGTTCCGTCTCTTTAACAATGGAATGCTCATTCCTAATCATATGCTACCTATTCCACCCTTACTTCTCCTTCTTACTACAAAAATATCAGAATCCTATTTGTGTAATATATGGTATATTACATAAAACAAAATTTGTCTCAAAATCCATTTCATCACCGTTAAAATAATACTAAACAATATGAATAATAATTACCATTACTTATGATTCCATTCCATTCCTAATAATATTTCGATACCGACTCTAATTCCATTTATGCGCATCAAACGGGGAATGTTTTGCGTTTTACATGAGGGTCTTGTTGGCAGAATGGTCTAGTTATAGATAGTAAACCATGCTCGGCCTCCAGCTTAACTCACTTCTGACCTGTTCCAATTTGATAGCCATGTCCCAACCTCAACTGCTACCTATACTCCACCAAACAGTCGATGACAACATAGAAAATCAAGGCAAAGATAATATTTTGTTTATTATTAGTATTATTATTATTTCTTGTACCACAAAATATAGTCTTCTATTGACCATATACACACTGAATGGAGTACAACAAAATCGAAGAACAGAGCCTTTCATTCATTTTTTTCTGTTTGGGTTGCCATCTCTGTGGGGGAAGTGGGTGAAAGAATAAATAATTAATTGATGGATCTCTCAAAGAACAGAGCCCTTCATGCTATTACGTGATCTGATATGTCCCTCGTTTGAGATGCTTGTTTGCCACTCTAGCCTTTCAATGGACATATCTTACAAGGAATTTCCTCTCTACTGACGATGATTTCCTCGTGATTTTTCGTGCTTGTCGCACTTGCAGATAGTTTTGTGATACCCCTTTTCATTCTGTACATTCTTGACGTACTAATTTTTCCCTGTTGGTCTTTGTGGTGAAAAAGGTCCAAATTATGCTGGTTTTCATGGTGGGAAGGGGCGGAGGCGGGGCGCGGCGGAGTTCCAATTGATGATGACAACTGCTTATTCCCCAACTCGTGTTTTTCAACATGTATTAAAGAGGGCCTCTCTACCCGGTGAAAAGTCGTCGGTGTCAACTAACGGCCATTCCTGGCTCGGCTCCGATCATGCAATTCCAGGAGGAGTCGGTGGTTGGGCACAGGATCCCTTCGGACCTGGAGAAGCTGGGAAGCTGGGTCGGGGTTTGGTGAACCAACTGGTCACTCTTCTAGTTGAAGTATCGGGCCCCTTTTTCGTTGCCTAGGTTATGCCTTCGGAATACCCCAGAAGTCGGCTTGGCCAGCCTCCATCTTCACTTTACGCCACGCCGACTCCCCTTTCGTCATAAGGCGGGGAATTAGACCAAGGGGAATCCCCAGCAAGCGGAGGCTAGAATAGAGCGAGCAAGAGAGCAAGCTCCAGCTTGAAAGCAGCGTGAGCACTTGCAGTTTTTTTGCTCCCTCAGATTTCACACGTAGGAGATCGAGACAGTGTCCCAGGGCCAAGGGGAAAGATTCAGATCCATCGTCCCAGACAGACAACTACATAGAGGGTCTCTACAAGACAAACTATTCTTTGATTTCATTCCCCGTAAGATCAATATCACAACCAATAAGTTCTGCAGGTTTCACATCCTTGTAATATCCGATCCTATCGTTGTACATATAGTTACATAGAACAGTATTTAACAACAACATTATAATATAAGACATTAATAGGTATCGGTAGTTGTCCGACCGGTCGTACCCAAACAATAATATTCCAGAAGGAATTGCACCTAAGATCAGATATCTCGAGCCGGCCTCCGTGGAAAATTCAGGCTTTCTTTTTGATGCTGCGATCACATAAAAGCATAAATTTTGAGGCTCAATAGCTAAATACGTGGCAATGGAATCGTGAGCCGAATATCAAAGAGAGCATACTGCGAATTTGAAGTGCAATTAATACAATGAATTCAAAAGCGTCAAAGCTCTCCTGTTCGAAAAAATCAAAACACGTCGAAATGGTACCAGTCATAATAATAGGAGGATTTGGTGGAAATATGTAAAATTGTCCCTCCTAAAAGGATCACTCGACAATCTGTACTTTTTTTATCACCAGTGGATCAATTTTTGCCTATATGTGCAGCAGGACATTGAACTGCTCTGATTATTAAGCGCCTTGGCTGAACTTAAATGGCATTCTACCCTTTGCAAACTACATCTATCCGGGTAAAGATCACGCTCTAACTGAATCTCTTTTTCCTTTTGCTCTTGTGGCGGGTGCTGAAAGTGCTATCTTCTATCTGATGTTTTATGCGCAAGACGACCCAAGATAAGATATTGTAGAAGACGAATGATTAATAGGCTTTTTGACTTGTCATCTTATGTCCCTTTTGCAGGGAGAGCCTATTTGGACTAAGATCCAATTGCTGCCAAACTGAGTGGGAGAGGAATAGTTGCGTAAGGAAGCCCTGCAATTTCATTGCTTTCAGAGCCAATGCTTCAAGCCAATTCTTGAAAATGCAAGTAAGTTTTGCAAGGTAACTACGTATTCTTCTGGATGCTTCTTCTGTGTGCCTCAGTAGTTTTTGTTCTCTGAACATGAAAAGGGAGGATTTTATTGTGAACTCATCAAACCTGAAGAAAACAAGCAAGAAGTGTCGCAGACTCCAAGTTAGGGTGCACCTTACCCTGGGAAAGTCCATGTAATTTATATGTTCATGTCAGCAATGAGTTCAGTTCCTTCAACAATTACGTCTTGAACTTTCTCAACAATAAGCCACTGACAAGCCAGTTCAGTTGTCCTCTCCAGGTTCCGGTGAAAGCTTCAAAGCAGAGTTTATCAGCAAAGACCTGATCAAGCAAGGGTTCCGAAGTCAACTATTGCCATACTGGTGGCTGGGATAATAAATGATAACCTCATAGGTTGCTTCTGCTTCGACGAGTGTATAGCGGGAGAAGAATCTGTTCTGAGGGACCAAGTTAAAGCCCGTAGAGCTGATGCAATAAGGCACGAACAAAGTGACTGCTTGTGGATAAATTGGCTCTGTCCTCCTTGAGTAACTGAAAATTCCTCTTGCAATGAACAGAGAGGTGGGCAATTTTCTCGGTTAGACTGCGGAAGTGCTGCTGATACAGTGCAGAGGCAGCTGCAGTCTGAGATATGTTGATCCTACTTTCATGTAAAGCCATGGACGATGTACCTGTTTCTGTCCATATTCTTCTCACTGACTACTAGTTTATTTGGAAAATTCCCATACTCAGATGTATAACTTTCTTCACAAAAGGCTACCCTCGATTTTGCTAACCATCGTAGGTTTGTCAATCGAAAATTTGCAACTTACATGCGCAGTTACTTGTACATAATCGACAAAACATACTATGAATGTCAAACCTCTCTCTTTTCTTTGATTCAATATCAACCTCCAAAGACGGGAAAAGAACAGATACAGTATTTTCTTGGAGACAGAATGAAAACCAAAAGTACTAGAATCCTTGCCATTTATGTTTCTGTCCAATTGTGGCCAGCTAAATAAGCAAATGAGGTTCTAATCTAACAATCTATGGATGCCGTGTCCAGATGCTGGCAACCATTCTTTTCTTCTTGAGCTTGACATGTAGCGAGAAGCTTTGTCAATGTTGGCAACTGCTAGAATCCAATCATGACGGTCTTCAGATGTAGCACATCCAGGAATTGACCAGCAGATACCGTTTCATCTTTGTTGCTTTCAGAATCAAATTGGCAATGAAGGACCTCCCAGCAATTTGACTGTTTGGCACCTCATGGGTAGGAGGTTGCATCCACAAGTTGCATTCACAAGTTTGAAAGTTTGAAATCAAATCAAACCCCCAAAATTTCAACTAAAGCAGCTCAACAGCATTTGAGTTGAACTTTGGCCACTTGTTCTATCAGCTCCTTCCTTCCCTTCCCCAATTTCTTGTCTGTTTCTTATGTATTTACAAAGAAATTCTACTACTACCCAAATACTAAAGCAATAACCCATTAAAAACGGAAATATCGACCCCGAAAACATTCATTTTGACCACTTTTCAGTTGGATTATGGTGCAGTATCCTCCCGGAGATGGCAGCAGCAAGCGCTGATGTGAAGGTTGGATCCTTCGTGAGGGACGAAGCCATCTGCTCCACCAGGAACCTCTGGAATTCTGGGGACTCAGTCTTTGGCCGTGGAGGAGTTTTTATCTCGTTGGCAGATTTAGACTTTGTGAGGTCAACAGTTACGGTGGGACTCAATGAGTTGACAGAGGTTGAGCAGGGGACCGAACCAAGCGGTGTCATGCAACGGCTCGATCCCAAGGTCTCCTGGTCTGCCTGCGACTGGTTCGGGTGGTTGTGCTCACCTTCGTAAGTAGCAACCAGAACAGATTGGTCGTCCACACTTCTCTGAACCTGTATATTCAAAGATTAGACAACAAGAAATTTCAGTAATCAATCGAACAATCTAATCAACTTCAAGACTCCTTGCTGAGAGTTTATGTATTTAATGTCTCACCTTCTTCTTGACAGGGCAAGTTGGAGCGAAAGAGCACTTGAAATAAGCTCTTGGGCACGGATTGTCTCTTGTAACCTTCTGCCCATATTTCCTCCACTGATACCCATCTTTCACAATCTGCACATTCAATGTACGATTAGTTCATTCAAAACAATGAAAGCCCGCAATGAATCGCGTGAACCGCAATTGTATCTACTCTGCACTTACTAGGCTGGTGTCGGATGGCTCGGTCCTAACATAGACTCTAGAGATCTTCGCGGTGATCTTCTCCTCCCGCGGCTTCTTGGGTGAATCCTCGTCCGTCGAGCTGCTCTCAGAAGCCCCATTGACGACCACCGCGTTGTAGTTGTTCCCATCGTTGTTGCTGCTCTCGCACTTCCTCTTTCTCGACGGGCTAAGGTCGGACGACTTCTCAGCGTTCTTGCTCATGTACTCCATCACGTGGCTCCTCAGCGCGTTGTAGTTCTCGCACACCACCGTGAGCATCTCGGTGAGCTTCTTGTTCTCGGCGCTCACACGATTCAATTCCTCCACCAAGGCACCGGTCTGAGAACAAAGACACATCGTAAGTTTCTCGGAAGACATCAGAAACAAGATTTTCAACGGAGCAAAAAGACATTTTTGAGCTCCAAAAGGGAATTAAGCAAATCACCTCCTCCTTGACGGAGACCTTCCTGCCAAGCTCCATGAAATCATTGGCTGCCTCTTTCTTCTACAAGACAAACAGAAAAAAACCAAAAAACTCAGTCTACCTTCCAGAAATTCAAGAATAAACGTTCTCCTGGACTACACACACGCTTCTCCTATCACTAGGCATTAGCTTCCGGTACATACCGGCTGCGGGGCTTCATCAAAGAAGCGAATCGGCTTGATGTTGAGATCGAGCGACGTGTTGATCCACGGAGAGCAGTCCATCTCCTATCGATTCGAATCGAGGGGAAGGTAGCAAATCTGAGTTATCTTCTTTCTTTCCTTTCTTCTTCCTCTTTTTCTTCAATCCTATGGAGCGAGAACTCAACTGCCCAATTGTCTAAATTGACCAAACAGAGTCCCCATATATAGAAGGCCGAGGAGGAGAGGTTCTCAGACTGTGAAGAGAGACTTTGAAGGACGAGGAAAGAGGGAGGAAACAGCAGCCGGCGATGATGATGAGCTGACAGGACTGAAATAAGACAGATCTACGGTCCCTGTAGCTGTAAATCCAGCTTCCGTGAGATGTCCCACCGAACAATTATTACTTTATAGACGTGATACCCACACACGTATGACAATAATATTTATTGACTCTATGCAGCACGCCATAAGACATGGTCAGTGATGGGATTGACGGTGAAAACACAAAACAAAAAAATTATCGAGCAAAAGTGTTAGAAATATAGTATTATCAACAATTAAACGGATGAAATTTATACTTAACTTTTATGGGTTTTATTATTAAATTTGACTAGATAAGTTTATTAAGCGTAATACTCTATCATCATAATTTATTTTAATTAATAAAATTTAAATATAATATTAATTAAAAATATCTAACAATCCCAGTTATGTATTGTTGGTGCTCCCCCCACATTACTCACTACCCTTGATCTTGATCTTGAGATATTTTTATTAGATTATTAATTCTTATTGGGGCACATAAAATCTGCACGTGGATTGTTGCTAACCAATCGGTGCATTAATTGAATTTCTTTTTAAACGAAGACTTTTATTCATATTTTATTTTTGGTGGGCCACGCGACATAGAGAGAGAGAGAGAGAGAGAGAGAGAGAGAGAGAGAGGAAGGGTCGTAGGAGGATGGTAACAAAAGACATGTCGGTCGTGAAGAAGTGTACGATTTTCAAATTGTCAAAGTCAAGCTCCTACCCCCCAGGCCAGCGAAAAATGAAGCCTGCTTTTCCTCTTTCCTAAGTAAACAAGTTGGGCAGGAACGCCTTCGTTTTTTCTTCCCCATTCTTATTTTTTTTCTTTAAAAATTTATTATCGTAATATTTATCATATTTCTTTAAGAAAATTTATGTATTCATCCCATGTTTAACATTGTAAACACCTTAATTTCTAGTAATTTTTTTCGTTGAGATATCAGTAGATCTATAAGGTTTTTTTAATGGAAAAATTAATATGACGACGAAATTATAAATATTTATATCAAATTTGTGAGAAAAAAAGAAAAAGAAAACATTAGAGATCAAACTGTGAGATAAAATGTTAAGATGGAGTCATACATCTATTCTTTCCTTTTTTTCTTCCTATATCCTATATGTATAAATGTGCGAGGAATTTCTATTTGACCCGACGCTGTCCCCGATCAACATCTTCCTCCTTCCATCTGCAAGTTGGGGACAACTGGGGTCTATAGTTGGCACACGTTTATGTGCATTTTCCACGTTACATGGATTTCTCGTCACTCCCCCCCCCCCTTTTTCCTGTGCCACTTTTAACGCAAACCTATCCGTTAATGTTCATTAGACAAACCCAACAAATTACGATTTGGGAGGAGTGTGATCAAGCTTGATACTTAGATCAGGGTTAACATCTATAATCCAAAACGATCGGCTGATCAGAGAGTTCGCAAAACACGCACGTGAACTTTTCTTTCCTTCTGTGATTGGTCTTTTAGGAGAGGGATGAATGGTGAACCCCATCGGAGGGGTTACGTGCCGCAATCACGCGCTAATGGGGGCATTAATTTGTGGGTTAGTAACTAAAAGCGAAGAAGTTGACGAAGAAATCTGCTGGGAAGAGGAAGACGACAAGCAAAAAGGCGGAAAGAACGAAACAGTGGAGGGTGTGGAAACGAATTGCTAGAAGATGAATAACGCCAGAGGAGACCGTAGCACATGGAATCTATTGCGTTCATTCTGTCCTATTGAAGTGGCAATTCCAAGATCCAATCCATTTTCCAGACTTTTGAACGCAAAAATATTTTTTGCATGTCACGGGCATATGGATAATGTAGTATAACGGGCGAATTGTTTTGTAATGCGTGTATCACCGTTATATTATTCAACAAAAATATTAGGGTTTTTAATTATTTTTAGGGTTTATGATCCTTTTTGAAGTTTATAACTTCTTTTGTAGAATTTATTAAGATTCTCAACGAAAATTGTAAATAATTTAATTGGAAATTGGTAAATAACATACCATTATCTAATTGGATTGTGATATCACGCGATATTGATAACATGATATATGTGCTATGTATAATATTTTTTCTTTGAATGTGGCAACTTAAACTGTGTACCATCGAAAATCAAGCAAAAAAAAACTATATACCATCAAAAGTGTGCTTTCAGACATTTAAAACTCATTTTCGTGTGATTTATTTGATGTAAAAACCTTAAATTTAAATCCAAGAATGGGTCACTAACTTTCGATGGGATGACAATTGGTAAAATCAAATCAATTAAAACATAACTGATTTTAAAATAAGAATTGTCACATAATCCATTGGTATATATGGCATTTCATGTGTATGCCATACGAGTAAGATGGGACAAGTAGAGACAGACATCCTTAGCACCCACATCATTACTGATCAATGACTTATTACGAGACAGACCAAATTATGAGATGGATCTAATACTTTAGAATTGAGTTAACCTATTTAAGACATTTGGAGGTGGATGATATTGGTTGAGCATAATTGTAAATATTTGAGCTTATTAGATTTTGCTAAACCATATTTTAGCTTTTTGGCATGTTATTATTATTATTAAGCAAACTCGGAGCAGTTTGTTCTCATTCTCAGTTTTTAAAATTTCCCTCTAAACCAATTTAATTTATAATGCACCTTATGAACTCGATGGTCATTTCTTTACTTTTCGGTAATTATTTATATTTTTAAATTCCATGATAATATTTTTCCGATATATCAGCCAACGTATTTTATGTTGCTTAATGATATGTGAATAAAATTTAATTATATCATTTTTATGCTAATAGAATATACTTCAATGTATAATAAAAGTAAAGGTAAAATTATACTAGAAGCTCTATAAGTCTGTCTTCTTTTGTAAGTGAGCAATAAGAGTTCCAAAACCACCTATTCGGTCTTATATGTTTGGTTTCATTATAATATTAAGTTTTATCCATCATACTCTGTAGCGATTGTGTCGATATAGTAGTTATCTGTTGACACAATAGTTTATATATGCTAACATTACAAGAAAATATGATGCCGTGGCAATATTTGATGGCAAGGCGTGAACTTGCTAACGTAGCACCAAGTTGGTGATGTGATACCACGTGTTCTCCAAGTATGTATTTATAAATGACGGTTTACACATACAATATAAAATTTAACGGTACCGACGATTTGGATTTAACGACATAATAGACTTGAAGTTTACATTGAATAAGACATTTTGAAAATTTTATGATTTTCTTAAGAGAATGAACAAATTTTTTAAGATTTACAGTGTAATTTTTTTAAAAAAAATAAATATATAGATCTTATTTGGTTATGAAAACCTATTTATCATATCTTATATATATAAAAGCCCTTTTTCTTGCAGATTAATGGATAAAATAGTCAAAACCTAACCCCCGTGGAAGTAAATAAAGACTTGGCCAGCCATAAAATCAAGATCTGGACTAGACGCTAATCTTAATAAATTGGAGGGGCCAGCCGGTTCGCTGAATCTGAAAATTTCAATTTGTTGGGACACGACCCCATGCATGAACCAATGGTCCCTCCACCTTTTCTCTTCTCTTCTCTTCTTTTCTTCACTTTAGTTTGTGTCCATGTCCAATTAATCGCTTGAATTCCGAAGTACCTCGGTAGACAATTCTATTTCTTTGTCCCTGGTCTTACTTGTGGTTGCACGTGTCAATGGAATTAAGCTCTATCTTTGTCCAATCAATAAATATCGTCTGATTCCTCGACGTAAAACCTCTCTTTTCATTCTGTTTTTTTTTTACTTTTATAAATAATATTTTAATTAGAAAATAATTTTTGGAAAATAAAGAGGAAATTAATTTATACGTAAAATATAATGGTTGAACTAAAATAAGAGAAAAGTGGAACGTGAACGGGAAATTCAAATTCGGCGAGAGTCAATCTGACCTGGCGGGGATCGGTGGGACCCATTGTTTTTGTAATTACACATCGGTTACGACAACGTGCGAGCCAGGCAAAGAAAGAACCATCTTTTGTTTGATTGCTGACGACAAAAGGAGATAAGGAGGAGGAAAAAGAAAGGCATGGACAAGGGAAAGGAACCGACGGAGCACGAGATTTTGAATTCAACAAGACTCCGTTAGTTTCTTCGTCTGTCACCTCTTCTTTGTCCTCTCCCCGTCACCCTATTCGACTGAATTAGAGTGGAAGTCCCGAAATTTTGACTCTCCAAGAATTTCTATTCCTCCCTTCATATAAGTTCTAAAAGTAGTTAACCATCAAACATGCAATAACGGCATTAATTTCCGTTGGCGTAGTGCGCCGACGTGATGATTTTATATGATGCGGTACTCATCCGTAACTTTTTTTAGTGCAAAATTAATCGAACATATTGCCGTTACGTTAGAACAGAACTACCGTGCCAACGTGCTACACTTGCAAAAATTAAAACCGTCGTCCTTTATCTAAGGTTGGTTATATTTATTACCTACGTGAGTTAGGGAATAAACATTTTACGGCTAATTAAGCCAAATTTAAAGTTTTAGTAGGCTGTAATTTTTCTCAGTAGACTTTTGACAGTCACGGGCTGAAAGAAGATTAAAGTAAAATAAGGTGGCGAGAGCATAGACAAGCGATACCGGAGACATCGTGATGGTTATTAAACCTAACTGATTGTTACGCAAGTAGAAAAATTGATTATCGTGAGCAATTTGACATAATAATACATTATCTCATCTATTTATAGGTCTGTGCATTAGAGTCCCGTGAAATAATGAAACTTAAAAAAAAGTATGATATTAGAATAGAAAATTAATATTTAAACACGATAATAGAAAATTATGGAATTATTACAAATATTATAAAATTTTGACTATCTTTCATGTTAAGTTTTAAAACTTTAATTATATAAAGATTTTCTTCATAACACATGCAAATTCTAAATAGATATATAGGGGATAACAGTTTTAAATTTTGTTAATGTGGCACATTGACATAGTGACTCTAATTAAAATAATTATATGAAAATGTCACGGTAGACTAAATTGCCACATCAGCCCCCTACTTCAACAAAAATTAATACCGTTGTCCCCTGTTCAGTAGCCCATTGCATTTAGAACTTACGTAAATTACATAATAAAAATTTTATAATTGAATAAATTAAAATTAAAATTTTAGAAGTTAATGTAAAAAAGAGTGAAATTTTCAAAATTTTCATTGTGATTACACTCTTGATGTATATACCCTAATAGCATGCTGATAGCCAATTAACAGTTCTCCTGCCAAGCCACCAGCTGCCACTAAGATCATTAATTCTTCTCTCTATTTCCATCTCATTTCTTTTATCATCTCACAAGTAGTAAACAACCATTATATTGCTCCATAATTCCAATAAAATATGACGGTGTTGATCCTAACCCATGTAGCACACTAACCTGGTAGAACATCATTATTTTAATATAAGATAAATTTAATATTTTATTATTACATTCTATCAAAATCGCTATCTCAACATATTGCACCAACAAAATTTAGTGTTGCTATCATCTACTCATCGATCCATTATATTTAAAACTTGTATGAATTATGAAGTAGAATTTTTAGAATGGAATAAATTATGCATAGAAATTCTAAAACTATTTAAGTTAAAGTTAAAATCTTAGAATTTAATGGTAAAAAGACTCAAAATTTTAGTTTCCATAGTATAGTGTTAGCTTGATACACCATAATCTGAAACCATTCAATGGCTAAACTTCTCAACCTCACGCTGTGCCATTGACATTTTCTGGATCAGTTTACGACTTGATAGTAAAAGGACTCAAAATTTTAGTTCTAATAGTGTCAGCTTGATGTGCCAAAATCTGAAGCCAGTCAATAGCTAAACTTATCAGCCTCAAGTTTTGCTATTGACATTTCCTGGACCAGTCCACGTTCTAGTATTGATTTGTCGTGATAGAAGCATCAACAAATTGAATTTGAATTGCATAAGTAGTGGATAGTTGAGAAGAAAAAGAGAGAGAGAGAGAGAGAGAAGCAAGAATCTTTGTTGCACGTGGTAGAACCTTCTTAATTAGATGCAAACATGCCATGGTGCCAAACAACTAGTTCAATCTAATGGGACCAAATATCATAATGTCTTCGTAGAAGTACCAATCAAAGAAATTACAAGACAGTCGGCACTGCTACAAGCCTATCATTCATCCATTAAAAAAAATCACTATTAAAATCAAATATATTGAAATCGAACACAATAAGAAACAATTGCATAAAATTAAAAATTTGTCCGGTATTCTCCCTATAGAAAAATGTTTTAATTTGTTTCAAACTGATATCGCACAAAATCAAAAGATAGAATTAACTCTAGATCTTTAGGTGCGTTCTTTTATCGATTTCTTAGTTATCGTACATAGTTTTTTTAAATCTTTTAAGTTTTCAACTGCATATGAAATATCCTCAAAACTATCGTTAGTATCCTCAGTAGATAATGCATAAAGGATGGCTAGCCAAACAAGGGCACTCGACATGTGTGACCTCGAGTGTATATAAATTTGTATCAGCATTAATATTTTTCTAGATAGATTCTAGAAGTGCAAACCAAATTCCCTTTTAGCCAACGTAAATCCGCAGTCTTAGTGTACCTTTCTCTTTATCGCAAATTCTATAAACTATAAGATTTCTACCTCTTAATGGGTCAATATGTTTCAAAACTGTTTTAATTAAAATATATCAAATTTCTAAATACTAAGTATTGAATATCGAAAAAAAGACCTCTTTACTATCCAAAGGTTAGGTTAAGGTTCAGCTGACGACAACCATAACAAGACAAAACTAGTGGGCACCATAACTGAACTTCCTCGTGGATAAAAGGCACGGCTGCAGTAATAGTCAATGGAAGATGCATCACATTGTGGACGTCTTGATTCTTGATGACAAATAATACATATACACATATTTATGTCTGTAAGAGGGAAAATAATAGAGCAAAAGTTTGACACGTTTTCTAGTGCAAATCCAAACAGACAAGAAGGAAAATTGAATTTGGAGTCATTCCTGTGATTTGGTACTTTTTCGTAGAGAAGGTATTTCCTGCATGCATATTCAAAGGATCAAATTCGGTCAATTTTGTCGCCCTCTCTCTCTCTCTCTCTCTCTCTCTGAGGCAAATTCTCTGCAATTTGGTAGCATCTTTGGACGCATCTACTCTCCTATTGTTCATTAGTCATCGACATGGAGACCCACACGTTGAACAAAAGTTCTATCTGGTTAACTGAACCTGTAATCTATCCCTGACCGAGAATGGGTAGATTTGGTGGGATTTTTGACCGGTCATCTTGCTTGATTGTTACTACTTAATATTCTTCGGAAGGTATTAGAAAAAGAAATCGAGAGAGAAGAGAAATAAGATTTGATATGTGACATATCAACGCCAATATTGGATCCATGTGGAAGGCATAGATTCAACTTGCACCGGTGGGGCCTCTCATCTCTACTTCCCATAACCTTTCCAAGCACACGGGCCTTTCTTATAATAAAGGAAAAAATTAAGAGAAAATTATTATGTTACATTATCATTATCACTTTTAATCATTTTTTTTATCAGTTCAATTATCACAAAATATTTTTTATGTCTATTCATTACCCTCTTCAAAACTCATAGGCACCATTCATAGGCTAGAAAATGAAATTGAGAATTCCATGCAAGAAATGAGAGGCAGCATTACTGGTTTTACAATAACAATGGATCGCATTCGTGCATAATGTAAGAAGTTTAAACCGATAAATATTAATAGTTACCTATCTTATGTTTCTCGAATCATCCTCTCTCTATCTATTTTTCTGATATGATTACCGGTATAAAAAAGAATAGCTCCTAAGGCACTAGATTAGTATATGCACATATCTTCACCAAATTGAGACCGTTGAAAACGGCATGTACCGCATGGACAAATTGAGCTTGCTTCCGTTGAATAAGAGAATGGAGGGTGACGCCATCCGTGAAGTCATCGATGAAACGACATTGTCCTGTACACGACGAGGCTGAAGCGTGTAAAATTGGCCAACTCTTTCGGCTATATTTTTCTTCAATTTTACTATTCATAGGTATTATCTTATTTATTATTTATTAGGACCACGACGACCCACATGACAATGTGGTCAGGTCTTCTATCCTTCTTCTTCTTCCTTTTCCATGCTCAAATTAAATTCCCTTATCCATAAAGTCCACGCAGCTATCACCTCTCTCCCCACCCCCAACCACAATCCCTAGTTCATTGCCACGCGACCCACTCTTCAATTTACCCTGTTTACCCGTTGACCCATACTCAATTCATCTCTTGGTCGACCAAGGAATGCTCCTTTGGTCGACTGGATAAGTATCAAGATCGAAATATACATTCCTTTTTACGGTGACGTACGGAAACTTGTTCTTATTCTTGTCCATCATCCGTTGTATTTTTAATATAGATAATATGTTCAATGAGTTTGCAACTGAACGAGAGAATATCTCGATCCCAATTCCCATCCTGTCGACCGAACATGGAATTTTGGTATCTATCATTGACTATCATGAGCGTTTTCTTTGGGAAGATACCATGCGTGTAGTTGAAATTGTCTCTTTGCATCATTATTGAAGTATTTACCAAGGCATCCTGGATAAGGGTTGATTCTTGTCGGTGTTGAATTTAATTTTTTTTCAATTAATAATATAATTTAGTAGGTAAACTAGAATTTGTGTTTTTTTTTGGGGTGAATGGTGAACTGTTGTAATATATAGAAGTTGGTCATCGAAATTTGTATTATATATGTGCATCAGTTATATTCAGCACAAATAATTTATTTTCCTACATACTAAATTATTTAAAAATAATAATTCCTTACAAGTGATTCTTGAAAATTCCCACCCTCAAATAGACAAATTTTCTGTAGACATAAAAAGAGTCCACCTTAGGTCACGTGCAACCTTGAAAATTTTCTCAAATTCAATTTCCTATTTATTACCAAAAAAATACTTATTTTCCCAAAATATGAATGCATATATATATATATATAAATAGCTGTGGACTGTGTTAACTTTTTTTTTCACATACATTTTATTATCTTCGAATGCATGAACATCTCCATAGATTCATGAAGTCAGGGTGGTTCGTGTACATATATGATTGCACGCTAACTTTTATCGGGTTTATACGAAAGTTAGATATATGTCTAATAAAATAATTTAAATTAATATAGTAATAATATCCACTCTCTGAGATCATGTGACCATTTTTATCTAACTTTGGCCCTACTAAGGACTCTGCAAGCAAGGGATGATCAACATCTACGGCCTTCAAACTGCAGGAAAGGTGTCAACAATTTTCTTTTGACATAGTTATTTCTTGGAGTTACAACAGCAATAGATTATTAATTTTGTTAATTATTATTCATTACAAAATTAAGAAAAAAATCGAGTGGATGAGAGAAGTGGGAACGGAATAACCGCCTCGGCTGAATTAGAGTAGAGTTTGACAAAATGTACCGGAAGAAAAAAATTTAGGGTTTGACAAAGCTAATTTCATAGTGGGAAGCCGGAATCGGAACAGTGCGTTTTGTTGGCCACGGCATTAATCATTAAGACGGTGGGCAATTACAGCACGAGGTCTACTCGGCTCTGGGTTGACTGGGACTTTGACGGTGCTGCTGCCTGCCTGCTGTTTACTCCAACGCACACGTGCGCGAAATTGAGATCGGGAAGCCCCCCGTTTTTCTTCTAACACAATATATTAATATTATAAGTATTTTATTATAAGATATATATATAATTATAATACTCCTTAAGACCGCACGTCCTACATTTATCATGTGTTTGGATTTAGAGATCGAGGATAGGAAAGGTGAATTACCGTAGGTATAGTAGAGTAGTTCGGCACTTATCATCCCAATGGAGGAATTCGAGTTCGAGTCCCACCTGTGGCAGAGAGTTCTTAATCTCTTAAATGGGCCGATCTGGGGCGATTCGGATTAATCAGCTAGACAAAATCCAATTGGATACCGGCTGTATCTAAAAAAAAAAAGAGATAGGAAAGGTGAATACAATGAAAGGATAGAAAATATCTTTATTTGTATAATATTTGAGGAGACGTGGGGGAGTATTAAAAATATAAATAAATTATTGTATTCTTTATAATAATTTTTAACTATTATATCTACAATTTTAAAAATCGGATCGAGTTGATCGGTTCATCTTACTCTATAGGAAATTGGTCACTTATTCAGTTCCATTCCTAAAATTAACTCAAATACATTTTAAATATAGCCAATTTCGATTAAATCGATTAGTTTCCTGTCAGATCGACAAACACAATTAAATAGGTAAAAGAATCGATTAATTTAAAATTTTAAAAGATAAAACTTATTATAATATTTTTATTTTATTTTATTAAATTTATATTTATATTTTATGATAAACTTAATATTAATATGATATTAATATTATAAATTTTATTATAAATAATTAATAAATTATAATATTATGTTAATTTATTGATACTATTATACTATTAATATTATTTATTAAATATATAATTCGACTCATTAAATCTTAGGCCCAATCCACGAACTTCTGAACCTATGCTTTAACCAGTTCTCGGTCCAATCTGGTTTTTGAAAACTATGGTTATATCAAAGAGACTATAACGTGACCGAGTTTTGGTCAAGCCCGGAGGGGGCCGGGTGGTTACGAAGCAGGGGAAGGTCCGTTGGTGCTGGAGTCGGGAATAGGCTTAGGCAGAGCATCGGGGTTTCGTGAGGCACTGTCTGGGCCCGAGAGAAGAGCGTCGGGGTCGACAGCTGAGTCGGGACACGGCAGCACGTGGTCGAGAGGAAGAGAAGAATCGGGCAGCAGTTGGCGGAAGAGAGGAAGGGTTGTGCGTTCGTTTGATGGTGAGAAAAGTAGGGGAGGAGGCAGGCGTAGGACCCGCCATTAATGTTGCTGCCGTCAGTTTCAATTAGGGCTTTGCCGTGTTTTTTTTTTTTTTGGTTTTTTGCCCACCACCTGGCCGAGTTAGACTCGCGCAACCACTGGAGGAGATGAAGGCTAAGAATTCCTTTCTCTTGGGGAAGATTTGGATGAGAGGACCCTTTGGATGTCTGTCTCTCGGAGAAGAGAGTTCAGCTACCGACAAGAATCCCCGTGGCGACCGAGGGGCCGATGCTGGAGACGATAAGCGGTGGAAGATATCGTATCGTGCTAATGCCAGAAATCAATTTTGGTCACATTCAGAGAAACAATTAATGAGCCCAATGAAACTAGAAGCCCAAAATATGAGGGGGGCCAGGCTTTTCCTTTAAGGACCCAGAGCCCATTATGGCGCAACTTATGTCTACTCAACGTAATCCAGTGGTCCAAAACTTATCATCATGTAACTCGGTACGTCCAAGATCCCAATTTCAAATCCTCCTCGCAGTTGTTATCAAAAAATTTGCTGGAAGGGCGCGTTTTAGACCCGAATTTGAATGGACTTTGACTTCTTATATTACACTAAGTCACCGGTTTAACAAGTCTGTATGTTCATGTCACTGCTACTGCCCCACTCTTTGTTACTGCTAACAGGGAAGTTTCAAGTTAAGGTCATAAACCCCGAGGATAAGAAGCTGGAGTTAGAGAGGGAGTTTTATGATGATCTAAGAACATCCACACTTCTCCACGTGATTTGATGGATCGTTTAGATCATCAGTGTGCAGATAAAAATCATAAAATCATAATCGAAATGCCATGGACGGATTGAGGGTATCCTATGAATGTGTGTCAACCTAATTTACTCGTTTTCCTGGAAGCTTGTCTTGCGCGATACCGAGCCCAAGGAAGAGCGTCTTTAAAATTGAGGCTCCCCCTCGACAGTTTTGAGGCAGCTAAAGAAAGACCACTGGATATTTGTGGAGGAGACGTCTTACTCGTGTGGAGCTGTATATGGGTTCCTTTGAGCTAGATATTCGCCCAATATTTGATGCTTCCTCCTCCAAGTTGGAGTATTGTATGTTGTGAAATGGTCTCACGACTTGACAATTATTTATAAACCTTAAAAACAACTAAATAGAAAAGTCAAAATTAGACAGCTGTACCGGTGTTGTCGGGCTTAGTGGTGAGATCTAGGGTTGCCCACAAAGAACTGGAAAATCATATTAAATAATGAATTAAATATAAAAAGAACTTGTTTGGATCGAATGAATTTTTATATAGCGTGATTTTTTTAAGGTGAAGTAATGCGATTAGTTAGTAAAATCAAACGGTTCAATTAATCGATTCGAACTGTCAAACTATTTTTTAAAAATATTATAAAAATAATAAAAAATATAAACTATGTTAGAAATATTTTTTAAGAATTAAAAAGTAGTTATATATAAGTTATTTTAGTGTTATATAACATATTTTTTACCAGTTTATACTAAATTTCGTTTTAAATAGATATACTAATCTTAATATTATATGTTTAATTTATTTTTAATTGAAATTTTTTATGATTTTAATATTCTTCATTTTGTTGTTTTTATTTTATTTTATTGTGTTTCGATGCGGTTTCTATTTGGTTTTGGTTTGATTCGTTTTATATTCAGTTTATTAATTTTTAATCGTTTTTTAAAAAAGTGGTTCAAACGGTTAACCAAACTATAAAACCGGTTTAAAATAATTTAGTTCGATGGTTATGATTCGGGGTATAGTACCCGAATTGAAATTGAATCACTTTAATAGTTCGACAAGATTGAACCAAATCAAACCATGAGCATCCCTAGTGAAGTCTCGAATCTCATTTGGCTTTCAAGCTACCGCATTGCTAGTTCCATAAGCTTTTCTCTGGAATTTCTTCTGACCAGAGAATTCACCGCTGATTTGGTAGTCTTTGATATCCTTATTTATTTTCTTGATTCTTTCAAGGTGATCTGATATGATTCAATTAGTTCTCCATCTGAATTTCTTTTCCGTTTTCCGCACGCTCTATCTGTAGTGCTAGTTTTATGGACCACGAAATGCGTCGATCTCTTGTCTTATCCTCATGCACGCTTACTAAGTTCTCGGGAAAGTGACGAGTATCGGAGCTCGAAGAAGCACAAGTTTCTCGGGGATGTACTACTGTGCTGTTTTTTCAGTTTGTAACGCTTGAAATTTCTCTTGTAGGTTAATGGTGGGGTGCATGAATTTGATCACTTCTGGATTTATTTGCTGTTTTTCAGATTCTTTTTTTTTTGGCTGCAAATATGTCCGAGGTTGCCAAATAGCTAAATGCTGGATGCTTAATGCTTACACTGATGACTTCTGGAATTTCATGAAGCATAAATATAACAAATAGCCCCATTTTGTTTGCGAGACTGTAAATCTTGCTCTTTTTTTTTTTGTTTTAATTAGTGATAGCTTGATCTGTCACTTCAGACGTTCCATTACTCCTTCATGGACTGATCTTGCTGGCAGTCATTCATCTGTTCATCGGAATCTTTTTTATTAAACAAATCTTTTAGAAGCTGCTGCATATATGAGGATTATCATGCTTTCAGATGTTGCAATGCTGGTGAGTTGGGCTCAAGTAGCGAAGAAGAGTCGGAGTACAGTGATAGTGAGATCAATTGCTACATGAAAAAACTGTACGAACAGCTGCAAAGCTCGTACCATAAAGCGAAGGGTCCAAATGGCACCTTGAGGTTCCCTTTCTGAGTCGGGAAGAAGAAGCAGGACTACCAGTTTAAAGACATGCTTTAGCATGCTTCTGGAGTAGGCAAAGGTTCTGCCAACAGAAGTGCCAAACAGAGGGCAATGCACCTTGCTCTTGTGAAGTACCTTGAGATTGACCTTATGAATGAAGCAGATATAGCTGCTCCTCCAATTGCTCCGAAACCTACTCCAGAAACTTCGGAGAAGGATGATTGGTATGTTTGGCCTTGGATGGGCATAGTGATGAAAATTATGGTAGATGAAAAGAGCAAGGTGGAAATGGGTGATGATTACTATTGGATGGAAAAATTCTCGAAGTTCAAGCCACTTGAAGTTAATTTTCTTTGGAATGAAGATAACCGATTGGCAAATGCCATTGTGAAGTTCAGCGGGGACTGGGATGGGTGATTCTTTGGAATCAATGCTAGGCAGTTTGAGAAGACATGTTGCTGAGCACCACAGTCAGATGAGTGCAATGCAAAGAAGCCACACCCATGGCCAAACATCTATGTATGGTGTGCTCGTGCAGAAGACAATGAATCTGAGGGCTCCGTTGGTGATTACCTGTGTTGAGTGGGGATGTTGAAAAGTGTAACTGAGATCGACAAGGAAGCTGATGAAAGCCAAAACAGCGTAGAAGCTCACCTGGCAAGCAAAACTGACATGAGTAACAAAACTCTCTGAGTCACAGTGCAAGTACAACGTAAAGTCATTGTCCTTGAAAAGGATTCTTGAAGAAAAATACAGGCTGACTAATGCTCTTTTTGAAGGTCCCTCTTTTCTGTTCTCTCCATGTTGATGCACCATATACTTGTTATGCATATGGAAATTAGAGGAACATATGAGGTTGTGCCCTGCGATGTCATAGGTATATATGCCACTTGGAGAATATACCTGCATAATCTCATAGCCATGTCATGGATATTTTCCTCCTCTGTTACTGACATCTGGATTTCATCAATAGATGTCTTTTTCCATAATTTAAGATATATTCTATCTACACTGTCTGGCTAAGCGAATTTTAGGATCAAAACAATGATGGAAGAGAAGTTTGTTGAAGTGCGATTTACTTGAGATTGCGGTTCCCTGCAATGAGAAACTGGGACAGTCAGATTGCTATTTCTGCTCTCCACTCATTTGTGAATAGACTCATTACAGTTTTCCTTGATATGCACAGAAACGAGAAAGATGCAACACCTCAAACATGAGAAGATTCAACGGATATTGGAAGAGCACGAAAAGATGAACTATGAGGTGGAGAAGAAGAGAAGAGCCCTCACAGAGCGTGAAAGAACGAAGCTGAATGAGGATAATTTCTATTCCCCAGGCAATCATTTTAAGCTGAGGTGGTTAAATTATTCCCTCCTCCGTGAGAAGCCTAAGGCCAATCCCATTGAAAGGTGGCATAAGATGCTTTTGCCGCATACGTTGTTTGTTATTTGATGCCGAAACATGTGCAATGTTCTATTTATTTGTATCCATATCAGAGGAAAGAAAGTGACTTTATTTTAGTTATGGCTTTAAAGTAGAGTTATTCTAATGTACTTGAATATGTTGCATGCTTAGAAAGATGGTGCATGGAGATGTACACTAATCTTCTTCTTGCAGAATGAAGTGAGGACTAGTTCGTTTGAATTGGCTTCCATGGAGCAGAAAGAGGCTGGTGAGAATCTTCTCAGGATGTTAGAAGAGCGTAAGGTGTGAAAATTCGACATTCAATGGACAAGCTCTAGAATTTTGCAATGTGTGCTAATATTGATTAAAATATAAATGTGAACGCAGATAGAAAAAGCGGCTGCCTTAAGAAAGAGACTTGAACTTGAGAAGCAGCTATAGGCAAAGCTAAATCTTGAATTGGAGCATCTGGATGATCAAAATGATGAAGCAGTTCAGAAGAAAATGCAGGAAATGGCTCTGAGGAGTTGAAGGAAAAGGTGGAGAGCCTGGCTGTGGGTGAGGACTTGAATGCCATGCTTATCCGCAAGGAGCAAGAGAGCGACAATGAGCTTACAGAATCCCCTAAAGTGCTGATTGTGGTACTGATCCACTTTATTGTTTACTCTAGTTCGCACGGAAACTTCCGCGCCTTATCTTCAGTTTTGATGGAAAATTAGCTTCATTCCAAGAGAAGTGAACTGCACAAGAATGGTATTTTTGTTGAGTTGCTCATAAGCATGCTAGCATTTCATCGGTTGTTAAGAGGGCTTGTGGAATTTTCTATGAAGGGCTTGCTAGATCAAATTGGGATTTGCGTACCAACACTGGGCAGAAGAGGCTGGCTGATCTTGATAACAAGCCTTTTCGAGACGCATGTAAACAGAAGTTTGCTGCTGAAGAGGCCTAGACACAGGCCAGCCCACTTATCTCAGTATGGCAGTCTCATGTCACAGATTCCAACTGGCACCCATTCAAGGTCATTGAGACCAATGGAAATGCTGAGGTATGACATCTGTATTTCTTCATCTATCTATTTTCACAGTGAGGTTTTTTATGTGTGAGATAGTCGCAAGGCCAGTTGGTGTAAGTAATTCAGTACCTATCTACAAATAATTGCACCAGTAAAGCATAATTTGTGGATGATCTCCTAATATTCTTACCTTTATCTTCTATTCACCATCAACTGGGCTATGGATAAATGAATCTTTTGATGCGAGTAGTAACCGTTAAAACTGTTGGTTGCAGGAATTTATTGATGAGGAATATGAGAAACTTAAGAATCCTAAGAGGAAGTGGAGGGATGCAGTCTACGAAGCAGTTGTTGTGGTCTTGAAGGAAAAGAACGAATATAACCCAAGCGGGAGATATGCCATTACCGAGCTCTGGAATTTCACGGAAAACCGCAAGGCCACAGAAGGAGGTTATCAGTTTCATCATAAAGAGCATTAAGTCAAAGCGCAAGCGGACATGACTCTTTATGATGTTCAACCAAACTCCCATATATTTAAGCTATGATTGACTGAGAATGATATAAAATATATATGGAGCTTTCTTGTCCAGTTCTTTGCATGAAATCATTTTTCTTCCACTTCCATTCCATTGCAGGGTGGTGGAATCACAGGTCTTGGCGATTTTGGTGAAGCCTTTGCTCCACTTTTGTTTAGAAACAAATGATGAATGTTGGAGGTAACTCTAATAAGTGATTTTGTAGTTCCCTAATGCTGAGACCATAGAGTAACTAATCATGGCTCTAAATTACTCTCTGCTACTAATATGTGACTGATTTCTGGAACTGATGATTATCTAATAGCAATAGCTGATTTATGTATGTCTCGGTGCCCACATCGTTCCATCATTCTATGTCAGATATTGCATCTTCTGATCAACAAAAAGGTTTAGGTCAGATATCTTCTAGTTTGCTGCACAAGTAGGCCATCTATGAATTGCCCATTTCCTAAATTGTACAACACACCGTCCTACTTGTCTGGTGACCCGCTGATGAAGTTCTCCTTCAGCTTCCTGAACGTACGTGAAGTGAGATGACTATCCGATTCCCATCTGATGGCGTATCCTGACACTCTCCACTTCCAACAGCTCTGCGAGCTTGTTGAGCCATCCATGGAAGCTGTTGGAGAACCTCATCAGATGATTATATGTCGTACAGGGTCGGGAAGTACATATTGATCGAGTTGAAGAACCCGGCCTGCCTTTGCAGATTCCGGCACGGTCAGCAGCTTCAGCAGATGCACGAAAATTGCATCCTGTGGAAAGTCACTCAGTGGATGTTGTCGTTCAGCACGTTCCCTGAAGACATGTACAAGTCTCCATAGCGTACTGTCATTGATGCATTGTTCCACTCGAAATTGACCCTGTTCTGTTTCAGAAGCTTGATGGAATCGCTCGTGAACATGTCCTTCCACAGTTCGAATTCCCAGAAATTGAATTGCCAGATGCAGCGGTTATCTGCTCTGCAAATCGGCAAGTCACCTTTCTCGTCCAAGAAGGTGAGGCGGAGTTGGATCAACGCTGCCTTTCACCTTCTGGTAGTGATACTCGTTCTAGTTCTTGAAATTGGGGGTAGAATCTCAGGGAACTCGGTGATGTCCATCACAATCTAAGAGTAGTCACCGGGATTAGCTCTAACTTGTGCTTGTTGAGATTATTGCACTAAACCCAACGGATCTGAACATTTCATGTTGTTGATCATAGCAAACGCTTGTCATATGTACCCCTTGATCACGTGCATCTCACAAACTAACAACAAACTGAACATTTCACTTCCATTCTTTGGATGAAAAGGGGCGACTGCAGAACTTTCATTAAGCATTTGAGGTCAAACGCATGTTAATTACATTCATTTAGGATGAAATAACTCAATAAATGAACACAAACCAAGTACATGTACCACCCCGCCACTCAACGATAACCACGGCTGCAGATGCTACTTAAGACTGAATACGGAGCGAATCGTCCGGTTGCGGTGGAGGAGGCAGATGGCCCTTCTCCTGCAAGCTCTTAACCGTGTCGTACAGGCACTGCTTCACCGGTACGAACTCCATCCCCAGGTCCCTGAGCTTCTGGTTCGAGAACTTATACGCCTTTGCCCTTGGATTCACCTTATCGGAACACCTGGGATTTCAAGAAAGTCACATCAACTCACTCAAGTGAGCCATCCCCGAGGTCACACTTACGGTTGATCTCCATCATAACTTGTTACTTACACATATAGGTCAATTATTTGATTGCTTAATATATTTCTTTTGCCCAATATTGCCTTTTGCATAATTATATGGTCAAGCTGTTCAATTTTATAACTAAAAGTTGGTGTACCAACTTCTAAATTTAGAAGAAAAAGAAGAACAGTATTTTATCTTTTGTACGATGGTATCTTTATAATGTCCACAACTTTTAACAAAAAATTAAAAAAAGAAAAATGATCCCGAGCATCTTCTGAGCAGTTCATGGGCCATTTGGTTGTTGGATAACCATTTGTGCATCTTGAGTGTTGACCAATTAGATGGTTAGAAACATGCTTGAAGTTTAAGAGCAATTACTTATTGTCACTGGATCTTTTTAGCTCAACTTGCTCGGTCAAACCACATATAACAGAAGAATTAATGTAGATTCGAATGATTAACTAATGGTGGAAAGTGGTTATGTTAGGAAAATTTGAGACCTACTTGGTGGGGATAGGGTACTCGGGGAAGAACTTGGCGAGAATCTCGACGACCTCTCCACGGTGGAGGATGCTCTCGGCGCAGAGGTACCGTCCGGAGGCGGAGGGGGTCTCGAAAACGAGGATGTGGGCCTGAGCAACGTCGCGCACGTGGGCGTACGCCTGCACGGAGTTTGCGTAGGTCTTGGTGGAGCCGTTCAAGTACTTGAGGATGTGGATGATGCTGGCGTTGACCGTCGGCTGGAGCAGCGGCCCCAGCACCAGCACCGGGTTCACCACCACCAGGTCCACTCCTTTCTCCTTCGCCACGTCCCACGCTGCCTGCTCTGCCACTGCCTTGCCGTAGCAGTACCAGTTCTGCAAAAAAAAAATATATATATATATATATATAATGAAATTTCAGAAATTCGTAAGTACAGCCATTTTTGAAACACTTTGCTTGATTGAGAGAGCTAATTGAACATGCTGGACGTGTCGTCGCACCTTTGTTTTCTTGCAGAACTCGAGGTCGCTCCAGCAAGACTCGTCGACCACGGTCTCGGGGCTCCTGTTGGGATCCATGTAAACTGCGCCGATCGATGAAGTGAAGACCACACGTCGGCATCTGGCCTCCGAGGCGGCTAGGACGACATTTTTAGTTCCATTCACGGCAGGCTCCACCATTTCCTCCTTCACGGATCCAAATGAAAGACATATAGAGTCAATTTCATTATCCTTTGTCTAATTAGGCCAACTATCGAGTCCTGTTTCATGCCAGCCGACTGAATATTCAACGTTTAATGTATATCATTTATCTGGAGGATGACATATGTATATATATATATATATATACATATAAAGGCGATTTTTTGAAGGTTACATAAAATTTTAAACTTTATTAATTTTTTGTGAATTAATTATCGAAATTGAAAGGAATGTATTTTATGAAATTGATAGAACAAGTACTCATAATCTTTTTTTGAAAGGATACTCATTTCTTCAATTTCCGTTCTAATATAACGTATAAATCAATTTTTAATTGTACAACCACGCAAAAATACAATATCAAAGAGTTAAATTTTCATTCTACCATATCCAATTCATGCCTATCAAACATAAGATTATGGTATAATTTTACTTTTCCAAAGCAAAAGCCACAACATTTGAATTTTTGTTCCTATTTTTTAGGGGGAAAAAAAGAAGTGTTAGGTGTGATGTCTTAGTATTTGGTAAGACTTCTGATTTGATTGAGTGTTCAAATCGGTTTAAAACTTCAAAATTGTTTCTTTCCCTTTTCCATCTTTTCCTTGAATCATATGTACACAGGTAAGTTTTATAATACACCCTAATACCCTAATTCTTTCCTCTCTTTTTTCGCACATGAATTAATTGAAATTTGACTTTGGCTGATTCGGTAATGAATAAGGGTTTCACACTAATAGACTTCATCGAATATATACTTAACCATCTTAAAATGTCTAATTCAACTCCCTTTGCTTAAGGTCGAATATCCGGTAAGAAATGGGAAGGCTTGGAGAGCAAGAAAAACGAGGAAAATGATGACCCAGTTGATCAGGGAAACAATCTGATAAGATCAAGAAATTGCTTACGGGGTCATCGGTGACAGGGGAAGCGGTGTGGAAGACACCGTCGCACCCGCTGATGGCCTCCCTCAAGCTCTCGAGATCAAGAAGATCGGCCCTGCAGAGCCTCAGCCTCTCCTCCGCCCCCTGCAGCTCCCTCAGATGGGCATTCTTGGGGTCGCCTAGATTATTCCAAATTCTCGGAATCAATGGAATACTGTTGTACAAAATCCTACTAACATGTTCTAATAAGTCACTTCTACCGAATCACCGTTAACCAATTATTAGTAGATGCACGAGGGTCTCCGTGTTACCTGGGTTTCGGACGGTCCCCTTGACGGTGTAGCCTCTCTCGAGGAGCAGCTTCACGATCCACGACGCGATGAACCCACCTGCACCGGTCACGCACACAGTCTTCCCGGAACCCGGCAGGCTGACTTCGTCGTCCGGCATGTCTATGGTTTATACTATTATGCGGGTTGAGATCAATCAACTGCTACTACTGGAGGTATGTATTTAGAGATAGATAACCTTCGATGCTTTGTGGAGAAGGGAAGGTTTTGATTTTGTTGAATATTATTCCGAGGGGCTTGAGAAGTCGTGTCGTTGGAGATTACAAGCACCACGACGAGACGCAGATGGCCAAAAGAGTGATGCCATATACATATATATATGTACGTATATAAGAGTGACCCGGTTCACCTACCGCGCTGGTTTGATATCAAACATAGATATATATATATGTATGTATGTATGTATAACTATTCCATTAATTGCGAGGTGGCCTCAAGTTTTAGGGTTTTTTTTTTATATCAATTCTATTTTTTTAGAGAAAACACGTCGCTGATAATGTCAAGATGATTTTCTTTCTTGTTTTGTCGCAGTTAGAAGCTTCTCGGTAACCGACTCTATCACGTTTGCTGGTTCGACGGTATAGTTCAATAATCAAATCGTTTTAGGATCAATTTCTATGAGTGAGATAATCAACTTATAGTTTACTATTATACCGAATTTGGGTAATAGTCCTTGATTACCCGTTAAATCATCCATTAATTAAAGATTTCTCCTTAATCAAAGTTACCATTTTTTCGGTTACAAAAAGATATTTACGAATTCAAAATCACTAAAACAATATAATCGTTTAATATTATATTAGATTATGTTATTAATCCTAATCACTGAAATTGGTAAAGAGTGAATTTCTCATTATCACACCTTAATCCTCCTCCTCCTCTTCTTTTGTTTACAACAAGAGATCTGTAAGCATAAAATATGTATAGAAAGGTGGAAATGGTAATGAAATATAAGAAATTTTATTAATAAGAATTGAAATGATATATTACAATGTTGTGATTCTCTCATAACTAATAATAATAGTAGCGAGGAAGTTTCCCTTTGAGTCATGAATAAGAGAAGAGGGGCTAAAGAGTTTACTTTGGATTATCCAATTTTTATTTTTTTAATGGCAGTAAACGGCACTTCATGAGTGCTGTGCGGACCGATCAACTGCTATAGGGAAGAACTTGGCAGGTGCACCAACCAACCCCGCATGTGTAGGTCAAAATTGGCTCCCGTCGACTTTGACCCAGCTCAATCTCAACACAACGTCGTCCATACATATGGTTGATGATCCTCTTGATGGGCGACCTAGCTTTCTTCACTGTCTACACCCCAAGACTTCGTTCCTATTCAAAAAATGCGTACTTGAATTGAACACTACAACGGATTCGTCTCGATCAATCGAGTGAAAGTGACCCCACCATCGAACTATACGACAATACATTGAAAATGCACACTCTTCTCCTACAAAGGCTCTCTGGATTTTCTCTTCCTATCAACGAAGGCAAAAAAGACGCCTCTCAATACACGTTTTTGAAAATGCTGACTTCAATTGATAGCCCAACAGATTCTTTCATAATCAACCTACCAAAAGCATGTGATCATTTGCCTTAAAATATTAACTTTGTTAGATAGTAGTAGAGTTTATTGTTTATTATTTATTATCTAATATTCCCCTCATACCTAAGATGCATTAATTTTAAAGACCCAGTTAAATGAAGATTTTTGTATGTATGATGGATGGATTGAACTTGCACTATGTAAAAGAAAAAAGAAGAAGAAATAAGAAGAAATGAGGGTAGAAATATCGTAAAAGATAGTGTGGTAGGTCATAGACAATATCATTGAATACACTTTTATTAGGATAAGTGATTTAAGGATCACACAAGAAAACTTGCATATATTTATAAAATTAGATTAATAATTAAACTATAAAATAAATAATTCTAAAATTATCAAGAAAACATTGTGAATTTAACCTGTCTATGTGATTGTGATATTTCTAACAGGAGGCTTTCCAGCAATCAACAAAGAAGGGAAACTGTCACAGGGCTAGGGTTTGGCCCAAAGTTTTCCTTCCCTGTGAGGGTGCTGAGCAGGGCGACACGCACTCTCAGCCAACCCCAAACACTCAGCGCAATACAACTCGACCCGTTATCGCAACAACCGGGACAGAACAGAGCACTTACAAGGGAAATCTCACTTGTATTCACAATTCGGTATACAAGAGCAAGCAAAACCCTTACACAAGTACACGGGACACTCCAAGCATATGCCTCGGTGCTTCCTACACCTGCACTCCTCGCCTGGATAGGTGATCTTCGCCCGGGAAGGTCGCCTTGGCAGCAGGGACTGGAGACAGCTCTTCCGGTCTCCCTCCTGGACTCGCCTGCTTGCTCCCCTCTGCTAGCTGGCCAGGAATTCCCCCTTCTCTCCTTCTTCTTGCCAGAAGCCGTCCCCCTCTTTATGCTTGCTGGGTTGGTCTTCCAGCACCGGCCAGCTATCCCCCTCCTACCTACCGAGCAGGAGTTGGTGGCTGCAGCAGTCGGGTTGACAGCAGCAGTTGGACTGAATGTCTACCAGCTCAGTCCTTTGGTCAGTCCTCTGACCGGGAGCCCATGTCCCCATGACCTGCTCTGGTCCGGTCCGGCTGAGTGCCACTGACACTCAGCCTGACCGTGGTTCAATGCGCCTGCCTCCAAATCCATTCCTGGTTCCCGAAATGCCGCGCTACCATGGCCGCTCGCCTTATGGCCTTTTGCTTATGGCACTCCTAGCGGTAAGGTCGCCCGCTTCCAGGGGCGAGGTTGCGGGAGCTCTCGGGCGTCCATGGTATACCAGCCTGACTTGGCATGGTCCCTGGGAGGGTCTGGTGTGCTCCCGTGCGTCGCCCTCGAGCACTGCTTGCGAGAGCAGTCGCGCCTTGCCGCTCCCTCTCCTTAGGGACATGGTCTTCCAGGAGGATCGTTAGGGCAGTCCCTCCCTGTTTCGGGCCCTCCATTGCTATGCGGTCGAGGCCCGCATAGCGGCCCTTTGGGTCGGGATGCTAAGGGGCTTACAAACCTCCCCCACTTGAGGAAGCCGACGCCCTCGTCGGAATAGAGCGGAGGTACGCCTGGATCTTGTCTTCGAACTGCCAGAGCGTCGCCTCCTTCTCCCAGCTTGCTTCCGATCTTGGCAAGCCCTTCCACAGAACTAGGTACTCTGTCCTGCGGTTCTTCTTGCTGTATCCGAGCACCCGTCGGTCCAGCACTTGGTCAAGTTCCTTCTCCAGCTCCGTGCGAACATTCAACGGAGCTCGTCTTTCCCTCGCGCGTTCCTCGCCCGCGTCCTCGTGGTAAGGTTTCAGGAAGCTGACATGGAAGGTAGGATGAATCTTCATCCTCTCGGGTAGAGCCAAGCGGTAGGCTACCGCGCCAACACGCTTTACTACCTCGAATGGACCATCATAGCGCCGGATGAGGCCCTTGTGCCACCTCTTGCTGGTCACCTTCTTCCAGATCTGGGGAGTCAGCTTCAACATGACCTTGTCCCCGACCTGAAACTCCAGCGGTCGTCGCCCTTGATCGGCATACTTCTTCATGCGGCGGACAGCTTTGGCAAGGCTATCCTGGGCTTCCTCCAGCATCTCCTGCTTGTTTCGGGCGAAACGGTAGGCAGCAGGACATGGTCCTTCCTTCTTCTGGAGGGCTACTTCGGAGGGAGTCAGGGGTTGGTAACCCATGGCGAGCTCAAACGGACTGAACCCTGTTGCCGAGGACCGGTGCAGGTTGCAGCAAAACTGCGCCGTGTCCAGGAGATCTAGCCAATTCCTTTGGCTAGCTGTGACATAGTGTCGCAGATACTCTTCTAGCAGTTGGTTCATCCTCTCCGTTTGGCCATCCGTTTGCGGGTGGTTAGCAGTCGAGAACTTGAGCTCTGTCCCCATCATCTTGAAGAGATGGGTCCAGAACCTCCCGGTGAACCTCGCGTCTCGATCGCTTATGATATCCATGGGGATCCCGAACAGCTTAACCACATGGCGGTAGAACTCATCTGCCGCCGTCTCCGCCGAGCAGTTTTTCGGGGTAGGCCTAAAGATGCCATACTTCGAGAACCGATCTACCACCACCATGACTCCGTCGAAGCCTTTCACTTCTGGAAAGCCGCTGATGAAATCCATGGAAACCGATACCCACGGTTTCTCAGGGATGGGCAGGGGTTGCAGCAACCCTGCCTCTGAGCGCCGCTCGACCTTGTCTTGCTGGCAAACAAGACACGTCCTGATGAAGAGTTCAACATCAGCCTCCATCTTCGGCCAGAAGTAGGAGCGGGTCAAGAGAGCAAGCATCCTTTCTCTGCCGGGGTGCCCTGCCCACTGCGCGTCGTGATGCTCTCGCAGCAGTTGAGTCCGCAGCCCTCCGCTGGGGACAAACACACGACCACCCTTCGCATAGAGCAAGCCGTCTTCCACCCAGTACCTCCTCACGGTACCATCTTGGGCTTGTGCCACCAGCTTCTGGTATGCCCGGTCCTCCTTCGCCTGATCCCTCAGTTTCTCCACGAAGTCAGACTCCAGCTGGGTTAGCGCGGCTACCATCTCTACAGTTTTCCTGCTCAGCGCATCAGCAACCTGGTTGTGGCACCCTGGCCGGTGCTCCCACTCAAAGTCATATTCCGCCAGGAATTCCTGCCACCGGGCCTATCTTGGAGACAGCTTCTTTTGGGTCTTGAAGAAAGTATTGGTGACATTGTCGGTCTTGATCACAAAAGAAGTACCTAGCAGGTATACTCGCCAGGTCCGGAGGCAGTGCACGATTGCCAACATCTCCTTCTCATGCGCGGAGTAGCGCTATTCAACTGGCTTCAGTTTCCAGCTCTCGAATGCTACCGGGTGCCCATCTTGCACCAGTACTCCGCCTGCAGCACGATCAGAGGCGTCGGTATGGACTTCGAATGGCCTGTCGAAGTCAGGGAGCTTGAGCACAGGCTCAGCCACAATCCGAGACTTGATCTTCTCAAAGGCATTTGCGCACGCCTCATCCCAAGTCCACTGCTTGCCCTTCTGTAGCAGGTCGGTGAGCGGGGATACCAGCTTGGAGTATCCTTTCACGAACTTGCGGTAGTAATTGGCCAATCCAAGAAAGCTCCGCAGCTCGCCCACCTTGGTAGGAGCAATCCACTCCTTGATGGCTTGGACCTTCCGGGGGTCCATGCGCACCACGCCTCCATCGATCACATGGCCAAGGAAGTTTATCTCCTTGGTGCAGAACTCGCATTTCCCCTTTTTCACGTACAGCCGATGCTCCCTCAATCGTTTGAACACAAAACGCAGGTGTTGGAGGTGTTCCTCCAGCGACCGACTGTAAACGACGATATCATCAAGATACACAACCACGAACTTGTCCATTACATCATGAAACACATCATTCATCAAATTACAGAACGTGGCCGGGGCGTTTGTTAAACCAAAAGGCATAACTCTAAACTCGTAAGACCCGTAACGAGTTACCATCGTCGTCTTTGGTTCATCGCCCTCGGCGATACGAACCTGCCAGTAGCCTGATCTCAGGTCTAGCTTCGTGAAGAATGCAGCTCCGCTGAGGCGGTCGAACAAGTCGGCGATCAAGGGCACCGGATACTTGTTCTTGACAGTGACTTTGTTCAGGCCGCGGTAGTCTACACACAACCGCAAAGTGCCGTCCTGTTTTTCCTGGAACAGCACGGGCGCTCCAAAGGGTGCCTTGGAGGGCCGAACCTTCCCTGAATCCAGTAGCTCTTGGAGTTGCATCCGCAATTCCTCCAGCTCCTTGGGCGACATCCGGTAAGGTGCCTTGGCAGGCGGCCTTGTTCCCGGAACCAGCTCGATCCTGTGATCTACTGCTCGCCTTGGCGGTAGGCCCTTGGGTAGCTCCTCGGGCATTACATCACAGAAGTCGCCCAGGATCCCTTGTACCGCATCAGGGATCTCTACTGCTCCACCCACTTCAGGTTCCACTTCATGGATAGCAGCAAGGTATGTCGGCTGGCCCTTCTTCCAGCCCTTGGCTAGTTGCATAGCCGAGACGGTCTCTGTTCGGACGCCCTCCGCATGGGTGAGGCCTTTGAATCCCCAAACGAAACAAGGTTTCTTTGGGTCGGAGAGCAGCAAACCTGGCAAATGGGGCACGACTGATGCACAAGCCCTGACCAGGAAGTTGTTGCCGAGGATGACATCGAAGTCATCCATTGGGATCACCATGATGTCCAAGTTCCCGGACCACTCGCCAATCTGGACGGGAACTCCCTTGGCCATTCCTAGCACAGGCCGGCTCTGGGAGTTGACAGCTTTGATGCGGCTGGCTTGCTTCTGGATCCGCAACCCATAAGCGTGCACAACCCTGTCCGAGACAAAGTTGTGGGTAGCGCCAGTGTCTACCATCGCCGCTGCCTCCTTGGCGTTCAAGGTTAGGGGCACATACATCAGCCCCTGCTCGGTTGCCTTCCTCTTCGAGCGGATGGCACCAAGGATCTGTAGAGGTGCCACCCTGGTTTGCTCTCCCTCAGAGTCGGAGTCAGTCTTGTTTACCAGGGCCGACAGCTTCTCCCTCTTCGGGCACTCCTAAGCCCGATGGGGGCCGTTGCAGATGAAGCACCCGGGGTGGGTTTTGGGGTCCTTCAGGGATGTGCTAGCCGTGGCCTTCCCTTTCCCCTTGTCCCCCTTGGGCTGCTTCTTCTTCTCGCCTTTGCCTGCGTTCTTGCCAGGCTTGGACACCTTGTCCTTCGACTTCTCGGCTTGCTTCCCCTTCGAGTCGTTCTTGATCATGCGGATGTCTATCAGTGCATCCGCTTTGGCCATCGCGGTCTGGAGGTCTTGAACACCTTGCCTCCGTAGCTCCAGTTGAGCCCACGACTGGAGGCCCCGCGTAAAGTTGAACAGCTTGTCCAACTCGGACATCTCCGTGACGTCCAGCAGCAAGGAGCTGAACTCCTTGACATAGTCGCGTACCGAGCCCGTCTGCTTCAGGTTGCACAGTGCGTCCCGAGCAGCCCACGAGGTGTTCGTGGGGAGGAACTGCTCCTTGAGCTCCCCCTTTAGCGAAGGCCAGTCTCTGATGCGCGGCCGTCCACCAGCAGCAGCATCCTGCTCACGAGTGCGCCACCAGAGCTTCGCATCTCCGGACAGGTACATGACCGCCATGGAGACCTGTTCTCCTTCAGGGACTTTTCCTGCCTCAAAGTAGTGTTCTATATCCCACAGAAAGTTTTCGAGTTCCTTGGAACTCCGAGCGCCAGTGAAGGCTTTAGGTTCAGGTATCCTTACCTTTGCCCGAGATCCTTCTGCCTCAGTTGCTCCCGCAGCCAACGCACGACGGAGGAGGGACACATCCTCCTTCAGTCTGGCAATGTCCGGAACGAGGGACGCCAGGACTTCGGCTACCGTCCCAGCTACCCCGGACATGTCGCCGAGTGACGCTTCCAAGGTCGCAACTCGATCTTTCAGTGTGTCCATGCGTGACATTCAGGTCACCGGTCGTTTGTTGTTTGCTGGAGACTCACTCCTTCCGCTGAACGCGGCTCTGATACCGTCAGTCACAGGGCTCGGGTTTGGCCCAAAGTTTTCCTTCCCTATGAGGGTGCTGAGCAGGGCGACACGCACTCTCAGCCAACCCCAAACACTCAGCGCAATACAACTCGACCCGTTATCGCAACAACCGGGACAGAACATAGCACTTACAAGGGAAATCTCACTTGTATTCACAATTCGGTATACAAGAGCAAGCAAAACCCTTACACAAGTACACGGGACACTCCAAGCATATGCCTCGGTGCTTCCTACACCTGCACTCCTCGCCTGGACAGGTGATCTTCGCCCGGGAAGGTCGCCTTGGCAGCAGGGACTGGAGACAACTCTTCCGGTCTCCCTCCTGGACTCGTCTGCTTGCTCCCCTCTGCTAGCTGGCCAGGAATTCCCCCTTCTCTCCTTCTTCTTGCCAGAAGCCGTCCCCCTCTTTATGCTTGCTGGGTTGGTCTTCCAGCTATCCCCCTCCTACCTACCGAGCAGGAGTTGGTGGCTGCAGCAGTCGGGTTGACAGCAGCAGTTGGACTGATTGTCTACCAGCTCAGTCCTTTGGTTAGTCCTCTGACCGGGAGCCCATGTCCCCACGACCTGCTCTGGTCCGGTCCGGCTGAGTGCCACCGACACTCAGCCTGACCGTGGTTCAATGCGCCTGCCTCCAAATCCATTCCTGGTTCCCGAAATGCCGCGCTGCCATGGCCGCTCGCCTTATGGCCTTTTGCTTATGGCACTCTTAGCGGTAAGGTCGCCCGCTTCCAGGGGCGAGGTTGCGGGAGCTCTCAGGCGTCCGTGGTATACCAGCCTGACTTGGCATGGTCCCTGGGAGGGTCTGGTGTGCTCCCGTGCGTCGCCCTCGAGCACTGCTTGCGAGAGCAGTCGCGCCTTGCCGCTCCCTCTCCTTAGGGACATGGTCTTCCAGGAGGATCGTTAGGGCAGTCCCTCCCCGTTTCGGGCCCTCCATTGCTATGCGGTCGAGGCCCGCATAGCGGCCCTTTGGGTCGGGATGCTGAGGGGCTTACAGAAACCATCCACAGGTAGTTGTGAGAAGGGCGATGGGCTTGGCTTGTGTTGATGCCTAGACCAAGAATAGCAAGCTGTTCAGCGACAATGAAGTTTTCCCTTTATTGGACATGATTTGTCGAGAATCTCTCACAGGATTTATTTTGTGACATGAAAATTCACGAATTCTCATTTTGCCCTTAGATACGTCATGCGATCCAACACTGTTAACCTTCCCACTTTTCTTGTTTTGGTAAATAAAGATGTAATTCTTCAATCAAAAGCCAAGGTCTTACACAGAGTTTGATGAAAAAACCAACTGAGGCATATGTAGCCCCATCAAGATCTTGAAACAGAATGTCATTCAATTCACCAAAAGGGTGATAAAAAGAACAACAAAGCATTCCCTTCACTAGAGGACTCTCCTGCTGTCTTGCCAGAAAATCTGCAGCTCTATTCGCTTCCCTATATTGATGATTACTTCTGACCTCCTGGAACTCGCAGCAGATTTTCCTACAATCCATAATAATGGTGTCTCAATCACAAGATTTGATTTAGCATTTCCCCAGACAGTACCAAACAACATTTTTTGAGTCCATTTCCACATGTAGCTGAGGAATTTCAAGCTCACGGGCTAAGCGAACCCATCTCTCAAGGCCCATGCTTTCGAAATAAGACTATCGACTTGGCCCAAGAATCTTTCAAAACTCTTGATCCACTTAAATGTGGAGTCACGAATGACTCCTTCTGCTCCTGCTATGATCGGTTCACCATCTACAGTCAATTTTATCCAGACAACCTCGGGACATTCCCATCTAATATGCTGAACCATCCTTGAAGGCTTGACGGCTTAACGCAAACTACCAAAGTATTCCGCCGATCTTTGCATCACTGAGTCAGCTAAGTTCTTGCTTTTTCAACGTTTTCAAATAGTAAAGCATTTCTCCATTTTCGTAAAAAAAAACGAAGTGCCCGAGGAAAGATACTTTTCCAAGGAATGTTGGCTGTGTGATTTTCATAGGCTAGACACTTAGTTCTAATCGGACATCTCAACTTTTTCCAAAAATTAACAGCAACATGGCGATCTCTCAACATATGATCCAGAGTTTCAACCTGGTTCTTGCAGCTCTTGCTCCGTAGATGTTCCACTGTAGGGACCCTTCTATGTTCGCATAATCAGATGAACATTTGCGCTCTCGGATGAGTCTGACTCTTCCAAATCTAGTCCCTCCGTGTTCCCCCGCTGGTGAAGGAAGGTCACATGCTAAGCAGTAGGCCCACTTATTTGAGTACCAGCTATCTGGAGGAAAACTCCACACAATTCTGTCTAGATCGTTAGGTTCCAAACCCTTTGAGATGCTCCGTAGAATATCCCTTAACAGAGGTGCAAGATCAAAAGATAGTTATATAAGTTCCCCAGCCTCCTCCCGTGTCCCTCACACTTGCTACCATGATGTTCTCCTCACCTAAGTTGAAGGGATCACTCACTATCCTCCTCAAGGGCCCTCGCGGACTCCAGTTATCCTCTAAGAAGTTTATGCTAGATCCGTCCCCCACCACCCATTTTCCCCCTAAATAACATAATTTAAAACCCATAGCTGAGGCTGTACTATTCAAGCTGTTGAGATTCCAACCAAAACTTCCCCTATTATACTTTAGCCGGAGGGCTCTCGCCCGGGGGCTAACCTTCTCTCTATCTCTCCAAGCAAAATTCCTTGAAAGCGCAAGATTCCTATCCTCACTCATGCATACGCCCAATGCCCCTTGACTTTTTGGAAGTGTAACCATATCCCAATTCACTAAGTGCATTCGCCTCCTCTCCTCCATCGAACTCCACAAGAAATTTCTGTTAATTCTGTTGATGGAGCTGCACGCTTTTTGGGGAAGAAGTGTACATTGCATGATGTGGGTGGGTAATGAATTCAGCACAGACTTGATTAAAACAAACTTACTCGTAGTTGACAAAAATTTAGATTTCCACCCTGCAGGCTTTTCTTTGAATTTATCTATCGTAAACACAAGAGAGGATGCTCTCGCCTGGGACATCACCATTGGGAACTCCATATATTTCGCCAATTGAATCATTTTAGAAATGTTCAGCTCAGAGGTCACATGAAGAAGCCTCATCTGTCTAGGAGTATTATCCGAGAAGAGCACCTTTAATTTCAACAAACTGATTTTCTGTCTAGAAAGGACACAAAAATTGATCAAAATACTTGTTAGGGCTCCAACTATAGGTAGTTCAACCTCCCCAAAAAGCATTATATCATCCACCAAAAAGTAGATGAGTAAGATCAACAGTACCCCTTCCAAGACTTAGGCATTTCCAATGACCCCTTTCTCCTTCTCAATCAAGATGGATAGATATTCCATGCACAGGATGAAGATATAGGGCAAAATTAGATCTCCCCGTCTTATTCCTCGTGAGGGCAAAAATTGATCTAATCTCCCACCATTAAACAGGACAGATGCTCTCGTCGATGAAACACATTCTAAGATCAAATCTGAAAAATCTTTGGGAAAATTGAAGTCCATCAAAATATTTTTAATGAAACTCCAATCCAATTTATCATAAGGTGTTTCAAGATCAAGTTTCAAAATCATGGCCCCTTAGAGCTTTTTTTTTTTTTTAAATTTCAACCAAGTCATTGCTTCTCTGAGTAAGACAACACCATTGGCTCCTCTTCATCCAGGAATGAAACTATACTGAAAAGGTGAGATGACTCTACCCGTAATGCGTCTCATCCTTTTGACAAGAATTTTTTGAATGGATTTTATAAATCATATATTGCATAAACTAATTGGGCAAAACTGAGTTAAACTCTCCGGATTGGAGCATTTTGGAATGAAAGAAATCTGTTTTACGAAAACACAAACTGAGTTCCCCATCAATTGCCAGTTTTTCTGGGGGAAAAAAAGGGGATGTAACCCATCTGGATCTAGTGATTTTCTTGGTTTCAGATTCCTCAAAGCCTTCCAAACTTCCAAATCAGACACAACAGCTACTAAGGCCTGCTGATCCTCCTCAGTCAAAACAATATTTGATGAAAACTCCAGAGTTCATGCCTCTGAAAAACTGATCAACAGAAATTTTCAGCCTTTGATCTGGAGTTATCATTTTTTAAAGCAGAAATTTTGTTATTCTTCACCCCTAAAGATTGTTGAAAGGTGAAGAAACTTGGGTATTTCTTTCTCCTTCTAAAAGCCAATCCACCCGAGATTTCAAAAGCCGCGACTCTCTCTCATTTTCCAAGATTGTTTTATATTTTTCTCTCAACCCATTTTCCAATTTCGTGAGGAAAAAGTGATGGGTGTAAAGCCAACTTCCTTTGGATACCTGCTAATCTTGCAAGAATTATCCCTTTTTCTTCTTCAAAAACATTTCCAAAAAATTTCTGAAAAAATTGTATAGCATCCACTAGCCGACCCTCTCCTTCCCAAGAATCAGCAACCAGTTGAGGGGAAGTTAGGATGGGATAGCCACATAGATTCAAATGTGGCATACAAATCCACGTATAATACTAATTATCGCATGGCACATCACTAAATTTAAAAAAGAAGTAAAAAGGAAATTCTGAAAAATATGGACATAATAAAAATCTAGAAATGTTAGAAAAAAGAGAAGAAAAATAAAGAAAATTTAAGAAAAATACGGACATAATTTACCTTCACTTCTTTCTTCATTTCTTGATCATTTGTCGTAAAATTTAAGAAATTTGAATAAAATATTATATAAATTCATTAAATGAAATCCAAAGAACACTTCCCCTCCTCCTGATAATATTGTTAAAAATACGGTCCAATCCGATTCAAAATGGACCTGAAACTGTTTGATTTGATCATAATTAGGCCCGTTTGCTTAACCGGCCAGTCCGGTTATGAGTCACAGTTCAGGTAAATATAAACTAGCGCGAAACTATTTATAAAAGGGCAGTTCGGCTATGAATTGACCATTTTTTAATTTTTTTTAAAATTTTAAATTAATTCGAAAAAATCCGATCATTAATTTATAGGATTTTTGGCGGTCTAAGTCGGTTTTCAACGGTTTTGAGCCGGTTTAGTAGGATAACTGTTCGAACCGGTTGCAATTCAATAAGTTCACATTTCTGAACTGGTTCGTAACCACCCCTAACCCAACAAGAATAATTACAGACTGAATTAGGAGCTGTTCAAGCCGGTTCTAGATTTGGATGGTTTGATTTCGGTCTAGTTATGTGCAGTCCAGGGTGTCTAACATCTTATCCCTTGAGACAAAACGAAAGCTTTCGTGCATTGTCAGGTGCCAAAATACAACTCAGGGCAAAACCGAGATTTCCCAGTACAAGAGGGATGTTTATGTAATTGAATCAATAAATGATCTTTTAGAATCATTACACCGTATTCCACCTGCTAGTGCTTGGCTATATAGTAGAGAGCACTTGCAATCCGGCAGACAGCACTTTTTGCCTTTCATATGCTTCTTTCACCTTTTTCACGTGAAAGTCGATGACATTTTGTCCCTTTGTGACATGACATTTACCGTCCATTATTGTTTCACGTGCCCATTAAAAAACAGAAAAGCAGACAATTTTCCCGTAGATGTCCGTTGAATAAGTTTTTGTAAATGATAAAAAAATTATTAATGTATAAATTTTTATTCCCTTGGCTTAAATTCAAATGCATTTGGACCTTTTATATTGGTGAATATTAACTTGGCGTGAAAAATAAGAAAAGTGTCCATAATAATGTATTAAAAATTTCCTTCTTCCTTTGCACAAGTGGATCAAGTTATCATTGTAGTTATTATTTTTGTGGAGGTGCTAATATTGAAGTTTAAATAAAGTTTGTAATTTTTGACATGACATAATAACCCAATACCACATGACACATAGTTAAAGTATGTTCGAGTTAAATCATGTTAAACTTGTATAAATCGATAATAAGATATAATTAATTATATCTAATTAATAATATTTATATATGTATTGAACATATTAATTTATTTCACTTTTTTTATTAACATGTGTTGTTAATTTAATTTATCTTAAAATTTCTTTGTTGTATTTCATTGTGATAATCTCATTATCACAATTATATGATAAATATTTTAATCGAATTTTTAATGTTATAGTATTAAATGTATTAATTATATACATATATAATTGATACATTTAGACACATTTAATTTATATGAGTTAAATGAGTAAATTATAAGTAAATACTTTTTTTACACCGACCTTTTAGAAATGACACAAACCCAAAGTTTGAAATTGAATATTATAGTTATTGGCCTATCGAGTGATTATTATCAATGAATTAAATTTAATAATCATAATAAATATTATTTTGTCAAAAATTTTCTTGATAAGCATTTTTATCATAGTATCGTTATGTAACAAAGACAAATGGTACATTTTAGTAACCTTTTCAAGTAATCCATAGTTTTACAGGCCATTTAATTATTCTGGAATGCTCGGTATATCGAACTCCCGCTTCATCTATGCGACCACCCAAGTAGAAATTCACATGAACAAGGGCTCGAGAACATTGCAGACCCGTCAACATGATAGTGATGTGCCGTTACTGAGACAATTAATTTTCTAATTACCTTTCTAAGTGTAATTTGACGTATTGCATACCATAGTTTTTAAAACCGAATCAAGCTAGTCGGTCTAGTCGGTCAAATTGGTTCGACTAGGAACCAGGCAACCATTTGGTCTGATTTACTTAATTAACTCAAATGCACTTTAAATTTGGTTAGATCCATATAAACTGACTAGTTTCCAATTCGACCATCAAATTCAATTGAACTAACGATTGAACGAGGTAAATTAAAAATTATTTTAAATAAAAAATCATCTACCCTAGCATCTATTTAAAAGAATAATATTGATGTTATATTTTATTTTTATTATATTTAAATTTATTTATTTTATTGAATTTAAATATTATGCTCGATATTTTTAACTTTAACTTTATAAATTTATATTCAATATATAACATTTTAACTTACAATTATTAATTATATATTATTATAATTATTTATTAAATATATTATTGAACCTACTGAATCCATAATTTGACCAATAAACTTATAAACTCATATTTTAACCAGTTCCTAATCTGATTTGATTTTAAAAATTATGCTACATACAACCTTACTAAGGCAATAACCAATTGCTCAATCAATAAGGATAACTTAACTATAGATATAATTTCTTAACTGGTTTCAATTCGATTCGATTTTAAAAACTATGCTACATACAATCTTGTTAAGGCCGTAGCCAATTGTCCAATCAACAAGGATAACTTAACTCTAGGATACAATTGGCTCGGTCCCTCCTTCACTCTCCTCTCCCCTATAATCGATTAAAAATTCGGTGTGTATTACACAAGTTCATCGTGTAATTGTTTTTTTGAATATGATTTAAGTATATTTTAATACATTTATTTATTTTTAGCCCTCATTGGTCTAAAACTATATTATATATGAAAAGTCTAACTGATCCTAATTAATAATTATATTTGTGCTGAATTGGCCCACTGATAAGAAAATATCTTTTAATATAAATTCCTTCAATTTGTAAATCTTTACTTTGAAATCTCACTTGAAAGAAAGATGTGTCAAACCGGCATAATTTAAATTATTTTTAGTTTTTGGCTTCCAAATAAGTTATTGTGATATTTTGCACTTGATAAACTCATGAAATACGCACGAGTACTATCTCAAATAAAAATCTGTCGAGTCAAAATATAATAATACAGATGGACGGAAAAGTAGAGTTCAAATGAGAAATTTACGAATGAATAAAGTTAATTAAATGAACATTTTCTTATATATGTGGTTTCAGCATTGGTTCTCAGTCTTCCATGTGCCAAAATCGGAATCTAAATTGGTTAATTTTGAGCAAAACCTACCCGAATTTTTTTATTGGCATCTATCTTGTGGGGTATGTCCTCATCTTCTTAATCCAAAACAGTATCGGAGCGGAACCAATATATATATATATATTTGATATTAGTGGTATCTGGCACCATAGCAATTAACGAATTTATCGGACAATTTGAGACTCACCAATTAAATCTCAGTTACGAACTTTTAAGAGTTTTGAATCTTAAACATGATTTATCAATATTAGCTATTAGAAAGGGAGAGTGGGTTTAAATATTTAGAGTATCAGTCTCGAAAATTTTAGTTATGGTAATATATATATATGTACAAATTCTATGTTTTCTTTAAGAGTTTTTTAAAATTTTAATTTGCATATGTACCATCTCTAAATTAATATTACATGCAAGCCAAAAATATTTACTCTTCTTAAGTGCTATATTGACGTTAGTAAATATTTGAATTTTATAAATAAAAATTATTTTTATTAAGAAAATTTTACAGTTTAATAAATTAATTAAGTTGAAATTGGATTAATCATCTCTAATCACTTCTGAATATCAAAAGAAAATTTTGACGCCAATAATTTCCACAAAATTTCGAGGAAATTGTCTTCCAAGACCGAGTTTTCTTCCTGCCCATAAGCCGGAAGAAAAAACCCAAAAAGCATTAGAAAATAATATATTTTAAAAAAGGAAAACAAAGAAAATTCTCTTTCATCGGCATGTTCTCCCTGTGAGGACCTCTTGGCTGCCTTCGTCATATATCGAAACCCTAGAGAAAGATTCAGACCCGACCTTTCGTTCGATCTGCCTTATCTCCGCCTCTCTCTCTCCTTTCCTCCGGCTCTTCCACCTTGTTCGATGCTCCATCTCTTCCTGTTGTCAGGTTAGACTCATCTTTACAGCTGTCGATCGATATCTTTGGGTCCAGTTTGATTAGATCAAGATTCATGCATGTTATGTGTCGTTAGATCCCTGATTCGTCGATTTGTGGCTTAAATCATACGAATTATTGAAGATCGTGTCCAGATCATTAGCTGTCGAGCCGATTCTAGTCATAATTTGCGCGCTGACTTCTGTTCAAATGGTTCGCTTGAGGTTTTACAGGGATTTCATTTTCGATAGCCCAATTTCGGAGACCTAGTAATGTCGCTCTTGCCCAAGACAGACTTGATTCAGATCCGTGAGGTTTGGAGCGATAATCTCGAGTACGAGTTCGAGCTAATCAGGGAGATCGTTGATGAGTACCCTTACGTTGCGATGGACACAGAGTTCCCTGGGATCGTACTCCGCCCCGTGGGTAATTTCAAGAACTCGAACGAGTATCACTACCAGACGCTCAAAGGCAACGTGGACACCCTGAAGCTGATCCAATTGGGTCTCACCTTCTCGGATGAGAGGGGCAACTTGCCGACTTGTGGGACAGACAAGTGCTGCATCTGGCAATTCAATTTCAGGGAATTCAACTTGGGCAACGATGTGTTTGCAAGCGAGTCCATCGAGCTTCTGAAACAGAGTGGGATTGATTTTGAGAAGAACAACGAGAGGGGTGTTGATGCTGTTCGCTTTGGTGAGTTGCTCATGTCCTCGGGGATTGTATTGAATGACAATGTCCACTGGGTGACTTTCCATAGCGGATACGATTTTGGGTATCTGCTGAAGCTGCTGACATGCCAGAATCTGCCTGAGACACAGGCTGGGTTCTTCAGCTTGATCAACATGTATTTCCCAACCCTATATGACATAAAGCATCTGATGAAGTTCTGCAACAGCCTCCATGGAGGGCTGAACAAACTGGCGGAGCTGTTGGAAGTGGAGAGAGTTGGGATATGTCATCAGGCGGGATCAGATAGTCTGCTCACTTCTTGTACATTCAGGAAGCTGAAGGAGAACTTCTTCAGTGGGTCACTTGATAAGTATGCTGGTGTGTTGTATGGTTTAGGAGTCGAGAATTGACTGATAGACTACTTTGTCTAAATGGTTGTAAGAAATTTAAAACTACTTGAATCGATATTATTAATGGAAGAAAAGAGGCTGTTTATTTAAAAGCTTCTGCCCTTGCTCCCTTGCTGAGGTATTGTTGCTGCTGTTTCCAGCGGTCAGGATGGTTTTCAGACTTTTCAATTTGTGAGTAATTGGCAACTATAAATTCTTATCCGAAGTTTCTGGAGCAGGTTTGGGGCAAGTGGAAAGCAAATGTATCTGCTTCTTCCTTTATATCAGTCTGGAGGCAATTTGTGTGAACAAGGTAGTTATGTTTTGCCTTCTTCTGGCCCTTCCATTAGTTGATGCTTTGCCCACGATGGGGAGCATGTTGAAGCAGGGATGTAAAGTGTAGACTTATAACCCTGCTTCTTCTTCCTTACCAAAGAAAGAGAAAAGACCACAAGTTCCATTAGGTTGAGAACTAAGTACTGACTACATCATAGGAAATGTAACTGTTTTCACCTTCACTTCTGGCCTACAAAACTGGCCTTTTTACAGTTTAACTTAATGCCTTGGGACTTGATTACAATGCTGGAGATGGTATAATACCTAATACTATATACATTCATATCAGTGTCTCCATATGGCAGTGAGTGTGTAATTTCTGTGGGGTCAAGGACTTTGTAGGGGACCAGAGGATGCAACTCTCCTATTGCAAGCCAGCCACATGGATTGCAGCTCTAAAAATGTCATAGATATGCAATTTCCGATGCTCAGGGGCCAAGATTTCATTTATTTCCTCATAGATCTTCATTTTTGAAGGTTCTAAATGGAATTTACAGTCCTTTACCTTCTCTATCGTGTCGAGTAACTCGTGAAATGATGGAGGGTTGATCACAGGATCTGTAGCTTAGTTGCATTGCATGTGCTTTGCTCATTCTTGTATGCCCATAGGCAAAAACTTACTATTGGATCCCGCAATCAACAGCTGCAACTTTCTTTGGTCTGAGCTTGGTTCACTTTTGAATCCTACAATCTTCTTGAAAGAAGAAAATGGAGTTATCAGAGATTCTCCATGGAATGGTTTTAGCACACTCTTCAGAGAGAGCAGCTGATGATGCATTCGAAGTGTTACTAAGGTATGTTATTTAATTCTTATCAGAGAAAAAGGTCTGTTGTTTAACTCCGCTTTTTAGCTGATGAAATAAATACAACTGAAGGGCTCCCTTAATCAAAATTTTGGAGCTCGACACATCTTTTCATAGACTGAGAGCCTTAGGATGCTATCTGCGGATGGTCCTTGTCAGGAAAATCTACACCCGGACTAAATTTGGTAGCAATGTCGCACTTGTCCTACCTTATGTTCGAACATTTGCCAATTCTCATGTGGTACAGGGCCAGTCTTTTGTCAATAAATAGGGCATATATCTATGTAATCTTTGTCCCTCGTGCAGGCTTCTGCTCCCTGCAATAGGACTCTTACCAATCAACATTATTTGTGTCATACATCTGATTATAGATGCCTTAGCAGTATCTGCTCGCTTGAGCTTCGATCAATAGACTAAATACTGTGCTACATGTGGACAAGAAAACCAAGAGAAAAATTGAATTTGCAAGCACCAGGAAATCGGGGCGTGGTAGAACATTGACTTAACATATATTACAGTTCTCTTCATCCAGAAAAAAAGAAAGCATGACTACCATATGACTCGATGCTGCCCTTGCTGTGTGTCGACCGTCTTGCGCATCATGGCAACACAGCGACTCTCTCGTGTTGTTGTGTGGCGTCTCTCTACACTTGTACATGGATGGTAGAGATGGATCTGAGTTCTTCGGCAGTTCCTCATATAGGTTTTCTTTGAAATCTTCTGCTGCAGTGTGGTAGTCGTTCGTATACCCACGTAAAGTTTTCTCCCTAGTTTTTTTTATGTGTTACTGATGCAATTTTGATGAGATGGATAACGATGATTGCTGACTGCTCTAGAATTTGATGAAATTTCAGTTCGCTCGGATTGTGTTACTGGAAAAATAGAAAGGTTCATGCTTCCTATTGCCGAAAAATTGATGTCTGCTAATGTTATCGTCTTTGATTTCATGATGCTGTTCCGTTTCTCGCTGTGTTGGTTGAACGAGCAGAACCTCTTCCGCATTGGCTGTAAGCTTTGTATCTGCAAGCAGCATTCAATCGCTCACGGCCTCCATCGTCGCCTTCGGATGTTCACCCACACCACACGATTGTCAACCTTCCTCTTTGCGCCTCATTTCAAATGGTCGTATCTCTCAAATCTAAGGAGCTACAAAGGCCCACACCCACTCAAAAGAAACCCCATTCAAAGGGCTTTTAATTGGTACTGTTCCCGTTTGAAAAATATGTTCATTTGGTAGTTTGAATATGGTTGAGAGTCTAAGATCTCGGGTTAGTTCGACTGGGTAAAGGTTAAATAGTCATATCTCCTCAATTATAATTAGGAGTTATAATGTTATAGACCACTCAAAAGAATCTCATACAAATGGCTTTCAAATGGTTTAGATCTCGTTTGAAAATATGCTTTTTTGGTAGTTCAAATGTGGCTCCCAATGCATCAAGCTCAATAGCTTTAATCTTGAATGGTCATATTTCTCAGACCATGGGAGTGATGAGGCACGATACCCGAAAGAAATCCCATTCAAAAGGTTTTTGTTGAGAAATAATTCCTTATTCTATCATTTTAATACCATATTTTCCGTCACTCTTGCCTTAGAAGAAGACGACGAGCGGATACATGGAGGAACTCGGGATATCGCGGCAGCCATTGCATGTCTTGACCACTACGCTGCAAGTCCATGGTGTTGATACCTAATCCAGGGCACGTTCTTAAGAAACATCATCAGAATTCACAAGACAGAGGAAGATTTTTTATATATGAGAAATTTAAATATTACTAATATATGATTTTAAACTTTAGAAATGAACATATTCTGAATTCTTATAAGCTCCTACAAATTTAATATGATTTTAGAGTAGGTTATTATTATATAAGCTCGTACCTCGTCAGACCCTTAATTAAGAATAATACTCGATTCGTAACCATTTTATTGAAATATGAAAATGAAACTTGTAGTTGTTTAATTTGAGATCATAATAAAAATGTCTTGTTATCAGTTATTAGTAAACACAAATAGAGAAGAAAAATGCCCGACTTTTGACTAAGTTTTCCCCCATTGTTGATGTAGTTGTTAAAGGCAGGGGTTTAAAGGCACATGCCAATTGTGAGTCATATTGTCACAAGAGGGTATGTATTAATAAATAAAATTTCAAATAAGAGAGTTGATGAATAGAATTGTTGAGCATGTCTCACATCAAGTTGGAAACTCGTGAGAAGACCTAGAAGTGAATGAAATTTGTAACGAGTTTTTAGTATGAAGTTCAAGACGAAAGGGACATGTTTGTGTAAATGTGTCATGACATTCCATATTTAGTGTTGCGACACTAGAGGGCAAAATACTTTTAGTGATACAAATCAAGACGTTCATGGCCAACACCTTGGTACCACAAACCACAAGGCATTGGGACAGTTCAATGTCATGGCATTCATCATTAATGACACTGCCGAAAATATGAAGATTGTGATAATCTTATATATTTAATTGTTTCCTTGATAAGAGAAATCAATATAATAATACATCTTTGAGATATATGGTGTCCTACTATATGGGATATGTATTAAGATTATGAATAGATAGAGTCGTGAGGGCCTATTGTACTAGAGAACAAGGCTGATCCATTGAGATATTTCTAATAAATTTCTTGACAATGCGCATACGTGAGAACTTAAGAGAATAGGTTTATGATTCTTTTTAGAATGAGGGTTGTAATGGGGCCTGGGAAGGAATTGGGATATTTTTAAAGATGTAATCTTTTTTTTATTATTATCTAGATGATTGTTTACTCTATGTCGTGGATATTTTCCTCGTAAAAGGGTTTTATTACGTAATTCTAGTATTCATATTTCTCAATTTATTTCGCTACTATAGTGATCAAATTCTGATATCTTGATACAGGCCTTCATCACAATAAACTAGTATCACAACTTTGGGATACCACAAGCTATTGTAAGAGTGGATCTCGAACATGTCGGTAGCGAGGTTCAAGGTGAAGAAGTTTGATAGTGCGAACAACTTTGGATTGTGGCGCATCAAGATGAAGACGTTGCTATTGCAATATGACCTTAAGGGAGCAATAAAAGAATGTTGAGATATACGATATAAGACGATTTAATAGCATCACTTATCAACTTAGATTTTTAGGTGGAAACAAGTTTAATTCCTTACGGGATTACAATGAATTCAATAAAGGAGATACTACATTAGTCCCAACCCTACCACATGCAGAAAAAAGGCTTATTATAACAAAGATTTTGAGCAAGATCCAAATCAACTTGTCAAACAAGGTCCTCTAGGAGGTGTGCGATTAGAACTTGGCATTGGAGTTGTGGTGAAAGCTAGAGTCACTATATATGTGAAGTCCCAAATCAACTGGTTATATTTGAAGAAGCGGTTGTATTAGTTAATGGTGAGTTCCAACATACCAATAGGTGACTATGTGGATCCATTCTATTAGATATAATGGACCTTTGGTCCATTGATGTTAAGATCAAGGATGAGGATCAAGCTTTGATATAGTTTTATTCGCTGTTGAACTCCTATGAGAATTTCATTGACACAATGCTGTATGGGAGATTATAACCTAGAAGGCATCAAGGCAGCATTGAACTCAACAAAGTTGAAGAAGCAAGTGATGGAGATCTCAGATGGTACGACTTAAGGGCTTCTTAGGATAGATAGACTTGAGAGAAGCCATGGGGACATAGGAAGGTTTAGGGCCAAATCTCGTGGATAGTTGACTTATTGGAACTGCAACTATGAGGATCATCTTAGTCGAGACTGTTCGATGAAGGGCAAGCAAGTCGAGTCATCGTTGTATATAGGAGAGGAAGGGGCAAAGGATGAGATCTTGACTACAATAGCATACTCAAGTAGGAATGCTGAAGTTCTCACATCATCAATTCAATCGGATTGGGTTCTTGATTCAGATACCACATTCTAGATATCTTATGATAGAAGTATGTTTATCACTTATTACCTAGTTAGAGGTGACAAGATTCATATGGGAAATAGGCAAACATGTAGGGTTGTCGATGTTGGGCATGTAAGAATCAACATGTATAATGGGTGTAAGAGAATATTAACCGGTATTAGACATGTCCCTAGAAGACGAGAGTGACCCATTGAGAACTTTTTAATAAACTTCTCAATAACATAAGTACGGGAGAATTTGATAGGTTGGATTTGAGACTCTTCTCTATGTGAATTGTAATGGTGTTAGGGAACGAGATTGAGACATTTCTGTAAGATATAATCTTCTCTTTTGGCCCAATGAATTATTTGTTTTGTATCATGAATGTTTCTGTTGCAAGAGGGTTTATTACATAATTTTGGTGTTTGTTTTTCTCCTCTTACTTCTCGGTTTCTCCCACTACAATCATAATTAAATTCCAACATCTTGGTATGGGCATCCATCATAAAAAGAATCATAACCCATAAGATACCGAATTCTATTGATTTATTAGTTTAAACGTTTGAATTTGACATGAGTTCACTCTTTAATACAGTTAACGAAAATTTAACACTCTAATTTTCTTTTAATTGTAATTACGACCCTTGAATAGTTTGATCTGATGCTTTTGTCCTCAAATAGCGTGCCCGATAGTTAATTCAGTTATCTTGACATCACTGGAAAAATGGCCTAAATTGCCTGTGTATTGGAACCCATTATCTTTGTGTGGTCTTGTCCGTTAACTATAACAATTGATAATCGTAATCCTTTGTCATCTTGTTCCAGTTTCGCTTGACTGATACTGATGGTGGATTGGTAAATCATTGACCGTCTAACATTAATTCAACGAAAAGATTATTTATAAGACTTATATGGAAAATAGGGATCTGAAATCCATCGAGAACATCTTATGATTGGGGGCAGACGCATAGTAATTTCACCTAATAAGTTGAAAATGGCTTCTAATGCTATAGAAAAAATGATAAAGTTGTTTTAGATGGAGGAAGAAATAATATTCTAAAATATGCAATGCCTAACTTCACTTCTTGATTCAATGAATTCATGTACCTATAACAACAGCTAGGCCTTCCACAAAAACCCCCCGGTATGTCTTGATCACTACTAAAACTGATATGGTATGATTTAGTCAGTTTACGATCAAATCCCCCTTGATGAAACGGATTTGGTACACCTACATTGCTCTCATTGCAAGACAAGCATATGCCACGTTCAATTCTCGCATGTAAAATTCCATGTACACCATGTGCTCCCCACTCTATGCTCCCAACTAGCCTCTTCTGAGATCAAAAGAAAATTGCACTCGCCTACGCTACAAGTGTTCACGCAGCTAAAGTTGCTTTAAATTTGGGTGCGTGGTGAGCCTCGGCTGACAAGAATTGTGTGATTAAGGATGACGGTCAAAAATTCATCTAAGGTCTCTTTAGTTTACCTGATCCGTTTACTTTCATCGGTGATCGTATCATTGACCGAGCCCTATTGGCAGCTCATTTTATCTTCAAACTGTAGTAGTGTATGGTGACTCTCACGGATCAGAGTTATAATCCGGGGTACAGCAATACTCTCACATTAGTACGCTGATGCCACACCATCCAATGCCCGCAAAAGCTAACAGTTATGTTATGCATCTTTTCCCAAACACATTGCATTTTAATTTTGCAAGAACCAAGAGAAAAGCACAAAAGCCCGACGATTGCGAGATTTTGATCAACCAAACAAAGGGGGCGCACTGTTTTGTTCTGCTGTCCACCTCATAAAAAGCATCAAAGAAAACGAAGAGAAATGCCCCACTTGCGTATTGTACAGTGAGGGAGAGGAGAGGAGAAGAACAAAAGAGGACCCAATCCCCAATAAAAGATTGTGACGAAATATGGAAAAAGGTTCTCCGTGGGAGAACTGGGTGTCGAATCTTTCCTTCCTCCTTTAGTTTCTCTTCTCTACGTCACATCTGTTGCTGTTCTAATTAAGTAGATCTAATATTGATACGCTCTCTCTCATACAATACATAAAAATAATTATCGGTCTAACACAATGGTTGGCATTAGACTTGTTTATTACGTTCATATTTTTTAAGTATATTTTGTAATTATGTACATTAACACATGACTTTGTCGAGAATGAATGTATATCTCAGATTGTCAAAAGCAAAAAAGACAAAAGGATGATCAGCAACACATATTAAGTGAGAGAATCCGATGGGTTACTAGACCATGAAAGTTTCGTTTTCATCTTGTCATGTTTCACCTGAAAGATTACCTTGTCCTTCTAAGGGCTTCAGTAATGATGGGAGAGACATGATTGAGAGTGAAGTACTTAGGGAAGGAAAGCAGCACTCTATCGCTGTCGAGAGCTACCGCAGCCCCACTGTCAAGATAAAGCACTACCGCCCTGTTGCCAGGAGCCATATATTACTATTTACCCTAGTAATTTTGGTAGCAAGTAAGTCACACTCTACTGACAACTAAAACGTATACATATAATCTCAACTTGAACACTGCAAAACACATCGTAACACGGCATTACAAAGGCTAACAAATGGAAATGACACGGCTTCAGTGGACTCGCTATATGTACACGCAATGGTTAATCGTCGTAGATGTAGTGCTTCTATCAGCACTCTTAGGCAGAAAAAGTGTTTAGTAGAACATCTCAGAACCATAATTTGGGTTGATAGTGGGTTTACAAGCGTGGATTTTCTCCGGCTTAAACCAAACAACAATCAATGAATTGTTCCTCTCATAATTTCTGCCTCTCTTTTCTAGATCGCTTCCCTATGAAAATGGCTCATACCCCTTTTGTGCTCTGTCTCTTTCAGTGCTCTCTCTCTCTCTCTCTCTGTGCAGCTTATACCTTTAACTGAAGCACGTACATTACATACATTCTTCATGGAGCCCTTACCGACGTCTCTCTCCCCCCATCTTCCAATGGGACTTTCATGTGAAGTTGACACGGTGAGTATCTTTCTCCTCAATGATATCCTGTACATGGCTTCTGTCCACGCAGTGACCGTTTCTGGATGATTTCTTTCTTGTTCGTGGACATGGACTTCTAGTTTAATCATAATTCTCTCACATCAAAGGAATACTTGTAATTAATGCCATGATGTTAGAGTGAGGAAGACCGTCAGGGCCTCACGACAGATGGAGCAAGAGGTGGCACGGATAGTAGTTCTGCAGTTGGGATGGAGTTCTGGCCGCTTGAACACCCGGTGGAGCCATCTGATGAAGACCAGCCAGTGAAATGCCCGATGACTTCCACCTTTGCCATTGATGTACGTAAAAACACATACTCTCCTCACCACATACGTTTGCACTCAATCATGTTTTGTCGTCATGTCACAAAGTCGATGAAGCATGCAAAACCGATGCTTGTTAATCGTCCCCTAGAAGTACATGGAAAGAAATTCTTTAACAGCAGACACAAAGTCAAGGCACTGTCACCATGTTAATGATAGAAAGGAAATATTTTCAATCGCATAACGTAGTTGTACAAGCATGCCTTTCCCCGACTGTGGAAACCTTGTTGACTGCAAGGTTGTCGAGATGTCCAAGGATTGCTCGACTGAGACACGGAGGAAGCGAATGGAATCAACAGCAACGACAAGGCACGGAGAGGTGACCAACGTAGCGGATGCTGGTTCCCCCGCTGCCCGATTAGATCGAAAGAGGCATCACACTATGACGCACAGGGACATCATCATAACACCAATCATGAGGACCATGCCACTGCCTCAACCTATGTCAGCCCGTGAACTTACCATACTCCAGATGCTTCATCAAACAGATAGTTTCGAGCCCTAACTCTTATCAGATGAGGTACATGTTATTCAACCTCCTCCATCCCCATCTGAGGTTTCCTTTTTCTCTTTTTGTCACAGCTGATATGCGCAGTCTTGTTGTACTTCTTCATTTTCCATTTCTGAGACCCCCAGACCTTCCTTGTAATAGAAAAGCTTGTGACAGATTCTGCACTTGTCTCCTCCCAAATGGGGCCTTGTAGATAATTAATTCCCTTTAGGATTCTCTGTATTGCAAACGCTCCTGCGTCTATCATCAAATGTCGTGATTGCTATCCCTTATTGCAGTAATTGTGTTTGTGGATCCGTGGTATGCATTGTGGAGCTAGTCTCCACACACATTGCCATTGCAGTTGCTCTCCAGTGTTCATTTCTAGATCTCTGCAGGGAAATTGAACGAGAACACAACCTGTACGATCTAATCGGCTATTGACTCTGCTGCTAAAATCAGAGAATCCACAGTCGAAGACTCCCACAGTGACCAGAGCTACCAGATAAAGACGTCCCTGGTTATGCGATATCAACATCAAAGGAACGTGACTCAACGTTTGATGCTCACCAGCAAGAGCTAAGGCCACGAGACGGGGGAAGAAGAAGATTTTATTTTTATTTAACACCCAAACTTTGGTTGCGTTTGCATTTTAGCCCCTTCTCTTTTTTATTGATCCGTTCGTATTTTTGTCTGTCTTAGTTATTTTCCATTTTGCGTTTATCCGTTCTCATCCCTTGCATTTGAATTTTCCCATGCTATCACCCTTTTATTATATTATAATTTTTCTTTAGTTCTTCTGGGATTGAAATTACATTAGCATTGTTCACAGTTAATTAACTAACTGTGAGAGCTACAGGAATAAAAGAAATGCGTAACCTCGAGATCACAATTTGAGTAGAAAGGATTTAGGGAAAAATGTACAGAAATAGTTACGAGTTTCGGAATGGAAGTGGACTTTTCACTGTCAGAATTAGATGAGAGGATGGGAAAACCGCAGAAGTGGGCTGAGGCTATGGCTGCTTTACAAGGGATAGAGTCAGCAGAACATAAAGGAGAAGGATGGAGGAATGTCATCCTCGAGCTGAGGTGTATGCAGAGGTCATATTTGACAGCTTGCACAGAGCAGCAGTCCAATTAAAGCATGGCAGACTCAACCGAGCATGTCTCATGTAGGAGGAGCACTGTGCAGAGTAGAAGAAGGATTTCGAGTCACAGCGTGTCTTAGCTGGGAGCCCAATGAGATGTATAGATCTAATTGCACATTGGTATAAGAAGCAGCTGATGGATCCAGAAGAACTGGACGTCCTTACCACCATCCCACCTGAGAGAGCTGTCAGGTAATGATGGGAGAAATCAATCTGATGTTTTCTGTTGCAGAGAATGCAAGAGCTACCGCTGTGCTCTCTGATAATGGTTGAACGGATACAGAAGTGTTTCACTGGCAAAGGGAACAAAAAGCCCAAATGTTCGAATTTACTCCGTATAAACCCGAATTTTTGGAACCGGTCTTATATAAGGTAGGGTTCAGGTTCCATAAAAAATGGAAGGTATCTGAATCCTCTCATCCCTAATAAACCTCATTGAAAGCATTTTATGGCCCAAAAAGTCCTACTCTTTCCCATGTTTTATTTTATTCTTACTTAGAGCTGTCAATTCGGGCCGATAAGAATATATTTTCAGTCCGTGCTAGCATGGTCCACCATCCCTATCAACCTAAAAATCCTAACTTGTGGGCATGAATATTTCATGCTTCGACAATCCGAGCTCAATATGAATCACATAAATAATTCATTTTTAAAAATAAATTTAAAGAATTTATATTTTAAAATAAAAATTTTATAATATAACTGATCAACTAATCTAAATTTTATATTAATTTAAATAAATTATTAAAATATAATTGTATGTGCATATTAACTAATTTTTTATTAAAATTTTTTTATTGTAAAATTTATTTTCGTACTTTCGAATTAGTACGGTCAAATCTTTCTGGCAGCTTGAAAGCATTTTCGGATCATACCAAATTTTACCACCTCTATTCTTACATATATTTCTTCAACCTCTTCTGATCATTCGACAACTCTTGTGTCCGAAAAGAAGAGAAATGAGATATATTATGTAAACCGCAAACTCCTTAGTGTGATTGTTAACATTCTGTCCCTTCTCGACCTCCATGCTTTGGGCCTTGGACTGTCTAGATGGGCCCACTTCATCTTTGGGCCCATTAATATGTCAAATTCTTTTTCCTTTTTTCTTTCCGGCTAGGTTGGAGTAACTCACGGCTTATCAAAATAATAAATAAATAAATAAATAAATAAAAGCCTCACGTTTCCCCTTTTTATTTTTTTGGTTCAAGCTTGGGTTAGGGCTTAGCATTGTTGTTGTTGTTGACAGAATAGGATTAAAAGTTACACTACTGAAAGGAAAAAAAATGTATTCACTTGCCACACACGAGTTTACAGAAATTAAAACAGTATTTTGAATTATTTAATCTCCTACATTCCGGTAGAGAAAATTATATTTGCGATGGTAAATTTTTAGTTATTTGACGGTTATTTTTATTTCCATGATTCTTTTTTGGTTTGTGCCCCCAAGCCAGCCGAACCATACCCGGAGACTAATCTGCGATGGGGCTGGGATCCCTGGAAAAATTTTCGTCGACCCTTCTAACATGTGATTCGATTTTTAGATCACCCATTTAAGAGTTTAGTGAAAAAACCATTAGTTCAACTCCATGTTAGTTTATTTTCATGATTCTCACATTAGGCTTCTATCGATAAATATACGGTATATTTTTTTAGCAAATGGGTTTTCATTATTTAGTTTATGCTAATTACACCTTTATATATATATATATATACACACACACACACACAATAACCTCCAAAAGATTGTCCTAGTGATTTAAGGGGAAGATGCTACTGGCTACCCTTTGGTTCGAATTTCAGCGACTGTTTGGAGATCATATTCATCGGAGCCATCTGTATAGGCTGTATGTGGACTTGTCTGCCATGTGAATTTATAGGGGTATTTACATTTATTGTAGGAATCTATATGGCGAAACTCAGATATTAAATGTGAAATACATATATTGATTTCTAAACTGCACTCTTGGCACATTTATTTTTCTAATCAATATGCACATGAAATAATTTCTGTGGGAAGTTTTAATTTTACAACCCCCATCACATTGCTCGGATGTAAAATTGAGTGCAATGTGAGTTTTCTGGGTCACAATCAGTTTATCAGGCTCAAGCACTTTTCCCAGGAAAGTGATTACAATCAAGAAGTGTGGCATTGTCTATTTTTCCATGTACTTTCTTACTACTTTTAACAACACTTAGTTTACCCCTTACTTGGATTGATGTTAAAGAGGGGAAGAGAGGGGAATGAAAGTGAAATTTTAACATCATATGGAGATATTTAGTAAAAGAATGGGGAGGAAAGTAAAGGGGAAATTTTTAAATTATTTGATTATATTATTTTTGTATGAATTTTTTACTAAAATGAAAACCCTAATTAAAATATCATTTTTACCTCCATTTAACCAATTTCAAGGTTTAAAAGTATAGACTTTAGGTAGTAAATATTTTACCTTTATTCACATTCTGCTCCATTCACCTTAGACCAAAGATGGGGTTAGGGATCGCATCATGTGGAGATGGAAAAAAGGGGGGGTGGGGGTTGGGGGGTGGGAAGGGCTAGGAATAAATGAAGGCAATTGAAATTGATCATAGGATACAAACAAAGGGGAAATAATGTTGGATTAAGTCACGTAAGCAAAGTACTCAGCATCCAATCTATTTAAAGTGATCCAATGTATATTTATTTAAGTAAGGCGCTGGATTTGATTTTGTGCATGGGAATGTTGAGGTATGGATACAATATCAAAGAATTACAATAAATGATCATGGAACATACAAGATTGTGTATTATTATCTTATCATGTTAAACCTTTGAGTAAGATATAAGTTCGATTTTTTTATAACTCTAATGAAAATTTTACATATTATTAAAATAGGTTATTGTGTGAGCTTATACCTCATCAAACCCAAGATTGAAGTAAGGCTTGTGGCACAATTGCTATTCAAAGTCAGAAGAAAAATGACTGGCTCACGATTAGCTGTTGGGACTTAAAAGCCGTTATTCGGACAATGAAGAGAATAGCTAGATTCGTGAGCAATTGTTGAGCACAGATGTTATGGGCGTACGGTAGGCGTAAATCACATTGTCAGGTGATAATAGATGTTGATATATGAATTTTACACGAGATAATTGAAACAAACAATACCAAAAATATAAGCAACTTAATATCATGATCCTATTAGCTTAGAAATTGGTCTAGACATGACTTTGTGAGTTGCTGCCACAATATCATCGACAACTATGCTCCAATCCCGCTGGTAGAACAAGCAAGGCATCCCATCAGGGCCCGGACATTATGCTGCTTGCTGAATTTCCAGGTAGTCCGCCGTTGCAGTAAGCTGGTAGTTCTTGTCTTGGCTGATCACTGTGGGGAAAAGGTCGGGTAATGCAACTGATAGTATTGGACAGGTTGAGGTAAAAAGTTGCTTAAAGTGGTCCTGAAAAGCCCGGCCTATTTCACACTGATCCGAGGACCATTATCCCATGGGGATCTTCAAAATGCTAATCGAATTTTGTCGGCTTCTAATAATGTTGGACAAATCAGAGAATCGTGTATTCAAGTCCGAGCTCGTAAGCCATTCCTCAGCTTTCTGTTTCCAGGTGGTTTCAATTACCTCATAAATGAGCTGACAAAAACTAAAATGTTGATCAAATGCCGTGAATCATCTGATTCGTACATTTTGATAGAGAAAATCACATTTACTATCGTAAAACTTGAATTATTTATCAGTTACTTTTGTCTCCATGGTTCCCACCTTAGGCTCCGTCGTGTATATATATATACATATTAGAAATGAGTTTTCATTAGTTTTTTTTATAATAAGCTCCAAAAGATTGTGCTAGTGGTTTAAGGTAAGGATGCCAGGGACTATCCTTTGGTTTGAACCACAGTTTTAAAAACTGGATCGAACCGGCCAGTTCAATAGGGAACCAGTCACTCATCCAGTCCAATTCCTATAAAAAAATTCAATTGCACTTTCAATAAGATCAACTCCGGTTGAACCGGCCAATTCCCAGTCCGACCGGTAAATCAAATTAAATCGGTGGAAAAACTTGCATACTTAAAAATAAAAAAATAAAAACCTATTATAATTTACATATTTTATTTTAATATACTTATATTTATATTTTATACTAAACTTTTGTTTAATATAATGATTATATTAATTATTTTTATTATAACTCACATTGAAATTATGATATTATGTGAATTTATTTGTAATATTATATTATTTATTAAACATACGGTTTGATTCATTGAAACCCCGATTCGATCCATGAATCCATACCTACACAAGTTCCCGGTCCGATCCGATTTTAAAAACTATGATATGGACTTGGCTACCATGTGAATTAATATACTATTTACATGTAACGTGGGAATCAATAGGTGAAATGTTGTCTCGAATATTAAACGTAAAAAATATATATATGTTGATTTCTAAATTGCACTTTTAACGCATGTATCTTTCTAACAAATATGTATATGAAGGATGTAACTTAAGCAGTGTTTATTTGGGTGTAAATTGAATACTTTCGGATGAAAATTTTAAAATTTACATCAACATTATGTTGTTGTTTGAACGTAAAATTGAACGCAATGCGAGTATTCTGGGTCGCAAACATTTCGCCAAGCTCGAGCACTTCCCCAAGAAAGTGATCGCAATCCAGAAGGGAGGCATTGTCAAAGCACAGCGATCCAACTTTGCAAAAGGAAGAAAATTACGCACCTCTCTCCTTTCACTCCCTCTCCCTCTTTCGACCTTTTAATTTTGGTCGAAAGCAAGGGTAGTATTGTAATTTCGTGTTCCTAGGGTTGGCTCTAGCAGCACGACCCGCGCGACCCGCCTTGTATCCAGCCCATGCTAGAAAGTAAATTCCAACAATTAAAGTAGATGTAAGTAGGGGTGAGCAGATCTCGGTACTCTTTCATGATACCTGAGCACTATCTTGTAAAATATCGATTCCTAAATTTTAAAACTGGGCCCTATCTTGTCGATTTGAATAATTGGACCGTACTCGGAACCTATGAGAGGATATATCATCTAATAGTTACATCACCCGATATGTTGATATGGTGTAATTGCCTAATAAAAATTGATAAATATTAATATTTTAACTATTATTCAAAAATAAAAAAAATAAATTCTAAAATATTTTAATGAACTATAAAAAATAATTATTAGACAAAAAGAAAATAAAGATATGGTGCAACTATTTTATAACATGTTTTCTCTAGGTTTCGGGTACCCTGTTGAGCCTTTTTTTTTCGGTAAATAAGATGGGAATGTAAAATTGGAACCAATAATAACAAAACAAAAAATAATTTAATTGTCCACATTAAAAATGGAAAGATCATTTCTCATTAAAATATCAATTTCATAAAATGATATCTATAAATTAATCACCATTATAGCATTTTTACATTCTTAACAATAAAAAATATTTAAACACAAATTGGAATAACACGTGCAATCTCCAAAGAAAATCTTGCATGTTTACTTACGTAATCCACGATAATATTTGCAATGGTACTACTAATTTCTATCAAAATAAATTTCTATTAGAATAAATACAGTAAATATCTCGCATGCAATGTAAACTACCTAGTATTTCCTAAAATATTTTATATAATTTTGTTATATTTATATTTCAATATCCGTGCACACTTCCAGATATAAATATAGCAAATCGGATTATAGAAAAAAAAAACCTAAATTAAATTTGAAATCCATAAATATTTTTAAAACCTAAAATATAAAAAAATTCAAAATCATTAAAACCTTATAAAAAAATTTAAAGAAACTTAAAAAAAGAAAAAAAAAATCACTAGCACCCTTAAAAATCCTAAACCATAAAAACTCTAAAATATTTTAAATTCTTAAAAATCCTTAAAAAGAAATTCTAAGTCTAGACCCAAAAAAATCCCTAAACATTCTAACTAATCTAATTTTTTCAACTTTGGTTTTTCTTTGATGTTTTCCATAATTCTGCAAATAATTATTTTATATTTGATAATGGACAATTAATTAGATGTGAATTACTTTAAAATTAAATAAATTGTTGAATTAGGTAGTAAGAAAAATCTAATTAATTCATTAAATGGTAATTTGTTCCCATGTAGTAGATAATAATTACTGGCGACTTTTGGAGCGCGTGACAATAAAAAACCCTAATAAATTACCTACGAAGGGGCCACTAAAACTATATGACATGCAATTTTGATTAATTAGGAAGTATACTCGGAACGCATTAAGATGACCTGAAAAGAGACATTTTAATTAGACACGTGTGACAGAGTGCGCCATCAGCTAGCATGTAATTATCAGAAATCCAATGCCGACAGAGGTGTCACCCAACCTTGTCACTCCCTTTCTCATCAAAAGCATCAGAAAAAGAGATGATAAAAAAAAAAGGAGAAAAGCGAAAGAAAAAGACAATTTTCATGTGAAAATAACAGGAAAAAGATTTCTAATCTGTAAAAGACGGTTCCAACTTGGCCATCAGATGTCAGAGGATTGCTTACTAAGTAAAACGCCTGTCGTTTCTGTGAATGTGAAGTGTGGCTGACACGAAAAATCTAATTGAACTACCATTTCCTCCATGTGTCAGACTGTCGACCACACGGACAGTAGGTCCGGTCCCTACATGGCTGTTGGCCCCCATATTTCTAATGCCACTTGCCAGCAGGAAGCTGTCAGGGTTACTAGTGAGAAGGCAAAAAAAAAAAAAAACCAATGTTGATGTTGCAAAAAAACAGAAAATAAATATTGATGTGAATAAGGAATCATTTTCTTAAAAATTGAAGAAAAATATGTGGGATAAAGTCATTTGAAATAAGGAAAATTTCTCTGGTACAATTTGATGAAATTCCCTACATATCATCATGAACATAAGTAATAGTCGAAAGTGTCTTACGATTTCAAACATTATCCTATAAAATCATAACCTCTAACACTGTTAATATTTTCCGTTAAATTCAAGTGTGGCATGCTGACATGGCTTTTAATCCCACATGATCCTTGACATAGTGACATTATAGAGAATTTCGATTATTTCATGATATTTTAGGCATTTTTAAAAAAATTTATTTTCCTCATTATTCTCTTGAAAGTAACAAAAAATATTTACTATTAATAAAGTTTTACGTGTAATCTTAGTGTTTCTATAATTTAAAAATACTCAAAGCCAACCAATCCATTTCCTTTTTCGATTGCAACATTGGATATATGATATCCAATTTGGACTTTATTTTTGTCCATTGGGATATTTCAATTAGAGTCTAAAACCTATATTTTAGTGACTAACATTCTAACAAGTCAACAATTTTATCTCAACTGTTTTTCGCCGCCAATTTGGCTTTGAATACGGATCCTTTTGCCACTGTGCTACTGGTCTAAACTAAGCATTAGAGTTCCGTTAAGAACCATATATGACGTGCATCGGTAGCCTTTACTATCAGTAAACTCTTACATAAACCAAGTGCAGCAAATCAACTGTCAAATCGGCCAATGAATGAGTGAAACGCACAGTTATTTATCGGGCAACTGTGTGCAGAAATTCAAAAGTCTTATCTTGTTTGTTTATCTAACATTTGCTCATTTTCCAGAACACATTGACTAGACCCCATTCCCTAATATACCCACTAATACAGCAAGTAAATAACACACTTTAAATCCTAAACCCTCGGGAAGCATATTTGCTGGAAGTTTTTTCCAAAGAACAAGCAAATATCAAAGAAAAGAAATGGATAAGAATCTTGTCGATTCTGTAAATAATTGTCAGATAATAGCCACATGCATCGCTTATTCATTGGCCCTCTGTCTGTACATTTGACCTGATGCACTTTCTAAATGACTCAGGTTACCAATGGCAATAGTCAAAATATAATGAATAGTAAAGTAAATACACACTTTTATTTATTAAAATGACGTTTTTTTAATGTAAAAAATTACCTGTCTAATAACTTTATATGTCACGTCATGTATCATATATGATTTTTCATGAAATTCTAATATTTGGGGTGAAAATGGCGGCAAAACAGTGGATATTCAAGCCAAATTGGTAAAGAAAATATTAGAAATCAATATATTGACTTGACAAAATTTTAGCGATCAAAATGTATGTTTACTCAATTTTAAAGTCTAATTAGAATATTCAAATTGAAAAAAAAACAAAGTCCTAAATGGATATCATATTGCAAACAAAAAAGAAATGGTTATCGAAATATTAAGATTACATGTAAAATTTTATTAGTAATAAATAATTCTTGTTATTTTCAAGAGAATTGAGAGAAAAATAAATTTTTAAAAAAAATTGCCCGATAGATCACTAAGTATTCAAAATTAATGCAAACTTTTATTTATTAAATGATGTTATTTTCTATGTAAAAGTAAATATAACTTTATTATGTCACATCATATGTCATATACCATTTTTTATCAAAGTTCTAATGTTTGGAGTTAAATGGCTGCAAAATTATGGATATTCAGGTTGACTTGGTAGAGAAAATATTATAGATCAAGTATTAAATTGTTAAAATATTAGTGACCAAAATGTAGGTTTATTTAATTTTAAAGTCTAATTTAAATATTCAAATGGACAAAAATAAAGTCCTAAATGGATATCACATTGCAAACAAAAAAGAAATAAATGGAGATTTCGCCTTTGGGTATTTTGAAGTCATAGAAATATTAAGATTACAAGTCAAATTTCATTGGTAATAAATATTATTTTATTATTTTCCCAGGAATTGAGAAAAAAATAAAATTTGAGAAAAAGTTGCTAGATATATATTATAAAGTATCCGAGATTCCCTATAATGCCACCGTGTGAACATCCACGTGGATTTAGAGGGACACGTTAGCATGCTATGTGTTAATGGAAAATGCTGACGATATTAATCATCATGATATTTTGGAAAAAAATATGAAAATTACGTGATGATTTTTTTTAATTTCATGATATTATAGGAAATTTTGACATATGGGGTAATTTCCCTTAGAAATATGGGCTAACACAAATAAGAAGTTGGATGTCGATATAGATTTACTAAGAAAATAATTATGGTTGATTTTCAAGTATTTTCTACGAAAATAATAGCAGAGGACAAATTGATAGAGGTGTTCGTGAAGCTGACATGGGTTGAACATAAAATGATAATAAAATTGTTCGTCGTACAGTCAGTTAAATTTCTGAAGAAAATTTGGTACCAGCTCTGCGCGAGGTCTTCCCAACTTCTTCGTGCTGACAACCCAACATGACATTTGCCTCTGAGATTAATACCGACATGACTTTTGACACCTTTCTAAAATATTCAATTCCTTGGAAGACATTTGCCGTGAGATTATTGACTTTCCTGTATCAAATCAAGATGTTTGTACTATGATGTCCCACCACGTTCTTCCATAATTATTGGCTTTGATTGATGAACATAACAAGACCTTATTGGCCTCGCTTGCTTGAATATGGACATTCTTGCAACCTCATCATATCTTATTCCTCCTTTCTCAGCACAGCGTGGAACGTGATTAAAAAGAGTTCAAGATTCAAATTCAAAATCTCTTCTACAATACAATGCAAGTAGGGTTTAAGTCAATGTTCCAATGATGTAGAACGACTGTTATTCAGCAATACCAGCACAGAAAAAGCATGGCCTATGCAGCTAGATTTCTATATCCTTTAAATTAGTACTGATGTGAAATGTCATGCGGATCGTTCCCTTTCCGATCATGGTCTACCAAAGCTGGAACTGACTGAAATCGAGCCGTGCTAACCCGTTTTATGGAACTCAATTGAGAAATGTGAAAATGGGACATTTTGACGATGTGCATGGAAAACCATTTTTCCCGTACGTACGAATGATCAAGTCAATCCCTTTAATGAGGGAGATCCCTCTTGAAGCGATGGTTCGTTAATCCGGGCTTGGTGCCAATACACACAGGCAGCGCTTGTGCTGCAACGCCGTGGAACCAAAGGCTTTTTAATGCCATAGATAGATGTCGAATCCCTGATAAGTTCACGATCTCTATTATGATGGCCCCGACTTGGCTTCAGTTAGAAGTAACTAGTAATTCGGTCGGGAAAATGCTCGGGCATAATTATAGGGCATAATTTACCAATTTTAATAAAAGTAAAATATAATACCAAATTGAAGTAATGCACATAGAGACTCTTCTTCTTCTTTTTTTTTTTTTTGGGGTGAATATAAAGACTCTGTTTTACATGCAAGAGGAAAAGTTAAAATTCTTACCATAACTGATACAAATAACGGAGGAACTATGAAAGTTTTAACTTAATTTGAATTTGAAGGATGTATGTAAATTGAATTTAGACTTTTTAAATTTCCAATAAAAATGCGGGCTTTGCTCCTATGACCTGACCATGCGGCACCATAACTCAATGCTATTTCTCTGACTAATTTTCAGTAACTGAAATTCCAAACAAATACAGATTTCGTGCTAGGAATTAGGAAACTGGATCCTGGATTTAAATTATGTAATGGAATCGTTAACAAGAAGTTTCAAATTTTTTTGTATTTCAAATCATGTCTGTAAATCTAGTCCGATATGAACATAATGGGCAAAAATAGTCTTTATTGACAAGAGATATACTCAAAATCCCTTAATGTGATACAAGGACAACAATAATGGAGCATCATATGGAGTATTATATTTGGAATTCCAAAAAGGGTCCCTACTGAAAAAGACAAAAACAGTCATATTCATATGTAGGGTAGGCCCATGCAAAAGGACCAAAGAGCTGCAAAGTATGTCTCATACGCTCAATTCCAATTAGAGAGCTTACCCAACGCATTAAATCTCTCTCTCTCCATCCATGGCCTCCACAGTAAAAAATGATCGGAGAAAAGCTATCTCTTCTAACGCATGAGTTGATTATCCCATAATTGTCACAGAAAAGCATTTATTGAGAAGCAAGCAATTAACCAGCATTCTCCCCTTTCCTTTAATTTCTTGATCTCATGACCTTTGTCTCCTCACTATATAGACAGCCCTCCATCATTTCCTCGGAGCCAAACTCCCCTTTCAAAAACTTCGTCTCGGTCTTCAAATGGAGGGCAGCAGCAAAAATCAGGGCGACATCGTTCTCGACTTGAGCCTCTGCAGCCAGGACCCCGCCTGTCCCATGGCTGGCTCCCAGGATGATGGAACCAAGAATGATGATAATGATAGTGAGATGGAGCCAAGGGTGTTCTCGTGCAACTACTGCCAGAGAAAGTTCTATAGTTCGCAGGCACTCGGAGGCCACCAGAATGCACATAAGCGGGAGCGGACTCTTGTGAGACGGGGGCAGCGGTTCGGTCCGCTCAGCTTCTTGAGCCAATTCAACAGCATCGCTTCGCTCCCGCTTCACAGGTCCAGCGGCTGTCGCAGGTCATCACCGCTTGGGATTCAACCGCATTCCATGATCCGCAAGCCAACTTCCTCTTTCACAGCATCGGGCTTTGGGCAGCATCTCTTTGGTGGATCCAATGCTGGGTGCTTTCTCAGTGGCCATCGGCTATCAGTGTGCCCTGGGACAAATGGTGCAGTCCAAAAGTCGAGTGATCCTGCTGGTCCAGAGGGACTCGGTGGCTTCTGGTGGAGCGGTAACGTTAGCCATATAAAGAGCAGGCAGAATGAGTTGCAGAAGCTTGACCTGTCTCTCAAGCTCTAAATATCAAGTTTCTTCCTTCTTTCTCCTATTCTCTTTTGATGTTTTCTTAGGTCAAGATTTTATGTTCATTTTTCTATAATAAGAGTGCCTGTTCTAAGATCTAATCCAGACAGGTTTATCCTTTGTATATGCTCTAATTTTAACTTACTAGACATCTTCCGCTGTCTCAACAATGCATTAAATTTCATATTTATTTAGTCCTAAAATCTCTCATATGCTAATTTTAATTCAGAATTCAAATGCTTTTGAGCTCAATTAACACTACTAAACGGAAAATAACATTACAAAAAAGGAAAGAAAGACAAAAGGAGAAACTATAATTTTCTCGGTGTTTGTTATATGGTATCCAAATGTCCAAAGAAAACCCCAATTAATGGAGATTAATTTATATTCTCCAATTATAATAATCCAATTTGAAATCTTCATGCCATTATAATCGTGATAATGATAATGACAAATGGTGATTAAATAAGAGGATGGATTCAAACTTTTAGAGGAGAAGGGCCTCTTCAATGATTAGAGCTACCAAAATAATTCAATTCTTTGACACTGAAATAATACCCAACAAACACACCCATTTCCTATATAAAGAACTACAAATGGGACGGTAGTCGTATATGTAGTTGACCCTATTGCAATTCAAAGTAATAGAGACAGCCTTGACCTATATATACATGGTGGTCATAATGGCCATGTGAAACGAATACACAGTATGCGTCCACATATGACTCATAAGCAGTCAGATAGACACATCTCCGATGCTTACGCAGGTATCTGCTTACACTGCTGTGGTCGACGGCCCCGCACGACCAGGGAATGCAAGAGGGTACTTGATCATGATGACCCTCAGCTAAGCTATCACATCACGTATAGTGTACATACAACCTCCATATATCAGATCTTGATCAGGCTTTGATTTTGTAGCCAAGTGAAATGCTTCATGGAGTGGGCAGAGGAGGGCCCTCCTGAAGAAAAAGGTGGGAGTGGGTCCACATCAGCCTGATGTGTACGGACTATATGAGAGAGTGTTGATCATGAGTTTAGTCATAATCCGGTTGTTGATCTCCTAGAATCAAAACACCAGGTAACGGAAATCAGATAATTATGACAGTTAATTACAACGCAAATCACATCAACAAGGACTAAAGAGAATGATAGAGGGAGGGGGTTAGAGATCATCCCTCGCTTTATGTTTTGTTGGGCTGTCCTATTTTGTAGGGTTGGACTGCCTTAGTCTCCTTCACTTTACCAATAAAGAAGTGAAGAAGGGCTTTTGATTTTGCCCTCAAATCAAGAAACCCCAGAAAACCTCCTGGTTCGAAAATGATGTACGTGAAAAACGAGTGCCGTCGATCTGCTAAGATGCATTATTTATCCGTGAAGGAAACAACACAGTAAAATAAAGATGACTTACTCGGGCAGTGCTTTCTGTGTTTCTTTTGAAATTCCATCATTAGATGGCAAGATTATCTTCCAACACGTTCAATTGAATTATGGGATGCGGCTCAATGTCAAGATTAACTAGTTACTACTGCCGGGTCAACTCTATTTATGAGATCCACTCATCGTTTCTGGTAAGTAAAGACCGTCTACAAATGTAAAGATATAATTTATACAGTTTTGTCCTTGAAAAGATAGTTTGAGGAGCATGATATGAATGTTCCTGAATCTCATAAAGGATCAAAGAGCTTTTGTTCTTTTTGAATGTGCAAATAGATGTTGGTACTCATTATTCTGTTTTTTCTTCGGTTATAAAGGAGATTAATGGGTTTTAAGGAGAATAGGAGAAAGAAAGGAATAGGAAGTCTCAAACTTGTAAGATCGTGCGTGAGACCTCTTGGCGTCTGGTTGAGTCCTCAGAGCAGTGATAATACCAATATTCCATACCCCTTTTTACTTATGGTGCACTTCGCGATCTAGCCAATCCGACACCCTAGCAGGAATTGGTTTCACACGGTGAACCAAAGACACTGCATAATGAAATTATAAAACCAGGAAAAACTTATGGTTCCTGTCCATAATAAATCTTGATCCAATAACCAAGATCAAGTGGCCCAGAGAATTTTCTCAGCAGACACAGGACACTGATGTATATATGTTCATCCGGAGTTCCTCCTTTTCTGGTTAAGTTGATGCTTTGCATATCTACACACAGAAGGTGAAAAAGATAGCTTAGACAAGGACTTGGGAACAGAAGCACTGAAGCATAGTGTCGAGTGAGTTGGATCTCAACTTCAGCATGTTATCTTCTTGCTTCTACAGGTGAAAGATATGCTATTATTACTGTAGTTTAGTGACTTTCAAGTTTGTCTTCTCAATCGACACTTTTGAGAATTACCTTTAGTTAACAATCATGTAGAGCATTTCAAAAATTGCTTGAGAGTGTCTTCCATAGGAAGGAAATTGTTGGAAAGCTTTCATGATTGAATGCTATACACACGCAAGTGAAGTTGGATTACAGCATGAACCATCTCAGTTGCAGCTGAAAAGATACAAACTAGAAATCGAGTTCATCAGCAAAATGGTAAATTATACTGTTATCTAGATGAATCTTTTCCGTTGATATACCACTGTATAAAGGGCTAACAGTCCAACACTGTGGATTGAAAATATCTGAGAATTAAAAATATTTGTTATATTCGAAAGTACAATCTCAGCTGTCGAATAAAAACAAAATATCCCTAATGTCCAAGAATCACAGAACGAGTTTCCCATGGCACATCTCTAGGATGACGTATTGAGCTAACCACCACCGACGCATCAGAGCAAAGGGCGATCGACAATGTCCTGTCCTCAAAACATGGCAAATAAACTTCTAAAAGAAGCTCCTGCTTCAACTTGCATGGGTCAGAGAGTGCAGCACTTCTCAAACCAACAGAGGACCACTTCCTCCTGAAATGAAGCCCTTTGTTCAGTCCGTGCTGCATCGATACGTATATTGATCATCGTATACGTATAGATCATTAAACCAAGATCATCGTAGAAACCAAATAGATCAGTGTCGTTCTATTTGGTCTATTAGAGTACCCTCGTCTTGCTCTTGGAATTGGAGAAAACTGTTGAAACATTGTGACATTGCTTTTCCATTCATATCATGTCGGATTGGGTCAGGGCAATCCATATCATTTTGGTATGACAAATGGTCTATAAATGGGCCTCTTCATACTGCTTTGCCTAATGGTCCACTATCATTCCCTGCCATTTCAGAGAAAGCTACAGTCTCAGCAATATTCAGAAATTTTAGATGGTGTTGGCCACGCAGTAGAGACCCTACAATGGTATCATTTATGCAGTAAGTAGAAAGCTTTGCTACAATTGGCGATCGTGATACCTTTTATTGGGAGCAAACATCAAAATTCAGCATTAACACTGCTTGGGAGGCCATTAGAGCTAAGCACCCACGAGTCTCATGGCATAGATTGATCTGGTTCTCTGGACATGTTCCAAGACTTTCTTTCATTAGCTGGCTTGCTATACTTGATAGACTCTCCACTAAGGCTCGGATGGAAACATGGATCTCACTCCCCTCTTCCCTCTGTGATTTTTGTGGATCTAGTATTGAATCTCGAGATCACCTATTCTTCTCATGCCCTATTATAGGTGATATATGGCATTCTTTACTTGCACAGATCCAAATAAATCGACCCATTGGGGATTGGTATTTTGAGCTTACCTGGGTTGAATGCAACATGCAAGGAAGGGGCACTCTTGCAACAGTTTACAAGCTTCTCTTCACCACTTTTATCTATGTAGTGTGGAGAGAACGGAATCATCGGATCTTCCGAGGCAATGCTTCAAATACCAATCTTATAGTAAGTTTGGTAATGAGTTTGCTAAAATCACGTATAAGATCCTCACTTCACTTAGAGTCAAGAGTAGAACAATCCCATTTGAACCATATGTTAGGCGTTAAAGTTTGATGATATTTTGATTTTTGTAATATCAATGTGTACTCTCTTGATTGGTTGATTAATGCAATATATCAATTATAAAAAAAAAGATCATTGTAGAAGGTAAATTGAACAACTCCCTCAATAGCAGCCCATGAAATCCAAATGTCCCGTTGTAGTAAGTTAATTGCCAACGTTAGTACTTCTCATAACATTTGAATGGTTGTATTCCTAAATTTGGTTAACTTTACATCTAAAATATGTGTATTTCAACGAACTTATGTATTCCAAAATATCAGAAGAAATTAGAGGACAATAACCAAGTACAATGAAACTTAATAAAAATCTCTACTAAAGTTTATTAGAACCTACTAAATTTTAGTAAGAAAATTCAATTATTCAATTAACTAAATCTATGCTAAATTCAATCATAAAATTCCCCACCTCAATTTTACCTTGGAGTGCATATTGTGTACGTATTACACAAGTTTGTTATATAAAGATCAATTTAACGATGCCAAATATATATCTTAGAGTTGCTTTCTAATTATTTTATATTATTAAAATTTCAAAATGGACATGTGTCATCTTTCAATGAATTTTACACAATGAAATTATTATGTGATGGACCTGAATTAGCAAGCACATATGGTCTTCCCTTCAAAAAAAGAAAAAAAAAAGAAAGAATCCCGTTTCTTAGTTATGTATGGTATAATAAAAAATTTTAATGACCTTTTGATTAAGTAATACTTATGTCTTGTTTATCATATGATATTAGATCAACGTATCGTAACCTATTCTCTCAGTTGATACAATTTACTATCAGATATGATCCGCACACAAATCAATAGCCCAAACATATATATATATATATATATAGTGTGGAATTTGCCAACTGCGTGACATGATTAGGGTCCGTTACCTTTGCCAGAAATTTCGAAATTTTAAATTCAATTCCTATACAGCTCATCCGAGCAAAGAGAGGCGGAATTGTAGGGTTTTCCATTTTTCAATTGGTGATAAGGTTTGATTATTTCATCCATAAAAATGGTTAATTATTATAGCAACATTGTCTCATAAATATCAACTCCTGTCCTCTAGATTTGGGAACAGTGGGTCAGCCTAGGACCCATTCTTAAATTGGATCAAGATTTTATCCTATTTGGGCCAGAACATACAGAAACTTGCAGGACATCACACATTCTTAATGCCTTGTCGGAATCCGTTGTTGTTTTTCTTTTCCCAGTGTATTATTCTTAACTGCAAAATTGCAGAGCTGTTTCAGTATCATCTATAAGTTGAACTGTAACCGGGCAAGTGATAATACAAGAATTGCCTCAGCAGTTGAGTCCTATAACTTGTAGCTGTAGTTTTTAAGTAATTTCTCTTGTGGTACTGTCACGTCAACGAAAATTAAGGTCATTAACTCAGCATGGAATGTACAAACTAGCTTTCCATTTCGAGGGATTGGCAGTTTGATCGAAGTTCCCTCAATGTTGATCATCGCCTCCCTAAGGAGCATTAACCTATGCAAGGATCATCAACCACAGAGACCGCTGAATAACCTTCCCGAGGAGGTGGTAGCCGACTCAAATCGTCTTCATGACGATCTCATCGATCTCCCTTTACTAGGGGTCATTGCAGACCTTATCTTGATCACAACTGAATTCCACCACACCTTCTCATCTTCTCCGCACCTTTTTTTTTTTTTGCTTTTGCCTCTTTAAATTTTCTCTTCCTTGGACGATTTTCTGATTCTTCCTTTCCTAGATGTATTTAAAATCCTCAGAAAACAAAAAGAAACTCTATTATTTTCTACGGAATCATTTTAATGGTGAACTCTTTTCTCTATATATATTTTTAAGTTTCAAGTTTTAGAAAACTAAATACTTCATTAAAATATAATCTATCACATTTTGAATGAAATATTTGTTTTTATGTAGTAGTATTATATAAAAATTATTTATATTTAAAAAAATAAATCCTACGTGATTTAGCATGTAAGTATGTTTTCGGAAAAAATATATATTGATGAATATTATTTATTAATTTGTTGAGAATATGTACATTAATGTTTAAAACTAATAAAATATTTAGTCATGAAAATTAGGAAGCAGTATGTACATATAAAAAATTAATGAATTATTTTATTTATATAGAAAAAATACATTCAAAATATTGTATAGTGTTAAATCTTTGACTAAATTATCTCAAATTGAAGTGTTTGTGATAGCATAAATGCAATCTATATAATACCTACATAGACTTGTCAAAAATAAGCCCGGCCCAGGCTGGACACGAAAAACGTGCTTGGGCCGGAGGTTTTTGGGCCACTTACGACATTGGGCTGCGCCAGTTTGAAGTGCGAAAATAAAGTTTGCATGTGAAAAATAAAAATATGACGAAATTGAAAAAAAATGGTTAATTATATATATAAATAATGGTATTTTAATAATTATTTTAATATTTTTTAAATTACTACAAAAATTAAATTAGTCAATCGATTATATTATATAAAAATTCATTCTAAAACATAAAATTATTATTTTATGTTTTAGAATTATATTTTTTTAAAAAAATTATGAGAAAATCCTTATTTCGAGCATATTGTCAAAAATTGAACCTAACATTTTATACTAATTTCTCACTCTAAACAAGGTATCAAAAAGTAAAACCCCTATTAACCACAAATTGTTTTATGATCTTAGTACATTTGTTGGCAACTGCTTGATTTGAGCAAGTTATAGGTGGAATCGATCGTTCATCATACATAGTAGGTATTGTCGTAACTATTTATTACAAACCTATATCTACAGATATTTTTTGTCGACAACAATCAATATATTTTGAACTTTTAATGTCATGACAAATTGAGTTGTTATAATAAGTACTCTCTGTGGTAATTATTTTTCTTTATATTATCGTAATTAATATTTTTTTAAATAATATATCATTTTATCGAAAATTAGATTGTAATTGCAATTATATGATAATACCCCCTTTCTAATTACGTTTAGTTGGATAGGACCAGTGGCTTCTACCAGCATGAAAGGTTAGAGAGGAAGAATGTTGGCAGAGGCCGAGCAGTGGTCAGCTGAAGGTATATTGTGATGCTTATTACCCGGACAAGTTGGTTGAAATGGTTTTGGTGCCTTTTCCACTTAAGCAGGGTCTCGGGTTTGAGTCTTGTAAGTGAATAGAGTCTTACATTTTAAATTGACCGCTTCGGTTCGAATTTGGATCAATGAAAGTCCAATGGGCTTATGATGAATGCAAGATGGCTTAAACCGAAAGAAAAAAAGAAATTAACACAACAGACTGGTTATATTTTATATGTCAAGTATTCACTACTCTCTGTTATATAATTCCATAGAATTTTATGGTTAAAAAAAGGCTATGTGAATTTTTATAGTACAGGATGAAAAAGAACTTGAAATCTTTTGGTTTTACGTGAAGTAAGATGTCCTTTCACAACCTAAGTATTTAAGTATTAAAAATAATCCTATAGTTTTAATTGAAATGTAAGAGAAAATTTACAATAAAAATTAAATACATAATTTCTTAATTATTAAATTTAAAATTTAGTTACTATATTAAACCTTCCTTCTCTTAACTTTTCCATTTAAATCATTATAAATAAGACAACAATAATAACACCATTGACACGAGCAAGGATCAGAGGAAGAGGAGGGAGAGGAAGATTCTCATTCTCCTCACATTTGAAAAGTACGCAAAAGCCAAGATTTTCCTTTTCTTTTTCTTTGCGTCGCATAAAGTAATGTTTTTTTTGGTTGATCCCTTGAGTTCGGGTTGCTGTCCAAGCTGGGGGCAGTGTCATGGGGATGGCTCCGCTGTGAGGTGGTCCTTTTGGAAAATGCTTTGCAGCAGGAGCGAGAGCGCCAGAGAGAGAGGATCTGTCCCGGTCTACCTCAATGTCTACGACCTGACTCCCATCAATGGCTACACTTCTTGGCTCGGTTTAGGAGTTTATCACTCCGGCGTGCAAGGTCAGTTCATTGTTTCAGTCGTTCTCTGCTCCACCGGTCTATATGTTCCCTCTCTGTCATCATTTCTACTCGGTGCATCTGATCCGTTAACTGCTCAGTCGGTAGTTGTTGGTGTCCTGCTCTTGATTCGTCGCCAACTGCTATTCCCGCAAATGTCTCATCCTAAAATGGCAAGATTTCAATGTAGAAATTGTTGTCTGAGCCTCGGAAAGCGTGTCTTTGGATTGCTGTTTACTGTCTTGATTTCATCTCACTCTCGAACCTGGTGGACTCTGTTTTGTTTGAATCTTTCTGTACAAGGTTTATATTGATTCCCTCAGTTTTTCAGGTTGGGTGCGACTCTTATGTCTTCCATGTTTGAAATTGCTTTGAAGTCGATTGATAAGGAGAGCTTATCGTATATCTAGATTCATCAGACGTAGGTGTCTCGTTGGATGATGTTATTCTTCCAGGTGTTCTATTTTTCTCTGGATAAATTGCTTGTGGTCCTCAACTTGCAGTCCATGGAGTCGAGTATGCATTTGGAGCTCATGAGTACCCTACAACTGGAATTTTCGAAGGTGAACCGAAGCAATGTGGGTTCACATTCAGGAAGAGAATCTTTATCGGAAATACCAACATGGGGCCTGCTCAGGTGAGGGCAGTGATGGAAGAGCTGGCAGAAGAGTACAGGGGGAATGCATACCATCTTATCAAGAAGAACTGCAATCACTTCTGCAACGACGCCTGCGTTCGGCTCACCGGGAGTCCAATCCCCAGTTGGGTCAATCGTCTTGCTCGAATCGGTAAGGGATTGCAACAGTTTCCTCTCCTTTTTCTTCTTAGGATGCTGATTTTTTTTTTTTTTTACCTCCACAGCTTTATATACCAAATGGAATCTATTCTTTTGCTTTTCCTTTATCTTCAACAGGGAAAGTAGACGTCTTTTAAATGAATGATTGAGCTCTCTGTGAACTATTTTCTGCATAAAGGCATAAATGCCACGCAGAAGGATATATTCAGATCGAGAAGAGGAAAGGGCGATTTCCTGTTTAGAGTGATGTTCGGCTTACTTTTTTAACAGGATTTCTCTGCAACTGCATGCTACCGGCAACCTTATGTACTATTAAGGTTAGGCATTGCAGAGCAGAAGACAATTCCCAGGAAGGTGAGAAGACAAAACTCACGACGAACAAGTTCACCCCATCAGACTCGTCCTCCTCATCCTCACCCCCTCGGAGCATTCGAGGCAGAAGCAGAAGTAGGACCAGGCGAACTCAACGGCCATCCTCACCCTAGATCGACAATCATCCTCCGTAAAAACTGGTGTACTTGTGGAATCATTGATTCATCGGCACTGTTTTTTTTCCCCCTCGATTCATTGTTGTCCTCTCATCTTGATGCCAACATTTCAATCAGAGTAGAGCATACATAACTACACCTCTATCTATTGTCTCACATCAACCGAGCAAATGTTCAATTACCAATATCATTTAATGGGAATGGTTTTACGCTCTCGCTTTTTACCCAAAAAAATAGATTTAAATTTTATAAATAAAGCGAAATTATATTGGTGAAGGGTTTCAGTGTCTTGAACATGAAATAGTCAAAGCTTGTAGGGACTCTACTCTATACCAGTTAATGCATTAAGGGAAAAAGCCAACGATCCATTTTGCTACATCCCCATCTCTGTCCGCGTGAGAAGCCTTGATTGGTGGAGATCGGTTGTACCAAGAAAGCAGAAGATTGAATGGGCACAAAGATTGTCAGGAGAGAGACATTGAAGCTCTGAAACTCTTAAATGGAAGAGACAAGGCACCGAAAATATCTGTCAAATCGAAAGGAAACATGAACGAAAAATTGAGCCTGGTCTCTTCATGTCCTCCTCATGAGTAAGTCAAGATTCTCAGGCTGATAATGTAGTCAAAGATTCCACGAACAATCTTTCCTTCAAAAAGACAGACCGACATCTGCCACCTAACTCCAGTGCAACCGCTGTGTTCTTTCAAAACAATGTGAACCTTGAAACAACTCCTTTAAGTCTTAAAAAACCAGAAATCACGCTGCTTTAGCGGCCTAAGCAATCAGGTATCATCGAACACGATGTTTCTTTACCTATATCTTGGGGTGGAAAAGGAAAAGGAAACACCGAGCTCTAACGCCTGCCTTTTCAGCAGAGAAAATCATTTGATCAAAGTAGACACCTGCGAGTTCATCACAGTAATTGGAACCGTCCATAAACCAATATAGCATCATCGATGCAGCGATGTGTCTCTTACATGCAAGAATAACATCTTTTCAAGAATGTAGTGCTTGCTGGAAAGTTTACAGAGGGAAAATGAGAAGATTGGAAGAATAAAAGAGACTGGCAAAGAGAATCAATCCGGCATTCGAACTCGACCTAACACAAAGGGCACAGAAAACATATATAATGAGAACCAAGCAAATACAATAATTTAGAAGCTCAACGAATGACAACAAGGAAAGGACCTACTTTGGCAATTAAGCACCATTTAGAGAAGACAACAGGCAAAAAGTTTCTGCTTTAGCCCTGCTTTGCACGCATCCATTCAACAAAATTATCCAAAATCAATGGCCATGCAAGTTGTGGATCATAATTGCTGAAATCAGGGAAACTTATCTGTTTACAAATAAGAAATCAGCTGTCAGCCAGTCTGCAACTCATCCATACAGGAAAGCAAGTATGAAAAAGAACCATGTGAGGAAAAAACAACAATACCTCATTGCAAAACCGGAGGAAACCCATCCACTGATCCATGTTGATGACCTTGTAGTCAGTTTGGGCCTGCATCCAAAAGAGAAATGTTTATGGAACAAAAAAGTGGCAAAATGGAAATCAATTCAAATTGTAACAGTACAAGGCCAAACTGGAATCAGCAGAAAATAGCATAGAAACTGTCAAATCTAGGCAGTAGCTCAAGAGCAGGCCAACAGGCCAAAGTACCAACTTAGTTGACCATTTTAAGCATGTGAAACTGTCCTAGATTCAAATTTATAGATGCAGCACTCACCTTCAAATATTCACTCAAGTAGTCAACCTGGGCACGGAACTGGGACCCCAAGACCAAACCAAGCAATTCACATATGCTCTCTATATCAATGCTCTTTTGTTTCTCCTCTGAAAAATTATCAGAAAAATTAGTGAAATTATATTGAAGAGATAATAACAAAGCATCAAGATATGCCAATTATTATACACACCTGTCAAGCAGTAGCGGAAAGCATAGGTATAAAAGTCGACAAAGTTTGTTGGCCTTCTAACCTTTTTATCAGTTACAGGGGAAACCATTTCAGTTGCTTGTAAATTAACAAAGGACAGTGGTGAAAATCAGAAAGCAAAGAAATTCCCATTAAAGCATTCCAACCTCTCTCTCTAACTCAGGAAGCGCCTTCTTTAATTTACTAACAGAATCAGCCCTCAAACCTTTAAGGCCCATTCGCCACTCATCCTGCATAAATAAATTAATGCACTATGAAAAATCCAGGCTACAACAGAAGTTTTACACAAGACACTTCTTTTCTAAAACAAATTGAACCTCCTAGATTACATCAAAGACGGATCTAGAGTCTACTTCTTTATTTGCTTGGGATGTAGCGGCCTTAACATCTATATTATAAGTAAAAAATTGAGACAAAGCATTAAAAGAATACACCAATCAATCAAAAGAGTATCCTACAACCATTTAAGGACGATAAACAGTTAAAAATCATATGCTCAACTGTGCATCTTTATTTCAGAGATTGTGATAACAACCCTGTCAAAAAGCTGATGTTAATCCAAGGCAATAGTTTCCATTCTTGGCATGACAGCTCAACCAGTACAAAGAAAATCCAACAGAATAAATGGCAGCACGATCAATGACCATCTCCGCATTATAAAGCAGATATCACCAGCTGCACATATGCCAGCTTCACTTAGCCTTTCTATCAAAATTTTTTAATTCTGAAAGAGTAAACCGGGCAACTAATTGATCAGCAATTATCTTATATCACCTTATTGACCTAAAAAATAAAAAACTGGATTGGATATGACATTCCTAGAGTTACTGGAACATGAGAAGGCTCCTTACCAAGGTAAAGTAACCCTGTCTTTCAGCTTGCATTTTCCTGTTAAAGCAACCTATCAGCTTATTCTTGGTCAATATAACAAAAACTCAAGCATGGAAGCAAGTTTCAGACCACAACTAACCAAGCAAGCATCAGAATCCTAACATCAGTGTGATCCACTTCGATATCTGAACAAAGAGTTTCAATTCCCTCAGGACTGTCAAAAATGTCAGAAAGAAAAAAAGGAAGTCCATTAGAGATGTAATAACAATCAATGATAAGATGACACAACTAAAAGTGGAATTTCTTTTAGTATTGAAACAACTAAAAGCAGTATCACTCATTTAAAGATAAGAAAACAATCGTCAATGTTCTAATCATTTCAAGTCATTTTGAAAACATCTACAGGTTTCTTACGGTCTTAGTGTTCTCCTTCCACTTGCTAAACTATTATAAATAAATTCTTGACATAACTATCAATTAATAAATTATCTCAGTGTAAATTGGAAGAAAGTTGATCCTAACAACAGATACATGTGGAAAACTTTATAATGTAACTCAACAAACTATACCAAGAAGAATATAATCAAGAAACATAGCCAAGGCATTAAAGCATACTTACTCAATCAAACCAGAGGACCCATCTGCATACGAATAGAACAAACTATCGATCCGTTCCAACTCTTTTGAAGTTGCTTTACTTGAGGCTGGGAAAATGAGAGTTCACCATAGTTATACTACATCCATGTAACACAGCCATAAGCAGTGACGACCCGCCAAAAATTCTCAACAAGGAATCGCCCTATTCGCTCAAAGACAGTAGGTCAAAGCACATAATTGGAGCGGGATGTAATCTACAGTATCTAAGAAAGATCCATCTTTGGCGATGGCCATCGCTCGTGGTATGCTTATCACATGTAGAAGGCCCAGACTTGGGGGCAGGTTAGTAACAAAAGCATCGCGGTAGCATGACTTAGTTCATAATGATACACTAATAAGCTCATGGAGTGACGACGACGATTTAACCATCAAGAACTCAAGTCGCTCTCTGATTCAAGAAAATCAATCAATTGAGAAACTCCCTTTGCAACACGATCGGAAGCCAACCTTGATACAGTCAAGTTAAATCTCTTGAATCCCTGATCCAATTGTCACTCCAAATGCTATATAAGACCAGAAATTGCGAATAAAGTATTCATTTTAGCGATTGCACCAAGGGAGGCTAATCGAGTATGTAGACCCAAATCAACATGGCCATTTGCACATCTTCTAACCGGAACAGATACAAGAGAAAGAAGAGAGGTAAGGAAAAGGATGGAAGAGAGGGATTACCGGAGCGGAAAAGATCCGTCGAGGAAACGTTAAGCGACGTCGCGGAAGTCGGTTGACCCGATTTCTTGGCTGCAGAACGGCGCATCGTTCTCAAAGTAGCGAGAAGCCTTGATCGACCCGAAGCTCAAATCTAGAGAGAGAGAGGTTGAAGAATTCTTACGGTGGGGAGGAAGGTCGCAATTGCTCTTTCATGCGATCAATCAGGGAAAGGAAGAAATAGGAGGAGGAGGTGGTGGTGATGATGACGGTGAGATGCGCAGGCCACTGGAAAGAAGAGGACGCGGCGCTGGCCCTCGACCATTGCCTAGCCTAGGTTCCGTACAGTTCAAATTATACGTAATAATCATTTTATTTTCTCCCCCATTTTATGAATATTCTTTTCACCGATCTCAAGAAAAGGTTGTAAATCTTTTTTTTTTCTTTTTTAAGTTTGGGGGAAGGACGAGATTGGAGGAAGTGTAATTCATTTAATTTTTATGGTAAATATAAATTTAATAAAAAGCAATTAAAGGTTACCATTTTCCAACCATAATTTCTCCAATCATTAATCTCTTCCCTTTCTTCTAATTATATATTTAATTTTTCCATGATTATATTCTTACGGAAAAACTAATGATGCAATCGAAAATGTATCATTTATGTAAACACTTAAATAGATGTTATTAAAAAAATAAAAATGGTAGAAGAATTTCTTTGTAAGTTTATAAATTCATATTGAATTAATGTCTAGTAGGTCCTAAAAGAGTGGACTCATAGTTTCATCATCCTTTATGAATCAAAACAATTTATATTGGAAAAAATTTTACCTTTTAGTGAAGCGATCTGACTCAAATTGACTTAGTTAAGGCTGAATACGATATTAATTGATTTGTACAAAATAAAAAAGTTTGATCTCTTAACTTGTGCAGAGCCAACACTTAAGGACTTAAATTAGTTTTACCACCAAAATAGTCCTCAACTTTTATTTTTCCTAATAATTAAGTCCATTGGTAATTTTGTCGATAAAAAAGCTAATATGGCATAACGGAAAACTAATGTGTCAATGTGCCATGTGAGTGCCATATCAATTTTTCAGTTAACAAAATTATCAATGGACTTGATTGTTAGAGAAAAAAGGAAGTTAAAGGATTATTTGATATTAGTTCGAGTTCTCAAATATTGGTTCCACACAAATTCGATGATTGAATTATTAGTACACCTTACATCCAAAATGAGAGTCAAATTGATCCTTCTCAAACTGGATATCTCTCGCGATCAAGGACTTACTAAACGATAAGACTCTTTTTACTTTTTAATGACATTGAATCACTATTAGGAGGATTTGCAATAACCCCACGAAAATCCGAGGCTTGAAAACTTGTCAAACAGCTATAGGTTTACTCATGATCCCTTGCCAAAATAGTTTTTAGATGCCACTTATCTCAATAGTAAGAAATCGTAAGAAATTTATAAAGAGATCTATAGAGAAAAATCAATACTCCAATCAAACATAATTGTTAATTTGTAAACTTTTTTTATATTGGACTCTTTTACCATTTTAATTTTTAAAATAACACTTTATACAATTCTACAAATAACTGTTAATTTTTTGATGATGATATTAATATCATAGGATAAGTTAATATATAATTAGAAAAACTTATGAAGAAGGAGATTAATAAGTGGGGAGAAATTTTGATTGTTAGTAGAAATTGTAATTTTAAAATTGATTTTACTATTTATTTAATCTTTGATTGCTCTTTTTACTAATTAAATTTATCTATATTATTTAAGTAGAGAGGAGAGATAATCAGTTTCATTTTTGTACTTCCTAAATGTCATTAATAAATATAGATTTAACTAACAAAAAAGAAATGAGAAATAAAAGTCAAATAACAAAATTACTCTTAAAATCATAATACCCATTCAAAATAGTAACAGATTAATTCTTTTATTTGTTTATTTTCCTATACAAGTATTATAATATAGAAAATCAATCAATTTATACATTTAAATTAAAATTCTCAATTTAATCTAATCCACCTCTAGAAGAAATTATATTTAGTCACCTTAATCACACTCAAATTAGCATATCTAATAGCATGCCATCCTCCCTTCCATAATATAATACAAGTAGGTCCTAAAATGAAGGCCAACCTTATTATTTTTTCTTGAGCTAGGATGTTTCTCGTGGTCAAAGACTACTAATGATAAGAGGATTAATGACTCTTTTTACTTTAATGATATAGAATCGCCGTTATGGGGGTTTGCAAAAACTCTGCGAAAAGCTAGGGTTTAAAATATATTAGCAAGAACAGGAAAGGCTTCCTACCATGCAATTGACAATGTGATGGTAATTACCAGCACTAAGATGGGCAAAATTGGAACAGATATGGCTCAACAAATGGCAACTCAGAGATAGTTGGAGTAAGACATGTTTGTAGAGATGATAGGGGGTACATGGGTAAAAGACTTTGATCGTAGACTAGGTGCCTCAGATGCCTAATTGCATAATGCAAGGCCTTAAGAGATAGTTTATTGGTTACAAGGGAGTTGGACATCCAAGCTCTTGTAATAAAGTTGGATGTTAAGGTAGTTTATGATTGTTTTCTTTTTAACAACACATTGATAATCTCTTAATAAGTTGTTAATTTGGATAGCAGGAAAATCAACATGGACTTTAAGAGCTTCCACTTGAGGCACATCTACAATGAGATGAAGAGAGTTGTTGATTAAGTTGCAAAGCATGCCAGGGACATGGTGGCATAATTTAGGTCATTTTGCATTTTGACTCTCCATGTAGGGAGGCTTTGGACCTTTTATTAACTAATGTACACGGATGGGTTAATTACACAATTAATACAAGAAGATTAAAAAAAGAAATAAATTTGTACATAAATTATTTGTTGTGCTATATTAGAATAAGATATTACAATTTTGTTCATATTAATACAACTATGAAAATTATAGTGACACCATTATAACGAAATACTAATATGAAATTTCATGTGAAAGAAGTTTTTTTTTTCTATTATTTCTTTGAAACTGTTTGCTCTGTCAAAGAGTTCAACTCTACTATCCTTTGCATCCACAAAGATAAAGTCAAACTGAACTTTTTCTCTCATCATTTCCCCGCATAGCCCTACCATCTACCATCAAAGTGAAAGTGCATCCACCTTGAGTCTAAGTTGAAGAAACAGGACAAACTTTAAAAATTTATAATTGCGTACAACATTTTTATTTTGTATTAATATAAAATATTTCAAAAGTTTTTGTACCATTGGCATCATTAACATTAACAATATCATCTCGATACTTTCACGATTTTGATGATTTATATTAATATATCATACATTTGTAACTTTTTGTAACAATGAAGTTCAAAAAAGTCATTTTACATTAATTTTATTCTTTTCCAAAACTTCATGTACCATTTGTGCTATTAACCCATGCTTGGCTACATCACATAAGAATTAGTGGTGGAGTCTTCCATCTACATGGCAAAACGCATATATGTACTATTTTGCAAAGTAATGAAATTTATCCATGATACAAAAATTGATTTTCTTTTTTTTTGGTAACATTTTTTTCCTAACTTGGAACTAACACTAAGAATACAATCATGTGTTGTTTGTCCCAATAATCAAATTGGTCATATTCTTGCACAAATCTCAACCCACTAAGAAACACTCAACAAAGGAGAAATTAATTGATAAATGGTTATTCACATGGACCAAATAACATCAATATAAAAACCCTTAAAATAAAGATTTAGGTCATGTTGCCTTGTCATATGATTATATCATACACACTAGTTAATTTCTCCACTTTGCAGGAAAGTATCCTCGATATCGAGTATGTTCTGCACATTTTAATTAGATTACTTACATTGTAAGTAATTATTACTTAGGAGTGGATAATTGGGATTTGTGTTAAACTACTTTAAACTTATATAAATAAAATAAATTTTTGCCCAAAAAATAAAACTTATTTCAAAGAGTTTTTATCCATGTTCTCATTAAGTTACTTGATCATACCTTAACATCACTTTTATTTATTGAACAAGATGGTTTTCTAAATAATATGTCAGTTTAATGTTAGATGGGACTTTCCAAACATTAGATGACAAAAAAAACTTGGAAACATGAGAATTGGGTATTTTGAGAAGATCTTGTTGTCTCTTTGTTCGTCTACATACCTAAGCTTGATTGGGTATCTGTATTATGTGCATGAATTTCTTTTGCATACCTATTGTTCTTGTCCTTCTAAAATTTCTTTTAGTGAATAGCAAAGAAAACAAACAGTAGTTTTGCCTTTTGGCCAACAGAATCAAGGTAAAACTTGTACATTCAACTTTCAACTTCTAGGAGTACCATTTTTTGGATAGTTTGTCTATGTGTTGCATCTTCTTCGGAAGAATAGCAAATGTATACTACTGTTGATGCTTAAGTTATTACTTTTTATTGATAATCATGCCAAATTTAGGTCCAAAAGTTGTGTTGAAAGGATTGATTATCATTTGCAGCATTTGCTCTAAGATAATCTTAGTAAACGCCAAAAAATTAGACAATCTCTAGTTAAACTTCTTATTTCTCCATTGATCCTCCAAAAATCTAGCGCTAGGAAAAGGTTTCATTGAGGAAATGACCTTGATATATGCTCCAAGGATGGTTGTTTTGCTAGCTTGCTTTCTGGTATGAAATACAAAGCCAATTCAAGCAATAAATGAAGAATCAAGATTGTCAACTAACTACCATGGAACTATTGATATGAGATACTTCATAGGTCAAAGTAGGTCATGATATGCTTTCTAATGTGTCATGGACTCAACAAAATGTATTTGTAATCCAACTATATGAAAAATCTAGTGAGAGGTATTCTTTGCTTTGGTTGTGACCCACTCAGTTTTGTCCTTGAAAAGGCACCTCTTGAGGGAAAGAAGTACTCTTAAGTTTTATGAAGAGCTAAAGACGCTTATTTCTTATCCATGTGAAATTGTAGGGTAGAACAAACATAACCCCATTCGAAGGACAAGGGCCTTGAGTTCGCCTCTCAATAAGAACACCAAATGATGTGTCCATGGGGTGAATCGGGCTAATTGTGAGCTTGATTGGGTCCCCAAGTGGTCCTTGGTCCTCCGGTGAGTTGTGGAGTGCCTTTGATACTTGCAAAAAAGTAGAGTGGGGCGATGTTGCGATGTTCGCCTGGAAAGGCCCTCCAATGCTTAAATCAATGAGGGATGAGGGAAGATGAATTGTCGACTCATCAAGATAGGTCCATAATCCAACGACATTGAAAGGCCCATAAGAGATAGTGTCCACCTTGAGCATGACCCGCATGGTAAGTCCTATGAAGAGCTCAAGGCCTTCAACATGGGCCAACCGATGAGTCATGAATTCATTAGGATGGGTTTGTAATCCAGCAACATGGAAAGATCATGAGAAGTATCATTTGCTTCGGTTTTATCCTATGCCTCTCCAGAGAAATGAATGCTTTTAAGTCTTAAGAAAAGTTCAAATCCCTTGTTCCTTATCTATATGAAATTGTAGAATGGCACCCATCACTTTCAGAAAGAGAAAAACAGGGCTTTATTGTCTTTGGAAAACTCACAACCCAGTGTACATAGTTTCACCGTGTTATTGCGCTGGTAAGTTTCATAGTCTGACTGAAAATACTACATAAAAGCAGCACGATTTTATATTGGGCAAGTTCACTTATGTTCCATTCGGCTCCCTCTCTATCGAACAGGGTGTAATAGTTTAGCAGGATTCATAAAAACATTCAACGGTTCAAATGTATATTCTGCAGTGCAGTTCTTGAATTCCAAGTGCGGTGAATCAGCTAGAGTATGTATCTTTGATTAAACAGAAGTGTGCATGCAATTTAACTTTAGCTTTCCATCAAAGTCATAGGAAGTACACCCCGTAGAATTGGCTAACGGAAAATTTTACAACCTAAATGGAATGAAAAACCTGTTCAGAATAACACAACTAGCAAGTATCTTTACAAATTCATTAACATTTACAAGTATAAGAAGAAATATGAGACTTTACCATATCCAGATCCCTCAGAAAAGGCAGTCAAAGAATGCTGACCCGGATTTGAAGAATCATGTGATGTCCGATGTCCGAGAGGACAGATAATCAGGTCAAGTCAGACTCGGGTTAGCAAGTTCAGACACTCGTAGTGACCCTCCAAGCTCAACAGGAACAAGGGGTATGAGAGAGTGGAGTACATCAGTTATTAATGGCCTGTAACTCGGCTCTGGTTGTATACACAGAACAGCAACAGCAGCGACCTTTTGAGACAAAAGATGACTCAGACAGGGATAGATGGGAAAACTAAGAAATCATAATGAGTACATCTTTAATCTTCTATACCTGATACAAGTGTTTCAGATCCATTGAGTCTTTGATGACAGGATCAACAATTTTGGGAAGCTTTGACCGGTCAGTGAGCTGAGGTGTAGCCTGCAAATTAATAGGCATGTTATGACAATATTTAGCTTGGAGGTGACCTGAATAATTGAAGTATCTTCTGTTAAGAACTTTTGTGTTCCAGTCCAAGGAAAACCTTCATACCCATGTGACTAGCGACTGGCTTTGAGCTGTGGTGATTTTCTCCGATGGATTTCTTCCTATCAAAAGCTCAAGAAGGATGATTCCGAAAGAATAGACATCACTTTTATCTGTCAATTTACCTGGTAGAATGAAAATTTAGCTTTTTATGTTTCAATGAAAAATTCCAGTTTCACCAGTTGACAGATGATGACATCAAATGTATCAGCTATTGCTTCAAATGAGCTAACCCAGAAAACAAGTGGAAAAGAATGGGGAAAAGCATATATGTGGCTCAGTATCTACACACGCTTCCATTTCATTCATTTTTTGCCATTTTTATGTTAGCTCTTGTCCAACATATTTATTCTCTTTTGTTTATTCCTCCATCTCTTGATCAAATTTTCTATAAAATATTGATGTCTTGGATCGTCAGCAATGTAGAAGGCAAGTACAATAATCATGAGTTTTCTAACCCCCAGTTGAATTGAACAAACATTGTTTAGTAATGAACTTTTCACTTTATTTCAGATAAAATCCTAGGAGAAGGAATCAAATAAAAAAGAAAAGGGTGATGATAAACTGGCTGCCAATTGATGCAAGAAGGATCCTTCTCAAGAACAAGAGCCCAGCAAAATTAAGCAAGGCAAACGAGGGCTAATAAATGTCATATCACTAAAGAAAAAGTACATATATAAATCTTAATGCTATTCTGAATGCTGCTGTTTTGGAATGTTTAGAAATAAGGTATTATCGTGAACAAGAACTTTCTTTGGAATTCAGTTGACAGTAAATTATGGGAAATTTTACTTCTTATATTTTAGCTGAAATATTTGGATTATATTATCTTTCATCAGTTCGAAGCATGTCAATTTAGTTAAATTAGGACCTAGAAAATTGATTGTGTCAATCCATGTGGCAACTTTTATGAAGTGGGTAAAATCAGTGAATTGTCACAGAAAATCAGATGATTAGATCAAAACAGAACAATAGAAGTTAAAGGACAAGTATCAAAACAAGGGGAAAATTAATATTGTCACAAATGTAGAATTACTAGAGTGGAAAAGCACGTACATTTACATTTTTAAATCTACATTTTCCCAAAAAGTAGGTAAATATAAAAAGGGTCAGCATACTACATATCAAGAAAAATAGTGAAATGATTAGGTTCCAACTTGGATCATACCATCCAATAAGTACTCGGGGGCAGGGCAACCCAATGCTCCAGCTATTTTCACATTATTCTTATTCTGAGTACCTGAGGTTGTAGCAAGCCCAAAGTCTGAAATCTGAAGGAGAAAATGAACAGTCCTATAAGATAACCAACGAAAATCAAATAAACTGACCAGGAAGTCAGACTTTTTGGACGTACCTTTGCATTGAAATTTGCATCAAGAAGAATGCAAGATGACTTGAGACTTCGGTGCACAATCGGAGGATTGCAACATTCATGTAGAAATTCCAATCCTCTAGACGATCCACAAATCCACTGATCAATGAGGGTTAACATAGAGAAGGAAATACTAAAGTACACAACAGTGCAACATGGATTTACCGAGCTACATCAACAGCGATTTTCATACGGATTTGCCATGTCAGAGCTGAGCCATTTGTGGGCCCTGAAAAATACATCAAATGGCAAATAATCATGTAATGGTGGAAAATGCAGCTATAGATGTCCTTGAGTAATGTGTCCTTATGCCATACCATGCAACTGAGTTTCCAAAGAGCCATTCTGCATTGTTTCATACACAAGAAACCTCACATCCCCACGAATACAGCAACCCAGGAGAGAGACTACGTTCTGATGGTGGATTTTATTCAACCAATTCACTTCAACCTGTTCTTATGTTTTGAATTAGATTATGATATTCATAAAAGTAAGGGACACAATAACATAGAGAAATTTCAACTGATTTTCAGGCAGAAAATTACCTCAAACTGCCTTTCAGTGTCCTGACCATCAGCAACATCTAATTGCTTAACCATGGCAGGTAACTTTTCATTAAAACAAGCCCAATACAGTCGTCCCCACTCTGCTTCACCCAAGAGATTGCTTTCATGGAAGTTATTGGTAGCAGCTTCCAGCATTCGATACTCAAAAACAGCAACAGAGCCCTTTTTACCAGTATTAATTGAGGAATTCAACTTATTTGTCACTGGGTTCAATTGAAGTCCTCTTGCAACTTCTTCAAATAAAAAACTTGCACACATGAGCTCAGTGAAGAAAAGGTCCTGCATTCAGAAATAATAAGACAAATACTGCAACTCTTGTAGAAGGCAAAGGTACCATTGCTTGCTGTGCCTTTCTTGTCAGAGTTCTTTACAATCTTGCGCCTACAGATCCAGAAGAGTACAAGAGCGACCAGGATTCCAACAAGAAGGGTTGACGCAACAACAAGAGATATTAGGATTTTCCTATTCAGATCCTGATGGTGAACTACTCTGGCTACGGGCATCCCTGGTTCAAAATGGAGAATCTTAATGAGACACATATTCCATGAAGCTTGAAAAGCTTCTGACCATGAACATGCGCGAACAAAGAAAACAAAGAGACAAAAAGAGCAAAATTGGTTCTATTTTTCTTAATGACGAGGAATCTATCCGGCCCATGCCATGAATGTCCCACAACAAACCCATGAATCCAGGTAAGGGCAAGCACACGTATGGGTAACCACATCAACAGTTAGCAAAATTGGTTATGTTAGAGTTGAGGAACTGGAAACAATATCAGGGCATCAAATGGCACTCTTCTGAGCACCTATTACCTCAATGATAAAAGCTCGAGAAGAAACACATGGAACAAAATCCGAGGTTCCGCCAGTGAAACCAGCAAGAAGTCAAACGGGGACATAGGGCTTGTAGCTTTGAGAAGTTGCTAATAGGGGATGGAAGATGAAATTCCAAAACTAGGCATTAGTCTGAGAGTTTCATAGCTAATAACTGATTCATTCTTATAGGAAGTAAATGTAACAAAAGGAGTTGTCTTTCTGGTCCAATGCTACTAGGAACGCGCTCATCATTACGAGGGCTAGAAATTTCATAAGTTAGCACTCACCCGCTATGTATCTCAAGCCAAAATTCAGCACTCTTTTCCAGGAATACAGCATTAAAACTTCAAAAATCCTCCTACCTCGGCCATCAATAGAAGAACCCAGAGCTTGCAAAGGAAAAAGTGAAAATAAAAAATGAAACCCTATAACATTTTAAGTAGGGAAACACAAGCCTCCACCGAGAGCAACTGGCACATAAATAGTCTACAGCAAAGAATCGAACTTTCGGGCTCTAGAAACGAAATTTCAGCGACCCAATTTGAGTATCAACAAAGGAGAAAGACGGAGAGCTTAAAGACGCGAAGAAGTCAACTTAATGGAGGTCCTCTACCTGGAGATTGAGCTTCCATCTCAGCAGCAAATTGGTAAATGGGCGCCACCTGAGAGCGAAGGAGACACCCTGAAATGGAGGAAACAGCAGGCTCTGCTCTGGCATCGACGAGAACAATAATGGATGGGGGCCAAGAGGTCCACATTACTGCCCACATGGGGAGGGAGAGTCTCGGGACATTCATGTCCCTTTTCAAGTAGAGTGAGAAAATGGGAGCGCGAGAGAGAGACAGAGAGAGAGAGACAGATTGTGCCTTCAAACTTCAAATGGGACTTCTTTGGCCTTAGCCTACAAGATCTCGTGCGTGGTGGTGTCGTGGTTTTAACTTCGAAATCCAAACTCTTTCTCTTTCTTTTTGTTGTTTTCCGTTTCCTCTATCGCATTAGAAAGCGAAATCGATCTCCATCGGTTTCGAATGCCAGAAGCGGACAAGTGAACTGTTGCAGGGGAAACCAAGGAACTGCTTTTTAAAATCTTCCATGTTTGTAACTTGGACATAACATAAACTATTCTTTCGGAAAAGAAGTGTTTTTTTTTCAAAAATTTTTTAGTGGGCTATGATGATTATGATGATGATAATAATTATCAAAAAAAAGAGATTGATACAATGAAATCCGTGGCCACAATTTTGAACGAGAACTAAGGAGGCTCTGCAGTTTGTACTCTTGTTCACATGATTCATCGCTATTCCTTTTACTTGTAAAAATATTCATTATTTCTTTTTCTATCAAGTTTTTTTTTTATAAAACTATAGGGTAAAACTAATTTGAGAACATACTTTGAGGGAATAGTACAAAAATTATTATTATTATTATTATTATTATATGTGCCTAGGGGAAAATGGATCAAATGCTCTTGTTCTTGAAATTTATTTTTACAAGAAAAAGACACTAAATTTCACATATTCTTTCTAGTGAGTTAATAATATTTTTGTAATTAAAATTTTTTTATTCATAAAATTTGACTCAAGATATTATTTAATAATAAAAATTTGTAAAATCATACTGAAGAGCTTTCTTTGAATGTTAGCTTGTACCTTTTTTTATATAATTAATTTAATCTTCGAGTTCGAGTTGGACCTTAAATATGTTATTCCATAATTATTAACTTAATTTAGCACTTTTCCATCTAAATTCGATGCAAATGTATAATCTGAAGAAATTGATCTATCCTAATATTTGTGATAATACTTATGATTTGTTTTATTTTATACATCACATAAAACTTGAAAAAATCACTTATGCTCAATAGGTTTCCTCTATTCTCGATAAATGATTCTTGGGTAGGTATGATAATTCATACCATATCATATTTAAATAGATTCAGAAAAAAAAATCTTTTTACAGTACATAGCCTATTCATTAAATTGGTCATAAATATCTAATTTAAATATATCTGTATTTAAATATGTCATTTATATAATATGCAATTTATAAACATATTAAATAGATTAATCAGTTGAATACACATTTAGTTAACCAGGTTTAACCATATTTTATCGAATTACATACATTCAACTCACCTTAACATATTTATTTAAACGAATTATATATGTTCAACTAATTTAAACATCAAATATATTTATACTTCATACGAATTCATCTAATTTCATATAATATAAAAAATTATGAAAGATACTTTTGGGTTGGCTAATTTAACTTGAATCCAATTAATATGACAAGTTGCTGGAAGCGTACACAAGGGGGATATACTCGTAGCCTGCTCCTGCTCCTGCTCGCATGTGATCCTCATCAAAATCCTCTTCTTCTTTCCTTTTTTTTTCATTCTTTCTATAGTCTCTTCTGTCGAACATCATCATCACCGTCTCTCACGTGAACATTTTCATTTAATTTTCTTTCCTACCCTTTTCTTTTCTAATTAAAAGTACGATGACACTGTGTTTTATTATGCAATGACAATGACCTCTTTGTCCCTTCCCAAGCCACAGAAAAATCAATCTATATTATATTTAAAAATCTAATATGTCATGATGCATTAGGATTTAAGCTTGGTTAATTTATTTATGAAAAAATAAAACTCTTATAATTATGAATGTTACTGCATTAACAAGATTTAATCGAAAAATATTATTTAAAAAAAATTATACAATCCCATTATTGGGTTAGGAAAGATCTAGATTTCATAATTAAGAAATAGCCAAATTGGTGAATTGCCAAGTGGGAAGTCCATGTCTGCGATTGGTTAGGGGACAGAAGGGATCCAGGTGGGATATATATATATATATATAGATGTATATGGATCACTTCATCTGTCACTCTCAGTGAGCGTCTCGATAGATGGGATATGCTTGTCATCAATTTACATATTTCAGGTGAAGATCTCGATACCGCGGTTATCTTGTCATGCCTTCGAGATTTTGGAATCCCAATTAACAAATAATATATATTAATAATAGAATTTTATGCATCTAATAAAAATGACAGGCATGGATGAGATTAAGCGAGCGCGAAAGGCAATTCTCCTGTTTGAACTCAAAAAAATATGTAAGATTCTATACAAATTTTACTAGATTTTTTTCTAATTTCTATTAGATTAGCTTTGTCGGACTCCCTTAAATTGTTCCGTATATTTCTTTGTTGAATTTTGCCTATGTTGGAGAAGCTTTCCGGATCCATCCCTAAACAGTGGAGAAGGCAAATCAGGCCGGACCGGTCTTATTGGATTGAGCAACACGGCCCAATATATTATCGTACAGGGTCAACACGGCCCGATAAGATGTTGGCCCCATAACGATAGTCCTGAGCACAGCCTGAATACTTATCAGGTCGTCGGGCCTGACCCACTAAAAGCTGGCATTGTGATTTAATTTAAAATAATTATTAAAAATTCAAATTAAGTTAATTTACACTTTTTTTCCTTCTCTTTCTACCCTCCAATCCCATTGATATAGTCAAAATATATTAAATTTAGTTTAAGAGTGTTATTTTTGTTCTTAATATAATGGCCATTAAAAAAACCAAAATGACCTAAATGCCCATGAGGTGAGGGGTAAAAGACAAAAATACCCCTCCTTTCATCGAAAGAACCCACGAAGAGGGAAAACTTATTTGCAAAAGAAGTGAGGGTTGCATGGCTATTTTGATCGAGTGGGATAGACGATGATCAATGCAGAGGAAGTTGCTAGGTGGTAGTAAAGTCAAAGCCTTAGTGTGGAAGGGTCGGAGGAAGGGGGTGAAAAGGCCACACAAAATATGTGATCCTTCTATTGTCATTAAGTGGATAGAAGAGCTTCTTTTTTGTGTGTGTGTGTCTCAATTGTTTGCATTGTTGATGGTCCTGAGCTCTACAAGTAAATTTAACTTCATTAAACTATCTATAATAAAGTTAAAAGTAATATTGAAATTATTCTGGCCTGCCATTGCTTTTAAATCCAGAGGGGAGCTCTCTCGTTCATTTGTCGGTTATACATGCTCATGCTTTTGCCCTTCATTCTAGTTCCAGGTTGGATTATTCATAAGAATCGAAATGTGATTGATTCTGTTGTATTTTTTTCACATAACTCCCTCATCGGCCTTCCATAAGAGAATAGAATAGCCAGCTTAGGGGGGTAGGTTGGGTTTTGGGAGCCCCTGTGAGGGTGTTTAATGCTTCTCGTGACTCCAGAGAAGTCCAAAAACTTTAGGTGCTTCTCGTGTTTAATGATCATGAGAAAGTTTGGGAGGTGAGGGCCTTTGAGACTGGTTATTGGCTCGAAAGAAGATGCACCCATCCTTGATGCCAAACAATGCTCCTTTAGATGTTTTCTTGGAGAAAGGGACAATAGAAATGGCTCACAAGTATGATAAAGAGATGTATGAAAGGGGATTATGGCTGGAGCCAGGTCCTGAGCTGGTTGAAAAGGTGACGAGTGAGAAGCCTAGGCGACAATTGATGCTGCCCTTTATAGAAGAGTATGGGGCTATTTGAGGACTGGTTTGGATGTCAAGCTGGAAAGGTTCGTGTAGTAAGTAGTATTGCCACAAAATAGCATAATCCCAATAGATCAACTAAGTGTTTCTAATACCACCGCCTTTTCATGTTCTTTTTTGGAGAGTTTTTACAGGACAAAACTTATAGTTGACAGCAAATGATTGAAAGTTGAGTCTCATGAGCAACCTTTATTCCTTGTGATTTATTTTGACATTTATTTATCGAATTTCTTAATAGGAAATGTCAATAGTAAAATAGAATTACGTTGAAAGTTATTAGTTATTTTTTTTACGTTGATATTGAAAATGTGAAGGAATTATTTTAATATAAATTTTGACAAAAGTAGTTGAATAATCATGGGAAAATAGCACGAAATCCAATGATTTTCGTTACTTTTCTAATTCTACCGTGAACTTTTAAATTTGATTAAAATGAGTTCAATAAGTTTTTTTTATGAGTTTCGACTCTGTATTCTACCAAAAAAAAGAGCAAGGTTTTTGAGGATATATAAACAATGGATAGTCTATATGGAAAACTACATACTTAGTTAATTGGTCTATGCCTAATCAATTCAATTTCTGATTCAATAGAATATGGATAAACAAAAATATCACCTAAGATAAGCGATCCAATGCTAGGAAGTGGATTTTCGTAGAAGTATACTCCGAGAGGAAGACAAAGAGTCCAATTAGCTAACTAGTCAGCACACATATTTTCTTTTCTGTACACATATCGTGTCTCCACCTACCACTGCTCAGCTAAAAGACTTGATTGGAGCCACCAACTTGGAGATGGAAGATGTACCATTTGTCTTATCCAACAAAATATTTTTCATAAAATGAGCTTGCATGACCCCAAAGATCAAGCATATTCTAGTCCGGAAAGGACTCCTAAAGTCCCACAGGCACTGCAGTTGTTATGTCAATGTTTTGTGAAAAACCTTCCTTCCAACCATCATAACAATCACACAATAATCCTTGAGTTCCCACTAGCTCCAAATTCCAACTGATGTCCCATCAGTGTTAAGTTTCATCCAACCACCATCTAGATAGCTCCATTTTGCCCATGTAATTTGCTTCTTAACTTGTTATCGATTTGTTTAAGTCCCTAGCTCGATCAAAGAATGAGACTACCTTAAGCACAGCTTCATAATCTGCATTATAGGTCGGATAAAATTCTCTACAAATATGCTCTTATTCCTCTAGGACAACAATAACCAATAGGCAACATCAAACAACAACAATCATGGAATCCCTACCACTCAAGTGCATATAGACACAAAAGTTAATAGGTAGCCAATCAAGGAGTGACGTGTCAAACAATACCTTTATGCAAATTGGTTAAGAGCAATGTGCACCATAATCTCAAGTTTTGAGACAAACTTAGAACATGGAGAGTTGACTCTACATATAAGATTCTAGAATCTCTACAGCATTTGAGAGCAAGCAGTCATGGACAATTAGCCAAAAGAAATTCTTGGTTCTTTATGGCCCATCCGAATGGAAGATTAATGAACCAAGTGAACTACAAATAGCAAAAGAGTGTTCCGGTAGAAGCTTATATGCCAAAGCTGCCTAATGTTTTCTATAGACTTAGCAATTTGGGCATGGCACGAAATGTCAGTCAACCCAAAATTGCTGACCTAGACACAATTATTTCGTATTTTGGGCCGCTCAACCCAATTCGAAATTAGCAAAATAATTGGTTTTAAAATATATTTAAATAAATCTTGGATTTGGAACCGAACTTTTATGTGTTATAATTGACTAATCAATATAGTTTTTTATGTTAATTTTAAGAAAAAAATTGAAATAAATATTAAAATATAATTTTTTTCAAATTTATCACTTTTTTCTTTATTTAGAAAATTAGTTTTTGTACTTTCAGGCCAACGCGAAAATTTTCGTGCCATACTAGCATAACCCAAAATGCCAGTTGGCCTAAAAATCTCTGACCAAGCATGGTTTTTCCACACCTTGTCAAATATTGCTAGGTCTAATTTCCCGAAAGGCTCTAGTATAGAAGAATATCGTCCGAATTTGGTGGCCCTTGCCCACTTTTGTCTAAGAGAAGGCCTCCTCCACCAACCAAACCTGCATTTCCTTTCAATGCCGGGTGTAACGAGCCCAAAGGTACGGACTTTTATGAGCTTTTCCTCTCCATGCAAAGGCAAACTTCTATTAGCTAATTCTGTAAGTATGGTATGCTGGACCACTTCCACATTAACTGCGCGTAGTCTCCCTTCACCAGTGCAACAAAGTGTTACACTCTCCAACACAAGAAAGATGAGAACCCAAATAATCGACCTACTGGTCTGAAAAAAAAAAAAAGAAGCTAAATTTTTGAGACCTTAAATGCAAATTGGTTCCTTTCCTTTCCTACAAAATCCCGCCCAAAAAATCTGGCGGGACCAACCTCACCGCCACCACCACCACAACCCCTTGTTCTTCTCTATTTTCTGATTTGTAAGACTAAGATCTCTTCTTCATCGTGGTTCCCTACTGTATCGGAAATTGATCCTGACATAACCACTTGAAAAAGTTGTCTCCAAAGCATCTGAGTTTTCCTAGTCTCAAATGATTTTTGGTGTTTTTTAGGACTTGAAAAAATAAGCTCCAACAACATGAGTAAGTTGAAAATTATTTAACACATCTTCTTTTCGAGTAAAAAATTGGATTGAATTTTATGAAAGGAGAAAATTTATGTTCGAGTGCTTTATTCTTACCATACGATTGAATTGAGAGATTGGGAGGTTTATGAAAGGATTAATCAATTACAAAGGGGTAGAAACCTTCCAACAATTACATTTTTTATCATTTCGATCCGGGTAATAGAGAGGGCTAAGAGGAATAGAGACTAGACCTACAATTTAACTCTGTGATTTAATGGTTATGGAAGATTATGAAAGGGCATATGTTCTACTAATACTCTCTAGACCATTACTTACATCCCCTCCCTTCAATAATGTTATCCAAAACCCACCCACACGCCACCACCCACCACAACAACTCAGCCTCAAGAAGTGAGTACCAACCATTTAAAAAGAAAAACGCTTTACCTCGACCACACTTTCACCCCTGCTTACCATATACACCATAGCCGTCACTACTGTATGTGATTTGGCAGCGAAGTTTGATAAACCTCGCCTATACCTATATAATCACAGTCATAATGGTAGGTGGTTGGTATACTTAATAGTGGTTGGTTCTATAGTGACAGTTCTCAAATAATTTGAATCAAATTGGAATTGCATTATGCCTAGAAGACATGCCAATGTCAAACCCGGGGATGCTGTAACACACATATTGACTATACACGGATCCCGCTGTGCAAAAACGAAGAGATTGAATTCTCCGGCGGCAACGAGATGCCCATTTCTGTTTCGAATTTTGGTTGTTTCACTGGGTATCTGGAGCCAGCATTTGTTGGTGAATCAAACTATTCATGCTCCCAGTTGTTCGATTTTCAGGAACGCTGTACTGATGGGAACAGCGTAAGTAAGATGAATCTACATACTCTTTCACAAGTCAAAAGGCCGCTTGTTTTCTCTAGGCGTGGATGGTAATCTTGCATCTGATATATAATCACAGTCAAATGGTAATAATGAGGGTTGCAAAAGCAATGGAAGACACTCTCATTGCTGACACAGAGGCTTGCTGCTAAAGCTCCTCTCCAGCACGACCCATTTTACTAGAAAGAAGCACCCAAAAAAAAAAAAAGGAAAAAGCAAAGCAAATTCTAAGTTACCCACAAACACTTCCAGAAATCCATGATGGAAGAAACCAAAAAAACCCATTTCTCACCATCCAATTCTTAATTAATCCCACAGCCAGATCATGAGACAGAAGGAAAATCAACACGAACGAGACAGGACAACATAATGTTTATGTTGGCTTCAGATCTTGGAACATACTATCCCACCTCATCTCTTCAACACCAGCAGCCGGCCAGTACCGGTCGCTAGCTCCGAGCTTTTCCTCTTCGCCGATGGCATAGACCAGAGGACTCGAGAAGCTCTGGAGCCTGGGAGCAGAAACCACCATCGGAGTTGCGCTCCCGTTTGTAAGTAGCAGCCTTCCTTGCTTGCTCTTACTAACCATTCCCAGCTTTTGACTCTTCCCCAGCGCTGCAGCCCTAAATCTTTGGCTACTGCAAGTCCTGGGCCTTGGCACGACAGCAAGAACTGAATCGTCGCAGAGGGACATTGCTCTCATGTACCTTGCGAAAGAGTTCCTTGTGTTCTTGATCACTGAAAGGAGCCTCGAGATGGGAGGAGTTCTCAGTGCCAGCTCCCTGTTCTCCTTCCGCGCAAGCTTAAGAATCTCCAGCCTGTGCTTGGCTACGGATATCCCCATGCTCTGCAGGAACTCATGGGTGAAGTAGCAGATGTCCTGTTGCTCGAGCTCATTTTTCGTGAAGGCGAGACCGTACTCGTAGACGAGAGTAGGGTCGAGGCCGGATTTCGACAGCCAAGAGAACCAGTCCATGGTGTCTGAGGAAGTATAGGAGACTCTCGTTACCGGTTCTCTCAACTGATGGTCATGGGCAGACAGATATATACACTTAAAAGCAGAAGGAGAAGGGGCAGTGAGTGCAGAAGACTCGCGTAGTTCTTGGGACTTTTTGACAGTTTTGGAGGCTTTAAACTGACTTTGACATGCGTTCTGCAGTGAACATTAAGGATTGGACTTGACGGGAAAGTAATTGACTATGATAATACGAAGATGAAACCGTGAACTTAAATCATAAGCATGCAATTAAAAAAATTATATCCTTAAAGTAAATTCTCAATTCGGGCAACCTGACTTTTGGGTGATAATTAAACTAGACTTCAATGAGAAAAAAAAAAAAGCAGCTATTATTATCTAGCCAAAAAACAGAGTCATTATTCTCTGCGTGAATGGATGGACCCTACACGTTTTTGCACTATGAGAGCAGTAGCTAGGGTGGGCAACCATGTGTAATGAGATTCCTTAGCATATGATGTTAAAATAGATCGGTGAGAAAAGGCTTCCTAGCGGAAATTTATCTTTTTCTTCCTTCAATCACGGCATGTTGGAGGAGCAGAGAAAAGGCTTTCCCACTAAGTTAACTCCCTTTTTTTTGGGTGCTGGTGGCCGGAATGGGTACATAATTGGAGGCAAGGGCACTATTAAATTAGAGTTATTTTACAGAAGAGATGAGACAAAGGGAGTTCAAAAGACAGACATGTGAAAGTGTTCATAAATTTTCTAATAGCCTTGAGTTCAGTCCATAAAGATCAAGAAAGATTAATCCGACCCAGGAAATATTTTTACAGTGGAAATTAATTAAGAAAAGGCAAAGGAGTAGGGCGAGAAGAAAAGGGCTGAACGTAGTTTATGACAAAATGTGGAGTACTGTCATGTCTTATGCAATCGTTCATGTCCCTGTGGAAGACTGCGCCCGTGATTCATGGACAATGACTTGCTTTAGGGGACCCACTGAAGCAGTACGTAGCCAAATGGAGTCTCTGTGGGGCAATCGGCTCTATTTCAAAGGACATGCACGGGTGCAGACAGGGTTGGGGGGAGCGATGTGTGATAGGAGTGATGGTAAAGTTTAGGATTTATTGGTACCACAATATTACTGGACCATAGTTCCTTTCTCTTCAGTCAGACACTCCTGGGCTCCTGTTGTGTGATGCTACCGGTGCCTACTGTGAAGCCTTGTTTCACCATCACGAACTTTTGCAGGAGTCGATTAGCTAGGTTGGAGGGGTTGGACAACTGTTACTGCATATTATTCTGTTCACCAAGAACGAGAAAGCTGTATCTGTGCCAAAAACTCAGACTTTTCAAAAGTAACTCCCAGCAATACTTTATGCTATTTAAGAAGCATTCACTCGTTAGTGGATATCATGCCTTCTGTCTTTTGTGTCCTCTGTTTCTCACCCAGTCCACGCTAAGTGCTTTTGTAAGGCATCGTGCCCTTCAGAAGTTCTTGCTGAGACAAGATGGTGTGCTCTTTGGTACTGATTATGCATGATATATTTTTATAAGCAGGGACAGTATCTGATTTCCCTATGAACCGCCTTGAGAACGTTTGCTACCACCAAAATGTAGGTTCGATCATCAAATTGCAGAGTACCAGTGAAACCTCTCGGGCACGTCCAGACAGTTTGTTGCAGATCCTGAAACCAGGAAAGTTTACATGAAAATGAGCACGGAAGCACAAACACTATACATACGAAAAGTTTTTCCAACTCACTGTGTCAGGAAGAGAAGAGTTGAATACAAATCTACGTCGAATGACAGATTGCAGAGCAGATAAATCGAGATGCCAGAAGGAAAAATTCAATTGCAGTTTCCGTTGTTTCTATCGTCAATTACAGTTTCTCTTATTTCCTGCCCTGAACAAAACAAGAATGTAGGACCACGGATAAGTCAAGGAATCAATTAAAAGAAGGGGAACAAAACTGTGGCTGTTGGAGTACATACTTACAGTTCAAAGTAAATCTCTTTCAAATCCCAGCCTCGAGAACAATTTTTCATCGAAAGGGACGCAGCTGTGTTGCATTGTGCCTTCATCTGGAAAATCACAGGTGCAGAATTTGCCTGCGTTCACAGATAATTCTTCCACAATTGTCAAAATTCATTCGGCATTTCCCTCCCCAGCTGGGCACCAACAGTCCCAAGATTTAGAACTTTCGAAAAAGACAAGCACTGTATGGCCGACGATGCCGTATCAATGAGTAAAAATATCTTTTAACTCTTATTTGGTTAGAAATTCAATTTTACCATTAAAAAATTCAATTTTTGATATTAAATAAATTAGATAATTAATATTATTAAAATATTTTATATTTAATTTATATATTTTCGTAATATTTTAGTATTATATGTTTCCATATTTTATTATTATTTTGAATTTATAAATAAGTGTATTATCTAATGTAATTCTGAAATCAGTCAGAATAATAAATCTTCTACTCCTGTATCTTTGGCCTTTGGGTTACCATGTATTTTTATCATCTCTACACTACTTCCTTTATGTTATTTTAAATTTCTTCATGATATCAGAGCATGTTGATCCTGAGAAATCCGCTGTGTAGAAGACGCTAATAGAGTAGAATGATCAAGCAAATTGATGATGCAGTAACGAAGGCACCGATTTATCTCCTACGGCCTCTAAAGTCAAAGAAGAGAAGACTCAAGTCAATTGATTAGACCTCTAAAGGCAAGAAATCTCAAGTCAACATTGATTTTTCAACCACTGAAGTCAAAGATACTCAAGTCGATTTTTCTCTTATTACAGGGTAAAGAAATTTCACTACTATCATCAATATTGACCAGATATATAAAACTAACGTGATATTTTATTGTGCAAGATAAGTATTTCACATTACTACATGTTTATCTTGAGGAGGAGTGTTAGATATTCAATTTTATCATTATTAGGAAATTTGATTTCCGATATCAAATAAATTAGATAATTAAGATTATCAAAATATTCTATATTTGGTTTAGATATTCTCGTAATATTTTAGCATTATCTATTTTCATGTTTTATTACTATTCTAAACTTATAAATAGATGAATTATCTAATGTAATTCTGGAGTTAGTCAAAATAATAAATCTTTTACTTTCGTGTATTTGACCTTTAGATCATCACGTATTTTTATCATCTCCACGCTACTTTCTTTATGTTATTTTAAATTTCTTCACCGAGGTCATTCCTATTTGCCTCTACTGCTAGATACATTCCTGATAATTCCGAGTATGCTAACAGCGGTCTCAAATACTAGCATTACCCGAGGCATCCTATGTATATAAGAACCAAAAGAACAGTCAGTGCCGGTGATCTCTTCCTGCTCTCAGCAAGTGGGTTCGAGCCCTCAGCTTCAGGCATCCACAGTTTGCCTAAGAGAGAAGTGCATCGGCAGAAAAACAAGAATCAAATTGAAGTTGCTATTGGTACCATGAAAAAACTTTGATTAACAACATTCAAGCGCATGAATATCATAGAGTTGCTGCATACCAAAGTCAAGAAATACTCAAAATGTAAAGAAAGAGTTGGAAACAGCGAGGAAATAAAAATGTACACAAGTTAGGTCAAAGAGAAAAAAGAATGTTAGATTAGGATGAATTGATTCTAATATATTTTTATAATTTAGAAGATATCACTTTATTATTTTGCTTAATTTTCCCATCCATATAAATCTCTCTCTTTTTTTTTATCAATTCCACCCATCCATATAAATCATTTAGCAAACATAACATCTTTAAAATATTGCAAATAATCTTATGTATAAGCTGTGGCATGTTGGATGAATCAAACACATTAATTCATATTATCCAACACATTAAAAGTTTTTATTCTCTTGAGTTAGTTATTTGAAGAATTCTTTTGAATTTATCAAAAAATTTCTTGATATTTATCTTTGATTTATTAATCGATCCATTCTTAATTGATTGTGACATTTTCATGATATCAATATTTTTACTTCTATATATATAGGTAATGAGACAAAGAAAAAAAACCTTTAATGACCTTATTATGTATGAACTCCATCACGAGTTGATAAGATTTTTATTAATTTAGGTAGTAATGGATCTTATTGTGGATTGGCTACTTTATATCAAATAGTCCCAAGTTTTCTCAAAATTGGTCACAAATATCAGCTCTAGTGTCCTTTCCCAAGAGGAGCTAGAATGCCTTCATGAGGGGTGGCTCGATAAGATGTCGCCCATGATGATCAAATAGACAACCATAATGCTGGCATGGTTCATAATAATAGAAATTTTAGATTATTTTCCTGGGCTTTCCGAAGGTATCTTCTATAATGATCATATCACATCATATGTTGACATAATGTAATTGTCAATAAAAAAATTACAAATGTTAATTTTTTAATTATTAAAAAAATCCTAAAAAATTAGTAAATCATAAGAAATTATAACTATTAGATAAAAAAATATTATTAGAGTATGGTATAAAAAATACTTCCTCTTTTTCCACTGTCCGCTGAAGAGGATCCTCATGATACTCTGACTTGTAAAAGACGGAAAACCTTACTTCTAATCTCCTATGTAATATATCAGCCAATAGGATCGGAATAAACGCCAGAACCTGACATGAACAAGAACCTTCATGAGGTCGGGTAGGGACCGATGATCAAGATGGTGAGATTGGCCACGACCCTTGAAATACTCGACCCGGATTTGGTTCCGCCAAGAGGGCAATAATCAAATTCCAAAATCGAAGTCATCGTTGTTGGGATCTTCATAATTCTCCTCTTTGAAGGGGCAAGAATCCAGAAGGCAAAAAAAAAAAAAAAAAACAGCAGCACTGAAGTTGTTAGGTGCGGTGCACATACGCACCCAAATCAGCGTTCGTTTAGTTGAGTGATTGTATTATCGAAAAGATCCAACCACTCATCGAGCAATCCTCAATTATGCTAATCTAGGTCTCACGAAGATAAAAATGTACATTAGAAATAATATATTTAACTAATGTCCTAACTTGAATGAAACAATATATAAAACCCTGAAAAGGATATTTTCCATGTGACCCGATAGTCCTAATCCAAAGAGGATCATGTGCAAATAAATGGGTGTTGTATGCTTATATTATCATCGATAATCTATTATAATAAGAGATTATAGTATCGATGTTACTAATAAAATTTCACTCATTTTCTTATTATCTTTTTTCTTTGAACTTGTTCCGAGTTCCTGGTCTCTCATCTGAAACTGAAAATGGGGCACCTGACGTGAAAGTTGGTCGATGAGGTAACCTTCTAAAAGAACCCTCCCCTATTTGACCCACATTTTGGATTATTGCACTTATGGCACATGATGTCTGCGCAACATTTTAAATTAGTATGAAATGAAGTTTTTTGTGTTTAATCGTTATAATAAGTTCTTAAGGTCTACCGAGTCTAGTACCAGTATTACTACTACATAGTATTGTTCAAAGTACGATTTGGGCTGGTTGAAAACGGGCTTGGAACATTTAGATTTGGTTACGGTTCAGTCATTTACTCAACAAGTCGGTCCGGTTATAGGTCACGGTTCAAACAAATATGAACCGGACCAAACTGTTTATAAATGTGCCTATTAACGGTCGGGCCAATTCGGCCATGAACCGTTCATCTTTTTAATTTTTTTAAAAAATTATTTTAAATGAATATTTTATAAATGGATCAGTTTTTTTAAATGCGATTGCTTTGGATTGGATGAACAATATTTTGATTGGATAGGATGAATAGTGCTTTGATTGGATGCCTCGCCCATTTGTCCCCGTTGATCATTTAACAAATTGTAGGAGATTGTAACACTTGGCGGGCAGAGGCTATAGTTCATGGTTGGGGCCGACGTGGTCCGATTTCGTAACAGTTCCGAGCCGGTTCAGTAAGTTAATAGTTCAGGCCGATTACTATTCAACGAGTCTATATTGCTGGCTCGACTTGTAACCACCCTTTAACATAATAAGAGTGGTTACATATTGGGTTAGGGGTTATTCGAGCCGGTCAGGGTTTGAACGGTCCGGCTACTGGCCAGTTCCGGACTAACCCACCCCATTTAACAACTTTACTACTACATGTGCAAAAAAAAGCGGAAAATTGAACAAATGATGTAATTTTTTTTTTTAAAAATTTAAATCGGTATATAAAGAATTTTTGAATCTGACAGATCTCTATATCATGATATTAATATGCTGACAGACAATAAATTTCACAATTCAACAATCATTTATTTTCTTAAAGCATTTTCCCTCTCTTAAAAGTTAGGTTTTTCATTAAAAATTAGGATTCACTTCCTCATAAGTAATTATATTTTTGTTCTTCAAAACGTGGATTCTGAAGATTTCGGTTTTTCCCATTTGGCATTATAGAGTATCGATTCAATTAGAATATCCTAAACAGAATATAACTTACCACAAAGATTCTTTTTGGATGTGAACAATATAATAATATAAGGTATGATCTTTTGTTATTTTTTAAATTATTTTCAATGAACTAATTTTACATTTTAATGATGGTTGTGACATTTTTTTTTGTATAAATACCGATCCAGCTTGAGTTAAGTTGGTCACATAGATGGTAGATATCTCCCGACATAAATTACTTTCATTCACAAGAGTCAAATTGGAGATCTTATTTAAGGAGAAGAGATATCAAATCATGTAATAAATCTAGATTAGTAGTGATTATTAGAAAGATAGTGAAGGCAAACGGAGAGAGAATGCTGATAGAGCCAAAATTGGAAAAGTTTTTATTATAAAACCCAATTTCAATCGCATGCGTATAGTATTACTGGACATCCGACTACTTAAGGATCGCAGTTGGTTGGTGTCGTTAAAGCATACTTTTCATGAATGAATGCATATGCAGATTCGTTCGTAAATGAAGCAACTCGCCAAGCGATTGGTCTCCATTGAATTGATGTCCGTCCTCTGGGGTTGCTTCCCTTGCTGTGTGACGATCTGGTAGGGGCAGTTGTGCCCTTGAGCTGCGTCCTCTTTTATCTGAACCAAATCCCGGTGCTAGTTTGCCCAGTATATTTCATCTAAATTTAGACAAAAAAAATGATAGGATTTTGTAAGATTATGTAGAAAATGATCTGTCAAATGAACAACCGGATAAGTACGTCCAAATCATGCGTTGTTATACCAGACCTTATCATTAATGTCTTATATATACGTGCGTGTGACTGAAGGTTCCATTCCATCTCAATAATCAACCTCTACAGTCATGGAATTCCTCTCTTACGTCACCGTGTTTTTTCTCCTTTTGGCTTGCTCGTCTGCTACCACCGTGTCACACGATGGACGAGCAATTACGATCGATGGACGACGCCGGGTGTTACTCTCGGGTTCTATCCATTATCCGCGAAGTACAGCTGAAGTAAGTTCCTTTCTGCCGTACATACGTTTCTGCATTCGTCATAGACGCTAACAAGAACGATAAATTGATGCCTTCTCCGTAAACAGATGTGGCCGGATTTGATCAAGAAATCGAAGGATGGGGGCCTGGATGCGATCGAAACTTATGTCTTCTGGAACGCGCATGAACCACAGCGTCGCCGGTATGACTTTACGGGAAACCTTGATCTCATCAGGTTTCTCAAGAACATACAAGAAGCAGGCCTCTATGCAGTTCTACGAATTGGTCCGTATGTGTGCGCCGAGTGGAATTACGGGTGAGTACTTCGCAGTGAACTTGCCATGTGATAATTATGCCTCGGAATGGCCTAAAACTAATTACCTATTTATTTACGTATTGTCTACAGAGGATTTCCCGTGTGGTTGCACAACCTACCCGGGGTGAAGCTTCGAACATTGAACGATGTTTTCATGGTACTGATCAGATTCATTAAAGACTTAGTAATTCTAGCGTTATTTTCTCAGTTATCATTAAAAAAGATATGACTATCATTTTAGGATGAGATGAAAAATTTCACGACATTGATCGTGGAAATGGTGAAACAAGAGAAGCTTTTCGCGTCTCAAGGAGGTCCGGTTATCCTCGCCCAGGTACGGATTTCCAAATATATGCAAGTTAATTTTTTTTAGTTATTTTCATTTTATTATATAATAATTTGATAATTTTACCAGATTGAAAATGAATATGGAAACATAATGTCTTCCTATGGACAAGCTGGCAAAGAGTACATTAATTGGTGTGCAAATATGGCCGTGTCACAAAACGTTGGAGTTCCGTGGATTATGTGCCAACAGAGTGATGCTCCACAGCCCATGGTATATTTAGATTGTGCCCTCCCTCTTTTTTTTTTATTAGATATATATATATAATTAATGCAGAATTTTAAAATTTCTTGATTAATTAATTTGCTCTCTATTTTAATTTCTTTTTTGCCAAATAAGCAGATCAATACATGCAACGGATGGTATTGCGATCAGTTCACTCCAAACAACCCCAACAGTCCGAAGATGTGGACCGAGAATTGGACCGGCTGGTTCGTTCTGGTTTTAGAATGATCTTCTTATAATCTTTTTTTAGATGATTAATTTTTAATTAAACACAAAAATGAACTCTTTCTCGATATTGCCTTGTCTAGGTTCAAGGGTTGGGGTGGCAAAGATCCGCATAGGACCGCCGAGGATCTCGCTTTTGCGGTTGCTCGGTTCTTCCAGACTGGAGGAACGTTCCAAAATTACTACATGGTCTGTAATGACTAAAAAAATGAAATGACATTTGATTATTTCTAATTAACTATTAAAAAATTATAGATTTAATTTTTATTATATAACTCACCATACCCCTTTATTTTTTTATTCTCTTATATACATCCTATTTCACAAAAAAGCTCATATTTAATTAATTTGCAAATTCCAAGAGTATTATTGTTTCCCTAATTGTTTTTTCCCCTAACAATGCTAACAAATGCTTTATAATTATGAATTGATTCTTAGTATCACGGTGGGACTAATTTTGGAAGAACCGCCGGCGGTCCGTATATCGCAACTTCTTATGACTACGATGCTCCCCTTGATGAATATGGTAATTAGATAACTTCGTTTGATCTTTACTATAATCATCATCTGGTTCTTCTTCGATTTATTTATTTAATTATTAATTTTCTCTTTATAAGATTTCAACTCAAGAAACTAATCTTTGTGGAATAGGAAATTTGAATCAGCCGAAATGGGGCCATCTCAAGGAACTCCACGCTGTGCTCCATTCAATTGAGAAGCCTCTAACCGAGGGCAATATTACCCATCTTGATCTGGGCAACTCCGTTAATGTAGGATTATCATATATACAACATCATTTTTCATTTTTTCCCATTTTTTTCCTTTTAGAAGAAAATAGTGCCAATCAAGATAATGATATTAATTTGAACCGTCGATGATCGTATCGGTAGGCTGCTATTTACGCGCTGCCGGAGATCTCGAGCTGCTTCTTGGGGAACACGAACAAAACCTCGGATGCAACGGTTAACTTCCGAGGCAACACTTTCACGATCCCCGCATGGTCCATCAGCATCCTCCCCGATTGCAAAACCGAAGAATATAACACTGCCAAGGTACAATTTCATTGATCTTACTCTCTGTTAGTTATTCGTGTCAATTTGCAAGATTCTGTCTTACCGATTTCCATGAATTTTAGGTCAACACCCAGACCTCTGTGATGGTGAAGAAACCGAGCCAGGCTGATGGCCAACCCGCCTCGCTCAACTGGACATGGAGGCCCGAGAAGACCGTCGACACAGTCCGACATGGGAAGGGACAGTTTTCAGCTCGTGGCATTATCGACCAGAAAGCTGCCGCTAATGATGCCAGCGACTATCTCTGGTACATGACGAGGTAAGTTTCAACTATACAGATGTTTCAAGTTGCATTTCCTATGCACTGATTTCAACTTCCACATCTTGTCGTGCAGAATGAATTTAAAGGGCACGTGGGGCAAGAACATGACAATTCGAGTAAATGGGAGCGCACACATTCTCCATGCCTATGTGAATGGAAAATATATCGGTAAGGCAATTGTCTTTATTTTTTTTTAAAATTACTTTCCAAGTTAATATTAATGCACGTGCATAATGCATCTGCACATAAAGTAAAATTAGTAACTCAATAAATGGAAAAGTCCTCACTATGATCTGACTTATCGACATTTCATACATGTATAGGTACTAAATGGTCAAAGTCCGGAGTTTTCCAGTACATTTTCGAGAACGTCAGATTCAAACCCGGCAAGAATCTCATCGCACTCCTCAGTGCCACCGTTGGTTACCAGGTGTTTCACTGTATCGATTTGTTTCTTATCATCCATCTTGTTAATAATAATGAGAACGATGATGATAAGAACACTTTTGTTTGCAAATATGTAATAGAACTACGGGGCGATGTTTGATACGGCCCGAAATGGGATAACTGGACCGGTGGAGATCATCGGGAGGAAAGAAGACGAGACGTTCATCAAGGACCTGTCGGCACGCAAGTGGTCGTACAAGGTTGGGCTTCGTGGCTACGACCGCAAGCTCTTCCGTGTCGACTCTCCACGTGCTTCCAAATGGCATTCCGATGATCTCCCCACCAACAGGACGATGACCTGGTACAAGGTAAATTTCATTTCCGTCATCTATGTGTACGTTGCTTCATATATATCTTGACACTCTCCATAAAATTGAATTTCATTTGGACCTTTTTTTTTTTTTGCTTGATGTGGGTGGTTATTTTTTCTTTCCTCAATCAATGGACTTCTTTTGTTAATGGATGATTATTAGACGACATTCATTGCTCCACTGGGGTCAGATCCCGTGGTAGTGGATTTGCAAGGGCTTGGAAAGGGGGAGGCTTGGGTGAATGGTCGGAGCATTGGGCGCTACTGGCCGAGCATCATTGCAGAGGAAGGCTGCAGCACGGACGCCTGTGACTATCGGGGTCCTTACGACAACAACAAGTGTGTATTCAACTGTGGCCACCCAACACAAAGATGGTAAGCCAAAGAAAAGGAATTGCCTTTTTCAACATAAAACCATCATCTCTTTTTCCAAAATAAAAAATAAAATCTTAAAGTTTTGAAACTAAATAAATTCTGTTTTCTGAAATAACCCAACTTTTTAAATATTTATATGACTTACTTTGTGAACCGAAAATGAATTACATAATTTAGTAATTTTGGCTGATTCTCACTATGTTTCGTACTAGGTACCATGTTCCCCGGTCCTTCTTGCAGGAGGGTGATAACACACTGGTCCTGTTCGAGGAGTTTGGAGGCAACCCATCGCCTGTCAACTTCCAGACGACAGTCGTAGGAACCGTATGCGGAAATGCATACGAGAAGAACACCCTTAAACTATCATGCCAAGGACGATCCATTTCAGCGATCAAGTTTGCAAGCTTTGGTGCCCCGGAGGGCTCCTGTGGATCATTCAAGAAGGGTGTTTGCGAAGGCTCCAAGGACGCTGTGTCTATGCTCGAGAAGGTAAAAAGTCTTCAACATGATCGTGTCTGACAAAGCTAGCTTCCATTCTCTGTCCTTTCTTTCTTGATTAGGTCATTGTGTTGCAATTATGTAAATAACTGGGCAATTCCCCCTTTTCCTTCCTAATTTTATAGGTTTGTGTTGGAGCTGAGACCTGCTCTGTCGTGGCGTCCGAGGACATTTTCGGTTCTGCGAATTGCGATGGTAGCATTGTGAAGAGACTTGCTGTCGAGGCTGCTTGCTAGTCCTTCCGTCTTCCCACCATTTGAACGGTTGTCTAAAACTTGTAAAATTTATTCAAAAGATGTACAAACCGGCAAGGAGATGGAGATCAATACTTCTTTATTGTGTACACAAATAACAAAAGTTGGCTTTGAAAATTGCAAGGAAAAATCACGTGATGCACATGATCGTTTCTCATGGCATGTTCCTATGACTGTATCTCGGGGTTCCTTGCCACGGCGAAGCGAAAGACATCATACGTGTTTATGTCCATAGCTTGAACAAGATTTGGGCGATGAGCACATACACTTCTTCACAAAGTATCGAATACTCGTATGAAAGCTGAAAGATCTGAAATCACCTCCGAAATTGATGGTCTTGCGGTATAAATCTCACTCTCATGTATTTGGAGAGTCCAAGTTCACATATTCAAGCATTGTACTAATTATGTGCTCTTTGAGCATGGGACTTGAATGATGCTGTGTTGCATTAAATCTGATTTCTAATAATTTTTATAATGCTCAATCGAATCAGATTTAGGAAAGTTATTCTAGGAGTGCAATACCTGCATGAAATGTAATATTTCGTACAAAAGATTAAAAAAGAAAAGAAAAGAATCGATCCTCATTCAATAACTTTGTGCAAATCTCTCAATTCTCGGAATAACTCCTCATAATTGTTTATTTTCAATTACCCAAAAAAAAAACTTCGTAAAATCTAATAATTTTGTATAGCTGTTAATCTTTTACTGATATCGTTTATCATGACTGACGTGCCGGTATGGAGTGGGCTTACCACATAATAATTAAGTAGGCATGATATCTTAATAGGCCATTTTTAATTTAAAAGTCAAAAACTAAAAACGTAGTAAAAATAAATTTAAAATTTTGGGAAATAAATTTTCAAAAGATTTTAAATAAAATAAAAAGATAAATCAATAAATAACTTAAAAATAAAATTAAGATATTTTTACATAAATAAATAACAATGAATAAAGCTAAAATCTTATAAATAAATAAATAAATAGAATAATAAGCTTAGTTAAAAGGTAGTGATCTACATTTTTGTAAGTTTTTATTCATTTTTATTTATTATTTTCTTATTTCTCTATTTTTGTAAATGGTATAATATATATTTTTTATTTTTAAATAGAAAATAGTTATTTGGGATATATATTTTGTCAACAAAATTCTTATGTGAGCTCAGCTCATACTGTTACATCAAATATAATTGATGATTTTATTGAAAAATTAATGCTTTACATCAAATTATTAAATCTTGTAAAGTATTATACCACAAAGTGATCTGTTTACGTCTATTCTTATTTCTATTTCTTTTAGTATTTAAACATGAGTTTATTGTAATTGCTATATCATAGTTTTATCTATAAACTAGGCAGAATGGTATAACTTATAAATTTTATCATTCTCAACCTCTTGACTCCCTGATGATTATAACTAATAATAATAAGTGATCATAAATAAAAATCATAAGGCATTAATTTCATAAATATGATTCGAAGGATCATTTATAGAGAGGGAAGAGAGAATAATAGAAATCTATAAATGGGAGAGAATACATTGTCTCATACTGATTTGGAAGATAATCACAGGAGTAAGAGAAAGTTTTATTTAGTCATTATACCATTTCAGTATATCTTTATTTACTGATATCTTTTATTATTTATTTAATACTTTTTGGAATAAATTTATTTAATATAATTATGTTTTTTCTAGTAATTAAAAAACTAACCCTTGTTAATTATTTATTGGGTGATTATATCTTGCTAACACGTCACGCAATATAACTAATGCAAAACATATGTGATCTAGGAGTAGAGACTGTAAAGATGTCGCGGTAGCTTCCAATTCATATGCTTAGAATCGGAAGATAAATTGAGGTCTTGTTTTGAGTGATGATTCACTATTTCTTTTTATGAAAACTATATGCAAGTTCTTTCGCTTCCATTGAACCCAAATTAAGGTTTAACGAGCAAATGAAACTTTGAGGGACACCGCATGTAACAGTAGTAAAAATCCAACCATTATCGCTGCATAATCTTCAAACTTTCGTATTTGCTTGGGAACATGTAGACAACTTGAACAACCGACATTAGACACCAATTTCATTCGTGTGGCATCATCAGAGACATAGTTTAATTCAATAAATCACTGTTCTAAGACTCGAACCGAGAGTGCACACTTCCAAGATATGTTTGGATACAAGTACAATAAGATATTTGAACTTGAGTTCTTAAACTCATAAAATCATATGGAAGTAAGTCTTGAACCGGTAAAACACTTCATCAATGGTAGAACTCGTATAGTTGTATATAATACCATTGCTGTCTTAAATTTAGGTGAAAGTTGTGATGAGAAACTATTAGAATGAGCCGACATGCACACAAAGGGAAGAAATTCAAATAAGGCCGGCTTCTTCCCCTAAAGGTTTAAGGGCATGTATAGAGTATATATGAACCGAGAATTGACGTGGCCTGATTACTAACGTCCGACTCACATATGTGCTAATAGAAGTCATGCGATCTTCTTGGGTGTTAAAGAGGATTGTGCTGCTTGAGAAGCCATGGAAGTCAGCTACATGCTGACTCTTAAGATGCCAGGGAAGTCGGCTGGTGGATCAGCTGCAGAGAGATCAGGTCCACCAAACCAACACCACTTGGTTCCATCCATATCAGGTCACATGGAAAACACCATTTTCAATATCTTTTTGTTATTTTTAGAAATTAAACTAAAATATTTCTTTGGCGGTTTAAATTTTTATCCGTTTTGAACTTCATATATAGAGGTCGGCCGTAATGAGCATCTCTTATTGGGTGATTGGCATCCTCTTCATATATATAACACAACCTCTTACGCTCCAAGTCTTACTGGATAAACTCGAGCTGTCCATCCGATGATCCTGTCGCCCTTTTGATCCTATTTATACAGAACATATACTTGTTCTATGATAGAATTTACATATTTATGTCATGGAGTACGGACTTAACAAAGTCGAGATAAATGTTGATTCATGAAAGTTGAATTGCAAGCATATTTTCAGTCTATAAATCAGAGCTATGGGGTCGTCGGGATATTGACAGATATATGTCATGGCAGTTCCTGCGAATGAGGATACAGCAAAAGTGCTGGCTAACTCTGTTGGTATGATTCTGATGGGGAAAACAAATGCCTCTGTTGGTATTGAGGCTGCTGCGTACATTTGAGAACCTTTCCTGCAGATGCATCAAGAGTGTGTCATCTTTATTGGTCAGCTTCGTGTGACTCTAGTTCTGTACCTTGCACCATTGTAATGACTCGGTCTCATAATATTGGTTTTCTTGCTGAGATTTAATTTCAGATCCCACATCATGGACGAGACAATGATGGGTAACAATTCCGCTCGGAAAAGACGGGTTGCATTTGGTTCTTTATGGGAACCAAGAGTGCCATTTCTCATATAAACTTGCCCAAATCACATCCGAAAGCAGAGAATACCTCCTGGATGAGAAATTTTTTTTGTTATCTTCAAATTTTGGATCTATCATGCCAACCAACCTCATATGTAGGTGTTCATATTTTGCGAAAAGGGATATGATGTGAGTAAATATGCGATCCTATACGGGAGGGGAAAAATAAGAACAAGAATCTTGAAATTTTTATAAGGTCTTATAATACCTCCTCCCACATAAGACACACCTTTCAAAACACAAATTCACACGTACAGCACTCACAGTGAAAACTTCTCCTTACAACATGTTTTCCCATGTCGTAATGGTTGGAACTTTTGCATGAACACATTCAATAGCACCACATGCCCAAATTTGCTCAGGCTTGCCCATGCATTACGACAAGTTGACCTCATCAAATAGGAACAGGTCCTCTTTTCAAGTAAATATCGAGTTTTAGAGTAGCAGCTAATTGTTGGAATGATGAATAGGAACAAGAACAATAAACAAGTTGCAGCAAGACCCTATCATAATAAGTGAAAGTATGTCCACGCTCAGGTGCGGCCACAAAACAAGTAGGAAATCATGTACATGACCCTTGAGGTTTTTTGTCCATTTACACGGTTTGGTTATGATCTCTTTCTCTTTTTACTATCAATTACAAAGGGAAGATTGGGCGAGAGAAGAACATATGATATTGATGTGGACTAAACTTCTTGCACTGAGATCTTTCCTGTATATACCAATCTTGAACATGAAGGATGATGCATCTCAGTCCACAGGCACTTCAATCTCCATTTTGAAGCCGGAACTTCCAAAAACCTGACACACATTGTAGACATTCATCAAACACTGTAACACCACTGGTGAGAGACCACAGGGGAAAATCCAAAACATTTAGTTGAACAGCATGTCAAGCTGCTAGCAATTTCAGATACCATCAACTACTCTATTTCATTCAGAGGAATCAGTTAAAACCATCCAACTGAGATATTTCATTAAGTTGCTGCACATACTATAGATTTCACATCAGCTAAAATTCCACGCAAAATTCTATATGATAAACATGTCCTTGTCCTTATAGTTTTCTTGTTCTTACTTGTCCCCAGAGCTTTAACTTGCCATTAACATAACCATGGGAAAGTACCTTGAAGAAGTCATCTACAGTTAGATAGGATTCCTTAGTGTAACCAGCTTCCTTCAAGACTCGAATCAAGACTTGCTGCAAATAAGATGAAATAGAGCGAATGATTAAAGCAACAATAATAGTTACCCTTATAAAGTTTTATGACAAGAGATTATTTCAATCCTTAGGGGAGAAAATTAAAAGAAAACGTTGGCCTCAATATTTTGAAGCCTGTGTAAAATATATAGTTAATATGTAAGATCAATGAGCACGAGACATACCTCTCTTTGATCATCTGACATGAATGGACCAGACAAATCACGCAGCACTTCCATTATGTCATTGAAAGAGACTTTCCCATTACAGTCTGAATCGTACACCTTGAAGATCACTAAGAGCGGCAAACATTTCCATTAGCCAGAGTGGGTTAAACACAGTCTACAAGTGTGATAACAACAATTAACAAACTTACACTCAATTTTCTGTTGGGCTCCAGCTTTGGCACTAAAAGCGGATAAGAATGCCACGAAGTCCTTGAAATTCAATCCATCTACCATCTTAAGGAGCCTCTGCAATAGGTTTACAACAGAACTCTAGTGCCTGGCTCCCAAAGCCAAGAAGACAAAAGCCTAATATTTTCTTTCTTAGAGAAGAATCTGAGAGAAACACCTGAGATAGTGGATTCATTGCAAACTCTGGCACAGATAAGAACTCATCAGTTGAGATGAAACCCTTTGCATTCCGATCGAGTTGGCAAAATCTCTCATATAGTGACACTATTTCTTGCTGAGAAACTGCACAAAAACCCATATCATAAACTCCAGAAACAAGGTACCAGATAGAGAGGATCCCAATTAGAGAAAACGATTGAAGTATAAAAAAAAAAAACCACATAGATGATCGCAGTGCTCTTGAACTTCTTCAATATCGTATTGAGTCAGCATCGAAGATGCACTCCCCATTGATTCACCAAGCAAATTGACTAGTCTGAAACAGTAATCAAACAGGGCAATGAAAAGAACAAACTTTTGCAAGAAATACTCATCAATAAGAATGCTTTAGGAAATATTATACAGGCTATTATCGGATCCAAATTCATCGAGGCAACTGCAATTGTCCTATGACTCGTTTTTGTCCGAGAAACTAATGCCCCATATTGAATTTAGAGTGCTGGTTGCAGTTATTCAAAAGTGCACCACCTCAATAGATCAATTCGAGGACATGTTACTGAAACCGAATCCGACCATTCACTCAAAGATACCTCAAGAGAAAAGAAACAATCAGCCCAATTATGTGGGACTTAAAAACTTACATCACTAAATAATTCAAACTCAAGTTCATTTCCCCACCGCCACCCCCCACCCCCCACAAGCAACCAAGATAAAGGGCGAACAAATGAAAAAGTAAAAAGGAGGGGAAAAGACCTGAGAGCCTGAGGAGGAGATGAGAAGAGATGAATCGGGAGAGAAGATAGGAATGCAGAAATATAGACCCAGAAAGGGAGACAAGACACGAGGAAGAGCTGCCGGACTTTTAATTAGTCATCATCGATGCAGCAACGAGAGCGATTTTCTTCGAGGGTAACGCGGAGGAGTTCGAATCGAACGAAGAGAGCGATCCTGGGAATACTACGGTGAGTGGGCCAAGCCCAGCCCAATGATATGATAATGTATGCACAAGGTTTGGGCCTAAAGGTCCAGCCCAAAGTTTGGTTTTACCTATCATCGAAGCAACCCACTCTTGCCCAAGAAACTTGTTGCGTGGTAGACACTGAATACTTAGTTCTAAGGGTTTCAAAGTCCCTTGGTAGAAATATTTTATAATTGGGAAACAAAAATGGAAAATCTGACCTCTTTGAGGTTAGCCCAAATTATATTCTATTAGACCCGTCAATTTCGGGGCCGGCAATGCCCACCACCTCGGCTGACTAAAAAATCCCGGCCTAGTACAAATATTTCGTGTTTTGTGGTGCTCAATCTTGCACAAATCAAACAAACAACTATTTTAAAAATATATAATTAAATTATTTTATATTTTAAAATATAATTTTATGTTATAATTAACCGATTAATATAAAATATTGTGTTAATTTGAAGAAAATATTGAAATAATTATTAAAATATAATTATTTGTATAAAATTAATTATTTTTGTAATTTTCTCATAATCTTTTATTATAAATATTTTTCATGTTTTCCACCGATATGATTTTTTTGGGGCCATCTCGGACGGCCTAAAAGACCCATTTTTTTCATGCTATTCCTCGGTTGGGCCAGTTTTTGACAGGTCCATATCCTATCATGTTCTTAATGAGCCGACCACGATCCTTTATGAATGATGCAAGAAAAGGTTAGTGACAAAGTGGATGATGAACACTTTCATCGTCCAAATACGGTACTCTTCTAAATATGCTAAAGTATCATGGTATGATTAATTATTTTAAATGATATCCTACTTCAACTTTACTAATCGATGGATTGATTTTGTTTTAACATGTATTAGTAATGACCGATTGAGATTTTAGATAACAAGCCACTTATATTGAAAAAAAAATAAAAAATTGCACAATTCTTCCTAGAAAGTATTACTTATTTTCCATCTTCTTAAGATGTTTATAGATAAGGTGCTCTTGTTAAGGGGAAGAAGGTATTTTGTGTCATAATGTTGTCATATAACAGTATTTACGACTTACAGTAAGTAATTTAATTTAAATAAATTTCACGTTATTTTTACTTTTTAAATTAAAAAAGAAAAAAAAACCTAAAAAGAGAAGATCCACTTGGGGAAAATCCTTTTATGATTTGCAAATAACACAATGAGTTAGACTTTTATAATACAATTATACCAAATGGTATCTTGAAGAATCTTTTGACGTCCTTTCTCGAGTTATGATGTCAACGAATTTATTATGGAAGCGTAGTTTGACATACAGTCATATTTACTAGATGTGATAGTTTGCACCACCGACCAATTGAGAGGCATAAACGATAATTGAGAGACATATACACCACGGCCATATATATACATATATATTCTTTTCTTTCCCCTTCTCTCTCTCTCTCTCTCTTTTCTTTTAATGAAGTGTACCGCAATGCAAGAAAAACTCTCTCACCAAAGGTTTCAGCCCATCAAGTTGATGGTAGTGTCTTCCTTCTTTCCCTTCTTTCACCTTTTTTTTGGGGGCTATGATACAGATAGTATAAGGCTGGAAACTACCTTGTGAGCAAGCCCAACTAACCAACATGAGACGTTCATTTTGTCATCTACTTGTTTGCATAATGTCTCATTCTATCTTGGGCCTTGCAGAGATCAACCTTGAGGTTGATAAGAATTTTATCCCTTTCCGTGTGCACCTAGTCAACTGTAAGAACAATGAAATCCTTTGGGAAATAGAACATGCAGAGGAGGAGGATGGCCATAGAGTGCTTGAAAGGGTATTGTTTGAGTGGCCATGTGGTACATGGTGTTGTACCACCATTCGGCCAAAGGAAGCCACTAGTACCAACATTGGGATTGCTGGCCACATATACATCGTAGATGACACTTAAGACATATGCTGACAATTTCGATCTGCCCATCGGATTATGGGTGGTACACTAATGAAAACCAAAGTTCCACCCCTTGTAATTGAAAGAGTTCCTTCCAAAAATTGCTGAAAAAAACCGGATCATAGTCACTGACGATGATCAAAGGTAACCCATATAATTTGAAGATATTGTCAAGGTATAATTATGCTAGCTGTGACACCACATAAGGATGACTAAGATTTGAGAAATTGGTGTACTTAGTGAGCCTATTGACTACAACAAATATCACCTCCTTCCCACTAGATTTAGGAAGCCCTTCAATAAAATCAATACTAACTTCTTTGAATGCGTAGTCCAGAATCGGCAAAGGTTGTAACATCTTGAGTGAGGCCACTATTTTGTACTTATTTTGCTGGCAAGTGGTACACGCGCGGATGAACTCCCTAACCTGTTTGGTGAGCCCCTTCTAAGTCAGGAGCGTCTTAAGATGTTTAGTGGTAGCCTACACACCAAGTTGCCACCCATTGAGCTGGTGTGAAAGAGATTGATGAGTTGTCATTGTAGGGAAGGAGAATGGCCCACCACTAATTTTCCCTTCTTTCATAGCCAGTCATTCTTCCACAAATACTTACCACCACTTTCCCCTTGTTGCTGTAGCAATGAAATCTTCTTCTGGAGGTGAGGTTCAGAGAACTAGTTGTCTTAGGCCTATTGGAATAGGTCTATGGTGGAAATAGCCATTAATCCAGACTCCTCCTCATGACTTCTTGACAATACATCAGCTACCTTTGTTATATTGGATGTCAAAGTTGAACCCAGCTAGTTTGATCAACCACATATGTTGCAGGGGCATGTGCAACTTCTTTGTAGCAAATATTTGAGGCTCTTGAGATCTATGGTGAAAGGTCGATTCTATAGGTAGTGGTTAGTATGGCATACATCTCCGTCTCATATGCTGAACTAGCACAATGTTTTGGAGACAATGATTTACTAATATACACAATTGGATGGCCTTGTTGTGTCAACAATACTTTGATGCCCAACCCTGATGCATTCATCTTGATAATAATCCTCTGGGAGAAGTTAAGTAAGGAGAGGACAAGTGCAGTAAGTATGGCTTCCTTGAGTTGATCAAATGCAACTTGTGTGTTCAATGACTAGTTAAAAGACCCCTTTCTAAGCATGTCTATCAAGGGCCAACTAATTGAGCCGCAATGCCAAATGAATTGCCAATAATAACCTTGAGCTCCAAAAATCCCACAGAGTTGCTTAACTGTTTGTGGAATGGGCTAATCACGAACAACTTGTATCTTTGTTGGGTTTGTGGCAACCCCCTCAGCTATGATAATTTGACCAAGATATTCCACACTTAATGATCCAAATGTGCACTTGCTCCTAATAGCAAGGAGCTGATGGTCACAGAGGACTTGTAGGATAACCTGTAGGTGATAGAGGCGGTCCTCAAACCCCAAGCTATAGATGAGGATATCATCGAAAAACACCAGCACAAACCTCCTCGGATAGGTCTTGAAAATGTCATTCATGAGGGCTTGAAAGGTAGATGGAGCTTTAGTAAGGCCAAATGACATTACACAGAATTCATAGTGCCCATCATGAGTGCGAAAAGCTGTTTTGTAAATATCAACATCATACATTCAAATTTGATGATAGCCGGACCTTAAATCAATCTTTGAAAGGAATGTGGAGCCATGCAATTCATCTAAAAGGCCTTCAATTAAAAGAATGTGAAACTTATCTTTGATAGTAAGAGCGTTGAGTGCTTGGTAGTCAATGTGCATCCACCATGAATCATGCTTCTTTTTCACTAGAATGACAAGGGAGGAATAGGAGCTACGGATTTGTTGAATGATGCTCGACTCCATCATTTCCTTATTCATTTTCTCAATGACTGTTTTTTTGGTCCGTGGAGTATCGATAAGGCCATATGTTGACTGGTACGATTCCTTCCTTCAATGGGATGCAGTGATCACGTACTGGTAAGGATAGTAGCCCTTTTGGTTCCTCAAACACATCATGGTGTTCAAGAAGGACATCTTGAATTACTTGCGCCTTTTCTTGCTCTTCTATGGTTAGGACGTTCATTACATCTTGCCCCTCTAAGCTACAAAGTTGCATATATGCTATCTGACTTTGCTTGTACGGTGATTTGGACAGCTTGTTGGCGTAGATCCACTTCAAATTTGCCTCGATGAGGATTCCCTCGAGTGCAAACTTACCCTCCTCAAGATCAAACTTCATCGTGTATCTATCAAGGTCCCATTTGGTTTCACCCATCGTTTTGAGCCAATGTACTCCTAATGCCATGTTGCAACCTTCAAGAGGGACCAACCACACATCTACGATGAATGATTTCCCCTACATGATCTAAGTAAACCCCTGGCACATTGACTTGCATTCCATGATAGCCCATTAGCCACAGTAACATCGAAAGGTTTAATGCTTACCTTCTTGCACTGGAATTTCTTAGCCACCTTTCATTCAAGAAATTATGGGTAATGCCTAAGCCTACCATAATTTGCAGTTTCTTCTTTGCGTAGTACCCCTATACCCATATCGTATGCAAGCTCGTCAACTCAGTGTGCACATGGATGGAAATTTGGTCAAATGTTTCTAACGGTTCAAGAGCATCCTCATCATTGTCAACCTCTTCCCCATCCAATTCTTCAACTTGCATCCTATAGATCTATCGTTTTGCACAAACATGGCCCAAGTGAATTTTTCTTTACACTCGTAACAAAACTCCTTCACATGCAACTCATTGATCTCCTTACTAGTTAATGTCCTGGAAGTTCCGTGATGGTAGTTTACTCTATGACCTTGGTTGATATGGGCAGAGGAAGGAGTCTCGCTATTGTTGATGATTCCCCTTGGAATCTCTAAATTGTGGAGAAGCCTTATAGCTGTAGGAGGAGCTGAAAAAGCTGACCTCCAAGTCTATTGAAGAGAGGACTTAGTAGGAGCAAATGGAGGAGGGGAACGGTACATCTGACAATTGTCCTCTTGGAGCCTTGTGAGGGCATATGCCTTATGTAGGCACTTGGGCCGAAGCATCTTGTTGAGCAACAAATCGAACTTTTCAAGGGATTCATTCAGGCACCCTATCTATTGAAGATTTTATAACTCTCCATGGGGATCCTCATAGGTTTGTCCATTGAACCTCGTGCGGATTGCCTTAGCGTAGTTTGCCCATCGTGGATATATGCCTTTGGTGGCCATTGTTTGCATAAATTGCTAGTGCCAATAGAGTGCTTTGCCCTCCAAGTGAATTGAGGCAAGCTTGATCTTAGAATCTTCTGGAGTTAGATCAAATTCAAAGAATTTTTGGCATCAATACAGCCATCCCTCAACATTAGAGCCATTGAATTTGGGAAATTCCATCTTCATGAGTTGGGAGGTGCTAGCACAACCACCTCCAAAACCCACTCCTTGTCGATGATCTGGTTCCGACCTGCTCTCCTCCATGGTACGATGGCTTTACGTACCCTGGGGCACTGACCAGCTCTGCAGCATCTCCTTTAACTCATATTTGAGTTGATTAATTTCTAGTCCATATGGGCCTTCAGCTCCTCCCTCAACTTCGCCATTTGTTGATCGTGGTTGTGAATGAGAGACTCAAATCAATCTGGAGATCGGGTCACAGCCATGAATGCCAGGATATAGCTTTGATACCAATGGTATGGTTGGAAGAGAGCAACAATGATTGGGAAGAAGAAAGTGAGGAAAAGAAGAGAAGAGAAGTAGATTGGGAGCAAGAAAGAATTCTTTTTATTACTCTGCATACCTCCATTGGTGTATACAATCCCCTTTTATTATAGAGGGATGTCGATGACAAATTCAACAGTTTTGTGCATAACAGAGCAAGACTTAAAGACAAAGATTGACTATTTACAGAGGAACCCCTAAACTTGTGTACATGTCATCAAACTGCCCAATCTTTACACATTTGCCCAGTTAGTGTGTAATTGGGTCCTTTGCTCATATCAGAATGTTTGATTGTACGAGCACTGTCACTGCCGGGGCATCTCGGTGGCGTTCTCTTGGCTGGGTACCCCCATAGGGGAGCCAACTTCAGTGGCTGTGCACTCGAAGCGGTCCACAGATTCTCCACCCCTATCCCCTCCGGCCAGATCACCGACCCCGGACGAGAGTGACAACCCACACTTGACAGCTGCCGCCTCCTCCCAGGAAGTCAAACGCGGTCATCCATGTGGCTTTAATTAGCGATGCGGGCCTACACTCGACATGGGGCTCAATCAGCGGCGTACTATCTGTACGTCAACGCTGCTAAGACAAAGGTGCCACTACAGCACTTCAATTTGGCAACGTGGATCAGCTCTTGCCGAGGCAGACTCAGTCGATGAAATCATAGGACTATATGACGGCGCGGCTAAGGTAGACGCATCAGGGGGGAGCGGCACCTCGACCAGCATAGTTGAGCAAGGCAGACACGTCATGGCTGATGCATTCATATATGGCTTCAACCAACATAACAGAACGCTGCTGATTAGTTGAGCGACGCGAGTAGAGGGCCATTTTGGCATTAGACCAAGCCCCGCAACGCAACCATAAGAGATGCTCGATTCGAGATAGACTTGGCGGCTCATTGCTGTGTGATTTTTGCAGCTTCTAAAAGAAATTCTAACAGTTACATTATTTTAACGATTACAATTAATTTTAATTCGGGCTGAGAATTTAATTGTGCATTTAGAATGTTCAATTACGCTTTAGGATGGGTTTGGAACGGCCACACCCTACTCCTGCAAAAGGACTTATGGGTTCTCTTTTTGTAAAAATAAAATTATTAACTAAACATCCCTGAGAACAAGAGAGTCCAAGCATGCAATGATGTTGTCGACCACACACGACTCTCTTCCATCATTTGCTCCGATTGAATCTCCAGCCCTCGGCCTCACCTCATGATTTCAAGGAATCCAAGTTGAAGTCAATCGCTCGATATTACTTTTGACCCTTTAAAATGTAACAAAAGTCTCATCCATCAAAAATAAAATAAAATAAAACAGTGTAATGAAGTCCCCTCCCACATGTAGTTGGAATCCCTCATGTATGTCAGTGCCTATGTCAATATATCTTAGCTCAAATTATAGTGCAAAAAAATTAAGCTGATTATAGGCTTCGCATTGATTACTTAAAATCTCATAAAGAGTCGGCTTGTTCTTAATTATAATGTGTTTCTAGTGGGTTTTGAGCTCTGACACTGCATCTAAAGCTTGTCCATGTAACGTATTAGTTTGGTTTATAAGTGGCCATGTCAAGTTTTTATCAACACAAATTGACGATGAGCCTACCATAAGATAGAATGTGAATCGGACGAAAAAGTCAATGGAAAGAATTAGTGAAGTTCTTAGACAATATCCTTATAAATTTACGTTCTCAGCAGCTTCACATTGAGAAATGGAAGCGGACACGGAACCGCCCCAGTGAGGCAATCATCATGCTAGACTTTAGGAAAGGAAAAGAGTGAAGTGGAGATACGACAAAGTCAATTTGGGGGTTGGGGGCACGCACACGCAGCTATGCCCAGGAAGAACGCACAGACCGACTTTGCTATGGAAAGATGAACGCGGCAGCAACTGGCTTCCGTGTCAAAGGTGCATTTGCTTCACGCAAACGAAGGGAGAGAAACGGACAGAAGATGTCAGAGACACCACGGGTAAAAAAAAAAAAAACTGGAAGCACAGATAGGACTGCCCCTTTTTCTTCCATTAATTTAAATTTTTAATGAAGAATTATTAATTTGTTTTCTTACAGTGACAATGTGGGGCACCCTGTCCAATGACGTCGCGGAATTAGCTTGGATTAGTTGAGGTTAAAATAGGATCGAGAGATAGAGATGGGGTGGTGGTGGATAACTGGCAGCAGGGACAAGGTAAGCGCTCATAATGAGGAGGAAGGCGTCTGACCGGTCAGATCAGAGCAGGGCGAGAGGAGCAAACACTGTGAGCAAAAACTACAGCAACATCAACTTGATGGGCGCACCGGATAGATACTATTCAAACAGTCTTCGAAATCAATACAGGTTCAAGCACTGTAGAGTAATTGACAGATGTCTTTTCTCAATGAATTTTTTATTTATAAAATTTAAAATAGTAATTTTATTTGAGTGCTCAGCGGAAAATAAAAAATTGAAGAAGAAGAACTCATATTTGTATGATTACAAGAACATAAAAAAGCAGCCAATTTTAGTATTAAGTTTAATAGGAGTAAATATTTAGTTGTGATGGTTTAATATATATTTATTTTAGATAACGTATTAAATTCAAGTTATATAATAAAAAAAATTATATTATAAGAATTTTATTTTTAAATAAACACACACTCAAACTAAATTAGTTAGATTCTATAAGAATTTTATACGAGGAAACCTTAAAAAAACGCATTATTCTTTTAATAACATTCACATATCGATTGGTTGTGTCATACGAATGAATACTGAATACATAGTCTTCTAGTTTGTCAGAGAAGAGAGAGAGAGAGAGAGAGTCGGAGCCAGAGAGGGCACCGCCACCACTAAACACAGTGCCCCGCTGACCAGGCAAGCTCCTCTTTCTCCACCCCCCCTGATTCCTATTCAATGACACTGATAACCCACCCACATTCATTCCCAATCTTAATTGCCATCAACCCCTTCGTCTTTCAAATTTCAAACCTGTCGTGTGACTTTACTTCTTCATTTTCCTCTTTTTACCTCGTCATAATGATTACCAGTAATCGAGGTGGGGAAAGAAAAGGAGGCCCGGACGGAAGGTGGATAGTATATATTACCTATCTTGTATGCAGTGATCGACGGGATAGATGGCGCTCCAAGGAGATTACTGTATGCGTCAGAGCCTGCGGGAAGGACAAGTTCTAGTAGATCAACTCAAAACTAGGTTTTGAGATATTCTTTATACACTGAAAAATGAAGAAAAAAGGAGTGGATTTTCAAGCTTAAAATTTGCATTTTTCTCTCTCTTTTTTTGGTTTTTAGTCTTAAATCACTTTCATTTTCTCAATTTTGATCAAGAAACTTAAGCATATTCTTCTTTTTAGTCCTCCTACTGTTGAAGTATCTTGAAGGGTCGCCTGATTTGCAGTCCGGTGTCGGAAATGGTGCAGGGCAAGAGTTAAAAATCAAATTATTAATGGATGTAGCATGAAAGCAGTTACTGTACCACACTTGAGGCCTCTCAACTTAGTAAATTAAATAGGTGTCTAATCTGGAACATACGATCCATAATGCATTGATCTCACCCTATCTAATGCTGTCTCATTATTCCTATCTCGCAAAAACCTAAATCTAATATGTTATGCACTAACAAAAATGTAGGAAAGAGGAGAAAAGAAAAGTTTTCCATTGTCAATTGTTTTTAATGATAATGAATAGTTTATTACTTTTTAAAATTGATAAATACTCTACCATCTCATAAATTTAAATAAGTTTATATGTAAATATATGTGCATATAATTTCATCAAAAGTTACACTATTGAAAAAATTAAAATAATAAACTAGTGAATTAGTCAAAACAGTTATAGTCAATATTTACTTGGAGTAATAATAAAAATAATAATAATCATAAACCCAAGAGAAGGGAAATTTTCATAAAAAAAGAGTGAGGAAAAAAAAAAAGAGCAAAGCCCTCGGAACGGAGCCCCATCCGTCTCCTCCAGCAATAAATCCCCCCACATTTCGTGCCTCCCTTCCCGCTTTCGTCCTTCTGATTTGTGCCCCTCTCCTCCCCGTCACCCATAAAGCAATAGAATAGAAAGCAAACATGCAAACTCCGAATTACGGATCCGACCCGACATCTCCCCACACCACATTCGTGCAAGCCGAGCCCTCCAACTTCCGGGCCGTTGTCCAGAGGCTCACTGGGGCCTCCGACGAACCCTCCGCCCCCAAGCTCCCCGTCACCTTCCCCTCCCGGGCCGCCCAGAAAACTCCTCCCTCCTACCCCTCCTCCTCCTCCTCCGCCGCTGCCTCCCCTCCCTCCGCAGCCACAGAGATGGGCCCCCGAAAGCCCCCTTTCAAGCTACACGAGCGCCGCCACCGGAAGCTTGACCAGATCCAGCTTAGCAACTCCAACAGGATTGTGAGCTACCTCTCCCCGTCCTCGCCATCCTCCGCCTGCTACTTATCCGAGAAGATAGCGGCCCATCACCTGGCCCGTTCCCCTTCCTCGACCTCGCCTTCGCATTTCGCAGCGCGGCGGGGATACGGCGGCGGCGAGATGACGGTTATGGCGTCTCCGGTCTCGCCGCTGGATCTCTTCACCAGGATGAGCCCGGGGAGCTCCCAGTCCCTGTCGCTGCTCTCACCTTCGGAGCAAGAGGAGAGAGCCATTGCAGAGAAAGGGTTCTACTTGCACCCGAGTCCCCTCAGCACACCCCGCGGAGCCGAGCCCGAGCTCCTGCCCCTCTTCCCCCTCCACTCCCCTCGAGACGACCAAGACCAACGTTCGTGATCTTCGAGCCAGAATACTTTATGGAGCAGTAACACCTCGCCGTGATCGCTAACATGGCCAAATCACAAGAGAGGACAAATGGCGCATCTCAAGGCCAAGTTGATCTACAAGTCCTAAGAGGACGACAAAACTTATCAGGCATTTGTTGATCGACTCGCTCCTAACGGAATCGGGTGTATAAATAGCAATGTATTCGAATTTGCTCGTTCTTGTAGCGTAGGTTTTGCTTCTCGTCGTTTTGGATATGTGTGAGGATTTTCTTGGTGTCGACTAATTGGATGTGATTGCGAGTTTGGAAAATGGAATGCTTTCCGTATTTAATTATCTTTCTTCTCTTTTCCACTGTGCTTTGCCATTTCTGAGCTGTCTCTTTGGCAATCTGAAATTCTGCAGCAGCAAAGGCGTCAGGACTCCATTCATCTCAAGTCACGGGCCGCGTCACTTACGCACACGTACATACATATAGACGTGTATAAACTATATATTATGTTATCAACATTATCCTCTTATTAATATAACTTAACATCTTTTCCACTTAAATAATATCTCAAATTTGAGTATTGCTAAATAAAATAATTTTTATATAAAGACTTTTATCGTTCAATGAATCGATATAAATTGAATATAAACTAGTTGAGACTTATTAAATTTTTGAATATTAAATAATTTATACCGAAAAATAGGCTACGTATCTTATCAATATGGATTGCTTGATTATGTTTAATCGTTGATCTCTTCAAACAAGATTATATGGTGATCAAGTGTTGAAATTTTATAATTAAGAGACTTCTAATTTTATGTATTAGTGATTTTTAATTAGAATATATATCCTAGTCTTTAGATTATAGTTGCAAATAATATATATATATATTATTTTTTCCCACGTCTTTCTAATTTATCATCCAAACAGTCGATAAAAAGTGTCCTCCTCACATCTCTCACATAAAATGATGATAATTGTTCAACAGTGAAAGAATGAAAGGTTACTGAAAAATATCGCGTTAGACATCAATTCCTGTAGAATAAAGAACTGTACATCTTCCGCGAATTTGTCATCTGTTCTTACCGGCAAAGAAGTTATATTATTTATCTTAGTCAATAGGACTTACGGGTGGTACTTTCGAATTCGACTAGTTCAAACCCGTGACAATCGGTCGATAAAATTAGTTTTACATACCTGTCACTGACATTTTGTTGGATTAGTTTACTTTTTATCACATAATTTGAAAGTAATTAATCACATCCAGGTAATTATATGGATGGATGACACGGCTGATGCGATAAATTTCGGACGGCTTAAGTGGGTTTACTTTTGGTGGTTGGTAATGTATATGTGAGTTTCACTATCTCCTGAGGTGGACTCATATGATTATTTCCGAGAATTTCCCAAGGCCAATCGTGAATAAAATATATGCCTTTGATTCGCCTCGATATATAGGTGGACTAGTCGAGGTGCCCACGAGTTGACCCGATCCGGGCAGCACGTAACAAGTAATAAAATTGAGGCAGGACGAATAAGAACTTAGAAAATAAATTTGTAGGCTAATATACATCATGTATATAGCTATTTTTCTTGGATGAGATCTGAGAAATAGACAAATGTTAATGGAATCCATGTCTTTTATCTTTATGGTTTTTTTTTGGGGAACTTAGACGTTTGTCGTGTCAGTTCTATAAACCACAGATACTAATGTTTTTGGCAGGAAACTCATTCTTAGTGTTTGTGCGAGTCGGAGTTGGGGGAGCGGTTAGATTTAATAATTATCAAAATGGGATAAAAATGGTTTGATACAGTGATATTACTCTCAACTTAACAATTAACATGTTGTAGGTTTTGATATGTCTTCATTTAATTCCCATCTTCTCTTGTCCATTTTTAAATTCATAAAACTCTTATATTATATAAGAAAAAAATCATCATGTAATATATCAAACGGAAAAGAACGGCTAAAGTTCGTCCTCGCGTGTGTTGAGTGAGTGATGATCCCAGCATCATGAATACACGGGCGGTCTAGCAGAATAAATTTTCATTGCCTAATATAAATTCAGTTTGTTGTATAAATTTTATTTCGGGAATAATATATGAATACGTGACGATAATTAATTTTAAAAAAAGGATTATATGTACTTATGTCATTTTTCGAATAAACTTTACATCACAAATTCACTCTGTATTAGATAATGAATATTTACTCAATCTAGCAGCCATTTTCATAAAGTAAAATATTGGATTAAATATTTAAAATGAAGAAAAAAAATTTATTCATATAATGGCCTTAGTAAACTTGAATGTGGACTAATCGTGATTTAATTTATTTTTGGGCATAAGATAATGTGCGAGGAAAACATGTGGAAAAGAGTAAATCACAATTCCTATTTGAAAACTTCAATTTTCAAATGCCAGCATACCCAGATTGAAGAGGGATTTCATCTGTTCCACCAGAAAAGTTAACAATTAATCAATCTTCAATTATAATTTTCTCATATTTATACATCCATTTGTATGTTTCATTTTTCTCTCGAAAAGCCCGAACATATTATCCATTCGAAAATTATGAGGTATACCACAAAGTTACCAAGTACAACTAAGGCAAAGTTGAGATTTTTGCACAAGCACATTCGATGTTGGAGATTTGCTGAATTTGACAGATTTTGGGTGGCTCAATTGAACCATGTTGTCGAGCATGAATATCGGTTATGGTCTCGGTTGTAAAAAATAATTTAGGAAACTCATCGTAGACAATATTTGCGTGAAACTATAATGAAAATTCTATATGCTTACTGTCTTTTAAAGTATTTGAGTTATACATATTTTAAAATGACTATTTCAGTTATATATATTTGAATTCAAACCATACTCAAGTCCTAATTTTAACAGTTTGCTGATATGGTATTTATTGGCGTCACGTGGCATGACAAGCTAGTAAAATTTTCATCATGCCATAATGATATGTCAGTTAAATTTTGTTATATCAGCATATCATATCAGTAATTTATCGTCATATTATTAAGTTATATCAGTGAATGATGGCCATATAAGCACCATACATCTAGTCGAATCATCTGAAATTAGGCAACTAACTCTTCATTATTATGGTGATAAAAAAGAAGCTCCAGCCATTGTCCTAAAAAGCTACAAGTATGTGTTATTATTAATCTATAAAAAGTAATTAAACACGCACTTATAAATTATTAAAGACTATTTTGAAAATATGATTAATTTAAAAGGGGAGCGGACTAATTGAGTAGTTAGGTTTATACGTTTAAATGGGCTTCCTTTTGCCAAGTAATGAAGCATAATATCTTCTTAATTAGTGAGTAGATAATTAAGCATACCGGTGAATTCTTTTTGATAACACCTAAGTATCGGAAAGCTCATGGACGGTAGCGATTGAGATTTAAGCTAAGGCCACCTACGTCTATAAGTTTTGAATCCCGAATTTCAGTTGATGGGAAATACGTGTAAAATATTCGGGTTGGTTATCGGCAATATCGTCTTTTGTGTGTATCAATCGGTTTCTAAAGGTATAACAAGTTTTGATTAATTAATGTTCAAATGGCCGATTATGTCTCCGGCCATAGTCGATTTCTCAACTTTTTATATTAAAGGAAGTCTTTAAGATTGCAAGTGCATGAATTTCTCCCCCGGATAATGACATAAAAGCTATATAGCCTTTTGGACTTGCAGATTAGAGATGAAATCTGATCCAATCTATTCTCCTAATCAGTAATAATAATACGAGGAAAGGGACTGACCATTTATAAAACCTTATCTTAGGGTCTTCTCATTTAGTTGCACAACGTCTAAACCCATTTTAAATTATATTTGCACGAAGGATTTAATAATTCCAATCTCTTGTGTGATCTTAAGCAGCTAAATTTAATGATATGGCTGTTTCTCTAGGCTTCCTTGAATTTTACGATTTCAAGGAACACTCTTTTTTAATCAAGAAAGAAAATATGTTCCTTAGCCGACAATATATCCATTTATTGATTGATAAATAGAACACAAGTTCAAATTCTGAAAGGCGTCCTTATGGCCGGAGAAATAATTGAACCCAAAGTGGAGAAGTATGACAAGTCCCACGAAACATTGGCTGTCTAGGCAACTGACACAAGAAGCCTGGACAATTAGGCTCCCAAGACCTGTGGGGAGCAAGGACATGTCCAGGACGAGGGTTTCACATACTCATGTCTTCCAATTGGCATGATTTTATTCTTACTTGATCCTCTCCTCATATAAGAACGATCGAGCAGTCCCTCTCGATACTGTCTGCCATCAATTTAGGAGCGAACTCGCGGATTCTATCACTAAGGTCCTAATCGTGTTGGTGATGTCCCCTCAGTTGCAACGTGCCAGCTTCATTCTTGCTTCATGAACACTTGTCACTGTTCAGCGACTTTGGCAAAATTTTCTTACCATTATTATCATAGAGATTTGAAAATGTCGGTAAAGGGAAAAAGGAGTCATCGTGGACAATCTTCTGCCATTAGCGTTCTGTGGGCATCCCCATGCACATAATTCTAAGTTGTAATGATGGTGAATTATAGTCATGATGATTGCAGATTCGTGCATTCCTTCTTCACCATCTCTGCAAGTTCACTACCTACAGGGATGTGACATGTCTGAACATAAAAGACTGCTCTCTTTCTGTCAGACTATCTCTCCCCCCCCTCTCTCTCTCTCTCTCTCTCTGTTTTTTTTTTTTGGGTTTTTTGATGTTGTGGGTTTGGGTTGGTCTCTCGATCAAGATTGGGAATGCAGAACAACTACTGGTGAGACATTGCTGAAAGTAGAACAGCCGTTAGTGAAACATTACCTTTAACTCTTCTCTGCCGATGCAGCCATCAGCACCAACTAATCATCACAACCAGTAATTAGATATAGACATCTTAGGTTAGCTGCTCCTTTGGCGATTTTTACATAGACTATTTTCTTTGAATCGTAAACCATCAACCCTGAAGCTTGAATAACATTCCAATATTCTGTTTGCAGAGAGAAAATGAATCTAATGGAATCCTAAATTGAACTTCCTGGCTTGCTATTTACTTGGAGAATTTGAATCTACATTATTTGAGAGGGGTGTACTAAGTATAGGAAGAAAAAGGTAAAGAGAAGCAAACTTCCAAGTTAAGGACAAAGGCCTGAGTTCAAGCCATGTAGAGATTGATTCGGAAACAAATATCAAACCAAATGCTGTAATTAACGCCAACAAAAGATTTTAATGAGTTGAAATATTCGAAACTTACATCATAACTTTTCAAAAGCCCCGGCTAGGAAGTCCAAAGCTAACACTAATAGAATGAAAAGATAGATTGATCACTGAAGCTTCCTCCCTTTTCCTTTAGCCTCCTACACCGTTATGGTGTTAGCCTCTTCCCTGTTCTACTGAAGCAAAATTATGATTTTAAGCATAGGTCCCTTCACATTTCATCTCTTCTTCAAGACTTCATCAAGTGAAGCAATTGTAGACTACTAACTGTACAACTGAACCATCCTTGTTGAAGCAACTATCTGTTAGTTCCTTTTCTGCTTGGCAACCACATTATTTCCCTTTTCCTAGAAGTGAATAAGATTTTCATTAATCAACTATAAGAAGTTTGTAGAAAAATCGTCCACAAACATACAATATGTAAACTTTACAAATGTTGCTAAAGCCTAAAGAGTTATAGGGCCAAAAGCTAGAGCAAATGCATCTCGAGTGCTTGGGATGGTGAAAGATCTCTCTAATCATTTGAAGAATGACTTCAATAATTCTATGATCTATTGTGGAGGCATTTTGAAGTAGATGTTAGTTCCTTTCCCTTGCATATATGTAGCATGATTATGCAAGTCTTTAAGTGGTAGCAAGTTGAGCTTTTCTCTTAAAATGATCAATCGGCTACCCAGGCTCCTCCTCCCAAGGCTCAGTTGGTCTAAGCTAGTGTACATCACTTGCAGGATTTCTTCCCAAGCTGCTTCGTGACTAGGCATGTGAAGACAATATGGTTCCTTGTTTATGAACAACATGAACAAAACATGTAGGAGTTTGTGGCCCAATTTTTTGGAAGTAGCAGGTTTTTGAGTTTCCAACTTCTCTTTGATGGCTAACCAAACAATGAATGCAATTCCAAGGATATGGTCAATGAACCAAATTGCTCTATGCCACGGATAATTTTATCTTTGTGAGGCATGAGGAGGTGCCCCAACTTGGATATGGCGAAGGCCGAAGGGTCCATTGGAGTCCCAGGAAATGGCATCTTATTATGCTCTGTCCAACAAAGAAGTCATTCGCATGATAGAAGAAAGTTGCAGATCATGAGATCTAGCCTAGTTCCAGTCATAAAGTTGGACGATGGTGGAGAACAAGGCTTTAGGTCAAGATCTCATATATGGAAAGCAGTGGAGCCCTCTCATGCACAGCTACACGAGAAGTCATTCGTGTCATTTGGAACAACCAATGTTTGCCATCAAGGTAATTTCCCATATTGTTAGAGCCATCACACCACTATTTTATATATTTGTTTGTTTATTTTGCTAAATATCGCACTGCTACTTGAGAAGTTCAAGAACATCAATTCCCATCTTGTCCTAGCTTCCATAGATATCACTTGTATACTGCCTAACTGCGTAACCAACATGCAATGGTGAAAGTTTATTAGTATATGAAAATTGATAAAACCCAACAAAGGTTCTTCTTTTATTATGAAAGTGGGCCGATATGGACCTAATATGGGAAGAAGAAAATGAAAATAACATACATGATTTTGATCTGAAGATGATGCTCATATTAATACTTCAAATAACAAAAATACAGTAGTTCAAATATTATATAACTATCACTATTCTCTCAGTGCTTCTTCTTACTACATCACTTGACAACAGGTCAAAAGCCTCTCTCAGAGGATGATCAAAATACAAAATATCCATAGCACGTGAGCTCACATCCCTAGCTCGCTTTGTGAGAGAATCAACAACCATGTTGGCTTCCCTATAGATGATGTGTTGTAGTTGAAAGCTCCTAAAATCCTTGCTGATTTTCCTACAATCCAAGATAATGGTTTTAGTATAAGGTTTTCTTGACCAATTCCAAAAAAAAGAGACCTACTGTGGGTGTGATAGAGTGGTTCAGCACTCATCATCCAAATGGGAGACTCGAGTTCGAGTCACATCTACAGCGAAGAGCTCTTAACTCCTTAAATGGGCCGATCCGGGGCGATCCGGATTAGTCAGCTGGATAAAGTCCAACTGGATACCGACGGTTTATACCAAATAAAAAAAAAAAGATATCACGTATTACTTGGGCATCCATCTGTGGTTCCAAATGCTGCATGCCTAGTCTTGTCATCAACGGTCCACACCCTCAAAGCTCATCAAGCTGTGTGTCATCCCTAAAAGTCTTGTGAAACCTCTTATCCATTGGCCATTCTCGTCTCTTATGATCCCTCTTGCCCTTGCTCTACCTGGACTTCTAGAGGATGATCCATCTGTATTTAGTCTGTGCCAGCCCACTTGTGGAGGTTCCCATACATTGCCTCTTGGTACTATTGTTGATACAAATCCTTGTAGGAGCTTAAGGGATCAAATTTAATTTGTTGTTGATTTGTTGAAGAAATTTTTTGAGTAACAAGCTTCCAAAGCATCGACACGGCAAATTTGCTTCAAATAAAAATGAAGATATACTCAAAATGGAAGGAGAAGCTCAAAAAGGGCAAGAGGGGCACAATTGATGATGTGAATCCCACTACAAGATCAAATGGGCATAATCATCTTCAAGATAGTTCAAGAATGACAGATTGTTCCGCAAGATTTAAGCTTGGGAACGAGCTACATATGCTACATATACAGGCAAGAAGAATGCAAAGCACGAAGATTGTTGGAAGATACATGCTCAGTAGGAAAGATAAAGATCAAGTACAAGACAAGATTCTAGAAGGAATTGCAGATAATGTAATGCAATATTGAGTTATCTTCAATTAGGGCTAATCATATGGATGTGTTATTAGGGATAATTAATAGATTTTATTAAGATTTAGTTAACGATAATATTATATATTTGCACATCTTTAGATTTGGTTATTTTCAAAGGTAGGAGGCTATAAATCGCCAAGAGTAAGGCATGCACTCAACATATAAGTATTAATTTTATTAAGTGAGTTCAATTCACTTCTAGTTCTTCAAGAACTTTTTGAACTTATCGGAATCTTTCATGATATTCATCCAACTTATCAATTAATCTTATCATAATTGATTGTGGTATCATTTTTATATCAAGATTCTTACTTATTTATAGATAACCAATCGTTGTTTCATTCTTAAGACCTTTCTTAGAAATGATCTTGAGACCTTATTCACATAAAGGTTTCATCACAAGATTGGCATGGCTCGTATTATCTGTCTTCACTGTTAGCTCTTGCTGAAAAACTGCATGGAACTCCACAGCCCTTTGGATACATATTACAAATAAATTCTCACTTGGGGTCTTCTTTTCTAGGACAGTTTGATTCCTGCCCATCCAAACTAAAAAGTTAATATTTAGGCTATTGGGCCGGGATGGCCATAAAATTATTGGGCCGAGCCAAGTACCTGGCCCGATAAGTCTTGGCCCAGGCACAGGCTTATAGTGCTAGGCCCGACCCAGATCTTGCAAGAGAATGAACGACTAGGCTGAAGTTCATCTTGGCTACTTCCAGCAAGGCATGAGAGCCTTCCACGTGGCAAAGGTTTAGGAATGTTTTACGGTGTCTGTCTTCTCTTGCGATCTTTCAGGAACTTTTGTCCATCCAGCTGAATGTGCTGCTCGTAGTTTGATCCCTGTGTGATTCTTCTCGATCAAACAAGTTTGTCGTGACCAGACGGCCTATAACTCTCCCCATAAACTGTTGCTCGAGATCAAAATGTTTTTGATCATATCACTCAGTACACATTACCACATAATGACGCATTTTGGTTGGGAAAAACTTGGGACCTCAGTTTCAACCCCGCAGGAAAACGAGCCAAGTTGAAGAGAGATGTCCTGAATTTCAGCAGAAAACTGAGTAAGTCAGCTCGATCAAAATGGAGCAAACTTAAATTTATCATGGAAAACATTGAGGTAGCTTTGATTCAATACATTTTGGGCCTCAAAATTCTTCTCAGAGTATGGGTTACACCGATGGGGTAGTTTGGAGCAAAAATGCATTTCTATAAAACAATGGGGGGCATTTCATGAACTTCTTCTTCCATAGGTTAAAAACTCAAGGAATTTAGTCTGAAGATTATTTATATGAAAAAGAAAAAGAAGATAAGGCTTCTGGGGTTTAGGAAATGGTGGGATCGTAGGAAAACTCTGTGATCGTTCACAGCAGCACGACCAGAGCTGGAGCTGCAACCGGTCTCTGCTCGTCCGGCATCCCAGCTCGTCCTCTGCTCATGCTCACTACTGCTCGCCGTACTCCTCAAGCTCGCCCTCCTCCGTTCAGCTCGCCCTTCAGCGCTGCTCGCCTCAGTTCGTCTCCCTGGACAGCTTGCTCCTGCTTCTTCTTCCTCTGCTCGAGCTCTTCCTTTGCTCTGCTCAGCTAGCCCCCCTGCAAGTGCCGCTGCCCCTCTTCTCCTCCGCGCTGTTGCGGCTCCGTTCCCGCTCTGCTTGCTGCTGTCCTTGCTGACCTTGCTGTGCTATTGCTGCTGCCTCTTGCTGGTTGCTTCTGTCCGTCTACTCCCGTTGCTGCTTGCTGCAGCTCGCTTCCTGCTGGTTTGCTGCTGTCTGGCGCCTCGACTGAGCTTGTTGCTGCTCGCGTCCTTCGTTGCTGCGGCTCGACCACTTCTCTGTTTCTGGCCCGCCTCCTTGTCAACTCCGCTCCCGTGTTGCCTAAGGCTGGTATATGTCCGTTCCCTTTTATAATTTGCTGCTGCTGTCGCCCTGCTTGTTGAATATGATGCACCTTGCCTTGCTCTGTTTTATTAGCTGCTGCACGTCTCTGTTGTACTGGCTCGGTTGATTATCACCCTTTGCTACCCTAATATTCTGCTGCTGTGTTGCTGTTCTATGGAAGTTAGGTTGCTGGTTTGAACAAAGTATTTGGGTGCTTTTATTTGTAGTTGTCATGAAGCACTTGCCGGTCCATTTCATCGGTTGACTCTAGGTTGAATTGAACCATTTTAAGTTGTTTTCAAAGTGGATTATGTCATGTTTCATTGGTTGCTTTTGAATTTAAGTTGATATGTCCGTTTCAGAAAAGAAGTTGCATGAATTCAAGGCCGAAGTGATTTTCGTTGATTGCTCTGCCTAAGTAATTCAGACTAAAGCCACAATTGGAATCATCTCGTCGTTTGTTATCCTTAGTTGATATTTTGTGTCAGATGTACTCCATAATGCCTTTACTTTCCCCTTCCCATACATATATGCTTAGCTACCATGTGGTAGATATGTTTTAGAGACTTGGTTTGATTATGGAGATTCACTAAATAATACCATTATATATATATATATTGTTGAATATGTGTCATGTGTTATCCTTTGTCACTTGACTTTGAGTGATTGCTTTATATGAAACCTTGGTCTTCAAGGCATATTAAGTGGAACATTTTGAAAGAAAGGTTGGTTTATTATGATCCAAGTCATAATAATGAAATGACCTTGGTTTGATGGTGCTCTAAATCTCAAGAATATGGATGTCTTGAATTGAGGATTTGATGGATAATTAGAAAAATGAGAAATTCGATTATTAAAAGCTAGTTGTAGACATTTTGTACAAGGCGAACTTTGAAACAGTACTAGGATACTGATTATGGGGTGTTTGATTGACTTGTGAAGTGAACCTTTTAAACTTAATAAGATTACCGGACCCATACTTAGGTTAAAGACTGACCATAATGATCTAGGTGATAGTGTTTTGATCCTTTAGGTAATAATATATTTTTAATCGATTTTAAAATTTGGCTCTTAAATAATTAATGGCAATTTTATTCTTTTGATTTCACCTGTAGCCTATAATTGTAATCGCAAGAAGAGATAGCGATAAAAAGATAAGATGAAAATGTTTCTGACCATGGTTCATTAGTCAACTATCGTGACGAAGTCACATTCCTCGTAGCCGCCGACGTGCTTCAGAGGATAACGAGCGGACGCAAAGGATTGGACTGTAGAGAATCCCAAGGAGCACAGCCCCGTCCACTAAACCTATCGTAGCTGCTGCAATTAATGGCGGCGATAGCCACTGCCGTTAGCGTAGGAGGAGCATACAGCCGATTGGCCTGCCGCCCCAGGCGGCCTTCTTCCAATCTCGGGTGTTCGACACCCATGCGTAATGCTCATGCCATTGTCGTGAATATAGTCTCCGGCGATCCGTCCTGGTATCCTTCAAGGATGGTAATAAGAAGGTCCATTCAGGTTCTCGCTTCCAACCCAAACAGACGAGTCGACGGCTCCGATGATGCCACCTCTTTCAAGGTACCCTCTCTCTCTCTCTCGCTGAGTTCAGCTTGCTAGTTTCTTGACTAATTGGATCTACGATACCTTAGCAAACTGAAACAGATCGCCAAAAATCGAAGCTTTATCTCTGCACTTTCCTACAGATCTTAAAAATTTTCTGCCTTCTGAGGATTTTCATTTGCTTCTAACAGGAGGATTTGAGCTATCTGTTGAAACTTGGAGCTGGGTCTCTTGCTGGAGCAGCTATCATAAAGTATGGAAGCATCATTTTCCCCCAGATAACAAGACCAAACATCTTGCTGGCCTTAGTTATTATCTCAACTCCTGTTATTGTCGCTGTTTTTCTTCTAATTAAACAGAGTCGCGAGGCAGAGTAATTAGTATTCTTATGTATCCCTTTATTAGGGAACAGTATGAGAATCATCCTTCCCTGCACAGTTGGGCAATGAAGTGAAATGACGAAGCACTGAAGTTATCAGTAATGTCACAATCAAAATTCTAATGAATCAGTTAGACTATAAAACACACATTTAACATGATTACCAGATGACAGAAGTGCATGACCACCTTTTCACGAGCAAGTTCAGGGGTAAATATGATGTTTGCAGAGTTTCGGATGTATTTATTTCTCATCATATCTTGTCTTACTTTCTTCAAGAATATTGTTTTGCTAGGTATAACTCTCTGCAAGATGTTGGAGAGCTTGTGGGTCTCCAATGAAGCAACTGCTATGCGGACATGAATGGTGCCTTCGTGACTTTGAAGTATCTTCCTTCAAGAACCAGCCTTCTAGTAATGGAGCAGTAACAATTGTGAAGTGGTTGGTTTTTCTATCGGGGAAAAGCTAGAAAATTCTTGTCAACCCCTCAAGGGAATGGTCCTACTTCCTGCGTTCTGTCCACTTGAAAACCATCTCATAACACTTCTGGAAACCTGTAAAACGACCTACCAACTCAAGCAAATTCATTCACAAATCGTCAAGCTGGGTCTCTCCCCCATTTCCACTATCCGGAATAAGCTCATTGCCTTGTACTGCTGTACCCAACAGGGTGATATTATCCATGCACGGCAGCTGTTTGATGAAATTCCTAAACCTAGCATCTTCATATGGAACATCATGATGAAGGGTTATTCTGGGATGGAGACCCCTGAGTGTGGACTCTTGTTGTATATGGACATGTTAAAGAGGGGTGTGAAACCTGACAATTATACATACCCGTTCTTGTTGAAGGGGCTTGCTGGATTATCTCGAGATGTAGCCTTTACCTGTGGGAAGCAGTTGCTTGGTCACATTGTTATGTTAGGATTTGATTCTAATGAGCATGTCCGATCTGCTTTGGTTCACATGTTCTCTTCTAGTGGCCAGATTAAGATGGCTCGTGGAGTTTTCAGTTTAAGTAGCAATTGGGAAGTTGTTACCTGGAATGAGTTAATGTCGGGGTGCAACAAAGTGAGGCAGTTTGATGAATCAAAAAGGCTTTATATCCAGATGGAGCAAAATGGAGTCTCACCCTCATCAATGACCTTTTTATTGGCACTAACTGCATCCTCTAAATCAAAGGACTTGAGGTTGGGGAAGGAAGTTCACAGGTCTATTAGAAAAAGCAAGATCGAGCCCAGTATGAAATTGGAAAATGCCCTGATCAATATGTACACTGCCTGTGGGGATATGAATGCTGCCCTTGAAATCTTTCAAGGGATGAAAAGGAAAGATGTTATTTCATGGACAGTTGTTGTCGGGGGATTAGTGAATTCTGGTCGAATTGATCTTGCTCGGAAGTACTTTGATGAGATGCCGCAGAGAGACCTAATCGCTTGGACTGCAATGATTGATGGGTACCTACGAGCCAACAAATTTGAAGAGGTCATCACACTTTTCCGCAAGATGCAATCTTGTGGCATAAAAGCTGATGAGTTCACCATAGTTAGTATTCTCACGGCCTGTGCCAATCTTGGGGCTATGGAATTAGGGGAATGGGCAAAAACCTACTTCGATTGGAGCACTATCAAGAATGACATTTTTGTGGGAAATGCTCTGATAGACATGTACCTGAAGTGTGGTTGTGTAGAGCGGGCAACAAGAGAATTTAATCGAATGCCTTGTAGGGACAAATTCACATGGACTACTATGATTGTTGGCCTTGCCATCAATGGCCATGGAGAAGAAGCTCTTCATATGTTCTTGGAGATGCAGAAAGCTTCCATAGAGCCTGATGAGGTCACTTATATTGGGGTTCTCACTGCTTGTGTCCACACAGGAATGGTAGAAAAGGGTAGGAAGCTTTTCTCTAGGATGACTGCCAAGCACGGCATCAAGCCCAAACTGGCACATTTTGGGTGCCTGATTGACCTCCTTGGCCGATCAGGTCTCCTGAAAGAAGCTGAAAAGGTTATAAACTCTATGCCCATGAGACCAAATGCAGTGATTTGGGGAACTCTTCTAGGGGCCTGCAGAGTGCACAAAGACCCAGAAATGGCTGAAATGGCTGCGAAAGAAATTCTTGAGCTGGAGCCTGATAACGGGGCAGTTTACATCCTTTTGTGCAATGTGTTTTCTGCCTGCAAGATGTGGGAAAAGCTATCTGAAGTGAGAAGGATTATGACGGTGAAGGGAATCCAGAAAGCTCCAGGTTGCAGCATGATAGAGATAAACGGTTCCATCCATAAATTTGTGGCAGGAGATCAATCCCATCCTCAATCTGATGAAATCTATGTAAAGTTGGAGGAGATGGTGAGGGAGTTGAGACTTGATGGATATAAACCAGATACTTCCGAGGTGTTTTTGCATACAAGGGAATGAGAGGGAGATAAGAGAATGTGGTTTTTCCGCAATGGTGGAACATGGATTGATCACTGTATTCACTCTCATTAAAATCGTGAGCGCTGGGCCACCATCAGGATCACAAAATCATGGCGTGTGTTCAGATAGTTGCCAAGTGGCAAGCCTTGTGTCATGATTGTATAATGTGGGATGTTTAACATTATACATCTAAATCAATACACCACTTGCTGGGATGGGTTGGAACGCAGGTGAAGAGTTCAGCGTGTACAAGGTTATGAGGCTGTGCTTCATTTGGAAACGTTTAGGATGTGTTTAATATATATTTCAAAACCATGCGCTTGGAATGGTTATCAGGAAATGGCACTTGCAGCATGGACAGACGACAGACATTGGATCTACCATCAAAGCATTTTGTCTTTTAAATAGTATGCGAGTTTTAATTTATAGTGAACGAAGAAGCAGGAGTCAAACTGCTCCTAATGCTGAGGTCCAGCCGCTTCAGATGCTGCAACCTAAATGTGATAATGAAAAATTAAGGTTTCTGATAGCTCAATTACACAATTTGGTTTCCTTTAATGCAGTCTGAACTTTTCTGATGCATTTATCAACTAGTTATTCTAGAGATACCATGATAGCAATAGCACAAGTCAAATGTATAAACTCAAGGCTAGTCAATCTTTATGTTGCTCCTGTATGAGCCCTCATAACAGAAAACAAATCTAGGATACTCATGCTCTCATATACCAAGATTCAGGGTAACTGTGTTCATCAAATTCCAGCTCACTATTACATTCTAACCTAATCTCATCAGTCCAATGTTACACTCCCATCAAACTAACTCTGAATCACAGACAACAGAAAACTTGAATTTGTAATCTGTAATCGTGGATTAGTCCAAGAACTTATGATATAACCATCAACTGACATTGTAAAAGTCCAGATAGATTCAACGTCGGCTACAGCAATTTAAGGCCAGGAATACATCCAGAGATTAATCGAAAGGATCCAAAATTACTAGTAAGCGAATCGGAGAAGATGGTGAGCACCGCCTGGGCCTGTGAGACGTAGGACATAAAACTGAAATTGAAGGATCCATTTGTTATTCGAACAGACTTCTCTTGTTCAAACATACCATGGCAGACACTAACTATTATACTTTGGATATTCATCACTTATGGCATGCCCGATAACCGAGAATTTGAAATTCGAATGCAGATGAGTTTCTTATAGGATGCGGATTCCACAGTTAGGTAGTTGAAGCAGGTTCTAAATCTGTAGGGAATTAGGACCACTTTCTGGCCATCTTGCCTGGTTGTTCCTTATTAATGTTCAGTGGATTGTCAAACTGAAATTGGTCCGAATCCACTTCCTCCAAACAAAACCTTGAACTTGAGGCAGGTAGAGTGGGCACATTTTTGGATGGATATAAATGAAAACAATCAGTTCAATGCTTGTAAAGACATAAACAATGTTGCAACGTAAAAGATGAAACCTCTTCCAGATGCAAAAACAAATCTGGTTTATGAAACATTCGTAGGTAAGTAAGCACTTTAGTATAGGCTCTTCATTCAGCACCTTTGCCAAATCTCCCGATAATCATCGATCTCTCCGCACTGCCCATGGAAGTGATCCAAGCGAGCAGCTTGGGCTGCTAGAAGAAGCATGGCACCTACTGCCATGGAGCAGACGAATTTATTTCTAAGTCGAGTTGTGGCCTGACCCAAGATGGTCAGGTCGTTTTCAGTGAACTCAAAGTGCATTTCGATAGCATCCATGAAATGCATCACCGATGAATCAAAGTTCACGAGGCTCCACGAGGATGAACAAGGGCTTTCCCTTCAGCTTTCTCTCTCCCTGCAAAAGTCGAAAACCTGTTTCTTGAGTACAAACCAAACATGGATCCTATCAAAAGATAATCTGCTCCTAAGCATTACTTTCAATTTCGCCTAAGGAATACAAATTTGCAAGTTATGCATGCATGCTTGGTTGGGGGGGTTGGGTGGTGGGGGGTGATTGTGTGGAATTACCTTGAAGCCTGCACAGCCGATGACACATGCACATTCGACCACTTCAGCTTGAGCTCGTTCTAAATTACCCACAAAAGATCAAACAGTACTTGACATTGTCATGGAATGTTTGTTATGAGCGAATCACTTAAGAAAGAACGGGCAAAAGGTGATGACAGGATGTTCATTGCAGGACTCACCGAGAAGCCTTATTGCAGCGGACAGGGTCCCACCTGTGGCTACAAGATCATCAATGATCACGGCATGCTCTCCAGGTAGAATGGCATTAACATGCATCTCTAGACAATCGGTTCCGTACTCCAGAACGTATGACTCTGAGATAACTTTTCCTAGAACTCGATCAAACGTAAAAGTAAACCTTTTAAGATTTATGCATTATACTGCAGAACACATAACTGCTGTCTCCAACACTTCATTACATGTACTTTCCGTTAAAAGTACCTTCTCGAAGGTCTCATATTCAATATGTTTTAGAATGGTAAAGACAACATGAAAGGCTACCTGGCAACTCCCCAGGTTTCCGAAGAGGAACAAATTTTGCACCAATGGCCAATGCAATCGATGGGCCAAACATAAAACCTCTAGCTTCAACGCCTACATTGAGATTCCATTGCAAAAGTAAATTTGTGACAGGGAGACGAATTAGCCCAATAAAGCCCCAGAACCGATTCTAAAATGCAGACACTGGTAGTAGGGATCACATATCGGCTAGAATGCTGAATTTCCGAATTTCACAACTATCACAATCAACCAGCCAGAACACAAGGAACAGAATATTATATCCTTTGGAACAACTTCAATTAATCTTGAATGAAACCTAGACTAATCCTGTTGTAGCTTCAAAAAGCTAAAGGGTGTTCAAAACAACAGGCTGCATGGCCCAGCTCTATGGTTTGGTGAGTTAGCAATATCAGGGAAGGGGAAACGCATAAATATTTTATTCCCCACTGTAAATCGTGGACTCCAATAGTTGAATCAGAATGACTTCTTTTCATTTTCCCCCACTTGCTGTCAAGCATGTTAGGAAAAAAAAAAAAAACGAATTAGGGCCCGGAATCTCTTAGCTCACTGTTTTGAGTTATAAATATTGGAGCATAAATGTAAGATCAGATCCATCCCATCCACTAATTGTGTAATTGTTTAATAAAGAAGATAGACTTTTAAAAGATGGTGATCATGATGATTCAGGTAGGTTCCATAGTGGTCCTGTCATTTCTCTTTTGTTTATGCTCATATTTCAACTTTTTCCTCCAAAAGGTTGTTAGAAAAATCACAACTTGGATTTCTGTATGTATATTTCTCTTGCCCAGATGAAGATTATGTTGCAGATTCACAACAGGCAAACAGAGACATAATTGGTGGAGACAAGAAGCCCACCGAATTGATAAAACCAGATAAGCTACAGAGCAATAATCCTTTTGCTATGAGAACTGTTGGGCTTTGGACCATAGTTAAGTGGAGCTAGTCAAAACAGAATTTTGGACCAATAACGCGTTCCATTTGCACAATGTGATTAACGCAATTCATTGGAATAGAACCAACAGGGAATCATTAGTTTTCAAACCCAAACCTGTTCCATTGTTTCTAATGCTCCTGTGATTTATATAAAACGTGAAGATGGGGAGAGAGATGGGATTACCTGCAACAATAGAGATACCCATATGCTGGTAACGCTCGACAAAGATGTCGACAGCATCTTGGAAGGCCTTGGGATCGAGCAGCAAGGTAGTTATATCCTGGAACATTATTCCTTGGACAAAAAGCACAGAGAAAAGGACACTATTTGTTTCAGTCTCCGGATCCAATTCTGAGAGCAAAATCAACAGCCATAGAACTAAGCTAGAAACTTCACATCATTGGAACATTTCGTAAAGGCATGGGAAAGGAAAGAGGGAAAACACAAACTTATGAAAGCCAGACACTGGCAAAGAAACCTTACCTATGTCAATATGAGTTCAAAGTTACTCTTTGTTAGTCAGTGGCATTTTTTGCAGCAAAATTTGTGGTAGAAGACCAACTAGCAAGGAAATGCTGCTGACAATTGAGAGAGGGAAAGTAGCAAGGAGACGGAGAGGGAGAGGGTGACTACCTTCTTTAGGGAAGTGAGGGATGACTCTTATAGCATCAGAAATGGCCTTCAATCTGGGATCTCCTTGCAGCCCATTCTCATAAGCAAACATCCTTACACGGCAAATGTGTTCTCTCCCTCTCTCGGATGGATCTCTCTCTTTGGTTGGCAAGAAGATACTCTTCCTTCTTGCCCAGCTAAACCTTCTTCTTTGCTGAGAAACAGAACTTTTAGACTAAGAAGCTCGCAAGTTAATAAGAGAGAGAGAGAGTGGAAGAGAGGGAGAGAGACGGGACACAGAGTGTGTTCTTTGAAAGCGAGTCCACGTTGGCCAAAGCTAGCACACTTTGAAAATCCAGTTGCACGTATGAAGGACTAAATATTGTTACGTGTGATACGAGTTCGTTTAATGATAGATTTATAATTCTTTTTATCTGATTATTTCCAATTTTTTTAGGTCTTTTAAATTGTCAAACGTGTACATAAATTATTTTCTGGATGATTTTTACGCCACATATTCATTGTCCTCTACGAATAAAATATTTTACCCTTTAATTTTTAATTTTTCTTATGATTAAACTTGCGAAGTGGGTTCAATATAAATGGAATTCTACAAAACACCGCGTGAAAATCACATATTATTATTATTATTATTATTATTACTATATGTACATTATTTTTATTCTATCACACTCGTTGTTTTCAGCCTATCCCATTCTACGTACCAAATATGACCTAACTTTGAAGGCCACATTTTTTTTTGACACATCGTGGAATAGAGCCCACAGCACAACGGCCGCATAACCGATGCTGTTTCGTAAATTTGGGTCTAGCGAGTGAAATACTCTATTGAAGCATGCAATGAAAATTTTCTGTAAGGAAGATTGTGTCTTGACTTGAGGTCATGGTGTGAGATCTAAACATAGTTTTAAAAATCGGATCGTGCCAGTCAATTCAACCGGTTTAATTGAAATTCGATCACTCACCTAATCTGGTTCCTATAAAAAATCAAATTGCACATTCTAAGAGGTTAATTCCGATTGAATTGGCCGATTCCCAATCCGACCGATAAACCCAATTGAACCGATAGAAAAACTGGCCGACTTAACATTAAAATAATAATAATAATAACCTATTATAATACACATATTTTATTTTAGTAAATATATATATATTTTTTATGTTCAACTTTTATTTAATATAATTATTATATTAATAATTTTTTTATAAATTATATTTAAATTATAATATTATATAAATTTATTAGTAATATTATTTATTAAATATACGTTCAACTAATTATTAAAATCTGATCCGACTCATAAACCTATAAATTATATCTATATATGGTATGATCTAATTTTAAAAATTATGGATCTAAATCATACAGATGCGTCTTTTGACCAAGGTCAAGTCAATGACAGTATAAGAATCAATTTTAACCATTACTCACCCATATAACTCAGCTAATACGTTTCCACTTTTTTTTCTCCTTAAAATGGAGAAAAAAATTTAGGTTGTCGGGAGTTTTTTTTTAATTAATCGATTAAATTTAAATATAAATCACCCAGAATTTATTTAAATAATAGATATAAGATGGCGTGAAACAAATGTATATAATGCGAAAAAAAAAAAACAACGTTCTGCTCAGATGCACTCACTATACACTTATGACCAGGCAAAAGGGAAGAAAAAAATTGTGTCGTCTTATGGGTCTTATTTGTGGGGAAATAGATTGATTACTCATCGTGATGCCAATTTTGAACCTGCAAAATTTTGTTGCCTACCACCATGTGAATACCTTTACAGTTATGGGATGGACCGAAATCTTGTGGGAGGATTCGCAGTGGTCCCCCGGAGATCTATGCCCCCACCTGATTGGATTTTGCCCATCTAGCGCGAGAGGATACACGAGCAGACGCAACAAAAAGGGCTTTGGAAGGCAGGCAATAGAGGGTCCCACGTTATTTTATGTAGCAGATAACCATCAATAAATTTTGGGTAAATATTTTTTAATTATTAAAAATTAAAAAAGATTAATAAATTCTTAAAGAAATTAATGAGTTCTAAAAAAATATAACTATTAAATAAAAAATATCAAATATCAAATATGATATCACCCTTACATAAAACACATTCTCCCCACTCACCCACAGTTCTATATATATATATATATATATATAGTTGGTCGCGTTTGAAAACTTTCCTCATTCTCATAAATTTTATTGTGCGTCTCAGCAGCCGGACAAAACCAGTCCATCAAAATCCCTAAACTAGAATGTAACCATTTTTATCAGATGAAGGGATAATTATGAGTCGAATTTAAGAAATAAATATGTTAAATTAAAATTGACCGAGTATATTTTTTTATTGAACTAGCTCTAAACCATCATAAAACCAAGTTGAATCGGCTTGGACCACCAAAAACTCTTGGCAACTAGAGTTACGCCTGGATAAGAATTTGACCTACAATTGCAAATTGCATTCAATGGCAACGGCGAAATTTATGGTTGTTGAACTGATTGTTGATTATAATGGCATGAATATTTTGTGCTACAACCCATTAGGTTCGATCTCACTTGAATAAAACAATTATTTTAAAAATAAATTAAAAATAATTTATATTTTAAAATAAATTTTTATATGATATAATTGACTAATTAATTTAAATTTATATTAATTTAAAGAAAATATTGAAATAATTATGAAAATATAATTATTTATATACAATTCATCAAAAATTTCAAAATTTCTTATATTTTCCTTTTTGTTGTAAGCATTTATTTTGTAATTCTAGCAAAAACTATTTTTTTAGACCATACTAGCATTATTCAATATCTCAAGTTAATCTAGGTCCCAGGCATAGTTGGTTCATGCTATTGGTGCTGTGCCAGGCCATGCTTTGAGGCTAGACCCATTTTTGACAAGTCCAATTATAGATATGGTATGAAATAAATTTGGTTAAATCGCAATTTTAAAAAGATAAGAAGACACCAAGACTCTCTCATGTGTTTGCATATATAATAGTGTAAATATATGCATATCTATGAACGTGTACGTTTTCGGCCGAATTGAATAGCGCCATAATTTTTCAGCCAACCGTTGGTCTCGCACGTTACTCCCTGAATGCAAAGCCATTCAATGGGCTTTTAAGTGCCTGCCAATTAAGTAATGCTTGTCAGTTGTGTTTGTGAGTGTTTTTCCAATGATATCCGATATACTGGATTTTAATTAATTTAAATTCGAGTGAATCTACTTATTAAAAGTTAAAATTCTCTTAATAAATTTTTTCATTTATAAAGTTCAATCGATTTTATTATTTAAGAGAAATATTTGAATCATTTCGGTTAAATTATGTTGATTTTTATGCTTTTGAATCTTCAAAAGAGGATTTTTTTTCCCCTTTTGCTGCGTACAACACTAGAGAGAATTGAGAGACCAATGATGAAAACATTTTGTTGTGTGAATGATTATTAGAAAGTTATCATTTCTTGTAAGGTAACGTAATGTGAATACCATGGAGAGCATATATATATATATATATATATATGCACTACTCTCGGCCTAATAACTAAAAGGTTATGAGTTCGATTTTTATCGTGAGACTTTTGTGCCCCTTTATCCCATCCCCACTTCTACTATCCTATTCTAAGTCTATAATCCTTCCATGTAACCGAAAAAAAAAAAAGAATTGACACTTGGAGCCACTTGTAACTTGAGAATTCAAATACAAAAACTAATTCAAAGTTCTAATCATTTCTTCTTATTTAAATTTAAATTGTTTTAAAAAAATAGAATATACTTTTTAAATTTTAGGTTTGCACCATGTCAATTGCCAACATTAGGTATATTACAAGTATATGCATATAATCTCCAGCTACAATAAGCAGGTGATGAAATAACAATTTAAAGGACATGGAAAAGCGACAAACCTCTTTACCTATTAAAAATTAATTTTTGTACTTCTCCAATTTGCTTCTATTTATTCTGAATATTGTTTTCGATTAAAAAAATGTAACAATGTGTTTACTGATGTACTAATTAGTTTACAAAAATGTATTTTAAATGATTAAGTAAAAGGAAAACTACAGAAAATATGTAATAACCTTTTTGAAGAATCAATATTTAATAACTTTGATAACATAAGAATTTTTTAAAAAGAGTAATAGAATGATATTTATGGTAGAAAATCATAAAAATAAAAGATTGTAAAGGGAGATATACAAATAGATGATGTGATAAATTGTTAAATATTGTAGCCAAATTAACATAAATATACAGTTGGAAATGCAGTTAATGCTATGTTATCATTAGATAACAATTCATTATAAAGCGGACTAAATAATGTAAAGAATTAACATGTTTATGATGAACTTATATCATTTGAAATATTTAAAACTCAAAATGAAAAAAGAAATACAAATTTAGAAAGGTTTAGTTTGTTTTTTTTTTCCACATATAACTCACTACGTATTGGTGTCTCATCTAAAATACACGAAGAGGGGAAATGATAAGTGAAGACGGTAAGTTGTCTTCATTTATGCTTTATAGTTTAGGTAATGATAACACTAGCACCCAGCTAAGTCATCAGTCAGAAATAGGGTTTTAAAATGTAGTTAGTGTTCATCATTAACTTGAAAATTAAGAGATTTTTCATAGATGAAATTTTTCATATCCTATAAACAGCATATATTACCGTGTGAGTATCCACTTTAATCCAAAGAGAATGATAATTAATGATGGGGAAAATGCTCCAAACTTTTGGTAAAGTCATGTTAAACACTAACTCGTATTACATACAATACATATCATCTCAATAGTATTTATTATAAATAAATTTAAATATATAGATTGATTGGTTATTTTTTAAAATTAGAATAGATAATTTGATATAGATTTTAAATGTAACTCTATTACTTAATCATTATTTCTCATTTTTAATTTATTTAAATTATATTTTAGTAAGTTCAGAAAATAATGCCAATTACTAACTTGTTTACTTAAATAATATAGATTAACATATTAAGTGCTAACCCTCAATGATTAACTCAATTGGATAAGAAGTGCGAATGAACTATAAGGAAATCACAAGGTTGTAGGCTAATTCCCCTTTGAGTTATGTAGTATTTGATGAGATTATTTATATATGAACTTATATAAATTATGAGTTAGAGCAAAATAAACTTCCTTTTATTTAAAAAAAACATAAAGTGTTTGAATAATAGTACAAAATCTAACATGCCAAAAATAGACAAGTAAAAATAGCTTATAAGAGTTGCTGAGTAATTAAGCAACCAATGATAACATAATAGAGCCGCAATTGATGTTTGACATGAGGAGGAACATAATACGACAAGTAATAGCACAACAATAATGATCCTTGTCAAGCAACACGAGATCTATAAGTGCTTATGATTGTATCGATATATAATATGGTACTTAAACATGATTTGGAATTTCCATAAAGTGCTGAGATTAAGATGTGATTGTGAAATATTAGCATAAAAGAGCAGTCTACATAGGAATAACATATGACGGTTAATATAGTTTGAAGTATCTTCCCCTAAAAAAATCTTCTCAAATTTTATACATAAAGAAAATTAATAAATAGTATAATTTTATTTTTAACATGGTCGACACATTTTAAACTTGAATTCACTAGAATTAATTGGACTTATAAATATTGGTGGATATACACTGAATATCGACACATGCGATATTGTAGATAAGAGATCATAAGGTTTTCCATCTAGAATTTTGAAATTTCCATGAAGCGCTAGAATTAAGATGTGATTATGAAATATTAGCATGATAGAGAAGTCCTAATTAACTAGGATCAAGTATATGCTAATTGACAACTAAGATAATTTGACCTTTTTTTCCCTTTGAATAAGATATTTTCAAATCTTGCAAGTTGAGAAATTTTTATAGGGCCAACACATCTTGAATCAAATCCACCAAGATTTGATGGATTTGTGGATATAAGTGGATACACATCTCAATATTGACATATGGGGATACTATAGAGAAGGGACGAGCTTTTTTTCCACGTGGAATTTGGGGGGCCTAGGTTTTAAAAGGATGAGGAATTGTCATAGACACTGTTCATATGCACGCTTGGGTGGTTGCCAGTCAAGCATTATCACTCAATTATTGATGGGCCTTCCTCCCTAGGCCAGGGCCCACCAATTTCCTATCATGGTCCACTTACCAAATTTTACTACTTGCAATCCAACACATTTTTCTCATAATATTTCATCGAGCAATTGATTTTCAAAACAAAGCCGATTGATGTTTTGTTTATTGATGATCTATGTGGGTGGGAATACAATCACAGTAAGTTGTCGAGAATAATCCGAAGTAAGGTTGAAGTTAGATTGCTCCATCTAATATTTCAAGTTTTGTCTACGTGAAAATCGAAGAGCCTCAATTTTTTTTTTTTTTACCTTTTCAAATTATATCCAATCGTCATCATCTACTTGAGAAGCATCCTCCCCAGCTAGTGGAATATAATGACATGAATCGGCCGATCGCAAACCAAATCCTTGACTTATTGAAATGATGCATATTTATCAATTACCTTTAGAATTTGTCTCTCTTCCTATAGTGTTTCGGCTCAATTGAAGTCAATCATTATCTTATAATAATGATTGATAGCAATGATAATAGCAGAAATTATGTGCATATACTATGTAAGTGGTATTTTTATATCCTCTTATGTGTGTAGCCTTCATTGGAAAAGTATCCGGACATGTTCTTGCACATAATTTTACCCGAATCAATACACTCATATAGGATTTATGGAGTTGTGAAGAATAAAATCCCCCTTAAATTTCTATTTGATCCATTGTTCTCTCTTTAGATTTTGCCATGGGACCTAATGATTGGCCAAGAAAAGCGAATCCATTGGTATCTTGTCTCTTTATCGATTCACTTTTCTAGGTCGTAAGTTCACTCTGAACTAAAACAATCATATCGTATTGAAAGTTTTTGAAGGAATAATCTGGTTTACATCGCTATAAATCTAATATGATGTATGGACCATGAGAAAATGGATTAAGACAGATTCATTCGGTTCAGTTTTGTTGTTTGAATTAAGAGAAATCCTAGAGGGTTGGAAACGATCTAAGAGGCTTGCATCTGCCAAGTTATAAGCTTAAAAAGTTATCATGGCCAATTCGAATTGATACATGCTCATGTTGTTCAGGAAATGATGTAAGGCGCTCCAAAGCCCATTGAGGGTTTCAATCTAGTGATGAGCAGATCAGGTCGGGCAACTTCGTAGCCATCATATCTCCAATGTCTTGAACCCATTGCATATCAATGTATTCTCTTCACAACTATTTCTAGATGCCTGAGGTGTCCAAATGTTTTATATCCAAGCTCATGCAAGTATGGGCAATAGTAGACATGATATCACTTCAATTAGACTTGGTCATTGATTGAGTGGCCTAATAATCTGAAGGAAATATTTGTTCGCACTTGAAACCTATTGATTCTCGCCAGTTTTATTGGGACATCCTTAAAAAATTATGCTCCAAACCAACATAACTCTTGGTCCAATCCAAGCTAATCGTGAATACATGGAAATCAATTCCAAAATAAAGGACTCACCTTAGCTATTGGGCTTAAATACTCAATTGCTTGATATTTTGCCACTCAACCTCAAGAGAATACAAGGTAGTCCTGTTGTGCATATTACAATTTCCTACAATAGCGGAGGGCACACAAGTGGCTAGTGTCTCAACTAATTCCTATAGTTCAACCACTGTCAGATCTGAGGATGAGTCGAAGAATCTAATATTGCCAATAATAGTAATCGGAATCTTTCATCATTGATGCGATGTGAGAGCTGTGATAATATTTGTGGACCTAAGATCACTCCAACTTCTCAACAAAAAAAGTAAATTGTAGCGATTGAGAAAAAATGTATTGATATTTATTTATATTATCATGTGTTAAGTAGATCCGTTTTATGTTATGGTCTCTCGACTGGGAACTCATCTACAATTGAACTTTTTAAGTGCTCTTCCATAGCATTCCTCAATGACATGGGGCAATTTGGGTTGATGATCATGAACTCATAATCATAGGCAAATGAGCTTCTTCAACTTCTCGTCAAGTAATGACATATTGTCTAATCTTTTGCCTTTTTTCGACTTCTCTTTTCCAATATCATGCTATTATATACATGCTAGAGTTTAAGAGTTAGGACTTGATGGCTCATTGAAACTTTTAATTCCTTTTAAATTGAGAACAATAGAAGCAGGAGAACTACATTATATTGACTTGTAAATTTACCCATGGTTCATGCTCCTCCACTACGTATAAGTTCGCATCTTTCATTTACGAGTAGGGGCTAGCCAACAAGGACGTAGGTATTTGCCAACTAGCAACAAAGAGGTCCAGATGATTATGAGTGACCATTTACTTAGCTTCCCCCATGAAAAGATTTGGAACACTACTTAGTAGGACACTATATTGAAACATCCTACCTATTGATTACTCTTAGTGATATTGATTCTCTTGTCTCTCTCACTTCTTGTCTTATGCGACCCGCAAATTTTAGATCAATGGCATGTTGGACTAAGTTTTCATGAAGGTAAAGCACACATCAAGTGTGAAGCTAGGGATGAAGCATGGATGGTACACACCATTTGCAACTTTGAATTAGCATAAAAGACCACCAATTCGAGAAGAGCAGTCCTTTGGAAGAACAAGTATCTGAGGTTACATTCAAGACAAATTATACTGATCGACACCCCACCAGTTGATTTTAGAAGTGGTCCAATCACGTGATTTAAATGTGGAGAAATATGATGTTGCAATTCCCCAACCCAAAATCATAAATAAGTGCAAGGCATTAGATGGTAAAACACCTTATCCAGTTTATGTTGGTATCTCATTAATTGACAATTATATTCTAGACGAATTTTCGTGGCAAAAGATTTAGAATTAATGCCTGAGGTCATCTTGTGATTCTCAACTACTTATAATTATGATTCCTGATTCTTTATAATATTAATAATGTCTATTATAATATTAGTTCTCGGTTCCTTTTAACCAATGGATCAACCTACTTCATCTCATAAACCTCTTTTGAACAATCCCATATTTGACTTCCAACTATTGTTATCAAGTATTGTTATATATTTTATTGAATTTAGCATCAATGGGACTCTGAAGGAGGAGTACAATCATGAGGATAATAGGCCATCAAGTTCTTGTAGTCTAGCAACCTGGGAGGAGTGACCTTTGATGGTGATTGTGAAGTTTTTGTAACTGTTGAATCAAATGTTATAATCCTCTTGTGCTTTCTTTTTGGTTATTTTTCTTCATAGTCTTCCTATGCTTTCTTGATCCTTTTGCCTCTCCCATAATAAATTCAACTACTAGTGGTGGTGCACATAATAGTAATCACTTCATTTATTTCTTTATTTTTTGGTTGTTGTAAACTCATATTTTCATGGCCTTTAGGAAGTGTTTTTAGGTTTTTTGGTTACAACATTGTGTTATATGATTCAAATCTCAGTTCATTGAGGAAACGTTTTGGTATATGATCTATCTCAACCTAAAACTTACAAGTCGAGGCCCCTATGAAATTTTATTAACTTCATTCTCCTACCTTTCCTAGGCCCATGATTTGCCCTTATAGTGTAGATATCTCAGTTTTCTCAACTTTTAAAGAATGTACACGGGTACTAGATATAACTTAAATTAATGGGAACCTATCAGGTAAATTTTAATAAATTTCAATTAAGTTTTTAGTAAAATATTTGAGAGCCCATAGGTTCTGGTTTTAGTTCCAACTTACAAGATGGAATCAGATACCAAATACATAAGTTGTTTTGTGCAATTAACTTTGATAATTTATAACTTGTTTATTTGAAATGCATTTCTTATATTATTCATACTATTAAATTTTTAATTCTATTTAACATAAAAATTATGTGTATTTATAAATTTTATTATATTTCATGAGAAATATACAATATAGAAGAATTTAATTAAAATTATCCATAATGTACTAAGATTTTGATAAAATAACAATGTCAGATCAATAAAATTATGAAAATTTATGTTAAACTTATTATTTACCAATAATTAAATATTTAAAAAAAAGAATGAATAGATTCCAATAGAGGACTTGAAATCTGTGGTATAATACAAGTTTCAGTTAGGGTTCGATTTTTACACATAACATAATAGTCTCTGAGTCCAAAATTTTGAAACCAATCCTATACAGAATAAATTCCAAATGTCATACAAAATTCAAGATACTCGGAACTGATAAGGGTATCTCACGTCAATCACCTCAAATTTTGGTTATAAGAGACATTGTTGATGTTGAACCCAAAACCATAAATGTGATCATTAGTGGTGCTCAATGTCATATTTCTATGACTTTTTTTTCTTTTTGTTCATACAATGTTCAATTCTTATCTTAATAATCGGGTCATGTGGCAACACAATCAATATAATATCATGTCTCTTAAGCATCCGTCATCCAACTACCATTTGGATATTTTTTCTAGGCTTTGATAGAGAGGACAATTTCCATGACATGGGTTTGTTTTTCTATTTTCGAACTTGTAACCACGAATTTCACACCTATCATAAACAAAAATGTGAAACCATGACATTGCTCTTGGAATTGGAGAAAACTGTTAAAACATCGTGACATTACTTTTTCATTCATATATGTCAGATTGGGTTGAGGCAATCCATATCCTTTTGGTATGATAAATGGTCTACAAATGGGCCTCTTCATACTGCTTTGCTAAATGGTCCACTATCATTTCCTGCCATTTCAGAAAAAGCTACAGTTTTAACAATATTCAAAAATTTTAGATGGTGTTGGTCACGCGGCAGAAACCCTACAATGGTATCCTTTATGCAGCAAGTAGAAAGTTTTGCTGCAATTGGTGACCGTGATACCTTTTATTGGGAGCAAATGTCAAAATTCAGCATTAACACTACTTGGAAGGCCATTAGAGCTAAGCACCCATGAGTCTCATGGCACAAACTGATCTGGTTATTTAGACATGTTCCAAGATTTTCTTTCATTAGCTAGCTTACTATACTAGATAGACTCTCCACTAAGGTTCAGATGGAAACATGGATCTCACTCCCCTCTTCCCTTTGTGATTTTTGTGGATCTAGTATTAAATCTCGAGATCACCTATTCTTCTCATGCCTCATTATAAGTGATATATGGTATTTTTTACTTGCACGGATCTAGATAAATCGATCTATTGGGAATTGGTATTTAGAGTTTAACTGGGCTAAACGCAACATGCAAGGAAAAGGTACCCTTGCAACAGTTTATAAGTTTCTCTTCACCACTTTTATCTATGTAGTGTGGAGAGAACGGAATTATTGGATCTTCATGCTCAATACTTCCAATACCAATATTATAATAAGTTTGCTAAAAAATTTACTAAAGTCGCGTATAAGATCCTTACTACACCTAGAATCAAAAGTAGGACATTCCCATTTGAACCCTATGTTAGGCGTTATAGTTTGATGATATTTTGGTCTTTATAATATTAATATGTACTCTGTTGATTAGTTAATCAATGCAATATATCAATTATAAAAAAAAAAAAGTGAAACCGGACAACAACGTGTTCTAATTCTACATATCATGAGCTTAATAAGGGGTTGAGTGCTAGTTCCGTCATAATGCGCGATTCCCCTTTGTTAACTACTAGCAAATATTTAGTGATGATCTGTACCCCACTAGTTATTTGGCAACGAAATCAGACATACGTGCCATGTATTCACTTCCAGTTTGACATCCAAGTGTCGCTTCCTAGACTATTATCTATCCCTTTCCACGACTGAAAGAAGATGAGCACGAGACCAGAAGAGACAACATGAAACTTCATTTCATCGCACAAGCAGCAGATTTCGAGCACAGCAGCAAGAACGGCCACCACCCTTCTCTTACCAAAGCTTATCAGTTACCCTGCTCGGCGGTTTAGCTTCAGACCCGCAGCAATGGCCCAGCAAGTATCAGCCTCGCCCTCGGATCAACACTACCAGTTCCAGAAGCAGCACCTCCGGGACAAGAAAGTGAGGGACCTCGTCCTCACCAAGAGGGACCTGGTGGAGGTGCCCCACAGCTCTACCGTGAGCGAGGCCATGACCACCCTCGTCGCCCACCGTGTGCTGGCTGTCCCTGTGGCTGCCCCACCTGGTCACTGGATCGGGGCTGGAGGGTCTATGATCATGGAGTCCGACAAGCAGACTGGTGCCATAAGAAAGCATTACATAGGTATAGTGACGATGCTGGATATCCTCGCCCATATAGCTGGGGAAGGTGAGGAAGAGATGGAGCTTGATCAGAGGATGGCCGAGAAGATGGCTGACCCAGTGACCGCTGTCATCGGGCACTGCCTTGAGGGTCTCAGTTTGTGGACGCTGAATCCTAACACCGGGTAGAGCTATTCCACTGAGCTTCACCTTGGAAAGTGGATCATAAATAATTCTGGATTGTCTTGCATTAGAGTTACCGTGCTAAGAACCAAAAGGATGATGACATGAGATCGAGATATTTATTTTAATTATGATTCATATCATCTGAGTACTTGTTCTGCTGTTCAAGCCAAAAGATGAATCATTTGGCTCTCTGAACGCTGTGATATGTGTGTAGGATACTAGACTGCATGGAAGTATTCAGCAAGGGTATCCACCGCGCTTTAGTACCACTGGAGAGCCGTGTTGACAGCATATCGGCTGTCGAACTGGTTGATACTGCACCAAGCTACCGAATGCTGTCCCAAATGGACGTTGTGAGGTTTTTCAAGGAGCATCCCTTAGGATTGGAAGGTATAATGTCCCGCTCTGTCAGGGACCTGGGTGCAATCAATCGGACCGTCTATGCCATTACTGACAGGTTATTGAATCTTATTCATAGCATAGTCAGACGGAAAAATCTATTTTTACGGTACAATCACGTCAGTAGCAAAGTGACTAGCTGCTGTTGTCACAGGACCAAAATGATTGATGCGATCAACTGTATGAGGGGTGCGCTGATTAATGCTGTTCCAATCGTTGCTTCTGAGGTTGATGATGCTCCAGAAAGCCGTTGCTGCCTTCTCGATGTAGCCGTAAGACTCTGTGCCCCTTGTTTGCATCCAGTGATTTGAGAGTCTGCTAACTTTCTCGATCGTGTTAGTACTTCAGTGTATCAATGGGCGAAGTAGGGTGTTTTCGGATGAAGTTCGGCCACAAAATTCGATTTGGTAAAAGGAATAAGAAAGTAAATCAGACGTCATGGCACACGGAATTAATTTTCAGACTTTGTCAGACTTCCTTTTTCCAGCAGGTTGCCGTTTCTGTCGTGTTCCAAAGCTGAAGATGCTATTTGATTTCTATCATCAGGGCGATGGAAGGAAGCTCGTGGGGACTTTCTCTGCTACAGATTTGAGGGGATGCCATCTCGCCACGCTACAGTCATGGCTATTCGCCAGCGCGTTGGACTTCACGGAGAAGATCTCGTCAAGCCCACTGTACACGGGTTCTGGTGATCGAGCAAATCGACCGAGGGAGCCTGTGACCTGCAGGAACGAGTCATCCCTTACTGAAGTGGTGGAGAAGGCTGTAGGTAAGCATGTGCATCGGGTTTGGGTCGTGGACGACCAAGGCTTGCTCACCGGCGTCGTTTCTCTCACAGACATGATTAGAGTTCTGAGGATCGCACTTTTATCGGCCTAGTGTCAGGGTGCAAGTTTATGCATAGTAGTAAGCTGTTGGAGGGTCCGGACGTTTCGTGTAGCAAAGTTGGTGACCAGAGTGGGAAGAAGCTGCTCGATGTCTCTTATGTACCCTTGTCGTGTACAGGTTTGTGACTGTCCTTTTTATGTTGTGGCTTCCGGGAGTTTCGCTGTACTTCCTCTGAGAAGAACACTGTATAATAATGTTATTACGGGCCGGCCCGTCTTCCTAGGCAGGTTGCGTTACACTTTTTTGCTTGCAAAGGACAATCACTCCCGATGGTGCGGTTGGTTGCGTGTAGAGTCTCAACTTTTGGAAGGAAAATCATTTCTTATGCGCCCAAGTTGACGCTTTACACCTAACTCTACCTCATTTTGGCTGGCAAAGTCGGGTGAAAAATAAAATTACCGGGCCCCGCTGTTTTTACCGGGTCTCCCTGCTTTCCCGACAAAGTAATTACCGGGAGAGAAGGTAGGATTCCTACTTTACATGGGTCCCACACAAATCTTTCCCTATTCCAATGATAAATATTAAATCCCCGATACATCCTTTCCTATTCTTGTCTTTTCGTGGAGTGAAAAAAATGCAAAAGGGTTGTTTTAGTAAATGTGCATTATAATTTACATATTATATTAAATATTTTAATATTATAATCTATATACCTTTTCTAATAAATTAAAATACTTAGTTAGCCTCTTACTCTGTTCCTCTAGAATGCCAATTCCACGGGGGGAGAGCTGCAATGGATTTTTAGAAAAGTAGTGGAACGGTCAAATTCAACTAAATGATCATCCCAATGAATTTTTATTTCATAAATTAGGATTCCGTAAGTGACTTCGATTCTTCAATTTTATTTCATTTTAATCTATTTTATTAGCTATTTAACCATGACTTTTTAAAAATATTTAGGCATGATATAGAGAAGGAAAGAGAGGAGTAATTTCCCTTTCTTTTTCTTTTCCCAAAGTTTTTCAAGAATATATTATAATTTTTAAAATCATATCAAACTAAACAAGAAAATTGGGTAAAATATAAATGTATGAGTTTATATATCAAATTAAGTATTTAATGAGTCAAATAACATATTTAATAAATAATATTACTAATAAATTGATATAATATTATAATTTAACAATAATTTATAACAAAAATTCATAATATAATCATTATATTAACTTTGATTCAACATAAAATATAAATATAAATATAATAAAATAAAATAAGTATATTATAATACATTTTTAATTTTATATTAACTGATTTTTTACTAGTTCAATTTGTTTCACCAATCTGACCAGAAATCTATTGGTTCAATTGGAACTGACCATATTTTAATTGTAATTAGACTAATTCTAGAAACCAAACTAGATGAGTGACCAATTACCAATCGAATCGAACCGGTCGAATTGACCGGTCCGGTCCAATTTTTAAAATTATGGAGTATATTGCTTCAATTTAAAGGGATTACTAGAAAAGTCAATTACATTAATTATATTCTTGGTTTCGCATGGAAAAATTGTCATAAAGTACTTTCTAATCAGTTCAATATTTCTCCTTTTACTGAGAAAAGATTAATTCAATATTTTACATACTGACTCGTCATTATCGCGATTCAGCTTGTTCATAATATCCATGTCTTAAGTGAAGAATGAGCTTGCCTGGGAAAAAATGGTACTTCGGTTCACAATTTGAATAAACGGACACAAGCAAAACAGTGTGGCTGTCCACCCGCGGCTTCATGTCATCCTCCTGCGGCGCTTCGTGCTGCTAGTCCACGCCCACCAAAACGGGCGCTCGGCTTGTTGCGAGCAAGTCGGTTCCAGATCCGGCCAAGATCTCCTTGTCCCGACTAAGTTTAAAATTTAAGATTCTTTGTCGTGGTAGGGCCGATGCTTGAGAACGGCTTCAAGACACCCTCTTGCTTTTGCTCTTGCAGGGACATTTCCTTATGAGAAGAATGAGATTTACAGGGATTAATAGCTTAAGAACCCTTCATACTAAGTTTTTATTGGGACAAGAGGTTGTGATCAGGATTTATGGAATTAGCATATTAGCAACTAATAATTTGTACTTTATTGATCTATTTATCACATATCTCCTTCATGGTTAGTCCCCCAAGATCCCTTCGTAATTTTTTTTTTTTTTGGTAATGCACCATAATCTGCATTCATGTAACTTCCCAGCACAAAGAAAGAGTCTATTTCATTCTCTCATGTCTCAGAAGAACAAAAAGATGGAGGGAGAGAGGGGATATCAATACATCCTTCAAAAGATAGGGATTTTACCTATTTTGTAAGATTGTCAGCCATATAATTGTTTTCTCTTAAAATATAAGTTACAAACCATGATTGAAAATGAGAAACGAAACGTTGAAATTCAACAACTATGTCCTCAGTGAGCATTGTCAGAGGTGGACCTTCACAAAGGAGCTCCTCTGTTACATCCTCGACATCTCAGTATAAGTGTAAAGATGTTTGGAATCTATACTCACAGTACATCGAACAGCTCCTAGTGCTGCAATGGCTTCTTCTCCTTTGGCATTGGTAACTACGCTCTTGAAAGATAGTGCCTCCGCCTGAGAAGGAAAAAAAAAAAGATAGTGCAGAACTCAGGTGTTCTACTGATGCTAACTTCGCGAAAGGAAGGAAAGAAATTTAGATGGTCATTCCTTGCAATAATGTTACAAAGACATATCAATTATTTTCCTCCAACTAGCAATATTTATGCAATAATGAGCGCATCTGTCATAATTCATAAGTACAATATATGTACAAAAAAATATACACAAGCTGTCCAAAGGCAGTTACCTCCACTACCAAAAGTTAGTCCAAACAATGCCCAAGACTGGTCGTCCTTCACCAACCCTAAACGCATCAACTTTTCAACCAAGGTTGTGAGTAGAATACAAGCTGCATGTGTCATCCGTGTTCATCTCTTTATGAAGGGAAAGGGAGATACACTTCATTCGTAAAATTAAGCAGCCTGCAACTTGCTATTAGCAGTAGCTCACACCTTCCCCACTGATGACCTCTCCGATCCTATGAGCAATCACTCCTCCATCACCAAGTATTCGGTGAGCTGCATCTTCGCTGACTACTAGGGCCATCCCGATGCCCATATTAAATGTCCTCCTCATCTCAGAATCTTCAATATTCCCCTGCTAAAAGAGATAGATAATATCAACATAATGAAATATAAAAAATATACTTGCTTTGTTTGGATATCATATATCTTTTTTACTTTCACCAGATTGTCAGTTTCCTAGATGAAAGAGAGAAAGATGGCAACTATTACTATATCATTTGGCCTGATATTAGATAACAAGAGAGATATAATATCAACATAATGAAACATAAAGATATACTTGCTTCGTTTGGATATTATCTGTCTTTTTTTTTCACAAGATTGATTCAGACTGTCAGATGAAAGAAAATGAGTTTAACTCATGCCAAACCTGAGAAGGCGAACGCTTTCCATTAACAGGGCAACTATTACTATATTATAATTTCAAAAAATGTTCTTCATATTTTCTTCGGACAACAAAAATTGACGCCAGGCCAAATACTCATTGAACAGTATGATTTGAATCTACTACAGACAACGTTCATTCAATTTTCTCATTCATGGCATCCAAATAATTAGTAGAACGTCATATCCACTGGATAGCTATAATTTTTAAATGACTTCAAATTAATTTTCTTATCCTTACCTCTTGGATCCACTCAAATACACGGGGAACTGGCCAAGATTCTGTGATTATAACAGCACCAAGACCTTTAGGGAAGACCCGAGGTATATTATCAGTAAAACCGCCACCAGTATTATGGGCAACTCCTTTCACACCTCCCTTACCAATAAGGTCAAGAACCTAATATTTTAACAAAACAACAACAATCATATTATCAATATCCTAATTCTGCCAACTATGACATAAAGAGCAAAGGGATAAGAGAAAAAGTGATCACCTGTTTAACATATATAACAGTAGGAGCCATAAGAGCTTCACCCAATGTAACATCTTCACCAGGAAGCAGATCCCTGAGTGAGAGACCACTTTGAGCCACTACTCTGCAACCCAAAAAACACCAAGATATATCATATGTGATTATTTCAGGATCTTATCTTACTGATGTTGAATACCTTCTTACAAGAGAGAATCCATTCGAATGGACACCACTTGATGGCAAGCCAATGATAACATCTCCGGCTACAATGTTTCTTCCATCTATCACAGAGCCTTTCTTCACACTACCCACTGCAAACCCACTAAGATCGTATTCCCCCTCTTTGTAGAAATTGGGCATTTCTGCAGTCTAAGAGAAAATTTAATGTCCCTGACTATACATTTCAAAATTTACAATGCAAATTATTTTAAAAAATCCAAATACCCTATGACTTTAAATGTGAAACTTTTTAGTTCAAACTTATCTCCCATAACAAAATAAATACTCACCATTCAAGACCCCAGTTAGGTAAAGAGCTTGAATCAAACTAAATAGTGGCATAAGCACTACAGACATTGGTCTACTACACATACAAGAGTATTTTCCAACTGTGATATTATTGATGTTGAATGAGTTAACATTTTACATATAATAGTGGCCAACTAACAAAGTAGGTAATGAATAGAAGTTTGAACAAACCTCTCCTCCTAATAGGACACAGTCCGATTGTTGACACCCATCTACTATGCCTTTTATAACCTACATAAACTCAAAAATGAAGAATATACTCAGTAAGAAATCTGTGCTTGGAAATATCAAATATTCCAAGATTTTTAATTATATTTTCTTGAAGTGTACAGGCAATACTATACATTCACTAGAAGGAAAAAAAGTATGGGAAAACAAGAAACCTGAAAGCATAATTGATGAAATGACTCATACCTTTTCAGCAGGGTCAACATCAAGATGACTTGTTGCAAAGTAATCCAGAAAAAACAGTGGTTTAGCTCCAGATGTAACAATGTCATTCACACTCATAGCAACCTTGCAGCCCAAAAAAAAAAGAGAGAGCGAATTTAATAATTTAATTATAAGTTAAACCAAAAGGCTACAGATACTCACTAGGTCGATTCCTATAGTTTCATGAATTCCCATCTCAAATGCAAGTTTCAATTTAGTCCCCACACCATCCGTTCCAGCAACGAGGTAAGAATCCCCTGTCCATGAAAATTCCATGTGAAAATTCAAACATAAGAAAGTACATTGCATCAGGCTGCTACAAATAAATTGAATAAAATAAATAGAAAATTTTCAATGCTTGAGTAATGATCCCATTCAGTTTTCCATTTTTTTTCCCCAATCTTTCTTCCAAAATGATGTGATTACTTGTAGGGAAAACAGAAATAGCTGATAATATGAATTTCATAAGTAACAATGAAAAAATTGCAGAATCTTTCAAAACAAACTGAATCAAAATAGAATAATAAAAAAAGGGGAGAAAATGAACTTACAGACTCCTGGGTCCTCATAAGATTTCATGAAAACCATGGTCTTTGAGTCACAACCAAATCATATGAAAAACAATTAATAACTGTCTAATTTTTCAAATCTGTCAATGGAGATGATTAGGAACAGAAATTCTTTAGATTGAGATTATTTCTGCAGGTGATCCCATTAGGAGAATCATTTATAATGCATAATTATAATCTATATTAACTTGAAATCAAATACATTAGACTTGACGAAAGAATATAGAATTCAAGCTATAACTATAATCAAAATGAATAAAACACTGGCTACACAATTAACTGCCATTTCCAATATTTATAAGGAATCTAAGAAATGAATATAATGGAGAACTGACTTCAAGTCATAACATACCAAAGGGGAAGAGTCCACCAAAGCCTCCAATGGAGGTGATTAGGAACAGAATTTCTTTAGATTGAGATTATTTCTGCAGGTGATCCCATTAGGAGAATCATTTATAATGCATAATTATAATCTATATTAACTTGAAATCAAATACATTAGACTTGACGAAAGAATATAGAATTCAAGCTATAACTATAATCAAAATGAATAAAACGCTGGCTACACAATTAAATGCCATTCCCAATATTTATAAGGAATCTAAGAAATGAATATAATGGAGAACTGGCTTCAAGTCATAACATACCAAAGGGGAAGAGTCCACCAAAGCCTCCAATGGAGGTGATTTGGAACAGAATTTCTTTAGATTGAGATTATTTCTGCAGGTGATCCCATTAGGAGAGTTGCTTATAATGCATAATTATAATCTATATTAACTTGAAATCAAATACATTAAACTTGACGAAAGAATATAGTATTCAAGCTATAACTATAATCAAAATGAATAAAACACTGGCTACACAATTAACTGCCATTCCCAATATTTATAAGGAATCTAAGTACTGAATATAATGGAGAACTGACTTCAAGTCATAACATACCAAAGGGGAAGAGTCCACCAAAGCCTCCAATACCAGGAGCCATCTTCGCAATTCTCTAGACTAGCTCAGAGCCAGCATCTATATCTACACCAGCCTTTTTATAGCTAAGACTTTCTTTAACCATCTCAACACTATTCACACCTAACTGCTTAGAAACCTCGCCCTGTGCGCTCTAGTTTTTCCTCCCCAAGAATTTGCAGGCACGGACAGGATATGAATTTTCTTACTGTCAGGATTTACCAACATTCCAGAGTGATAAAGTTGGCAGAAGAAAGGCCTCCTAGAAGATGGTTCGATCGAAACCACTAATCCTCTTGATGTCCCCGTATTCATCTTGAAACTTGTAGTCATTCTGCAATAAAAATTTATGAGAAATCAATAAACATTGAGGCTGAATGCTCAAACCACAGCGACCTACTTCTTGGGAAAATTATGCATGGATATTTGTGAAAACCAAGTTTATCGTGAGAATTTCTTAGTCCCATCATCAAATTTAAATTTTAATGCAAAAAACTAAAGAATACAAATGCTTCCTAGCATTTACTTAAGCCGATGCAGATAATCACAAGTTTTTAGCAAACCCCATGATATTCAGCAAATAAATATTTAGCTATTCCCTTGTGTTCAGCGAAGTAACAGAATTCAGAACAATGGAAGTGGAAGCACAATAACAGACATGGAAAGAAACCATGGCTTATTGAGATAGCAGCTGAGTCATCAGAATACTATGAAAGAAGCATTTTTTTCACTGATTTGTAAATAATCTTTTTCCTGTAGGTTCCTTCAAAGTCTTGCAATCTGTGACAGGCCGGCCATGCAGTACATGTTAAACTTTTTCAAGCCGTTAAGGCCATCCATACATGAAAGAGTGAATGGACAAAGTGCTCAGGCCATTAAGAATGCAAAGGATCAAATTTGTTCTAGAGATTAAGCAACTTATGAGCAAATCAAGCAGATTCTAGGCTTGGAATGGTGATATTTGGATTTGCTTCATGCAGCCCCATACAGAGCTAATGAATTGATAGTTCTTTTACTAGAATATGACCCAAGCCTGATATGCCAGACATATCACGAAAAAAAGTCATTATCTTAAAACAAAAGGGAATTTTTCCTTGGGAATTCTATTGCTGGAAAGCTGCAATGTGATTACTTCAAAAACATCTTCGTCATCTAAAAGACAAAGGCACGTTCCTTTACCGACTATGACTCTTAACTCGGAGAACATGCAAATTATGGTCCGTTCAATAGGGATCATCGCAACCTTTCGAACAGATTTAACTAGAAAAAGGCAAAAAACCAGACAATTTGACCTCGGATATCCTCGAATTCAAAAGAAACTGTGAGCACCTTGAGGGCTGGGAGATGGACAGACAGGCAGAGGTTGAGCAGCAGCCTGCAGGTCTGCAGGATGAGCGAGCTGCGGAGGCGGAGACCCGGGAGGGTGATGGAGAGGGGGCCGGACTGGAGTATGGCCTGAGCACTGTGGACTGGGAAACGGACACAGAAAGGCAGAGCAGAAGGCTCGAGGTCACGTGAGGAGAGAGTGTACGGTGGCCGTGGGGGAAGCGGTGGAGACGGAGTAAGGACGAACTTGCCCGGGGCTAGGGAAAAAAAAGAGCAACGGAGGTAGTCAGCGAAGGACATTTTTTGTTTCCCTTTTGAGATAAGTGGACTATTGGCGCTAGGATTGGCGCTAGGCCTGGTATGCCAATAAAATTATGGTTATGTGGCTCGATATCTCTCGGCCTAGGTAGGGTGTTATCGGGCCGGATATTTGACATAGGGACAAGCTCATGGTCTGCTTCGCCGATAGCTACGTCCAACGGTAACATTTATATATATTTATGGAACTGAATTATTTTAAATAAATTTTATGATTTAGTTAATTAATTTATATAATTTTTTTAAATAATAAAAAATTATTAAATTAAATTTAAAACTAAAACCAAACAAAACCTTATCGGAACACAATTAACTTGAAAAATGTATAAAAATAACAAAAATATGAACAAAATGAAAAAATTATATAAATTTTAATTAAACAAAATCAGACTTGTAAGATTAAGAGTAATGGACGTATTTAGAACAAATTTTAGATAGAATTGGTGGAAATTAGGTCCTAAAATGACAAAAGGACCTATATTTAAAATTTTAAATATTTTTAAAAAAATCATTCGGTTGTTTGAATTAATTAACTTAATTAATATAATTTAATAATTAATCGACACACTTCATTTTAAAAATGTCCTATATGAAAACTAGTTCGCCGGAGAAGGAGGAGCTCACTTATAGGGAGGGAGAGAGTTTGAATCGCTAGACTCATTGCCGGCTAGCACTACTCAATAACATACCGGTCCAATTTTGAGGCATGATATGACTGGGCATGGACGCATACGGAAAGCTTATCGGGCCGCCCGATAGAATAGAATGAAGCACAAATGAATATCCCTTATTCTTGTCATAGGAATCCAATCAATTCTCTGTTTTATCACTTATAAAATATCCGAGGAGTGTGATGAATGAAATTGTCTAATTCATAATAAACAATTACTCCATACTTATCCCACAAAACAGAGGTTTGAAAACATATCCGGACCCATTCTAGAACAGAATAAATGCTAGTGAGCCCAGGGGCCAAGCCTTGAGCGTCAATAGAATAAAGGCCCTCATTTATTAGCAATAAAGCATTGTAACCAATAAATGGCAATTGACATATGACATAGAACACAGACGGGTACATTTTGGGCTTACTTTTGCCCCGTCTTTTTTATTGAAAAAAAAGTTGACATATTGACATGAATCAAGGGAAATAAAAGCTCTCTCTCGATTTTTGACCATTCAGTCCACTTCTACTCTCGACCTACCATATTCTATTTTTTGTTCCCTAATATTTGGCGCCATCTATGGGGAAAATGATTAAAAAAAAAAGCCATGGCTCATACTCGAAGTAAGCGTGACAGTCAACAAGACAAGGACATTCTGCTGCAAGCCAACCCCTCATTGGGGGATCACCAGCTGGTGCACAACAAGCGCCAGTGATCCCGCACGGGCGTTAAATAACCTACCTATTGATGCCCGAGTAGCCATCGAGTGCGTGATGGATGCTCGGATCAAGGAGGCGCTCTCCCGACAACATCTGGGACGATGTGATAAGTTAGTTGAGCCACCAGAGGGTTCGAGCTCCCAAGCTTCATGGATGTTTACTCCAACTATAATGAAATCCAGATGCACCCAAAGGATAAGGAGAAAATGGTGTTCTGTATTAGAAACGCAATATATTGTTATAAGATTATGTTATTTGGGTTGAAAAATGCTGATGCCACGTATCTGCGCTTGATCACTAAACTATTTGCTGTACAAATAGGTACAACCATGGAGAGGCGTACAATGATGGCATGATCGTCAAGTCAACCTCAAAGACCGGGCACGTTAATGACTTGTGGACAATGTTTGAAATCGTCAAGATAAATCGATTCCAACTCAACCCCCTAAAGTGCATGTTTAAGCGTCGAGTCCCAGAAATTCCAAGGATTCATGCTGTCTCACCACGGCACTAAGGCCAATCCAAAGAAGTTAAGCGCTATAGAGAAGATGCGATCCCGTCGAAACGTGAAGGAGGTAACAACGATTAACTGGAAGAGTAGTGGCGCTAAACTGCTTCCTATCCAAGGCAGGGGACCAATGGCTGCCCTTTTTCATGGTGTTGAAGGCGGGAAAGAATTTCATCTGGACAGAGGAGTGCCCACAAGCTTGCTTTCCAAGCATTGAAGGAATACTTGAAGTCCCTGCCGTGCTTGTCAGTCAAGACCACAAGTATGGGAAGTGCCTTCTCTGTACCTAGGAATAAGTGCAGCGGCAGTGAGCTCGGCACTGGTAAATGGCGAAGAGGAAGCGTCGAGGCCAATCTACTAGCTGAGCAAGGTCATGATGCCATCTAAAAGCAAATGCCTCCCAATGGAGAAGTTCGCCGTTGCACTACTCGTGGCAAGTTGCAAGGTGTGCCACTACTTTCAAGCACATTTAGCACATGTCTTAATAGGTTAGCCATTTTAACCGGTCAAGAGGAGACCCCAGGCATCGAGGCACATGGTTCATTGGGCAATCGAGCTAAGCGAGTTTGATATTAGCTTAACACCACGAACAGTAACAAAGGGGTAGGTGTTGGCTGACTTCATCACAGAAAATTTGAAAAAGAGGAGTAGGAAGTAGCACCACAAGAAGAGATTTGGGAGCTATACATAGATAACTTATATATAATAGTTATACCATATGACATATAGATATGATATAATTATCTAATATAAAATTAATAACTATTCATTTTTATTTACAAAAAAATTAATTAGATACTAAAAGAAATTAGTAAATCTTTAAAATGTAAGTATTAAATAAAAAAGAAATATAGTGCATAGTTTTAAAAACCGGACCGGACCGGCCGGTTCAACCGGGAACCGACCACTCACCCAGTCTGGTTCTCATAAATACTCCAATTACACTTTAAATTAAGTCAAATCCGGTTGAACCGGCTAGTTTTTGATCAACCAGTAAACTCAATTGAACCGATAAGAAAACCAACCAACTTAAAATAAAAAATAAAAAATTATTATAACGTACTTATTCTATTTTACTAAATTTATATTTATATTTTATGTTGAATTTGATATTAATATAATGATTATATTAATAATTTTTATTATAAATTATAGTTAAATTATAATATTATATCGATTTATTGGTAATATTATATTATTAATATTATATATTAAACATGCGGTTCGATCCATTGAACCCCCGATCCGACCCATGAACCCATACTTTAACTGGTTCCTAATCCGGTCTGATTTTTAAAACTATGGTATAGTGTTCCATTTATGGTATAATTATTGTTTACCATACTTTTTTGTGCAAAATGATTTAATAATCCAATAATAGTCTTCTTTTCATGGTCATAAAACTACAATTGCTATGAGGTTACACATCCCCGATGATCACATCCAAATATAATAAGAGCGAGTGCAAATTTGACTCCTATGTGATTCCTTTTAATAACTTCTACACAGTGATTGCTGTGTAGATATTGAAAGGTGCTACATCAGGCCGGCGGTATAACAGAGTAACAGCGAAACGTATGATGGGCGCAATGTGGATTAGCCGTATAATGGGAATATTAGCTTGTGTTCTTTCTATTGATCGGCTTGTGCTCCGGCCACTGGCTCTGCACCGCGTGGGTGAAAGGCTTCCCTCTTCTGTGTTAATCGTCCAGCGGTAAGCAAAACTCCTTCGCTTTCCTTTCCTTTCCTTTCCTTTCCCTCTTTCTCGATGTCAGCTCGCTCACCATCCCTTTCCTTTTCCATTTTTCCCATCGCAAAAACCATTTCTCATTCACATGGAAAACATGGTCCACCCAACTATTTCTCGGAAATTGCGCACCAGCAAAGTACAAATTTAATTTCGGCACCCATAAGTCTTTGGAAACCCCGTTTCTGCCCGACTTTTCCAACCATTTATAACATCCACACCCTACCTCTCCCTCTCACAATCCCTCCTCCATCTCCCTCGCAATCCCTCTCGTATGTCTACCCCTACCTCCGATGATAGGCGCCAAATCCGCCACCGCCACCCTGACCCGTAGGCGTGACGCCCGGCGCCCCTCCTGTGACGCGTCACTGCCAGATCGCAAAGCCAGTATGGCCAACGGCAAGTGGGCCGTCATCAACGGTGGATATGGCGATCACAGTAAGCCAGCGGCGGCGTTCATGAGGTGGACGAGGGAGGACATTGTGAACGTGGCGCGCTATCACCGTGTCCCATGCCTGTTCGCTGCGGGGCTTCTGTTCTTCATGGGCGTGGAGTACACGCTCCTGATGGTGCCGCCGGACTCGCCGCCCTTCGACCTGGGATTCGTGGCCACCCGCCCGCTCCACCGCCTGCTGTCTTCCTGGCCGGAGCTGAACACCCTCTTGGCCGCTCTCAATACGGTAAGTCACGTGGGAAAGAATGTCTGGCCGTAAACGAAGGACGGTGTCTACCATCCATGTGATTTCACATTCCACGCGGCTATGCCTGCGGACTTTTCCAATATCATATAGAAAATAGCATGTCAAAATCAATACTTTTTAAGGTTATGCATGAGGTCATTGAATCTAACAGGACAGCCAAACAATACGCGGATGAATATTGGAGGTAGAATTTCTTAATTTTGTGTTAAATTATCATGTTGATGTGACTTAGTTCTCCATTTGATTTTGGGTGGATGAATTTTCTTCTTGGGGTTCAAAGGGAAGAAAATAAAGATTCCTGTAGCTCCCTCTGACTTTGAAATTTTGTCGCCAGATACTGCCTGCCTGTTTTTTCCCCTGGATTTTTCCGTTCCCCATCTTTGCCTTTTGTGTGTGTGCGCCCGTCCAAGCTGTCAATATTATATTAATTTAATGGAACTTCAACATGGAAACTAACGTTTTCCTGTTAATTGATGTACGACGCATTCCGACTCTTGAGATCTTGAATGCGCTCCCCCTCACAGTTAATATTTTCACTAATGAGTAGGCGTTCGTGGGTCTGCAAACGGCGTACATTTTATGGACGTGGCTGATCGAGGGCCGGCCGAGAGCGACCACCTCGGCTGTCTTCATGTTCACTTGCCGGGGCATTCTCGGCTATTCCACGCAACTCCCTCTCCCTGCGGTACTACTCGATGCGCTTCCTCCCATTTATAGATATGTTCATCTTATTCATAGAGGACTGTGCCTCTTTGTTTTAATTAAAGGGGCTAATTACAAGAAAAACAAACCGATCGTCTAATTGTCAGGGATTCTTGGGTTCGGGAGCCGACTTCCCGGTGGGCAATGTCTCGTTCTTCCTCTTCTTCTCGGGCCACGTTGCGGGATCGGTGATCGCTTCCCTTGACATGAGGAGGATGAAGAGATGGCAACTGGCCTGGATCTTTGATGCCCTCAATATCCTACAAGCCGTGAGGCTGCTGGGCACCAGAGGCCATTACACTATCGATCTGGCAATCGGGCTTGGTGCCGGAATCTTGTTCGACTCTCTGGCTGGGAAGTACGAGGAGAGTCACAAGATCCGGAAGAGTATGATCCATGTGAATGGAATGAATGGGAGCAAACAGGGCCCCCTGATCTGAAGATCAATGGGAGACAATGCGCAACAACAGCACATGAACGTCTTGAGATGAGCCGGCAAATATTCAATGAAATACAAAATAGATGAGATGGGCGGTGGCGTGAAGAATCAGGATATAGCAAAGGGTTTCTGATCGTCAAATCAGTTGCGAATTAATTGCCATTGATTCCTTTGGTCGCATTCGATGGCATCGTAATTTCCCAATTGCAAAATTCTTTTTTGCCGCTATATGCAGGGGATGGATTATCTTGTTCTTCATACTCTATTAGGAGACCAACTAATTTAAATTTGATTTAGACCTACATAATATGATATAAAACTTTATTAATATTGAGTTTTGTCTATTTGTGTGAGTGTATGAAGATCGGTCCACGTGAAAATTATTAATCACTGAAGGTCAAAATATAAGTGGGCTTCGGTCCCTTATTTTCTGAGAGTTATGTCCACTTTCAGAAAGTAAAGCATGTCTATTGGAACTTGTCCCAACTCTGACTGTTCCATCAGTGGCGGTCGATCTTGCTGGAAAACACCATTTAGACGTGTCTTGCTAGCACGCACAACATCTTTTGTGATGCATTTTTCCTTTTTTTATTTTAATAATTATGGCATCTAGGGAAATATTCCAAAACAAATAGAAAGAGTGTAAATCAGGCGTTGATTTAAAATTAATTATATTATGGTGTAAGAGAAAAATAATAATCAAATAATTCAAATTGATTATGTTGAGAAATAAAATCACACATCAAAAAAATGAATAAAAAGGATTTTGACCGTTATTTTATCAACTTAAGTCTTTTTATTAGATATATGTCTATTACTTTAATAAACTTAGTAAAATTTCTATATAATATCACAATGAGTCATCATGTGAGCTCGCACCTCACCAAAGCCCAGTACCGAAAGGAGGAGGTCAATTGTCGAATTTCATGGTGTCAAGCTACGGTTGATGGCAAATGGTCTGTTTGTGGAGGATGTTGAATAAACCATGCTCATGTATGGGTTGATTGGGCCCTTAATTATCAATTCTCTTTACTGATAGTCTACAAATTTGGCATTTTGCATTGCCCGTGCTCAACCTTTTCCTATATTCAGGTAGTTATTTTCTATGTCCACCCCTTAATATTCAGAACCACATTGATTTCCAACAATTACTTGTTCAAATTGTACCAACTCATTCAATGGTAGAAATATTATAATATAAATTTTCTCCATTTAAAAAACTAAAACCCAAAATATTACTTAAAAAAACAAAGAGTTACCATATAATAGTGTTATTAAAAGTCTGATCTAAACTAATTCCATGCCGGTTCAAAATGGGTATGGAACTATTAGACCTGTTTACAATTCAACCCATTTTCTTAACAAATTGGCCCGGTTATGGGTCACAGTTCAGGCAAATTGAACTGGCCTAGAGCTGTTAATAAACGGGCCGATTAACGATTCTAGCTAGTTTGACCCATAAACTATCTATCTTTTTAATTTGTTTAAAAAATTATTTTAAATGAATTTTTTTAAAAAATTTTAAATTGACCCAATAAAATCCGACCGTTGATTTGCAGAATTTTTTACAGTCCGGGCCAGTTTAGGCCTATTACGGTTTTGAGCTAGTTTCTAAAATGTTTCGGACTAGTTCAGCAAGGTAACAATTCAGGTCAATTATTGTTCAACCGATCCATATTTCTTAACCGATGTAACTGCCCCAACCCAATAAGAACGGTTACAGGCCGGTTTCTGGTTTGGACGGTTCAGTTCCGATCCAGCCTGGCCCGTTTAACATCTCTACCATATAATCTCAAACCATCAAGGGATGACGTGTATCGTCGTTGTATTTTTCCTTTTTAGCATTTTTTCTAATGGTTTTTGGGCTTCAGTTCCCGTTTTCTAATAAGTGGGCTTCAGTCCAACAATACTTCACAGAAACTGTGTGTCCATTTTCAGAAAGCAAAGCATGTCAGTTGGAACTTGATCAAACCCTGAGTGATCCATCCGTCGCGTTCAACCTCGCCATTCCTTCTTTTTCATTTTTTTAACCCATTGGAATCCATAATGCATTGGTCTATGACTAATCAAGTTCGAGAAACGCTCTTAATATAAATTCTTTCCATTAACAAGACTTGAATCTAAAATATCATTTATAAAAAAGAAATAACTATAGTTATTTTAATTAATTTATATTAGTATCTTACCATTCCTTTTAAACTTGTCTTACTAGCATAACTAAGGGCATTTAGTAATAGGCAAAATAAATGGAAAGGGCATAAGGCAGCTACGCCTTACAACAGCATAGGTAGTGCTGAATAAAACCACTTCAAGAAAAGATGGAAGAAGAAGCATAAGAGGAACAGGGCAGCCTTGTCGCCACTCGTGGCCCCATTAAAAATAAAATGATAGAGGAATGGAGCAGCCGCACCCGCGAGCCAAGGCCGTATTGGACAGGGGGGCAAGCCAGCATAGCATCGTGGCCGAAGCAGGTGAATCTGAGCTTCGAATTGTTCTCGTTTGACAATAATTGAAGGACATTTCAAGAGATAATATGGATGTTCCATATATATAAAGGTATGAATAATTCAAATTTTGAATAAGGATTTATTGCAAAAGGTTCAGACTTTAGAGTGATTATGCAAGATTATATTGAGTAGCCAATAGATACCGATAATTGCGAATAGTTATATTTAAAGCAACACTCTACCAACCGTGAGGAAGGAAGATGTCACTTGCATTCTAGCATTCTACATGCTTAGAGCCAAGGTTTAAGGAGAAGGAAGAGGAGACGTTTGTGAAGACAATTAGTGTAGAATTTCTATCAGAATTATAAGAATGCTGAGTTCATCTATAGAGGCTTAAACTAATATAATATTATAATATTATTTTTCTGATATAAAATTTCATTAATCAACATCTGTCATTACGTGGCAACATAATTTATAATGTCACGTGCCATTTATTGCCCGCTCTTAACAACTATTTACAAGTTGAGTAGCATTTTCTTTCGTTCTTAGATGATGGGGTCAACTAACTCAATAGTTAGTCAGCCTAGAGATCTCAACAACTAACCTTGAGCCTTCTTTCAGTCACAGGCCTTGACAAGATGTGAACTCATACAGTAACATGCTCTAATATCATGTACAATTTTCACTTGGTTTATCAGAGTAATGAATTCATGTCAAATTCAAAATTTTACATTAATAAGATAGTGGTATTCAATATTTTATATATTATGATCTTTACTCTTATTTTTGTAATGTAAAATTCTATTCCTCAACTCACTCTTATAAGATCGATAAAAATTGTACATTGCATCAGAGTTAGTGGGCTTTGCATATCTGTCGACCTAAGTCTGGAAGCTCGACTTGTGGTTAATTAATATAAGTTCAAGTATTGAAGAAAATTATCTACCTTGTGACAAGTTGTCCTTCCTTATCCGAGACTAAAAAAAGAATATTTAACTTGTAAATAATTGTTAAGAGTAGGCGTTTAATAATATGTTATCAAATTGCTAAAATACGGAAATTACCATACGGCATGCACTATTCAATATCAAGAAGAAGGAATATATAATACAAGAATTGTAAATATTTTCCGATACGTTGCTACTGACTTGTCTGAATAGAATGTTGCACATATAGAAAGTTCAAGATACAATATTTCGCATATCACATAAATCACGCATACAATCTTCCCAATACTCCCTCCCAAGTTAGTGCATGAATATGAAAAATGCCCGACTTGTGCAGAAGGAAACAAAAGCGGTACCGACCCAGGGCCTTGGTGACAATGTCGGTGAGTTGAAGAGCACTAGTGGCATGACGTGTGGCTGGCTATATGGCCCTACTTGAGATGATCATAAACAAAATGACAATCAATCTCGATGTGCTTGGTATGCTCATGAAAGATCGGATTAGGGGTGATATGAATAGCAATCCATTGCTACCTACTATCACATGCTATCTCAAGTTGACAACATTGTCATATGAAGGTAGATTTAGAAAATACGATCATATATTAAATAATTAAGAGAAAAGTTGTGAATTTATAAGATAATTATATATATCATCCATAACATGATCGAAAGATTCAGTATCAACTTTTTCATATTCTTTTCTTTTCTTTTTATTTTTGACTTTGATGCATTTAACTATGACTTGTGATCTTTTCAATTTTAGTATAAACTAAGTTTTTCTTTCATTGGGGGGGGGGTCAATGGATCGTATTTTGACTAGGGGGGTCAATGGATCGTATTTTGACTTAATTCTCTATTCTATATCTCGTGCATATGATTGATTGAACGCTATTTATATTATCATGTTCTTCAATACTGTCTTTTGACTTGATTACCTATTAGAATGATTAAGAGAGATCGATGAACTCAAGAAAGGAATTTGAAACCATGCGAACGATAATATGGCCTAGGTTAACTTCCATCGAGAGGTAGAGTTATAGCATTAGGCATGCTCAAGAGATTGGTCATCACCTCAGGTATCCAAGTAGAGTTAGAATTTAGTTGTTTTCTAGTAATTGGTTAATCTTATGGAAAATATGTTCTTATTACATTGAAAGGTGGATAGGTATAGAACTCTAAGATGATGGTTAGTAATTAACGAGTGCACGAGAGTTAGGGGTGAAAGAAAAAGATCGAAAAATTGAAACCCGAAAAAACCAAACTAAACCAATTGAGATGAATTATATTTAATTATATAATTTACAAATTCTAATAATCTATTTAACATTGACTTTTATGATTCATCTCTCTAATTATGTATTTAATATTATCATGGATTAATTTTCAATTATACAATTTAAGAGAATTTACTCTCGATTATTGTATTATTATTCAGAATTAATTTCGTTTCTTAACTATTTTTGAATAATAATGTTCTAATTATAATTTTATATTAAAATTTGTAACCCAAAATAATCACCCGAAAAAAACTTAGACCAATAGAGGGTGATTTTTTTGAATTATTCTAAATAGTTTTAGTATGAATTTTTTACTTTCGAAAAACTCAAAAAAACAAGTTAAGGCCCGACAATTTGTTAAAAAAACCACCCGGCCTAAACCATTTTCACCCCTAACGAGAGTGGAACCAATTTGGGAATAGAACAGGTAAAGTTGTAAACCCAAGAAGCATTAATCGATTGACCGTTTGGTTACTTCATTTCTGCTTATTTTATTATCTTAAATCTTTCTTTTCAATTAACGAATCAATTTGGCTTGAAAATAATTGTGAAAGTCCGGTACTTAGTAAGTTACGATTTGAATTCTCATGGGAAAGATAATGTAATTTACTACTGCTCGATACGTGCACTTGCATGTTTGGCTCTCAATTTATTGCAACAGTTGCTGCCGGTGACAACCCCTCGCGATGCTCTCGTTACCGTTTCCTATTTCTCCTCTTAGTTTGGCATTCTGATTTTCATTTTAAAATTTGAAAATGATAGTATGCCTTTTTAATGAAGAGCTTAAACAGTTAGGATGATAATAAGGTTCGGTCTAAATTCAATCTCCTGAAAATAATTTAGGACCAGACAAGATAGATGCAAAAGATTAGTAGCTAAAACCGAATCTTCTTGTCCGTTGTTTCTTAAACCCCACAATAGTTTTGTTAAAAGTGCAGTCTAGGCGCATTCAAAACGGGCCTGGACCGTTAGATCCGGTTACGGTTTGACCTGTTTTCTTGACGGGCTAATCTAGTGACGGGTCACGGTTCATACAAATATGAACCGGCCTGAGACCATTTATAAACGGGCCGGGCCGGTTAACAGTCTAGGCCAATTTGGCCCATGAACTGTCCATATTTTTATTTTAAAAAAACACAGTTATTTTCGAATTTAATCAGATGAACAGTGATTATGAACCTGATTGGGGCACAATATTTGTGAATAGTATTTTAATTGATTTAGATGAATAGTAATTTTGATGTGATTGAATGAACAGTACTTTGATTGGATGCCCCACCAATTTTTTACCGTTGATTTTTATCAAATTGTAAGAGATTGCGAAACTTGGCGGGCAGAGGGCTATAGTTCACGGTCTGGGCCGATGTGGTTCGATTTCGTAATAGTTCCAGGCCGGTTTCTTAACGGTTCCGGGCCTATTCAGTAGGTTAACGGTTCATGCCAGTTACGGTTCTACGGGCCTATTTTGCTGACCCGACTTGTAACAGTCCCTCAACCCAATAAGAGCAGTTATGGGCTGGATTAGTGGCGGTCCCGGCCAATTCCGGATTTGGACGATCTAGTTCTTGACTGGTTCTAGGTCAGCTCGCCTCGTTTAACAACTCTACCGCACAGTTGTGGCTAAGGATGCCATCTTTCAAGTAATTAACCATGAAATGGGAAACCAAACAATGATAAATTTTAGTTTATATTTGATTTAATCTAGAATTGGAATCTGACTCCCTTTAATTATTGTTAAAATTTTAGATTTTTTTAAAAAATAAAAATAGTTAAAAACAAAATCACCAGTCGACATGCCATTATATATTTTATCATTATTACAGTATAAATAAATTAAGTTCAGTTATTATAAAAAAAAGTTTATGTCATAATATTAATTCTGATTACAAAATTTTAATTAATATATTAAGAATTGTAAAACTTACCATACATAAATATATATATAGTTTTTCATGACTTAATACTGTTACAAAAAAGAAATAAAATCTTCTGAGAATGTAATAAATATTATTATTATAGAATTGAATAAATTATTAAAAATAATTATAGACACATTAACATATATCTTTTATGGGGAAGATTTCACTTTTCGTTGAAATACGTGGCCGAAGTCTAAATTCATTAAGTGGAGATTAAATCAAGATATATATATTTTTTGATGGAAGTTGCGCAAAAAAAATATAATTTTAATAATAAAAAAATTACATAACTTGTGATTAGTTTTGATTCCAATACTCGATTCCCCCGACATATTAAGTGAACCTCATCCCCTTTGTCACGTAATACAAAGAGCCAATTATTTTACTATATGAATACAATTGTCACATTAGTTAACAAAATTTTAAGATTTTTTTAGGGATTATATTTCAATTCTTGAGAATTTATATTTATATTTTTTAGTATGTATTAAGATTTTCAATTAATTTTTAAAGATTTTCACAAAAAATTGTTAAACGGGACATCACTGTATTCCTGGATCATATCGTATTATCCGTCAATCACAGGACTTTTTCCGTGATACGAGCGAAGGGACATGAGATTTCCTTTTACCAAATATTGAAAAAGGGAATCCGCCATTACAATTCCCATTCCCATTCCAATTCCAATATTAATTTTTCACTAGCCAAATGCATCAACTTCCTTCCTAATCCTAAGTTTTGATGGGTTTCACCCACCATGGGCGTGGTTGAGTGGTTCGACACTCATCATCCCAATAAGAGAACTCAAGTTTGAGTTCCACCTGCGGCGGGGAGCTCTTAACCCCTTAAATGGGCCGATTCGAGGCGATCCGAATTAATTAGCTGAACAAAATCCAACTAGATACCGGCAGTTTATACAAAAAAAAAAGTTTTGATGGATCCCACATCTGAATTGCATGGGAAAAGCTCCAAGCATGGCTAAGCTATCATACTGGCAGAGTCTCCAGAGATGAACCGTACACCTCTCTAATAACTTAATAATAAATATAAAGTTCATTTCATAAAAACGAAAAAGAAAAAAGAAAAGGAAAAACATAGAGTTCATGCTCTCGCACGAGCTCGCGCCTCTGTCGATGAGACCGAACACTTTCTGGTGGTTTACAACTTCCGAGGAAGAATTTTGGAACTTCGAAGCCAGGGGAGAGGAATAAAACTCCCATTTCTTTAATAATTCCGCATCCGCTAGCACTGGCTGGACTGCACATAATGCCCATGGCAACTCAGCACGGGAGAACAATTGCCATAACATTAAATTAATTTTTAATTATGTATACTGTTGATTATACATATATATTTTATATTTTGCATGGGAATTTTCGCCCCCAAAAAGTCACCTCCAGACATTAAAAAAATGAAATTATAAAGAAATTATTATGGGTTCACTATCTTACGTCAGATCAGAACACTCACGCTTCCCTGACTTTTTGGCTCATCTCAAACTCTAGCCTAATTAATTGGTCGATGATGAGGAGCATAGATACATGGCGGTAAGTTCTACTTTCCGTCCTTCTTAGTAACATATAATATCTTTTTACAAGAGAGATAATATAAATTAGAATCAATCGTGAAAAGTGCCTCTTTCGTTTCTCTCTCTTTTTTTTTTTCGCACTGCACTGCACGTTGCATATTACCTCGATAAAATTAATTAAATATGTTGATTTAAATACAATTAAGTAACAAAACATAGTTTCTTACAAAAGTGGGTCCAATAAAATTGAAAATTTTAAGTTAAATGTATAGATTGATTGATTTTTTTATTTGAGCCGATAATTTAAGTGTAAAAAATAAAAATAAATAAAATGTATAAATAATTAAGATTCTAAAGTGATAATTATGATTTGGAAGTTATTTTTTTAATCTCTATTTTATTTTTTCATTAATTAAATTTATATTTGTTAAAGACATCTTGGGAAGTATCTCTCATATTTGCTTAAGTAATATAGATAACAAAAAAGGAAAAAAAAATCAAACTTGGGGTGATCCTCATGAGGCAAAAAAATGGAACTAAGAAATTAGGATGTGGATGGGCTGGAGAGGTTGTTACATATATGATGTAACCAAAACAAACACACGAGCAATGCATGCATGCTTGCATGCATATCTGTTCTTGATTACAACCCATCAATCTCCTTACGTCGATCACCGTCTCTTAAGTCCAAATTATACGTGAAAATCAAGGTTAAATATGTAATCTCATGTCAACAAATTATTAATAGTTTATATGAGAAATGGTAGTAACTATCATACAATAAGATTACTTAACAAAGAGCACTTTTTTCCCCTTTTTTAATGAGTAACAAGGGGCACTTGGTCCTAGATGAGTTACATGTAATAATTAAGTGAAGTTAAAACCCACTAAGGCACCATCTCTTATAACACATACAATATACTCAATATGGTGTAGGTTGGAGTGAGTTTTTTTTCTTTAATCCATTAATGGTACTTTTTTATTTAGTAATATCTTTTAAAATTACCATTTGCATTCTCCTTGGAACATAAATATTTTCTTGTCGACTTGATAGAGTAGATAATTCTTCAAAAAAGATTCAAAAAACATTCTTCCACCATTCTTCTTGATTCCATAAAGAGCCATGCATGGTGTTGCCTGTGTTAAGTGCACGCATGATTCAGAATGGGACTGGGATTTCGACACAAAATGATGAGAGACAGTATGGTACAGAATATGTTGGGTTAGTTTGAACCAGTGTGAAAAGGGAATCCGTACTGTAATTTGCATGTTATTTATCACTTTGATTAAAAGTATTAAATATACATACCTCTGCTGCTTACGTCAGTACAAAGCATGCTCTTGGAAAGCTTTTGCTGAATCGAGGTCTCCATGGCATTAACAAATTAACATGCTTCTCGTTCCAAGTTAAAATAAAGCTTTACCCATCAGGCATTAGCACTAGACGCACATTTTGTACGGTTAAACTAAGTTCCCTTCTTCTGAATAATAATTAAAAAAGAAGATGGTAATACTAGCCGTAACCGTAGTTTTTAAATTCGGACCAAATAGAAAATTGGTGTAAGTATATGTTCATGTGTTGGATCAGAGATTCAATGGGTTGAACCGTATATTTAATAAATAACGTTACTAATAAATGTATATAATATTATAATTCGAATATAATTTAAATAAAAATAATTAATATGACAATTATATTAAATAAAAGTTTAACATAAATAAAATAAAATAAATATATTATAATAAGTTTTATTTTTTTAAAATTTTACGTTGGCTGATTTTCTCACCGATTCAATCGGGTTCTCTCTTTCAGATTGGGAACCGATAGGTTCAACTGGAGTTGATATATTTGAAAGTGCAATTGGATCTTTTATAAGAATCAGACTAGGTGAGTGGTTGTTCTCTGTCGAACCGGCTGTATTGATTCGGTTTTTAAAACTATGATTGTGACTCACTCATCTCGATTATGTTATGTTTGAGCTTATTTAATTCAATCACGAGTTTATCAATCAAACTTAACTATCACTACTAACTCTATCAGTACAGTGCTGTCGATGGCTAACTTATAGTTCAAGAAACTAACAACCAAACACAAACAGCACATTTTTAGCCGACATTTCCATACAAATATAAGAAGAGATTCAAACTCGAATCATTAAATTCATCACAGTACACTATGCCAAAGTAACTTTTGAACAATTGAATCATTACTATGGACTTCCATGGACGACTAAGAGTAATAATTGAGAAAGGAGTTTCAATGTAAAATAGAGCTAAAACCTATTGTCAGGCGGATAAATATGATATATGACATGTGACAAAGTTTGCTTCTTCCATAAGATGTTTGGACAAAGAAAAGGGGTCATCATGATCTCCTGCCTAGTTGATTAGCCATTGAAACAAGGCGATGAGTGACCCAATAATAAGAAATAATCGATTACACCCGGCACTCAAACTTTCGTGCCCTTTCTTTTGCTTCAAATAAAAAAAAATTATCCCATGGTCTCATTTAAAAATAATGTAATGTAAAATTATCAATTAAATTACCTATTGACTAGTAACTTAACCATTATTCAAGCCATTAATACTAATATATTCGTTAGCTGTAATTTGATTGATGCCTCCTCCTACCAAATAACAAAGTCGATCTTCAAGAAATCTCATAATACCATCAATAGGTGCACCTACGGAAAGTTTTAAGATGGCCCAAGAATTTTCTCCGGTACTCATATTGACACGCCCCGAGCCCCACCCCCTCCCGCCCCCCACAAAACCAAAAGGTGCGAATTACTTTTTGCCACGTGTCAGCGGTAAAGTCCTGGTGAACCATGTTCATTGTTTGATTTATGGAGGATGAGTTACAAAAAAAAAAAAAGATTTATGGAACCATACCCTGACATCTGATGAGACTGGTCGATCTAGATTGCCGGGCGGTTTCTCCTCCTAGCTCTGGCCGCACGGTACGCGGGTTCACAAAGGTGTCTCCGAGTGAACAGAATAATGCATGCACTTTTGCTTGTCCGAACCACTTTCCTTTTCCCCACCCTTAGCAATAAAGAAAGAGAAAGGGTAAAGGTCGCAGGGAGAAAGGGTCTCCATTACTTATCGGCCTCTTAACAAATTTAATTGATAATATTTAATATAATAAGTTTCGGATTGACAATTTTTAATGATCAATATTTAAGATTAATAGCGAGTATCGAATTATATAATATGTTATTCGATAGATTAATCGATTATTTCAATATCATATACTATTAATATAAAAATAGTATGTATGATAGATGAAGAAATATCAAGTTTAATCCGTTACCTATGGGGATTAAAAAATATTGGGTTTCAACTCACGTGGATCAGATTATGTGTGCTCTTTCACTTTTTTTTTTTGGGGTTATTCCTTGAATGTATAGCCTAAACAAGGGAAGTTCCATCGAAGGGTCCACCAGAACTTGGAAAAGTTCAAATTTCTTGTTCTTTCACTGAAAAAAAGTTGAAAGGGAGAAAAAAGGGGTAGAATAAAATCATCAAATATCTTCAATTTGAATTTAATAAATATTAAGATTGAATTTAGTAAGATTGATCCATATTCTTCTTTTAACTTTCCTCTCTCTCTCTCTTTATATTAACTTCTTAATTCTCTAATTTCCTTTATGCCGTAAAATTAAAAAGAAAAAGAAAAACCGATCAGGGGTAAATTTTTTTTAAAAAAAAATGGAAATGACAGATTATGAACATATATGATTGACATTTTAAATCCATTGGGCGGCTACCCCTCTTTGATGTTGAACTGTCAATAGCTTAGGACTGGCCGAGTTCATCCGGGGGCAGGAAACTTGTATCACAAGTCTTAACGGGAAGTAAAAAATCTGGCGGGGATGTTGCAACGGCGATCTAATCTGAATCAAATTTACGCAGACACAGCTATAATTTACCTGACCGGGGAAGATCAGGTGATCTGAGGTGACTCAGGGTTATCGGCTGCAGGCGGTTGTCGGGGTTAAGGGGCTCTTAACTAGGAGCGCCGCACGGAGTCGGCAGCAGAGAGCACGCGGAGTTATGGGTTACGGGGACAGCAGGTTCCTCCCCCTGCGCGCCATTAGGCTGGAATCTTCCTTTACTTTTTTACTTTTGCAAATTTATTTTTTAATAAAATTTTACAGTACAACCGTATTATTATAAATAATCCAAGAGTTTTACTATTATAATTAAATTAAGAAATTTGTAATATTTCAGATAAGTGTCATGCTAATAAAATTTTTATATTTGAAGGGATTTATTTTTAAAATGAGTCAATTTAGTTTAAATTAAATTAATTAATATTTAATAATTTTTATTTAGTTAATACAAAAAAAGAAAGTAAAATTTAAATAAGTTAAAATCAAATATAGTTAAAATATTATAAAACATTTCCTTTCTTACGTAAAACTTTTTTTATAAACCAACTTATTTACATAATACATTAAACCATAATTAGTTCACGTTGAGTTATATTAGTCTACTTAAAAATAAAATTCTCATATATGAAATATTTTTTCACAAAATTTAAATATAAAATATAATTTTTTTAAAAAAATTATTAAATCATTTCACTTATATTAATAAACCTGTATTTTTAAATGTGAAAATTAATAAAAGGAAAGAGAAAGGGTCTATGGGGGTGGTCCGGTAGATGCCCCACATTTACCTCGATATATCCCCCACTGCACGCGTTCCCCTCCAACTTCTTATCCCCTCCTCTTCCTTGGCGCGTTCCTCCACTCGCTCGATTCATATTATCATGGCGCATCTATTTTTGAATCCTCTCCGACCATACGCATCTTTTTTTTTCCCCTTTTTAATTCGATTGGTCGCAAATTTGGTGATTTCTGACAATATTTCTAAATATAACTTCGAAATTCAAATCTAATGAATAATTTCAATTCCGACGAAAAATTTTAAAAGCATTAATACGTTAATTAAATAAAATAATATATATATTTTTTTCAACAGAATATTTACTTAAAAAATGTATAAATTTATACAATTACATATGAATATAATGTAACATGTAAAATAGTTTCTTAATAATTATAGTAGTTGGAGGTAGTCTTACAATCTTCTAGTTTAATTGCATAAGTAGTTTAGTTAAGATTATAATTATTTGTTTTATTAGTTTAAAATTTTAAAATAAACATGATTTCAATTTATTATATATCATTTGAAAAAATAATTCTAAAAATTACAAAACGCCCCTCCTATCCAACAATTTATGGACCCAAAAACCCGTCAGTCTGTTCAGGGAACATGATAAATCTACTCCCAAATAAAATTAAGGAGGGCTCCTTTGCGTTTCTCCTCTTGTCATCCATCAGCTGCTGGGACGCGTGAGCAAGCACGCGAGCTTTGAAATTACTTGTCTCATCTGCCTGTTGTGCTTTGACCTGTACGGCCTCATTGGCCACCGGGAGCCTTTAAATAGCAACCCTTTGGGTCTTCTTGCAGTCAGATCAGATGTACCGCCAAACTCCACACTTGTCAGACTGACTACACAAAGGGTGATCCCCTCGAGGACCTCTCCTCCACCAGATTTCAAAATCATCTTCAATCATCGGCACCAGCCAACATCAACCCCCTGAAACATCACCGGGTCGAGATCTACACCCCAATCGGAGTCCTAGTGTCCATTTTGCCAGCCAGCAAGTGTAATTTATTCAAATAGACAGCCAAAACGGGTCTGCCACTGTGGTTGCTCGGGTGGGGCGCCGACCTCTTACGGGCTGACATGAACCGCCTGCTAGCTTTGCTCTTTCATCAGGTTTGCTTCCTCTTCTCTTCTCTTCTCTGGCACTATATACAAATTTAGACGAGCGCTCGCCTCTTTGCAGTATCAGTAGGAGGGTCTTGGCTTTAAATGTAATTCTGGTGCAGGCCAACACGAGAATTGTGTATCAGCTAACAATTAAGTGAGTTTTCTGTGGGGTGCAGGGAGTGTTGGATGAGCAGTTCTTGCAGCTTCAACAGCTCCAAGATGAGAGCTCCCCCAACTTTGTGTCCGAGGTTGTCACCATCTACTTCCACGAGTCCGAGAAGCTCCTTCGCAATCTCCGTGCCTTGCTGTCTGTGTTCTCCTCCCCCTCCTCCTCCTCCTCCTCCTCTTCCTCCTCCACATATAGTCGAAAATATTTATTTTAGTCTCCAGTTTCATCTACCACTGCCAGGCGAATAATTTATCTAAACATATTATATGATATGCACTCTCAGTGCCCATATAACCGCATGAGTTACCATAAACACTTCAAAGTAGTGATTACTTTGAATCAGATTCATGCACCTTAGTTCCTAATGGCATGCCGCATGCATAACGGAATAACTCAACATTTGCAGACTTGGATGATCATTAATCAAGGTATTATAGATTTATTGAGAAAAGGAGAGAGAAGCTATATACATATGTATTATATAAATGAGTTGCTATGGAGGCTAGAGGGTTTCACTCACTTGTGGGTATTGATGGTGCTGAACAGAACGGATAGAGAATTCTCGGACTACAAGAAGATGGAAATTCATTTGAACCAGTTCATGGGGAGCAGCTCAAGCATCGGGGCGCGGCGGATTAGGAATGTCTGTGTCGCCTTCCGTGCTGCCTCCGAGCAAAACAACCTTTCTGGGTAAGTCTGAAGCTCTCTTTTCAAAGTTGGCAACTCGAGGGAATATGTTATACATGTTCATGGATTTACATAGAATATCTGTCGCATATGATATAAATATATATTTTAAAATAGTAGTCCGCGTCCCGTCCAAATTCAGCAAATATGAAACTTCACCGATTGAAATACGTTCTAATTTGTTGCTTTGTTTGGTGGGGTTCAGGTGTTTCCGAGCTTTGGAGGTCCTAGAGCATGAGTACTGCTACCTCAAGAACAAGCTGCACGAGTATTTCCAGGTAATGTACATCACAACCATACTTCATAAATTCCCATAATACTCACATATGGCATGATCAGTTCTCCGATGATAGTATCACACATAGAATGATCATAACATCAAGGTGGATGATGGACAAAACTAATCTACAATGAGAAATTATCATTCCTTGTTCTGAATATATATGTACAAGTTATCCAGCCAAAAAAAAAATGTACTACCTTTTACCTTAATATATATATCTTAAGTGCCATGAATCAGAATTTAAGAAATCCTTATAGGGGCTGATGAGGAACATTCCTGATCATTCAATTTTGGTGGGTGAAATGCGAGAAGAATTAATTAACTGCAAATTGCATTCCAGATGGAGCAGCAAAGGGCAATTGCAGCAGGAGCCAGATATCCCATGCAGCAGCACAACTGAACTCAAGAATAACTAAGATCGATGTTGATGATGGAGAAGAAGTAGAAGAATAAATACTATATGTAATTGATATAATCAACGAGAAGGGACAACCAGGCCCGACTTTTCTTCAGAAATGGAAGGGAGCAGAAAGGGCTAATCTACTTCTATCCCCAGAAGAAACCAACTGCTGTATTTAATGCACTCTGAGTGGTGCAGAGGAAAGCAGCTTAACAATTTACTATTGGCGGAGCTGTCTGTTTTGGTAAAAGCCCTCCTTAATGCTCTGAGATTAATGAATTAATTGATTGGAGTAGGAATTTGCAGTTGGGGCACTGATTCTCGTATAATAATAGCACTTCCATCCCCTTTTTTTTCTTTTCCAGTACACAGTTTCCAATTTAAAAATTCAAGTAATTTGGTATTCAAGGTAAAATTTTTTACTGTAATAAAATTTATCTTTTATAAGGTCAAATTGATATTCTATTCCTAAAAAAGGGGAAAAGCCATGGATAGGCACATTCAGCTTTGTGCTGTAACTTCTCTCTCTATGGAACTGGTGGAAGAACTGGCAGTTCATTTATGGAGTAGGGAAAGAGGAGAGACTGTTGCCTTAAAATCGTATTCGAATTGAACCACCAACATTCCAGAAAATTAATTTTGATGAAAATAGGGAGCGACAAGGTGACTTGAGTCACCACCAGATCACCCCTAAACATCCATCACGTCGAGCATAAATTCCTCGTTCAACTGAAAAGCAATAGTGGCTTTACACAGTTCATCACTCTTAATCAATCAATTAATTAGTTTTATTTTATAAAGTTTTTTTTCGCATATTTTATCAACTTAAATTCCGATCTGAAAACCGGACCGAAATGTTTCTTCCCAGTGGAGTTAAGCACTGTGGTTTTTCCTTAATGCTCACGTATCCTGACAAGTTATGTATAGCTCATTGAAGTTACTTGATATTATTTGGCTTGCCATGGCAAGTCAATTTGAAACTACGAACATGTATGGCTGCATAGATGCAATTGTATCTCTCGCTAATTGCCCCACTATATACATACAAATTAAATTATGCACAAAATTCATAATGATTCAAAAGAAAGCAATTGAGAATTACCTCATCAAATTGGAATCCATGAATAACTAATGAAATGTGTGAAATCCGATATCTCGACTACAGCATATATTTATTTCTGGTCATGTTATAGGCGTTTCTTAGCATTCATAGATCAAATATCACAAGCTCAAAATCTGTGGCTTTCTTGGGCGTCTCTCATGTGTAAGAGGTTCACATAGAGAAGCATATCTAGTAAATATAGAAACCAATTATCGTGAATTGTATTATATAAATGTCTCACAGTGTCGTTTTTTGGTCGAAAACGGCATTCATTGCAGTAAAAACAGGAGATTACAAAATGATTGCCAGCTGGGTCCTTCACATCACTTGCTGCCTTAAGATCCATGGTGGCAGCTGCGAGATGGGAGCCGGCCTAGAAGCGTTACAAAATGCGGCCCATTTCGCCAAATTGTGGGCTAAGAAGTTTAGTTCTCCGGGTACATATACAATTTGCCCTCTGTGAAAGGCAGACAATTCTAAACGTAAAAGAAAACAAAATGCTATCAGCAGTCATGTTTCCGGTTGGGTTGCCATTCAAAATAGCTTCTAGCACGTCTTGGAAGTCACTTTGAATAAGCGGGGATGTATGGTTGGTTGAAGCAGCACAAGCGATCGCAAACCTTGCAGCCTTTGCTTCCCCCCTGTAAAGGGCTTGCGGTGCCCGAATTGCTGGTCCAAGCTTGCAGGAGAGACCCCAATTCATTGGTACAAGCTGCAGCTACCCAAGCGTTGCTGCCAGAGAGATCCACATCAAAAGAAAATTTCAGCTCCGACGTCGAGATAGGTGTCATCACTTTGTGCGGTGGGAGCTCCTTCACCGTCCAAGCTACCGTGTATGCCTCTGTGCGCTGTGCGCTTGCTTATGCTAGACGCCACAAGTCTCGGATCGAGCGTGGTCTCCGACTGTATGATGGAGAGAAGTTATAGCTGCTCGTAGTAAAAGGGAATGAGCTTATTAGGACGAACATCAAAGCTTTTATCAATGCCTATCACGATTTTAATCCATTTCACAGCAGTGATATTCTGGATGAACTGGAGTCTGACTGGGTATTTGATCAATGACCACAGGAGTCTACTGAAGGAGCGATCAATGAAGAGATGATCGAAGGATTCCTCTTCGCCAATTCCCCAATTTTTCTTCTCCTCCCTCTAACTTCTGCGCCGCAATTTCTCTGTCCAGTTCTCCATCCCTCTCATTTCTCCTGTAATTCCTCCACATGCCATCACTTCTTTGACCCTTCTAGCCACTTAAGATCTTCTTCTTCTTCTTCTTCTTCTTCTTCTAGAACATGTCAAAAACAAGCACTGACAAAAGTGCTTGAATGAATTAAGATGAGGCACCCGTGCAATCTTACTCGGCCTAATTTAAAGTAACGTGGTCTTGTGAAAACTCAATTATTTATTTTTAAGGAATTATAATAATTAAAAATGATGATCTGAACTGATTTTATAAAGTATAAATTCAAGTGTAATTAAAATTATAAGATATTTAGAAAGATTAGTTCATAACTCTGCTCAACCAACTAAAAGAAAATCATCAAAGGGATCGTCCTGAAGCGTTATTTTTTTGAACATTTCTGTAAGTAATATATTGATATAAATCTATTGAAGTTAAGCGGCAAGGGCTTAACTGAAATATCAAGAAACATTAGTAGGCAAAATTTGATAAATCAAATGTCGGTGGCTAAAAGTGATATTTAATCGACCTCTTTTTCTTGCTGTTTACTCCCCGGTGAAAGTCCTCAACAAATATTAATGCGGGCACATGCCGTCACTGACCGAACCCGATCGAGTTATACCCTCTCATTTCACTCTGCGCGCCCTCTCTCCGTCTCGAACTCCGCACCCCGTTAGCTTCCCTTCAACGCTTACAGTTAAGAAACGGCCATATTCAACATTCTCATATGAGTCATATGTCCCCTTGAATTCCAAGAAACGCTCTCTCCTTTCCCAGGTCGCTCGCTGTTCGATTCATTTTCTTCTGTGTCCTACGTCAGCTGGTAGGTCGGACAAAGGCTCCGTTGCTGAAAACCAGGAGAGAACAAGAAGATGATAGGGGCCTCAACGGGAGAAGATGAGTTCGTCTGTGCGGAGGAGACCCATCTAACCGTTCTCAAGACTTCTCTCTTCTTCACAGGCGACGGCTTCTCCGCCTACAACTGCAAGGGTGAGCTCGTCTTCCGGGTCGACTCCTACGGCCCTGACATCCGTGACACCGGCGAGCTAGTCCTAATGGACGCCCATGGCCAGTGCCTCCTCACTGTCCGTCGAAAGGTACTCATAAGAAATATATTCCTTATCTCAAATACTTCAATTAATTGTTCTGATTTCCTTCTTACGGGTACTCAAATGAGTTAAGAAATCAGTCATTCTTAACCATCGCTGTAGTGAATTTCCTGTCAACTCATTTCTCTGTTTAATTCATGATGATGGTGATGATATTATTATGCGATGGGACGCAGAGACCAAGCTTGCATCAGCGGTGGGAGGGGTTTCAAGGGGAAAGGACGGACGGGCAGAAGCCGATCTTCAGCGTGCGGAGGTCGTCGATCATCGGGCGGTCGGATGTGACGGTGGAGGTGTACGGGAACCCCGGGAAAGAGTACCACGTGGAGGGCTCCTTCGGGCAGCGGTGCTGCACCGTCTTTGACTCAGCCAAGGAGCCGGTGGCTGAGATCAGACGCAAGGTGGACGCCTCCACCCACGTGACCCTGGGCAAGGACGTCTTCTCCCTCTGCGTAAAGCCCGGCTTGGACGGCGCCTTCGTAATGGGCATCGTCCTTGTGCTGGATAAGATAACCGGCGACGACGACACGGTCGACAGTGGTACTGAGGTGCAGCCGGCTGCAGAGGACCAGTCACTCCCCTAGGGATCGGGAACTGGAGTTGTCTCTGTCTCTTGACGAGGAGAGGGGACCCCTCTTGTCTCTGTCGCTTGTACCCCTCGAGATATTTTCTGTAGTTTGATCTTAACCATATACATATCCTTTCTTGATGTTTCTAAAATCGAACTCCCACAGATAACTGGGATCATCACTATGACAATGGCCCTCCATATAAATTAATAAATTTTATGTTGGATTGTTATTTTGAAGTTTGTTAATCTCTTGCATTATATATTTTTATTTTTTCTGTTCCTTATTATATGAAATGAGTGGAATAATATAAATTTTTGTTTATAGAGAAATGACTTGTCCAGTGTAGTGTTGAACTATCTTATAGTCGGTGCATAAAATTTATCTTATGAGTATTTAAAAATATCATAATTTATCGATTGATCTTAGTAGATGTTAGATTGTTTATTTGGGGTTTGAATCTGGATGAGTTTACCCTTTTTTTTATCTTATCCATGAAAATCCAACTACAGCCTATTAATTACAAATTCATGCTTGATTTCTCTCCTAAAAGTCTTATTAATTAATATTTTAAATTTTCATTTCTCATCCAAGTCCAAAAGGGCACCAGAATTAATTTTGATAAGCACTTCAGTATCTTGAATTATGAAAGCTGGACTTTCCCCTGTCTTACCCTGGAACCTAAAGTTTCTATGAATTCGGATTTTAAAAGTCTATTTTTTTTCTCATTCTACAACAAAGTTAAATGATTTTATGAATTCAATTCTTGAAATTCTATTATTTTCTCCTTCCGCATCTCTATTAGATTCGGATTTTCTTATATAAGTGAAAAAAAAAATTATGTGAATTCAATATAAATTCTGTAATTGGAAATGCATTCAGAAGAAAATGCACGTTTGGTACACAAAATGCCGGTATTGTAATCGACAGTCAGTCCATCATCAGGTACATATTCATGCAAGGCTAACATGTGTCAAAGTCATGAAAAATTGTGAACAATTCATATTAATTTCCACGCGTGGGACATGGACTTGTGAATTGTTGGTCCATGTCAAACACTTGACCTTGGAAAATGTCTCCTCCCTTGAAACTCTCATAATAATAATAATATTGACCCGGAAAAAATTGGCAACGTACAGCACATTCTTTCGCTTACTATAGTTGAATGCGGATGTGGGTCAGCTACAGGAAGCCAGGTGCTAGTGGATGCACGTGATCTTCTTTGAATGAAGGAGGGGTCTAGTCCGGTGGGTTTATGCATATTCGGTTGGAGGCTGAGCTCCAGGGCGCCTGTGTGAGACTTGAATCGGCATGCAGACAAGCAATTCGAATCTTACTGTAGAGGTGGAATCAACAAATCACAGAGAAAGCATAAACTAACAGCAGCAACGCGATTTCTTTCCGCATGCTATTTGAACTTCCTTCGTGCGATGCATTTTCTTGACAGCTTTTCTAACCATATTCTAAGTCAACATGGGATCTAAAATTAGAAGTTCTGAGCCAGTGGAAAATCCAGCCATCTAGAACATTTGCTGATTTTGCTGCTGTCATGGTGATGATGAGGGTTTTGACCCGAAGGAGAAACTATCTCATGGGATGGCACCATCATGGGTTAGTACCACCCAATAAAATTATAATTTGTAGTCTTCTGCTACATTGTTATCCGAGATTTTTAGGGTTTATATAGGATTTTGGGTACTTCATAATTACAAAATAAAATTTAATAAATTTTCATTGGTGTCACCATTTATGATATCACTATCTAATAGTTGATTGGGGTTGTGTTTTGAATTTATGTGCAAAAGAATTTGAATGCTAAGTTTGTCTAATTACGAACAAAATCTTAAAGCCGTTATTGAGATTAAAAGTGGGGTTTCAGTCCTGCTGGCACCGAAGATCTTGTGCTGATTAAGGATGTTGCTTATGCCTGTTGTTCTTGTTCAAGTCTGATTTATTAAGTATGATTCCGATGATTAATTATCATTTTACTGTAGTTTGTAATGCAAAGTTAAGCTGGTTTAGCATTATTAGTTAGTAATCTCGGAAGGGATTTTCGAGCTCAGACCATGGGACACAATTTGTTTCGAGCCCAGTGGTGAATCGGATGCCCATAATGGTCAAACCTGATGCTCGCACAATATTATTCCAATCTTCTAGCAAGATTTGAATTAAAAAAAAGACAGAAAGTAAGTATCAAACTTAATTTATTAATGGGAAATTGGCAAAGGAGGATTCCGATTCCTTGAGAAAAAACAGAGCAGAAGGACCCACTGATTTCAGAAATTGATGCCTCACTTCGTCATCAATCATGAATTTATCGCTACTTGTCTCATTAACTATTTATTAAAAGGGCAGCTGTTAATTCGATCTAGACTCCCCCTATTGTTCACAACTATATATTCGCCACGATGAGAGTGTGGATTCAAGAAGGCGACACCGTCTCGGCCGGGAGAGAAAGCATGGCAATAGCTCTAGTTAAGAGGCAAATTAAACCAGTGTTTCCCATCTTTTCTTTGTGCATAATGATTTAAACCCACCGGCCGTGTGGATCCATTACCAGTCAGATCCGGCATTTTCCAGTTATTTTGCTCCCCACTTTTCTTGGGATGAAACTTTTTCCTGAATTTAATAATATCCAAAAATCTTACCGAAATCCACTAATTAAGAGTCAAGCGGGCTTGGCAGATAGGGAATTTTTTTTTTGTTTTTGTAATTGCAGGTTTTCTCAATTTGACAAGACCGAAAATACAATCTTAACTGAGGAGAAGGTGTGTCTCGACCAAACTAGATCGTTTTTATTTGCTTCTAACCTTGGGGTTGTACTTTTGAGAAGACCTCTGCTGATTTCTGTCATAGGTGCGGATGAGTTTCGCATGTTGTAAGCGGGGGAAAAAAATCTTGTAAATTCATGGTGGAGAAATCTTAAATGGCATTTGACTTGTAGCAATTACTCAATTATTTCAGGTAATTTACCCATAAAAAGATTAATTGCTTCAGCTAAAGAGTAGTTATGACTGACTTGTATTAAAAAGAAAAGTTTTATATTAGAGATTGATTTTATGTTTTAACAATAGAGAATTGCACCAAAGTTTTTATATTTACAACGTTTTCTTGTTTTCATATATATATATATATATATATATATGGACTTAAGGATTTCATAAGTCCGGTGTCAATAGCGGTGGTAAAATTTGGTATGATCTAGGCATGGCATGTAAAATTCATGTATGAGTTGGTGTTTTTAAGTTATTTGATAGATTGGGTCATGTTGACGTGAAAGTAAGAAAATAAATTTTATAATAAAAATAAAATTATGAAAATTTTTTTAAAAAGTGATTAATTATATACATATAATTATATTTTAATAATTATTTTAATATTTTATTCTAATTAATATAAAATTTAGATTAATTGATTAATTATATTATAAAAATTTTATTTTAAAATATAAATTTTTTAAAAAGAAATTATTTGTATTATTTGGGTCGGGCCTCAGCTGCCCAAAACACGAAATTTTAGTGTTTAGGCCAGGATTTTTGGGTCACATGAAATGATAGGCCATGTCAATACGACTCAATAATAAATTCGTATCTTCCATGACCCAAAAACTCTTGGACGGCCGGAATTGTCAACTCTAGGTGTCAACAAATAATAATGCGCTGGACAACTTTTTGCTTTCCTTCTCAGGTTCAAAGGAATTGACGAGGAGGCGAGTTTTTTCACCCCATGCTCGAGCCGTTGAATTCCATACTTGGACTTGGTGAGCAATGAGCTAACACGGTAATTGGTTCTAATACCATGAAATGTTCACTCTAATTAACTTATAAGAAATATTATCTAAAAATTTAACATATTGCAGTACCCGTTTATCTTGTATGCTTTCTATGCTGTATTCAACTCTCTAAGGGAGACAGTCTTACAGGGGAAACCAAAAACGGAAATAACCATCCTATTAAAGTGGATCTTAGGCCAGAAAACTAATCGATGTTCCTGGTAATTATAAATTTTTAAGACGGGTGACTTCGGAAATTAATCAACTTTAAACCCTGTAAATATAAGGCCATCTTGATTGATACCTATGAGTCCCCGAGTGATGTTTCTATTGATGTTCAGAAAAAGCTAAAATGTGTACCTTGACAATGGTTTTAAAGGTAAAATACGAGTAGAAAATAAAATCTCTTTACTGTATTCGTATATGCTGTACCGCTCCAAAATCTCAATTACACAATGAATAGATCAATGGTAATTTATTCCATGATAAACGCTCAGAAAGGTAATGATAGGTAAACTTGGATCAAATTGATCCTTCTCCATAGGCGAGGTATTCTACGTAAACCAACAAATCAAAATAGAGATCATGGGGAAAAAGTAGCTAGCAGGGATGGCATGTGATGAAGAACCAGCAGGAGTAGGGGCTCCTGTCTCCGGTGACGTAGCAGCTGGCCCATGAGCCGCATTCGGAGATGGGGCTGAGTCAGGAGGGCATGCTGTGGGATCGGTGTTGTTGGTGGTTGGTGCGATCGGAGCTGTGGAAGTTCTCGGTGCTGGTGCAGCACTAGGAGACGAGACTGTTATACTGAGCTTTTGTCCCAGCGAGCAGTGTTGGCTGAAGGTGCAGATGTAGTATTGGTCACCAGCAGAGGTAAGAGTTACGTTTGCAGGCCCTGAAGTGATCAGCGATCAGCGATCAGATAGGATTTGCTGAGCTGCACGAGTTGAATGACGCTCTCGGAACCTCAAGTACATCGTGCTGGCCAGTGGTGAAGTTGAACACTGCAAAAGGGATTTTAAAGGGAAACACTTTACACTGTCAGGAGATCAATGAACCTTGCAAAATTAATAATAGAAGATTTGTTTGCATATTATGGCAATGCACTACATACCTAATATATCACCGACAACAAAAGTTTTCGAAGCAGCCCAGTTGACTTAAACACCTGCGCCTCCCAGGGCGATGGCCCAGCCAAGGCTATCCCCCACCACATGAACGGTTTGCGCCACCCCACATTGGAGAGACGCCACCAATACGACACCCACGATCACGGCCATGACTACGCCTTTCCCCTCCATCACGATTTGATTCCTTTGTCAATTTGTATGTCCCCAGTTTTTTTTTTTTGTTCTTTGGGATAGTACTTTAGAACGCTATGAGGCTGATGATGGCAATGAGGATTTGTATAGGTGACTATATATAGGGAGGACCCGACCACTGTAAGCCCTCTTACTGATCTTGCTCGATCTTGCTATGCAAGAGATTTTGAGCACGGACTGGTTGACCGTATGGAAAGGCCATCAAGCTTGGTCTAATTGCATGCTACTGGGCGCGCCGGTCAATTTCGTGTACGTACTTCCCACATTCTAAGAGCTGGTCAGCTGCGTTAATTGGCTAGCAGGAAACTTTCAATGCGGAAATGATGATATTTTTCATCCTGCAAGGTCGAGGGCTAATTAGACTGGTCATATTTTCTGATCGTTGTAAGATCTACACCGTCTTTCTCACGTGGATCGATAAGGCATTGTTGGTTTCATGGTAAATTTTATTATGACATGCAAATTACTTATGTGGTTGTAAAATTTATCATAATATATAAGAGATAACATGATCTTGAGCTTAACAGTGTGATTGATTAAATTTTTACGTTCAAAATGTGAAAATTCTTCAATAACTCGAGTTCTCGTCTTTCACCAGGAAGGAGAGCATTAATGAATTTACTGGGGAAGGCTTTATTTGATCAGTCATTTTAATGGTAAAATTAAACAAGAACCAGATTTACCGGAGTATGACGGCCATGTTCCCACTAACTTGCATATTAGAAAATGGAAGCAATTGTGATCGAAAGCCTTGGTGAATATATCCACAAGCTGAAGTCTTATTAGTACATGGATGACAATAATTAACTTGATTTAATATGCTCTCGAATGAAATGACAATTTCAATGTGCTTGGCCCGGTTCATGAAAAAATGGATTCACATGCGAAAAGCAAATGGTTGTCGCAACGAAGTGTCTTGGGTTACTATAGTTTACGCTCAATGCCAACAGAAGATTGCGAAGCCAAACTAATTCGCTTGTAGTGATTGCCATGGTTCCGACATTATGCTTTTGTTGAAGGAACAGGATGCCATTGCTATTTCTTCACCCTCCAATATATGGGCTAGCCGCTTTGAGAGATAATATAACCTGTGGTGAATTGCCTAGTAACAACACAATTAGCCCAATCTGCGTCACAAAACGCAACAATTAAAGAGAACTACGTGCTCTCAAATGAATAACCTTACCTGGGATGTGCTTCTGATATCTTGAGACTCAAAATTACTGCATCCTAGTGATGTTCTCGCAATTATTGCATGAACTGCGTTAGTCTGTTAACTAAATGGCGTAGCTTTGGCCTCACGGTAATGAGGTGGTGTAGTCATCTAACCAACCGACAATATTTTGCCAGTTCAGCCAGCAATAGAGCGGTTGGATCTGATAAGCTATGTCGTTCCATATGGAACAATAATGCTGTTTTGGCCGCTGATAATCCACATTCAGTGAGGATGCCTAGTGTATACTTTCTCTATGAAAGGAACACTGTAGAAGAGGTCCGAGTGACCTTGATCCCAAGAAGAATTTTTGTCGACCAAGATCCTCAATATGAAAACATGTCAAGATAGCATTTGAACTCAGTGCAACATGTTGGATTGTTGCTTGCAACAATAAGGTCATCAAGATACACTAGAATATCCTAAGTCACCACTCTTATCACAGATGAATGTGAATAATATGCAAGTGACTAAATAAGTCCTTGTGCTCGCCATGCCCAGAAAATTTTGCGAATCAGTTGCGGGATGCTTGTAGCAATTCATACAGTGACTTCTGGAATCGACACACCCTATTGTTGTTGGATGAACTGAAACTAAAAGGAAGTCACATATATACCTTTTTGTCTAAATCATAATTTGTGTGAATCCCTTGAAGACAAGTTTTATATCTCTAAATACATTCATCAGTCCTGCGCTTAATTTTATAGACACATTTGCATCAGATTCTTTTTCCCCCTATACATAGATCTTGACAAGACCATGTGCCATTATCTTCTAAGGAACATATTTCGTCAGCCATTGCTCTTCTCCAATGGCCATTCTTCATGACATTGCTATAACTTATGGGCTCACTATCAGAATCAATTGCAGTTAGGAAAATAAGGTGAGATTCTGAAATGTTTTTATAAAAACATGCTTCTCAATAGTATAAACCATACCTGAGGATTTTGTTGGAGTGGTGGAGGAGAGGGGCGTCATTTTGTTGGGCACTAAAATGGATATATTCATTTAGATGGTTGGTGGCCTTCGTTCCCGCTGTGGTTGTCCAAGAACAGAAGCACGATTTGAATTCTCGTCGTTGTCCGGGCTTGAACTTGGCAAATTCGGATCATCTGAGTTTGGTTGAATTATGCTGTCACCATTCGACTCATTTGATTTTCCTTGTTCCGGTTGACCCAAATCATTTGGGTGTTGATTTGCATCCTTAGACCCGTAAGAGGAAGGAAGATAGCTCGATTTATGTGAGGGGCGTGGACGTCTTTGTTTGATAGGCGAGTGAGTTGAGTGCTCTGGCTCAGAATAAGAAGAAGAGCTGCTTGAATTAGTTAAAGGCTGTGCTGATGTGCTCACTGAATTGATCTATAGGCGAGTGGGCTGCGTACTTCGGTCCAGAGGAAAGACGACCCATCTCAGTCAAGGGTTTATGGGCTGTTTGATCAGCTCAGGAGCCCAATACTTGATGCTTTGAATTCTCCAAACACTGCTTCTTGGATATGAGATTGAGCAACACCATCTCACACAACGTGCTATTAAACATCCGTTCTCAATAATTACTTATGAGTTAGATATTCTTCTTCCAATTTTAGACAAGGGGTAGCTAACCATAAGCAAAGCAATTTTCTTTTATACTCGGGTTTATATCAACTGACTATGAGCCGACCTTTTGGGCTCGAGTTGGGCGAGCTGTGAACCCACTAAAACTAATATCACAATAAATTTATTGAAATTTCATAAGATATCGATCCGTTTTTATTTAAAAGTTTAAGTTTATAAGTAATGGTACTCAATTTTTTTGTATAAATTTATAACTTTTTCTTTATTTAATTGATATTGAATTATATATCTCATCATTTCTCACATAAACAGAGGAACTTATCATGATACTTCAAAAAATTATTTGTGGAAAAAATATTAAAAAAAAAAAAAAAAAAAGACTAAAATGACGAATTTAAAGGGTGAAAGAATATAGTTTATAAAAATAATAAAATTTATATAATATTCATCTATCTGCTAAACGTATTTGGAGATATCTAAAAGCTGGACTCTTCTGGAAACCTTGCCATTACTGCCTACCCCTACCTCGGAAAGCTGAAGTAAGGTCTTAATTTGAGTTTAATAGAAATGATCATCCCATGCACCTTCTAAATCCATGTTTTGAGCTGGTCATCACTAATTCCTTTTTCCCGACCATTGAACTTTAACCACATCACTGAGAGCCGCCCCAACTTTACCCTCTCATTTGTTTTTTTTTTTTCTTTCCTTGCACGCATCATTCAATTCAGTGGTCTGCAACAAGAAATAGCTCAGTAACACCAACGCCCATAGTTTGAATAAAATATTATAATATGACTCTTGCCCCGGGCAAACACGTACAAGAATATTGATCAAAAAGACGGTGAATGAAACAGGTAGTAAAATTAGAAAAATATTAATATCACAACAAGATAGTAAAGCCAACTCAATTAAAGGGTAACTAGTGTACCACTCGTGCTACACAAGGAGAGTGTCAAGAAGAGACCGAGTGACCCTGTGGATAATAATGGATATAAAGAAGCAGTTGAAGAGGAAAAGAATGTAGAGGAAGTGGGAGAATGGGTCATGACAAGTGGGAGAGTGAGACATGAAATGACAAAAAAAAGGGTTTATAAATTTATTATAAATAAAATTAAACCCAAATGGCAGTTTTGAAAATCGAAAAAGACACCGATACTGAAACAGTCAATTATCATCAAAACAGTAATTATGACTTGACAAAAATCATCAGCTTCCACGACCATGCGTGCCCCTTGTCCAATATGACTATGGTACCAATACAAAACCCTTGATACATCTCGGATCTAACATTCTAACCGTACCAATATATTCCTACACGTTTGCTTGTCTTTCATCCTAAGAAATCTTGTCCAAGATGGCATCCTAGTCATAATTCTAACAAATCAACCTTCCTCTAGATTTTTCTCATGAATCTACATCTGTTTCTATAGCCTTTCGTAAACCCGCCTCCTCATATTAGCGATCCCTTTAGCTACAATACTTAAGCTTTCCATCACCTCTTCTTTTTAACTCTTTCGAGTATAATAACATCATGATTATACCGTTTAAGGTGGCACCCGATCCCCTGTAATCAAGAAAATTATCATAGGAATCCACTAGTGAGCACAGCAACATCAAGGATAAGACGTCTCTGATTCACTAAGTTTCTTATCCACTTTATCAACCAAATTGTATCGCACATTATCCCTAACTCCCTTGTAAGAAAGTAGCCTAATCTTACTTATGATGAGATCCCATAAAATCAAGAACTTTCGAGATTTAGCATCATAAGGATTTCTGATGTAGTTCAATAAAGCCTAGAGGGAAAAAGGTACATTGCGTAAGGTAACACCAGGTTGTATACTTATGTAGTGACACCAACGATTTTAATTATTAAAAATCAAAGAAAATCTTAAATAAATTATTAAAAGATTTTAATGGAATATGAACAAATAATTATCAGATACAAAAGTAAAATAAAGACATGCTGATGTGATAGTGCTCCAAAAATATCAAAACTTTATTGTGTAATATTGCTTTATAAATATTATTCACGTAATAATATTATTATACAGGATATTTTCTCTCCCTTATGTCGTGACACAACCCTCCTTGCAGCAACTCTAGCCATCAGTGCCATGGAACCAGACTTCTAATGCTTAATTTTCCTCTGACGATGTTCTCCACATCCTATTAGATCTTGGCTTTTCTCTGTCCCTAACTTCATATACTAACTGCTATATATATATATATATATATATATATTTCAAAAAAGGCTCACAGATACATTTCGTATTCAAAAAAAATTACATGCTACCAGCTTGATTCGAATTTTTGGCAGAGAAACAGTTCTACTAATTCAAATCACTCAAATGATCCTGTCACTAATTACAAAACCTTCAAATCCCTTATTCTCAAAAGCTCCTTGAGTTCTTCTCAACTAGGTATTGTAAATATAACATGTAAAAGCGAGACTTAATTAGTGAAGGGATCAAACTTCTTCTCCTTCTATTGATGACAGGTTGAGCTTCATTATTCTTGCTCCCAACTGGTCATACTTCTGAGGACTGTCAAACACGACCCTAAATGGTCTTAATCCGAACACATATGACCCTCGGTTTTCTGGTTTAGCCGAAAGAAGGAAAAAAAGGATCCATAGGAAACTCATTAAAAATCCAATTCCAAGAGTGGTCGCCAGCCACTTCGATATTTAAAGAATTCTGGTTCACACGTACGCGGTCTCTCACCTAGTCGGATTAAATACTTTTGGACGGTGGTATTAGGTAATCTTCCTTCTTCCAAAAGTACAGAATTGGAGAATTTCAACGCATGGGTCAGGTGATCTCCAGCTGCACTTGAGCACTTAAACAGTGTGGAAGAGTTGGTAGTGTAATTTAATCAAAAGGTATATGTAATTTAGCCATGAGGGATCCGATTTCACTTTGCAAATGCTCAATCACGTTCTGATGTAAGATGACAATTTACACAATCTCTTTCCCCTTCTTGGATTAATTTGATTTTCGCCCTCATAGGTTAAGAATGGTCTCAATGTCTCCAGCATATATATATCCTAGAAGGCCGACAAGGGAACCCTATACTAGACCCGAAGGCTTCAGGTCTCGGTCATGGCTTCCTTTCCCTCCATCAAGGTTAATTAAGCCGTCCCCTCCGGCTATGTTAATTCCACTGCATAAGTGGGCTGCTATTAATTATTATTTTTGTTTTTTTTAATAAGTGAGCTATAATTAATCATCTCCCTTCATGGTATAGTGTTAACATTCTTTAGTTAGTGGGAGTGGTGGATGGGCGTAGACATTGGCTTATCACTTTAATGGAATCTCATTGGTTGGTCATAGTGTTGTTAAAAGTGTGGTCCGGGCCGATTCAACATGGACCTGAAACAGTTAGATTTGGTTACGGTTTGGCTCGTTTACTTAACGGATTGGTATAATTATGGGTCACAGTTTACACAAATATAAACCGGCTTAGAACCATTTATAAATGGGCCGGTTTGACCCATGAACCGTTCATTTTTTTAATTTTTTAAAAAAGTTATTTTAAATGAATATTTTATAAACGAACCATTTTTTTTAACATCGTTCCTTTTGAATAAAGAGTATTTTGATTGGGTGAATAGTATTTTGATTGTATTGAATAAAGAGTATTTTGATTGGATGCCTCGCCCATTTGTGACTATTGATTTCTTAACAAATTGTAGGAGATTGTGACACTTAGTGAGTGGAGGGCTATAGTTCACGGTTCGGGTCGATACTATCCGGTTTCATAAAGGTTTTGGACCGGTTCAGTAGGTTAACAGTCATGTTCGATTACGATTCAATGAACCTATATTGCTGACCCGGCTCGTAACCTTCCCTCAACCCAATAAGAGTAGTTACGAGCCGAGTTAAGGGCGGTCCGGCTCCGGACCAGCCCACCCCATTTAACAACTTTAGTTGGGCCCTGTACATCGACCCTTCATTCTTCGCACTACCCTATGATCTTCTTCGTTTTCTAATTTTATACATTTTTTTTGCTTATTCATTACTAAACTTTTAGAAAATTTTAAATTTTCATAGAAAGCACTCAATTGAAAAATCATTAAAATATCATTTAAATAATAAAAATGACACTGCAATTTCTCAATTATCGTAAGTACGGATCAATGCATAATCTATATCGTACATATACATATTTGTGACTGAGTTTTGGTCTCCTTATCCTTTTAACCATATTTTGTACTTTACCCATCAAAGCTGCCCGACTTAAGGTCTAAGGAGAGGTACGTAGTTCCCCGTGCAGTTAACCCACATGGCGATTTCCTGGGAATCTCTACGCGTATTCCGCGTAAACTCTAACAAATGATCGACGTGGCTCATTCACGCCTGCTTAACATATTTTTGTCTTCTAGATTCGTCTACTGTGTTCTTCGGCATGGAATCTTCCTAATCTCTACCACACCAAGGTTTCAAGATGAGCCAAGGGCTACAAAATGCACGACTTCAATTGAATTATGTGGTCCGGAGTCCCAAAATCAGTTTAAAAATGCAAGATTAATTGGAAAGTGGCTGAATTTCTTGTAGAAGGCGTGCCCTAATTGAAAATCAAGAGATTAATTATTGGTTCTCATAGTAGAGATGAAATCATGAACTAGTTTGGAACCAAGTCTAAGTGGGCTGCTTCATGAACAGTGAATTGCAATCTTTTCTTTTTTAAAATTATTTTAAATGAATAAAAATTTAAACTACCTTATATTTTGAACAAAAAATGATGAAATGTTTATACTACTTAAGAGTTAATGGTAAAAACAAGGAAAAAGAAAATTTTAGGAGTAAAAAAATCTATTTTGACAATTGTAATTAATGGTCAAAATTTCACTAATGATTTATTTTTGTAGTTTAGACTTGTTTCGTGATAGTTTTGTCTAGTTTTGTAACGGTTTCAGGTCAATTCAATGAAAAATATGTTGAGTTGGTTCCGGTTCAGCGGGTCTTTTTTTTTTTTACTCAACTCATGACCATCTCTCTATTCAATAAGAAATATTATATACCAATTTAGGGGTCGATTTCAAGCTAAATCAGCCTGATTACCATCTCTAATCATTGATATATTTTTATGCCATGTACTTATCTTCCTGGGAAGGTGTGCCCTAATTGAAAGGCATTTCAGGCCATCCGCCTGAGTATGCACAGAACACGGAATCGGATGATAACATGAAATTGAAGCTTTCGTTTTCTTGTGGGGAGTGGACTATATAAAAGCTAATAATGGTATGTCAAGATTAGTTGGCTAAACTCGAAGGCAAAGACTACTGTTTTAAATAACATTAATTTAAACTCTTCTTTATAACAAAATTAATACTTTAAGTTGGTCAATCTTGTCCGTGTTCCATGAGACATTTTTAATAACTTGTGTTCAAAAAAATCCAATATTCACTATCAATTAAGGTTCAAATTACTTCAGAATAACAATAGATAAAAGTCCTCAAAATAAAAATATTTTTTATTTATAAAAGATAAACATGATAACTTATTTTATAAGAGAATATATTGACTATTTCAATCAATTTATATTGAATTATTTAGCCCAAATCATGAATGCATGTGGGTCTTTGTTTTAGGCTATCTGGTAAAGGTTTCATGCATTAATTCTGTACATTTGTCATTAACTTAAGTAATAAAAGGTTGCGATTTAACTGTTTTTGTAATTGCATCGGCTCTTTATGCATTTCTTGAATTTATTTCTTTGATTCATTTCTTATGTTTCAAAATTCGAAAGTTACGAGAGGTGACTTAAATGAAAATCGAGAAATAATTGATTCTCCTCTGTATTAAAATTTTCATACAATTTTATTTATCCTTTAACCATCCTATTTTAGGGAAATGAATCGCTCCCCCAATTTAGGATATAAAAAGAGAGAGAGAGAGAGACCGCGAGCGGGGAAGGATATTTCAAGCTTTTTCCCCCTTATATATATATATATATATATATATGGATTCCGATTTATTGAATACAAATAATCTTATGTAATTGATATTGAAATGAAAATAAAGTTTGATGACTTATATAAATTAGTTGAGCCGATTCAATATTTATTTCTTTTAAATAATATTTTGAATTAAAAAAATTTTATTTCCTAATGTAATTAATTATAATCCAATAATATATATAAGTATATACGAAAAAAGGAAAATAAGGTGACATTTTCTCATGCATTGATTGGAAGACCTAATGGTAAGTCAAGATTAGTTTTTTTTTCTAATGAAAAAAAGTCATAATTGGCTAACTCACCAAGTACAATATTATCATTTTTTTAATATAAAAAAATAAAATCAGTTCAAACCATAGTTTTAAAAACTGGACTGACCGGCCGGTTCGACCGGGAACCAGTCACTCACCAGGTCCGGTTCCTATAAAAAATTCAATTACACATTCAAAGAGAAAAATTTCAATTGAACCAGCCGCTTCTCTGTTCGACCGATGAATTTAATTGAACCCGTAAGAAAACCGATTGACTTAAAATTAAAAAAAATAAAAACTCATTATAATATACTTATTTTATTTTACTAAACTTATATTTATATTTTATATTAAACTTTTATTTAATATAATAGTTATATTAATTATTTTTGTTATAAATCATATTCAAATTATAATATTATATAAATTTATTAGTAATATTATTTATTAAATATGCGGTTCAACCCATTAAACCCCTGGACCGACCCATGAACCCATGCCTACACCGGTTTCCGACCCGGTCCGATTTTAAAAACTATGGATTAAAATAGTCTATCATGTCCGTACTGCATGCGTGTGACTCTTTCAAGATATTTTCGTCATCGGCCATATGCATTAATTTGGAACGGTTTGTCATATATATCTAAGTAGCAAAAAGTTGGAGGCCGTAATCTGGTTAAATCACTGTACCAACCCTTCACTGATTAGTCTACCCGTGTGCCTATTTTTCTTCCTTGAAGCAATACTTCATAAAATAATTTGTATTTAATTTCAAATCCATTCCATTTCTAGATATGAAATTTGCATACAGAAACATTGTATTTAATAGTTATTTTAATATTTTATTTAAATTAATATAAAATTTAGATTAATTAATTAATTATATTATGATAAAAAAATTATTTTAAAATATAAATAGTTTAAATTTATTTTTCAAAAAGTAAGTATTTATACCATTTGTGCATAATCTGAACTGTCTGAAAAATATAATTTCGTGCATAGGCCGACATTTTTGGACCGTTTGACATGACACAAAAACTCCGTACCAGTATGAATTGTCGCTCTAGTGCAAAGACTTAACAAACGGGTACATGAAAACGAGGTTGGCCGCTTTAACCATGACGCAGGATGAGTTTCAGTCGCTTGTCCAACGGGATATAAGATGGGGTGTTGGTCTACTCGATTTGCGGGAAATAGAATGGATTTTGGCACCTCGACCGGTGGTGTAAAACCAATCTACTATTTTCTTCGTGGGACATAAAAATGTGCATCGATCCTTGCCATTATTCATAAAATGATTGATGAAATCCATTTTTGAAGGTTGAATTTGATGGTTTAAAATATTATTCCGACCACTACTTTATTTCAGTGGTGATAACTCTTTCAAGTACAAATATAAGACACGGCACTCACTTCCACTCATTCCGCGGCAGAGTCAATGGGTCAATTGGACTGTTCCTCATGTTTACCATATGCAAGATATATATATAATTTTCACTTATATGTAATGACCCTAAATTTGTTTTTGCTTCTTTAGGGTTGAGAGGGTCTTATCCCTAATAAGTTTACTGAACGAACTTGATTGATTATAATTTAATAGTTGATGAATATTAGTTAATTTATACGAAAAAAAAATCTATAATATCCGACCAGGTGACACGACAAAATGAGTTATGTAAAAGTCCAATTTGATGACAGTCCATTTTTTTTTAAATATCTCCCCTTTTTGTTTATGTTAAAAATAGTGGGAATATTATTGCTCCTACAGCTTCAACGAACTTTCCTTGATTTCCTTTTCGTTTGTAAAGCGATGGGTTACTTAAAGAGCTACCCCCACCTGCTCCCACAGAAAGTTGGTTCTCCTTTTGTTTTGTTTTGTTTTTTTTTTTCACTTTTTCTTGCAGTTAGTAAATCGGTAATTTGACTTTTACCTGGTAATTTCTTATTCCTTACAAATTAGAGTCTAAGGAGAAAAAGATGGATATCCGAAACTCGACGGACGAGTATTCGAATTCATAATTCACGCTATTGACACACCGATGCGTGCGAATTATTGCTGCAGGACAAGGTACGGAGAGTAAAAATAATGTCCCAGTGAGTGGCCGCAGTGACGTACACCGATGGTCTAGCGTACAAGGAACGGACGATAAGGCTCATTGGGTTCCATCTAGAATCGGACAAGGCAAGGTTATTCATTAGGTTGCTGTAATGTGGGCTCCCCAACTGCCTGGGACAACTCTTCTTTATATTCATATTAATTCATAATTTTAAACTATAGACTGTGTATATTCCACCACCCCCCATCCACCCACCATATCTTCAAGGTTTTCTTGTTATCTTTTGAATATAAGATTAATTTCTCAACAAAGTTTAAATTATAAATTACATAGAATTGATTTGAACCAGGGTAAAAATGTCCAAGAGGCCAGTGACATGAATGACGACGGTTCAATCATATATTGATTAGATACATGTATGCTTATACATGGTATAATTAGGCAAAGTGGCAGTTCCAATTAGGTGAAAGAGGGAACAAAGAAATGTAAGCAGAGGGAGACAGAGGTGGATTAATAATTTAAATTTTACTCTTCTATATAATTTGATGAATTAGAATATAGTTTTACAAAAAAATATTTGCTAGTGGTAGGTTGTTTACTAATAACATATTCAGAGAGAGTTGGCAGTTGGCACCGTCGCTTTTTTATTAAATAAAAAAATAAAGAGGGGGAATGTGCTGCATTGGGAAGGTAAAATGTCAGTAAGAAAACCTGCGTAAATAAAAAAAAAAAGCCCCATAGAAACCGAAGGCATTCGTATAAATAAAATAAATCCAGGGACGAAAATGCAAGAGGAAATAACATATGGAAGGGGAAAGCGATGTCCCGTAGAGATCGCTCTGGTCCGTCAAAGTCCACTGGCGGCCTATACGAGCTCAATACTTTTCTATACCAATTCCCCCTTTTTTCCCCTTTATGGGTCTCACGACGTAGCTTTTCTTTTTTCTTTTTTTTTGTTTGTCTAAAAACATTTGAAAATAAAGCAAGGAAAATGAAAAATTTTATAATAATAATTAAATAAAAAAATAATACTATTATATTAAAAATTTTTTTTCAACCACATGGCATTGAAAGTTAATTGATGCTGTTCAATTCAATTTAACTAATTAAGTAATAATGTAAAGTATTATTTATTTATAATATCCGAAATATTTTAGAAATGAATATTAAAGCACCTTAACTGACTGCATTGATACTAATGGGCTATTATTTTTTCAAGTAGCAAAATGGGAGTATGAAAGCTTGATTGGATACAAAGTCGGGGTATGGAAAAATTCACTCTTAAGTCATTGAACAGTATATCGTAAAATTGCACGACGAGGGTCCTCCGAGAAATGGCAACCTAGTGGCAGTGTTGCAGTCAATCCGACTAGTAATCTACACTCAACCATAATGGTACCGAGCTGATATTATTTAAAACTTAACCATCACTTGTAAACTCTTGCATTGATGTTTTCTTGCAAACTAATGTCCTACTTAGATTACTCTCGCTCTCGTCTCTCTCTTCCACCCCTCTCTTATCTCGTCTCACCTGACTCCGGGAGGTTTGCTAGATTGCTAGTAAGCGGCTAGTCATGTCAAATCAAAACTCCTTTTTCCTTCCCGTGCCGTCTTGATCGTTTGAGGCGTTTCTGCGAGCAGGAAACGGGGTCAGTGCTCTGCTTATGAGATGCCCATAATCCATCTGGCCGCCTTGTCTCTCTCGCTTTCCCTGTTGAGTTAACCCCAGATGATTGTGGTTCATGAGTTGAAAATTTCTTTTTGCTCTTCAATTCTTAGCAGCAGAGTGCCCGCCGTGAGTTTAGCTACCACTAATTCGAAGGGTATCGGCTTTTATGTTTGGCAAGGCTCAAACCATCTTGTGAAAATCAAAAGTATTCTCCGCGTTCCATTTCCCATTCATCCGTCTGCTGAAATTCTGTACTAGCCAATAGTAGGGGAAGTATTAATGGGGCTGTCGGTAGGTGTCACAAGTGCCTGCTTCTGGGTTCTCCTTGTGGCGGAGATTTGCTCCGCAGGCTCCCCCCACATTGGGCAGATTCCTTCTGGATTCGAGGCTTCGCAGATGGAGTATGTCGATCATAACGGGCGGTTCTTGCTATCGAACAACTCAGCATTCGCCTTGGGCTTCTACACCGGGGTCGATGTCAAGACTTTTGTGCTTGTGGTGATCCACATCAACAGCTCCAAAGTCGTCTGGACAGCTAATAGGGGCAAACTGGTCTCAAACTCTGATAAGTTCATTTTTGGCAATGATGGGAATGTCTACTTGCAGACTACCACTGGCCTGGCTTGGTCCACGGACACAGCGGGGAAGAAAGCAAGGACAATGATCTTGCAAGATTCAGGCAACTTGGTTTTGATAGGAGATGGCAGTGGGGGAATTCTATGGCAGAGTTTTGGCCATCCGACTGACACCCTTTTACATGGGCAGGAGTTTACAGAAGGAATGAGGCTAAAGAGTTTCCCAAATCACAATAACCTGTCCCTATATCTTGAGATAAAATCAGGTGATTTGGTTCTCTATGCTGGCTATCAGATGCCTCAGATCTACTGGTCCATCACAAGTGATTCCCGAAAGACAAATGCAAGTGTCACTGGGAAAGTTCATTCTGTTTCCTTAGCATCTAGTTCGTGGAACTTCTATGATCAAAACAAGGCCTTACTTTGGCAGTTCATGTTTTCTGAAAGTTCAAACCCAGATGATCTATGGGCTGCAATCTTAGGGTCTGATGGGTCAATAACGTTCAACAATCTTCATCTGGGAAAGTCAGTAACTGCAGAGGCCACTAAGATACCTCAAAACTCATGCGGTGCTCCCGAGTATTGTGATCCATACTATGTCTGCTATTTCGAGAACTGGTGTCAATGTCCTCCATCTCTGGATGCTAAATTCGGGTGCAAGCTTCAGAGTTTATCAGCATGCAGTCATTCCAACGATCAAATGGGTTTTTTCTATGTTGGAGAGAAGCTTGATTACTTTGCAATACCATACACGGCTCCCGTTTTGAAGACCAATCTTAACTCTTGTATGGAAGTCTGCCGTGACAACTGCTCTTGCAATGTTCTGTTCTTTGATAATAGTTCGGGAAAGTGTTTTCTGTTTGACGAGATAGGCAATTACCAAAGGTCCGATCAAGGAACTCATGGTTATGTATCGTACATGAAGATTTTGAGCAGTTCTTCTAAAGGATCTGGGAATAGAAAAAAGGAGGCCTTAATGATAATTTTCCTGTCTCTTGCAACAATTGCAGTCATAGGCGGCCTTGTCTATATTGGATACCGGTACCGCCAAAAAACGCAGAAATTGGAGGATTACTCTCAGGAAAACTTAGATGATGATAATTTCCTAGACAGTATCTCAGGCATGCCCCTCCGTTTCAGCTACAATGATCTCTCTGAGGCCACTAGGAATTTCTCAACAAAGGTCGGCCAAGGAGGGTTTGGGTCAGTCTACCTAGGCGTGCTACCTGATGAAACCCGTCTGGCTGTTAAAAAACTGGAGGGAGTCGGCCAAGGGAAGAAAGAATTCCGAGCTGAAGTCAGCACCATCGGAAGTATTCATCATGTGCATTTGGTTAAACTGAAGGGATTCTGCGTCGAGGGGGCACACAGGCTTCTCGTGTATGAGTTCATGTCAAATGGGTCGTTGGATCGGTGGATTTTCAAGAGCAATGAACAGAATGCTACCTTGGATTGGCCCACGAGGTATAATATTGCGCTAGGCACTGCAAAGGGGCTGGCATATCTCCATGAAGAGTGCGAAGGTAAGATTGTGCATTGCGACATAAAACCTGAAAATGTTCTTCTCGATGATAATTTCATGGCCAAAGTCTCTGACTTTGGCCTCGCGAAGTTAATGAGCCGGGAAGAGAGCCTTGTGTACACGACCTTGAGAGGGACAAGAGGGTACCTAGCACCGGAATGGATCACGAATAACCCAATATCAGAAAAGAGTGATGTGTTCAGCTTTGGGATGGTGCTGCTAGAGATCATTGGAGGCAGGAAGAATTACGACCCAAAGGAAAGCCCGGAAAAGGCCCATTTCCCTTCGTATGCCTTGAAGATGTTGGAAGAAGGGAAAGCACAGGAAATAGTAGACGCAAGGATGGAAGTTGAAGCGAGTGATGAGAGAGTAATCACTTCAATAAAGGTTGCATTGTGGTGTATACAGGACGACATGAATCTAAGGCCCCCAATGACTAAAGTGGTTCAGATGCTCGAAGGGCTTTGCGATGTGCCTCAGCTCCCGTTCTCTGCCCATCTTGGCTCTCAGACAAACTCTATCAAGTGGAGCACCGGCACTTCAGGCAGTTCAGTGGATTGGAGCAGCACCGCTCTCTTGTCTGGTGTGCGTCTCTCGGGCCCTAGGTAGTAAACTGTACAGCTTTGATACATGTTACTTGCAGAAAGATGATCCGGTTGTTTGTTACATATACACAAACCTAGAGAAAGGAACATCCATGTACTTCAAGGCAGTAGATCTAACGTTGCTCAATGCCTCGATTCTCTTCTCTGTTATGCTTTTGCAATCCTCTGCTTTGCTTGTCTTTAATAGGAGTACCATATTCTGGTGAGTAGATTCTTCGTACTTGATTGTGTTCTTATATTGAGTTCAGACATCATTCATGTAATTCTAGATGGATCCCGACTTACAGTAACTGTGATGATTTGCATTATTGTCTCTTGGTTGTTCAAGTTGTTAGCATATTTGTGCCCAATTCTTATCTTGGTTAACATGATCTGGCTTAGTTGAGAGGTCAAGCTTGCATCATTAGCGGTAACAACTAACAAGGGATGTTCACAGAGAAGTTTTATCAAAAGGCCGATGTTTTGATCCAACATCACATGAAAATTCATTCAATAAGCTCACATCTTGAGTAGTTCACCTACAAGTGGTATCATGGAATCCGACAATGCCCACGTCATCTATGTGAGAAGAAAAATTAGAGGATCAACATCAACATGGAAACCCCTGCCGTCCCGAATCAAGACAGTTCAGGCCCCTCTCTATTCGTTGGATTGGGGCCCTAATACGCAAATATGAGATGTAATATCGCTCTGGGGAAAGGAAATCACTTATGTCCATGATGCGTGTGATTGAAGATTATGCATTGCGACAAAAAGCAAAACAATTCTGAGTGGTATGAGTAGCAGTGCGGTCCTATCAGCAGTCAGTCAGGCTTAGTGTCATGAAACAGGAAATCATGCAATGATTTTTTTGGGCATGAGCAATCCGAATTCTCTTCATCTTTTTTGCTTTTCAGCTCTCGAGATATTCTCTGTTTCAAGAGTAACTGGTCCTATATATCCCCAGGGCTTTGAGCCAAACTCAACGGGGGTTGCATATGACATCCATTCTCGTGCTGTAGTCATATGTTTCTTTTATTTGATGAGAATTGCTTTTTCTAGAACGAGAGAAACTGAACACACATTTCTCTATTAACTTCAAGTTCGTTCTAATGTTCACTTCAAGTTGACGTTTTCTAGTAGTCTTAGGATGAAAGACTTAATAGGCTTCAGTTAAAGAGAAGATGATGCAAAAGAGGAAACACGAGAGGCCCTAGTCAACTACCAGACTCACTACATTACATAATTGCGACATGATAGCACTAAATTATCGCCTTTATTCTTCTCTGCATTTAATCTTAATGATTCAGAAAGTGACTTTTGACAGTAAAGATAATATCCATGGTTGTCATTGATAGACAAAAGGAGGGGAACGTGTGACAGATGCTAACTTAGGACGGACCACCACTGTGCTATGAAAATATTTGAAATCCACAAACAATTAAACATATCAAGAGAGAACTTGTATGGCTTGGTCCATGATGAACCGACCTTCAGAATCGTTATAGTGCACAGCCCATGATATCACCGGATAGCTCTTCGTTTGGACTATCGGAAGGAAAACGAGTTGTAATATGCAGATTTAGCAAATGTTTCATGCTGTGGGCACTAAATTGGTTAGTAACATCCATGAATAGCATCGTGCAAGTTTCCATTAGTCAATAGGACATGATGAAAGTGTCGCTTCCCTTCCATTATTTTAAGGTAAACTCGCATGGTGCAAGATTCTGTCAGAAGCCATAACAACAAGACATGGAATTAGTTCAACACTTTCTAGTCTGAAGTTGCTATTAGCTCAGCCAGCTTACAGGACATGGCCTTTATGTAGAGATACGGAGGAGAACTTGCTGACTGTGTCTAAGATGCAGTTGTGATCGGTTGGTGAGGTGATGGGGTCTTGTGAGGTATGCCTTCCGAGGTGGTCATGTTGATAATCTCTTGAAATATCATCTTCACAAGCATCCTCTTGTTCTGCTTCTTCAACATCCCAGAGAAATCTTACATATCCCAATGTGTAGCTACGATAACATATGGTCAAAATCACATTCCGTTACAGGTCTTTTCCAGGAAAGTAACCAACAAATCGGCACGTAAAGTGATAGCTTTATTTGACTTGGTATACTTTATGTATGAATTGTGTAGAAAACCAAAATAATGAAGCTCGCTGTTTTTGAACCGAAGTAGACAAACAACACTCTCACATGTATTGTTCTTAACCGGTTGACAGGCAAATTTTATTAGATCTTTTATGGCTAAAGATTTGATTTGTTTAACCCTTCAGCTACACCTAGTTAACAAGATGATTAGCCAGTAGAAATCATTACCAATCATCAGGGGCAGTTCTAACAGCTTGATTGAAGTAAGTTTCAGCTCCACTGGAGTCTTCCTCTGTCTGCCATATAAGATCAACATAGAATGACAGCATATTGGCGTCATTTGGATTGGCGAGAATTGCTCTATCACAGTACTCCTGTGCTTTTGCAAGATCTCCCCTAAACGTTTTTCAAACAAGTGTAAATTTCAATTTAACAGACTATTTCAGTGACAAAACACACTAGATAAGCTAATCAAATGATGATAATCTACACGTACCTCTTTCAAAAATTTCTCATAGTTCCCAAGTAAAAGCGCATTTTTGGGGTTCGCTTAGATCATCTTGTGGTAATAGATGTTAGTGCTATCACTCCCAGGGCCACTGTTACTTCCTGAAGAGCCGAACTGTCCATCTCTATCACCATCATCATCATCTCCACTGCCTGATACTGGCCTATCTCCACCATAAATCCCGCCAACTCCAACATTTCCAAGTGACCCTCCAACCACCAGTGTCTGCAGCACACAGTCCTTCTTTGGCCCGTTGCAGCCCTATTCATAATGCACCCCATCAAGTCTGGAATTTGAGAGCACCCTTTTTACTAAACTAGGATTCAGCATATCTAGATCATGCTATTCCCGAGCATCATTACACAATGATCCAGATACCTTTATGGGACACTGAGGTGGTTGGTGGCAGTCCTTCTCCTGTCTGTTCTTCAAGGTCTTATTGGAAAATGATGGTGGTCCCTTGGGGGGAGGAGGGAAGTGGAAGGGCAAGGGGTGATGAGCTTAAGGAGACTGAGTTGATCCTTGAGAGGTTGAGGTGAAGATCGTGCTCTGGTGAGGAGTCCTTAGTGTTTAGGGGAAGCCATGACTTGAGAATTGGAGTAGAAGAGCTCCTCAAAAGCATGATTTTGGTTTTCTTTTCTTTTCCGTTCTCCAGTTCCACCTCAGCTAGCTGGGAGGAAGGAGGACTTCCTCCATTGATTAGGGAAAGTTAGTTAACTGGGCTATTTATAGGAAGCTCACATGCCCCTGTATCGAATAGAATGACCACACTTAAAAGAGAGGAGTAAACATGGTCATGGTTAACTAAGAAATATCGAGTATAAGATCTAGTTTAATCGTTTGTTACAGATTCATCCTCCGGTGAGTACACATTGAAAGCTGATGTAATGCACAAAGAAAGTTTCTAATCAATAGTAAAGCTTGTGGCAATAGACCGATTGCATAAAACTATGGTTGTAGTAAGGCAACTATTCTCTCTACATGATACTGCAAGCATGTGAAGATTATACAATAATTCAATAGATTCAATGAGATAATTGTGACTGAACCTCAACACTGATACGTTATTAGAAAGGAGGCACTGATCGAAGGTCATAGTCGGGAGACATCGGCAAAAACATGAACCTATAAATTGAGCACAGGTAAACAACGAAGATCAACGTGATGTGGGACCCAAACGCCTACCTGTCCCATTCAAATATTTAGATCAGTGGACAGTCTAGAATTGAGATTCTTTGTGTTCTTCTCATTCCCCGAACCGACTGCTGACACCTGCTCTTAATTGATAAGTTCTGGCAGAAAAAAAAGACACTGAGCTTCGATTTTATCGACTGAAGAGTTGACAAAACTATTGCGACTAGAGCCACCATGCCGATAGCAACACTCAAGTGACATTAGACGAGGATCCCCTTGTCCTCTGTAGAAAGATAATTCTACCCTGCAATCTTTCAAAGAAGCCAAATAAGCTTTCCCGAGTTCAATTCTTCATTCTTGACATAGTTTGGTTTTTATCTGGATCTGAATACAAAAACCGAAATGACCTAGGTCGATTCCCACTCCAAGCGTGCAAATATCAAAGCCAGTAAATTGCTGATGTGTAGTTGAACAGACAGAGGTGCAAGTAGTTCTTCTACATTTGATCTTTAAGCATCAATTTTCCCGAGACCTAGTATAGACACTCGAACCAAGCGCACTCTCACTGGAATAGTTCTAATGTTTAGGAACTGTGCAGCATCGACAAGTTTAATAGTTGTTATATACACTACCTGGAGTAGATTATGGTGATATATCACAACAAGGGAACTCTAAGACCTTTCTCATCTCTTAGCGACTTGCTGATAATATAGAGCGTGTGATATTGCTCGCGAAAGATCACCCACTCCATTTCCCAAAAAGAATCCAAGCCAACACACGTGGTTGGTTCAATGTCAGAAAGATACAAAAACCAACTAATGTCATACATGAGAGAGATGGAGAGCAGGAGAATTGACTTATCCTCTATTTCCAGCCTCATATGTCTACCCTGAATGGTGTGGACTAACTTATCAACTTGGTCCTTCAATGAGTAGGTAAGTGTTTTACACCTTAACCCATTACTTTGATTAACTAGGGCATCAATTCCCACTCGATGAATATGAATGATTGCTGTCCCATCCATCACTAAGCATTCTATTGTCGCTCTCCGACATTACTTGAAAAAAAAATATCACGTTTGTTGACAGTAGCAAATCATTTGGGACTGGCATTTACACAATATTTCATATTATTTGATAGCTTTCTATATCATTATAAAGTAGATAACAAGGTTCCCTTTCTTGAATGGGAAACTCATGTTCAACATTCAATCACTAGCCATGTAATCATAACAAATTATTAGAGTTGCATTCTTAATCGTTCAATTTTAGACTAGATTCCACATTAAATAAAAAAAATACCGGGTTAGTTCAAGTCTTTTTCTCAATTTGTGCATCTCACTGGTTGTTTTCTTTCAAATGCTAGGTTGAAGTGCGAGCCAGGGTCCAAGCTGCAGTCTTGGAGATTAAAAGCAAAATTGGAGTGTAAGATTGCAGCTAAGACCGTGGCTGTGAAGTGTTGAATACATTGTGGAGTGGAGGACCGTAGTCTTGACTATAGGTGTAGAAGTCAAATTTGTGGACCCTCCTTTCCTTGGAGAGGATTTCTACCATTCTAAGATAGGGTGAATGGAATGTAACCCTAAAAGGGTAAACAGGTAACCAAGTGAGGGGTATAAAAAAGGGGGAGATTCAGGAGAAGAGGGGACGTTCTACAACACACCAACAAGGGAAAACACCCATTCACAGCAGTTGAAGCTAAAGAACAGAAAATGAAGACACCTGGGAGAATCATGCACTCAAGCATTCTAGAAAGGATCGTGATCGACTACTAGAGAAACACCTGATATATAGAATCTTCTTTGTGGTGTTAGATATATATAGCATGAACTGAACCTTATTATCCTTGGAGAGCAATGAAACTTCATTGTTTTCTTGGATGTGTATTCTCTCTCTCCTATGTGATTGTGTAATTGGAGTTATTTAGGTTATGCTTGGACTTAATGCTTTTCAATTGGTTGGCCACCAATTGAATCGAGTTGGAAATCTATATGAGCTTAGGAGATGGATTTTAGCTTAGCCAAAAATAACCTAACCTAAGATAACTTAGGTTGGAAGACGGGGTTATTAGTGAGAAGCATAGTATTATATCTAATCACCCTAAGTATCCGATTAGAATTGAGTCGTACTAGATTTCCTTGCCATAATTGCCTAGGAATAAAGTGGTTATGTCATTATGGGGATATGTTCTCGTGACATTCGGAAGGTGCACAGGAAGATTGTTGAATCCTAGGATGATAACTTGATCATTCAATTGTATAGATAAAGAAAAATCATGTTCAAAGATAGACAGAGCGTAGTTGCAACCCCTAAGACTTTATAATTGATTTTTAAACATCTAATTACTTTGTGCTTATTTCATGGCTTTCAATTGCTCTCAACTTTCATTTGCCTAGCTAAGAACCGATTGTGCTGATTTTAATACTTAGGAGAACTCTAACATGATATCTATAGGAATGATACTTTTACTCATAACTTTATTACTTGTTCGAATACATATACTTACATTAGTCGCATAATTTGGCAAACACATGAAAATGCATATCAAGATATTCTTCATATGTTTAAATTGAAACCTGATAAATTCCCATGCTCATGCTTGCTGAAGTTATTAAAGGGGGAGTGTCAAATTATCACAAGCTTACCTGAATTGCAAACCCTTAGAGAGGTATAGGTTCTTTCTATTTATCATGCTTGCATTAATTAATGAAATGCCTGGGGAATTGTTATGACATTTGAACCAAGGCTGATAACATTAGTCACTACATTCTTATGAGTTGTCTATTTAAGTCCCTTTACTTAATTTAATTAAAACACTTAATCATAACTACTAAAAAAATAACATATATATTCAGTCAATTGGTATATTACCAAACATGTTAATCAAATTATAGTTAACAGTACATACACTTAATCAAATTCTATGCACAAGCCTCTGTTGGTGGGACATTAAAACCCAAAGGCTCAAAAGCATAGCAAGGTCCATATTTTCCCCATATAAGTGTCTTCAGCCATTTGAAGCCCTGACACTTCAAATTTTCTTCCATCTTTACACTAGAACAGAACATATAAGCGAGCAAAATATCCAACTATGATTCTTCCATTTTCTTTTCCTCCTACAGTGGAGATGTGTCTTGGGCAAGGAGAATGAGGTTTTTGCTATTTATGGGTCCTAGTTTTGTCCAATTTAGTATAAAAGTTTTGAGTGGTTGAAAGTGTTAAGCATGTATGTAGTTTCCTTTGATGTGTCTTCTAATTTTTGAGTAAATATAGAGTCTCATTAGATCTACTTTGGAGATTTGGTGTTGCAATGCAAACCTCATTAGCAACAGCTAATTTATCACTGTGGAGAACACCTCTCAAAGTTTCATTGGTGTGGATTAGTCACCCAGTTGAAGAAATGAGTTCTATGTTTTCTGATAGGCCTTTTTCAAATAAGATAACAGAACATTGAGAGGGGAGAAGAGTAGAAGTGAACAAGCTCTCAATAGGGGAGAGGTTCTCTTGATGGAGATGACAACGGTGTTATTCAAATGGCTTCTCTATTTTCATTTTATGTACCTATATATCTGCTCAAAGTGTATTTCTGATGCTTTAGTGATAAATAATTCACACAACCCATCACAGAGGGATAAATTCACAAGACAAATATCGGCCGAGAAAATCAAGTTCATTAGGTCGACAACCTTCTCATCACTGACCTGTTTTGGTGTGCCAATGGAGAAGCCAAAGTTAGGTGCAATGGGATTATTTCATACTCAAGACATAATTATTTCAATTGGGCTGGTTTTGTTCAGACATTGGCAATTGAGTTGACCAAAATATTGCACCAGAGCATATATCATATGTGCAACATTGATAGTTAACAAGGTTACATATCTGTGCTGTCACTAGAAGACAATGGCTGCAATATCATGGTCGATCACACGTATGTAAAATAGATGGCTGAAAGAAAATAGGCATATGCCCTTCGCTTCAATTTCAATGGGAGATATATTCACTCCAAGATTGTTATAATTCAAGATCTTTAAATGCAAATGTCAAGTATTCAACAGATCTACAATTCGCATGAATCTGAGCGGCCAAAGAAAGCATAACGGTTGTTTGCAACATTATCGTACATAAAATCCCGTAGAAACCTGTGATCAATTGTTGTCATGCTGAAGTAAGTATCAAATCCATATTCATAGTAAGATCAATAAAAGAATGGTAACTTACACTGGAATGAACTGCAAGAAGAAAGCTAGCTGGGGGAATGGTAAGTCGATGTACTCCATTATCTTTAAAACAGCATCGGATTTAATATAGGCTCTGAAAATCATAGCAAGAGTTCAGTATTCGCATCCCATTTGATCAAAGTGCTAGATCATTTGACGACCCTAACCAAACTTAAAGATATAAGTGAGTGCTTATTGCAACCTATCTTTCTCAACTAGTACAACACTTGATATATCATCAGGATCCCTTTTAGATCTCCTCAGAAGATTTCTCCCAGCTTCACTCTGAAGAGCTTCAAACCTTATTTCCCTGCCAACAATAGATTCAGAAATGATAAAATGGAGCTTTATTGGAATTTCCTGGCAACCTAAAGAATGGTAGTGAAGCAAGTTTCTCAATATATAGAAAACAACTCATTCCCAGCTCAAATATAATGCATTTAGTTATCTTGTAATTGAGCATCCATGCTTTCTTATAGGTACACATTATTTGGCTTTAAAATTACAATGCATACCAACAAAAACTTCAGAAAAAAAAAAGTCAAAAATTGATATTGATTTGGAAATAGAACAATAAAGAGAAAGGAGAAGAATGGGCACATTATGTATGTGATTTGAGATAGCAATTCCATCCATGTTCATAGGCAAAGGAAGAATAGTGAATCCTGCTATGAGCGAGAATGGTACAGTACAAGTGAAACAATAAACCCCAATTCGGTTTATACAAAATTTAATTGGATTTAAGTCTTACTTTGAGTCACAACAAAAACTACAAAACACAGCTAACAAGAAAATGTGCACCTGTTCCGATCGTTTGCTTGTACGAACCTCACACCTCCATTGCACAAGTTGCATACACCTATCAAACAAGCAAATAAGCTATGTTCATCTGTAGACTATATTCAAATTAGAACTTCTACAATCTAAGAAATGCGAAACAAGCAAAGTTCATGATGCAATCCATTAACTAGGATTGGAAGCTCTTGCACAAATTGAGACGTTGCAATTGAAGCTATATCATTAGCTCACCTTCTTCTAGTAGGAAAATTTTAAACGGCCAATCATACCAACGTTCTCATCTTCCAACCAAAAGGCATACTAGCAGCAATAAGAACTATTTCAATATTAGTTAAGGGAACTCATTGGACCTGTAGCAAAGTATAGTACTTCACATGATTTATGTGTAAAGTTCACATCCAAAAGCTTTAACAACATGCCCCATTGACCTAGCCCCTAATGCAAAAATTATGCAAACTTGGCTTAGAAGAGGGGCAGAGATGCCATATTGCACGCAAATCAGTAGAAGATATTCCAAAAAGGAATCGGAACACAAAGCAGTCCAAAAACATGATTTAACTTCATTTTGTAGGGCTAAGACTCTCAAAACGTAATAGATTGAAATATAAATTACAATATGATTTGAGCCAACAAGTTTCTTAGGCAAGCAGAATTACCATCAAATAACATGATAGGCCTAGAATCCCCCTCGAAGAAGCTCGAAGTGGCCTTGACCCAATCAACCACATCCTTGCGAGGTGTAGATAGCAAAGCTAACGTTGTGAATCCCCTAGATAGCTGCATTGAGGTCAGCACATGGATTGTAGCTGACCTAGCATGGCTACCTGGGACAATAAGCGCCATCTTGAAACTATTAGGTCTCTACTCCTTCGACTCAGCTATAGAGTTTAGTCTATCTATGAAGTAAAATGAAATTGAAATAATTGAGAGAGAACTAGGGAACAGTCGAAACTTTGGTGGAAGAGGAGCAGATCGATGGCTGTGATGCTCTATTGTCTGTTTGGAGCTTCATGTGGCTCTAGTTTGTTGGGCTCCATGTGGAGATTTTAGAACCTATTGTGATAGATAGGACAACAGCATTGCTCCATTGTCCACCATACAATGGGATATTTAATTAACTGAACATCTTTTCAACAAAAAAGATGCACCATTAATGTACCAATTCAAATTATTTGTTTTTTTTAATTAATTTGGTTTGGTTGGACAATTCCTTTTTTTTTTTTTCTTTTTTTGATTGCCCCTACTCTTCCATCTCGGCGTGCGTTTAATTTTACCTATTTAATCAATTTCACTAACAGCAACTAATTCCACACCAAACAATGCTAAAGTTAAATGAGACCTCATTAAATATGCATATAGGGTGAATAACTAAAAAAAAAATGCATCCATTATTGTATTTTTAAATATTTTTGCATGAACTTCTTTTATTGACCTAGAAACATCAAATATTCATTTTTGTGTCCCATTTAGTATGTGGTTCATTTTTTTTGTCATTTTAATTATTCTAGCACGAACTTTTTACATGATTGGTTAGTAGAAACTTTCAGTTTTGTCCCATTTGGCATGTTGTTCTCCTTTTCATCCAAAATTAATGTCATGTTCAATGTGACATATTATATATATATATATGCATTTAACAATAATTGAGGTATTACTACTACATAATTACGATAGCTCATATAAGACGAAATTATGCATTGATCACACTTTTGTGAAATAAAGAATAAAAGATATTAGGGTGAATTTGTGAGGTCTAAACTTTGTGGTTATAAAGGTGAAATTGTATTATTCACCTCTTCTTGAAATCATAACAATCAAGCAAATATCAAAATATGCATCTTATTCTAATTTTATTTACTTATTCTCACATGTTACAAATATTTTTGGTGGAATAAAAATGAAAAAGATAATCTTAAATTTGTGACTAATTATTATAATTATTTCCAATGGTGTAATTTCAAGGATTAATATATCTACCTCCTGATATTTTTACATTAATTGATGGTGAGATAAAAGATCAATTATCTTTGAAATAATTATAATCATAACTTATGATATAAATCTACGGTTAGTATTTCCATTTTTCATTCGACTAAAAATATGATAATAACTCCAAATGTGAACAATGCAATTTCACATACATAATAACAAATCTTATGATCCCGAGTATTCACCAATTAGCCCTAAGGTCTTTCATTTTTTATTTCAAAAAAGTACAACAAATATGTCATTTTAGCTTGTATGGCTTACGATAACTTTGTGGGAACAATATATCCATTATTTTTTTACATATAAACATAAATAAAGTATCTCATAAGACATAATGTTAGTTTTGATTAGAAAAGTTAACAATGTACTAAACAGGACAAAAAATGGAAGTTTATTCTTAATCAAGTCAAGTAAAAAATTTCATATCAAAATATTTAAAAATGACTATAGTTTGTGTCTTTTCGTGGATTGACCAATGACAATCAACTATCATTTGATATGTTGGCAAAAATAATGTGCTACTATGATAACACTTTATAAAAAAGTAAACATCGTGCTAAATTATAATTCAAAAAATAAAATTTTGGGTCTAATTGAGTCAAATGAAAAAATCATATCGAAATGTTTGAAAAAAATAGTTTGTTCTCTTTTAAAGTTATTAACCCTTTGTTGTACCCGTCTAAGTAACCTGTCTTGGCCTGCCAAATAAATCTTATTAACCATATGCAATTCTTATTATTCTTGAAAATAATAAAATATTATTATTCACTCTTTGAAAATAAATAAAAAAATAGTCACAAAAGAAAGTTGGGAAGAGCACCGTCGTAGAGCGGATCCTTATTTTTCACCACTCTTGCCCAATCATCCAATTGATGAAATCGCGACAGAAAGCAAGGACCTCTAGTCTGAGTGCTCGAAGTTCATTACATTCTACTAAGGCTCCGAACAGTTTGAGTGAAAATCGACCAGAGATGGGTTTCATTGGGGAAACCATCAACTCAATCAAGTCCATCCAGATCCGTCAGTTCCTTTCTCAAGCCGTTAGCCTTGGTTTGTCCCTCTTTTTCCCCCAAAACCCTAATACCAATATTCTCCACGAGTAAATGCTCATAGAGATTTGTAATCATTTGTTTTTGTGTTGCACTAGCTCTTGAGGAGAACTACGATTGGGATGTTCAAAGTTTTTATTTTTAGCAATTGGAGCTTGTGAAGGACCAAAAGATCGGACTTTTTATTTTTATTTTTATCGTATTCCAATTTAATTGTGCGTTGTTAACGTATAAATTGGATGTGCACTTTAGATATTTGAAAAGCATATTGCAATTCAGACCTCTTGAGTTTAGCAGCTCCCCTTTAGGCTCCCTATTGATATTCAGTTTATACATGCCTAGCAAATCTATAAGAGCTTATCAATCACTAAGGTGCAATGGTGTTAATGCTTGAATACAAACTTAATGAATTACTATTTGAAGGTCATTGCTAGGACCTATATATTCGCTGTAGGAGAAGAGACGTCCCTGTGCGCTATCTTTGTTCCGATAGTTCATCTTCTTCTAATTGAGCTATTGTTTTGGTATAAGTATTCTTATTTGCAATCCTCAAGCATGATTGTGACATCTACCTTGATAATATGGAAGGCATTGATGTGCATCATTGGCAGTGAGTCTCCTGTGGTTATTGTTCTTTCTGGAAGCATGGAACTTGGATTTAAGAGAGTAAGTCGCCAGACATCCTCCAGTTTGGAAAGAGTTTTAGCATGTCCTATGATTATGATTCTTTGAGATTTGGTTTTATTAATGTTCAAATTGAGGGTTCATCTAATGGCTTGCATTTTTTTTTTACATTTGTCTATTCTAGTTTGTTCATGGCAAAATACTTGTATTTGATACTGTTACGTAGATTGCATATAACTCTGTTATAGCTTAAATTGTGATCTAAAAGGAACATTTGCATGTTGTATGCAAGGAGACATATTGTTCTTACACATGAGTAAGGAGCCTATTCGTGTTGGGGAGATTGTTGTCTTTAATGTTGATGTAAGTATGTTTACATTTCTTACTTTAGTTTGGCAGTCTTCTTACCTTTTATTTCCTAGTTTGAATGCCTAATTATAGGTAATGGTTCTGTGACCAATCTATGTCCATCATTGATGAATCTATGGAAGGATAGTCACCTGCAAGTTGATTCCCTAGTAATTCTTGTACTAATTCTCCCCTTCATGATGAATTACTTTACATTTGTACCTCATTCTTAGTTTTCATGTCTTTTAAGCTTGTCTCTTTTAACTTCTGCAGTGTTAACAAATGTTCTCATTTTCCCAATGTCTGTTTCTTCAAGGCTGTGAAAATCCCAATTGTCCATCTTGTAATTAAGGTAAGTTGTTTTGATTGATCATTCATCTTACATTCTATTTTCCATAACTTTGGTGTTAAAACAGGCTTGGACCATTTACATAAATTGGTTCTGATGTGTGGAGTATCATAACTCTTTCTACTTTTAGGATCATCCTCTATTTTGTGACATCAACTAGTAGCCTTAAGATCTTAAAAAATTGTAACTGCAAAAGACCTTAAAATTGTACTAGTTAGTCTAGTTGCTTATACATTTTAATATAGATCCTTCAACAGCTTCTACATATAATGTTCTTTAACCTAGTTATGCTAAAGTTTACTTTAGCTTCTTTCCCACTAAGCATGAGTGCCAGAAGCTTTTTAAATTTTAGCTGAGCTTGGTTTTCTAAAAGTACCTGTTCTAACTATCTTAGCAAATCCTCCCTATGCTTTTTGAGGTTTCTACTGAGTTCAACAACTTGAAAATCTTTTCATGTCCATTCACTTCCTAATCCCATTCTTCTTGGTAATAATTTGTTTATTCTCTTTTACAGGTACATGAATGACAAGATACTGGAGAAGCAATGTCCTCACAAAAGGTGTCGAGCCTTAAAATGCTAAAGGAATATTGCTATTATTGTTATTCTTAAATTTCCTATAATTTCTTCGTAGATTCTAAGAACATATTTTTATTATGAAATCACTTTCTTATCTTTAGGTGACAACAATTATGGAGACGACAGGCTTCTCTATGCTCAAGGGCAATTGTGGCTTCAGAGGTTGCAGCACATCATCGGTCGTGCTGTTGGCTTCTTGCCTTATGTTGGGTGGGTGACTATCATAATGACTGAAAAAACCCACAATTAAGTACATCCTTATTGGTGCTCTGATGCTCCTTGTCATCACTTTGAAGGACTGATAAGAACCCAATCAAGCGCACAAGCTTTTGGCTATGGACAATGTAGACATGGAATACCGGCTCCTTTGCTATCTCTCTCTTGAACTCTTTTGTTTATGCAACTTTAGATGAGGAAGATAAGTTAAAAGAGTAATTTATATGAATTTTGCCTAAGAGTTTACCGATATTTTCTCTTAAAATATGACTATGGCACATGATTTTTAAACAAAATTGCTCGAATGGATGCAAGCAATTGACCATTCTTTCATTCTACCACTTCATTTTGTCGTGTAGTGTTGACGCAAGAAGATTCATGAATATTTCCCTATTTTTGAAAGTGAGAGGATTAAATTTGATTGAGGTAATCATGAGTATTGTCATATCTGAATCTTTTTATTGACACTCCAAACTAGCTTTTCACCATATCATGAAAATTTTGCACCACAAAGCCAACATTTGATTTCTGCTTCAGGAGACACACCCATACAACATGAGTGCAATCATCAATGAAACAATACAAACCAACGAGAACCATAAATATTGGGAGTAGTGGACGGAGGGCCCCAAACATAACTATGGATCAAAGAAAAAGGAATCGATGTTCTTTTACTACCGACCAAAAAAGACACATGATGATGCTTTGCTAATTCGCAAACATTGTAGTGAAGATTGAATTATCTTGGACCACATCTTAGTGATTTTTGAATCATTATAATGCCACCCTTCATAGTACCTAAAGACCACTCATTCATTTGCACCAACTCGATTGGTTGATGAGATTTGACATTTGATTATTGTGTACATCTTGAGTTTGAATTATTATGAATCGAGAAAATATAAGAATAGAAGAGTTATACTCTATAATAGTAGATTGAGTTTATTCAAATATGAATTACTCATAGATAAATTACAGAGGTGGTAAAACTATAAATAATTATTTTTTCACAGCATATGCCATTGAGACCCAAGCCCAACAACTCGGTCAAACGACTTTCAGCCCACAAAAAAATGAGCCCTTTACTCAAACCAAGCCCAAATCTGAGCACAGTCAGGAGATTCTAGGCCGCCAACCAACCAGAATTACCGGGAGAACACGAAGACCTCACTCACAGTCGGGCTGTGAGCTCCAATGGAGTCTCTACACAGATTCTCACTCCGTCTTCTGCCCCTTTCCGCCTCTCACTACCGCTCCCGCTCTTTCCCCTCACCAAAAACAATCCGTAAAGTTACACCTCGGATACATGACCCATGCCGCAATTTGAGTTTCAACCTTCTCACAACCCGGAGTGCCCAGAGCTACAATGCCTCCTCTTCCTCTTCTTATCGTGTGTCTTCCATTGCAAGGGCCGGATGGCTCCTGGGTCTCGGCGGAGAGGGAAAGAGGAAGGCGGACTTGCCGGAGATTGTGAAGGCGGGCGACCCGGTACTGCATGAGCCCGCCCAGGAAGTCGATCCTGCGGAAATCGGGTCGGAGAGGATCCAGAAGATCATTGACGATATGGTGTTTGTCATGCGGAGAGCTCCCGGAGTTGGACTCGCCGCTCCACAGATTGGAATCCCCTTGAGGGTCAGTTGATTTCCCATTTTGAATTTTCTGATAGAATTATGAATTACCTTTTCATCTTTGTCCGGTGCTTTTCCCCAAATAACACGAAGTTCCCTTCTGTGGGGTTTAGTTCTAGACCCCTGTAAGGAATGTGCTCTCTGTGATGATTTTAGCTAAGCTGTCTCTCTCTAATTATCTGGTTTCATTTTACTTGCTTTCTAGCTTAACTGTGACAACGTTGGTGGGTGGAATTAATTGAACAGTACAATGCTGGAGTCGTGGTTGATGCACTGGAAATATCGTTGTTAGAGTGAACTTTTTCATGGCATTTGATGATTACTGAAGAGATTCAACTTGTGATACCTACTGAATGTAGTCTGCTTGGAAGGTTGCCAATGGCCCAATTCCAGTGTTTGGATTCCACTTTTTGCCAGCCTGACAAACTTGGCGATAATAATCTTAACTTCCATATCATAGTTAATGTTCCCAGTTCAGTGGATTTTACACCTTGTTTTGATGGGGAATTTAGTAGAGAGTGTTTTTTCAATCGTCTGGGAGAAATTTTTAGGAGTGATACGGAACTGCATAGGATTCTTGCATTTCATCGTCCCTCCTAATTGGAGGGCAGAGATGTCTCTTTGGAAAAGATGGGTAATGATATGGCCCCTCCTGTATGACATAACAACAGCATATCTCAAAAGAAGAGTCCTTTGTGATCGAATTGCATAAAAAGAGAAGACTCCTTCTCTTCTTTACCTAAATGATCTAAACATGAAGACTGTTTTCCTTTTCTCTTTCTTTTCTTTCATTTCCTCAACTCTTCTTTCCATTCCATAGGGAGAAGCATCAGAACAAAGTATTGTATGTGATCTGAAATGCATATCCATTTTCTGATGAGGAAAAAAAAAAAGAAGAAGCAATAGATGTCCACCTGATGCTTAGCTTCTTTGGTTAGCTTCTGCAGATCAATCTGAAGATATGACATGGTATTTTTTATCGTACTTGAGAATAATCCATATCTTGTTATTTTGTTATAGTTACATGAAAACAGTTTGGTTATCTTGTTGGTAGATCTTAGCAAAAGCTTAGTCATACGCACAAATCAAACCGCTGCCTGAAGAATTCAACACATGAGACTATCATTACCCATTTGATCTAATTTTTAACAACATTGTGATTGCCAATTATACAGATAATAGTTTTGGAAGATACAAGGGAGTACATCAGTTATGCACCAAAAGAAGAGACTAAAGCCCAGGATCGACGCCCTTTTGATCTGTTGGTATGTCTGCTTACTGTTGATCATTCGATCTGATAAGAACAGCTGATGGACTTTATAGTTCGGCTGCATCTGCAAGGGAATTCTAGAATAGTTGCTGAAATGTACTTATTTATTTATTTTGGAACCAGGTGATTTTAAACCCAAAACTTGTAAAGAAGAGCAACAGAACTGCACTTTTCTTCGAGGGTTGCTTGAGGTAATAAAAGAAAGCCTGGATATATTTGGATCCTATTTGGAAAAAAATTGCACTGGCTGTTGTTTGTTTTTAAATCTCTAAGTATATTATTGGTATATTGGCCAGAGAGTTTTGGGAGTTGCTGTGGAAATTATCTCCATAAACTTGTTTTAAATAAAACACACACTTCCGTGACACCATCACCTTTGGCCAGTGGATACTAATTGCTATATACTGGCCTGTATTCACCGGTTCTGCTTCTCTGTTTTATGAACCTAGGGGTCAATCTTCATGGCATGTGATTCAAAACATGCTAGAAAACATTTTGTGGTAAAGGAGCATTTGGAAATGTCTTGTGTAATTGATGTACAAAACAATTCCTAAGAGCAATTCCTGATGGATCCCAAATAGTTTTCCTATTATTTGAACTCATGTTGCATAATATTTGTCAATTTGCTACTATTGTTAGTGTTGATGGATATCGGGCAGTGGTGGAGCGATACCTAGATGTTGAGGTTTTGGGCTTGGGCCAGGACGGGAAGCCTATGAAAGTAGATGCCACGGGTTGGCAAGCCCGGATTCTACAGCATGAATGTGACCATCTTGATGGAACTCTTTATGTTGATAAGATGGTCCCCAAAACATTCAGAATCACACAGAATTTGGACTTGCCTCTTGCTGATGGATGCCCCAAGCTTGGTGCTCGAAATAAGTGACTTAAGGGCAAGGGTCCATTCCATTCTTACAAATCTTCTTTCTTTGTTTATTTGTAATGGTTCAATGTACTATATGCTGATTCTCAGAACCGACCATGTTGTAGTTAGGAATTTTCGTTTTCCTTGCAGCCATAATTTTGTTCCAATATGATTCTTTTTCTTCTTCTTCTTCTTTTTTTTTTTTTTGAGAAGTATGATTTATTTTCACTCATGGTAGATTGAAGCGCTCCTTAATGTTGAACATTTGCACGGCAAACTGGTGTTTCGAGAGAAACGATCTCCAATTCATCTTCCTGGCACGGTGGCGCCCACATAAAACCTGAAGTGCCGATTGAGGGACGGGCTCTATCGTGCCCAGTGTGTGATGTCCTTGTCTCCCAAACAATGGAAGTCCGTGAAGCATGCCCTGGACATGCTTGGGAAGAAAGCAAGAAAGCAGAAAAACAATTCTAATAGTAATGGAAATGAGTTGCTGTGTCGTCCTCTGGGCCACTCGCTGTTGTTGGAACCTTGTCGAAGACATAAGAGGAAATCACATGCCAATTCATTGCAGCTGCCACGCAACCCCAAGCGAGTGTAACCCAAATGGAAGACACCATCGTAGCTCCTCATTTACTCACGTGTCCCAGTTAAATAACCCAAGGAAGATTCCGACATGTTACGTAGATATCAATAGTTTATTTTGCACGGTCATCTCATCCTACACATCGCTGGAGTTCGTCTACACGGTAAAGTCAAAGATTTACCTATCTGGAGCACTAATCTGTGACTAGAGGTGGAAAATCATTGCGTGGTGTAGTGGTGTGCAGACCGCTAGAAGGGCCTCGGTTGGTGATGAGGTGGTCTATGTCAATTTGTCTATTTAATATTTATAATTCCATCGTGGTGATCAACTGATTGATAGTGGCATTCACAAATTCGATGTGGGTCGGCCATTGTGGGCTCCCCCTATCCTCAATCAGTTCATTCGAGAAGCTACTCCATGCCTCCATTTCTCCCGAATACAAATCATGTACTGGCATGTGGTGATCAGCTAAGCTATTACTGAGACTAGGCTACTTGCACTTTTGACTAATTCACTTCTCGCAGCCGAGTCGATGGCTTTTCCCTATCGACGCGTTCCCATGCTCAAAAAGATTGACCACGCACGTTTTGCTTATGGTCCGGATCCGATCTTTCCATAGACCGGCGATCTTCAAACCCTATGAGGGTAATGATTTATCGTTTCTTTCTTTCTTTTCTTTTTTTTTTTCCCCTATTCTATGTTCCATCACACATGGGCTGCACATGTTGAGTTAGAACCACGAATTGATGTGTGTTTGTTTTTTTTTATCCTTTTTCTTTTCCCTTGGGACCAAGTAAATTGCGATGATTTCCTCATAATTTTCAAAAGTTCCTGCATGCAATTTATTGCGTTGTTTTTTTTTTTAAATAATAGAGAGGACTGAGTTCTTACCTAAGCTTCTTGGAGAGCGATGAACATTTTGGTTAATATGGGGGCATCGGTCACTCCGAGGACATCTAACATTGGATGATAGCCCTGTTTTAATATGTGTAGTGCACAAAATATTGGTGCCATATAGCATGGACTTTTTAAAATTTCATGGATATTCTTAAACCATTTGAAAATTCGGTTTGGGGATCGGCTTAAGCCTGAAGATCTACCGATCTACCATTTAAACTAAAGTTTATCGGGTTCAGATTAGGTTCTGTCTAAGAGAATAATCGGGCTTTCCCTCTGCCTGCCTTGCTCGACTTGTTTGTCGCCGTCGGTGGTGCACAGCAGGCCCGGAGACAGGGAGCACCTAAAGTAAACGAGTGAAAAAGTTGCACAGAGGGCCCACACACGTCTAACCTAAATCTTTGGTGATCCCAAGAAAGACCCCTGGCTTTGAATCTCCACGAAAAACATGTCTTTGCAGAGATGAGATCTCTTCTCATTCTCCTCGTTTTCGATCCATTTCTTGCCCCATCTTCTTTTTCCTCTCTCTTTACAGTTGGGAGAAGAAGAAATCTGATCTTACTAAAGTGAGAGAATCCGCTCAAGGAATCGGAAAAAAAACGGAAAGCATACGCCGCTGACTAAATATTTATCAGACCAGAGACGTCGAATCACGGATTTTCCAAGCAAATTCAAGATTGAAGTGGACTCTGTACAGGATTGAGCATTTGCCTGGGGTACTCCGAGCAAACGCTACACAAAGCATCAAGAAAAAGGGAAGAAAGAGAACCCAACAGAAAGTAAACCACTCTCTACCGTTCTCAATCTGACACTGAGATTCTGAAAAATGAAAGTGAAGAATTCAAGGGAGATTCAGCACATATAGATAGAGCCCTAAGAAATAGATAATACAGGACAGAGACCACCCAATTGAAAATTCCTCCTTTTCCTTGATCTTTCCTTTCCATGTCCCCGGAAGTCCCAACCCGAAATTTAATCCCCAAAACGTTGAAGATGAAATCTATCACTCAGACAAGCACCTCTCCGTGCTCAGGCCGACCTATCGATTGAATTACCTCGGTTTCCGCTTATTACCGCGCTTCGCCTTCTTTCTAGCATGACCCGACTGCTTTCCAAAAGCCCCGCAGAACCCACAAGCGGAGACCTTAGGAGACGGCGGCTCGATGGCAGGGGACACCCGTCCAGTCCTGTAGCGTCCTCCCCCCGTTGATCGATTCCTCTCCAGGGCCGCCGTCTCAATCGGTGGAGGAGGATCGCGGTTGCTTCTGGACGGCTTGGGGGGATCCAGGCACGGTTCTTGCCCGCCGTCGGGATCCTTCAGCTTGTTGGCTTCACCGCTTTCGTTGTTCATTGGGTTGAGTTCCTCTGAGAGGAACCTATCGTCCCACACGAGGCCAGAGGAGCCTTGCCTCCTGAAAGAAATAGCAGATCTCTGCAACCCCGCCATTGCTGCTGCGTCTCTCCCTCTCTCTCTCTATGATGATGATGATGATGATATATTCCAGAGGAGTTCTCAGTCTCTCTCTAGGTCTTTCCCACCATTTTTTAGTGAAAGAAAGAAATTGCTGGCGGACTTTCTTGTTTCTCTGGGGAGTGTGAAGTTGAGAATTGAGATGAAGCTTTTAGTCTTTTCATTATAAACAAATAGAGAGAGAGAGAGAGAGACAGAGAGAGAGAAAGAGAGAAGATGACGAATTAACTATGCCTCCTTGATCCGACGGAAATGGTCGTACTAAGGAAACAGCTGAGTCAAAGTTGAGTAGACAATTACAGTCGCTAATTAACTCGGTGAGTTAATTCGATTTTTATATGTATAATCTATGGATAAGATATCTGATTTAAGGGCAGCTTAGTTAAAAGTTATGCATGGGTTATATAACTATCAAATTCAATTAATTGATTCGGTGTTTTACTTCCTAAATAAATCCTTAATTTGAGTATTGCTAAATGAATTAAAAATTTTAATTGATACTTTTTATTTGAATTTTTTATATAAATTTGGTTCTTTAAATCTACCGGCATGAAAGTTGTTTCTCAGTACGGAAGAAAGGACGTAATAAATTTGAAATATGAAATTTAAATTTTCTGAAAACATGTGACAATTTCACTTCAATATGGTTAAGTAATTAACCCGTCATATTGTCACAAACTACCCCCTACATGCCATCAAAAGGAGAAGGCATGTTATGAAATTGTGTCATTACATGACGGTATTTATACGGTAGTACCAAACTGGTTTTTTTAATTATCAATCTTTAAAAGAAAATTAAAATAGTAAATATAAATACCAAACACAAATAAAAAAATTATGATCAAATGAATAGACTTGCTCAATAATATACTGAATTCCATTACAGATGTCACCATATAAGTGCCACCAGGTGATAGGCATCGCTCCACCTGTGCAAAGGCCGCTACATGGTTTTAATCTTGTGGTAAAACTTTTGCTAATGCATTGGTATAAATATTTTTATACGACAACAACATATGATATAACTTCTCATTATGTAATAATGGCATTTAGTGCAATTGTTGTTATTAATGACTGTCAATTATAGGTGGCAGCGACATATAATTTATGTGAACCAATTGAAGACGGTGCGTTTAATACGTGATAGCTTGGTCCATTAGGTCACCAACTCACATATGATGGATTTTGACACAATAGCACGCTGTCATGACCTTATCACATCGCCATCAAGGAAAATTCATGCACATCCACTTTCCTCATTTGATCAATAATATAAAAAATAAAAAATAAAAGAAATAATAAACATGAGGGGAAAAAAATGAATTCCTATCAAGAAACCTTTTTCTCTTCGATTTCTAGTCATAGATAGATGATTATGGTAAAGTTTTCCCTATTCTTAAACACGGTAACCCATTCCCTATCTTCCATTGTGACTTAATGATAAATATATAACAAGATTAAACTTTAAATAATTTGCCCTCATTGTTGAATATTTCATCCCCAAATTATAATCTCCACAAATTTATAAGAGAATCGGACTAACATATTCATAATATATTAAATGTTACTGGTGAGTTTATAAGAGATTATATTTTTATCCACTTAAAAATTTAAGTTGACCACTCTGATGAATATTCAATTATATTATCAGTGTGGGGTTTGATGTGTTTAAGACCACTTCTCATGCTTAGTGTGGATTGGATGATAAGAGTCTTGCATTAATGTTGATAATGTTGTATGACAAACTATATTTACTAATAATAAAATTATAATTGAAAGAGCACCTTGATGAATAGTGAAAACTCTTGGTAGATTTGAAGAAAAATTAAATAAATCAAGTTGAATAGTTGTCTCTTTTGCATTAAAGAGTTGTGTTTCTTCGATGTTACATCCTTTTGAGTAGATATGCGTAGTCAATTGTGATAATCTGAATTCTATATTTATGTGTGATTGATAGATAATGAATGAGATGAATTGAGAGCATGAGTTTTCACTACAAGTGATTGAGAGTCTTCCATTGCTATTTTATCTTTCCATTATTTTGAATTATGGGACCGACGAGGGAATCTCGTGTTTACAGTTACGAGTCTCCTTGTGGGCATTATAGTCTAACGTTGGATATTTCAATTCTCTGGGTGTTTTTCATCAATTGATATTGTTGCTGACCATCGCATTTGTGTCTATAAATTTTGTACTCCATGAATTTTAGCATTTTCTCAGATTTAGAAAGATTTGCATACAACAACTCGAAAATAGATATATATCTAGAATCTTTTCCTGCAACAATTTGAAGATAGATATAATCTTTTATTACAGCATGTTTTTTGAGGTACAAAATTTTTTTGGAAAATTTTTATTTGAGAGGTAAACCCTAATCGAGAATTATTTTTATATTTGCTCAAATTCGCATTATTCACATTACAATAAAGTGTCATTTCTTATTCATGATGATATTGGTGAATCACTCTATGGAGGAAACTATGGCTACGGTTGTGTTTGCATGTTGCACGAGTGGTGAAATGCACAAGAACAACAATTCAAGCATGTTGGTGATGCTCGCTCGTCTACTTCAAATCCTCTACTTGGGTGTGATCTGGAGGCTGAAATTTTTTTCCTCTGGTGATTGAGTACTCATTATTTTATGTTATGGATTGTCAAGAGAAAGTCATGAAGAGTCCCGACTATTAGATCGGAAGTTGGAACATAAATTACTATAATATAAGGTAAGTCATGCTTGCTATTAACATTTATTAGAACAGGTAGTGATTGAATTATGAGAGAAGAAATAAGGGAGTTATGTTTCCATACTATTAGATGAAAGAGCCTTAATGCCAGGCATGGATAATTGATTTGGTGGGATATGGTTATTAAAAAAAAAATCTCCTTAAAATAGAGAATTATTTGAAGTACCAAAATTTGATCGAAAATTTTGACATGAGCAAAATGGCATGTGAATATTTATTTTCATGTAGAGTAATTATGTTATTTTGAGAAAGGGTAAATAGCCTACATTATCACGAATTTTATTAAAATTGCCAAATCTACTAATGTGTTGTTTTTGAGTTGAAGTTGTGTAATTTCTTACTCTAAAGTTGCAACCTTCATCTTTGACAGCTCAAATTTCTCCTTTAATAGCTTAACTTGTTCATTCAAATTTGTCATATCATTCATGAGCCATCTCAGGTTTTTCTTTGAGTGCAAATAATCCTTAAGATCATGCCACTGAAAAAATCCACAATCATCCTCCTGTATGATAAATTTTAAATAGGATTCGAACATATGAACAACTAAATTAAAAGAACCCCATAATCTTCTTCCTAGGTTCTTATAGCTTCATGAAATTAAAAAAAAGAGCTTTGGATTGGTGATGGCAAACCTTTTTGCCAACTTATCTTAAAACTAAAATTACCTTTTGAATATGTCAATCTACTTATAGCCCTTTTATTATCTTTTCTTCTCGATTGATAACTAATAGAGGATCCTACTGATTGCATCACATCTGCCACTTCAGCTTGATGCCTCTTGAAATTTACCTCTCTTTTGTTGGTGCCCTAATTTGAAATCTAATACAATTGTTATTAGAAGATTGAAGTGGAGCCATTCTACTTTATCGTATTTGTGACGGCCGAAATGGTCAAATTGTCATCATTTAACGGACGTTTGGTAGTTTTTTAATGGTATCGACAAAAAATGTTTAAAATGGTAGGAGTGGAGAGAAATTTAAAGTTCGTGATCATTCTAAAAATTTTTAGATCATGGTAGATTTGGCAATTTTTGCAAAGTTCTTGGCCATCTGGGCTATCTACCTTTTAAGAGATTATTTTATGAAATAATTATGTGATATATATATATATATATGATGCTTCCTATTATTTTTATGAAAAGTTTATTATACTAATTATTCATATTTTATGACGATGTAAGTGTATCCAAATTTGAGATATTTAATAAGACATAGAAGTCTCATGAATTACAAAGAGATGAGAAAAGGAAATGCAGAGGTCATTTCACTTTTCAATGTGAAAATGTACATGCAAATGGGCGATATTTTCATGAGAACCTTTCATGGAAAGGTATCGAATCCACCACACAATAAGATGGTAAAGAATATATTACACTCGATATATGCTTGTTAATTCTCGTGATAAGGAGATGAATCACAAAATATGGTAGATATAGGACTATTATTGAATCAGTAAAAATAATACGAGTGAATCCTGTCTTTTTACAATGTTGCCATATAATGGAAATTGACTCTATGTTGGAAGTGTAATACATGTTTTACATTTTCAATGCATTAGTGAATACATGAGAAATAGTAGAGGGTAATTTTAGAGTCCTATATATGATTTGATGCACTAAATTTTCGAAATTAGAGAGGTTGGACATTTGTGTCATTAACAGTTCTCATAACCTTATTGAGGGTAAGGCGACAAAGCGGTTGTGGACATTCCAAATGTAATATTACCTGTGCAAGTGTAGAGGTGAACGGCTGGTAAAATCCTTATACTACAACGCACGTATAGTGTTAATATAGACCGTTGATATCTATGTTTTAAACCTGCAGTGCAAGCCTTACTCACCATGAGCCTAGGTACAATACAACAACTTAATAATTTATTTTCTATATTTTATTTTTGAATTTGTGTTTGTGTTTGTGCTTAACTTATATGTGTTTGATATGCATGAATTATTATCAGTAAATGAGTGGGGGATTGTCGTATAATAAATCATATTTACTACTAATAATAAATTATAAAATTAAAATTGAAAGAACACTTTGATGAATAGTCACAACTCTTGGTAAAATGGAGGAAAAAATTGAAGATTTATCCTTTTTTGAATTAAAAAGTTGTGTCTCTTCGATATTATATCTTTTTTAATAGATGTGTCTATTCAATTGTAACTATATGAATTATATATATAAGTCGAATGATTTTTTGTACAACAAATATTATGAAAAAACATGATAAGGAGATGATGTAATAAAGAGATCTAAAATATGTAGAGCAGAGAATTTATAAGATCTAACTCATTATGTAGTATTACAAACTTTAATTAGGACAATAAATTGGAATTAAAAATTATTTTTTAAAAAATATAATGATATGTAAATATCATATTATGTAATTCTAAAAAATCTAACTTAAATCAATTTTATCTTATTTTAAAAGATTATATTTTCTATCATAATCAAGCAATATCTTCTACATTTTCCTTTAAGACAAGCACATTGGGGGTGACATGTTTGTTAATAGCCCCACAATTATCTTACATGGTAAAATTCAAATTTGGTTTGGGTATCTAATCGAATTTAATAATGGTATAATTTTTATGATAATATTAAAAAAAGAAGAAAAAGTTATAATATTTTTCTTATAAGATTAATATTAATTTACTCAAAGACTTACATTGATTAAATTAGTATTTTTTTCCCATTATATAACATTATAAAATTATTAAAATTGTTCACAAACTCAATAGTTTCTCTAAGTGTCGTGAATGAGACAAAATAGTCTTAGTGTACAATCCCCTAAAGGATCCACCCACAAAAATCAAACAATAAACAGTTAGAATTTCATCACTTAAAAATAAGCAAACAATTTTTAATTATATATTAACTAAGTTCACTTCTAGGTAATCCTATGGATTTAGTTACATCTTCATGTAAAACATATTCGATCATACAATATCATTCTGAAGTTCAAACGAAAAGGATTTTCGAGTCGATTTTTGTTGAAAAAAATTCTTGTTCTTGTACTCTCCTGAGTTTGTTCTTCATTTTCTCCTTTCTATTGTCAGACCCACAGACCACGATTTACCCTGAAGAGAAAATTCCCATCCCCTGGTCCGCCGAAAGGAGAAACCATGTCCCCAATCATGATTTGAGCATTGAATATTGGGAAAAGTTTTGATGATCAAAAGGGCATGGAAAAAAAAAAGTGGAAGAATAAGTAAGGTGTTAGTTGGGCTAACACGACGTCGGCTGCGCCTTACTCAACAGTAGTCCCTATCATTAAACCCTCCTAATCAACGTTGTTGTCATCATCATCATCATAAAATACTCATCCAACAGGAATTAAATTATTAGGATGATAAATAGGATAAGATTTTGTGAGCGGAGAATCTAAGCTCTACCAATCAACGATCCTTCAGGAGTTCAAACTGAACTTTCACCAACTTGACCATTTTGACATATGATGTGTGCATTATCATTAAAACATGCCGATTGCAAGTTGATTAGTGTTGGAGGACACTCGCCGGTTTCTCATTTGCATCAAAATTGTCGTGATAGCCAATTTGGTATGATTGAGTTTTGATAAAGCAACACGATGTAGAACAATATATGAGTCATGCACATATATCGTGGAAGTTATAGCCGGGGTGGCAAGGGCGACGGAGACTTTGAACGGGATGCCTCCTGATCGAGTTGTCGTCTTAGGCGTCAACGGGCCCCGTTGGCCCGTGTCTTGGAGAGCCATTAGCTGTATAGCTACTAAAAAAATGGTACGGCTCGAGTGCAGTGTGAAAGAGTTGTGCATGGGCCAAGGTTTTCAACCATCTAAGATGTTAGGCCATGCTCTAGATCTTGTCTGTACCATTTGACAATCAATCATGTAAAATATAATCATATTTTTAATATTTATTTCAATATTTTCTTAAAATTAGCATAAAAATGGATTAATTGATCAATTATAATACTTAAAAATTTGATCACAATTCTAAAATTATTTAAATTTATCTTTTAAAAAAAAATTTCCTTAGTTTGGGCCGGGTCGAACGGCCCAAAGCAATAATTAATCATGCATGCATGGGATGAGATTTTTTAATCCCAAGGGATGTCGAGCCCGCCCAAATTGCGAGGCTTAGGGCGCTTGATAAATAATTATTTGTTTCCATATAAAATAAAATATTTATTAAATACATCAATCTCAAATTTTTCGAGTGCTTAATGTACCTTTCAATTAATTTTGGAAATAGTTTATATTTAATTAATTATTTCCTACCAAATACAAAAACTACCATTATTGATTTATTTTAAAAAGGAATTTTTATAAATTAAATTCTTAATTATAGAAAAGTTAAAATAATTAATTTTTATATTTTTATAATTGATTTTTTAGGGTTTTATGAATATTTTAGGTTTTATTAAATTTTTTAGGGTTTAATTATTTTTAGAATATAGCATTTTTAGAATTTTTAGGGTTGATTTTTTAGGAGTTTTAGATTTTTCAGATTTTTTTGAAATATTATATTTTAGAATTTTATGATATATTATATATTTTTTTAATTTGAAAAAGAAAATGTTAATATATTTTTTTATAATTAGATTGTCCTGACATTTGTATAATGATAATTTATTTTTAGATTGGAATAAAATGATTTTTTATTGTAATTTTAATTAATTATGATTAAGATATATATATATATAGAAGGTTATAGTTATTTATCCTATGCCCTTTAGAGTACTGAATAAACAAACTCTCATATAAAAATATTAACATAATGCCACACCCCCTTTTTAGGAAAGAAATACAATTTTATAAATTTGTAAATGTAATTGATAGTGCTTCCAGAGTTAGCTCAAATGGATAAGAAAGAATATGCATACAATTTGTGATCACTCACGAAGTATGGCAACGGAACCAAACTGTACATTGTATTTGTACGCTTTTGCCGATTCAGAAGTCAAACAGGACTGCCCGCCCAAAAGTATAAATTTTGGCCCATTTGGATGTGGCTGGAAAATTGGAATCTCAAAAACCTTACCCGCCAACTTGGTCATTCGGATCATAGTTTTTAAGCGAGCTGATCCGGCCGATGTAACTTGCTGACAGGGAAACGGACCACCTCCCCTTATCTGATTCCTTTTTATATCAATGATGTTTGGTGGTATAATAATTAACTGATTTATTGAAAGATTTATTGTACAATTTAAATCCGTCATTAATATCTAAATAATGATTCATGAAAGTATGCAATCCTATTGTAGATAGCAGAAAAAGACTCGAAAATTTCGGGTCCAGCCCCGCCCGACTAAAACAATTGTAAAATACCAAAAGACGCCGGCCCGAACCGTAGAACTCATCAAACGGCTTGTATGCTTCCGCAATCAGCTTTTCTCTTACTGAGGAAAACCTAAGTCGCTAATCAACGAACGATTCACGGCTGAAGCTCTCTGGTCTCTTCTCCACTCTCCGGTGCTTCGCTTCCCCCGTGCTTCTCTTCTCCAGCTCAGACGAAGATTATTAGGAGATTCGATACACCCCGGGCTTCTCCACCGGTGCGCTGTCAGCTGTCACCTCCATCTGGCGTCTCCTTACCTGTAAGCCTCTTATTTTGCGTCTCCTCGCTGCTTCGTCGTCTCCTCTGTTGTCTGAATTTGACTGCTGCAGCTACTGTGCCTTTTGCAAGTCTGTAGAAACGCTGTGTTGCTGTGATCCGCTCTACTGGCCTCCTCCCCATCTCTGTTGATAGCCTTCGATCACTGGAATCTCCCTTCGCCGCAGGTTCCTCTCTCAGTTCCTGGTAAGCTTGCCTCAACTCTGATGCTCCTGAATTTAGTTCGTTTAGCTTGCATCATTCGACTGTCCCGAGAACACATACTCGTTTGTTATCTAACAGTACGCTTCATTAGTTGTTCGGTATTACTGTCATGCTTGCTATCACGCTTCTGCTAGTAGCTGCTGTGTTCGATCATGCTATTTATTTGAGACTAAAGTGGGCCCTTTGTTTTTGTCTTGATGTTTTAACCTTCGCTTTTGAGTTATACTATACATCTAAGATTTTGTAGTCAGTTTCAATGTTGCAGTTAAGTTATTTGTATCTTTGGATTTTAAAGTAATTGGTAATGATTTCTTTTTCATGTATATGGCTTGAAGAATTATGGCAGGATGTGGATTTTGTGTTCTTGGAATGCTGGATTTTCATTTTATCTTGTTACTTTTATGTTCTTGCTGAATTTAAGACAGTGACATGTTGGTTTTCAATTTGTGGTTGTTAGACATGACTCAGAATGTTTGGTTGAGGACAGTTCCTCCAGAATTTCATGTTATTTGTGAAGTTTCAGAATAGGGATGATGACTTAGTATGTATCCACTTTTGAAAGTGTATGAATTTCAGTTGACACTGTTCGGAAGTGAATGTTAGTTGAAATGTGCTAAGTTTTCAATTTGTCTTTTTATTTTTATGTTTATATTCTTGTGATAAACTCGGGGCCTGAAAAAGCCACCCGAAAACACTGCACCTTAGGCGGGTGGTTTTCCATGACCTTAAATGGTTTTTGGTATGGGATTTTAGGTTCGAAAAACTGTACAAAATAAGTTGGGCCCGATGATATACCCAAAAGAAAAACTGCCCATGACACTTTCACCCCTAATCAAAATCATCCCATCTTCTTTGTTGCTCTCCTCCGAAGTTTCCTCCAAATCAATCCATACCCAAACCGATCAAAAACTCCTCTCTCAACTTCTTGTGTTCTCAGTTTTTGACTTTTTGTTCAAGCAAGCTTCACTTTCTCTTGCACTTACTCTCAAACTCTCTCGTTTCTAAAATAGTCACTGACAATAGTGATAGAAGCTCCGGAGCTTCTTCCAACAAAGATGTCAGCAACAATGATAGTTTAAGATGAGTCCCTCTCAAGCTTCAACATCAGTCATGGCAATGAAGCTTCTGTAGCTGCCCCTATCCTGTAAGTCCAACAGCCCCTCTTCGAATATCAGAATCCATATGTTCTTGCTATACTTGATGGTCATGTGGTACAGCAAATCTATTGTGGATTTTAGCTGAATGAATAGTTGGGATTGAGATAGAATTTTGGATGAGCAACTTGCCGCTGGTCTCTCCTTAGTCTGTCACCTGCCAATTTGGTTTCTGGATTTCTTTTCTTCTCTCTCTTCAGTTTTATCATCTCCTGAAGTTTCTCTCTGGGTTGACCTCTGCTGCTCATTTCTCCTGTCTGTTCTGCAATTCTCTGCCCCCTGCAGATTCCTCCTCCATTCAATTTTTTTGTCATCTCCTTTGCAGCTCTAATCAAACCATCTTCAATCATTTCATACTAGCTATTGATTGAAGCAGCTGGGGTGGTGGAGGTGATGAAGTTTCATCTCATACTAGCTAGTACTTCAATTTAGGGATAGTACTATATTCTAGTTTTTATTGCCCTAACTAATTTGCTGAAAAGTTCTTCGTTCCTGTAACCTTTGAGGGATAGTTGGGACTTGGGATCAGAACCTGCTTTGAAGTAGAAAATATTCCCTCCCCCATTGGCGATCAAAGAGATGTATGGAAGAAAGGCGTGTCAGCTGGTGAAAGAATTTGCTACCAGTGAAAAGGGGCAGCTCAAGCCCTTCAATGTAAGTGCACCACTCTTGTAATGTTTTTGCTTGGAAATGTGAGTTCAAGACCCATTTTCTCTGTTCTTTAATGCAATGGCATCTTGTTCAATGTGGATTTCACTTTGAGGGTGATCATAAGATTGATGCTGTAGAACCAGATCTCATAACTGTTAAAATGTCCGTTTTTTTCAATTGAATATAAAGTGGCAAAAGAAAAAAGTTATAGTATTGCGTTGAAACTCCAAGAATAAGTTGGGCTTTACTTTGATGAACTGTGTGGATGGGATACTGTTTTGGAAAACTACAGGAGAAAAATTTCAGTAATTGCAGTTTAAGAACTGAATCTGGTATTCGTTCTTTTTGTGGTTTACAAATAATAATTCCCTGGATAAAATTTGCCTGCATAGATAATTTTTATGATTTCTGGCTTCAAAAGTCGCTAGAACTATGAGATCTTAGCACCATGTGAATAAGAATTCAAATTGAAACTCATGGCTCTGTTCTATCTTGTTTTCATGCTGGAGATATGATGTTAGACTTGTGGAGTACTTTATTTGAATTAGGCCGAAGCCAGAATCTGTTGCAATTCACTTTGCCTGGGCATTCATTTGACATTTGTGAGAATTGAAAGAATGATATGTTAATGGATAAAGCAACTCCTTTTGATACCAAATGTAACGGAGAAGAGCTTATCTTTCCTCATGTAGGATGATTTGTTTGATCAAGTGATCAAAGAATGTAGTTCACATCATCTCGGGTTTCAGGCCTCAGTTAGGTAATTCTGTTCCCTCAAGCATCCTTCCAGATAGTGCTTCCACTGAATGTCATGGAGGCGATATTAGATATCCCATTGTCTTGCTCTTCAATAGGGGGAAAAACAGAGAGAGAGAGAGAGAGAGATCACTTACAGCACTTGCATCATTATCCCTTAAATTTTACGACTCGATTTTGCAAAAGGAAAATGCAGGATGAAGGGCTTGATACACAGACAACTAGAAATGAAGATTTCTACGGTGCACTCATCCATCATCTCTCTTTAGTTCGCAACAAGCGATGCTTAATGGCATACATGTAAGCTGGCTTTCCTTTCTCATATTGTATATAGCACTTGAACTGTTGACAAAAAATTTACTGTCGTCAATTGTTTCAAGGATTCTTGTTTCGACTGTTGTTTTGTGAATAAATACTTCAGGTACAACAGGGCAGAAGTCATTCGAAGTTTAAGATGGAAGTTGGGGCGTGTGCTTCCAGAAGAGATTGTCAAAAAGTTAAGCAACTCGGAAAAAGAGTATTTCAAGGCTTACTCTGGTGCCCTGGACTCCTATATGGATGACATGAATCTTGAGCTGACTGTGGTAAGTTCCGATCACTCTCAAGATTTCCATACATCATCATGTGAAATTCGTCCTTTCCTTCAAGCTTTCTGGACGTTTAAAAGTTTCCAATTGTCTTTAGGACATGGTGCCACCTAAGGATCCCTACATTCAGGTTAGGGTTCTTGATGATATTGGTGAAGTGTTGCTCACTGACAGGTCAGCAAATCTCGCTTGCTACTCGATGCACTTCCTTAGAAGAACAGATGCTGAACCTTATATTTCACAGGTGGGCCTTTATGTAACTCTATTCCCTTGCAAATTAGAAACTACATGTAATTTGCTAGTCTGATAAGCTCATGAACCATCATTCTGAACGTTGGTCAACAGGGTCTAATGGAGGAACTTTTGAGCTGACGTATTTAGGGCACATCTCTGTTCAATTATGTCCTTTCTTCATAGGGTTGCTTTGTTATGGATCAGAATGGCTCCAAATGAATATGCCATCACTGGTCAATGAGGTTGATGATCCCTTGGGATTGCATCTAATGGTTGAGTTGCATGTTAATGTAACTAGTAACAATCTCTTGTGAGGGCAAGTCCAGACAAAAGGTTTCAGCTTTTTATCCCCAATTGTCTGTATTAAGATATTCTTTATGGATATTATTTAGTAGTCCTATTGGTATTCGAGGACACCGAATCTTTTGACTCTCATATTTCCCCTTTGGTATACCAGTGCGCCAGGCCGACTTAAATGTTGGATGATCAAATTGGACCTTCACTTCCCATTTGACATAATGTGTTTCGGGTCCTAACTCCCAAAGACTCTTGGAATGTCTTCTGGGAGCAGGTGCCTCCCCGAAGATCAGTTGACTTGATTGTCTGGAAGATCAGTGGACCTCTCATAATCGATTCCTTATAAAAAAAATAATGATAAAAGTGAGGAAATATATTTAAATTGATATAATATGAGAAAATGGAACTGGAAGAAAAATGAAGGCAGTGAGTTAGAGAGTGAAGGCAATTCACGTGGGAAATGTATGTGAGGAGAGAATGCTAATTTCAAATTTGACCTTGAGTTTATTTCTATTTTCTCATTTTAATTTGAAATTTGTTGATGAGTTGATTTAGTCCATTCATGCAAATAGTGAGGAAAATAGTTAATGTGGTCGTATCAATCATTGATTAAATTCACAATATTTTTCATAATGCCCGGAATACACTACGTACCATGTTGGAACCTGTAATTAATTGCATTTAGCATAAATTTTCGTAATTTTTATCAACCTAATATAGTTATTTTATGCATTTTGATAAATGAAAATTTATCTATTAAGAATCTAACATTATAAATTACAGAAGAATTAGAGTTCCAAAAAAAAGTTATAAGTGATCAAAATTAATTATGCAAAAATGGTTTTTTAATCTAATATCTCGTTTGACATAACAAATAGAGTTGGCAATTCAGGCTAATATGGTACGAAAAATCAAGCAGCCCAAAAATGTCAACTTGGACATGAAATTTTCATACTTCAAGTGTCTTAGATTAAGTATGAATTGTATAAATAATTACCTTTAAAAAATAAATTTAAATAATCTATATTTTAAAATAAATTTTTATATCATATAATTAATCAATTAATCTAAAATTTATATTAATTTAAATAAAATAATTAAATTATTATTAAAATATAATTATTATGTATAATTAATTACTTTTTAAAAATTTTTCATAGTATTTTTATTATAAATTTTTTTGTGCTTTCAAGCAATCACAATTTTGGCATGGCACAAATTTTTCTCGTATTATTCTAACATGACCCGAAAACACCAATTCAGATATAATTTTTCTGTGCCGTACCACTTTTTACCACTCTAATGACAAATGACAAATGGAAGCTTGCAAAGCCACGTGGAAAAGTGTGGGTCCAGATTGATGAAAGACTATTTCACTCTTCATCACTCTTCTTAAATTTAATATTAAATGAGGACGAATGAGTAATTTTATACCCTACTTCTTCCTCATCTCCGCAACTTCGGTGCCCACTCTTTGTGCCCCTTTGCACCACCGCCCCTTTTCTGCCCCTCTTCCACTGCTGCCCCCTTATTCCTATCCTGTTTTACGTTTCCTTGGCAGTGAAATTCCTAAATCCACAGTAAATAAAGGTGGAACTTATAAAATAAACAAGAAAATTACAATAGAGATATAACACATTTATTATTCATAGGTTTAAAAATAAGGGTTAATCGCACATATGATATAACAAGTATTCAAAACGAGACAAATCGGTATAAAAAGGATTTTTTAAAAACATTTTAAGTTCCCCTCCGTAAGTACAAAACATCAAAGTCTTATTGGCGATGTCGTCACAAATTGCTAATGTCAGTGGTGACATGTAAAAAAAACTCATGAGAACCGCATGTGAGAGGAAGACATGGCCATTTCCCTCCATTTCTTCATCTTCTTCGGATTCTGTGAACTGAAAATGCAAACCAAGTGGTGATCGATAGCAGCACATTAGGGTTTTAACTATTAGGATTAATACTCTAAACCCAATCACAATTGATATAATTTTATTGATAAAATAAAATTAACATATTATTATAATTCATCATATGTTGTTGTATTTTATGAAAAATTTATAAATTATGATAATGATTTTAGAGTAATGATGAGATTATGCATGTGAGATCTAAAATCCACAAGTCTTAGTTTAAAATATTCCTAGTTGTAGATCACTGAATAGGAAATCAGTGATCTAGTAAGACTAGTACATTTATTACATGGTCTAAGGTAGATGGTAACTGATCTTATAGTTACTTGTAAAGAGTCACTAATGTAAGAGTGTAAGTACTAATTATGGAGTGAGTTTACTAAATTGATCCGCTTAAGAATTAACCTAATGGATCTTTAAATAAATGTCAACAAGTTATTCCTTAGGTGATAGTATGTGTAACTGACCCTTAGACTTGATATTACCATAGCATCTTGTAAGAGTTAAGTTGCGTTTTTGGTTTATTCCTTAATATGGTCCTTTGAACTATGTGTAGGGTATTCTAGACCTAATAAGACTCTTATGGAAATGGTGAGTAATCAATAGAGGATCGGTTACTTCTCATAAGATGAGAGAATATCCTATGTATTTTACTTAGTATTGACTCAATAAATCTTTGGCCAGAGTATGATGAAATATTAGAAAAGGTGTTTTCGGTATTTTATCGATGAGTCAATTACTAGAGAATTGTATACATATGGATAATAATTAGGGGTTGACATTTTATCCATATTCTAATCTATATAGGATATTGTATAACTGAGGGATTTAATTACACGGAAACTTATCACCAAAGGATGTTCAATTCTTTGATTGAAATCTTCATTATCCAGGTGGTCATGATATGTTGCTAGACGTCAATCTTGACTTGTGAACTTAATTGATTATGAGTTAATCGATAATCTTATTAAAAGATTTAATAAGATAAATTAATTCACTACCGGCTTAGTGTGAAGCCCAATGGGTCACACACAATACAAATCATTTCTCATAACCAAAATTTAATTGTTTAAAATTTGTGTTGGGCAGTTAAATTCCGCTAGCACGTAATTGTCCATATTGGTTACGCACCTTATTAGATAAGGTTGTTTCAGAATTAACTGTAAAATTAGATTTATATATAAATTTAATAATACTCTCGGTTATATATGCATGTTAAATTATCGAATGTAATTCGATTAAATAAATACATGTTTATATGTATGTATATAAGTAGTACAATTGTTGTACATGAATTAATTTAACCAAATTAATGTGTACATGGTCTACAAAGGGCCTCTGTGGGAGTGAGTCTAACGAGGAGGAAAAGAATTTTGCTGATTGAGAAAAGAAAATATTGACATCCAAAAATACTATATCCGAGAGTGATTGAAGAAAATATTTTCTACTAAGTACTGTAAACGAGTTTTTGAATCCGAAACTAAAAAAGCGACTGATTGTTGAGAACTGTTCCCAACACTTATGAGAAAAACTTGGTGTAGATACAGTGTAGGGCATACACGTGTGCGTCTAGTCAGAGGGTCGACTCTCGAAGGCATTGTGGGACATCGTCGAATTGATGATTAAAACACAAGGACCAATTCAAAGTCTTTGTAGGTATATTCTCTATTTATTTTTTTGTACTTGAATTTCAAATTGTATTAAGAGAATACTGGATTCGGGAATATAATTTTACTTTTGAAATTCACGCTTCTACCGCGTATTGATTCCCAACATTACCCCAGGGACAAAGCGAGCAGGAGGCGGCCTTTGCAATGGCGAAAACGAGAAGAATGCGATAGAGGACGACTGTGGTGAGAGAAGGAGCACCTGCACCAGACTTGCATGGTATGTCAACTGTTTTCCACTTATTGAGCTAATTGAGATATTTACATTCGTTAGATTAAAATAAAATTGTAAATTTATAAGAATATTTAATACCATTATCATTATATTAAACTTTTAGATAAAAATTAACTCTAATCTTTTATGAACTTATAATTAATTTAAATATAATATTAAAGCAAGTGCAGTTGCATATCAACCATCTAAATTTAAAAGCCCCAGTCATAATTAATTGATTATTTACTGCTATTTTAATGCTTGAAGGAAGCGGTTACCTAAAAGGAGTGACAGAGCTACGCGTCAACATGTCATGCAATGACTCACTTCATTCATACCACGCATATCAAAATGGATTACACACCTCGATGCGCCTAGGAGCCAAAGCAGCTCGCCGTCAACTTATAGCCGAATGCCGCGTGTAAAACACGTGTCAGAAGCTGGGACGCGTGTTACCCTTTGCCCGTCCTTCCCAGCTCTATAAGTACGCAGTAGAAACACCATTGACCAATCCATCACACAGATTCCCTTTCATACATTGGAAACGGACCGTGCGTTAAGAGTTACTGTTTGAATCTCCATTTCCGTACTCTGTTTTTGGATCAAACACCACCAGCAGCAGGAGAAGAAGGACAGAAGACATGGACTCTCAGGATCAGGGTTTTCGGGCCGGTGAAGCGAAGGGCCAAGCTGAGGTATGGAGAACTCGTCCTCTACAATGTGACCAAGATAATCATATATGTAGTAGGATCCATTTCTAATGTTCTAGTCCGTAAAATGTATCTCAGGAAAAGGCTGACCAAATGATGGACACCATGAGGGACAAGGCGCGGGTGGCAGAAGACAAGACCAGTGAGGCAGCACAAGGGGCAAAGGACAAGACCTACGACACGGCACAGGCTGCGAAAGACCAGGCCCAATTCGCCAGAGACCATGCCCACGAGTCGAAGGACCAGTGGGGCAGCCGTGCCTCGGAGAAGGCGTTGGAGGTGACAGAGGGCGCCAAGCAGAAGGCTTCGAGTGGGACCGAGTCGGCACACGAGACGGCCCATGCTGGAAGGAGAAAACAGGCGGGATGCTCCTACAGACGGGGGAGAAGGTGAAGGGGATGGCACATGGGGCGGCCGACGCCATGAAGCGCACCCTGGGGATGGACAAGCCCAAAGGCGATGATCCGACAGAGACCCACAGGGACTATTAAGTTCATTATTCATGCGGTGGTTTTGTGTTGGGTTTTCCCGGTCAGAGATCTCTTCTCCTCTGTCCGCTGTAGTTGGTGAACCTGCAGCACTTGAAGTGCTTGAAGATGTTATGTTGGTTCCTACTGTATGTGTGATTTTGTCGTCGTTTTTTTGGTATTTCAGCTCAGTTCATTGAATAAAGTGTTCTAGTTATAATATATGCCCGCCCATATGATTATCGTGCTATATAATAAATTATATTTACTAATAATAATAATAAATAATATATTTAAGATTGAAAGAACGGTTAGGACTAACTCTTGAGAAAATAACAGGTGTGTGTGCGTTGGGATAGTAATGGATGATGGATGTGCGATAGTAATGGATGATTACTGGACCGAGAGTGCGAGGGTTTTCGATGTGAGAGAATTTATTGAGCTGGATTTTTTTTTTTACAAATTCTACTATACTTATTTATATTTTATTTTACTATTCTTTTTAAGGTTGTGGTTTGGATGAGGGAGTTTCGTGTTTGTAGTCACGACTCTCCTCACGGCCACTTGAATATTTCTGCTGAAATCATGCTGCAATGTTGCTGGAAAATATATATCATCAACTGCTTTTTCGAAAATCCCTTACCCACCATTCCATTTTTGAGTTTTTACTTTATTTGTATTTTTTTACTGATATAAATTTTAAAATATAAAAAACTAATAAGAGTGTAGATTTACGAAATTATTATAAGTTGAAGCGGATTTTAATGGGTTAAATTGGATTTTAATAATAATAATAATTAATGATAAGGGAAATTTGGCAAATTATAATTTCCATCGGACAAGAAAAATGAGATAATAAAAAAAAGGCGGCAACCCTACCATTCCTGCCCTTCTACCCGCCGTCGCTTCCATTCAGGAAACCCTCTCAACTTTCTTCTCCTTTCCTCCATCCATCTTCGTTCCCCCCCCCCTAGAGGTCGCAAATCGTGCCGGCCCGTCACAGCACGATAAGGGGAAGGCACGGTAAGGGCTGGTCCAAGCACGGCCCTTTAAGATATCGTGCCGGGCCGACACGGCACGATAAGACGGGGCGGCCCTGACACGGCCCGATATCCCGATAAAACCTCATTTGATCATGATTTATTTGTAATTACAAGTGAGCTCACAAATAAAAATTTTTCTATCCTTCAATAGTATCTAATAATCTATTAATTTTTTTTTAAAAAAATCCCTAATCGGGCTATCGTGCCGGCACGGCCCGGGGATTATCGGGCCAGCACGGTGTTATCGGGCCGGGCCGAAATTTGCCAGGTCTACCCCACCCTCTCTCTCTCTCTCTCTGTCTCTCTCTAGCCTCTCTAATTTCTTTCTAAATATTTCTCAAGAGGAAGGCTGAGGCTCACCGGCATACTGCTTCTCGATTCTCTTTCTTTTGCCTTTTTTGACATCCCCATAATCAATGACTGAGACATTTCGTTTCGGGTGATTGTAAAACACAACATAGGTTATCACATCTGTTCTAATTTTTTGGTTAGTCAATGGTAGATTCGAACTTGGTTGATTTCAGCTCCAACCCGAAATTAAGACGCGGCGGGTGAAGGTAGAACCAGTAGGGTTTTCAGTGATTGCAGGGGAATTGATAGGGAAGAGGAAGTCTAATTACTGTTATGTTTTCTCATTTATACTTTGACCGATTCATTGGCCGGTTCCTTTGGGTGCAACAAAAACGAAATTGGAAAAACCGGCCGAGTCACTGAGTTGAATTTTCAGGAGTAGTAACAAGCAAAACTGGACCGGATTGGTGAGCGAGTCCCGGTTTGGACGGCCGGTCCGGACCGGTTTTTAAAACTCTCTGCCTGAAACTGATTTGTTGTTGAACACTGTGCACATCTCTACATCTATTTTAATTCTCTCATGTTCTTGTGGTTCAGTAAGGAAGTTTCACTTTCGAAAACTTTAATGAAAGCATTATACGACAAGGTTCCATCCACTTCATGTTTCACACTCTTTGTTGCCTTCTCACATCTAGGAGAGATTCACATACAGAACAGAAAATTCTTCGGACATCGTCTAAATCAGAGCCTCCCACTATAATTTAAAACATGGTGCGGCTCCCGGTTTCACCTTCATGGTTTTGACTCTTTTTTTTTTGGTCAGGATATGTTAACTTAGAAGGGGATATGAGGAAGAAAGAAGATTATTATAAGGAGAGAAAAAGAACAAATATTGAAGATGCCATCAAGGGGAATCAAAGCCATATAATGAGAGCAACATGACCAACTTTCTGATTTCAATCCCTTTAGTAGTGTTGTTAAAATGGATGGTTTGGGCTGGTTCAAAGTGAGTTGAAACTATTTACCGGTTCGGTTATAGGTCACGTTCAAGTATCTATGAATTGGCCTTGAACTATTTATAGGAGGGCCGGTTTGACCTGTAAACCTTTCAAAATTTTATTTTTTTTCAAATGATTTAAAATGACTATATTTTTAAAAGAATTTTAAATTGATTTGAAAAAATTTGATCGTTGGTTTGCAAGTTTTTGGTGGCTCGGCCAATTCTGCAATGGTTTCGAGCCTGTTCAACAAGAAAAAATACAGGGTTAGTTCTGATTCAACAAGCTATTCTCTTGGACTCAACCTATAACTGTCCATCAATCCAATGAAAGCAGTTACAGGTTGGATTGGGGCGGTCCGGGCCCAAACCAGCCCATTTAACATTTCTACCCCTGAGCATTACTTCCTTTTTTGCCTCTGAGACGTGCCCACCTCATAAGCAGCAATTTTTTTTAATCAATAAAATCGTAATTTCATGAAGTAGAGCATGGAAACCAATCAAAATCAGGAAGTGAACTCCACTCCCTTTCGGAGAACATAGTCCCTGGGAGTAGCTCCGGTTGTCCGGTTTAGCAACATTATCCTGGTTCATGGGAATCCGTTCACAGGAGCAATCACCTAAACTCTCACACTGGAACGGAAGTTCGACAAAAATGGATTTGCAGTCCCAAGCTGGAGCAGAGGGCTTATTAACTGCCAGGAATACTTTCACTTCTCGAGCGTCTGTGAAGAAAGAAATACTCAGCCAATCTCTATCCTTTGCTATTGTTAAAGCTTTCAAAATGGCCCGGAACTCAGCTTGCTCCAGAGTGTGGGCCAAATCCTTGAAAGAATTTTTGGGTCGAGTCTACCCGTGAATTCTCACTCTAAACTCTAATAATCGCACAATGTAAGGTTCTCTACTTTTGCTTTTGTCATGTTATCTTCATTTCTTGGTTCCGAATGAAATCTAATAATATACCATGTAGGACTCATGGATGCCATCTGATAGTGTTTACGACTCGGTTTGATTTAAAGAGTGAATTTGAATCAAACCAAACATCCGGCTCATTTTAGAGCTGGTAATTTCTGACCCGGGCCGGAGGCACAATAAGATCGTGCCTGGGTCTAGGCTTATTAGGCCAGCCACTTTTATCCATCCAAACTAAAGAAATGGAATGGTGGCTGGAATCGCGTCTCCGATTCCATTCCATTTCAGCGTATCAAATATGTCAGTACATTTTTTTTTCGGTTGTCGACCACGGTATCCAAACAAGCCTTACAAGTGGTGAAATAACATCTTTCAGCCAACCATACTTGACTAAATCGCTCCGGGTCACACACCTGACATGACGGGTGAGACTCCCAAGGGGAATATCTACGAACTCGAGACCTCCTTAACCGGCACCGAGCTGCTTATCACTCGACCCAACCCCTTAGTACATTTCTTTCTCCGTTCTTCTCCCTCCCACACCTCCACTCCAGCGGATCCTTTCTTTCTTCTTCTCATGTCTCTGGCGGTATGGGCCGTAAGAGAAAAACTGGAAAACAAAATACCGATCATATCCGGCCTGAGAAAACCAACTTTTAGGGTCCCGACAACAAATTTAGTTAGTTTTTTTTAGCTATTGGAGAACCAGACTGAAATTTTCGAGCCCTACCCAAAAGACCCGGTTGGACCCGACCCCGCCCGACTATCCGTTGGATTCATTATCAAGGGCTCGTATGCTTCTGCATCCATCGGCTCCTCTTTTTGAGGAAGCCCTAAATCCCCAATCAATGCGCCACGGCCCAAGCTCTCTGTGTCTCTTTGCGTCTGTTCTCCACTCCTCAGGTGCGATTTCACGTTGCTCTGCGCCCAAGCGAGCGTCTCCTTTCCAGCTCCGTCGGTTTCAAGGTTCGCTTTACCCGTGCTTCTCTTCTCCAACCCCGACGACGATCTTTAGGAGATTCGATACATCCCGGCGTCTCCACTGAGCGCGCTGCCACCGCCATCATCGGGCGTCTCCTTGCCTGTAAGTCTCCTATATTGCGTCTCCTTGTTGCTCGGTCGTCTCCTCTGTTGTCTGAGTCTGACTGCTGTAGCTGCTCTGCCTTTTTGCAAGTTTGTAGACGCATTGAGTTGCCGTGACCCGCTCTATTACCCTCCTCCTGCTCTCTGTTCATACTTTCCTATCATCGGCATCTTCCTTCTCCGCAGGTTCCTCTCTCAGTTCCTGGTGACCTTGCCTTGGCTTTGATGTTCTTGTAATGCATTTACATGTATCTGCTCTATCGTAGAAGTCATGATTTTGGGTATTGAATTTAGTTTATTTTGCTCCCATCATCCGACAGTCCCAAAAACATACCTGTTGCTACAGATTCTGGGTTTAGAAATAGTTTTCAACCAGCAATAGACGAGCCTCAGTACCTCACTAGTTGCTTCATTGCCCCAGTGGCAAAGATAAAGATTCAGATTCTGGGTTTATCTAGTCGTCTGTACCATTTGCTCAAATTTGGATTATGACTAAGTCTGTATCAAACTTTATAAATTTCTGTAGATGTTATTTGGAAATGATTGTTTAATTGAAATATGATAAGTTTTACTTTGTTTTGTTATATTTGTGCTTATATTCTTGTGTTAAACTTAGGGCCCAGAAAAAAAAAAAAACCTGAAAGCGCCGCACCCGAGGTGGGTGGTTTTTCATGATCTAAATGGTTATCGGTAGGGTTTTTAAAAAAAACCCGTACCAAGTAGCTTGAGCCCCAACAAAAGAAGAAAAAAAAAACCAGCCTGTACCACTGTGATCCCTACTGGCAACTCTGTCCCTCCTTCCCCTGACAATTTTGCTTTTCAATCAAGTTCTCCCTCATCGACACTATATCAGCAAAAAAAAAAAAAGAAAAAAGAAACCGTTTGCTTCAATTGTCACACTGTCATGGAGTAAACATTGATGTGAAATGGAGCTTTAGTGATAACAGTGGTTCACTAGCTTGAGCCTTCGTATCCATTATCATCCTGAAGATAAAATGAATCTTTCTAGCTCTGAGCAATTTGAGTCTGTATTAGGGTGAGAGAGAGTTGCAGGCTGAGAAAGACGAGAAACTTTTAGGAAAAACTGTGATTAGGAGTGGCCAAAACCCTAGACTTGTGGGGAATCTTGTTTTGGGAATGGTATATGAATTTTGGAAATGAAAGCAGAAAACGACTTTTTCTTCTCAGTCTATGCATCATACTTTTGCTTCAATTTATGTTACTTGTGGGAACCACGTTGGCTGTTAGAGCGCTGTATTTTGCAATATTGCTGGTTCAAATTTGAAGTTTTGAACTGTGGGGATTATTTGTTGCCGAACTCATGTAACTTACCCCTGTCCATTGTGTAGGTAACCTATTTACGGATTCCCTGAGCCTGTTGATTTGAAAAGCTTGCCTTGCCCAGACTCTAGCTTATGGCAAAGTTATTGTCAAATGTTCTCCTGAGGGGAACTGCGGGATTCTCAGCGGCTAGGTCCAGCAGAATTGTAAGAGCAACAAATACTTATTTTTCACATTACTTTTTGGTAATTTGCAACATCAGGAATTAAGATGTATCTATATTGGCAACATGAGGTTTGGATGGTGAAAGAAAAAAATGTCAAGGAATGCAGATGAATAAAGAGAAGACTTACATGTAAATGAAATTAGAATTTTTTCAACATGATTATAAATCATCACCCCATGATGATTCCAACAATTAGTCGGATCATGGAACCTTGAAACAGATTGGAGCAAGATACTTTGCAACCATGCCCGGTGACCCTGACACGCATGATGATTTCAAACCGAAGAATAAGATTGAGTCTTCTGGCATCTTGTTAGCTGATCTTGTGGAGCAGGTAATGTGACTATTCATTCTTTATCTAGTCAAACTTGTAAATTGTGAATGTGCTGTTGACTTTGATGTAAAGTATCACTTTTTGTCAACTTGCTATAATTTCTTTATAGGATGTTAAGGACAATCCTGTGATGATCTACATGAAAGGAGTTCCGGAGTTCCCTCAATGCGGGTTCAGCTCACTGGCTGTGAGAGTATTGAAACACTACAGTAAGTGTTGGGATTGAAGATATCCAATCTTTCAAGTTCTTTTTATTAACTGTCTTTCCTTTTGGATCCCTTGGAATCAGCTCGTGCAATGTTATAATACTTGTCATAAATCCACATGATAATTGAGCTGGCATGATTACTAGGTGATAATTTAGCCACCCAGAATTATAACCTTCTAGAACATGTACTTGATACTTTATATCTCCCATAACTTATAGCTGTGAAAATCCTTTGAGCTTCCATCTGGGAATCATGGTAATACTGAATCTTTTTAAATTAATTTTATCCTGGGTTAATTGTGGGTATTGGGACATCCATTTCATTGGTGAAATGAACATGTCATGATTTAGATTGAGAGTTGATTTGTGGGGTCTCCCAAGTACCATGTGAGTGATCTTTTATTTTATGACCATGGCTTGTGCAGATGTCCCTATAAGTGCTAGGAATATTTTAGAAGATGCTGAACTCAAATCTGCTGTGAAAGGATACAGGTAAATTTCAGTATTTTACCTGTCTTATTGAGCTTACTTTTCATTGTTAGTCTCTTTAAAACTCAAGTTGTTTGAACTGATTTATAGTTGCCCTCTGAATTTTTCTTGCTATCTGTGATTAATTTATCAAATCAAGGCCCTTGTGCTGTAGAGAATTGGTGTAGGCTGAACAACTTCAGGATCAATTCTAGAGAATTATAAGTTGGCAAGAAACACCCTAATTATTAGTGAAGTTTGATTGAGCAAAAAATCATTTTCTTAGCTCATCTTCTCTGTGCAGCCACTGGCCCACATTTCCTCAGATATTTATCAAGGGAGAGTTCATTGGAGGCTCGGATATCATCATGAACATGCATCAGGTGAATTGCCATGGTTAAAAATGAAAATGTTTCGTGCTTTTATTGTTATTGCTGCTCTGAAAATTGTGCTTTTCTGTTTCTTTTTTCCATGTCTAGTCTGGAGAATTGAAGGAGAAGCTCAAGGATATTGCGGCCAACCCAGAGACAACTGCTTGAGCTAATTGGTTTTTGCTGGATGGGTTACTTAGTGTCGTTTACTTTCAGAATGAAGTAATAAATTCCCTTCAACAGATTTGCAGAGCGCCACATAGTTTCTGTTTCTGTATGCTTATATGTCATGAGGCAGAGATTCCCAATGAGTTCAGCATGATCGTTTGCTTTGATTAACTCACTGTTTCTTGCTGATGATCACCTTATAGAGAGACAATGGTGGGTTTATAGATAAAGTCTTATTATTGCTGTAGAGTGTAAATGACTTAGACCGACCAACCCGTCTATATGTTTCTGACTAAAACAAAGACCGACCCAAGATTTTATTCTCATTTATGGTACTGGACATAGGAGACAACTGAAGGCAGACTGTTAGACTAGAAACTCAGGCACGACCTAAGTTCTGACGATTTCCACTCTCACTTAACTATTCTGTCATCTCTGACAGCCCATCCCTTCCATGTTCAAGACAAGACTGAGATTTCCCACTTAAAGAGTCAAGAGCGAGAACCGTCAAGCCCGAGCCTGGGGACAAGCCAATTGCAGATGTCGCCCATCTCTTTTGGAACCGTGTAATGACCGATCCTGCACATGCAATCCAAATAAGCATCTACAAGGAGACCACATCCATATCTTGATGAAGCTGACAAGTCAGGTTCGGTTACCCCTCATATGACTTGAATGTGAGATATCGGAATCCTGCTGAGCTCAGGTAGCGGGCTGACTTCTCACCGTGGATGTATGGAACTATATTGTCACCTTTAAACAAAACAAAGGACCCAGCAACATTTCAGAAATGTCTCGGATTGATGAAAATACTTAAATGCGAGAATGAATGGCCTCGGATTGAACTCAGACCGATCCGCCTTGTTCCTCTTCTCTAGTTCTCCACTTTACCAGAAGAAAAGAGTTCGCAACCTCTGGCTCGACACAAATGGAAAAAGTCCATCCTGTTTGCTAATGAAACGTTTAGAGTCTGTAAAGAGATGGATGAGACTTACATGTTCCATGACAAAGCATGAGGGGCAAGGAGGCAGCTCTCCTTGTGGCCTCGTTCGAACCTTCAATTTTGTTCCGTAAGGTCCTATAATTTAGACCATTAAATTTCAAAACAGAGATGAAAACATCGGAGGTATGTGCTTGAACAAGTCGTCACCTTGACCCGGGAAGCCAGCCACTCAAACCGAGGGCAACCCTTACGTTGATCGGATATGGGATGCCATTTCCATATTTACCAGTTGCCCAACAGACAGCTGAATGCAGGGCTACCGCAGCCCCCATGCTAAATCCTCCTATTCCAAGTGTAACTGTTCCAAGAAAAAATCTTCATAAGCTTCAAAGAAGTTAAATGTGGCTATCAAAAATAAGTCAAATAACAGTACTCTTCGAAATTTCCAGAGGTGAAAACAGAAGCCATATCCCAGTTTATTGATCACTTGAACAAACACTGGTGCTTCTTCAATGTCTCTTCTGCAGTTTTCTTAAAAATAAACAGTTTTTCATTCCCATCAGGAAGAGCCTTTTTGAGTGAAAACAGCGATCTGTTGAACAAAAATTGTATCATCTGCATATCACCGAATGGCACCATCAACAGCATATACAGAGAAGTGATCTTATATGTGAGGATACCATCAGCAGGTTCAGCAGACAGTAAGTTGGCGGCGTGTGCTGCTGAAGCATCTAAACCCTCACAGTCATAAGGGCCATCATCTGAGAGTTCTCCAACATCAAACCCTGTGAATTAATTGCAGATTTGCATGTTATTCAGGGAAAAAAAAAGAGAGAATTTCATCGATTTCATTTATTACTGAAGTAAAGTGTTTGTGGTTAGTAAATCTTACAAGCAGTACAAACAAATCCACCAAGTAACGTCACAGGACGAGTGGGAGCTGTGGGGCAAATCCATTTGACCTATATGGAAGAGTACGTGAATTACATCGGGAAAGTTCAGAACCTCGTTCATAATGGCCCTGTTGGATAACTTATGATTATGATATTATGCAATGGATGATAAAAGCTTCAAAGGTAAAAATCTGTGGGTAGAAATTCATTCTTACGTTTGGAAGAGGAAGTGATTCCAAGAGTTGAGACAAGCTGTTCAGGGGAGAAAAAAAAAAAAACCCGGCTTAGTACAACAAGCTAATATGTGTTTAAACTTTTCTGAGACAGAGAAACCAAGCGAAGTTACAGTGATTTCACTTCCTTTAGTAGGCATATGTGCTAAGATTCCATCTTTCTGAATAAAGTAGATCCAATGGGCCGGTGGGGGAAGAGAGGAGAATGAATCGAATCAATTATGCAACTATGCATAAGTTTGATGGGGAAACAATTTTAGTTTCCGCTATCTCTAGAGAAATCAGAGTGAGATTCTTACAAATGGAATGCAAAATATAAAAGGAACTAAACATCAGTCGGACCACCTGTCCCCTTAAAGTGTGGTGGAGCATTGCAAATTTATATATTTGACATTCTTTAATAGTTGAAAAAGAAAAAGTTTTCCTCTTCCAATTTGTATATGTCCTTAAAAGTGCAGGACAATGGTGTAGAATATCTTTTGAGTAAAAGGGAAAAGCTATCACGAGGAAGTTATTATTACATACTGGAAGAATCGAACGCATCTTTCTCTGGATTTATTTCAAGTTCTCTTGAAATGTGCCAGCTGACAGAAGGGTTTTAAAGATGAATGTCTGTCTTGAGAGATATACCTCAAACCATTATCGCCAAGGCCGTGAAGCCAAACGATAGTGGCCTGGTGCTTTCCTCTGGGCCTCACCACGTACGTCCTCCCATACTCCAAGGTCCTCGTCCTGCCTGTTCTGTTGCCAGCTGAAAGTTTCCCATGGAAAGATGGGTCAGAAAAGGACGTAAAAGGACAATAGTAGCAAGGAAATGCACCAGGTGCACAGGAAGTGAAATGATTTGATCAATAATTAAAAACCAAATGTTGTTGTGGTCATCATATTGAAAAACCAGCTGGTAGTAGAGAGTGGACCAAACCAGGGTTCGCGGTGTGATAAGGGTAGCTCATGTTTCTTCTGTTTCTTGTGGCACCAAATGCTGTTGTGATGCAGTAGATGTTGCACCAGAAGAAGGCAGAAGCTAATATGAGGACAAGGCACAGAACAACAAGAAACATTTATAGCCAAAGTGGGGAAAGAGTGGAAAGGGGAATGTAACATCTGAATATGCAAATCTATATCTATTTGTGCCTAGAACAGCCGCCTAGACATTAAAAAAGAGAGCATCAATGAAAAGGAAGGGATCACTGGTCATATCAGGAAGGAAAGTGAATATCAAAAGCTATGGTGCAGGTGGCAAAATTGCACTGTGCATGGTAGATGTTAGCCGCAGTCTAGGTGCTTCAGACCCAGTAGAATCACCATATAATCAGTGCAAAAGTCGATACCTTACTATCAGTTATGTTACGTTTGGTAGCTTTGAATTGTAAGAAATGGATTAGAATCAATATTTCAACTTTCTTATTCACACCTTTTAATTGATGTACTCTTAAGAGGTATCCTATGCATTCCATTGGCATAAAATTTTTTCTGGATGGCATGAGATTTCCTCCAAAAAAACCTATAGAATGCTCATTCAATCTCTCTTTTCAAAATTACATTCTACAATGATACCAAGGTGAACTAAAATATTACCGATTTTCTCAATATGCACTCATATTCTATTCAATAACGCCTATGCTATTCCATTTCTCCACGTTCCTTCATACCAAACGCAACCCCAGTCATGTAATGAGAATACACTGTTTAAACCATCTCATTTATACACATACATACATACATATATATATATATATATATATCTGGGAAGCATTCTTCGTGGCTTCAAATGGTGGTCCTTGGTCTCAGCAAGGGATAGGTGAAAATGGAAAGCAGGAGATGAAAGGTCTCATAAATGAAAAGTGAGATATCATATTTTTAGTGGAGAACAATATCCGTGCAGCAAAGGTAGACCTACTGATGCATCATCGCCTGATCTTCACAAAATAGAACTTATCTTCTGTAATTTTATTCCGATGGAATATGAAAAAGAAGACTGGAGCAACGAACGCCCACAAGTTAAGCAATCCAGCAATCGATTTACCACTATGTACGAGTCTGACATAAAAAAAAAATATATATATCTGATTAAATGTCGAAATGGTAACCATGCATCATGCAAAAGAGAAAAGGAGCATTTTTTTGCCTCCCAATCATTAGTGAGTTAATTAATTGGAATGATTGATGGATGCTCATTCTCTTGCATCACTCACTTGGAAAAAAGGACAATTTTTGTCCTCCTATTCCCTCACTATTTTTTTTCCTCTGGTTTTCACTATTTATTATCTATTATAGTGAAACCAATAAATTTGGACGGAGTAAATTTAATTTATTAGTAAGTGAAAATTTTTTAATTATATATATTTATTAAATACAAGAGTTTCGTTAGAAAAAACATCGAAAGGTAATAATTCATGTGAAAAAAAGAAAGAGAAGGTCGAATCATCCAAATAGTAATGTTGCAGAGGGGTTTGCTAATAACTAATAAAATTGGAGATGCTAATTCATAAAACATGTGGCATAATCATCAGCATCATATGATTGACTGTTTTCAGCAAGCCAGTAATTCCACGTAATTAATTATATCGTACACAGCCCAAGTAAAAATCAGCTACTGGGTTGCATATGATAAAATTTACAAACTGTAAAAGTAAATCTAACAGGTAAATTATCGTGAATTGTCTTTTGAAGATATTTCACGTTGATGAAAAGGGTGATTTTTTCTTTTTATTATAATCGGGTATACTGTCAATATTTTCTAACATAGTCTGCCATGTGTAAAACAAATTGCCAGTGTGCCATACTCTCTAGTATGTTGGAAAATATCAAAAGAAAAGAAAAGAAAAGACAAACAATAACAAAAATAACACTGTCATATGATTTAAGGTTTGCAAACTGCATCATGTCTTATCTAAATGGTTGATGTGAAAAAACTCTCAAACTCATAATCTACCTGTCTAACCCATAAAAATTAAATGTGTCAATTATATGTGTACATAGTTAACATGTTTAATACTACAATAATAAAAATCTATCATATGATTATGATAATAATATTATTAAAATAAAATATAATAAATAAACTTTAACACGCTTTATATGACAGATTAAATTAACAATACATATAATTAAATAAGTAAGATACATTAATATGTTTAATTAGATAAAATTAATAATATTATATCGAGTTATATAAGTTTATCTTAACTTAATTTAAATCATCTAATTTTGAGTAAAAAATTGCCAGCCCACGAGGATTGGGGTCGTTGAATCCTGTTGTGGGCATGTTTGGTGAGCTAGAATTATGTTAATGTTTTTCAAAATCCAAAACGGTTAGAATGAATATTTAAAAATTTTAACAAAAATTCATTTTTTTTAACATAAGATGAGAGTCTCTTGATTTATTTGATATATACAAATTAAAAGTTAGTGGTTTTTAATCACTAGAAAAAAATTGAAAAATTAATTACGATAGCAATAAGAATTTCACGATGCAGGCAACGCCATATGCCTTTGCGAATCGGATACGATTCTGAAGGCTTCTTCCTTCTCACTGTAACACAAAAGAGTCGAGGTTGGATTGTTCCACTTCCACCCGATCTAGTGCTAATTTTGCCACCGAGGCAAACTCAATGTATCATCACTGTTTTCAGTCACAATTACATTAGAAACACATCATATGATATATGTATATATATAAATAGAGTTTCGACAGGTCTTATCTAATTTATCTTAAATCGGTTAAGTCTACCAAAAAAGTATAACTTTCATAATATTTTATGAATATTAATGTATTTAAGTTTGAGATAATAAAGAAATGATGGGTAGATCGTAACAATGGATCAATATCATTTGTGGTCTGACATTTGATCCATAGTGGAGAATCAGCTCGAAGCTGGGCAATCAGATTCTTGTCTAGGCCGTCGAGCACACGCACACACACATGTTCCATCTCTCAAGTTAGGTGATATTTGGACTCAAACTCAATCGATACGGATTTTCTTTGACAGGGAGTCCAAGATCGCGGTGAAGGACCCGCATAAGGGGCCCCGATTTGCTCCACAGAAGCTCAAATATATAATCTGCTCGCAATGAATAAAAATGATAATTGCAATAAATTCAAAGAGAAGAGCAAAGGAAGCGTAGGTGAAGGGGCATAATGATGTAAACTTTAGATTTGAAGATTATTGAAGCTCCTTGTTTGCTGTACTTATGAAGATAAATAACAATCGACAGACCTATTTGTTGATCCTTTTGTTTTGCATTTAAGAAATTGAATGTGAGATCTTATTAAGAGTAAGATGCATAGAACCGCATTGATGTTGGTCCCAATATAAATTAATTAGTATTATTTTTAGTAGTTGAATCCTAGATGTTTAGGAATGATTATTTTAATAATATATATTTAATTTTTATAGTATACTTAAATATTAATTTTAATGATTTATTAATGTTAATTTAATATCATCATGTGATAGTTGCTTTTACACTGACATATCATGCTAAGTAAGCCTCTTTTTTCACCAATTATCATGCTAGGTCAGTCGACTTTTACCACATTAGCATGACATGTTATCCATTTCTTGCCACATCATTATAACATATCTTCAAATAACAAGCACGTAAACATACATTAAAATTATGATTCAAATATATTATAAAATCAAATATGTAATATTAAAAGAGCTATTTTAAAATATATATAATTTAAGTGTAAAAAAAAAAACTAGTGTATATGATTTATATTTAATTATTATATCCCAATACTATTTTAAGGTGAATCGTTTAAGGAATGTGGACGATATTTCAAAATTGAGTCTATCAATACGAGCATGCTAATATTCAAAATGAAATACAACTACTCCATTGAAAAGCCGAAAAAGCATATGAACTTTTCTTTCATTATTAGCCCCTTTCTTTCATGCCATTACTAATTTAACATTCTTTGCTACACTAATCCCATTGCCTAGCTTAGCTTATTTGATTCCCTGCTAGAAACTAAAAACAATACAATGAATATCAAGTCCAAAGTGATTCTTCTCAACGTCCTTCATTCATAATGAATAGTTTAGTTGGATTCGACGAAATTCGTTTCGAATTCTGACCCCTTGTTAAAAGTTGATGCGTAAAAAACTTTTTGGAGGAAAAGGGTTAGCATCACCGACTTGTCAACCCATAGATTTCTCAAATCCGTGGCAAGAAGTGTAAAGACTAGCCTATAATCTAGTGAGGGGCAAATTTGCATTTTGGTTCTAAGATTCACCAACGAAGCAACTGGAGCTTCAAAGTATGTCAATTGGGTTTTGGTTGCACATTCACTCTCCACCACACCACTATGTCTTGTTCCCCATAAACATGCACCATATTCCCAATTCTATGGCAAGGTCTTCGGATGTCAACTGCCTCTAACTACTAAGTTCTTTAAATTACTTGTCATAATAATCACGATTAACTCTACATGAATATGAATTCATAGTCATCTAAACATGTCTTATGTGTCCGTTACGATACCTCATATTTAAGATTGCTAATCTCTCATGCGATTTCTTCTCTTTTAAGTAACGCTGAATACCCTTTCACGACAGGACATCCATCTTCTGTAGATTATATGTCCTAATAAAGGAAGAAAGATACTGCTTTCTACCCACATAGGACGGTACACATTGGATATGAACTTAAAATAATAGGAGTTAAGGCTGCTGGCCAGTGATCTGATGGGGAATAAGCTTCATCGTCAAGCATGCAATGGATACACGTTACAGTCTAAAGATTAAAGAGAAGAAGACATTCATGGAGCGGTTTGCATTGTTAAGATAAATAATATTATTAGTTTTACTTAAAAAAAACTCGAACGTAATTCTCATATATAATCAACCCTCAAAATCTCGGGCATATTTTTTGGATCAGATCTTGGAGGTCACCGCCTTCATGAACATGATGAAAGCTTACCTTCCTTTTTATTCATTTTAAAAAAATTAATGAAACTATCTTCTAAATAAACCTTCACATAATAATAAAAAAAGAATACAATTATTTCATTTTTTGGCACTTTTTTCATCAGGAGAAAAAAGGGTGGCACCAGCAGTGATTCAGTCATCACATCACATCATATTTAAACTTTTACGTTCAACCACAAATATAAGATATATATTTTTTGTAGGTCAGATATGTGCACTGATATATTCTATTTTCTTTCCCCCTTCTTCCAGGGAAAAAACTGTGGGTTACAACTTTCTGGCGGTCAACTCCTCCCCCTAAGTCCATAATCTATAGAGGAATCAGAATCGGAGCTGATGATTATTTATTTCATATTCTTTATACTCAAGAAGCTTTTTGTCTGGGTGGTGTTTATTCTTATATATGCGCTGGAGGCACAACACTGTCATTGGGGAGCTTATCTTGTTATATTACACACAGTTCCATCAACATAATATATACAGCTTTTAGTTAGACAGCTCTCCTGGACAATCTCATGATCCTACCTAATAAAATATTATAGTTAAAAGCCCCAATATGTTCAAGACTCGTATCAACTTAAACATTCTTGAACTGGGGGAGAAATTTTCAACAGGTATACATTATTCTTGATTTGGGATCAAGAGATATTGTGTGTTGTAGTGGTTCTTCTTATGGTACACCTCTTCGTTCAACTTATTCCATACTTTCTTTAAACCACCATGGATTTTTTTTTTATAAAAAGGATATATATATATATTAGCCGCCAAGAGCGCTAGTCCAGTGTACACCCCATGAACCTTACAAGTTGTCAATTTGCCTAAATTACTGTAACCCTGTACTTGGATTGAGCCATTTAGAGGGGAGAGAAAGGGAGGGTTAAGAATGGTTATGTATGATTATGAAGGGATAACAAATCTATCTGTAACTCTTGTTTGATTAAAATTATGGAGGGAAGGGGAGGGGAGGGTTAAAAAATTGTAAATAGACTATTTTATCTTTTATAATCATATCTAACTATTATATCAGATAATTAATAGATATAAATTCATCCCTTATTCCTCTATATTCTCCCCGGTTGGAAAATAAAAAAAATATTATTGTTGGGGCAGTTATAAACCTGATGTAACCTTCCTAATTTTTTAAATAAGTAGGATATTATTTAGTACCTTATAACTTTTCCCTCCAAATTCTTTCATCTAATATTTGATATAAAAATTAAAATATGTTACGTTTTTAATAAAATTATTAAATTTCATAATAGTAAGTCATTGTTTTTTAAATATCCCATTAAAATTTTACTAATGTGTTATTAAATATAATTTTTTTATGAGTTTTATTGGTGCGTCATATTAATATAATAATTTTAATTTGTGAAAACATAAAAAATCATTGGAGCTCGTCTCTGGCCACTTATCCCCTTAGCCTAGGTCGCCAGTCCTTGCCTACCATGCCGACCAAACCTGGAGACCAGTGGACTGTTTGCGTCTGGTGATGAGACTGATTGTGAAGATTTTTAGTGTGTAGATGAAGTGCCAACTGAGTCTAGATGTCTAGACGCATTCCTATGATTAGACTAGTTTCCATACCCTAGGTTTAGTGAAATGCCTCCAAGTTTACCTGATAACTCTGACTGATGACCAAGATACACACATATATATATATATATGTATATATATTTATGTAAAATATATGATATTTATAAATTTAAACTAACCCAAATTAAAACTTGAATTGGTTCATTCACTTATACTAAAATTTTTTAAATATAATTTTTTACCTTTAAAAATTTATACTGAGCTCTAAGTTAAGACGAAAAAGAATTGAATTATTTTAATAAACTTATATTAATGGAGTCATGTTAGTCTGACAATTTGGGTCAGGACGATAATTTCAAACCATGCTAATACGATACGAAACTATTTTCGAGTGATGCCAACATGGTCCAAAATATTAGTCAACCTGAAATCTTTGACTTAGGCATGATGCTTCATGCTGTGGGGTCACTTGATCTGAATTAAGTAAAATAATTATTTTAAAAATAAAATTTAAAATTATGATAAAAATTTTAAAATTTTAAAATAATTGGTTGATTTAATTTTATGCTAATTAAAAAATATTGAAATATAATTATTATATATATAATTAACTAATTTATTACAAATTTCTCACAAATTTTCTTTTTGTTAAATAATTTTTTGTGTTTTTAAGCTAACATGAAAATTTTCATGCCCTACCAATGTGAGCTGAAATGTCAGTTGGTGAGAAAACCCCAACTCGAGTACCATTTTTTTGTATCATACCTGGATAGGCCGTTATGTTGGACAGATTTTTGCCAAGCCTAATTCATGTAGGTGCAAAGACATTATCATATACGAATGAGTATGCAGCAACTCTCATCACAAAATGAGGGGATGGCACAATGTCAACCAGGGATGTCGTATTGTATAAAAATTGGCATTTACTAATAGTAATAAAAAAAATATTCCACTGTCTTCTTTATATATTATCTAATATATGGTATTTTATTTTCTTATATTACTATTATTTACTAAACATGCTGTTAACCCATCAAATCCATGGTTCGGCCAAAGAATTCATGAACTTATGAATTCATAACTTATCTAATTTCGATTCAGTTCAGTTTTAAAAATTATGGTATTTTATAAATAAATAAACAAAGTAAGTATTTATTTGACTATTACCAAAGGTTATAATTATGTGGAAATAACATCAAATGTCGGATATTTTTAGGCAATTTACCCCGCCAAATATGCTTTGGGAGAAAAGTTTAGAGTAACTTGGTTATTCATCATACAAATACTGTGGGATGGATAGGATAACCGTCAGAACTTGAGGGTGCAAAATAAATATTCCAAAAATTGAGGTGTGAAAGAAAATATCTTGGAGAAATGTATCTTCAGAAACTTGCCCAGATGGAATGGGTTATAGATTCTCTTATTTCCACATGGCAGAGTTTCATTTGTTGGGAGGCCTTTAAGGGATGCGCAAGAAAATTCGGTTTGGCCCCTGAACCATCCTCACAAGAAACTCGAGACACGCGACTGCCCACAACGTTTCCTGGCCGACCGACCGAACGACGATCGTTCGTTCTTTACGAGTGAACACCTGACTGTGAACTTGCATCTTTCGAAGCGCACAGTTGAGGTTAGTGAAGCTTCTCGCTGATTGTTTACTTCGTCTGTCGTATAGGTTGAATTTCCTCATGTGAATACTTCTCCTCGGCGGCTAAAGTTGTCACAATGAGATTGAAGAAAGGGACTAAAGTTGAGGTAATGAACAAGGAAGAGGGTTTAATTGGCTCCTGGTGCCCTGCAACCATAGTATCTGGAAATGGGCGAAGTTACTATGTGATTTACAACCCAAATTCAGCTTGCAGTGATGTCCAAGCGGAGACAGTAACCAAAAAGGCCATCAGGCCTTGTCCACCTCCTGTTCGAGGTATTAAAGATTTGGCTTCAGGTGATATTGTTGAGGTGAATCACAATCAGTTGTGGAAGGCTGCTATCATCTTAAATGCTAATAGTAGAAATAACTACACTGTGTCGCTACTTGGATATATGGGGGTATTCAATTGCCATAGACATCAGCTCAGGATTCGGCAAGTATGGAAAGATGACAAGTGGTTTGTGATTGGAAAGGTAACATTTTTTTGTCTATATGCTCGCATGGTTAGATGAGACGTGTCACACAACCATCATCATATAAATATATTGTGCTCTAGACTATAATTTACCATTTTCTGGGATGTCTTGTAGGGTACTCAAAGTTGCTCCATTGAGAGAAGGAGGCCACTTGAAGCGAGGGAAAAGCTACATGTTCAAAATTCCTGCTTCAGATTTGAGCAGCGTGATGAAGTTCCCATCCCTCACATGCTGATGAAAGAAACAACAAAGAGGAAATTGCCTTTTGGTCCATCTGGTCTTGGAATGCATCATATATTGCCTCAAAAGAGGAGAGTGGTTGAGAAAGATGTTGGTCAGCTGCAGATTCACTCAGAGAATCCACTTAATCTGGGAAAGGGGGATTACCTGCATTCTTCCTCAAGAAATAGAAGAACTAGATTTATTAAAGTGGACATTGGAGGGAGAGGAGATAGCTTTCATTTGAGGACATCAACGACATTGGATGCTGAAAGTCACACATCATCTGTCAGTAGCTGCAATGCCAACAGTGGTGATCTGGCATGTAGTTTCATTAATCACTGCCGTACATATGATGCAGATGAAGCTTCTGATGCTGAATCAATCTGTGGAAAAGAATACAAGGAGAAAACCAATCCTCAGAACAGAAAAGATAAATCACTTTCCAGAGCACATAGTTTAGAATTGCGTACCTACAGTCACGTTGTGAAAGCATTGTTTGCATCTGGGCCTTTGAGTTGGGAAGAAGAAACAAACATGTCTAATCTTCGCCAGTCACTCCACATTTCAGATGATGAACATTTGGCGCTAGTAAGAAGTTTAGTTTCCTCTGGTACAAGGGTTCTTATCTGTTAACATGGATTAGAAATCTTAAAATTTCTTCCTCCCGGTTTCCTTGTTTCCACATCTACAGAAAAAAAAAATATTGTTGGGATCTTATAGATACAGGAATCAAATGTTGATATGTGTAACGTTAAGGAATTTCCATTTTAGGTCTTAGAGTAGGTTATTTAAAGACTGACATATTGAGCATCTAGTTAGCAAAGATAATAAAGACAATTTTGAAGGTTTGTCCTGTGATGTGCAAAAATTTCCATTGTTTCTTAACATGTTATGCATATGGCATGTTGAGATATGCAATGCTTTAGAACCATGGAATTTGGTAGATGGGTTAAATCTTCATCCGACTGTTGTGGCGCACCATGTTAATTTTATCTTGTGCTATGTTGACTCCATAGCTCGGATCAAGTTTGTTGGTTACGGTTTTGCACTTCCTTGTTTTAGAATATAAAGTTTGAACTTGTACATTGCGAGGAGTTCTGGCAGGCTTAATATTTACTGTGATGGGCACATAATGTTTCACAAGCCTATCTCATGGCCTTGCTTGGAGGTTTACTGTCCTTTGACGATGGCCTCGAGATTATTGTGATGGATCTCGAAGTAATTGCATCTCTTTAGATGGATTGTGGATAGCCCTTCCCAGGTTTCTGAATTGGCATTTCGTATGTTACCTTCAAAAATAATCTGATGACTAAGGTGCTATTTGCTGAGCAAGATATCTGGAGGTCCCAAGCCTACAGGATTGTATTGTAAATTGATTTCTTCTTTAGAAATGTTTCTTTGGATGGTGAGGAAGGTTTTATTCCTTGAGATTGTACAGTAACTCGGTTAATTAGTATGACAGGTTAATTGAGAGTGTCCGTTGAGCTATTTTTCTGCAGGACCCCGCCTAAAGTATCATCACTGCAGTAGAGTTTAACCACCAAGTTCAAAACTCCATGGACATGCAGAAGAGATGTGATCCCCACTCGGACCAAGACATACACATCACTTCTGCTTCTATTGTAACAAAAGATTGCCCTTTTATGTGGAAAGAACCCGTATCAATAATTATGATTTTACGTGAGAATGAGAAGAATGTTTTCATATTTCATGTTATGTGTGAACTTGAGCAGATGCACTCAAGGACTCGTCTCTAGTGGATGTGAATAGAGGGATGCTTTTGAAGTGCCAACAGTACTTCATCCATGAATGTATGAAGTATCAGTTTGTACCCTCTCCTCACCGTTTCATGAAATTCATTATCCATGGTATACTAAGATTTTTTTTCCCATATAATGTGGCTTGTGAGACATCAATAGTTTTTGGGAAGAAATTTTGTTTTACATTAACTCTTTGTGTGCACTAAACAGCCAGCCTTTTAAAGCGGAGGACAAGTATGCATTCAACTGGGAACCATCACATTTGGTGTTGTTTTCCTTTCTTTGGTAATCCTTTCACTGCTGGTCCCTTGTATGTTAATTAAATGTCTGATGCAGGTTAACCTGTGAAGACTGTGACAGCAGACTCATGTCTCTATCTTTTATTTTAGCAAGCTGTAGGTTTGTGCCTCATTTTAATTGATGAAGAACAGCGCTCAGGACTGGAGAAACAGCACTCTCTCAGCTAGAAATTGGTATGTAGTGATGTAGAATAACTGAAGAAGAGAGTAAAAAATGGAAAAATCATAGTCGGCTGGTTGCAATTCTATGCCAGTTTCCTGTTGCGAACACTGAGTAGCTTCACATCATCAATCACAGGTCCACAGAGGGAGCCTGAGTTGTCACTCGTCATTGTGTAGACTGAGCTGAGGAACATGACCCTGGTGTGGGTGGAGATGGCCGTGAACTGAAGCTTTGCACGAACAAAACCACCCTTGCCCTTCGAAGTGTACAACACCTTGATGGACTCCTTCCCAGCATAGGCTTCCACTGCCAATGGCCCCTTGCACAAATTCCTAGCATCCCCAACGGAGAATGAGAGGAAATAGACTCTCCCTGGTTTGGTGTAGACAACCTGTGCAAGGGCGCTCTCTTTTCCTGCTACGAGCTCCACTGCTCTTTTGCCCTTTGGGACAAAGAAGTGCTCCGAGTCCACATACTTCACCGCCTTGAGGGACTCCACGATCCACCCAGGCAAGGGGCTGTGGTCGTCCTCGATGTGGGGTGGGATCAGGACTCCCCACGATGTCTCTGGGATGATGTATGGGCCTTCCTCGAAATTGCCATTCTTCAACAAGTTGGCTGTCAAAACATTATGAGTCAGCTAAAACTTTTATGTCCAAGAATGCGTGCTACTCATGTTAGATGATGAAGATAATGATAGATTGTGCACCTCTGGTACGCCTGGGAAGATTCAGAACCTTCAAGGCAACCGAATCAACAAGTGGACCACAAGCAGGATCCTCCTCCGCGCCTGGGTTGTGAATCGAGATCTCAACCTCCTCTGCATCTGGCTGGAACCCCCAGGCATATGAATCCCACCCGCTGCTGCTGTACATCGTCTGTATAGCCAAGATTCCATCGTCGGTGTCTTTCTTCAATTCAGGAGATATTGAAACGTTCAACTTCTCCTCCTGGGCACAGGTGCGGGCAGCGCTGAAGGTGATGGAATAAAACCTACCCTTGATGAGCTTCACCTTCTGCTTTATCAGGGCATTGTTGCCAAGCCTGATTGCAAAGGCTCCCTCTGGCACGACGAGTAACATGTCACCCTGTTTTTGGCCCGACTTGATGTACTCGACGTAGCCCGAGATCTCCCAGTTCGGGATGGCATGCTTGCTTGTTATGACCGTGCCTCTGAGCTGCGAAGGGTTCGGGCCATACTCGAAGTCACCATTTGGTAATAAACCTGGAATTTGACAGGAATTATCAGTCCTAGTAGGCAGTGAGAGAACGTCACTTCATGGATTAAGTAATCCCCGGTACCATTAATTACGATACCACTCTCCTTCAAAAATGCTACTTATCGTGCACTTGCACCAATGCTAATTTTAATTTATGAATTTTGTGAGGTGTTTATACATCGGAATGGATAAACTACATGTTGCAGAGTAAGTTTTTTTTTTTTTTCTGTAGCCGGACAAACTTGAAGAATCTATCACATGGACTCACTTTTTGAAGAGGTCTTTCAGAAGGGGCCACGTTAGATCTGCTGCACTCACTCCCGGTGATAGCAGTATCATATGCTAAAACCCAGTTGGATAAGGTTTTCAAGATTAGATCGATTCACATCTATCAATTGTTGCTCCTAATTACATCGAACTCTCTCGCGCAACTTATTAGAGCGATCAACAGGTGTCAAATTTTTTGGCTCAGAATGGTCATGGCAAGGGAATTTTTCTCAGATGTCAGCCCGTATAGTTGTCGATTATACCTAGAGGCAGGGTGAACATAGAAACATGCTGAGGCAGATTGGGTAATTGTCTTTTTTAATTAGTCTGATGAGTTGTAATTTTGGAGGTCTAGCTTGAAGCAAGTGCCCCACGTGAAGTACTTACTAATCAATGATTTTCGATTATAATACCATCAATTAATAACTCAGAGGGAACAGCAGGAAGCGTCAGATTGCATTGGACCGGATGTGAATATTTAATGACATATTACCTTTTTCACCATTTTGTTGGTGGTGAAACTTAAACATATGGCTTAGATGTTGGACCCCTTTACAGAAAAAGAAAAGGACACTTTTGGAACTCTTCCATATATATATATATTTTATATCCGTCGTCTCTGGAGAGACAAAGATCGATGATCTTCGAGGGGATTTCCGATGATATTGATGGTGAAATGAGCTCTAGAGACTCGGCTCTACAAATGTTGGTTCAAGGAGCTCCTGAAATGTTCCCCGTATGAGAATGACATGGGGAAAATAGCGGTTACTGCAATCCACAGTTCGGATACCGATATACATACATATATAGATCTTACGCACTTCTTGGAACTGTTTCAATCTAAAAGATTGAACCGACTGTTATATTGGGATTTCCGGCTTTGAATCACTTGGTTTCCCAGATGGCAGTTGTTCGTCCTATCAGTCTTATCCTGAAGCCAGCGAAACGCAACAAACAACTACTATGCTCATACGCTTATGTTATATATTTTGGTTTGTGCATATATGAACTACAAGAACCACGAAAAAGTGATCCAAGCTAGTAACCCACCATGAAATCCGGTAACTAACTTATTGCAGCAACTGTAATTATCAAAAAACTGTCCAGACGGACTTCAGGGTTGCAATTTTATCGATTTTACCATTTTATCTGGTTAAATTCTTGGTCTCTCCTCCTTACTCATTCTCTTTGAAGTAATTTCTTGAATCTGTCCCTACAGATCCATCTCACGATTTTTTTTAATCTCTTTTTGTTTCCTCTAATTACCCTCTTGTGCTGTATGTTGTGTGTTTTAGAACGTTGATTTTCTTTTCTCGTTTACTCAACTGGCTAGAAACACCATCTTAGATTAATTATAGGTGAAGTTCAGGATAATAATGAGAAATAGAAAAGAGGGAAATGTTTAGAACAAGCAGAAGAGTCGCGTAATTACAGAGAAGAGAACTCACCGTCAGTGACAGATAAGGCAGTGTAGCAGACGACACTTAGTAGGAGCAACAGCAACGATGTGGCCTTCTTCATTTTGTTGCTTATCACTGTCTCTCTGTGTCTTTGTGCTGTCAATAAAGAGAGTCCGAGAGAGATCTATGACCAGAGGAGTACTTCGGATGAACAGGCGGGCTCTGTATGGAGGTGAATAAATAGGAAGCCAATGGCTTTGAGCCAACGGGGAAAAAAAATATGTAAGTACATTTAATATATATTTTAGGTCAATTATGTTCGGAAAGCCTCTCTATGAGAATGGTTCGGGTTGAGTAAATGATATCATTAACCATTTAAGATTAATGACGGCACGAGTCTCTAATTTTTTATTGAAAAATGAAAAAAAATTATTATGAATCAATTGGATTCTAACTTTTTAGTGAGTTTTGTCAAATGTAAAAAAACCATACAAAAACAATTTAAAAGAATAAAAAAACGTTATTTACTACTTCGATTTTCTAGGTAATCTTTTAGGCTTAATTCTTCATAAAAATATAATTGGGGTATTATCATCTAGAGTGAGTCAATAAAGGGATTTAATTTCGGCAACGATGAAAAGAATTGAGAATTAATTCTTCTAAATTTCAATATAAATATTAAGTGTAAAATTAGGGAGTGAAATAGGGAAAATGAATATTAAGTCTATAATTAAAATTGATAAAATAAATTATTAAATGTAATTATAAAATTTGGGTCAGTCTCGGACCACATTGGTTCTTCATGTCCGGACCCGACTTTCTCATCTATATTTCTTCACCTTCAAAACCACCCAAATTATACATAGGGCCCGAAAATTTATTATTATTTTTGCATCGATCTTAGTTCAATTTTTTTTTTTTTTCGGTTTTTGTCTAGCGGTTCAAAATTGTCTTCACGAGGTTAGAAGGGTGAGAAGAAAAATATAAAGGTGGCTATAACCTATAGTTACGCTGGGATTGTAACAATTTTTTGGATTTCAACTGCTCGCGCACAAAAATTCTTTGCTATTAGTTGAGAACTCAATAGAATTTTGGAATCAAACCATTACCCTGTACTAGAGTTTCCTCCAGATATGTATATTATAGCAATGGATAGGCTGACTCGACTGTCACTGGAAGGCTTTATCTTTTCTTACCTAATTTTATACATTAATTTTGTTATACTGCACATTTGTAGTCACTAATACTTACTTGCCCATTGATGTTGAGGATGAGAAAAGTTTTTTTTGGCTAAAAAGTGTAAGTAAATAGTGTAAAAAATGCATTTCTCAATAAATCGTACTACTGCACAAATAAAAAAAAAAGCCAATTTCTTCGTGGGGCGGACCGCCGGGGGGGGGGGTGGGGGCCGTGGCGGGGCGGGGTTGCCGTGGTGGCGAAATGAGAATGGCTCTATATACGGTGGGATTTTAAGTAGTACATAATATTCAGCTGCTCGGTGCAGACGAGTGACCTCGGGAACGTGATCCATTATATCTCTTAGAAGTGTGTGTATTTGTTGTGTACCTCTCCATGTGATTCATGAATTTTACAAGCCACAAGAAATGGTATATATAAATAAGATTACATATGTTGAAATATTATAAATTTATTTTATAGGTAGATCGACCTATTTGAATTGAATTAATTAAATTATTGTGATTTTTGGATACCAATTGACTTTAAAAAAAATCTCATACATACAAATTATTTGTTTGTTACTCATGGAACTTAAGTGATTAAGATATTTGATATTTTTATTTTTAAATAAGTTTTTAGAATCAAATTTCATAAATAAAGAATTTATAATTAATACAGTTTAGACCAATGGGAAATTTAGTTGAGAATCATTCACAATGGTACTAAAATATTTTTTTTTCTCCGCAATCGTGTCTGACAAACTGATGTATGTGAATGCACCCACGTTTAATTGATCACAGAGGGATGACAATAATTGATAGGTAATGATATTAAAATTTTTTATAAATTTATAATTTTTTTATTTAATTAATATGATATCGTATATTTTAATAAATAGAGTATAAAAGTAGGGGAAAATATATATTTTTATTCTAAAAGATTATGACATAATAAATGCAATAATGGCTTTACTCTCCCATAATTTTTGTACTTAATTTCAAATATGACAAGTATATTAGAGTGGGTGGCAGTGGACTCATGGATAAGAAATTAAATAATCACATATATTAAGTTTCTGAGACAAGAATATCACAAGCGATTAATCTTATGCACTAAAGCGAATATAACAATAGAAGTTATTAAGTGTGCCGATTATTATATAAATAAAAATAAATAAACGTTAAGGGATGAATCAGTTGCAAATTAAGTTATTGTTGCAATTACAAATTTTAAAATTAATGTTTTTAAAAATTATCGTAATTCATTGACTCTTGGATATTATCATAAAAATTTTCTCCGTGAATAATTAATTCCCATCCGAAATAGTTATTACAAACGTATACGTAAATTAAAAAACCAAGCACACCCATCAACATGGATTGATTAATTAAGATCGTCATATGTAACTAATTTTTAAATAGTACGTTAGATCCGATTCAATTGAAATTTGAATTAATATGGGCTTACTCGATTTTTAAATAGGTGATTCACAAATAATAATAATAATAATAATAATAATAATAATAATAATGAACATGCAAGAAAAGTTAATGCTATATTAAAGGGGTCTAATGAGAATTTTTTTGGGTAGATAATATGTGTCTATTTAAAAAGAGAACATTAAAATTAATGCTGGACCAACTTGTGTTGCACTAATAATTCTTTTACTAAATTTTTAAATGAGTGATTCAATGATAGAATCTCAGGTTGAGAGAATCGATAAAAATTTTCCTAGGAATCCTGGTTCAACCGCAAACTAATCTCGAGATATGTTTTGACTGTCTCAAGAATACTGCGTGGTGTAAAGTAAAAGAAATTAATGCTGCGTGTTAATGAATGAATCATTAATATCATGTCCCCATATTTATTTATTTATTTTGGTGAGGATGATGTTTTCCGGGGCAGGTCTTAAGTACATAAAAGACCCATGTGTTTCATCATAGGAACTGTGCACGAGCACGTTCACATCCCACCAAACTTTTTTTTTTTAAATCTAAAAGAGCAATTGATCGTGCACTTACCGAGGATGAACGAGATCGGGATAAGGTAAGGTTGTTATTACTGTCTTCTTTTTACTTATAAAAAAAAGGTATGAAAGAAGAAGCAATTATTTTTAAAACTAAAATCAGTTATTAAGTTTCTTAATAACAGCTATATATATAAAAAAAAAGAATAAGCAAAATCTTTGCCCAGTGCCTTAATTATGATTAACGACAAAGAGCATCCTCCTTAAATATTTTGTAACATGAGCTTTCCCACATGGGCTTGAATAATTGTGCACTTGCATGCAGCTTCTAGGAAAGCCATAGCAGTGGATCTGGCGGGGAACACATGGTCCATCAGCAAAGAAACATCACCACATTTTCAAAGATCAAGTACGAGCATATTGGAGATTTTACTAGTAGAAAGGAAACATTCAGATCCTATCACAAGCAAAATCCATGTGCATGCTGCTGCTGCTGCTTTAATTACTTATGAAATTCCAATTATATAAATGAAAAAAACTCTCTATGAAGACCAAGGCATGGATTAGATTTTTTTTCCCTTCTTTTGAATTTGGTAATGATAATTAGGATACTAATTATAATTGAGATAAATGTAATAATACAAAATTTTCTTTTTTATGGGATTTGGTAAATCCAAAATTTGATATTCAAATTCCTGTTAGTACGATTATCAAAAGTATTCTTTATATTCGCAATTGAATATAAAAGCTCAAAATATTGCAGGGATGGATAGTGATATTGCTACACTCATTTTTTTTAATTAAAAAATCACTCAATTGATCATTGCGCTGATGTCTCGCTGTATACCTCTTCCTCTTCCCTTGACGCTGTTGGCAATAATACTAATAATTTAAATCTCTGCAGTCTGTGAATGAAAAGTAGATAAGGAGCAACTTTAGGAATAGTTTAATCGAGTGTAAGAGTTTGGCAGAACAATCAACGTGAGTGCATGTGTTTTTTTTTTATTTTTTTTATTATTTTTATATGACTAGGCCTAGAAGGCAGGCCCGGCAAGGTGAGGAAATGAGTAGGTTCATGTCTTTAAGTTCAATGCTGAGAATTGACTTGGGCTGAATCCATCATTGAGCAATCCTTAAATTCTAATTTAGGAAAGTAGTACCTTAGGATGACATAATTCCGATGGCCTTGCCGACCTTTTCCTGACCTGCAATCAAACAGTCCTCAACTTCGTGTGCACCCTGGTCCTCGGGGAGGCTCCTTGCAAGAGCCCATCGCAAGGCATGTGCTCATTTCCATCCAGAACCCCTTAGAGTCTAGAAAGGCTTGCAATTACTCACAATCTGAACTACGACGACCTATTATATAGGTCATGTTGGCGCAACGCATGGCCCTTCATAGCTCGGCTTTTGTTTGGTACAAGCTTGTGATTAAAGAAAAAAGATTAATCATATTACCAATCTGGGGTTGGATTCCTCGCCCACTGTGTGTCAAGAAGAGGTTGATAGTAAAGGAGTCCGAGAACCTACCATGAGAAAATTCTAATGCTTTTATCGGATAAATTTTGTACTGCGAAACAAAAACGGAAAAAACCCTCTTCAACTCTCCTTTTCCATTTTCACCGGCCCTTTGATTCTCTCCCACTCTCATTCGACTCTTTCCTCATCCCCCTCTCTCGGTTTCTCGACATGGCATTGTCGAAAGAAGCTGTCCCTTTGTCCCTATATGAACGCCTTTTTGCCGCAAACCGTTCATTAGGGTTTTAGGGTTAGTTAAAATTTCTTAGGATTTTTCTAAAAAACTTTTAAAAATCTTAAGATAATTTAGCAATGATCAGCGTTCCTCACCATTGAAATTTGATGTCGAAAATGGAGTTTCGGGGAAGAAGGATCTTTGGAGAGAACATGAAAGGAGAGAGATTTGGAGAAGCATATGTGGGAAATGATAGAGGGGTGGCTTTGAATTTGTGCTGTTTAACTCAAAATTCTTTTAATAGAACTGTTGTTGTGATTATTTTTTATTTCCTCGTTGATGTAGTGGGGGAATGGGACACGTTAATTGCGATAGGATCAAAACCTTCCCGATTCACCGAGAAATTGACGTGAGAGAAGGAAACTTAGAAGCTATACGTACAATCCAAAGAGTATCATAGCTAAAAGACCTTACGACGTAATATAAAGGAAACTGGAACCCTAAGTGTAGGAAATAATTACATAGTTTAGATAATTGTATATTCTAAATATATTTATTGAATATTAATTTTATTTATTAAATATATTAAATGTTATTTACTAAATATGTCACGTATAATCTTAATTATAGTACAATATCAAAATAAATTAACTTGCTGTTTTTTTCTTTCATCATTCAGATCTCCGGATTGGAAAAAAAAAAACTCGTCCTTGAGTCCTCATTGAAGATATCCAATGCATTGACCAGTGTTGCGGAAATAGTTGGAATCAGGATTGGACCACAGAAAATCATTAAAGGAATCACGACCAGCAGCTGCTGCATCCTATTAATGATGGTGCAATGTTCTTTCCATGTTCACATAATGAGCACGTATTGTCAAAGCTTCCAAGGATTCATTCACCCAGTTTTCCTCATCATCGGAGCTAGAAAATTTTTGGAATCTTCCCAAATCAGAATACAAGACATTGCCATCTTGCTCCTCAATATGGGCGTTGAGATGCTGATCAAGTGTAGATCCTTCGTCGACCTTTGCAATGACTTCTTCCTCCAACATTGCTGCTGGTTTTCTCATTGTGTCCATCGGCCTCTTCATCACGATAGGTCCTAAATCAAGATGTGGATCACTAGTGAGAAGTTTGTAGATACTATAAACTACCTCACGGTAATCTGTCTGAGTGTATGATCAAGAGGCACGGCAAAGAGGTTGTCCTCTGGATCACGATCTTCTTCTACGGGTCTGGACTAGTGCAAGCGCGCGTAGTGGAAGGGCTGCCAACTGACGGATTAGTTGATAAGACTCCTGATGGAGTTCCTAACATAGTTTTTGCAATCTCACCATTTGGATAATTTCCTCTTGCTGGGCATCGAGGACACATTTTCGTGATGGTATGCCTCGAGATCTTGTGATTTTGATTCTATTTTGACTTAGTAATAGTAGATGGGGGTCGAGAACTGTGAAAGAAAATCGGTTTGTTGATTCTATAAAATACCAAGAACAATTACAAAAAGAGTGAAAACGTCCGCATTGTATTCAATCCAAATAAGTGCCTTGCTCGAATTGAAGACCATGTCATTAGCCTTGGGTTGGTTGGATTTAGATCCTTCAAGCACTTGTTCTCCAGCTCCAAATGCTAGAAATATCATCAAATGTCTTAATGCTTTCATTGTGAGTTATATTTGCTTTCATAAGCTCCCAAGAATCTATGTTATCACCCACCAAGCTTTAGCTCCCGAATCAACTGACCGCGCATCGAAGATGCTGCTGAATTTGATCCGACCCTCTCTAGCAGAAACAGAACATCATATTCAATTCCCCAGATTTCTCCACATCGCGTAATTAAGCGGTTTGATACATCTCAATGTGCGGCAATGTCATTGCATGCTGGTTAATATAGCAAAGGAATACAATAATTTTTTGAGTCTATTTTTATACATCTCAGGATCTCGTCGGCGAGAGGTGTATCACCCTGAAATAATCTAAATATTAGAAGACTAAACCAAAAAAAAAAAAAAACCAAATATGCGAGATTGAAGATTTGCACTGCAGCTTCTAGTTATAACTATCTCACAAATATTTATTTAGGAGCGAAAAATGATTCAACAAACAAAATTAACCATTAAAAAGATTTTATTTTTATCACAAAAATTTCTGACTTCTGATAATACTGTGGCATTTTTCTTAAATAATCAAATTATTTGTTGGTTCAAAAGTAAGGAAAAAGAGCGCCCTCCTTGCATAAAATCAAAAGCTTCTCAAAATTTTCTTGACCTAGTGCTGATGTCCAGGACACGATTTAGTAACTATTCGATTTTTGATGATTTATTATGAATTTATTACTTAAATGAAGTCAGTAATAAAAAATAAATTTCACATCATCCGGAATTTTTTTTATCTAATTCTTTTGTACTTTTGGGATCGTTATTTACTATTTTTGATAACAGCTCTCGTAATTCCTTCCATGCCAGAGTTGCTGAAGGTACAGTGCATGTTACTGCTGTTCTTTGAGATTTTTCAAACCGCAATGTAGCAGTGGCAGCATGGGAGAATAAAAGCTCTTATTGGACTGTTTGTTTAGATTATATTTTCACAATCTTCTTGGTCAAAATATTAATGGTAGATATTTTTATAATTTAAAAAAAAATTTGATAAGTAAATTTGTAAGGTTAGCTGAGAGATGTATAGATTATTATCTGATATCCTTCTTGCCCCTTTTGGCGATGCTACGTTCTAGAACATTTTCATTTCTAGACAACCAAAAACCTTCCCATTGCCGCATTGGAGTATTCAGAGAGGATGCAAATAGTGTAAGAGTGTTTACACAATCCCAAGAGCATTTTCTAGAGCCAGTAATCATCTCAAATAGATCAAGAGAGTCAGTGAAGAAACTGATATTCTCCCACCAGTGGCTGGGCTGCAACAGAGGAAGCTAGGATAATTGCCCGAGCCTTGGCTTGAGTGGGAGAGGACTCTGCGTTTCTAACGCCATGACACAAAGACAATGCCAATTCTGATAGCAACTCCTGCTATACAAGGTTCATTAAGTTTCCATGAAGCATCGGTAAAAATAAGAACTTCCTCAAAAGTAGCATTTTCTATACGTAATTTAGCTCTCTCCTTGAGCACCTTATTTCTATGTACCATCAAGTTTGATAGATCAAGCGATATCAGAGCAAAGGTATCTGGGATCAAGTTGTGTTCCTCAAAATGCTTTTTAATCAATTGCAGGAATTTCAGTAAATCAGGAAATTTTCCAGAGTGTATGATGTCATTCCTTTCATTTCATAGATCATAATAGAGTAGTGCTTCAAATGTGCTAAAAATTTTATTTTCTCCCAAATTTAATTGATTTCCGGGGGGGTTCATAATAAAATCAATAATGTTGAAAATATGGGAATTGTATTTGCTTGAAATAGGGCTTGTTACTCTCGGTAAGGATTCTCTCCATGCTATGCAATAGAACGTTCCTTGAGCAAAGGTAAAAGTTGTTTCTAAAAAGAAAAGTTACTTCTATCATACCTAATATCTTGAGAGATGAAATGAAAAGTTCTGAAATCATGTCTCATCCTTTTCCCTAATTCTGTAAACAATTTGTCCAGGAGTGCAGAGCACTCGGATTGGAAGGGGCTCTCAAATTTTCTCTTCTTCCCTAGAAGACAGATATCAGAGTGAGTTTCGTCCATTTCTCGAAACATCTCCGTAAGGTTTGAATAGGGAGCAGCTGTAGAGGGCCTCTTCCTAGCAAAGGTATTTGAGGAAAACATTGCCCGAGAGATGAACCTGAAAACAGGGGACGAGTTTTTAACTGCTTTTCCTTTTCCAGCATCGACATTCTTCGGAGATTGCTGTGTTGCCTCAGCACTAGTTTTGATAGGAGTGGAAAAACCATAAAAATGAAGTTTACTGTTGGTCAGAGGTGCAAAGTCAACCTGAAATTTTGCTTTGAGAGATTCAGGAATAGTCACTAAGATAGAGGAGTTGGATTCAACGAAGGCCATCATTTCTCCTTTGGAGGGGTTGTATTTGGTCCGTGGGCCGCATTTTATGGGAATAGCATCGGAGGCCAGAGAACAGTTGGGAGACTCATGTCCTACTCTACCATTGGAAAAGCAGAAAATCGCTAACTTTTCGTATTCAAAGTAAATTCATATTTTCCTACCAGCACGGGAAAGGAGGGACCCGAGACAGAGAGGTTTGATCTACCGGGAATTCAACTAAGGCTGGAGGACATCTAAACTGATTTGCTGATATCTCGTCTCCAATCAATGTCAAGCACAGGGTCGGCCTATTGAGCTATAATCAGGATTTTGATGTGGCTGATGAACTCGGGTGGGGAGAGAGCACGTGTCTGTATCCAAAATCTCAAAGAGTTCAGAGCTAGATTTTCTAGGGACAGGTTCGCTGACCATTTTTCCGTCAGAAGATGCGCCCCCTTCACTACCCAGGCATCGCCTCGTAGTACGCGCTCTAAATTTTCTTCATCTCTCATGCTCAAACATTTTGTCTAAGTCAAGGAATTTAGTCCCCAGAGTGGAGACAACTAATGCAGGATATTATGCGGAAAAATCCGCCAAGGCAGAGGGAAACAATCATAGTAGGCAAATTACAAAAAAAATGTTACTGTTGATAAGCCGAAGATTCCTACAACAGGGTTGCTCGTCGCCGCTACAAACCTGATCCCAGGTGGAATCTCGCAATCCTTTCTATTCCATCAAACTTCTCACCCTTAAATCCATTGAATTACACGAAGTACACAGAAGTTTTTGAGAAATCCCTACTTATATCTGTTACACTCCTCTATATGCAAAGATATAAGAGGCATCCACATCCGCAAATAAGTATGGGATATCATAGAAATCCCTAATATCCCATAAAGATATTGTCGTCCTCAAACATAACACAGATTACCAGAACTCTTAATCAAAAGAGTAAATACAATCCATAAAACACAGGCGCAAAATCCATCAAGTTTATGTCTTGGACATCCCCTGCCTCCATTCCCATATCTTACTTGGTTTACCTGGTCTTCGTGTCATGGAACTTGAAATTAATGCAGGACTTCTCCAATTAACAAAATCAAAATAAACCCCCAAAACCTTACAACTAGCGGTCGAAAAGAAGGAAATAAGTTTGCGAAAGGAAGAAAAATACTCTCGAAAATTAATCTTGTACGAGAATTTTCAATAATATGGTGCAAACTCCATGCTTTTTTTTTAATATGAGAGAGAGAGAGGGTTTGCAGTCACGTTCTTGATTAATGCATGCAAGATGTTTATTCATAAAAGAGCTTGTAGGACAAGTATTGTAGGCAAAATCACCAGTTGATGAAATTTCGTGTCACAATTAGATCTACGTTCATCCTCCGAGTGCAATCTGAGGCCCACTCGTCTTTCCAAGGACTACAGTAAAAATACGAACGCGCATATCACCTCAGATTTCCAAGTGTTAAAGTTGGCTTTACAGTAAAAATACAGAGAAACTTCCCCGATAACCCCACTATGTTGTGCGACACGCAGGGATGGATTTGAGTATTTAATAATGGTTTTTCCCTTTGCCATCACTAATCTATTCTAAAATTGGACCTCATCTTCTTCCTAACTGGGCCACTGCTGGCCAATATTTGGGCCTGGCAGGCTCAGTGAGACATCCAGAGGAGGGAAGATCGAATTGAAGATGCAAAAAACACATTGTTTTAGGGGTAGGCTCTTTGGGAGTAATCCGTGTCCGTTTTAATTTAAGATCTCTTCATCACCAATGAGCGCATCGTCAAGAGATTTTGAAAATTGCTATTTCACTAGTTAGTATCCTTAAAACAAATTCACATAAAAGGTTACAAGTTTTGTGCGTAGAAATCGATCAGAAGCTACTTACTAATGTCCAAAACCGATGGGTTCTGATCAAATCATTAATACCGCTACTTGTGCTTTCTATGGGCCTATTCCCTCATTGCCGTATTTGTTTTCACGTGGTATATAGGACGTCGTCTAGACACATCAGTAATTGGATAATCACTTCACTGGAATCGTCATGAGGATCTCTCATTTTGGTGATGGAAAGAGCCGATTTTTCTTAAACAAGATATGCACTACTGAGAAGTTCTATCAAGGATTTAGAATGAAAAGCCAGAAGATAGTGAATGGGGGATCCAAGTTCAAACACGTTAAGAGGATCGGTTCGTGTCTCCTATCGGTCCATCAATCAGTGGTGACACTTTTAGTTGTATCTCCAGAGTCCTGCTCTTGGTTCATTTCAGCTTAATCAGTGTACATTGATGAGCTTTCGTTGTCAATCAATTTTTTAAAGAAACTGATAGATGAAGACGTTGTGATGAGAAAGGGAGCACACGGTCTGATAAGGAACCGAATTGACAGAAATTTGTACGTTTCCTACGAGTATCAGATCTTTGGAAATGAAGGGATTGACTTGCAACAACAACGACTTTGCCTTTTGAAGCGTATCTTCATCGACAAGAAGTTGGCTCAGACCGAGGGACCACAAAATTTTTATCTTTTCTTAGCTCAGTGTATATATCGTCGCGCTACTTTTCCACTCCATTCGGTCCCTGCCCATCAAATGACTTCCAGTGTCAACCGTCGCGATATTTCTTGTTCGAGAATTAACTCTAACAAATCACCCTTTTTATGAACCTTTTCTCATGAAGCTACAAGCTTGGAGAGTGACCTGAGCTCATGTGGATACAAAAGAGATATGGTAAAATTGCGACGTTTGTTTTTTGCATTAACAGTAAAACCGGAACACGTTCGAATAAGACGCGGAGAGAAGAGAAAAATCGCAGATAAATATGCGCAGTCTGATCATTTTAGCAGGTGTTGGGACTTGGCAATGAGCTTCTATTCAAATGGAGGCTGTCTCTACTCGCTCCTCACAAGTCACTTTCGTATATCGGCTGTTGGGCTTTAGCTAGCTGTCTTATCTTCACCGTCAGCACTGGCTACTCCTCTCCCTCAGTAGTCCGATTTCTGAAACTCAGGATAACACCTCAGATATGCTCGTTGTAGACCGGTAGCATTGGCTTTTCTTCTTCCTATTCTCATAGTAAACCTAAGCTTACAATGTGGATAATCATGAAACGAATAAACCGTCTCAAATGGCGACATTAAACCATCTCATAGATTCTTTACCCTGGCAGCAACCAAGATCTCGAGAGGGCAAGAATGATACCAAACTGAGCCCATGATACGACAAGACCGGGACTGCTGGTGCGAATAATGGAGGAGCAGGGCATGTGGTAGCAGAGATGAGGCACATCGTGCATTATCTTGAATTCACACAAGATTACAAGGCAAGGGAGGAGCAAAACGATAATGGTGTCCATAAAATAAAGGCCGAAACTTGGAACCGAGGGGGAGGAAAAGACACATATATCAGAACATATAATAAGACTGTCTGAAAATCGAGGACCTCATGTTCTTCTGCTTCGGTCCACGAGAAATGATTGGAAAGTTTCTTTTCCATTTTTCTTTTTTGCATTTAATTAATTAAATAACTTATTTAGGTGAAAATAATGTATCTTTCCCTCCTCACTCATTGTCATATCATGACATAAACTTCCAAAATTTCACCTAATGGTGTGGCCGTCCCTATCTTTATCATTGTCTTATTCAGCGGAAGGCGAGAAGGATGAATGAAGGCTGCTTTCCTTCTAGTTTTTCTTTTTCTTTTTCTTTTTCTTTTTTTTTTTATGAGAAAAAGCAAATGACTAGAAAGGAAAAAATAACATTTTATTTATGAGAATTGAATTTCAAATTTTTTAATATCATACCAGGGATATAACATCAATCACACCGCATTTAACAAGGGAATTCTTCTTGTTTTTCTGAATTTTTGGCATCTAGACTTTTATTCTAAATTGCTATATTTGGTCTCTTGGCCATAATAATACTATTTTCTTATAAAATTTTGAGATTATTTTCAACTGATCATTCTTTCAGTATCATTTGTAGTCAATAATCTTATCACAATTTTCTATTTGCATCAGTTCTTCTGCGCCACATAAAATCTTTACTTAGTTCTTGTGATATCATATCACTGCTTTTATGTATGTTCCTGAAATTCACCACCAAAAAAAAAAAAACCGTGCAAAGACATGAACTGTATGATTTTTTTTCATTAGGTAAATATTGCTAGTAATTCTTGTTCACAAATATGTCAAATGGAGAACACATTCTCATGATATGATAGAATCTATTTATCGCCTTAAATGGGTTTAATCGCCTCAAATCTGGCTTAGCAAATTGAAACTTATTCAACAAATCCATTTATCATGTCTAAGTAGTTGCTTTACTTTGTATCTCATCAGACCATATAGCTGTGAACCTTAATATAATGAGAGTAGATAATGATGCAACGGAATGTATTGTATATAATATTTATAGGATATTTAGCAGCGCAATGCATGTAGGAGATTGTTTCATATGTCTAGAAGAACTTTTAATTTATTAAAAGATATTTCAAGGAATTCTTTAGCTCTATCCGTCCCTAAATATGTCACGAATTAATATCCTCATCCTGACTCTAGCACTCATAGATTTGTGATTAGACCGGTATCATGATCTAGGAATACGATCATGATTCAGCAAAGAAAATGAAAACTAGAAGAGATACACGAAAGCTAGGATTATGGAATAAAAGTCTTTTGCGAGGGAACCCTATGACATAAAGTAAATAATCTACTAAATTAAAATAGGAAATTATAACTTCATAAAAATTTATAATCCCATCCACAATTCCCAGACAAGAATCTCAGGAAAAAAAACATTACATAGATCTCTCAAAAACTCATATGCTTTTTTTTTATAAGTTCAAAATCTCACATACTTGCGTCATCGAGAATTTTATGAAAAACGTCTCTCAAAAGACTCCTCATATCTATACAAGGCTTTATTCAATTCTTTTATAGCTCACCTAATTCATTAAATCATATTCTATATTACCAATTCTCTCATAGGAAAACATTCCAATTTAATTAGTGACAAGAACACAAAAAAGCTATGAAACTTCCAGATTTAGATAACAAAATGGAATCTAGAGTATTGGGACATCATCTCACAATACACTTTTATTGGATGTCGATCTAAACCCCGAACATCACTATGTAATGTTGTAACATTACTTATCTGAACCCTTATGCTCTACAATATTGTGAGACTCACCGACTAAGAGCTTTTCAGCTCTCTGATACTCATTTTTTTGTCAATCTAATATAGTAGGTTTTTCAATGTTTGACTTCTAGCTTGATGTGAGACATTCTCATCAAAATCTCCAATTTAGATGGCATAGAGCTAATCACCTTCTATTTCTGGTTTGCTCATTCACGAAGACCACCTATAGATGCCCAAGTTTCGACCTATCCTTAGGACAAAACTTGGCAGGTACAATACAAACTCCTAATAATTGTACCCCCCAAGCTAAATCATACATGGCATGGGATTACCATAATGTTAGAAACTTGGTTGGATATCATAAAACGATCATTACCCTATAATATCGAGCCAAATTGCCTTAGAATCCCGAGAACTGAGTTAGAATAGAATAGAATACCATGGAATAGATGCAAAAGGACCTGAGAGTGATAAGACCTAAAGTTCAGGGACCAAAGCGTGAAGAAGGGAAGTCGGGTAAACCGATCGAGTTATCTATTAATCTGATTGGGCTATCCAATTGACATAAGTAACAATGTCAGCTGATTGACTAATTGGACATAAAATTGGGCAGTGGATTCGAGTTACCCACTAACCTGTAGTAGGTTGTTAATTGAGTTACTTGCCTTATAAATAGGGCGTCACTCCCACCAATTGAGGGGGTGGCATTGAAGAGCCAATAACAATGGCACGTAAGAGGCCCTAAAGAGAGAGCCTACAAAGAGAAAGCGGGTGTAGATGAGCCATCCCGAGAAAAGAGTCTAGAGAGAGTCCCTAGAAAGAGAAATGGGTAGCGCATATTAGTCACATGTGGCATGTAAGAGTCATCTAGGGACATTGAAGAGTCACACTAGAGGAGAGACAAAAGAAAAGAGAGGGGAAGGTCATTTAGGTGCGTGTCACCAATTGAAAGCCTAGAAGGGGAAGGGTAGGTCCTTCCCTTGGAGAACCAAAGATAGAGCCATCAGATGACACTTGCGTTGGCCTAGCCCTAGCTGCACATACCTGCCAATCTAACTCAACTTAACAATCCTATTCCAAGACTCTATTGAGTTTCCTATTAATTTGTTTTTACATGCAGAACTATAGTCGTCATATGAGAGACTAAGCACGCTAAGATTTTACTTGATTGTCACCAAACGTTTCTTTAATTTCTCAAGTTGTGGTGGTAAAAGGCTTGTTTTACTACTTTTCTAAAATATGATTTTAACTTCCAATACCATAGTTGACTTAACATGCTTCAATATTCTCCAAGACCACACTAGTTGGAACCCAATTCGACCAAGTGATCTTAGTTGCTTCCTCTACCTTTCTTGAGAGCATAGAACTTCTTTCATAAAGGTTTTCATCTCTTTGCATGCCTCCCCAATTTATCAATCTCTACATCTATTAGATGAGTTCCTTCATTGACTCTACCATCTTCCAAGGTGTCTCTACCTTCTTGAGTCTTATCCTTATGTTATTTAACTACAACAGGTTACCATGTTGGAAAAATTCTTCTAGGAGTTTGATTATGGGCATGATAGCATTAATGTTTTTATTTTCATCCTTAATCTTTACATCAACATATGAGAAATACATTATGATTTAATTGAATAGATTTATATTTTCGCCTATTGATATATCAAAACTCATCCTCAACCAATATAATTACGTCTTCAAATATGACAAGTTAGTTAGTGACCTATTTATGTACAACAACTCCAGCTTTTGCCACAATTTGATGAATTAAATTTTGATTGTACACCTAATACAAGATTGTGTTTGATAGATTAGACTTGATATGCTCATCATTCACCATGATAGACTTCTTTGCAACAATCATTAGGGCTAGAATTAATGCATATTTTGCATCTACTGCTCCTCCAAAACCATCTTGTACTAAATAACAAGAAATTATTTGAACTATCCAACTTTTGCACCTCTAACCTTGTCAATTATCTTTAGAATTAACATTGGTTCTTATACCAATTTGTGTTGCCATATGTAGTGATATTAGTTTTAGTAATTAAACCCCTATCAAGATGTTGGAATTTAATCATAATAATAGTGGAAGAAATCATGAAATTACATGACAAACACAAACATTAGAGTTATGTGGTAAAATACTCTTACAAGGAAAAAGTCTTTGGCACATGGCAACCAATCTATTAGATCAAAGTCGAAAATTATAACTTAGTCTCCCAATCTCATGTCAAAACCCTATTATAACTCGTAGAAAATAGTATCAAATCTAACCCCACTAATCCTTACGCTCTCAAGTTATCTAGGGGTTGATGGGAACCATGCCAACATATGATAAGACCTAATGCCAAGCATGATAAGAATCTTATCAATATGTGATGAGACCCGTTTATAATAAGGTTACCAAAGACAGTGTTCAACGGTAGACTCGATGAAATCATGACCTATTACATATAAAGAGGTAAAAATCTAGGTATAATGAAAATACATAATTAACTGTAAAAGGGTTAATTGATAAATCAAAAGATGAATGCCGTAGAAGACTCTAATAAGTTTGAAGATTCAATAAGAAATGAAGAGAGAGTAAACCTCACATTTTATTCATATGAAAACTCTCTTATTTGTCGAAATCATATTACAAGACTTTAAATAGACTAATTTGCACTATTTGTAATTTATTTTGCTTCCTAAAGTGTTCCAATAGGTTATAAAACTAAAATAAAGGAAATATACATGTTAATCTATCATAAACCTTAAATTATTCTCAATTTAAACAAAATAGGAAATTAATATATTACTTGATAATTTCTTTTGTTGTATTCTTCTTGTCTCTTTTTAGCTTTTCTATCCATGTTGAGCATGACTTTGCTTGTATGTGCAGCACTTGTATCATATCCATGTGCATGGATCATGTTGTACAAATTGTTGTTATTGAACTATCTTAAAGATAGAGTTGATTGCTTGATGTTGTAGAAGGAATCACATCAAGAGTTTATCAAAAAAATCATTCACTAGACTCCTCATACTGACATAAGGCTTCATTCAATCACTTATAATCCTAATTCATCAAATCGTATCAAACACTCACCTAAGTTTTTTTCTAGGGAAATATCTCTGTGAAAAAATATGAGATCACACAAGATAAGGAAGCTTCCAAATTCAAAAGTCCAAATTGAATCCAGAGTATCATGACAAGGTGTAGTGATACTCTTTCACATGATGTCAATATACTTGAGGATCACGACATTGCCTACCCCAAATGGTTGTGCTTTGTAGTTGCGTAATATTCATCACTTGAGAGCTTTCCAAATCTTTGAGTGTCTTGGGATTCTAGATTGATGCCAAATATTCTGAACATATATAATAGAGTAAATATATGTTTATCTTATAATAACAGTACATGGATCTTCTCCTAGAATCTATAAGGTCATACATCTAAGAAATCACGATTAAAATTTTTGGATATCTGCGAGGGGATGTTTCATAACTTTCTAGGTACACTTTTTTGACTTTTAAGTTTTTGTATTGATCAATTGGAAATCAACAAAGTCATTGATTTGCAATGCAATACTATTTGTGATTTTGACAATAAAGAGTGAAAGAAAGAAATCTAGTCCTGATCATTCAAACCACTTATTTTTCCCACTAGTAACCAAAACATGACAAGAGTAGTTGAATTTATTATAGTGGCATATGTAATCTATTTGAAATAATAGAATTTGTGTTCAATTCTTATTTCTCGAATTTATTTTAAGACTCAAAATAATTTTTGTAATTGAAAAATAAGAACAATAAAAAATGGCTCAACCCGACTTATTAAGGTCAAATTCCAACTTGTTATCAAATTAACGCCTCCATTTAAACTTTAACTTCATTGGGGGCCCATATATAAATCATTTCTGAAGTGAGATTGACTTGATCTGCAATTGTACTCCAATTTAGCTTAAAAAGTCAGTCGTGTTCAATCCGCCAGACAAATCAGTTGTCACAAAACATTTCTCTCCAGTCAATACATAATTTAAGAGAAATGGCACTAATTACATAAGGGCAATCATTCATTCCTTAGCCAACTTGAATGATCTTGTCATTTACATCTTGCGACCTGTTCATAGGTGCACAAATCCTAACGGAAGACAACGCCCTGTTGAAATGCTTCGCCTTTTCTCGAAGATACTCGGTCCATGTAACCGACCGATAAAGTGGTGGGTGTGCAGGGCCAATCAACTTGGATAGCGGCGAGATCTGGATGCCGTTAGGAGGCCCATAGAGGTATGCGATCGATAGTCGATGTTGGGTCCCATTGACAACCGCCCTATGGAGGACACTTTGGTAAAGACCATTGGATAGAATTTGGAGAAGGTCCCCTACATTGATCACTAGAGCACCTGGGATCGGAGGGACAGCAACCCAACCACTGCCGTCTCTAAGAACTTCCAAGCCACTGGTGTTGCTCTGGTGAAGGATTGTAAAAAGGGTCGAGTCGGTGTGAGCCGCGAGGCCCATGGCCTTGGCCGGGTCAGGGCAGGGTGGGTAGGAGTTGAACTGCAAGGCGGCGCAGGCCCCGGTGAAGTCTCCCTTTGGCCCGGCCCATTTGATCTCTTCCTGTGATATGCCTAGTGAGCCAAGCATCAACCACATTATCCTCCCTGCTAGATGCTTCATCTCTTTATAGTACTGCCCGATGATATCACTGGAAAGTGAAAAACAAGAAAGAAAATTAAGAAATCTATAATGATTTTAATGAAACAGTTGCAACACTGTCCGGCAATGACTCTTATGAAAATCAAATATAGTATAAAATAAGATGTGACAGTTGTGCAGTAGTGCCAGGTTAAATGATCTATTTTTGTTTTGCATGTTGCTAATTGCATTAAGCAATGGAGAAGTTATTGACAGTCTCATATCGGTTTGACGAAGGGAACCCATGCCATAGAACTATTCTCTTCTAGGATCTGGACTTAAATGGCATACGATTGGTGAGTCCAGCATAAGTGTTTGTTTTTCAAGTACCAAAATTCAGTGTAGCCTTCAGGCCAGAGTTGTCGAGCGTGTTCGAGTGGGGAACCCACAATTGTGAAGCCCTCAGACCACATCAATTTTTGGAAGAAGCGAGATATGCGAGCGACACCATATCCAGAGATTCCATCGGGTGAGCGAGCGGCCTTGAGCTTCTGTTGCATTGGAAGGGAGAAGAGGTTGCCAACTTCGGTCTTGATTCGATGGAGAAGTCCTTTGGAAATCCCATGGTTCGTGACTTGGAAAACCCCCCAAGTTCTGCATGCATGACCTATGAGGGCGAGCACATCCGGGTGGTGGAGATCAATCACAGGCACCGACTCCTTCCCCGAGGATATGGATGAAGGGGAGTCATGTTCGAGCTGCGTCCATGTGTATGATTCCGGGAGTTCTTTCATGGAATTGAGGTCAAGGTATTGCTTCTGAGGAAGGTGGAGCGGGTGGGCTCTGAAGGCATCTGAGATTCTTGAAGGCATATTGAAAATGTGAGAGAGAGAGAGAGAGAGAGAGTTTATGTCTGAGAGGAAAGAGCTTGCTGGGACTTCAGTACGTAAATGACCCTGCGATTGTAACTTAGTGGGAGAAAGAGAGAACAGTAAGGGAGAAGCGTACTTAAAACATAGGATATGAGGATGTGAATGGTGGAATAATGAGATGGGCTGACTATATATAGGAGGAAATTTCACTGGCAGACATTGACAACCGTCGTGATGAGAGAGAGAGAGAGAGAGAGAGAGAGAGAGAGGGAGGGAGGGAGTTGTTTTTTTTGAGAGAGGCATTCGTGGTTTTTTTGTTTCTCTTTTAATGGAAGGAGACAAACAACAAATGAAGCGAGAAGGAGCATTCCATTGGACAAGAGGAAGTAACAAAAGGATTCTACAGCACCATATTGGCCGGTAAAAAATTCACAAGGGTATGGTGATTCATTCATTCATGGACTTATTGATAATGCCCGATGGAATGAAAAGAAAAAAGTACTAATGAAACTATAAAAATGAATAAATTAGTGTTAAGCACTTGAATAATTACCACAATCATCACTGATTCAAATAAAGTTACCCGATTATTTATCATCTATTAGTCGTTTACTATTTTCCCCATTCTGTCATATTTGGTAAGGAGTGAGTGAGAATGGAATTGAATGAGTTTCATAGAGCAAAATGCAATTAAATTAATAAGAGTGTGTACTGAATTTTTATGATAATATAAGAGATATAGCAGAATGGACTCGATTAAATTTCATAGAAGAGATGGAATGAGCTGTCACGATTTTTTTGAGGGAATGTTTATTCCATAATATTAAGTAAAAAATTATTTCTAATAAAACGAACATGTTAGTTGCGAACAGTATGGTATCATAAAAATATTAATTCCATTCTTTTGTACCAAACATGACATGTGTGTTTTGAGTTGTGAAAGCAGTTCAACTAATTATTACTTAATGATTTTCGTAATTCTTATTTAGGGTTTGTCCATCCTATACTTGCTATTTATGATTTCCTATACATATCGTAATTGTTTTAATCTACAAATGCGTCATATTTTTAATACCATAATCCTTTTTCGCTTTCAGCATAGATTCTCAAAATGAATATTAATATAAATTATAAAAACTACTGGTGCCCTCATTCTTTACATAGCCAAAAAAAATAATTATGAGAAAATAAATGAATCCTAATTCTTAAAAATTCAAAAATTTTGAGAAAACTCTGGATCATCATAAAATTCAAAAAGACTATAAAATATAAATCATCATACACATTGAAAATCGTTTTAAAAAAATCAGAATATCTAAAATTAAAAAAACACTTAAATTGCTTATAAAATCCTGGAAAAAAAATCTAACAATTTTAAATCTCTGAAACTCTAAAACCAACACTTAAAAGCTTAAAGGTAAAAATAAAAATAAAAACAATAATCTATAATTTATTATTCTAAAGAGGACAAAAAAAACTTTTTTCTAATCATTCGAGCTGCCAGTTGTTAGGGTATTCGTGCTATGGTGGTAGAAAGTAATTAATTAAATATACCTCCATTTAGATAATATTTTGTTGAAAGTGTTCCCTACCCTAATCCATCGGCAGCAAAATGCATCTCAAGCTCGGTTAAATTTTGGACTAATTAGAATTTATTAAATTTATGAATATCAAATTATTTATATCAGAAAAATGTATCTCAAAGAATAAATGTAAAGGCATCAATGATCCGATTTGTGATTATACATGACCAACTGATACTTCACCATTTTAGGATCTTAGATTTTGCCTGACACTTTGACTCGAGCATCAGCCTCACTAAACAGAAAGATGATGGTATACCCGTCTACGTGGACCTAATGACGGCGATTTATTTACGTGCCACTATCATATCATTAAAACATTAGAAATAATAAAAATTAAACTTAAAAATAAATTTAAAATATGGAAAAACAATCCAGATAATGAAGAAATTAACTTTGACCTGGTTCTTTGCACAACCCACAGACAAGTTAGTTCTAGGAAAATGAAATACAGTAATTTTGATAGGTTAATTGTTGGGCCTCTGACAAAGACGAAGGGAGTAGGTGACAAAAATTGGCATGACCCAAAAGCATAGCACAAGAAAAGGTGCCGAGGCCTGTGTTTTTGGGTTATTTAATTTTTTGAGTCGATAGATCGATCTGAAAGTATGAAAATAAATTTTATAATAAAAATAAAATTATGAGAAAAAATTTATAAAATGATTAATTATATGTATATAATTATATTTTAATAGTTATTTGATTAATTTATTTAAATTAATATAAAATTTATATTAATTAGTTAATTATTTGATAAATAATTTTATTTTAAAATATAAATTATTTAAATTTATTTTTAAAAAGTAATTATTTATACAATTTGTATTAGGCTTGAACCACCCAAAGTACAATAATTTCGTGTCCAAGCCCAGAGCTACCTGATTTTTCATGCTGTTCAACACGACTTGATACTAGATTTGTGTCATGCCGACATGGCCTAAATGCTCCTTACGAGCCCGAATTGCTAGCTCTAGTCCTAAATTAAGTAGATGTTTGTATATTGTCGTTGTTTTCTATGTGCAGAATTCCTCAAATGTCCAAAACCCTATGTATTATTTTTTTTTGTTTTTATAAAAATTATGCTTATTTTCTTAAATTTAACTCTAAACTAAATTGAAATATTTAATATCATTATTTTCTATACTTATTTTTGTTTGTAAAATAAACGTGTTGTATGTATTCCAGAATTGACCCTTTATGGCGGGAGTAGTATTTACGGTAAATGTACAGGTTTTTCTCTTAGTAATTTTCAGGGTAATTATCTTAATTGACTACAAAATTTTGTAATTTTTTTAAATTTTTTTGTGTATTTCAATCGCATACTAATTATATGTTATTTATCGATTTTAACATAATATTCATCTTTCATTAAATTGTCCTATTTGACACTATGCCACATAAATTAACATTAGCTATATTAGCAAAATTAAAGTGTTACATAGTAGACTCAACCGAAATTAGTATAGGTTCTATTTTTGCCCAATGTATATTAGTAATGAGTATTCATATGATTTAATATATCTTTCAATAAAATAAGAATCCAAACTCGAATATTATGAAATAAAAAAAAATATGTGCTTTTATAAGAAAGGTTGGTCCATTATTCACTCATAGAAATTATTTGGTATCGATTCAATTTTAGTTTAAAAATTAAGGGATTCTAGATCTCTCCTTTCCCTCTCGTCCATGTGCCCTTGTCGTATCCTCAAGTGGAAAAAACATCCATATTATCATCTCCTTATCTCGTAAGGGCCTAATCTATCTCTTCCCATCCACGATAAGGACAAAACCCACCATCACTTGTGGGAGGCCATGTGTGAGTCCAAAGTTGCCCTTCCCCTTCTACTCGCCCTTTCGAATTTGGTGAAACTTCATGGTGGCTACCTTACGCAAAAGGGCCATCAAAACCTTATTGTGATGGGGACAAATACACATTTCGGAAACACATGGTGTGAGAGGGCATTTTCGTCAACTCAGCCAAATATTTATTACAATGTGGGCTGTGGATACCGATAAGTGTATTTTCAATGGTGTATTCGGCCATTTCTGTGTAAAGTAATAAAGTTTATTTTGGAATTTTGCGGTTAGATTTGTGCCGCTCTTTGTCCTACGCCACAAAATTGGATTCCAAATACTTACAAATAATATGAATAAAAAATAAAATAAAAGTTGGCTGGAAATAAATACTACATTTCTATGAGGTGTCTCCATGTGTTGCCCAATGGATCTCTTCATATTTTTCTCTGTTTAAAACCCTGCCACTAAATAATTTAGCAATAGGCTTTGTCCTAAGAGATAAAATCAAACGCCCTCCAACAAATAATGATATATTGAAATTCGAATCTATTATGCATTAATAAGTAGTGAATGTTCACAACCAGTTGACCAATGGCATTGTTTATGTCAAATTTCTATTAAATTTATAAAAGAGTGGAATCGTGTCTAATTGAAAAAGTTAAATTGATTGAATAGTAATGCATACTATCTTATATATAAGAGTCGTTTCACTCACTTTTTTTCTATGGGTTTCTACATCTTAATACTCGACCCCATATGGCAATGTGCTTTGCACTTACCACGTGTCTTTCAACACCTGTCATCAATGGCTGTTCATAAGTCGAGCATTCTTTTCCATGCTCGAATGAAAGGTTAATTAACCATGACAACTAAAAGGGCTATTAGTCTCAATCACTTACAATGAAAATCAATCGGACTTTCAAGTCCCAACTACAAACCATGAGCAAGACATTTTTCTTTCGGTCATAGGCTTATTAATAATCAACCTGAGCTTTCTTTCAATCTGTTTGCTGGTCTTTCAATAGGGTCAAAATATTGGTTGTTTGTGTCTTTTTTTTTTTCTTGAGATATCTCTCTTTTATACTTTGGGGGTGAGTCTATCATCCTGGAACTTGCATGTGCTCTACCACAGTTAATAAAATTTGTTCTACTTATAAGGAAAAAAAATGAGCTCTCTTTTAGTCTTGAATCTTAGTAAGGTGTGGGTCATGCAGTGACATACTTTGATACTATATTAAACTTCCACTTAAAGCATAAGAAAACTGCACCCATACCTATCACTCTTTTTTTGTTCCTTTTTTTATATGAGATTTTATATCACAATACCTTTCTAATTGAATGGTATGACTCATAAATGGCAAAATCAAGTTAGTGTTATCATGAAACCACGGGAGAATAATTCCCACTAGACCACTCGTGCAACTTATGTCTCACCTATTCTAGAGGGTTGCATGCCCTCTTTTTTCTTCGATGTGCCATCTCATATTTTGAAACTTAATGATCCCTAATTAATACTCAATGATTTCTAGCTAATTTAAGTTAAACTAAATCGGCTCGCCAAAATGAATCTCCTAATAATTTTTTTTTCTATTTATAAATATCCTAATCAAAGATATGTCAAATCACCAAATCCATCCCGTCTTGCTTGCACAATATCCGTTTAAACAACAGGGATTAGTCATTTGAAATCCAGATAAAAAGCAAAAAAAAGTGAAAAATAATTTCTAGATTGAGTCTGCATTTTTCTGTTCTTCTTCTTTTGATCATAACCATAACATGTGAACGGTAAGAATTTCCATAGCAGGGCTCAAGTTTTCCTGATGTGTATTCTCTTTTTACGGTGGTTTTCATGGGGAACACGACAAACGATTATCTCCATTCCACCAAGAAAAAGCATGTATGACCATGGATCCATGATAATGGACATGGGCGCCCAAGTCCGGCATCGATATTGTGAAGGCAATGACAAAGGGTGCGCAATATACAGACATATACAAAAATTGATTACGCTAGTGGCATTTTCGAATAGTGAGACTCGCGTCGGGACTTTTTGTGCGCAATTGTGCCTAAGAAAAGGTATGCCATCATTCGGATTGTACCACGCATTAAGGTTGTTTTGTCATACTATTCCCTTTGGGACACAAAATGTAGTGATATTGCAACAAGAAACCATGGAATGCATAGTCATCATGCATATGCATTTCACGTGGCATAAAGGTGGACAGGTCGGGACATTCCGTCATCTTGCGCCACATTCATCAAGTGTCCGTGTAGCTTAAATTTCATACGAGAGAGTTGTTTTTTTATTTAGAAGAATCTAATATATCTGATAAAAGTAGAACTTGAAAGCCTACGTTAATTTGAGAGTTTGGAGATTCAATTGTGGGTGCGATTAGTGATATCATTGACTTTTTATTGGGTAACAGGCCTATCTTCGAGAAGTTATTCAACCCGTTGAGAAAAATCTTTTCATTTTTATAATTTATTTTTCTTTTTTTTAAATCAATGTTTATGTTCATAGAGTTTCACTATAACATTTAAGTATAATACTTTCACTAAAATCAAGATAAAAAATCGAGAGAATTACCAAGCAAAATGTTACCATGATGAAGCGTTTATACCTTATTACATTTCGATTTTCAAAATTTTAACATCTATACGGGAAACCATCAAAATGGTCCTCAGATTTATAGTGACCACCAAAATAGTGCTTTAATTTTCTTGATCACCAATTCCATCCAAGATTTGTGATTCTACCATCAAAACAAAACAGTCATGACATTAACCAATAGTAATGGAGATTTTGCCTGAACTATTATTGATAGTGCCATGTAAACAGCCACATCAAATTTCCATCATGGTATTTTTCACGCCATTAATGAATCAAAATGGTGGCTAAAATCTTTTGAAAACTAAATTGGAGGCTAGATATAAATTGAAGGATCATTTTGATAGTTTTCTCACATTTATATACGGATGTTAGAAATTTAAAGAATATATAAATAGTTTTATATGTGTAAAAAGTTTACATAATTTCAGTACAGTGATAAATTATTATATATTTATACATACTATGCATTATAGATGTTAAAATGTGAATTATACATTAGAAATTTAATAGTTTCTTTCAAAAAAAGAGGAGAATTAAAAGGCACCATCTATTAGATTAAACATTTATGTTATGTGATATCACTTAAAAGTCATGTAGGAATTTTACATGATATCATAGTATACTATCATATTGGCTCATACCTGCTTAAGTTCGAGCGTGAAAGAGAAAGTGTGGCTTGCATCGGTTGTTGCTCGAGCATGGTAAACTATGTTTAGCTCATAGATAGTTAAGCCCAACTTTATTAAAATATGGAGCAAAAATGTTAGACCTATGTACAATTGTTGAGAGAGTATACTTTGGTCATATTTAGTACATAGAAGTAGAATAAGAGTTAGAATGAAATGGAATATAATCAAAAGAAATTGACATTACTATTATTCTACTAATGCTATGTGCTAGTATCAAATAGATCTAGAACTAATAGGAAGGGTAGGTTCTAGATAGATTTTGATAAAATTTGAGGAGGATGCAAGTGAAGAAATTGAGAATTGTTTGGTTTCATTTCTAATTTGGAATCAGTGTAAGAAAATAATTATGCAAGATTAATTTTAATCTTTAATTTTTTTTTCATTCACAACTTGTTTGGTACACTGGAATTATTATCTAAGTCGACAGGAATTGATAGTGGATACATCATGCCTAAACTTGCGTGGTCAGATGTGTGCTGTGATGTGAATTCGGGAATTAATCCCAATCCAATCAAATATCCAGTTTTGTCGGAGCATTCACTGGGAATATCCGTCCGTTCAAAAGATGAATTACTGCCAAAATGGGATAAATTATTCGGTCAAACTTGTGCACATACATTGATTAGTTCATCAGCCGTGCAATAGAACGAATCCACATGTTGGAATCATTTGGGAAACCCAGACAATTATTTAACAGTAAGGTCCTTTTAAATTAATGTCATTCCAGTACCCATTAATATAATATCTATGAAAAAATTATAGCGAAGAGTAAAATTTTAACTCTCTATGATATCAATTTCTAAAATTTTAAATTTGGCTCTATTAGCCATAAAACTACTATTTGATAGCCTTATTTGTCAAAAAAAAAATATTCTGTAACTCATGAGGGCTCTAAACATAACATAGCGTTAAAATGAGGATAATGATATTAAATGTTAACATGGCAATTTTGATATGATGTGGCAATGACACACAGGATTAATTCGTATTAAAGTGGTGGTGTGGCACTTGGCACATTTGACTAGATTATGATGTCAATAAGAGCTAACACTGTTGCTATGCTCTTTTTTAATGGTCTGCTATGTTTGAAACTTGTATGAGTTACAAGTAGAAATTTTAGAATTAAATGAGCCAAAGTTAAAAATGTTAGGACTTTATGTTATAGGAAGTCAAAGTTATAGGAATTATACCGTAATTTAGTCGAATATTTGTATACCATTATGAATTAATTATAATAGTTTGATCTATATTCTGTAAAATAAATTCTCAATAGAATTTTAATATATAATAAACTGATTCAAATAAAATTTAAATGTTAATTATGTCCCGATTAATTTCCTAATACTAAATGATGGATGTCAGGGGGAAAAAAGCATCTCTACAAAGTAATTTTGGAAGTATGTCAGAAAATTGCAATGATGCAATACAGTGAGCAGAACATCTCAATCTTATCGAGAGGCATAAACTAATCATAAAAGGAAAAGGCAATTGCATCATGTTAATTTGTTCTTCCCTTGTGCAGAATATTCCCAAACATATTGACCCTGACAGAATTTTGCTATTCTTTGACATCGAGAAGATTATAAAAATATAGGAAAATTAAGAAAATTAAGGATGCTCCTCCTTCATTGACACTTTATCTTTTCGTTAATTTATAATTTATATTTGAATTTTCTTAATTTTATATATTATAATTTGTACAATTTTAAATGAATTTATTTTTATTTTCTAAAATGAAATTTCAATTTTTTAGATTTTATTTAAATTTATCTTTTACTTTTAATCCAATTTTTTTTGGTAAATTTCAATTATTTTGTATAATTCCTGTATTTTATTTAAAAATTTTTCCTTATTTTTCAATGAATTGCTTATGGGGTGCTCCATGTACCGCCACATATAAAGATGCACCACATGCATGTGCTAAAGTAGCAATAGATGGAAAACAATAAGGATACTAGTACTCATAATATTTTATAAAAAATAAAAAAAATTATTATATATATTTAGGTAAATATTAAATATCATGTATATTATCGGAAAAATTGAGAAATTTCACAATTTTTTAAGAAACTTATTATAGTTATGATCAAGACTTAAAATATATTATATAACCAAACATATTGAACTAAATAGTTATTTCTAAATATATAATATTCAATTATCAAATGTCAATTATATAAGATTTTTACTGTAATTCCACATTATTTATCTTATCGAAAAATACTTATTCTGTGTGGCATTAGTTTTGGGATTTTGGAGGATTGTACAAATTTTTATACTACAAATTTTCACCTTCCACAGGAAAATACTAACAACTGGTCAAGATGCACCAGACATTGACTTAATCTCAATACTAGGTGATACACCCAAAAAAACAACTTCTTAAAGTGTCATAATAATAATAATAATAATAATATATTCTTCTTGTTATGCTCCTCCTTTTCAACCCTCCTGCTGCAGGGGACTAATATGAGGCGTACTGTTGTAGCTCTCCCTCTACCTACACGTCAGATTTCTATTGAAGCAAATTAATGGAAGGATCTTGGTATTAGAGTAAATATAAATATTCAAATTAAATTAATGAAAATTTAAATTTATGTATTCAAGTGTTAGCATGACAAGTTTAAGTACCAAAGAGCTAGTCCACTCTTCGCAATTATATGGAGCAATACTTGTGCATAAGATCAAGGGACTAGCACTTCTCTCATTAGTCTCTCAAATTGGTAATTTAAGCATTAAATCCCAGGTTGGGAGGATTGACGAGAATTTTTCTAAGAATCCTGGCTCGATCGCTAACTAGTCTCAAGATGCGCTTCGACCTACCTGAGAATACTGTGTAGTGTAAACAAAAAAAAAGACGAAATATTGATATGTGATTGTTGGATTTCCATTAGATACATAAGAAGCTAACAATGTCCAATGGAAATGTTCAAAATGATATACAATAATGTAACAGCAATTCGTTTCTCCTATACACTCAGATTTTTCCATGGATTTTCCCGTATGAGATCAACTCAACTCCCGATATATACAATGTTTATATTGTCAAATCATAGAAAAACCGAGCATTAACTTCCAATGCACCAATAAATTTCATGATGACACAAAAGTATCAAATAGCAGGTCCATCATTCACATTTAGATCCGACCTGTACTAGCAAGCCAAAGGAGTGATATTTAGTGTAAAGGAAGGGAACATGCAAGAGTACGAAGCCAATTGTGCTTGTAATTGGGACCGTTCAATCAGACAGAAACTCGCACAAGCTTTGATTGACGATGAATTTTCATCGGTGTCTGATTCGAGCATGTGATGTGGGAGTACTTGTCCGGTCCGTCCAGTTGACTTCTTCCGATTCGAGTCGTCAATTTCCCTTTCCTTTTTCGGGCATTTTGGGTTTGTAGGGCTGAGGGGCATGTTCCAGAACATCATTATTTGCGCATGGTACCACCGACGCATCGTTTCCCAGTAGTCGGTGATCGAGGGGAAATGCCCAAATTGTTTTAGTTCATAACAATCTAGTACAAAAGAAAATTGTATGAGATTATTACATAACAAGTAAAACTATGAACCATTATCTAAGCAAGTGATGGTCATTTCCGTACCTTGATTGAAAAGATTACCCAATTTTTTTAAAGAGAAAAAGTAAGATTTTCATGGATTTTATTAATTAAATAATTTTAGTGATCAGTATATTCAGATCAACAGGTGGCACCGCTTCATCAAAACCCGTATCAATTTTCATATGAGATACTTAAGTTGTATGTATAATGAAACACTTCCATTTAAGTCTAACCATCAAATTTGCGATGCACGTGAAAGTATCATCAACCCTCTCAAGGATGATATTGAAACGCTAGAGGAAAAATACGAATAGCTCAGTGAATGAGGATGATAGATGAATGGATAGAACTCGATTATGAATGAGATCACGAGACATCCTGTTTATATTGGCCTCACCATGGAACTAAAATTTTTAAAAATATAGTAAAACTTAAGTTTGAAAATATAAAAATTGTTAGAGATGAATGTAAAGTGTTAATAATAGAGAAAATGGAATAATTAGAATTTCTAGGGGTTGTTTGATTTTTAGGGTTTTTAAATACCTTGTAGGGTTTTAAGTTTATTATTCCTGGTTTTCCTTGATAATTTGATTTTTGCTGAATTTTTTATCATATAATTTTTTGCTAAAATCATTAATGTTTTGGGAGTTCAATACCATATTGAGAATATAGGTATTTCTAGTGTTGAAAATATTAATTCATGTTCACTAATGATATCTTGATATATTTATGATATGCATGGATTGCTTATCCTGATCAAGTTATATTTGGTAGGAAGAAATGGAAAAGAAATGGAATGCAATAATGATTAGATTCTTAAGTTTGGTTTAACTTTTAATCTCAATGGAATGGAATCAAATATAAATATTTATTTTATTTTTATGCATTGGATATTTATATACTTATTAAATCCAAATTAGCTTGTAACTTCTTTTGGTAATATTATCTCCGATAATTTCTTCTATTATCATACTTCATCATAAATTTTTAAACACGGATTTAGTTCCCAACGGTTTTATAAGATACACTTTTCGTGTATTTTCACCATTTTAATATTAAAAATTACTAATAATCGCAAAAATAATAATAGATAATTGAAATGTAAAAAGAAAAAACGGGAATGATGATGGACTGAGGTGTCCCGAATGCCTGGACTGTCATTTTCCTCCCTCAGACGGTGAATCAATTCATGTCCGTTCCATCAAACGATAATTATGGAAATGGAATAGTGGTTGAAATGACAATTTCAATTCTGTTCTATTTCGGCCTACTAAACATGCCATTAGAGCGTAACATTAAAAAAAATCCCATATATATATATATATATATGCACACTTGATCTCGCAGCCAATGTAAGACATCTCTCCCACTTAATAAGCACAAAATTGTTAAATCCGAGCTGTCCTTTGTATATTTTCTAATACATATGTAAGCTAAAAACTAATGCCATTGGCTGATATATATATATATATATATATATATATAACAGATTACCAATGACCTTTTGTTCTATTTGATCTATCATGAGAGTGGACCAAGATTTTAGTATATAAAAAATCCTCGTGACCCGGGTTTTCAAATCCTGCCATGTACCATATCGAAATTCCTCGTGACCCAGGTTTTCAAATCCTGCCATTTTACTAAGTATAATTTAATTGAGATTGATAGCCATGCCATACAATTATGTAATTCCGTTTGTCGGTTCCTCGACTTCATTATAAATTGGAAGAGGGAAAAAAATATTAAAGCACGAAAGATGACAAAATGCCCTTGTCTGTACCCACTCACCCGGGTGTTATTTTTCTTACTTTTACTATTTAATATCTAAAAATTTAATAGGAATATTTAATTTAAGTTTGATCTAATTGATCAAGTGTATGATAAAAGTCTTTTAAAATAAATTTTCTTTATTTACAATATTTAAAATCAAAATCTTATATGATGAAAGAGGAATCAAATCATATCGACCGATCTATCTTAGTGGTATATTTTAAATTATGGGTTAAAAGAGAGTTTCACCTCTTAGTAATAGACTAGACTCAAACTGGAATAAGACACTCTATGTATCTGTTGGTGCACATACAAAACAAACAAAAGAAGAAGAAAGAAAGAAGAAAAAGAGGACAAACTCGCACAAATTAGTGAGAATTATGGTGACTGCCTATTTAAAGCTATCATTCAATTTTGTATTTTACCATGGAACGTAGTAACTGAAATGTTGCTAAATGTGATAGAGGGTTACTATTATAATATAATTATGCTAACATCAATCCTCCACTTCTTCAGTTTCCCCCCGCTTATTTTATTTTATTTTTTTCTAATTACATTTGATATTCATCTGTATAAAATGGGATGATAGAATCAGAAATAAAGGTATGAAAAATTTTATATTAATAATTAAATATATAATATATTAATTATTAACTTAAGAACAATATTATTATACTAAATTTCCTTTATTCACTAATTCTTTCTCTATACGATCATGAACCTATGCCTGAGCAGTATTGGTGTTTTTTTCGGATACCAAAACTGCCCTCTTGTTTAACTTACTTCGTGATAGATTGTGGGAACCGTTTCGTCTCTTCCATTAAGGAGAATTTTTTTTCCTTCCCCACTCTGGTGCGGCTTCCTTTTCACATCCACCACCTTCTTCCGCCTCATCTGCGACCAGTGACTCTTCCATGACATCCCATAATTAAAAATTAATTATACAGAGCATAGACGGGAAGTAGCCATCCCCATAGTGTCGCCGAGTAGCAAAAGCTGAAGCTCCACGGGGCGAGTGGCTATCTTATATGTAGAGATATAATATGGGCAGTTTATGCTGGTTCTAGCCTGTTTAAAATACATATGAAATTATTTGACTTATTGCATTTCGGTTTATTAAGTATAATGGGCTGATCCGATTATATGCTATGATTTAGGAAATCATGAATTAGTCCAAAACCGAGCCTGAGTGAGCCGATTCACGATTTGAGCCAATTTGACCCATGAACTATGACCATTTTTTTTAAAAAAATTCAAATTATTTAAAATAATTTTTTTTAATTTTTTAAAAATGAATTGCCGTATAATTTATCACTGATTGTATGGTTTTGGCGGTTCACCCAGTCCAATCTGGTTTGCAATGGTTCCAATCAGTTTTCAGGCAATTCAATGAGAAAATGTGTCAGACTGGTTCCAATTTAATGGGTCTGTTCCTTGGATTCGGCTTGTAACCATCTCTCAACCCAATAAGAGCGATTACGTGTCGGTTTAGGAGGTTTGGGCCAATTCCAAAATGTAACGGGTCATTTCCTGACCAAACCGAACCATTTAACATTTCTACCCATATATTTTAATTTTATAGTCTCTGTCCCTTCATTTGTTAAATGGGATGAAAAAAAAATTTCCCCGATTAATGGGTGAATCTGGGGCAAACTGCAATTGGATAAGAAACTGCCGATTCCCAGTCTTGGCTGCATCCTTTCCTTGTTTGATCTTCGAACGTATTCCCGCATTATATGATAATAGTAATTGTAATTATAGTAATATTCCTAATTAAAAAGAAGTGAAAACATCATTTGTTTGATTAGACATCAGGACAGAGAAAAACTCCATCCGCCAGCTAAATTCCAATTGTTAGAACCAATAAAATTATCGCTAAAAGAGAGAGGAAATAAGGAGGATTAATGGACTTGGAGAAATCGCTTTCGAGGTGCACGTTCCAGGGGCAAATTGAAGGTATATGTACTGAGGTAGATAAATCAGAGGCTGGCACATTAATCCGCACTTCTATATGTCTAGATAAGACGGCGCGATAGTACAGTAAGCTAAATTCTAAAAAGATACACTTATATTGTATGTATGTATCTAATAATACGTTCATATCAATAGCACCCTCAGCAATCTATATCTGTATATATTGTTTAAGCAAGGAGGTGGGTAGTTGATCTCATTTTGTCACCTCCAAAAAAATAGCCTTAATTAATATAAACATTAATAAATAGAGATTAAACAGTAAAATAATCTTTTAACAGTCATAACTAGTTAACTATATATAAATATATATATCATAACTATCACTAAAAAAACAAATTGTTTCCACTATTTGCTTACATATTGATATTTATTTCATATTTATGCAAGGCATTCTTATTTGAAAAATCAATCAAATTATATATTAGATTTTATGTAATTCCAATTTAAAACAAATTATCTCTAGAGAAGTGATAACGCAGTCTTATATGATTTAGCAAAATGATTGGGTAGATTCTTCCCGATATTCCACTTTGTTTGCTTTGACAGTGTTTTCCTGCGAAACACGGACCTAGCATCTAGTGTGTGTGTGTATATATATATATATATATATACTCTCATAAAATGAGTGTAGAATATTCTTTTACTATGCAATATTTATTATAAAATAAAAAGCTGACCACTCTGCTCAGCAGTTGTGTTCCACTTGGCCTTCCATTGCTTGCATGTGAAAGGAGGGCATCTTATCATAAGTAATACAACAAAAATATATTCATTATAGATATATATATCTATTGTTGTTATCGAATTACTGACCAAAAATTTGGTCGGTAACTGAACAAAAATATATTTTAAAATAAAATGTTATGAAAACTTTAATTTTCCTCATGTTGATTGTAGTGAGAGAGTTATATGAGTTAACATATTTACTTTTAAAGAAAAGAGACTTTATATTATTCTATAATTAAGAGGTTATATATTTAATTTTTATTATAAATATCTTTATATTCCTCTATTCTTCTTTCATGACTCAAGGCTATTCTATGTAACAAAAAAATATTTAGTTTTCTAATCTTTTTGTTGTTTCCAAATACGGTTAATTAAAAAAGAAAAAAATAAGTTTTTTCCTTAATAAATTCCCCCACCCCCCATGCTTATTTCTGACGAGCTAATGAGAATCAGATATAACGGTGTTCTTTGTCTTTTATCCGTCATAATTGGATAAATTTTAATATCAGTACATATTATGGGCACAGTCACGTCTCATTTCAACAGGAGAGGATAAAATTTCACATCAGAGAGTCAATTAAAAAAAGTCATGATATATAAGAAAATAGATAGATATAACCAACGTATTAATTTAAAATTTTAGATTGGAGATAAATTAAACTCTTCCATAAGCCAGTCAAATGAGAAATTGATGCAACATTTCCGCCTCCTCATCCAATTTGCTTTTGTTTTTGGCCACCATGGAGCAGCCTCACTTGCACTACACATTGTCATCGAGCTCGCCCCGCAGCGCCTTTAGCTTGATGTAATAGGTGAACATGGTGTCTTTCCCTTGCTCAAGACGGTTTATCTCCTTCTTCAGTTAGCATATTCTTTGGACATTTTGTTGGGAATATTGATCCTTCAACCCATTCAAAATCTCGCGTGCGTCGTTAGAATATCTTAGACTACCTTGCAAACTTTTATCCAATGATTGAATATCCAAGAAATGATCATGTTATTACATTTATCCCATAGATCGAAATAGGGCAAAGATGGATCGGGCCTCTTCAATGATCTGTCAGTGAAACCTAACTTGTTCTTCACTCTCAACGCTCGCCTTGTCACCTTAGTCCAAGTTGCGTAATTGTCTCATACCAGAACGAATGAGACGAGAGTCGCTCTCAAGCTGTCTAAAAGGATAAGATACAATGGCGAGGTCAGATCCATATGCTTTTTCTCAAACATGATGAATTGATAGATGATGAGCTCTTGGACCTAATACCATGTAAAATTGCCAGAAAAGGGCATTTCGATTCATTCATCTAGGAATAATTGCAATGGATTGATAGTACAAGAGCGATATATTCAATCTAATATCTTGCGTAAATTAAGTACAAAGAATATACAGCGAAGATATAGTATACATGGAAAAACATCATACACATTACATGATATCTCTTACAATCAATTATTAATTTTGATATTCTGTTTCTCAATATCTTTATAATATTATCTTAAGAATGCATCATTTATTAATGAGAATATTACCTAGAAAACCACGTTAAAATTTGAAATTTCTTATATTATCATGTGCTACATAAATTGCACAAATTTGCATGTATTATATGTTTTTCCTCATTATATTAAGAATCTTAACTCCATTACAAAATTACCATCAAACACTGACTGTGCATATGACATGGAATATTCTAATAAGTTCATGTGTTAAAAAAAAAAAGCTACATCAACATGCACGGTCAGCATTTGATGGTGATTTTGTAACAAAGTTAAGTTTAGCGATATTACGAGGAAAAAAACATATAACACATACCAATTTGGACAATTAAAAAACTATGTAACAATGTACAAAATTTTAAAATTCGACATTATTTTCTAGGCACTTATCCTTCATTAATTCACATTTTAAAATTTCGGTTCTTATGTGAAAAATAAAAGTAAAAATATAAAAAATAGCGAAATGGGTTTTAAAACAATTTTATACTAATGAAATACAAGATATCCATTTTTAGTAAGAAAAGAGGCGGGAGGCGCATTATGAACTACGCATTACCTCATCAAAGTGCCTTGCCGTACTCAGCCGCATCCTTGTTAACTGTCTCGAGTCTGACATTGGTATCGAAGTCGGTAAATGGCGGTGACTAAAGCCCCTAATCATCACCCTTGATCAAATGGGTAACATCTGCATCCAATGCATTTTGATCATGAATTAATGATTGTGATCTGTGCTGATTTAATCAATTGCAATTCGCCCTAGCAACGATGCCAAAAATAGCCTTGACCACAAAAGATTATGAAAGGGAAAAAATATAATTAATTAAAAATATAGAAACTGCAAAATTTTAACTAGTCAATGATATTATTAAAAAGTTATAAACAAACGTAAAAGATTAAAAATAAATTCAAAAAATACAACAAAGATAATTTTTGAAAATGGAATACAATTAAGAGATAATAATAAATAAAGCTCGGAAAAAATTAAAAATTTGAGATATAGTGAATAAAACTATAAAATAATTAAAATTTACTAAAATATGAAAGAAAATAAAATAATTAATTAATTTTGGAAAATTTTAAAAACTAGCAAATGATTTAATGTTATAAATCCACAAATATTTAGAAATTTTGAATTAATTCTACAAATAAATTAAAACTAAGACTAGGCGTCAGGAGCTTTGCCATTATTTTGCTGCAACTCGAGACACAAGAGCTTGAAGATACCCGCCGGCACTCTTGGCCAGCTGACTTGCCCCACCACTCGCCCCGATCTCTTATGATCCAAATTATTAAATAAATAATTAAAATAATGCTAAATTTAGTGTAAAATACAATATAGACCTACATATTCATAATAACATAATATAATTAAAATTAAAATAACCGTAATAAAATAGAGTAAATATCATAAGATTTATTAGAATTAAAGTATTACAAATTAAAGACTAATTATTTTAAATATCTATTAAAGCGGGTCAAATGGGGCGAGGCGGGGCGGGGCATAATTGCCATCCCAAAATACGTCATTTCCCATACTTATCCACCATGGCAAAGTCCAGAAGTTTGTAAAGATTAGTTTGCGCTCAATATGAAGCTCGCTGAGTACATCAAGGCTGGAATTGCACACGCCCATAGAGCTCCCAGTCTTCAAGAATCATATTAGACTTGATTAAAGCCAGACTACGACGAGCTGGGATCTAAACCTTCATATCACACTTCAAGGTTAAAATATGACTGGGTACTCTTACCAACAAAGCCCTTTCGCTATCCGATCGAAGGGTCTCTATAACATGGCGACAAGGAGCAGACGACCAAAGCCTCTGTGAACTGTGAACATAAATAAAACAATTGTTTTTGGTCATCAAAACACAGTTTTATTGACCATCCATTATCTACAATCAGCATATTATCAATCCCTCCAGTAGACCCATTGCAACTATCAAAGTCTTTATGAACGAACTCCTAAAACCTAAAACAGTTTAAGAAATAAATTTTCTGTTAGGGAAAGGTTTTGATATACTACTAAAGCAATCTCAACTTCTGTTATCTATACTTACTGATTTTATTGTTTCCCCTTTGGTATATGAAAAAAGCATTTACGTATTGTTAATTGTGCGTGGCCAAGGTGTGCAAACCCGAGGTGGGGATAGGGCAACCACGTTCGCCAGTCGCGGTCAGTTTGAACAGAAAAGCAGAGAAGGGTGAGCTGCGGTGGCCAAGGTGTGCAAACTCGAGATCCGGACTTTTGTCATTCAGCGACAGTTCAGGGACGTTCCTTGGGAGATGAAATGGATATTCTGGACAATGCGGGACCTGAAGAACCGGAGATTGAGCGAGGATTTGTCAAAAGAAATATTTAAAAAAGCTATCGTGCAAGATATGCCGATAGTTGAGGATAACATTATACAGAAAGCAACACTCCATCAGCCGCGAGGATAAGACATCATTTGCATATTTAGCATTCTGCGTACATACTTAGTTTCAAAGAGTCAAGGAAAAATGCAGGGGTTCGAGGCAAAGGAAGAGAAGGCATTCAAGAAAACGACTTGTAGCACGATCGAGAGACTCGATATCAATTTCTTCACAAAGTTTTCTTCCCTTCTGCTTTTTTACTTCTGAATTCCAATATATTCAACATTGACATGTGATCTTTTCAATTTTCACATGAACTAGTCCTTTTTTTTTCACTATGGAACCAATGGATCTTAATTTGAATTCTATCTTTTGGTGCTTCTTGATGACTGAATGCCATTTATATTATTGCATTTTTCATGCTTTATTTTATCACAGTTAGAATGAAAAGAAAAGACCAATGAACTCAAGAGAGGACTTCAAAATTACACCCACAATAGTATTAGAAATTATATGTGATTTTGACCCTAAGTTAAAGCCACAATAGCATTAGAAATTATATGCAATTTTGACCCTAAGTTAAAGGAAATTGTTACGTCGAATATATTAGAAATTCTCTCCAAAAGATAACACAAGAATGAGAAATACAGATGTATATGTGATTTTGACGTATCTATAGAATACTGTCGAGTGATTACAGAACCTCACGTCTCCCTCGAACTCGAAGCTTTGCCCCGATTTCCTCCACAGTACACTCAGCAAATTTTGCAATATCAAGTGACTTTGGAAATATTTTTCTGAGATAAGAAGTCAGAATCGACAAGGCACCAAATGTCTCTTTTCCATTGTCAATTTACATGTTCTTGCAAACAAGAACTGGAGAAAATTTTGAAAATAAATGTTTTCAAAGGAATATCTGTTGGGAATTGTAATGAAGTGAGAAAGTATACTAAAAAAAACCCTATTCCCTATTCCAAAATTATACCTACACATATTTCGAATTGATTTTTATGTTTGAATTCTTAAGCTAACAAACGGCTCCATGAGTTGATTATCTGACTAGACGCACATGTTTTACGCTCTCCACGGTATCCACACTATGTCATCTCGTAGAAATTGAGATCTCCTCTCAATGACCGATCACACACGAAAATGTTTTTGCCCTCGGTCTCTGTCAACTCTTTTGGCCGAGAATAGCTTTCGGCCAAATCAAATTTTGTAAATCTTTTTATGCAATCAAATAGATTTGTTTTTGTAGGTCTGTTACCTCACGAGCCACCCAGTGCCTAGCCATGAAATCGAACCATTGCTCCTATCAATCATGCGTCCGTATCCTCCACATATATCTCCGTTTAGAAAGATTATAAACATAAAATGTAAAGTAAAATGTGGTATCTACACTATCTATATCTCCAAAAACCACGCCATGTAATAAAGATATTTATTCTCAAATTGTTGTGGGAAACTTATTTCGAGATGTAAGACAATACACTTAAATTAAAAAGTAAAAGATAAACACAATAATGAATAGTATAATTATATAAAATGAAATCAATATAGTTCGAAATTGGAATTATGGGTTACATATTCCCAAAAGACTTTCCTGATGATTAATATCTTCCCGCAATATTATAACGTGACTTTAACGAGAATATCTAGTCCCACTATACTAGTGTTGTTAAAAATACAGTCTGGGCCAGTTCAAAAAGGGATTGAACCTATTAGATCCGGTTATAGTTTGGCCTATTTGATTAATGGGTTAGTTCAATTATGAGTCACGGTTCAAGCAAATATGAATCAACTCAGAACCATTCATAAACAGGCCTGTTAATAGTATGGGCCGATTTGACCCGTAAATCGTCCATCTTTTAAATTTTTTTAAATAAATATTTTATAAACGGACTGTTTTTTTTAACCCTGTTGCTTGATTGGGTGAACAAACAGTTTTTTAATTTGATTAGTGAAAATTATTTTGATTTAATTGGATGAAGAGCGCTTTGATTGAATGCCTCACTCATTTGTGGTCGTTAATTTTTCAACAAGTTGTAGGAGATTACAACACTTTGTGGGCGGAGGGCTATAGTTCTCGGTCCAGGCCAGTGCCGTCCAGTTTCATAACGGTTCCAAGTTGGTTCAATAAGTTAACGGTCCGTGCTGGTTATGGTTCAATAGGCCTATATTGCTAATTTTGCTTGTAACCACCCCTCAACCCAATAATAACAGTTACAGGCCGAGTTAGGGGATGTTCGGGCTGGTTCCGAGTTTAGATGGTTCGGTTCTGGGCCAGCCCGCCCCCTTTAACAACTCTACAATATACAATGCCTATAAGGAGAGATCGTGGCTAGCTGCAATACGAATCCTCCAGAGGGGTAGTACGTGAGAGTACACCAGCCCCATCCCCCAATCTCTTTCTACGAACTCACGAGAAGAGGGTAGACACGGAGGTGGCGATGTTCTCTGGTCCGGGTTAGCGTCGGAAACTATTTTAAAAACTCTCTCTGATCATACTTATGCCTAATAACTGTAATTTAATCAATTTCAGAGGACATTTGGCTATATGTGAATATTTAAAGACCTTTTAAGCATCATTTTTGCGGGTTAAGCATTGTGTTCCCAAAGTAGTAAGAATGAAGATATATCACTTGTGCTTTCTAATCGATTAATGTGGATGAGTAGCGAAAATGTCAGATATATGAGAGAGGCACGGACAACAGAAAGGACAAAAGTCGAAGAATGCAATAAGGTAATAATCTTCCTAGGGGTATGCCCCTTGTCCTGTAATAGAGAAAGTGACATCAACCTGATATTGGTCACTCCATAGATGGGAAGAAAGTCCTTACTAAATTGAATCATTTCGAAATGCATCGGCAAATAATTACATCATATATCTGTAGTCAAATATGTACATTTCCCTATAAGTCATCCGAGTAGGCTGTTTCTCATGTAACATAGTTATATGGGGTTGTAAATAATTCGTGTCCGATGAGCTCCATCAATCAGGTAGCAAGGTGTGGGGGGGACAACTAGAAAAGAAGAGACCACACAGAGAGAACAAGAAGGATTGTAGGGTTTGTAAGGCGGCGGACTCGATGCATACGTTAAAAAATAAATAAAGACAACACATGCTCGCCTTGGAGAAAAACAGAAAACATAAGTACAAACAATGTCCTCTCAGGATAAGGAGGAGAAATATAATTGTACGAAAAATGGCAAAGTGGGACAGTGGATAGAACAAAAACTTTGAGGACAGTAGGCCGATGGGTTTGCAACAGACACGTTTTAAAACTGGTTGAATGAGTGTTCTTTCGTTGGCCACACTTGATGTTTGTTAGGAAAACGATATTCCATCTGACAACAGATAATTTGTACTTCCTCCCCCACTTTTGTTAGCTTCTATCTGCACTTTCCCACGGACAATTCAGCTCCCCATTCTGTTCCTTCTCATAAATAAGTGCAGATCTTTTGTTGATCAACGAGGAACGCTCAGAGGCAGATTTGGAACCCTTCTCCCCTTGCAAATGAAGCTCTGAACTAGCACAGTAGATGTGAAGATAGGCCTACTGACAGTAATGTAAATGGGGAATTGAGTGTATGTGTTGAACTGATAAACCATATTAAAAAGACAACGTTTTTATGTTCAATATGAAACTCCCCACTACATATCGAGTCACTAATCAAGCATAACGTATGATTTTATTGATCTGCTATATAATGCATTACGTGTACACCATTCATTATTATCTGGCGTACCTCTGAGATGCAACTTGATCACTGGAAAAATGAAAGAAAATAGAAAGAAGGGGGAAGATTGCCATAAAAATAGATGGTAAAACCATAAGCAACACAAGATCTTCCAAGAGAGGCGGCAGACACCAACTAGAGTTGTATAAGAGAGTAACCAGAGAATTGCGTTGCTCATCTTCATGAACCGTGACAATATTTATGCCGTGCAGCAATGTTCCTCTATATCCATATCAGAATGAGGGCAGCGACAAGGAGGGTTGAAAGTGCCTGGTAAGTCCTCGAACCCTTCGGGGCCTGTGCTACTAACCCTACCAATATCAAAGAAGTAAACTGCGATCAGCCAAAGCAATGACTCCTGATTGAGCATCTGAAATAACATCAACCAAATTCCACTTGGGGAGAATGGATCCGGAACACAGTCATATGATCATGATATTACATAATGGGCCGAGGTCCCATACATACTCTATATGCGATCTATTTTGGAATGGCCGATTAATCTGGAGTGCATCAATCCAAAAATGAACTAGGCCTCGGCCCTTTGAAAAATGTAGACATGGTTGGCAATGGCCTCTAGAGATTCATGTTCGAGTTCCACAGTGTTCTGCTTTACCTCTTACACTGCGTTTGGTCGACAGGAAAGATGGAGATATGGCTTTTAGTTCTTTCTTGGAATCTGGAAGTGATTGAAGTTCTAGACCGTGTTTTCTATACATGAATATGTAATATTTGGCAGTCTGTGAGAGGGGGAAAACCAACAGGAGAGGACGTTTCTGTCACTTCGTCTGGAGATATACCATACGTTTATCCATGCTCCACATGAAATAGTCAATTGTATGATTAAGTATACACAAGTTCTTGTATTATATTTTATTTGGTTTTCCAATTAATATTAATTACATTTTTATAGATATTTATTATAAAAAAAAAGTAGAAATAAAGTAATGAAAAATGAACAAGAGAAATAGTACACAGATGACAGAAGTATTTTTAAGGGAATTTCGAAAATTTTTAAGTGATTTTATAATTTAACCCTCATTTCATTTTTAATTTTAAAAGTTCAATGTTAAACGAGGCCGACTATTAACCCTTCCAACCAATTATATTAATAATCGTGAGAGATATCATTTTAATCTATACATTGAAGGATTTTTTTCATATAAAGAATTTTTATTGAAAGAAATTTATTTTCTTTGTAGGCCAAAGAGATTTATTAAGATTTAATGATTTTTGAATGTATGTTTATTTATTAAAATAAAAGAATTTGTTTATAAAAAAAGAGGAAAAGGCGAAAAACATGAAATAATCATTGACAAATTCGTCCCAAGACATTCGACTAATTTTCTTTTATCAACCTACGCCTTTTTGGTTTGTGTCATGGGTGTTCATTGGCAATTTTTTTTCATTTGGCTGATGTGGCACGCCATCAAATTTTTATCGAAATATTGGTTTAATTTTTTTCTGTTGCATTTTGATAATTAAAAAATTCATGAAGAAATAAATCCACCATCATTTTAACGGATAATTAAATTTAGTTACCATTTCCTCTACCATTCCCCGATGTGGCCGAAAAAGTAGCGGGAGGCGGCGGCGGCGGCACGTTTGGCGGGCCAATTTGTACATCTTTGCAATCAATTCCTAAATTACCTGAGAAAAGAAAGCGGCCATTAGTCATTTCTAACAAGAATAGGCTGATCTTTACCACTGAATCATTCACTTAAATATGGGAAGGTTTATTAGTTTATCTGCAATCTCAGCTTTTAACCTTATTTGAAGATGGAGGAAATGTGATCCAAGAAAATATAATTCGTGTTATGAACATTACTAGAGGTAGAGAATTAATTTTCCGACTGATTATTAAGAAAAAATAATAGATGTCTTGTAGACAAGGTCCCATAGAGCATTATGACTCAACAAATCCAATGAACATGATATACTAGGACAATGAGTTGCATTCGTCCTAAAATCCAATAGATTCCTAATAATTTGAACACATGCACTATCATCGTATCAATGAGTAAACAAATTGAATTAAGCAATAATTTTAAGTCAGTTTAAATTATTCAATATTCTTTTCTTTTAAATAAAATTCACGTTCAAATCTTGTGAATTCAGGAGAGTATTACTTCTTAGTGGATCATTCCCACTCAAATATGAATTCCTTAAAAATTTTTAAAATTTTGGATAAAGGATGGTATATGCAAGTAAAAATAATGTAAGTTTAATTTCAACTAGGGCCAAGTTACTTTTGTACACGGATCTTCACAAAAGCACACTAAAGACGAATAAAAAGAATTTAATTATTGTCCTCCTTGAGATGGACTGAGCTAGCGATTAATTCAAGGGTGAGAACTAAATAATTCGATCTCCCAAGGAAATTCTAGGTTCTCTCAAGGGCACGAGACGCCCTGACTGCGTATGTATCAAGGGAGATGCGATGATCGTATCAAGTCAGAAGTTTCAAGTGCAACATTTCTATAGGACGGAAGATTGTAATTTCCTTACATTGTCTGATGCAAGGCAAGCCGGTCATGTTCAACAGGTTGGCCGAGCCACTGTTGCATTCACAGGAGTGATCTGTCCCACTTGCTACACATTCCCCATCTCCGCACCAAACAAGAAAACATGCTTCGTTTGCCCCCAAAAGAAATTGTTATCTCAACAAAAATATAATGCCATTGAAAAAATAAACCCAAAAAAAATTGTGATGGAGTCATTGGAATTTACGGGTGAATGGCAGCGGAAGAAACACAGGACCAGCCGGCGGAGGAGACGGCAGAGATTCATTCCCACATTGAGAACTAAACGAGCCTGCAATGGCGGGGGAATCTATCAATGCGCAGTGAAAATTCTACGGCATCATGCCCTTGAAGGCGATTGCATATGAGGAGAGGATTTATTATGATGGAAATATATCAACAGAAAATAAAATTGCTTTGCATTCACCTTCTACGGATGGAAATTTTACCATATTATGCATTTAAATTATCTATATATATATAGAAAAAATTGCATTTTTAGAGAGTTTTCTCCCACAAAATGGTTAATCTAGATCGAACATATTAGTCAGAGTTTAATAATTTCCGAATATCGATTGATTTATATCCAAAAATAGCATCATTGTATGCAAAAAGGAAATGGTTCTGAGTTCGATTGTCGCAATAATACTCTTGTTATCCTCTATTTCACTCCTTACTTATTACTTTCTAGAATCACAAGTGTTTTTTCCATTTTAGATCTTTTGGTTTGGCCAATTAGGCAAGTAAGATTCCTAACAATTTGGGCGTTGAAGTTAGGCACGGCAGTCCTAAGAAGTGCCCAGCCCAACTTTTTTTTCCCCCGGTCCATTGCTCAAAGTTAGCTAATGGTTGAATACGAAAACAACCCCAAGAAAGAATTAGTTTACGGAGATAGCCAAGAGAGGACTGTCAGTGTTCAAATGCGCGAGAGGTGACAAAAAAATAGCATTCATATGGCAGGCATCAGAAGTACAGGACGGATAGCTTACAGTCAGGGATCACGCAGAAGGGCAGGCCAAGGAGCTTCTTCCATCCCGGGTAGCACTCACAGTCAAAGCCGAGCAACGAGCTTGACGACTTGCAAGTCCCCTGCAGACAGTTAACGAGCCCGCACACACCTACAAATACAAATGTAACAGGCTTTGTCAGTCTATATATATGTATGCAAAGAACAGTTGGCAATGTTATTTATCTGGTCCTCCTCGGCAAGGAAGATCAGAACGGGGAACGTGCAACACAATTGATGGCCGGGATCGTTTGGAAGGGACAATGCTTACTGGGTGGTGGTTGGTCTGATGAAGAGTCCGACATTATAGACGGGCCATACTGTGAGAAGGCTGCATTGGCAGCAGCATCAGCGGCAGCAGCGCTCGTCTTGATGATGATGATGACAGCGATCATGGGGAGAAGGATGATGGAGGGTCTCAAGTTGTCCCGTGCTATTCCCATGGCGTCCATTGGATTTTGACGGTTTGGCTTCCGAGAGAGCATTTATAGGTGTTTGCTGGTGGAAGCAAAAGACAGGATCAACTCCGTTTAGGGATGAGAACATCAATTAAGTGCTCACCCACCTCAACCCTAATCAGTCCCTCCATGCTCTTTTTCTCTCAATTGCGGTATTAGGCTAGTCCTCGAAAGTCAAAGTCATTCAACCGTTAAAACGCAATTTGGTAGGCAACAAAGGTCACTGTATGCATGTGTGCGCGTAAAATATAGGATACAATATTTTCTTTCTTCGTACACATGACACGCAAGAATCTGGAAAAAAAAAGGAGGAAAAGAATACTATGAAATACAAAAACGGAATATTAATATAGGATTTAGGTTGACGAAATTGTGCTCCAGGGCACAGTTAGCCCAACGGGTCATGAGCTTTACCCTCAGGGTATCAAAAATGGGTGATCTCATGGTGATCATCCTTAATTAGCCACCAAGGTGATCGGGCGTAGAATTGGGGCGGGAGGATCGATGGTGGTGATTTGAGAGAGAGAGAGAGAGAGAGAGAGGGCTGAGGGCGATTGAGCCTATCCATTTTCTCCATAACAAGACAATTTAGTGAAATTACCGTTCAATTTTTATAAAAAATTTAATTACATTTTTAATAAGGTTAACTCCAGTTGAATCGGCTAATTCTTGATCCGACTGATGAATTTAATTGAATTGATGAAAAAAATAAGTTGACTTAAAAATTAAAAAGATAAAAATATATTATAATACATATATTTTATTTTACTAAATTTATATTTATATTTTATATTAAATATTTATTTAATATAATAATTATATCAATAATTTTTGTTATAAATTATATTAAAATTATAATATTATATAAATTTATTAATAATATTATTTATTAAATATACCGCTTAACCCATTAAACCCCCAATCTAACTGACTCATGAACTTATGAATTCATATTTATACCGATTCCTAAGAAAAAAGAACTTACGTAGAAAACTTTTAGGAAAAAGAAGTACTGCATTATTTATATAATAAATTTATTATATAAAAATTAATAAAAAGATTATATATATTATTTTAAATTTTGAAAAAATAATTAAAAAGATAAAAACAATGGTAAGGTATGTAAGTGTAATTATTTTATTAATTTTTATATAATGAATTCATTGTATTATATAAATAAATATTTAATCTGCCATAATTTGGTTTGATAATCATCAGCAGCATAATTATTTTTTAAAAAAGAAAATTTTATAAAGAAAGAATAATATTTAGCTCACTGCTTATAATGGTAAAAAAAACTCGATCATTTATAATGAATTTTTAATTATGAGGTAATAATAAGGACAAAACGTAAGGTGATTTGAAGATTTTTTTGTAGAGATTATTAACGCAAATATTAACCATCTGGAATATTTTGTATAAAAGCATATAGCCGCTGATGTAACAAAGAGTCAACCCATGAGGATGAGGGCGTCCAAGTACGGTGTTGGCCAATTGGCTATGAAGTCCCGGCCGAGGGCGAGGAAGTGATGTTGAGAACATTATCTAGGGGTTCTTTGGACATTGAGAGCATAGTGAACCTGGCATTCTTGGACAAATTGTGTAATTATCAATAAACTTTTAACTTTTCAAGAGCATTTTTAAAGTTTATACCAGGAAATATCTATCAATCAATTAAGTTGATTCAAAAAGTTGAAACATGATATTTAATTGGACAAAAATATAATAGATACCAATTTAGGCTAGTAATTTTTGACATAATATGATAACCCAACACAGTATGATATAAAATTAAATATGCTCGGATTGAGGTATAATAAATATGTATAACTTAATAAAATATAATTAATTTCATTTATTTAAATATATATTAAAATATTTAACTTGTTTCAATGTGTGTATTATTAATTTAAATTATCATATTAAATATTAAATATGTTAAGAGTTTATTTGTTAAATTCTCTTTGGATAATCTCCATAATATAATCATATTATAAATATTTTAATTAAATTTTTATTCTAATCATATCAAATTGTTAAATATGTGTATTTACAAGTAACAAATTTAGACACGTTTAGTTTATATGAGTTTAGAGATGTTAAACAAACTGGTCCTCAAACCAATATGTAATTACTCTTATTTGGTTGAGGGGCGCTGCTCAGTTTAAGAAATATGTACATTGAACTAGAACTGACATGGCATGTTTTTTCAATAAATCGGCCTAAAATCGTAATCAACATGGAGCCGTTATAAATCTGACTTGAACCAGCCTAGACCACCAAAAACACTATAATCAATAGTTTATTCTTTATCAATTCAATTCAAAAAAAATTCAAAAATTTAAAAATATTAATTTTAAATAATTTGAAAAAAAATTAAAAAGAGAAAATGGTCACGATTCACAGTTCAAACAGCCCAAACTGTGAATTAGCTCGTTTGGGTGCAATTTTGAGCCGATTCATAATTTCATGAATCATGACCAGTAATTGATCTAGCCAATTATGCTTAATGGGCCAAATCGTAATTAGGCTCAACGATTCTAAGCTAGTTTTGAACGGGTTCGGATTGCCTATTTAACATCTCTATATGGGTTACACATGTCAAGTACAAGTTGAAGGCTCTTTCACATGTACTATTTAGATATAACATGCTTAAATACAACACAATACAAATTGCTTTAATAAGATTATTTTTTTTTACCGTATAATAGATTAAATTCCAATGGATTTATGTCCCTTCATCAAGGAGGCTTGAGCATTTCTTATACCTCCTCATGGGGAGCTAGTGTGGCAACTCATATCTCGGCCAAAATCATAGTGTGGGAGACGGGGTCTAGGCTAAAAAAAAAAAAAAACATTTTCTAATTTTGCAAAAGTTAGGAGAGATCTTAGATGGTAGGGTCCATTTCTAAGCTTGGATTTTTTTTATCTAGAGTATTGGGGAAATAAATTGTTTTAAAAACTATCACGTTTAATTATGAAATTCTAGATTTAAAAAAATTATTTTACCGCAGCTAAGTCAACAAGTGAACTCCCAAGGCCATATAATGGATCTTGGAGAAGGAAGAATGGAATCACCACGTTGTGATGGTTATTCGACCCTTCATAAGGTATTTCCCTAATCTCTTAACTCTCATAATACTCAATAATTAGAGATTCAATGTAAGAGAAATGGATATCCCATAAGAAGGTGTAGCAAGACAACATCCCAATCATGCCGAGCAAAATCAGCCTCATTATTCCTTGTTTTATTTGTTCTCAACTTGTGTTATAGACTTTATCTAGTGTGCAAATGGAAAGTAAATTGTGTATAATAAAGTAATAATAAAAAAATAGAGATATGCCCAGTAATTATATGGTATTATGCTATACAGATATGCAAATAAGATTAAACAATTATGCAGTAATTAGCCATCACCGTACCCCCACAAATCTACATTATATTAACTCTAGCAGTATTAAAGCACCATCCAATCTTAACCCTTCTAATGCAATATTGAAAATTGAAATTTTAGTCTAGAAAATTGGTAACCCATGCATTTTATCACTACAATCCCCATGGAAGAACCTATCGGAAGAACAACCCCAAGCAATGTGCCGCCTTTTGTGTTGAAAGCTTACATTAATACATTGCCACACAAGCATTACAAGTTCTAAAGAAATGGATAAAAATGAAATGACAATTGGGCAGAGTCCCGATGTGTTCTCCCTCATATGACCAAATATAATTTTACATGTAAATGTTGGATAGTTAAAAAACTTGATCGAGTCTTGGAACAAAATCATTATCCTAACTCAGATCATACCCTTGCATCTTGGGTTTCGTAGCCAGGACCTCTCTTGCCATTTCTCTTCTCTTTAGATCAATGTCACACACCTCAAGGACCTCCCTACTCTTTCTCTCTATATGGTAGGCTCATCTACACCCCTCGACTTACGAGGCCACCCCCCTATTTATAGGAGAGGTATCTAAGTTGGATGCCACTAGGGGCGAACGTGGAATGGGTTGGGCGGATGTTTTTGTAAATAATTGCGCCATAACTTTTTCGAATTGATTTTCTCATACTCAAAAAACCATACCAGGAACCCTTGGTGTCATAAAAAACCACCCGCTTTGGGTGTAGTTTTTTGGGGCTTGAATTTTAATAAAAAAAAATTTTAACAGGTTGTTATATATAATTAATTAAGATACAGAATCAATAAGAGTAATGGTAAAATAATTAAAAATAAATTATTCTAAATCCATAATAAAAGATTTATCAATGTAAAGATAAGTGTATAATTAGGTAGTGAAATCATGAAAAGTAAATATTATGTGTATGATTATAACTAATGAAATAAAATTATAAATATAATTGTAGAATTTGGGTCGGTCTCACGCCTTACCAATTTTTTCAGTTTGGGGCCCAACTTCCCTAGGTGGCTTTTCTTTGTCTAAAAGACCACTCAGATTTTATATAGAAGTATCAAAATTTTTAATTTTTCAAGGTCGATCTTGGTCCAGTGTTTTTTTTTTCTTTCACCCATAGCTGCCACATGGATACTCCGATCAAATTATCCATTACCCTACTTTTGTGGCATAGGTCACTTTATCTACGTTAGCAATGACGTCACATGAGTAACTTGATCGGGTCAATGGGTAACTTGATTGATTTATCCCCCAAATTTCCCATTTTTTCAGTTTAGTCCCTAAACTTTCAATTATGTCATATTTAGGTCTTCTACTTTCATACCATGGCACCTGTCATGTTTTGGCCAGGTTCTAGGGATTCTAAGGCTATCTGGTTTAATGTTACAAGAAAAATAATCATTTTCCCAATGTTCAATTGAGTTTCTACCATTTTCAATAACTGTATGCAATGTATGATTTAGTTCATAAGTACAATTATCGAGAGTTCGTATCGTACCGGCCAACATTTGTCACAAAAATGAGCCAAAACCTAGATGTCTATAGTTAGCCCCTCCTTTAACCAGTAGTATGCGCCACGACATCTTACATTATTTCATTAAAGCAGAATATTAGACACCTGGGTTTCTTAAATGGCCTCATGCCAAGAGTTAGCACCCGGTCATCCATATGCAGGAGGCATACATTTTCCTTGGTAGTCAATTGAGAAGTCATTGTAAAATGATTCTTGGCCCAAATTGCAAGGATCCTATCAATCATGGGGCAACCCTACCGAACCAAAAGCATGCAAGATTTCAATTACGTGAATGTATTGACCCTCTTTCACCTACACAAAAATCGTATGTAGCTAACTCTAAGGGGAGATGACCCTAAAGAATGAGAAACAATTAGTTCTACAACAAAAAGCTCTAGTGGTACAAGTTTCAACCTACCTCTAAGGAAATATAACCTTAAGAGATGTGGGACAATTAGTTTCACAATGAAAAGGTGGGTAGTCGTATCGGCCTTAATCTAATTCTAAGGGAATACAACCCTAATGGATGAAGATGATTCATTCCATGACAAAATGATGTATAACTATACCTTCCTCAACTTAATTATAAGGAAATACAACTCTAAATGATGTGCTGTTTAGCCATATCAATATGGACTTGTCTCTAAGGGAATACAATCCTAGGGACATGGAATAGTTGAACTTTGTGTTAAAATGATCTAGCCATATCAGCTCAATCTATCTTTGAGAGAATACAACTCTCAATTATATGAGACAGTTAGTTTTATGAGGAAATAGTGTATAGTTATATTAGCCTCAACCTAACTCTAAGAAAATATGACCTTGAATATATAGGATAATTAGTTTCATGATGAAATGGTGTGTACCTATACCTGCCCCTAGGAGGATACAACCTTGAAGGATCGAGAGCAGTTAAACTTGCGACAAAATGGTTTATAGCCATAGTGGCTATTTCTAAGACACTATTGAGGGTTTCCTATCCAGGGGAAAACATTCTATAATGCATGGCTTTATGTTTTGTGAAATCCATTGAGCCGTGCAGCCCATCTAATCATTCTCTCAAATGCTCCTAGTTTCCTTTAGTACCTTGTATGGGGTGAGCATGAAACTACGGACGCAAATTACATGCTTCAACTACTAGCATTGAAATAAATTTTCAACAAGAGGTACCTTCTCTCGGCAGGCAACATAATCTTGTTCATACGGTACAAGAGTTGCTGCACCTCCTCTTCATCAAGGACCAACATTGAGCTAACTACTGTTTCACATAGTCCCAAGAATAAGGATAAGATTGCACTGAGTTAAGATGTGACATGACATTAAGGTACACGTCAATGCTGCAAAAGCCCACTCACGGGCATTTGTCCTTAAAGTCCTTGCCTTCCTTTAGCACCATGAATAAGGGGGGATATTTGTTGCTTGCTTCGGAGAGGAATTTGCTCAACGATGTGATTCATAAGAGAACTATTGTGCTTCACTCATATTCTTTCATAAATACTTTTCTTCTTTTGCTCTTAATTTTTTGGGAATGGCCTCGATGCCTCAATGTGAGAAAGCATTAAAACTATCAATTTCCCATACTCTATACCGAAAGCATTTTTTAGGGGCTCAGCCCTAGTTGTGATTTTTTATTATCTCAAGAGCAACGCATAAATCCTCAACATGTGCCATCTTCGACGTGGATTTAATGATCATATCATCCACGTATGCTCCCATTATCCTTTCAAGTTGTGCCGTAAACTATTTGTTCACCAAGCTACGATATGTTGCCCCCTTATCCTTTAGCCCAAAGGGTATCACGCACACTGCATCACACCATAAATGGATCTTCTCCTTAGCTTCATGGTACATCATAATTTAATTATAGCCTAAGTACCATCCATAAAGATTAAAAGTCTATATAGCCACCCACCGTGGGCGTGGTAGAGTGGTTCGCCACTTATCATCCCAATGAAAGGACTCGAGTTCTAGTCCCACCTGTGGCGGGGAGCTCTTAACCCCTTAAATGGGCCAACACGGGGCAATCTGGATTAGTCAGCTGTACAAAATCTAACTGAATACCGGCGATTTATACAAAAAATATATATATAGCCAGTAATAGCATCCATGAGTTGACTAACTAGGACAATGCCTTGTTGAGGTTCACATGGTACATGCACATTCTCCATTTCCGGTTTGGCTTATTGATTAGGACCATGTCATATTGCTTCAATGTTGCTTTGGTGGCTACTATATGCCCTACTTCATCTAATGAAAATGACAACGCCTTTAATTTCTTTGAGCACCACAATATAACTATTGTTCTAATACAGAAAGCATATCACAATATGCTTTTGTGACAATTAATTAAAACTGCCAAATCACTACACGAAGTTTCCGATTTTCCAACGGGTACATTTGATGGGAAGTTGTCAAAATTCTCACTGAAATTTAAAATGTCCGTGAGATTTCCAACAGAGCGCGTCTATCAGAATGGGCATTATAAGAAATCATTAATGTGATGGAAATCTCTTTCGGAAGCTGTTCTCAGAAAGTTCGGATAGAAAAGCAAGTTACCTAACAGTTTCCGTCCGATGGTGGTAATGGAATTCTAAGAGATTTTTGACAGAAGCTGTTCTCAGAAAGTTCCAATAGAAAAATGAGGGACTTGTCCCTCAGCAACTATTTCTGTCCGATGATGGTAACGGAGCTCACTCAAGAAATACACGAAGCAGCCACTTGCCGGGCTTAATTGGACTTTCACTGGAAATTGATTGATTAGAGTGCATCGTCATTTAGGTAGTTTTCCATCGGCAAATGTTGTCAAAGCTATGAAGCCAAGCTTAGAGTTGTCCCTTTCTTTCTTTCAATGTCAAACTGTCTTTGAAGCTGATTGACTCGATCTTGTTTCAAATTGCTAGAAACGTTTAACAAAACTCTCGAAGGTTATTGTGAAGCATGGGATAAGTTCATAGAGGCTTGGATTGTCATTATTATCAAGGACCCAACCCACGTCCACGAATGGCATTTACAGGTTACCCCAGGACTTGTGGACAGAAGTTATCATCAGAGAGGCAGGATTACCTGGGATGTCCGATGAGGGGGTGCCTGTCTTGCTGTATATTTTTCATGGTTCTTGTCATGGACTCTGTTTCTCGATGTCTTCTAGCATACAACACTTACCTTCGGACCCTCTGAAAGGCCTAACAGGTTCGGTATTCAGCAGCTTCTTGTCATTGATACTGATGAAGGTAGAAACGGAATCTGGAGGACTTTGCAGTGACACTACTGTTGCTTTGAAATTTTTTTTCTCCCTGATGTCCCAAATTTGTTTTATTGGTTCCTTCCAATTGGTCCCAAATTATCATAGAATTCTCTAATTCATGTTATTAATCATCAACACAGTATAGAGTGCATCACATTCTCCCATAGCTGAGGCCCATGGTGAGGAAAGAAGTTGATGGAACACAACTATCAAATCTTAAGTCCATCATCATGTCTATAAGTTTAATTTTGATTCATTCAATCCTACAAATTCTATTACATTCATATAAAAGCTCTGAGCATTATGGGTCGTTGAACATGTGACGGCTCAGATGTGACGATATTAAATCTTACTAAACACAACGCATTTTAATTTGTTGTGTACATGTTGATGTAATGATTTAATTTAATGGGGGCGAGGACATATTATATTACTTCTAAGTTGAAAATAATGATGCAGATCAATGTCGAAGACACCATGAAGAGATGAAAGTGAACTCGCAGAAGATGAAGACCAAGATTGATAATGCCCTTTAAGATAGCACAGGAACCGCTTCACAGCAAGCCAATAAATCATAGTGGGCTGTTGCATAAATTGGCTGACTTGGCTAATGGCTCAGGCAACCTGAAAAAACGGAACTATGATTTTTTTTTCCCGATTCCAAATGATTTTTTTAGTCCGAAAAATCGGCCCTAAAATGTCGAATCTGACAAGCTACCATAAAAAAGGACTACCTGACCCGTACCACTTAGTAGCCTTGGAAGATATAAACAAAAAAAAAACTTAACTAATATTCTTAACTGGTATCTTTTCGTTAGTATTTTATACGCATTATAGGAATATCTATAGTCATCCTCGAGTTTTGCATACTGCAGATGACATCTTGCCTCGGGCAATAAATGACAATTCAGGATTCCTTTACTATCGGATGATTCAGATCGCTGCAATTAGTGGTGGAAATTTAGTTTTGAGGTTAAACCTACCAAGATATTTTTTTTCCCCTTCACATCAGACAAGGCAGTTGTCGTGTCCTCTTCAACGGCCCACTTCACATGTCAGTAATACAGAACCTGCTTTCCCGGGTAAAATGAAAACCCAAATTTCAGTAATCAGAATGATGGCGACGTAAATTTATATTTTCCTTTTTGCAGCCAAAACCCAGAATCGTCGATCGAATGCACTTGGGATCTAAGGACAGAATTAAGAAAATAAATAGCCTGGTAATGCTGAGGCAACATTGGGGCAGAGCACAAGGCATCCGTGATGACCAACGCAGTAATTCAATCATTATACCGATTCCTAACCCCGACTCAGTTTCAGCATTTTCAGCCGAGTCATTTCTTTGCCAATTCAGGAGCAACCATCATGGCTATTTAGTTATTTAGAAGCCGACAAGTAGAAAAGCAGCTCCATTTGGCACAAAAGTACAAGCACAGAACAGCTCTGGTTAGTAAGTCTACTACCCGAGAAACCAGATTTGCAAATAGTGATACGATCAGAAACAATAATAATAAAAGGAATGCGGCCGAACACAATGTTGGAACCTCCAGATAATTTGGATAGATTCTTACAGTTTCCCCTATAGACAATTCACTGAGGGGAAATAATGTTAGATGGATGAAAAATCAATTGCTCCCTGCTTCTGAATCCTTAAAGATCATCCAAGGAAGAAAATGTGAAATGAGATTCTTGAACAAGAATTCACAGTAAATATCATTGAAAAGCAATGCAGACATTAATAAACGTGCAGATCCATACAGAGCATGGATATACAATACAGGCATCAGTGGATTTTTTTTATTTTTTATTTTATGTTCCTTACTTCTAAGCTGATAATGGCAGCAAAGACATCCATTCAGTTGAGGAATACAGAGATGAATGGTGCCATACTTGGCTACAAATGAGAAAAATACTTGGCCACACCCGCCACAACACACATCTGTGGCATATGTCTAACACTGATATACATATCTCACTAGTAAAGCCTGCATCTACGAGCAATCAGAAAGCTAACTCAAAGAGTACATGGTCATGGGAACGATCATGGTCACTTGATTATACCGAATGCCTATTCTGCCTTGTTCATATGTGCCTTCTGGTACTTTTCCAATTCATTCAGCCACAGATCTCCAAATTCACAGTCTTTCCAAGCCTCAAACCACGGACCACCAAGAGTGTAATGTACGGCTTTAGGGAAGGTGCTCTTGTCATTCTCGATATACTCATTATGACCCACAAGAAAGTTCCAAACAAATGGGACTTCACCAATCTCACTGTCATCAAGCCACTGGAACCTGTGAAGAAAAGCACCTGTTTCCTTGTTTACTACCTCAGGTGTCAAGATCTTGTTCTTTGGATGCCTGCAATTGTATAGGACCATGGATGACCAGTTCTTTCTCGGGTAAACTGTTTGAACTGCTCCATCCATCTTGCTGGTTTCTTTAGGGGCATAGTCATGCTGAACGCACATTATGGCATATTTGTCATCAACAAGATCTCTCAATTCCTTAATATCTGCAAGATACAGGAAATCACAGTCGACAAACATTGCCCAACCATCGTAATTGGCCAAATATGGGGTCAGGAACCGAGAAAAAGAAAACTCAGTGCTCTCAAGCTTTCCTCTCTCACGCCAGTATAGGCCATTCTTCCTCAATTCAGATTGCTTGATGGGAATGATCTCAATAGGAATTGATGCCCGCTTCAGGAGCGAGTAACGGCAGACCTCATAAGCAATGTCCTCACGCGGATCATACCCAATAAAGATCTTCAGAGGCTTTACATGCCCATTAGTGGCTGCACCATTAATTTCAGCGGTCATGTTTATCCAATTTCAGTACAATTCGCAGAATTTAATGACAATAATGGAGGTCTTCAATTTTCTGTTTTCTTGGGAGATCGAATTCAAACCTGGAAAGGAAATGCAGGGGGTTCTCATGAGAAACAACAATGCACATTTCTCTGGAGAAGGATAAGTAGTCAAGAAGGAAAGGATGCAATAAACAGCCAAATCAATGAGGTTGCTACTGCTGCTTTAAGAAAAATTAACCTACACCATGTAGAACCAATACAATATAGCGATCTTAACAAGTCAATTAGATCCCTTGAACTACATTTTTAAAGTCTCCATAATTCAAACAGATCCAACCAGCAAATTTCAACACATTGCATCAAAATCAATATAACAAACGTATCATCAACATCCGCGTCATACCATGAGAACAATATTTCATATCATCACTGCATACAGTGGAACTAAGTGGGTGAAGGAGATAGATCGCAATCTTCTTATTAGGGAATTCTCCTGAAATAGACATGAGAGTGCAAGTGAAAACGATAGATCTCACACGAAATGAGGTCACACCTTACAGCAACGAAACCACAAATCTAATTGCCGACAGATTCGAGCAGGAAATTCCCGCACATTTCACACTCAGAATCCGCTCAGCAAATAGGACGGAACTGAGAGAATTGAAAAACTTGATAAGCGGACGAGCCATAATGATCAATTACAACACGAAGAAGAGTCGTGCAATGCATGAGTCGCGGAACCGGTGAACGAACCATGAGATCGGAGAACGAGGATGTATCAGGGAAAGTGCGGGCACCAGAGACAGAATCTCCGCGGGAAAGGGATCTGAGAGAGATTTGTCGGTGGAGAGAACGAATAGGAGGTGTGAAATCACGCCCCGTATTTAGCCTCTATTTATAGACACGAGAATGCGGGGGAGAGAGAGAGAGAGAGAGAGAGAGAGAGAGAGAGAGAGAGAGAGAGAGAGGGAGAGAGAGAGTGCCAGTCGTAAATCGGGCAGGACCACGGATGATCATAGTGTAAGCAACCGGACCAGTCGATGGACTCGCGGATTGAATCGTCGAATGGTTTGAACTTAGATTCTTAAATAATTAAGTAATTTGAAGATATGTTAGTTTTCGTTAAATGAGTTGTAAAATACTTCTACTACACTCGGTAAGTAATATTTGAGAAAAAAATTAGAATTATAACCCTTTTCATATGCACAAATAAAAATTCATATGACAAATACAAAAATCGGTTAAAAAATAATAAATGAAAATCAAAATATAAATGTGCATTATTTTTAAAAGTTTTTCATTATTTTATCATTTTATTTTATTTTAGATTTAGGAAAATGAAGCCGTCGTCAAGGCAAACAGCCACACCCTTTTCAGAAAATGGGGCAGTGATATTTGAGGTTTTACCCTTTTTATTTCGTTTCAGATTTACGCAAACGATTCTGCGTTGAGGTAAATAGCCGCAACATCCTCAAAAATGGGTGTAAGATATTTACTTACATAATATTTGAGAACAAATAGAAATTTAGAATTATAGTTTTGGAAAGATGATGCTTTGGTACTTAATTTTTTTGTAATTTTACTACTTTCATTCTAAACTTTTAATTTTTTACCATTCTTATCCTCAACCTTCCTAATTTTTATCACTTTAATCCTATCGTGAGATTTTTCATTATGTGCTGTTGATATGGTATTTTAAAAAATTAAAAATATTTTTAAAATATCCTTAATGAATAAATGATGTGACAAAAAGATTAGAAAACAAGAAAAAAAAGCATAAAATCAAAAAATGAAAACACAAAACATAAAACAAAAGAAAGAAAGAAAGAATAGGTCATGTCCGCCAGTTTCCATTCCGTTGGAGCTCCACGGAACATTTGTGTCCTTAGTTTCCGATATTTTTTCAACTATATTTTTTCTTCATTAATAATTTCCTTAATTTTAGTTGATCTAAATTCTTCATATTTGATTGTTTTAGTTTTTTGAAATATTTTTAATTTTTAAAATGTAATACAAGCAACACTAATAAAAAAAATCTAACGATAGGACTCGAGTGCTAAAATTGAGAAGATTGAGAATAAAAATGATAGAAAATAACTTTTATAATGAAAACGATAAAATCACCCTCAAAAAAAGAACTAAAATGTCTTATTTTTAATATTTTTTGATACAGTGATTATAGAGTGGGACAAAACGGGGAGGAAGGTAAATAGCGACATCCCACTCATAAAATGGGTGTAAGATATTTATTTATTTATATAGTAGCCGAGAACAAATAGAAATTTAATATTATATTTTTAATATGGTGGTTATATAGCGTGGGAGTGAAAGAGAATCTCGAGTTTAGTTGTGATACTTAAGTTTTTTGCCATTGAAATTTTATAAATTTTGATATAGTTGTTATTGGGTGGAGGGTAAGAGAGTAAAATCTAGCTGTGTAGTAATAGTATATATTGAAGGCAAGATTAATAAATACTTCACTGGAGACTTTAAATGTAGACTTGTAAAAAATTAGCATTACTTGGCAATTGCATGAAAAAATTGCGCTTGAACTAAGGTTTTTCATCTGTCGAAGATATCGAGTCATGCATGCTCGACATATGAAAATAACATTTACAATAAAATAATTATGAGAAAAAATAAAAAATTAATTATATTTTAATTATTATTTCAATATTTTCTTTAAATTAATATAAATTTTGTATTAATCACCATTTATACCATATAAATATTTTAATTAAAATATAATAATATTTAAATTTATTTTTAAAAATAATTATTTTAATTTATTCACTTGTATTATGATTTTCACACCGTCGGGTCATGACTATTGAATTTATCGTTAGTGCATAAAAGATTGAACTCATTTTCTCTTAAAAAACTAAGTTAATGGGTGGTGATACATAATTTCCTTATAAGTTCATGGGTGATAATACACGATTTTCTGGTAAGTTTATAAATTTTTCTTTATTTAATTGATGTGAGAGCGTATGTCTCAATAATAACAATACGCCATGAATACACATGTTTGTTCATAAGTATGTTTTTCCATTGAAAAATATAAGGAACAAAACCGGACTGTTTGGTGGTTGTTCTTTTTTTTTTTAATTTTCGATCAGATCAACCAAGCGGTATGATTTTTATATTGTCAACAGTAACTAGGATTTTATCTGTCGGTATGATCCTTCCTGAAAACTAAATATCGGACGGTTGATTTTACGTAGTGATAGTTTCTGTGACGGGTTTTAATGGTGCATGGACCGAGGCGTACGGAACAAAGCATGGCCGTGACTTTGCCGACAGTTGTCGGTGCTCTCCTGCAATTTGTCTGTGGGTCGGGACCTCTGCTTTTTTACCACGTGAATCATCTACGTGTTTGTGTAAGATTAAATTAGATAATAACAAGTGGAAAAAAAACACCGAATTCTGGCATGCTTCAAATTTTAATATTATATTTTATATGTCAATTTAGTGAGTTTCCTGCCATCTAGTTTGGCGTCGGTGGCCAGTAATAATTTTGCATGTGGAGTTTTTTTATATGAAATTTATACATCTCTATATTTTTTATTACATCAAAAATTGTAAAATTTTACGAAACTCAATTTGGCTAAATGGTGTTTGGAAGTTTAAAATTTTATATTGAACCATAATTTTTTAATTAAACTATATTCCTTATCAAATTTTATATATGAAATGAAATAGATGAGAGAATGATAGAATGTGGTAGTTCAAAAGTTAAATATACAAAAATAACCGATAATTTTTTATCAAATAATTCGAATAATTATATGGGATGATTCACATATTTATACGATCACAATAATAATAAAATTTAAAAATAAATAATACTAAATTATTACAATATTATATAAATTAATTTTAAAATATTTTGAAAATTTAAATTATCTAATTTATTTGATATTTTAAAATATATTTTTTAATAACAATAATATCAAAATTTTAATATTCCCTCAAAATAAACATAAAATATTATGAATAGTCATCTTGAATATCAACATTCATAGCAACTCCGGTCAGGCTATACCAGTTTTGGTTGCTCGTCGACTTATCTGGGGATCCAAGGGTCATTTAAAATCTTAGTACTGGCTGCGCATCCAATCTTGTAACATGCACCCTCTTTTATAACGTTTTACGACCATACACAAGCCTCTCAGAAAATGGGATGATAACCTAGGAGCTTTTATGACGTATGATGAACGAAGACACTCACTCAAATTATTAAGTCTAACTGTGTGAGATACGTCAGCTTTCTATTAATAAAATGACAATCGATGAAAAAATAAAAATTAATATATTATATTTTATGATAAAATTAATTCGAATACTTTAGTATAGATTCTCTCAAATTTAAGTATACGGTTAGTCCGCTCCTAATTTCCTAAAGATTGATTTTATACTTTTTTGAGGGCTTTATATGAAAATCTAAAGTTTAAGGTTCTTTTCCAATTTTATGGCGGGCCCCGCCACTCAATTATGGGCGTTGTCCTGCCCCACATTTAAATCACTGGCTCGTGGGTTTCACTGTCAACACAGTCTTCTGACCCCTGGGGGCCACGGGATAGTACCTGAGATTCTTCAATGCTCTACGGATGTGGGGCCCAAAGGGCAACAGTATGTGTCTGCCATCAACTCCGTCTATGGAAGCATCGACGGCCATTTATGAAAGATAATTTAATCATTTCGCCCCTGACAATTTCAATAGAGGGTGACAACTCGCTCACCCTCTTCTACCCTAATATCTGGTACACTCGAAATTAGGGTACTGAGAGAAGGGTGGGTTCTGCAGCACTGATCGAGATAAATTGTGATGCTATCGGCCGATTCTTCTATTAATTTCGATTGAGAGGAAGGAAAAGAGAATCAAATGGCATCAAATAGCTTGATGGCTTCCGAGGGAATCCAACCAAGCAGAACTATCAAACAAGCCATCTACACTCTTTTCGAGCTGCAGAATGTGTCATACAGGATCGCCTCAAAATCACTTTATCCTACCAAATTGCTTCAGATCCATCAACAATGGCTCCAAATGATGCTTCATAGTAGTAGAAGCCCAAGAAGATACATCGGCAAGACACTTCCTTTTTGGAGATTGTGGTGTCTCCCGTCAATCTTTAATCCAACAATTTAGAGCAATTTTACCTTCAGAAGAAGATATCAAATTGGCAAAATCTTAACCCAAACATCCCTCAAATACGTCCTTTCCGGTCGGTTTTTGTTCCATCTCTCTACCCTCTTTCATCTAGTTCGAGCGGGAAATTAACTTCGAGGAAGGAAACGAGGGCAGTTACAAGAAGCAATCATGATCTTAAACTTCATGAACATGATATGAGCTCGCGGATTGGATAGATGATGGAGCAAAAAAGTGAGAAGGACGAAGGAAATGTTTAGCGCATTTAAGTCATGATATTTTCTTAAGATAACGACCGTCTGGTACTTCCCCGGATGGATTACATGGAAAGTAAGCCAAGGGTAGACGTGGAATAAAAATAAAAATCCAAGGTCATTCTCGCAATAATTTTTAGTTTTGGCAAATTTAGTATTTTCAGTAAAGTTTACGATATTAGAGGCTATTTACCCTGAAAAAATAGTTTACCGGTCGGCTGCGGAACAAACCCGGAGGAAAGGTATGGATCAAGATGCTGAATTACAATAGTTGGGAGTGTGCATGTGGTGTGCCTAGCTTCTTTACCTGTAACTTAGGCAAGTTTACACAAGCACAATTCAGTGGCTCCCATCGACATCCCCTTGCACATGCACAAGAATTAGGTGACCAACGTATAATATGAAGGTTATCATTAGGAAAAAAATATCTTTTTAGAATTTCTTAATTTCTCCAATATGGAGTTGAATCTCTCAACTTTTCATGTTTGGAATTTCATGTGCCTTAATACTGTGGATTTAACTCATACTCCATATGGATTTATACTAATTAATTTAATTTTCTTTAATATAATGAAAGATAACCTCTCTTTTTTAATGAATGTGAGAAATAGCTTATCACTTTTATTTATTTATTTGTTTGTCATTTTCCAATGATATTCAAGTGTACCCTAAAAATTTCTCTCGTGATAGATCGTGACATCATTGTTTGGAAACTTCACCACATGGTGCCGCACAAGGACAGCCATTGCCTCCCTCTCTTCAACCGGATTCAAACGTCGCCGTACCAATGCTATCGGATGTCACATTGGTTGAGTCCAGAAGTCATTTTGATCTGAACAGAACGGCATTAGATGTCTATTTTGATTCGATTTAACATATTAAATCTTGATCATACATGGTTAATCATTTTCTTGTAATATATATATATATATAGTTTAATCAATTAAAATGGAGTTGTTTGATCGAACCCAACTTCAATAGAATCATTAGTACGGAGTTTCACTTAAGAAGTATCTATTTTGTTTAATGACTCTGTAGAATATTAAATCTGTTTGATTGATTTTATGATTAATGAAATTAATTATATCAAATAATAATTAGCCAATGTTTTCCTGATAGTTGAGCGAACGATTTGAAATATTTAGAGGGCATTTGGCTCAACAATGATTAAATTAGACCGTAAACTAAAATTATATGGAAAGTTCTTAGATTATGTGGAAAGTAATTAGAACATACAATTATTGTGATTTGAGCATATTTTAAATTGTTCCGAAGGTGCTTATAAATATAATAATTTGATATGATATGAAAAGAAAATTTAAATTACAATAATGCCCTCTACATGCATCTCTCTCGGCCGCTTAAGTCAAGTCAATATAAAAATGTAATGCGGGCACTTCAGTATGCATGCAGCTAATTTAAAATGGCATAAAATCATTTGATGTTATTATAGTTTAGCTTATTAAGTTTGATGGATTAATTCGGTTATAAGATATAGTTTAAAAAATTATGAATTAACCTCTAAATGGATCTAATTCAGATTCCAACTATTTTGAACTATAAACTACTATCCATTTATTTTTTTTAATTTTATCAAATTATTTTAAATAATAATTTTTAAATAAACATATATATTTTTATATCTCACTTATAAATCTAAATTATAAATTCACTGTTTATTTTATTTACATAAATGAAATATTATATTTTTTAAATAAATTAATTTTTTTTTATGATAGGTAGATGTGTCGATTTAAAAAATCACCCATAAACTCATTATCGAACCTATAAAACAACTTGTTCATTAATTGCCAATGTTGTCATTGCTTCGATATTAATGATATTCTTGTAAAATTAACACAATTGTAATGGACATTACATTAGAGAATTATTGGAAAGATTTGAAAATAATTTAGAGAGTTGAAGAGATTTTGGATGGATTATAATTGTAAAATTTTGGACCGATTTTAATTCAATGGGAAGATTTCATGGATTCAGTTTATAACTATCTCTCAGCTCAATATGACCAATTATGTGCTAATTTTGGGGCACCCGGGCACTTTTGAGTTAGACTGACCGTTTTAACATCTCTAAGTCCATGTAATTGCAAGAGTGCATCCCGCAATTGTAAAATGAGAATCCCACCTTTCCTCCCTTCAATCACTCACTATAACAAAAGACTACGTTACAGACAAAAAATTATCAACAAATTAATTTGACGGAAGTTTTATCCATAAATTTCCGATAACATAGCTCAAAAATCAAATCAAAGATCGAAGAAATTTGCAAAAAAAAATATTTTGTTAGTATCAAATTATAGAAAATAAGGATAAATTTGTGTATAATTCCTTTAATTAGAGATTTACTTATAATATGACGGTCAATTCTTAGGAAGTTTTGCCAGAAGTTGGCATATTGACAAATTTGTGATGGGTTTGTGACAATTTTTTTATTGGGGATTTATTGATAATATGACAAGCAATTTTGAGGAAGTTTTGCCGAAAATCGATATACCAACAAAAATTTTCCATTAGAGAATTACCAATAATACGGATGAATTGCTTTAAGGGGATTCTCCTGAAAATTTGGTATATTTTTCTTTATTTAGACTTTTCATGTTAGTTTTTCCAAACTAATAAACTCATATGAAAAATCATTTTACAACATGAAAAAAGTTGTGGTAAGTTCAAATTTTAGGTGATTTTTACCACAATTTTCAATATAGTAATATAGTTAAAAATCTAATTCGTTAAATTGTTTGGACCAAAATAAAAAATTTTCTAAATTCTATGATAAATATTACTTAAATTATAAACTACTATATAATAAATAGTATATTTCATTTTTTTATTATTAATTTGATTTTCCATTATTATATTTTCTAGCCAATTGATCATCATTAAAGGTTGATCTACTATTAATAGCATATTATTATTATTATTAGCATTCTTTACTTTATCACAGATTGATCTTATATGGAAACACTTGTGTATTTACCTTTTTGATTGAGATGAATATAGGATGGATTTTAACCCCTAATTATTTCACAAATCTTACAGGGCTCCACAGGTCCCACCATGGTGAAAATTTGGCCGCTGAATCTGCTTCAGTGCACCCACACGCGAGCCAAGAGCCCAGCACGCGCCGCAAGGCAGCTCCTGCGCTCCTGCAACGCACGTGCCAATCCACAGCGTGTAAAACATACGCGGCGCGTCGTTGGCCGTCTAGTACGTTGCCAGTTGCCATCTCCATCCGTGGCTGGCATATGCGCCTCCAGCCTACTCTTCCGATCACCTGACTAAGGATGGTAATAGTGACCCAGCCCAGTCAGTCCGACTTGGTCCGACCTGTTTTGGATTGGGTTGGGTTCGGGCTATGCTGGAAAGCCGGGTCTTGGCCCTGACCTAGCTGGCTCAGACCTCGCTGCTTCTTTACAGGACGCCAGTTTATTCTCTTGGTGTGTTCACTGTGTAATCATAGATGAATATATTGAGTCACAATAAAACTATTTTTATTTATGTGATCTAAACATGAGATATTAATAAAATAAACCAAAAGGGTTGGATTTGATCCCAACCAACTACATCATCTTTCTCTTTGGCCTAAAGCATTATTTCAGTTAAATATGATTCTCAATCCTCCTGTTTTGAGACTATATTATAACTACTTGATGCTAACTCATATGACAGACAATACATATCATATCAATATAATTGATTAAATATACTAAACATAATTTCTTGTAAAGGTGAATTGGATAGAATTGAAAAAAACTAACTTAAACGTACAAATCCATTGATTTTCTATATTAAAATAAATAATTTGATTGTATAAATATAAAAATAAAATAAAATATACAATTATAAGTACCAATTATGATTCTAAGAGTAATTTTATTATTTGATTAATATTTCTCTTTTTTTTTTATTAGTTAAGCTTGTATTCGTTAATGACATTTTGGGGAGTGTATAAAAAAGACCACCCAGCTCCCATATTTTCTTAAATAGTATAGATAATATAAAAAACTTAGATGTCATCTTTTAAACTAAAAAAAAATTAATGAAAACTTTTTATTAAAAAAAAAGAAAAGAATTACAGCACAATTGCGGTCAAGACTTCAACGTACCGTCTCCGCGAAGGTTGCCAGTTATCCAACGTATCAGCGCCGCTCTTGCTAAGAGGCGGTGATGACCAGAATCGAGCTCGCACCGACTCCTTCTCCCCTCACTTTTCTTTTTTTTTTTTTTCCATTTTTTGAGGATTTGGTTTCGACAAACGGTGGGGAAGTTAGAAGTTCAATCTTGTATTAAAATAATCGGTTCTATGACGGGAACGGAGGTAAAACTTTCACCTCATTTCTCCGTCACTTTCTTTAAAATGAGGAAAATTAGATAAGGTAAAACTTCCCCTCCATTCACCGCCTTTTGACCCCAAACCAATTAAGAGGTCAAGGAGAAGATCTCCAGTGCGTTGATCATACTAGGAGTTGTATTGGCATATGTTAATTCACTAGATTAATTATGAATTCGGGTATATTTCTAATTTTAACTCGACTCAATTAGTACTAAAATTTTTATTTCATAATTTATTATGTTGTAAAACTTATATTCCATAACTCTATAGTAGTAAATGTAATGGATCATTAGATAAATGATAATGGCATTAAAGTTCACAAATATACTATATTAACATGGTGATTCTGATTTAATATGATAAAGATATATTAGATTAATTTATATTAAAATAATGACATTGTAGTATTGTATCGGACTAAATTGCCATGTCGACATACCTCATCAATAATATATAACAACGTCTTTCTCTATTCAACGATTCGTTATGTTTTGGACTTATATGTGTTCCAGAGTAATAGTTTCAAGAATGATGAATTAATGTTAAAATTTTAACACCTAATATAAGAAAAACTAAAAATTTAGGACTTTTACTTAATTTAACATATTTTCTACATGTGCAATAAAAAACAATTATTTGGCTTCTTTGGATCATGAAAAATTTCATTTAAATTGGCCCTTTATCATCTCCATTTTTAATGGAAGAAGGGTAACCTCAATTGATCGGAAAAGACCAATTAGCTTAATTTATGCATGCCACCAAAAAAGAAGAAGAAGATAATAGTTAGAGTAAGAAGGTCCGCACTAGAAAAGAAGGGAAGTCTACAGGAAGGGAGGAATCTTTTATGGGTTAATAATCATCGTACGATTTAACAATGTATGCGTCACCGATTCAAGGTAGTTAGTTGGACCCAATCATTGTTGACTCAGAGTAGAGAGCCAATTATTCATACTGATAAGGATATTTAATTAAAAAAAAGGAGAAGGTCACACTCAATTAGCTTTTCATCTTTTATATATATATATATATATAATTTTATCAATTAATCTAACAGGACTAAAAAAATGGGTTTAATACAGAAATATTATTATTGGTCAAATAGTTAAAAAATTATAAATTTAATTATTATTATAGAATTCTTTATAATTTTTTTTATTTTTTTAATATCTCATTATAAATTTATAATTTTTTTATAAAATTAAAAAAAAATTCTAAAATTATTACATTTTCAGTAAATTTTATTTGATGATGGGACGATTCAAAATCCCACTGAAAAAAAACAGGGTGCTGATTACGGTCATATTCAACGACCTTTTTCGATCGGTGATGACGTTAAAAGTGAAATGTGTACAACGCATCGACCTTCATTCACTCCCAGAAAGAAAAGGACGAGATTGCATGATTAAATCCGGACAAATACGTCACCTCATACTGTTGTCCATGTTGGAAAATGGGACAAATTAATATTTGCAAGAACACAAACGATAAATTGCACAATCAATTCCCATAAATTAGGCACATCATTAAAATTCGAAAAGAGGCTAAGATGTTCAGCTCACCCAAAGCATTGGCTAAAAACTTACTGAATAATAAATGGGATGAAGTGTGGGGAATATAGACAGTAACCTGCTTGTTCTAATGGGCCAAGGTCCAAATCGTCCAGTGTTTTATCAGAGTAAGAAGCTAATTAAAGAAACAACGGCATGGAGGATGAGGAGGAAGGGTTCTCGAAACCCAGAGTGACAGGTACAGGAGAGAGCGTGATTTGAAATTTGAGTCTTGAATACTCCCAAAAATGTTATCACTCTTGTGGCATAGGGTAACTTTCACTCAATCTGATGTCCATAGAAATTAGGAGAAAAGTGGTTGATACATTTATCGTCCAAAATTTATAGAAATTTGACCCTAATGCACTGTCAAATTTCAAACAAATAAAGTATGGTCCGCAATTTTTGGCCAGTAATAACAAGTATTCTTGTTGTGATTTGACAAGAAGGGATCTCTTCATATTTATAAACTCTCTCTTGGATGTTGCCTTCTTCACATATAAACCTCCTCCTTCAACGTCAAAGGTGACTCCTCGACATTTGCCAGCCAGTGATTCCCCTTTCACACCAAAAAAATCCTGGATTTGTTTTATATACGAGAAAAAAATCCTTGTAATTTTTATGTATTTTAAAAATCTTATAAGTAAATTTTATAATATTTAAAATGGTTAAATATATTGAACAGCAAAAAAAAGAGTCATTTTTACCCACAGAACATTACCAATGACTTATTTTTAAAGAACTTTATCGATAAATTTCCAACAAAATAATGACAAAAAATTCAAATATCATTATATTTGTGAAGAAATATATTATTTGCATCAAATTGTAGAAAATACCGATAAATTTGTGGGAAATTTCCTTTATCGAAAATTTACCAGTAATATCGACAATCAATTTTGAGGAAGTTTTACTGGAAGTTGGTATATCGACAAATTTATGACAAGTTTCTTTCATTTGAGATCTATTGATAATATGGATAACCAATTTTGAGAAATTTATGCAGCATATATTGACAAATTTGTGACAATTTTCATTGGAGATTTAATAATAATACAAACTACCACTTTTAAGGAAGTTTTGCCAACGTTGGTACATTTTTCTCCATCGAGGCAATTTCCCATGAGAATTAATTTAGCATAAATTTTGGGTTCTAGTTTTCAGGTAAGTTTTTTCAAACTTGTGAACTCATATGGAAAATTATTTTGGCAATTTTTACCACATTTTCCAATATAACAAAAAATATAGTTAGAAATTTAGTAGGCCAAATTAATTCTGACCGAAATCAAAATTTTCTATATTCTATGATAAATATTATTAAAATTATAAACTAACATCTAATATATATTATGTTTCATTTTTGTTATTAATTTTATTTTTTATTCTTATTTTTACAATGCCAAATTGACTCTCATTAGAGGTTGATCTATTATTAATAGCATTTTGTTATTATTATCATTTATTACTATATTATAGATTGATCTTTTAAATAATTACTTTTATATTTATCTTTTTGAATGAGATGAATATAAGATAAATTTTGACCTTTCTTTTATGAACTAGTATAATCAACTATGAACATTAAGGGAGAAACCAAGGGTAATTATTTACTAATATGAATAGGCCTCTACCATCCCTTTTAACTTTATTAAATATGATGTCTCCTAGCCTCTCAATACAAAGCACAAGTAAATAAGGTGACAAAGGGCAATCTTGTCTTATTTCCCTTCCAATCTGTGAAACTATCATGGGACCAATGTGGGGATCAAAATTTTCTATATTCTGCTAGCGTTGACAGCTCCGCCTGCCAACTAGCCCCTACTTGCAACCAAGGTTTGATGTCACCTGGCACATGATCACACTACAAGGAAATGAACATGAGCAATATACAAAGGGAAAACTCCACTTGTATTCATAGTTGTACAAGTATGAAAAACCCTTTACAAGAGTAAACTCTCATAGTCTGTCGAGTATATGCCTCACGACCTCTGCACTACTTACACTCCTCACTCAACACACCCTAACCCGACTTACTTCGACATTACAAGGGTAAATGGGACTCACTCCCCACATACTGCCGAGTTACAACTTGCAGCAGCTCCTCTATGCTTTGTCTCCCATGCTCTACCTCATGTTTCCCAGCTCTCTCTAGTTGCTCTCCTTGGCTCTCTCCTTTGAGGTGACTTGAGATTTTTGTGGTTTCTCCTCTAAGAATTCTAGATGTCTTTAAGAATGAGATTGAGCCCCATTTATATAGAGGAGCTTGGCAAACTAGATATGGCAGCTGATATATTTGAATCCCTTCATTCGCTCCATCAGATATCGATTCGTCCAATCTCGGCCCTCAATCTGCAATCTCTAAGATTGTTTTCATAATAGATTGATTTGCCATATCCCGAGAGAATCTTTCCCCAATTATCTATTTGATCAGGTACTAATGACTTGATGCTGTCTTAGCATCGTCAATTCAATCCACTCTCCTCCTGGGCCCATGTCCATGATTGCCTCCCTCGATCATGGCCATTTGATCAGGATTGCAGCATCCAATGGTGCTCGAGCATGGTCAGGGACTTATTCGATCTCCACAAGTCATTGGATTAGCATCCGCAAAGTGTTGAGCATTGCTAAGGCGCTCCTTAGCTTTTGCCATGCATACTAACTAGTGCCCCCTCCTTAAGTGCCTTTGCTCGATCACATCTTGTTCACTGAGCATCCTTGAGCGTAGCATCGTGCCTTGCTCATGGACATCATCACCATGCATATGCGTGCTTGCCCACTTGTGAATCATGATAACCTCTAGTCACTCTTTGATCCCTTAGCCACATTGCTGAGCCTTGATCAATTGTCTGCTTTGCTGGTGCCTCTGCACACACCCACGTGACCATCTCCATACTTGTCGTCTCATGGATCACAATTTATCCCAACACCTCACACAAGACTGCCCGCGCTTCCTCATGTGCTTGCTATGCGCTACTACTGCCTTGAGGTATGACTTGTGGTACGCATTCTTCAAGGTTATAGCTCAAGGGTCTAACAGAAACCCTCAATAGGTTCTCAATTATATAGCACTTGCACTAATGGAGTAGTTATATGAGTGCATAATGTAGAGCAAAGGCGATGTGGAAAACTAGCGGTGATGAGGGTGTCTTTGATAAAATCACAAGATAGACTATCATACGCTTTTTCTAAATCAACCCTAATAGCTACAAAGCCATTTCGACCCTGCCTTCTCCTCATTGTATGTATTAACTCTTGCATAATGACAATATTACCTTGTAAATACATCTTTTTGCACAGGCGAACCAAACAAGACTGCTGTGATTGGCAAAGCATACTCTGAACTATTAAGAGTAATGAGGTCTAGCATCAAGGCTCAAAGTCGATTAGCTAGTAGCTTAGTGATAATCTTATAAGGTATATTACATATGTTAATTGGTCTTAAATAATTGATTGTCTTCAAATGTGAGATTTTTGGATAAGTACAATAAACATAGTATCGACAATTATCGCAAATTGAACACCATAAAAAATAAGCATGGGGAAATTAAAAACTTAAGCACTCACTACTTTCCAATTATTTTGATAAAAAATATGCTTAAAAGCTATTTAATTTGGACTACGCGCCTTATGTTGCATAATACATTTACTAATAGTAATAAATAATAAAATTAAGAGTGAAAGAACACTTTGATGAAAAGTCACAACTCCTGAGAAACTGGAGGGAAAATCAAATGATACAAGTTGAAGAAGAAGAGTTATGCCTCTTTGGAATTGTGTTTTTTTGAATGGATGTGTCTATTCAATTCTGACTATTTAAATTCTATATATATATATATATGTATGTATGTATGTATGTATGGTTGGTTGTGAATGGATGATGATTGAGTAGTGTTGAGTATTTATTACATGAGAGTTACCTGAGTTGGAGTTTTCTTATGTCTTCAATAGTTATTTCTATGCTATTTTATTCTCTCAGGTTATGGCTGTGGTGAGAAAGAGTATCATGTTTGCAGGCATAATTATTCTTATGGGTATCATTGGATGGATAGTTCCTAGAAACACCTTGCTTATAATTCCATTTTCAAAGTATTCATTTTGTTTTTGGGTGTTTTCTATCAAGTAATATTGGCATTGATCATTATATTTATTTCTATCAACTTCATGATTCTTTATTTTTTTTTTCATTTTCTCACATCTTGAACAATTTAAGTACAACACTTGAGTATAAATACATCCCATAATGTCTTCCTTACCTACTCTAATGTAATTAGATGCTCTAAACTTGTTTAACCCATGATAGTCTCTGGGTAGTCTAGGCCGCATTTGACTTGCTTGAGCTCTATAGAATTCTTGAAAGTGCTCAAAAGAGGTTTGCTTCAATTGGTCATTGCTGGAGCACCACTCATTCTCAATCATCGAACACATGTTTCTTCTTGATGATTGCCCCAAGTATTAAAATACTTTGTATTTCTGTCGCCACATTGCACCGCACCCATTGGCTTTTGGTTTTTTTAAACCGTAATATCTCCTCATGTCTAATGGCTTCTTCCTCTAACTCCTTCGGAAGGTATTTCTCTAATTGCAAAAGAAAAAGTGATGGAGTTTCTATCAATTGCATGTTGAATACCTCCTAACCTTGACACTAGGCGATTTTTCTAGCAATTGACATCACAAAAAGACTTCATGATTCCATCGAATGATTTCTTACCCTGAAATTCTCCAAATTATTCACCAATCAATTCGTTGATTTTCACTTAGAGAGGAGAAAGTTACAAAAGTTGAGATATTGCTGCCAATAAACAAAGTGACCTCAATGCTTGATTATAATACCCAAAAATCTTGTGTTAAATCTGAAAAATTAGTCAAAATTTGTTGTTAGTTGGGGTATTAACCCAAACATACAAATAAAATTGTCCTCCAGGCATATCTCCAAATCAACCTCGAGTAAACTCATTGGTGGGAATCGCGAGAGTCTTAAATGGTCCTTATGGCAGAGAAGTGAGGCCCGCAAGATGGAGAGCGGAGGAGTTCGAGTTTGCATCGGGAGAAGGTGTCGACGACAACCAAGGGGTTGGGCTGAGTGGTAAGCAGCTTGGTGTTGCTTAAGGAGGTCTCAAGTTCGAGATCTCGTGTACGCAGACATTTCCCTTGGGACGTGCGATCCGGAGCGACCAACGGATTAGTCAAATATGGTTACTTTGATACCGTGGCCGGTAACCAAAAAAAAAAAAGGAAAAAGAAGGTGTCGACGGCATGTTCTCGGATGAGACTTTTGCGACAGGATGGAGAGTGGGATGATTTGTGAGGGAGTGGGAATAACCGCTTGAGTGGAAATATAAAATTGTCCTCCATATTCTATTATAAATAAAATTAAATAAATAAAGGGTTTTAATATAAATAGATATATGAATGGCATTTATGGTTATCCCAAAGTGAGAAATTGCCAATGGTTTCCATATAATAGTGTACATATATATATATAGAAAATATAGATGGATATAGAAAAGATATTGATATTGATATAATCGAATAAGTTAAAAATGATAGAAGTTAATTGCTTGAAACATTTTTTTTATTCGGTTATGGTTCCGTGCACTTTGGGCATTGAAACCAAAATCAAAATCGGAATCAGAGTTGATAGTAGAGATGGCAAAATTTGACATGTCCCAAAAGCATGGCATAAAAAAATTGTGTCTGAGCCGGTATTTTCAGGCTATTTAAGAGATTGTGTTGGCTTGAAAACACAAAAATAAATTTTATAATAAAAAGAAAATTATGAGTAAAATTAAAAAATATTAAGTATACACATATTATTATATTTTAATATTTTATTTAAATTAATATAAAATTTAAATTAATCAATAAATTATATTTTAAAATATAAATTATTTAAATTTATTTTTTTAAAAAATAATTATCTGTGTGATTCATACCGGCCCAGATTGCTCGAGGCACCAAATTTTCAAGCTTGGGCTAGCATTTTTAGGTCTCTTAAGATGGTGGGCTTTGTTGGCACGACTAGATACTAAATTCGTACGACACAATCCAAAAATTCTGTACCAGCACGAATTGTCAACTCTAACTTATAATTATCTTAATTTATTAAAATCTACTTTAAACCTACCTATTAGTTTAAGATCATAATCCTAATTTTGGCTAAATTTAGGAAAATAAGTTGTTCCAAACTCGCATAGTAAATAACTAGAAGTTCCGTTGGCTTCTTGCTAGTCTAATTCCATATGTAAGATATAATTTCAGCCAGTCACTTTCCTTTCCTTCTTCTTGTGCTGAATTTCGAAAGGTAATTTTGGCCTTGGCTGGCCAAGTCTCATAGAAACATTATTCATGGAGAATTTTTAAATAGTCATACCCTTATCACGTGATTATTGTAAGAAATTACTAACAATACCAACATAATTAGTAATAAGTATGATTACAATGTAATTATATTACAACATTATAAATTCATGTAAGTTCATATACAAACACATGTGCAGGTGATCTTATCAAAAGTTATGTGCATTAAAAAAAATTGAATTTATATGCTTATCAACTATTCACCAGTCATACATATATTCCGTCCATTTGAATTAACCCATCTTTGATAGTAAAAAAAAAAAAACTCATTCTTGCACTACTACCTGATTTTTACGGTTTGCGCACCCCCCCGCACCCCCCCCCGGGGAACAGTACCGTCTCGTCCCCCAGTAGGAGCGCATTTGACTTGCAGTCTGTCAGAGATTTATGCCAATGAACGTGAAGACGACCAATCAGGTCATGACATGTCATCTATTGAGGCAGGCAACTTTCTAGGACAGTAATATGAACCGTACGAATTCATGAATACCCCTGGTTGGCCTCAGTGATTCGTCGGATTTTTGTTGGATCGGTAGACCATGGTCACAGAGGAACCTTCTCGAGCAAGTACCTGCGCCTGAAGCTATAACCAGTTAATTTTCTTTCCTTTTTTTTTTTTTTTACTCCACAGCCAATTTCTACGGGATTTATCTGATATTTTATTTATATACATTATATATATTTATGCGGCTAGATGATGCTCAGGCTCAACTCTTAAAATTTCCTAAAAAATCTTATTCTCCTCTATAAAAATCTAGGGTTTCTGGGAACCTCCGAAGCAGATCTAAACACCCGAGAGCCGGAACAAGTTTTCTAATCTCTCGATTCCGCGATGTCCACACTGACATCGGGTGTTTCAGGGCTACTTTCTTTAGTCTAATTGCCTTTTCTCGATTTGTAAGGTCTGGTTCTTCTTTCTCGCCGTTTGGTTGCGCGAAAATTGGAGTCTTCGTGGATCACTATCGCGTGGAGTTGTAATTTGCTGGTGTTTGGTCGTTGAGAAGGATCTCCCTTTTTGGGAGTTTTGACCCATTGGTGTTTTCGCCTGTTCTTGGATTGGTTTCTGAGCAAGTTTTGAGGTTGGAGCGACTGATCGATGGCTACAGCCGGTGAGGATGACGTGGAGTATGACAGTGATCCTGAGGAGGCGAAACGGTCTATGGTGATGAGGAGACGGAGGGCGGCAAGCGATGACGAAGACAGTGAGACGGACGGGGCAGCGGAGCGTGAGAGGGAGCGTCCTGATCGCGTCGCTAGCATTCACTCTGATGAATCCGATGGACAAGGTGGCGCGGCAGACTATGATGACGAGGAGGAAGACTATTTAGAAGAGGAAGAAGAAGGGATCTATAATGAAGAGGAGGAATTGGTTGATCGTGAGGAAGTTCATGGGCAGGATATTGAGAACGAGGATGTTAGGAATAGGGTCAGTGAGAAGCAAGCGGCAGTTGCAGGTGTTTCTGAGAGTGTTACTGAGGAGTTAGTCGAGGCTTCATTAGATGGTGGAATAAATCAGGAAGGTGAGAAGAAGGTGAAGGAACCCTATGCGGTGCCCACTGCTGGGGCGTTCTACATGCATGACGATCGATTTAGAGACAATGCAGGTGGTAGGCACAGGTACTAATTCTAAACAGTGCGATTATGATGATATAAGATGGTTGTAGATTCTTTTAATCATTAGACGTTTGTTGGTCTATCCAAGAAATGCGTAGCAAGGGAGATACTCTGAGTTTCTTTAGTTAGTTGGCGTTAACCTTGAGAAATTATTTTATCCTACTATTCTAAGGAAAATCAAGCATTCTTGTTAGTTCTGCTGTGAATTCTAAAGTAGATTATGATGTTTGTGGACATATTTTAGTATTGATTACCTAAGGAAAAAGGTGATATGGTATGTATTCTTTTTATAAGTGTGATCCTGTAGATTTTAGTTCAGTGTAGATGTTCTGAATTGTCTTCCCATCTTTAAGTCACATCACATGTTGAATACTTTTAGCTGATTTTCTTTTCTATTTTAGGCGAACTTTCGGTGGTAGGAAGCTCTGGGAATCTAAAGATGAAAGGAAATGGGGCCATGACAAGTTCGAAGAGATGTCCATGCAAGAAAGGCACTATGTGGAGGTGTGCAGCTTTCATATATGGACTAGCTTTAAGCTTATGAGACAGAATTGGTAACCTTGGGTTGTTAACATCCAGAATACTCTTTTAGTCAATGTGAATTTTTAACGGAGAGGACTAGGGGGAAACTTAGCATCTCATAGTAGTTTTGTAGGTATACTGGCATGCAGGAAAAATTGTGGACAACTGTTCAGAAATCACATTCATACCTGCAATATTTGCTCTGGCTGATTGTTTCTGCCTTTCATGTTTAACGTTTATCAGAGGAGGAGGAATTCGAGAGGTCATGCCCGAGGTCGTGGGCGGAGTCATGGTGTAGATCGAGGGTATGGGAGAGGGAATAGGTCCAGAGCTTTTGAAAACCGCAGTAACACTGTTGCGGCAACCAACAACAATAGTAACAATCAAGCTCCAGTGCCTAGAGCTATCAGAGGGCGAGGACCTAGAAGGTATGACAATTCTTTCAGGAAGAGCAACCAGGGTCCACTCGGCCAGAACAAACTGTGAGTATATGTTTCTATTTATAGATTTAATTATCTATTTCAAACAGTGTTTAATGGTTTTCTGTTCTTATAGCATTCTTTTGGACTTTGTTAGGTCAACAAAGTATGGAGAAAACCTGCAACATGATAATCCAGTACAAACTTTTATAACCTCACCGACTGTGGAATCTGATTCTGCTCCTACAAGAAAAAGTACCATTGGATCTAGTTTGAGCTCTGCTTCTCCTCCATTTTACCCTTCAGGTTCATCCAATAAGGAAGGTGGATTGTCACAGAAAAAAGATGTGCAAACCAGAAAGTCTACCAGGGATAACCGTATTCCTTCACCAGATGATGATTTTTCTGTTGTGCAATCCAATTCATTGCTGCGTGGAAAGAATATTGCCAATTCGATTGGCATGGACAAGCTACGCATTGATGATCTTGTGACTGCATTTCCTGGGAAGCCTTTTTCTTCTATGCAAGCTTCTTCTTACGGGTCTACTTCGAATTCTTCTCAACCTTCACAGGCAAGGGCTCAGGGAAAAGGAGGAGCTCCTGCAGCAGGACAGATGGCTTATCCATCTACTTTCCCTCAAGGCCTAGTCAATAAAGCTTCTCCACCACTGCAATCCCATACTAGTCAGCACAGTCCAGTTCCTAATAGAGTTCAACCTTCTGCTCAACAAATGGGGCAGCATACTAATGGCTCTCCAGCTTCTTCTCCACCCAAAACAACTATGTCAGTAAATTCATATGATACTGGAGAGTCAGAACCTCTGCCAGAATCAAGCAAGTCTAAAGGTACCTTGGTTGCTAAGGGGAGAGGTAGCATACAAGGAGGTGGGAGAGGCTCTTTTATCTATGGAGGTGCTCATGTCATGGGAGGGGGTGGGCCCATGGGGGTAGGACATGGCGATCAAAACTTTGCTGCTACTCCAGCCTTTTTGCCAGGTAAAGCTTATCTAGTGAGACATTGATGTGAAGACATGGTACTGATTGGTGGAATTTTGAAAATTTTTATTGTTAATGGAAAATTGCATAGATGCTGAACTTGTGATTATAAGAGATTCATTTTCCTTCTTGTTGTAGATAGACTTGAATTTAGTTGCTTGAGGCTTAATTGCTACCTGCATATGTATGATCTGTTGAGTGTTGACAATAACTGCATAGAGATAATAGAACTCTTTCAAGGTTTATCACTGAGACTCTGTTTTTCAGTATAGGATTAGTCTAGAGGTATATATGTGCCTGCCTTTCATCTTCTCATGTTATTGGAAATTTGAAATGGGCTGGGCAGTTATGCAATTTGGTGGTCAGCATCCTGGTGGTGTTGGAGTCCCTGCTGTTGGCATGGCATTTCCTGGATATGTTACTCAACCTCAACTTGGTTTAGGGAATTCTGAAATGACCTGGTATTGTAGTTTCCCTTGATATGCCATTCGTATACTTTTATAAAATTTACTAGTGAGTTTTTCTTTCTACATTTAAGTTTCTTCTGAATTTAATGTCCTGGGAAGATACTCTTTTTGTTTCATGCACTCTGGACCTATTTTGTCTCTCTTGTTGTCTACAGGATATCATAACTATGTAATGAGAAATTATCTTCCTTGAGGAAGCATCTAGATACAAGCTTTCTGACGCTTTAAGGCAGAACATGAAAATAGAATTTGTCAATGTAGATGTAGTAAATGCATGACAACAGATAATGCTGTTAGGATTATTATGTTCTGAGAAAGCTGTGTGCTGACTGGCGACTTTATCACAATCAGGTTACCAGTTCTTACAGGAGCTGCTGGGGCCCTGGGGACAACATATTGTCCACCATACATTGCTCTTGATGGCTCTTACCATGCTCCTCCATCAGGGCAGACAACAGCTCCTGGCACTCCAAGGTTTTTTGTTCCCTAGCTACTGTTACCCTAAGGATTCACTCTACCTTGTACTGAAATAGGAGTTGATGCCTGCTTTGTTATGTTATCCGCTTGAGAGATGTCATGGTCTTTGAAATAGAACAGTCCATGTTGAAGACAACATGAAATATAAGTTGCTTGCCCCCCTTATTTTAAAGTGTAAGTTGTATTAGCCATTAATGTGGTAATTATTTGAACCACATGGTTAATTTGTCTTACCTGGAGTCATCTGAGTTGAATGTTTGGTTTGATAAATCAACTTTCATTTTATAGAGATATATAAAGTTAGATTTTCTTGATTTATTGAAATCTGTTATGTTAGACTGGAAAGATGTGAGGCTTGATTGCTTGTTTTCGTCTTGCAGCAAAGAGGGTAACGTGGATAAGCCTACTAATGAGTTGCCTCCTCAGGGAACTGGTATGAAAGAGCTTCTAGAGCTTGGATGTACATTTGCATAAGTAGTTCGTTTTTGCTTTGCTGATGGATATGTAAATATTTGCCCTTCCCTGCAGAAGCTGTAAGTGAAGAGCAGGGACAGCGGCAGAATAAAGCTCGTAGGTGAGTCAGATTTTTTCTGGAGACTGCCATAGATGAAGAAAGTTACATAGCTTTTGTTCTGCTTTTTATTCTATTTTAGTTAATATGTTCGAATTAACTTATTTGCAGATACTCAGAGATGAACTTTGGACAGTGAATTGTCTCTACAATGAGTGTTTTCAATAAGCAATTCAAAGGTATATATTTGCATGACAAAGTTCATTTGAATGAAATGTTCAGCATTATTTTTTTATTTTAATCAGATGATTGTTATTATTTGATTGCAGGTCTTGTGAGACCCTTTGTGATTCCAGTCTTTGTTATGGAGCACTATGGGCAGCTATATTTTCTAAGATAGTTTAGGTAAGTTTTCTTGATCTGGTTGCATTATTTCGTGTCGTTTTGGTTGTCCTTTTACTTGGAAGGCTTTTTTCCTGTTTTTGCACAGGAATAGATTAGTATTTTGGGTTTTTTTTTGGCGCTGAATACCAGTTTCTTTGGTAAGTAGTAGCACTTAGTAATGCATGAGAATCACTAAAACTATAGTTTAGTGCAGTCTTGTACGTGAATAACATTGGTCTACAATGTTGCATCGATGACTAGCATTTTCATGGATGATGTGTTTGGCAGATGTGTCAGTCCATAGCATTTTCGCCAAGGGACCATTATGTTTGGTGTAAATTCTTCTCTTGGATTTCTCATTTTTCCTTTTGTGAATTTCCATCTGTGCTTTTTGACCAAAACCCTTTGCACAATTGGAAGTAATTTGAATCAGCATGGGGCAAACATTGCCATGCATGAGTCATGTGACCCAGCTGATGTATCCCTTCATGGATGCTGGCTCTAGATATTCAAATGATTTCTCTATAAAGTATGACAAAAAATGAACCATTTCCTCTGAAATTACTGCCCAAAAAATCTAGTTTCAACCAATCTTGTGAAATATATTTATGATAGATCATGTGTCACTTTGTCTATCTTCAGTTATGAACTTTCTGCTGTTCATAGAAAAACAGCTATCTCTGTACCATTTAGCTGATAAGTTAGTGGAGTCACAGTGCGGATCAGCATTTTCTTAGGCATATAATGTGAAGAATACCTCCACAAACTCTCATCGCCCCCCCACCCCCCACCCCCCCCCCCTCCCCCAAAAAAAAAAGATAGAAAATGGAAGCTTTTGTGGGCAGACTTCGATTGACCTCATGTAGAACAACCAATATACCAATCAAATGCGTAGGGCGAGAAAAGTGCTCACCTCATTACTGGTGGAGTTTGGATTCTGTAAGTGATGTTGCTCGTTCCTTGTCTAATCTGCAGGTTTATGTGACCAACGCCTGCTCATGCTGCAGTCAAATCTAGAAAATTCCTGTTGCAGCTTGACAGGTGGTATTTTCTTGTTTAAATGTGCGGTAAGGATATGAAATGGATGTTTCTGCTCCTAGTACTTCCCATGACACGGACAAAAGCGGTGATCCTTTTGATCTTTTGACATTTTCTCTGTATCCAGGTCTTATTGTGGCTTGGGGTTTTTAGTGAAGTATGCTGAGACATGTAAGGGAGGCTCCTCCAAAAGCAATACAAAAGTTAAAAAAAAAAAGAACGGAAATCCCTCTTGTCAGCAGCAGCAGCAGCAGCCAGCTGTCAGGAGCCGTTCAGATGAGGTTTTCTGCTAAATAGAGATTGATGGTAGCCTGGTTTTGTGTTGGCGTCTTTTAACTGGATATTTCGAATATCCCTGAATGTGAGAGGAAGTTGATGCATGATCTTTTATTTGGCGAGAATACACTAATCAACTTTTTCTGTTAAACTGTTCCTACTGAGTTCTTATTGGGTTCATAAGTTGATGAGTCAATGATTGTTCCACGACCTGCTTTACCATGAGTAAACTGCAGTCTGTTGAAAGTCTCAAGTTAAGCTTTCACTTGCCTTTTTAATCTCCACATAAATGTTTTGCTATAGATTTGCTGCTCTGGGACCTACTACGCGAGAGAGAGAGATTTGCTGCTCTGGGATACTGGAATCTTCTTTCGATCTGCGCTTACACATTCAAGCTCTTAATTGTAATGACTTGGCTTGGAAGGTAATTTAGATGTTACTTTGGGTAACTTAACCCCGTTTGCGCTATGACTTGGCCCCTTGGCTGGAATTTTATTTAGGGTAAGATTGATCGTGTTGCTGTATGACCGACTTTGTTAGTTCATGCAAGAATGCTTCTGTTTCGTTGCACCAGTTAAAGGAACTGAATTGTTATACTATAACATGAAATATATTTTGTCCTAATTCTGAGGCATAAATAAAACAATTACCTATTAAATTAGTGTGTGAAAAATGCGTGAGCTTTCAAATTGTTATTGAAAGAGTTGTCATGATATTGTTCCCGGGATGGACGTGCATCTGGGGGATTGAAATTGGGTCGGTCCCTAGCAAATCACTGTTTATCAAATCAATTCCTTACTCTGTACTAGCAAAGGTCAAGGCAATCGAGAAAGATCTAAATAGAATTTTGATAGCATTGCCAAAATCTGCGCTAGCTTTGATCAGCTAATTGAATAAGCCTATCATTCACATCTGTTTCCATTGAGCAAAAGACGGATATCATTTGTACGGTGACATCAAGTTCATCTACCTCATCTTCCTCTTCTCCCTATTATCTACCCACTTTATCATAGAATGATACCTCCTCCATTAATGGCGTACAACTTGCTAGGTTATGCTGATGGGTCGATCCCAGTAAAAGGCAGTCGATTTCGATACCACAGTAAAGTCTATCCCATCATCAATGGTTGATCCACGATTAATTTGATATGCTTCTTGAGCTAATCCCCGGATGGCCTCCTGACGTGAAGGGACGTCCTCCTCCTGGTGCTGGAACCTCAAAATTTAGACGTGGTTTTTGATGGACCAAAAGCAGCAGTTGAGCCAAAGCAGGGTAGGGTCTGGTTAACAAGTTGTAGCTTTAGTGAACGGTTAGGTTATCTTTCTTGGTTAATTGCACAAATGGTCCAAAAGATTTCTCCAAAGAAATAAAAGGGCACAACATATTACAAAATATTATATACATATTGTTCGATAATACAAAACATCAAAATTATGATAACGCGGCCGTTATATTTATATTTGTTTTGTTTATAAATGAAAAGGGCAATTATTTCCAACCTTTCACATTACATTTATATTTGTTCTAAATCTTTTTTTAAATTAAATATAATCCTCAATCTTGTGAATATTATTTAGATTTGGTCCCCAATAATGTAATATAATATTATTAGGAGAAAGCAGCTCATTTAATCACAAACTTTGGGCCCTCTTTTATCTATTAGAATGAACTTTAATTTTTTAGATAAAATAATCATGAATTTTGCTCTCTTTTTTTTTTGTTTACGATCTACCACGAGCAGCTTTTTCTTTTGATGGAATTGTAATGTCCTAGCAAAATTGCTAACGTGCCACTAGCCCCATCAGATGAATGAACTATGCGCCAATTTTGGAAAGTTACAGCCCTCTCCACTAGCTACCAATTCTAATGTTCTCAGTGCCTATAGAAAACCAGGGACATAATTTTTATAAGTACCATAATTTGTAGCATGTAGAAACTATTATAACTTAACTTATGGTTCAGTCATTTGATGGGATTAGTTGCATTTTAGTAATTTCACTTTCACTAGTTTCTGTTGTCAACAACCTACAGATTAGATGTGGCAAAATTCGGCATATCCCAAGAATGGCACCAAAAAAACCATGCTTAGGTCAGTATATTTTCATATTGCATAAAAAATCGGGTCACACCAATCCAAAATATATGAAAATAAATTTTATAATAAAAAGATTATGAAAAAAATTAAAAAAGTGATTAATTATAAGTATATAATTTACCAAGTACATCACAAAACTTATTTTAGTTACAAAAAATTATCATTAGTCAATTGTAATTGATTTAACATTTTATTCAAATTAATACAAAATTTAAATTAATCAATCAATTATATTATAAAAAAATTATTCTAAAATATAAATTATTTAAATTTATTTTTAAAAGACAATTATTTATAAGATCCGTACCAAACTTATACCACTCAATGTACGAAATATTCATGCTATGAGCTATGCTAGCATAATTCAATAGTAAGTTCATGCCATGCCAGCCAAAACTACCAACTCTATTAAAAAAGGAAATTTGCTTTGTTTTACACTTTGCTAAACTAAATGTACATATTGGTGGGTGCTTAATGGACTCTTGCACCAATTGCATGGCTCCCTTAATTTCAGTAGGATTTCTATATGGGTCACTATAGAGATGCAGCTCTCCGTTCACAGTAGAGATACTTGTCATTAGCATGCTGACGCCATCAATTAGGAAAACAATCAACACTACACTAGCATTGCTATACATCTACTTTGTAAAATAGTATAACGGCGCCAGCTGACTGTACAATGAGAATACAATAGGATGACATAAAACATTGACTAAAACATCTGCATAGTTGGTACGCCCAAGTTTTGAAATATTACTTAACTTCTAACTTGATAGCTCATATACCTTTTCAAAACTTATTGCTTTCATCCAAAAAAGAGTACTATTTTTCTTGTCAATGCTACTTGTTAAAAGACTATACAAAGCAAATAGCTATCCCTTCACGATAACAACCAAAGAATTCACGATCCAGACTTTCCAACATCCAATAATATACTGCAGTTCCAGATCCCCTCACTTTCGATGTCATACATCAGAATCAGAAGATGGACGGATCTTCTGTCCAACGAAGGAGATCTTAACCGGGAAGGTGACAATGCTTCTTCACAATGTCATATAACTAAAGGCCCATAAATCATTTCCTTGCAAAATTTCTCTGTTACTTATATGGAAAAAGACGACCAATAATGTAACAATTGGAAATGGGCAACCACAACACCTCCTGTCAATATCATATCTTAGTGCACTAGCACTTTCTGCCTTCCCTGGAAAGCTCCCTGATTAAAAATATAAATAGAAAACCCGAATCTGGAGGATGATAAAATTTAAAATCGGGAAACACAGCTAACTCATGAAAGTCATCACATAAATCATACCACACCTGAACCAAATTGTCCACCGCCACAACCATGCAAATCCTTGGGAAGCTGCATTCAGACTTACGAAGCTGCAGGGGGAGCATCAGACTTGTCTGTATCCATCGGTTCTGCAGATGGTGGTGGAACTTCACTGCCTTCCGGGACAGCATGTTTATCATCACTCCTACCTTCAGATTGCTCATCACTGTTCTGAGGTGGTGGGTCTGCAGGAACTTCAGGAGATGCTGGCTTGGCAGGCTTTGGTTTCGTCATTATTGGCCTGCAGAACCTGTTAAGGCATATTCAAACATCAACTCAGTATCCAGTGCGAGCATCAAATAAATCCTGTCTTTGACTACGGAATGCCCCCCTTTCCCCCATTAACAATGATGCTAATAGAGAAATCTCGGTCAACAGATAATCAACCAAGAGCTTGAAGTGTTAATAGAGCTACCAGCACCCATGGAAAAGACAGGCGAGAGTCGCATACCATCAGATCTTTCCTAGTGGGTCAGTCTTACAAAATGTCACCATATGGCAACAACATGGCCATAAATCTTCTCTACATATCCACAACCAACTCCTTAGTCCACCTCAATTGAATTCAAGGCACTCTAAAGTTTATGCCGGAATAAAATTGAGAAGTGCTCTAGAACCGATGAGGTCAAAAGGGCTATCATTCATTAGCTGTGTGATGGATGTATATCTACCTGTCGAGAGCCTCTGCCCTCTTTCTTATATCAGCAGACAACAGGACTGGAGTAGCATGTTTGGGAAGAGAATCCTGCTGCTGCTGCTTCTCCCTCAACCAGGCCTCTGCCTCAACACACTCGTTCAATACCTAAGGCAAAGAAATCATCATTTTTTTTTCAATTGGATAGGCATATAGATGCTTAGAGAAAAAGAAAATTAGGAGAAAACAAACCTTCTGTTTCTCTGCCATGTCAATGTGATCAAATTTGGGGTCATTCGACATAGCTGCATCCCTATAGCTAGTGATACAATAACTAAGCTGACTGATCACCAGTCCCCTATCCATGTGCTCCTTGTAGCGCTCTTCAATTGGATCACCCACCTGTGGATCCCATTTTAATTATCTTTTGGGGAGAATATGCATGAGAAATAGGAAACATATAAGGAGAATCATTACCTTCTTAAGCTCCTCCAGCTTTGCAATGTAGACACCCTTTGTTTCATCTTCACCTTCTTCATAAAGCCAATCTTCAACTTCCTGCAGCTTAGCAATGAACTGATCCTTCTCCGATTCGATCACAAATTCCTGATACTTGTCATAAAGCTGATGACAGAAGAGAGGGTAAGCTTGCACATCAAAGGCAAACAGAAAAAATGCTATTCAACTGGGGGCTACCAACCTTGTTCCTCATGTCATAAACATAAGCTTCTACTGCATTCTTCTTATCTTTGGTTTCTTCCATGATACGATCCTGAAGAGCCATTTCAAATTCCTTCTCCACAGCTTTCTGCAGGTCTGCTTGTGATAATCCACCATTTATGCTCTCTACAACAGGAACATTGGTTTTCTTCACCTTCTTTTTTGGAGCCTCAACCTAAGCATCAAAGAGAGTGCTCATGAGAGCAGCACAACCTACTCATACAAAATCTTGATATTCAGCAATGGATGATGGCAAAGTCGACAGAGATACAATTGAATGTTAGTTGCTAAAGGGAGATTGAATCACTAACAAGTCATTGCACCATCAAGATCCCCCTTGTAATCAAATCCACAACCTTAACTAATTTCAATTAGTTCAATCATATAACATTTAGATTTAGTTGCTAAAAAGTTAGTATTTCAGCCACAAATTTTACAGTTTTGTTTCCTTTGAAACAAGTATATTAAATTGTCTAACCAAGGTCAAACATAACGACCAGAACAAACCGAAACTGAAACACCATGCTTCTTACCTTGGTATCTGTCTCCATCTGCACAGGCTTGTCAGTTTCAGGAACACCATTTTCAACACCAGAGGCGTCACTATCAGTTGTTCCTTTAGCAGCCTGCATGTTAACATCAGCTTCACCAGAATCATGGGATGCAGCAGCTGGCTGCTCATCAGTGTCCATCTCGTTAACTTCTTTAGTTGGCTCAATTGTAACTGGTACCTCAACCTCCTCTTCTTCTATGAGCTACAGTGAGTCAGATGATTATTTTGTAGAACCAAAACAGCAAATACAACTATCTCGCTTTACAAAAAAAATTCCACAACTTACAGTTGCTGATTCAATAGAAACTATCCCGTGCAGATTTAATCGTGCTTTCACTTTCACCTTAGCACAGTCGCCTTTAGTGCATTGAAAAGGACCAATCTGCAAGGAGATACAGCATTATAATGGAGTAATAGCAGACAGGATCATCCATCTTCAATTAAAATGAATTACACCAGCAGAGATCAGTAATTACCATTGCTGTGCTAATTTTTGCTGTGTCTTGGAACTCACTGCCATCAGCATACTGGACATCAACAGCAAACGTCCCTGATCGATAAAATGTCAAAGCTTTGACACTTGGTATGGGATTTTTCTTGGGAAAAACTACAGTAGTTTGTTGATTTTCTGTTGCTCCATTTTGAGCTTCTGCTGAGACACCTTTCCATGTTAAGGCAATTGAAAATGGAAAGCTCTCATGAACCTGCACAAGGAACCTGATCTCAATTTCTATAATCCATCAGAATGTTCTCATCCGAATACAGAGTAAGACACTGAAGTGTTAATCACAGGTAAGTATACACAAAAACCATCATAATGTTTTCCAGCAATGCTTTTACAATGATAATGAAAGAAAAAGAATAAAAAACTGAGAACTGAATGACAAAAGAATCAAAGACTAAGAATCGAATGAGATGCAGCCAAAGCAGCAAGATACAAGCTCTTTTCCCAAGAGACAGGATAAAAAACTTTTGTACAGATACAATGACAGAGGACATCCCTCTGAACAACATGAAAAAAACCAGATTGTTGACGCAAATGCCATAGCACCAATAGCTCGGTGAGTAAGTGAAGATACTGAAGGAGACAAATTAGGATTTATAGAACTTTACCTGAAATTCTCTAACTTTAAAAGTGGGACTTAGAATGGCACACTGAAGTGCACACCCTTTTGCCACACACTCAGTTGCATTCATTGTCCTCCTAAGTTCCTTTCCAAAGAACTCTGTCATAATCTTCACAACAGCCGGGATGCGAGAGGCCCCACCAACAACCTCAACCATATGAACATTCTCAACTGCAAGTCCAGCATCTGCAAGGGCATTTGCCAAAGGTACTTTCACACGTTCCAATATTGGAGCACTGATTTGTTCAAACTCATCCCTCTTGATAAAGCCTCTGACATCTTTTTCCTCCATCAAGCATTCTATGTTGAGAGGCGCCTCAGGATTGGCACTGAGGACCTTTTTCAGTTTCTCACAAGCTGCTCGAAGCCTCAGGCTTGCTCTTGCATTTTGCAAGACATCAATCTTGTATTGTTCCTTAAATTTTGCAGCAAAATGCTTGAAAAGAACCTCATCAAAATCTCTACCACCGAGGTTTCGGTCATAAGAATGTCCCAATATTTTTAATTGTCCTTTTTTAAAGCCAGCAATACAAACTTGCATACTTGAGTGACCAAGATCAATAAATGCAACATTAAGCTGGTCGTCCTCAGGCAAGTCAGTCTTGTATATACCATATGCCAGTGCAGTTGCTGTTGTTTCATGAATCAATCGCAAAGGATGCAACCCCGCAATGGTGGCGGCATCAAGAACAGCTCTTCTCTGAAGATCCGAGAAGTAAACAGGAATCCCAATACAGCAATCTACTACTGCTGCATTGAGATTCTTCTCAGCTATTCCTTTCAGATCAGAGAACAGCATGCCCAGAACCTGTGTTGGTGTGAATGGCTTTGATTCTCCCAAGTACCTAGCATGGATCAACGGGAACCCATCTGGCCCTTCTGTAACAAGGAAGGGCAATGAACTAAGGTCCTTCTGCAGTTCAGGATCGGAGAACTTGCGGCCAATGAACCGCTTTATCTGAGAAATCGCATTTTTAGGGTTCATCATTGTGGAAGCTGCTCCAGCAGTACCAATAAACCTTTGCTTATCACCAAAGCACACAATTGCAGGAGTCTCACGCTTTGACTCATTGTTAAGCACAACATCTATTCCTCTCTGTCTCGCAACCGCAACAATGCAACTTTCATTGCCAAAATCAAAGCCAACAACACTCATCTTAGCTTGATCAAAACAGCCTATGCAACAAGAAAGACAAACACAGTAGACATCAGTGTAATAGGTAACGACAGCCAACAACTAGAAATGCAGGTAAGGAATATGACCATGATCTCATGCTCATCACAGTTACTGATTATAGAAACAACATTTAAAAGTAAACCAATTAATTTACGACTATTTGCAGTCATAAATATCTCAATCAGTAGCACTCATTGCAGAAAAGTTCCCACCTCCTACATCCAGTACAAGTCAAGGATATCCTCAATCAGAAATTTGGCAGTTAGCCACCGTCTCATACACATGGACAGGACAAATAAGCCATATTTTGAATAATTCAGAGAAAAGTCTAATCCAATATGAGGTCTCAACAAGTTGATGCTATGGTCAAGCCCAATACACAATCAAAACGACAAATACTTATGAACTAGACCTGTATGCAAACAAGTACAACTGAAGAGCACCTCAATCAATTGAGCATGTGAGATTTGACCGCATGCAGCTTTTCTTGGAACCAGAAAGTTAACCTCGACTTTCAAGCAAATACTAGGAAAAATTATCTACCAGCAGCGAAATGAACCAACAAGCTACAAAAAGTTGCACCATCTGCAGAACCAGTACCAAGAAAGTGACTGGACGGGGCTCAATTTATAACATTCTACAGCATTTTGGCTGAATCTAACAGTAAATCCAGCAACACCGCGTATTGCTCAAACCAAGACAGGCAAGATCCTAGATCCATGCAGAACACAGAGAACACAAACTACACCAACGTCGGCAATTCGCAGCTTAAGGTCCACGGATCTCACCTTAACCTGACAGATCGGGAGGGGCTTCCGAAGAACTCAGCAAAGGCGTGGTGTCGAGACGGAGCAGCTAGCTGTGCACATAAAGCGGAGGACCTGGGGAAGGAGAGGGATCGTGGAACTTTCTCCAGCTAGTGAAGCTCCTCAAAGTCGCATTGTTTAAATGACGATGGGCCGCGACGGTCAGTACGGAAGGTAGGGTTTCTGAATGGTCCTCGAGAGAACCGGAGAACCCTAAAATACGAAGCGCTTCTAGAAAGATCTTCTTTCTCTCGCTCTCTGAAGACTGGCGTGGCGTGGGTGGCGAAGCGTAGCGTAGGCGTGGTAAAAAGAAAAAAGAAAGGTCCTTATGATAATTAACAAGTATTCATTATCTAATATGAAACGAGTTAATTATGTAAAATTTGCTAGATTAACATAAGAAATTTAAAAAAATAAATAAAGTGATTATATATGTTGTCACCCTCATGATAAATTTTATAACTGGTAGTGTATTTTATATCGAGTATTTTAGTCTCTAATGATGGCAATGAATTTTGCCATGGGATACGTGGACCAGAAGGCAATGGAGATTCTTCAATGGCTTGCCCGCTGATAGATATATTGGGCTTAAAAACTTATGATGATTCTCGGAATTGGAATCAGAATGATTTTTCTACTCTCTATTCCACTTTTTGCATTTAGTTGCATAAAAAAGGGGCTAATAGCTGAAAAAAGAACAAAATTTAAGGTCATTTATAATTTTAGCACAAATTTTTTTCCTTAATTTAAAAAAGTTTAAACATCCTCCATTATAGTATGTTGGACATACCATCTATTTTACCGTGAAAAATGCCGACGTGGCACTTACCAGTGCTAATGCGGCTTAGTCTAATTGACCCCTTTAATGAAATGCCACTCTGACCGCTAAATTAAATTTTTTTTAATTCAAAAATATGGACAATATAGTAAAATAATATATATCTTCATCCTCCTTCAATGGCCACTGCTCCTCCATTTCAATTGGTGAGAAATTGGGTCGAGATTAACGCCCAAGAAGCAGCAGTTACATCGAGCAGCCAGGGAATAAGAAGTCTTATTGCAGAGCCTGGAGAGGGGAGCAGAGAAGGTGGTAGACTAGTGGAAGGCCACGATCCTAGTTTCACCGCTGACATATTGGAGCTGATTGTCATGGGGGGAGGGGAGGAATCTTGCTGTCAAAGCTGCACGTGAAGCAGACCCGACAAGGAGGAGGCCATCATGGGAGTTGTGGTCGAAGCGAAGGCCGCAGGAGTGGGGGTGAGGATAAGGCAATGGGGTCAGCGACGGTGGAGGAGTTGTTAAGCTTCAAGGGGTGAAGGGAGGCTATCTCAGTGAAATCAAACAATAGGGTAGAAGTGGAGGAGGAGAAGGAGAAGATAAAGTTTTGGTGAGACGCAGAGAAATTTAAAGAGAAAGAAAAGAAAAGAAGGTAAGGAATGGGGATGTTACGTACAAGGACTGGAATATGAAAAAGAAAGTGTGAGGGGCTAATATGTAGCTATTGGGAAATGAGGGGGGTGGGGTTTAAATACAAAACTCGAGGATAAGTCTCTTGTAACGACCTGAGATAGTCAAATAGGGGAGGGCACCTCTCTCATATATACTATAAGAAAAGTGCTTCTTGAGGATATGACAAAAACGTAATGATAGAGTTCCCCCTCCTCTCCTTTGTCTTCCTCTTCCTCTTCTCTTTTCCTCTTCTTCCTCACCTACAGTTTCCCATAATTGATCCCTCCCGATTTTGAGCCATAACCCACAGGTTCCTGGTTGCACAGCCAGGTCCTCTGCTGTGGAACAATATAAACTAGATCACATGAATCAAGACAGATTGAGGTAGCCATTAAGGAGCATGAGCAGCAGATGCAGGACCTAAAGCACCAGAATGAGATTGTGATTGAGTAGTTGAAGGCCCAAAGACAAAAGGGGGACCAGCAGTATAATGAGCTTTGTGAGTTTATTGCAGGCCTTAGCTACCGACTACAAAATATGAATTCAGTAGGCTGTCCGACAGAATCAATGGCGAAGGGGGCAGCGTCCCATGACCAACGACATTTCAATAGGGACGACACCTTTGGAGCAATGAGGCAAACTGGGAGGATTGACTTCCCTAAGTTTGAGGGGGATAACTTTGACCGTTGGCTGTATAAGGTCAATCAATTCTTAAATTCGATTCAACACCAGATGAGATGAAGGTTAAGCTAGTGTCCATCCACCTAGATGATGAGGCACTTCAGTGGCACCAGTCTTACATGAAAGGGCGAAGGGAGGCCTAAGGACAGATCACATGGTTCAACTATATTGAGACTATGGCTACTAGATTCAGTAGAAAGAAATATGAGGATCCATTGGGGGACCTCAAGGCCCTCTTCCAAGAAGGTACATTCAGGGACTATATTAAGCAATTCAAAACATTGCTCAATCGAGTTGATATTCCTGAGGAACGTGTTGTTAGTTATTTCCTGGTTGGCCTAGATCCTAAGATAAGGAATCTTGTTAGAATGTTCAATCCCATAAGCCTTCGGTAGTGTTATGCATTGGCGAAATTGCACGAGGCTACAAATTCTACCACTAGAAGGAAGAACTATGGTTTCTCAGTGACCAAGCCACTAGTAAACACCATCAAAGCCTCGGTAATTCCCTCTAGCAAAAATGTTGTAGCCAACACCCTTCCTTCTGGATATGCCCAAGCTGAACAGAAACCCAAAGATGGCATCCTTCCACTACCTTTGAACTCTAAGCCAATATTCCACAAAGGCCAGTTTCTGCTAGAAACACTCAAAATTCTAACAAGAAGGGAATTGGAGGAGAGGTGAGCCAAGGGGCTGTGCTTTTGTTGCGATGAGAAATTTACACCAGGACATAGATATGCGAAGAGGCAAATATACTCGTTGCAAGAAGAGGAAATATCAAACAATGAAGCTAAGGGGACTGAGGAGGAAGTGGGTGAGCAGCTAGCACCTAAGATCTCAATCCATGCCTTGTTAGGAACACCTAGTTTCCAAACCATGATAGTAGGTGGCTAGGCTGGCACCAGAAGAATGCACATCCCTATAGATCCTGGGAGCACCCATAATTTTCTCAACCTCAGGTTGGGGTGAAGGATTTGTGAGCGGCTTACAGATATTCCTCCATTAAGGGTGTCAATGGCTAATGGCGTTGGAGCTAACTAGTGCTATTATATGTAAGAACTTTGAATGGGGAATGCAAGACCACTACTATATGACTAATGCCTACCTCTTAGCTTTAAGCAACTATGACTTGATCCTAGGAGTGCAATGGTTGAAAACTTTGGGTAAGACTACATGGGATTTTGATACCTTGGAGGTGAGTTTCCAAAAGGATAGAGGTGTGCAAGTGCTCAAAGGAGAAGCAGAGGCACACCTTCAACCGATAACTAGGGACAAACTAGACAAGCTCCTACACAAGAAAGGGCATGTGGCAATGTTGAAACTTTGTAGTTTCGAAGAGAAGGGATTATTGTAGGTCACAGAGGGAACTAGGAAACACGTCAAAGCCATCTTAGAAGGCTTTCATGATGTGTTTGATGAATCAAAGGGGTTGCCGCCCTGAAGGACCCATGACCACCGAATACCACTCAAAGGAGGGAGTCAGTCAGTAAATATCAGGCCCTATAGATTCCCTGTGTTGCAGAAAACGTAATTGAATAGCTCACTAAGGAGATGTTGTCAACTGGGGTGATATGACTGAGTAGCAGCCCCTATTCCTCACCCATGACCTTGGTTAAGAAAAAGGACCAATTGTGAGGATGTGTGTAGATTACAACAGCCTAAATCAACATATCGTTAAAGATAAATTCCCAATACCGATGATTGAAGAGCTATTGGATGAGCTCCATGGATCCACTGTCTTCTCAAAATTTGATTTGCTATCATCAAATACGAATGCATTGGGGGGGGTGGATATTCATAAAACCGCCTTCTGAACGCATGAGGGACATTATGAATTTGTAGTGATGCCTTTCAACTTAATCAACACACCCTCTACATTCCAAAGCTTAATAAATCAAGTGTTTCGCCCCTACTTATACAAATTCATATTAGTGTTTTTTTTACACCATTCTTGTGTATAGTCAGGGAATCGAGTAGCATGGTGAACACCTGCGCACCACCCTCAAATTGTTGCACAACAACTCCCTATATACGAAGTACAACAAGTGTTCTTTTGCAGCTTGTCATATCAAATATTTAGGGCAATTCATTGCAGCCGAAGGAGTATACATTGATCTAAAGAAGGTGAGGGTAGTACAAGAATGGCCCATTCCTACAAACATGAAACAACTAAGGGGTTTCCTAGGCTTGGCTGGGTACCATAGAAGGTTTGTCAAGTCATATAGCCAGATTAGTAGGCCATCGATGGTATACTAGATTCTCACCCTACTCACGTCTCTATTGTCGGACTGATACAATTTCTCTCAAATTTTCTTCCACAATGCTATTATTGTTTGTCGCTTATAGATTAGGTGGGATACAATCTAACTCTCGGTCTCTGCCATATGGGAAAGCGACCTATAGTCAGTCGTGTGCCATCCATCAATCAATGCCATCTTGGTGCGCTTCAACTCTGCCCCCTTCAAAGAGGTAATAAATCATCATTTCAAAACCTTCAAACTTTATTTCTTTATGTTCCACCTTAGCTTGGAATTATAATTCAATTTCAACTATCCTTCAACTAGGCTCCATGAGGGCTATATTATGTGGGCCGCTCCTGTCCCTTAGACTCACGGAGGCTATTTCTCTCGGGACCTTATGTTGTGGTCTGGTGCCTCAGTAAGCGAGTGACAGAGCAGGGGGTCCACTCCTCTCAATGACGAGTATCGTTTCCCCCTCCTCCTTCTCCAGGATCGAAGGAGTGCAACGATATGTTTCGCGAGTAGGATGCAGACTACATCTTTATGGCAGGGGCTGTCCCATACTTGACTTCGTTCGAATGACCCTAGCACATGGGACCGTTAAGCCTGTTGGGGAGGCGGAGGCCTAGACACAGGAGGTGGAGGCTAATGCGGACAGCGCTGACTTCACGGAGCCCAATGTCCAACCAGCTCCGACTCGCGGAGTAATTTCCACTCTTCTCCTTATCTATTATCTATTTGAGAGTTGCATTCGGTTGTTCTTCTCTCCATTTCTAATCATGATTCATCTTCATAGGTTTTGACACATTGCTTCTGAGCCAGGCACTCAGGCTCCATCACGAGCTCGGGATCACCGGCATTCACCGCTCCTGACCCCTGTTTGCATTAATGAGGTAAGATCTGTTCTCTATATCTTTTCTTTCCTGTCATAGCATCTCTCGTAAGACGGTTTTCTAACTTGGTTTCTTCATATTTTAGATGGTGCAGCTACATCGCGACTCGATGTTCTAGCAGGGAAAGGCGTTACTCACAGACAAGTGACAACGCCCTGCCTTTCATGGCCAGGTCTAGGGTCTCTCCATTAGAGGATTTCCTCGGGGCTTTCTCACGAGGCTGGCTCATCCCAAACCCTCAATCTCACCCTGGACATGGAGGTTCCTGGTCCTTCCTCTCTTGCACCCAATCTAGGTAAACTTTCATTGCCAAAGTTAGACATCTTCGACTTCTTTTCCCTAAGTCTAGTTGGCACTTCCTATCTGGCGACTACAGGGGTTTCTCTCCAGTCTACTCCCCTTTAGTTGACTAGATGAACCCACCGATGCCTCATCCTCATCCAGGCTTGGGTCCTTTTCGAGTAGAGTGTGGGTTCCAGCCATGTAGATACTCTAACTGTCGATTCTTTTGCAGTTTTTCGGTTGTAAACATCAAAATTGACTGTATCAGCTTAGTGTTGTTTTACTATGTTGTTTATTTATGCTCTTTACATCATGCCTTTTGCTTTATTTGTCCTGAAATTGTTACAACTTGTAAAATGACTCTGTATGTTGGTCTCCTTGACCACTTTTGCAACTTAGTTTGCAAGGCTACGAGGCCTAAAGGTCGGTTGCAAAACTCTTTACTTCCTTGTTGCATGCCTCTATCTTGTAAACATAGTTATAAATGTCTCTGACCTTTTAGCAAATTAGTAATCGATTCTGAAGTACGTGCTTGGCTACTCTGTGTCTCAAGAAGAGAGCATCGGTGCTGCTCTTGGGTGATGATGTGGTGCCTTTTTTTCTTTACTACAAGATTCACATTTGGGTGAAGATGTGCCACTATCCTTTTTCTACAAGATTCTTTTACTGCTCTTGGACGAAGATTCCCATGTATTTTACTTCAATATTGTTGAAATTCGTCCCACCATTGAGGACATAACTACTTTATTGGGGCATGCACCCAATCAATTGCTTAGCGTGGCTTTCCCACAGATCATTCAAACTTGGTGGCATCATCATGCCACTACTTTGGTTCTCCATGCTCTTATTCGACGATATTATGATGATGCCCAAGATTGATCTCGTGACGTAGTGTTCGTACTCATGGCCTACTTTGTAATCCCCAACGGATTCTCCTCATCTAGTACCCATCTCGATAATCAAAGTCTGTCAGGCTACAGTCGATGGCCTCAATCCAGTGTCCATAATCCTCGCACACATTCTTAGGACATGATTCAAGCGCTCCTACTCTTCCCATGCGCGGCAGCCCTAACTCCTTCAGGTAATCTCTTCAAACTTGGGTGCACATGAATTTGGAGCCCAAGTAGAGCCCAATCACTATGCTGATGGCCCATCTACTTTTTCCCTTTCACCACCGCCTTACGCTTCCTTGTAACACCTGTCAATTTGTTTTTTTTTTCCTTCTTCTCTTTCCTTTCCGTCTTTCGGAAATGCCACTGAATGAGGGGGAGAAATTTGCAGAGAGAGAAGGCGAGGTCGAATAATGGAATTGAAGAGAAGGAATTAAACAAAGAGGAAGGATGATACGATTGAAGTAATTAAAGATTTATTTCAATTAATTAGAGTTGTGATAGTCATATATATATATATATATTTGAATTCATGGTTTAGTTGAATAGTATATGTATATGTATGTTTCTTGATTAAATCAGTGTTAACCAATCTGTGGTAAATGAAACAGGCAACACATATATATATACACACACACATATACACGTTGATTTAGGGGTGATTGATTTCGGCAAATATATATATATATATATGAAATGAAATGAATGAAGAATGGAAGAGAAGGGGAAGAAAAAATGGAATGGGAAGTGAAGGAATCGGGAAGGGCAGAGGCAGAATGGTGGGATGGAAAAGATAAGGGCACAATAATTTAAAATCATAGAAATTAATTAGGTTGATTTGTTCATTGCAATCACAATATTAATTTATAAGAAAATATTTGATTTATTTCTAAATTTATCTCATTATGAAAATACCAATTGATATAAGTTAATTAATATCATACACATTATTATAGAATTGTCTTTAAATATCGAAAGTATTAATACTTTTATTATGTATATTGATTTTGATTGTGAATAAAATGATAAGTATCCAGAAGACTCGGAATAAATATCTTGATAATCCCGTTTTGTGATTGGTTGATTTAGAGATTGTGAGTATATTTTTTTTTCCATTGTAAAATATTATATTTATAATTAATAATTAGTAAATATCAATTATGACCGTGTGCGGGTGATTATAAAGTGATATTAAAAGGCAGGACTAATTGCCAAAGGTAAGAAAAATGGAAATTTTCCTAATTATTTTTTAGTTTACTATTTTAAGCTTGATAAAACAACTTATAATTACTTTTGAACGGTAATTAACTGGTGTAAGTTAAACAAAATTCCGAAGTTATTACTAACAAAAAAGAATTTCAAAGTTCTAATTATGTAACTTGATAGATAATAATAGATAATGATCATCTGGTTTGACACTAACTCTACATTGTATGACACAGACCTAGTAGGTGTGAAAAAGTTTGAAATCAATTCATACACGGCAAATTTCCTGAAATCAAGGATCAGATTCTGGTCAAATTATAAAAATGGGAGAGGCAAATGATAGGCCGAGAAATCTTATTTCTTCCTTACGCAATCGACAAAATTCTTGGCACAGAATTGGGAACATCCCACCGACAGGACCACGTTAAATATACTTTAAATCTCACCGAAAACAAGAAATTTCCAAGGAGCAAATCGTTAAAAAAATGCACATCAATTTAAACAAATCAAATATAGCCAACACACATGCTTGCGTCCCGATAATTCACCCTAAACAAATCATTTTTTTATGACCCCTATACCCAAAATCTTACGCTACGTTATAGCCTCTCTCCTAGTCCTCATCCTCCTCGTCGTTTCCCCAGCGACCTTTCCGGCTTCCCAGTGCCTCGCCGGGGCCCTGCCGCTGGTCCCGCGGACAGCAATGATGATGTCCACGAAGGCATTGAGGATGTACTTATGGGACTTTTTCTCGTTCAAGTTGAGGTAGCAGAACAACAGCTCCTCCATGAATTCCCAATCGACTCGGCCGTGGCTCCTCATCCTCGCGTCCACCATCTCCTGCATCGAACGCTTGAAGTCATCGTAGGGTGTGGATGAATGGGCCAAAACAGCAATGCAGTCATCGGGAAGTCTCACTTCTTTCTGATCGCCAAAAGAGTCATTATTAGCCATTGACTCTGTAAAACTTCGGCTGCTTGTGGGGCCAGTGGCGGCAGCTGTGGCTGTGTTGGTGGTGGTGGTGGCTGCAGCAGTCGAGGTAGTGGAGCTCCGGGCTTCCTCCATCAGGGAGCTGGACGATCCAGGGGCCACAAAGAACCTTGCCGATCCGCATAGATCCCTTGGGGGCTCGAGAAACCTTGGCGAGTCGAACAAAATCGCACCCGTACACGATTCCTTGCTGGCAGCAACAGTGTTGGACCCCTTACCCTTCTTGTCCTTTATGTTGTCACCGCAGTTAGTGGTATCCACATCTCGGAGGTAGAGCGACTTGAAGTTCTCGAACATGAACCGATCAATATCCGCGAGAGCAGCCTCATCATCCCCGCTGGCAGCAGCATCACCTCGGGTCTGATCAACCCCGTTGGACTGGGTCTTCGGGTGCTTGCAACCGGAGAGAACGAAGTTCTTAGGGTATTGGATGTGAGGGGTTGGTTTGTTCTTGATCTTGGAGAGGTAGTCTTGGAGAGATTTCTGAAGCTTCTTCCTGGGCATTTCGCTTGCCCTGACGCAACTCTGTTCGCTAATTTTGGTGAATGATATGAGAGATATGGGAGAGAGAACGGCTCATTAATAAGGAAGCAAAACTAGTAACCTATTAGGATGGCCTGCGTACGTATATGCGTTTTTAACTGCATACAATTAATATGGTAATTAGTATCTGCTAAATATTCTGTAAATGTTTTGTGGTAAATTATAAGATTGGATAATTATATTTTGTCGATAATTATATTATTAGAGCCAAAAGATAACTCCATTTAAAATTGTTATATATTGGGATACCCAAGCGGATACGAGAATTAGTCATAGGAGGAGGTGTTTATCAATATAATCCGATAATATACAACCCGTTGTACACATAGAAAGTATCGAGCGCAGATGGAAACAATAAGGAGATGCACATAAAAGTAAACCAATAGGCAACATATGTTTAACTCTCAAAAGTTAACTCAAATGGAAAGGATGATTATGACCGGTGAGATGTTCGGTAGGGTCATTCTCTTGAGTGCGTTCATTCCACACATCAATTTTGTAGAGATTATTCGTGAATTCGGGATAATAGACTTCTCGTCATAAAAGAATTGGCAAATTACACCTCTACATTCACTACGCATGAATAGACCGTATTCAGTCATTGCTTTCACGCTAATGAAGTTTTATAGAATCGACGGTGAGAGTAGCAAGATGGAGATTGGGCATGAGAACTCCATTTCCCCTTAAAATAATCATTTATACGTAGCAGCAGTAAGATAAAATTTGGCGGAATGAATAACAAAATTTGTATGGAAATTGAGAGGGCACTGTATTGAGCGTATCCACATGAAAACGTTTGCAAGATGGATATTAAGATTAGAAATGTCAAAATTTGGCACATCCCGAGTATCATATGAAAAAACTGTCCTTGAGCAGGTGTTTCCGAGTTGTTTGAGATATTGAGCCTTACTGACATAGTACAAGTTGGAACTGCCCGAAAAATTTGTACCGGTGCGAAGGTATGAAAATTTTAAAAAAATTATTAATTATACACATATAATTATATTTTAATAATTATTTCAATATTTTATTCAAACTAATACAAAATTTATATTAATTGATAAATTATATTATAAATTTTTTATTTTAAAATATAAAATTATTCCAAACTTATTTTTAAAAAATAATTTATTTGTGTGATTCAGGTTAGGTCAAGACTGTCGGAAGTATAAAATATTCGTGATCAAGTTGAAATTTTTGGACCGTCTAAGATAATAAGCTGTGCGAACACGGCAAGAATTAACCGGTCTAATTAAGATTTTGGTCGCTTCAAAACACAAGTTGTTATTGTAATCACGTGTAATGCTGGAAATGACCTTGGCTTTCTTTATGGGGTAGATCATGAATGTACTCGACTGCAGCAGTGTGTCTTCCATTTCAACCTCTTCATCAACAACAAGTTTTCAGTTACTCTCGGCCTAGTACTGAATTGATTGATTTACGTCAATGAAAAGAAGCTACACACCATAAGGTCAATCTCCTCTATCATGGTTAAACCGGTACATGTACATCCTATCAACTTGTGTCTAACATCGTCAATTAATGTTGACATGCCGTCCTACGTGACAATAATCTTTCGAGATGGACGAATCTGGACAGGAGAGATTGTTTATCCTCTTAAAGCATTTCCATCCCCTTGGAACTAGGAATTCTATTTGAGACAAATCCAACAAACTAGCCAGCACAATGTTGTATATAGTATGCGTGGCATTCTTGGCCCCCTATTTATCCTAGGGCGATAGCTAGGAATTCTTGTGTTAATATTTGTTATTTGAGTACACGGGTTAGTGCGATCTATAGGTTTGCATTACAAGTGTTACTCCCTGATCTGTATATAATATGCGTATAACCTATCAATGGAGGGGATGGCTTGTCTTTACACAATTGTTTAGGCGCCTACGAGGGCATTGGTGTCTGCGCCCACAACAAATGGTATCGGAGCAAACTCTCGATGAGAAGGAGAATCCATGAATGCCCGTGGTCTGGTCTATAACGGGTTCCCAGCTACTTCATGAGTGTGTAGCGGCCCAAGCGAGGAGTGCTTTCTCAAAATAGAGGAAGGCATGGGGACTCCAAATTTGAATTTGAATATTTTTATAGTCCCTTATTAATGTGCAAAAATCATTGAAATCCCGTGTCACCTACCTACGTTTCCAGTTGTTACATCAATAATATTTGTAAATATTCCCAAATTAGGTCTATAATTAATCTTAGGAATATCGTAGGATTGTGCTGACATCAGATTTTTTCATACATGTTTATGAATGATCATATCTCATAATAGTTATATTAGTATAATTAGTGAAATATATGACAAATAGAAAGAAGGTTAGTGGTCAATATCTTACACATTCTTATTGTTGTCTTTTCATGCAATGTCACCACGAAAGATATGATATTACACAAGCATAGTTTTAAATACCGGACCAGGCCGACCGGTTAGACCAGTTGGACCCGGAACCGGCCACTCCCCCAGTCCGATTCTCATAAATACTCCAATTACACTTTAAATTAGGTCAAATTCAGTTGAACTGGCCAGTTCCCAGTCAAAGAAGTGAATCCAATTGAACCGGTGAGAAATCGGCCAACTTAAAATTAAAAATAAAATATAAAAATTATTATAACGTACTTATTTTATTTTACTAGACTTATATTCATATTTCATGTTGAATTTGAAACTAATATAATAACTATATTAATGATTTTTATTATAAATTATAATATTATATCGATTTATTTGTAATATTATATTATTAATATTATTTATTAAACATGTAATTCGATCCATTAAACCCCCGGTCTGACCCATAAACTCATACCTTGCCCGCTTTTTGGCTCGGTTCGGTTTTAAAAACTATATACACAAGTAATATATATATATATATTTATTATTTGTATTGTAATTGTTTCTTAATATTATAGTAGAAATCTTACATATTTATTATTTTTATCACATAAACTTTATATATTTAAAAATAATTCTTTTATTTTCATATATTTATATTATGAGTCTTATCCGACCAATTCCATTAATGAGGTACTTATGTGGACTTAAACACCATTAAATATCGCACACGTGTTCGTCAAATTGTCCGCGTGACCAAAATTTTTAATGTACATGTATACACACGTGGACGCATCTTATCGAATCATCACTTCCCCTCTCTCTGTCTCCCCTACCGCTCTCTCTCTCTCTCTCTCTCTTCCACGTGATTCTCTTCCGCTCACTCTTCACCCCCTCCCACGCCTCACCAAAAAAACAAACCCCACCAACCAGCCCCCACATCCCCTCCCACAAGCAACCCAAGCTCCACTCGAACCGATCACGTTCTCCACCCCTCCCATCCCCACTCATCCTCTCACACCCAGCCACCATCAATCCCCCCACCTCCTGCCAGCCGTCACCGGCTTCCTCCACCCCAACCCCATCTTCTTCTTTACCCCTTCCCCAGTCACACCCAGCCACCTCCACCCGAAATCACTGCTATCATCACCACCCGCCACTACCACCAACAAAAGCTCATCGGAATCGCGAGGAGAGGATTGAAAATAGTGAGATTCAAGAGGGTAGGAAAATCATTTTGTTGAAAAATCAAGTCTTTGAATGGGTGAGGAAGGACGGGCGGTGGAGGTGGTAGCTAAAATGTGTGAGATGGTGACCAGAATGGGCGGTGGAGGTGATAGCCGGATGGGCGTTGGGCGGCAGTTAGGATTAGGATTTTATATGGATGATGCCACAATTTAATAATTTAATGATCAATAAGGGGTAAAAAACTAATTTAACACTTTGAACTTAAATAATAATACTATAAGGTTGGGCACATCACACATATAAGGCAACCTATTAAGGAAGTTGGATGGATGAGACCCGTGAATTTACGTGTCCGCGCCGGAACTTTCTTCAAACTTCTTTTGGTTGTGTACAGTAGTAGGTTGTATTTTAGATTCTAGGTTCTATGTAGATCTCAATAAAGTCCGGGTAAAATCTGCATAAAAAATAACTGTAGTGACATTGTTACTCTCTGTATAAATATATATATATATATATGATCCTGCTCGAATGATACCCTTTTTCGAGATTAGAATGTCCGTAACCTCAGTCTGCATATGTGCAATTAAGTATCTGCTGTCTTCAGCAAGCAAACAAATAAACAAGGACTCTCTCACACTTACGCCCGGAATACTAATTTAGTTTTATCACATGTATCCGGGGTGATCGAGAAATGACTGAACCTCCCAAGGTGCAAAAATACTCTTGCTCTATGATTCACCACCATATGTGAACAGAGTTCATAAACACGCGCAATAAATTAGTCTGCCTGAGTGCTGAAATCCTCAGGTGTTTGCTTGTTCGGTAGCCTCCGGGTAACAATTCTGTCGAACAATTGTTTGGTTGTTCGTGTTCACCAAAATCTCGCATGATAATTTGGCCTGAAACAGAAGTTCATATAAGGTAAGCCCAAAACTACATTATAATCTCTAAGGTTTATCCGATGGATCGATCAATAACTAGGATTATCCCTCAAAGAATGAACTTGAACGTGATCTCCCGTCAAAGTTGGCAATTAATGACAAAAATATATGACCCTGTCGAGGGAGATGCATTTAGTACAGTCATACTGCGAGAGACCTATGCATAGTATAAGTTGATGAGTGTTTGAGCAAGTCAGCTTGATATAAACACTAGTTAGCTTTTAGCGGACGCCTCATAATACAACTTTTTATATATTTGAAAATTTCTTCTTTGAGATAATTACAATAAAATCTTAAACCTACGATAATTTTTTATCTTAAAATTTTAAATTTTACTCATTCAGTTTGCAACTTCTAAAGTGTAAGTTATTTAAGGTTTAAAAGTTGTGAAGGGTCTGGTAGAGGCACACATTGTTAGTTCTTGCTAACATGACTAGTAGTGGTGATTTAATCTGAAATTGCATAACCATTTAATTATTTTAAAAGAAAATTAATATAACATATCATTCTCACATTATATTAAAATTATCATCTTATATTATCATATCAATAAGTTTTAACATCTTCCCATATTAAACCATTTATAAGATTTAGAACTCACATAAATATTCAAATAAAAGTTATAAAATTAAATGGGCTAATGATATTAAAAAATGGTATAGTTATAAGATTTTCGATTTTTATTTTTGTTTTTATGGAAGAAGCGATTAGAAGAGTGAATGGCCCGCTTGACAGACCACTAGGACGGTTACCTTCAAAGGGAACCCAAAGAACAAGACCCCAAGTCGCCCGTCAACCTTTGTGAGCGTGTCGAGAGGAACCGTACCCTTGGCCAAGTCTTCGAGCAGGAGAATGACGTCGTTCAGAACCTCGACCCCATCGAGCTCCAGCTCCGCGTCCACGTAGGACGAACCTAGTGCTCTTACATGACCATGCTTTGATCGCACGTGACCCAGCGCTCTCCCCCTGTATCCCACCGCCACGTCGAGAGCCCGGTAGTCCATGGAATACACGTCAGCATTGATGATCTTCAACTTGAGGTACAGCGAAATATCGATCAGAAGGCAGGGCGCCGTCTGTACCCTGATGCGGTCCAACCTTACCCGCATGATCTCGAGGTCCGGCTCCGAAGGCCATGCAACGTAAGTGAGGGTGGCCACCAAGAGCACGGAGGCGGCGCAGACTGTGCAGAACCCACGGGAGACCGTTGAGAAGAACCGTAGAGGAGAAAGAACGGCATAGTTCAGTTCTTCGGGCTCGGGGACTAAGGGGGCATGGTAGAGGGGTGGTGATGGCGGCTCCGGCTTGTGCTTGTGCTTGGATGATTTCATCGTGCCGGAGAGAGGCGAGGCGGCCGAGGAGCAGTGTGGGTGAACATTATAATAAAGCTTTCACCGTGGTACTGTGTGGAGGTTGCTTTGCTTATGCGACAAGTATGGCGGTATGCGTATAGGAAGGTTCGTAGAATTGTCGACTAGTGCCTCATTTTGTTTTGTTCTGTTCCGATTGGGGAGTTATTGATGTTAATAGGGGTAAACTTATTAGTTGTTGGACGCTATAAAATCTCTTAATAAATCATAATTATCGATACTTAACTGAAAGTCATTAATCAATCGTTATGAAATTATAACCGCTCATTCATATGCCTATAAATAAACACAAGCAACAACCCAAACATGGGAGAGAGCTCACGGAGGAGAGCCACCATTTTCACACCCCAGCGTCCCGGCTTCCTACAATGGCTAAGAAGAAATATTTCTCTTCCCTTCATGCCCATGCCAAAGTTTCATTTGATTTCTATTTCATAATTTCAATATAATTCGAAATCGAGATTCTCTCATGATCTCTCCTTTTGCAGGTAATTGGAACGGCAGTTACAAGAAGATGCTGGACGATAACCTAGCAGTGATTTTCAAACTATCATATGTTATTCTGATTCATGAGTAGTAAGACAATATGCGAGGATTTTCAAGTAATTATCATTAACTTTATGCCACCAATACGATTGGTTGATACAACTTAGCATCTCTATTATTACTTAAAATTCTAAGTTTGAATATTTCAAATGGAGAAGATATACAGGGAGTATTTTATATATTACCAAGTAGAACTGTTTCATATATGAATTGATTCGAGTTTGTCAATAGGTGGTGCACATAAAAGAAATGTTAAGTTGTATGTAGCAAATGCTTTGTTATTTGATAGCGAACCCACTATAATAATTTATGCGATTATTAACGAATATTCATGAGATAGGTTGTTATGATATACGTAGTCTTTTAACTTCTAATTTGAGACGAATATCTACAGCAGGATTTCACCTAAAAAATGGGATTCAATTAATTTCTGACAAAATTTAAATTAAATACATATCCGACAAACCTTTGAAAATCTAATTTTGTTTTTTTTAATATTTTCTACAAATGAACATTTTCCTATAATTAGCCAGGATATGCATAGATACTGGATATATCTGAACGAAAAGAGTTTTGGGCGGATTTTGAGTAAATTTTAATAAAACGGGTTAGATTCTGAATAGAAAAATTAGGAAGTGGTCATCTCTAATTTTGATGCGCACAAGGTTCTGGGATTTGATACTAAAATAACATATAAAATTACTTGCATACGACCCATATGATGCAAAGTGAGTCATATCGACTACAATTGATAATAGTAACATATTGATACAATTAGATTTGATTAAATAATCAAATATATGTACGAAATAATATGATAGGTTGTGGAATATAAATGATATATTAAGTACTATTGAAATTAAAATCCAACAAATAAAAATCTACACTAATTATATTTTGTTGTTGGTAAAATTATAGTGGTAATCGTAAAAGCTTATTTTTCTTGCAAATAAATTCTAAAAGTTTCAAAATATCCTATTTAATTATATATATTTGTTTTGTTATAATGTTAAATCCCATCAATCCATGAGAACATAATACTTTGGATACTCTTATTTTTAAGGTAGATAAATTCTGTTTTGACCAATGCTCCAAGAACTAATTTAAGCAAAAAGGAAATACAAAATATTTCCTTGGCATATATTATTGGAAGTTTAATATATGCTCAAGTTTATACGTAACTGTTACGTATATAGTTAAAATGTTAAGGCAAATATTTGAGTTATGATGGCCAAGAACACTACAAGCATTCAAATAGTTTTTGCGATATTTACAAAGAATAAAACATTATATACTTACATATAGGAGATCAAATTAGTTGGAGATTATCGGGGTATTCTAATTCTGATTTTGTTGAATGCCAAGTTAGTTGTAGATCTATATTAAGTTATATCTATCTATTGATTGGAGGAGTTGTGTCTTGGAAGAGTACTAACCAAATACTTGTAACCACTTTAGTAATGAAGGCAAAGTTCTTAACTTACTACAGTGCATCTAATGATGGGATATGATTTTGAAATTTTGTCATAAGACTACAAATTATAGATCGAGTGGAAAGACCAATTAGGGTTATTCTATAATAAAAAAAATTAACAATAATGTATTACAATAATAATAGGTGCTCTTCAAAATCAAAATGCATCAAAATCAAGTTTCTTATTATTAAAGGTAGAATTTAGAATGGGCATTTCTCTATTGAACATATTGATACAGTTTTCATGATTGTAGATATACTCACTTAGGCCCTACTATACATGGTCTTTCATGAGCATATTGCTCATATGAATATTATGTCATATAATGATACTAACGTTCAATAGAAGTTTGTACATTGATTATATTTGATTATGATGATATTTATGGATTATGTTATACATAAATAAAGTTTTTTCTCAACTCGTTTACACTTTAAATCTCATTTATGATTAAAAATTGATCTCTATAAGGTTTGAGGAAGAAATAGGCATATTCATATCTCATTATGTGTAATTTTCATATTGCATATCTATGCTTGATCTATGTCATTGAGTATATATGTGTGATCATTAATGTTTCAAATCACAATAAATGTAATGAAAAGGTTCTCACTTAATGTATATGATGGATGAGATTATTGAAATTGTTTATATGAATAGTAAGTTTAAGCTTAATAAGATAATTTGGTGATATACAAGCATATAAGATATATTTGTTTGCTTTGGTTAGAGATTATTGAATTTTAATTTGACTAGGTCCAATAATATATTGTTGATTGTATATCTGTACTATCTAATAAGTTGACTCGATTAAATGATATAATTAAGTTTACGTAACAACATTTAATATAAAACTCGTAAAACATATGGACTAATATGCAAAAACTTAAGGAATTTTCTGATTTATATGATAGATAAAATTGCAAAATAATGAACTAAAAGTACTTATATACAATTTAAGATTATGGTCACTCACTTATATGATATTAATTGGCTCCTCTAGTATCTCATCATTCAAAAGAGTGATATCTCACATCATTTAAGAGGTTTTTTGTGTAAACCTATATGATCCACACCCGGCAGACTCTGACTATGAATTCGGATACTTTTTTTTAATTCATGCACTTTTTCATCAATTTCAACTCACTTATCATGAAATTTATTAGGCTACAAATTCCACCTGTAAATCCTTTTTGAAATTTCTCGACCATTGCAATTTCATTGAAATTCATCATAAATTCTCTCTATGTTCATATATTTGCCGGGGGATGTAAATGGGAACATTTAAAAGATTAACTAAAGTTTTCAAACTGGACCAAATAATGAACAGACAGAAGTACTTTAATGGGTCTAACATTTTTTTTATAAAATAACATATAATATATATATTATAAGTAAGTAAAAAAACTATAGACCCTTATAAAGCCGAGCCTGTCACTAAAAAATGAAAGCCCAACTGAACTTGGATACCACCCGTCCACATCCCCCACTACCTTTTTCTTTTTCACGCATCAGTCAACTGTCCTAATCCCTCCATTGTCTCCTTTTCACGCGTCCAAAGCCCACTAACCTAGTCCCTCTATCATCTTTTTCTTTGCACATCGGCATAGACAATTAGTTTTGGATTTATGACTCTAAGAACGCAGTTGTAGCCCATGGCCATAAAAGCATCACAACGAAGAGCGAGGCTGCAGAAACAGGCCGCAGTGATCAATGGAGCCGCCAACGAAACTGCCACCTTTCGTGATGAAGCTGCTGGTAATTGTTCGTGAGAAGCTTGAAGCCTTTATTGTCACCATCACTGATGCGATTATCTGAATCTGACTATATACGAGCAAAAATGAGATTGAAAATGACCATGGCTGCTTGCATTTTGTCTTTTTTTTTAATTTTGTTTTAATTTTCGAGGAGCCAATTTGGTTACCGGTTCTCAAAGGTTTACGAGTTTTTCTAAAAACCGGCCGACTCCAATGGGTTGAACCCAAGCATCGTTGCAAACGGAGTAATATGTAGAACTGGTTTGGATAGATGGGAGTTTTCGGTTGAACCGGTTGGACCGGCCGGTCCGATCCAGTATTAAAACTACGCTATAGTATGGTCTGCCTCTATTTCTCTGCGTTGCTCTTTTATTTACGATTATGCTTATCCGTAGAGACATCCTCTGTGCTCAGGTTGCTCTTCTTCTTTCTTTTTCTCAACGATTAGTGTTCGATCCTTCCTGTTGTGATTCTTCCGTTTATTTCTTCAGCGATCAACGCCGCTTTGCCTTGCCCAGCATTGGGCACTATGTTTTCCTGTTAATTTGTACAGACAGCAAATTATATATCGATATTTGTTTTCTCCACATATTCCTTGTGTTAACTGAGTTTCTACCAGAAAAGTAAATCTAAGAGTCTTGTACATATTAATTAAAGGAAATTCCTAGTCCTCAAATAAGCAAAATATATTAGCAAAGTAAATGATTTTTTCACGAATGATTGGAAATAAAAATATGTTACTCACATTAGAAAGGACAAAATCTAGCCATTTAAGCCATTAAGCAGTTTTTTTTTCTTTTAACAAGAACCCTTCTTTCATTCAAGCCATATGAAGGAATCGAACACGACCACGGCAAGAAATCGCCTTCGATTTTGATATGCATAATTTAATTGACCAGTTCATGCTAATCTCTATAGTCGAAGGGTAAGCTTCTGTAGAGTCTGAAGGAAGATCTTACAAAAATTCTAGTTTGCTCAACATTGGAAGGACTTCTGCTCAAGAAGAAATTTTTTAGCAATGGAGACTCTCACGAGAATCATGCTCCAAAGGTGGCGCTTCACCTTGCATGTTTGTTCTAGCATGGTGTATCTTGATTCACATTTTGTTCAACATCTGTAACTGTATAGTTTAGCGATGCCATTTATCTGATCTGTATTAATCATTTGGATGAATATCTCTTACTAACTGGATATACTACGATGCATGCTACACTTAGGTAGTTTTAAATTTGGTTTAAAAGACCTATTGCTGTAATATGTAATCTTCATTTATCTTTATATACAATATTTGTTCTTTGAAATTGACTATCAGGTTGATAAGTTGAAAGTGCCGTCTGAATCTGTTTCCAGCTTAATTGGAAAGGTAGAAAAAGGGCATATTTAAAAAGAGGAGGCATTATAAGTATGTGTCACTAAAACTAGTGAAGTTATAGAGGAAAAAATGGTAGCATGAAATGCTACCTTGGTCTGCTTGTTTCCTTGGCAGCTCATAGTTTGTATTTTTTAAACGGCTATTTGTCTTTCCAATTCTGAGATTGATTAGGTTATGCATGTCTATATTATTGCAGATGCCTAGGCAGTCCTTTGACAGTTGTTAATTGTTTGAGCAATTAATATATTCATATGTTTAGGTTGTAACGTAGCATCCAGTATATATCGTCATTAATGTTTGTTCTCGCTCCAAGGAGCTCGATTGTCCGTGGATTTGATTGTTGATCTCCGCACAAATCATGTCTTACGATTCTTGAGCTACTATTCTATGTTTTTGTCTTTGCATTGCATAAATCTATGGATCCTAGCTACTGTGCTTGCAGCGCTTATTGGGCTGTGCCATCTTGTGGAGCGGGACACAGTACTTGTTCATAATTTGTATTGGGCCTTGCTGATTGGCACTCAGGCTTATAGTGCCTTCTAATTATTCTGCCGTGGCGGCACAAATTGCCACCCCTACTTTATTCCTGATGTTCTCCGATCGCTTTAATCTCGACGCTTTTTAATATATTTTTGCCATTTATTTATTAACATAATTTTATGCTATCATCGTAGTAAGAACGGAGAGAAATTGGATGAAATTGAAGGATCATCTTTGCTAATAGTATGTTGGAGGGGTCAAGGAGTCTATGCTTGTGGTAGCTCAATAAGATTTCTATATATCTACCCAATAAAAATATTCTAATCTAATAAGTTACATGCAATTATTTTGTGAATAATTCATGCTCACAAAATTTCAAAATCCGATATGAAATTTAACACATTTAAATTTTATTACTAGAATTTACCTTATTGTATGTGATCCATTAAACTCTATACTAAGCCAATAGTGGCTTAATTTAATTATAGACATATTTAATTATCTTATTAAACTTTTCAATAAGATTACCTAATTAACTCATTACCGTCTAGCCCATAAGTCAATATTAACGTCTAACAACGTATTATAATTATCCAAATGGTAATGACCAATCAAAAGGATAGAACATTTTTAGCGATTAATTACCATATAATCAAAATAATTTAATTATATAAGATCTCGAATAAATTAATATATAAATACAATATCAAACCTCAATTATTATTCTTATGAATAAAATTATCAAATATCAATCTTAATTAAAAATATCGAAAACTTATTTTCAATTTTTTATCCTGTTATAATAAGAGATTATTTGAGTCAATACAAACTAAAAAATATAGAACATTCTTTCCTCTCCTCACATTTGATCTAAAATATATTACATGTGTCTCAAAGAGTCACATTAAGAAATAAACCAAAATCACAGTTTAACAATTACAAAATTCTCTAGTAATTTTAGATCTAATAATTACTTACACATATTACCACACAAGAAATTACATATTAATATTTACATGAGTATCCAGTAAGTTTTTATCGGACGAGTAAATTCAGTGAATTTATTTTATAACGAGCACCCGTACTCTTCTATTATTAACTCTCACAAGTAATTATAGTATTAATTATTTCCATACTATATGGCATATAACAAGTGTACTTGTCTTACGGAATTGTTGATTCTCAACTTAATTATCATATGACTATAAATAATTTTAAATTAAGGTTTTTGAAATATTAAGTTTCAGTACCATGATCCCATCATAACCCTAAATCCATTGTTATAGTTTGTGGATGTTATCATAATTAATAAAATATATAGGATATAGTGAATAAAATGTTTCAATTATATTTTTGAATATAAAATACTTCTAATCACATTATATGCTATTGTGTTCGTGGCACTATTCCTAACAGGTTCAGCAATAGAACCAACCAGTCTTAAATAACTACAACAACCAGTCATTGAAGCCAGTCTTCCTAAGAGATCAGAGTTATCTTCTCCCTCTTTTCTTTGCTTTCCCCATGTTTAAGGTCTTTCTGATGTTAATTATGTCTCTATCTTGAATGTCTTCCTCTTACTGCCCTTGGAATATCACCTTTCCCCCTTTCTCCCCACTCTTTAGTTGAAAATCTTTTTCTAGGTTAATCTTGACTGGACTTGGAGGTATCGAGATACATCTCCAATGGCGAGGCCTGCAGACAAGATTATTAACGCCAAGCTGGTGGGTATGTCCAGTCCTTTGTTCTTGTTTCTTTCCATTCATATACTTTGTTCCCCTTCTCCAGTTTCTTAATTTCATGTTCAATGATGTTCAATGGAAAGTTGGTAGTCGGCTAAAAAAATTCTCTGGTTGAACGCATTATTAAGCGCAGAATTGTTCTGTTGGATCATTTGTTTTCAGATTGTTCTGTAGGCAAAGTGAATGTTCCATGGAGTCGGACAACCACGAACTGTTTCTCGTTAGATATTCATGTTTCTTTCTGTCAATACTGCCCTCTCCGATTAACCAATCTGTTTAGTGCAACAGCCCCATAAAAGAGATTGCATTTTTACTGCATAATTACTTTGAAATTTTTGAACCAATCCCGATGTGGCTATTCAATTCATCCAGTCAATCTGAATGGTCGGTACTTGACAGTTGATATTATTAATCAGACTAGAACATTTACATTTCAGGTGCTTCTTGGGGACATGGGAACAGGGAAGACAAGTTTGGTCCTGAGATTCGTGAAAGGGCAGTTCTACGATAACCAGGTCAATTCTCATTAAGTTTATCATGGGCTCGCAGATTAAACGTTTTGGTAGCTAGGAAACTGAAAGCCAGCATTTATTATACAGGAACCGACGGTCGGGGCAGCCTTCTTCACCCAAATATTATCATTAGCTGAAGCAACTGTGAAGTTTGATATCTGGGACACAGCAGGACAAGAACGATATCACAGCCTGGCCCCTATGTATTACCGCGGAGCAGCTGCAGCAGTAGTTATTTACGACATCTCAAGCATGGTATCAACCTATCTGAAGCTATAATTATAAACATTTATTCATCAGCGTGCATTTTAGTGTGCAAGAAGCCTCCAAGAAAAAGAGATTGCTATGACTAGCTTATATCCCCATTTTGCCCCAGGACACATTCCTTCGAGCCAAAAAATGGGTTGAAGAACTTCAAAGACAAGGTGAGGCCAGCATAACGATAGGGAGGCCAGCCATTGGATCAACATGTCATTGTCAACTCTACTTGTTTGGGATCAATTTGCCGTCCCATTTAGAATCCCTTTCCAAGCAGTTGGGAAGCCCAGAACTGTAACTGCTTCCAGGAGACCTAAAGTTTTAGCTCATGGCTTGACTGACAATATATTTTTGGATGATCAGGAAACCCGAACTTGGTGATGGCATTGGTGGGAAACAAATTAGACCTGGAATCCGAGAGAGAAGTAGAAATTGAGGTATTCAGAAGCAATTCAGGAGTGTTTGTCTCTAGGGAATACATTGTCTCTTTTCTTCCTTTGAAATTGTTATATTTTAACAAATTGCAGGATGCAGAAGAATTCTCTCAAGAAAAAGGGATGTTTTTCCTCGAAACATCAGCAAAGACTGCTCAGAACATCAATGACCTTTTCTACGAGATCGGTAAATCCAGAAAATTCACCACAAAATTGCCATTTTCATGATGTCCACTGGCACACAAGTGTAGTCCAACTCCGTCCCTTAAATATTCTCTCTTGCAGCAAAGAGATTGGCTCGAGCCTTGCCTGCAAGGACAGCTGGGATAAGTTTAGCAAATGAAAAAGGTGAAGGAAGGAGGAGACGCTTTTGCTGCTTTGGGTGAATAACCGCTTGTCTCTATCCTTTGGCTCATGGGTACATACTTTGTCTTCATACTATATATCTCTCTCAATCTTGTGTAGCTGTTGGTTACATGTGCCACTTCCATCGAATGTTTTCCATCAGGCCATTAAGATATACTGAAATGCAATGGCAGCTGTAAAAGACCAGGGCTATAACATTGATGTGAGTTCTCAACAAAGATGAAATTTAAACACAAAGATCGTATCTTTCTCATGTAAACTCTTATCATATTTTGATATTTGTACTCTATGTAAGATGAGACATGCCACTACATATATTGCACTATTGTGATGCCTAACAAATTACAAGCCTACAACTGTCACCCAGTCTTTCTATGGAAATATGTTATGTGGTTGATCACAAATGGAGTTCTGATTAATTGAGTTGTAACAATAGCAAGATATGCAACAGACAAGATTCATCTCCCTCTAAGTGCAGCAATCCTCGATGCCAGGTCATCATAGTTGGGCAAATTAGGATGAACATGCCCAGGGAACAACTCGTTCTGAAGTGAGTTAAACCGGTAATGCATTTTTGCTGTCTCATTTGACTCAGTCGAGTATGTGGCCTCAGTAGGAAGAGAAGCTGATCGAGCTGGTGGGGCTCCAAACTCTTGTTTCCCGTCTTTTTGCTTTCTTGACTGATTGGAATCGCAGGACAAGCTACTTTCTAACAAAGGTATCGGTTTTAGAGACCATTCCAGTCCATTGCTCAGCTCATATGGAGATAACTGCCTCCCACTGTTATGCATCAAAAGCCCACCAACTCTCTCCTCTTCATCCACTTCATTGTGACTATCATTTGTTTTTACGGCTCTTGAGCTCTGTTCATCTCCATCACCTGCAGGGAATTTCAACATCCTCTGCCTCACAGACCTCAGCTTCAGCTTAGCTTCTTGCGCTGGTTCACCTTCATGTGCTTTATTTTCTTCAGCAATGTTTTTATCTTTCTCGGGCTTTGCTTTGATGTAAGGAGGAGGGATGTTTCTGTACGAAAATTTCCTGCTGTGACTCTTCTCCTCTTGTTCTTGTTCATTTTTGCCTTCCCTACTGCCACCGTTCAGCCTGACTGCAGCATTACTAGCCTCCTTCGGGTGATGAAATGGATGCGGTCCCTCATTCCTTTTTGGCTCGATATATGGCAATTTATTGCCAAAACCTTCAGTTTCTCTCTCCGGGACAAAATCTCGCCCTTCTCCATTCAACCTCCGTGAGTCATTCCGAGTTTCATTAGGAGATGCATATTTAGTATGCCCCTGCAAAAACAACTTCATTTCCATTAATGGCATATTAGAAGAGGTGAAACTATTGGAATTTCTTCTTCAACCTGTAATCTTCCGAAAATTCCTGCTTAATTTTCTGCATACTTCAGTTCAAATAGTCCAGAAAGAGGTTGTTACTTGAACCATCAGGGGTGTTATGAAAAGTTTCCGCTCCAAGTCCTTAGAATCCCATTGCAACGAAAACTCAAGAGCAACATCCCGCATCAATTGAAGCTTCACATCTCTGGTGGGTGGCACTGCCTTCAACCTGCTGACGAACTGCATGGGCGGAAGCCAATTTTATCAGTTTCACATCATCGAAATGGGTTCATGTCGCAAAAACACCAGATGTGTGCAGGAGGTTGGTAGGTTATTTTTACCTCCTTGTTTACAAAGTTCTCCAAGGAAGTCCCATATTTTTCTGTGAATAGACTCCGAAGCTCGCGCAGCTCGGGAAGATCAGCGAACCTTGCGGCTGCAAGCATTAGAGATGCCACAGCCTCTCTGCTTTCTTCGGGGCACTTGCTGCTTATGGTAATGCCAGAATCAGTATAATCAGTTCTCTTGTAAACTTGACTGATAAAAGCTCCTAACATATCTGTGAATGTTGTTGCTAGGTTTATGATTGAAACACAACAAATGAACACCTAATCTGGAAAAGAACTGAAAAGTGAGATAAAATTCAGTTGTTGGTTGGCCTATTTACCTTTCTCTCTGCATAACAGAAAGGTTACTCAAGATAGACCCACAGAACTGCTCAACAAGGCGATAGCAGCACGACAAGTTCTGCTCGTCAAGCAAGCCTCCCGCCTGTTCAATTGACCACAGATGACAGATAAATTCATGAAAAGTTTTCATATTTGCATTAACAATTTTAAAATTCTAAAACGTCATCTCAATAATTCTTCTGATGGAGTAGCGTTGCTAGTTCAAGTGTCAACATCATGATTAAATATGAATTACTATTTGGATGCGGACATGGATTTGTTATTCGAAAAATTCTTCTTATGGGAGAAGGCCTCCACTTGTTTGTTGATCTGATTACTTCGTCTATGAGCCAACTCCCCTGCAAATGAATATCCTACTTGTCCAGAAAAAGAAGTGTCCAAATTTCAGCTCACCACCTATTATTTGGCAGTGTAATAGGCTGATTGAGGTTCACCAGGGTTAAAGGATACTTGAAAATGAGAATATGTATCATGTAAAGCTTATTAATCCTTGATTTCATGCCTAGGAAATTGAATTGGAAGTCATATTCCTTTTTTGTCGTGTACATACCATATATGTGTATAAGGAAAAAAGACTCCAAAAATAACAAAAAGCGAGAGAGAGAGAGAGAGAGAGAGAGAGAGAGAGAGAGAGAGAGAGAGAGAGAGTCGGATTATACAGAAAGAATGCCATCGAAGCATCAAAGTGTATCTATCGATAAGGATTTAATCGAGAAATATGCCGGAAAGTTATCTGAAAATAAAGAAGGCAAATTCACCCGGCCATAAGCGTTGTGATCGAGACCGTTCTGGAGAAGTTCAACAATGTCTTTCTTCAAACACCTCTCCACCGCATTCCGCCTCTTGTGTATCATCTCAAGCCGGGTCTCTGTCATCTTTATAGCCATCTTACTGCAAGCACAGGAGAGGAGAAGTGACAGAGCACCGAAAAAGAAGGAAAAAAAATGGAAAAAGAAACAGATAGAAGATGCAAGAAATGAAGAGAAGGAAAACAGAGAGATGAAAGGGTGGAATTCATTTCTTTGATCTGACCATTTGCTGTAGAACTTTGGTTTCAAGAACCCGCCAAACATCTTGGACAGTGTCTCTCCAGAAAGCTGCAGAGGCAGATGGGTTGCGTAAGGTGAAGAGTTTTGCGTTGGAAAGGATTGTAATCATTGTATTGCCCTCGGTAGTGGAGATCAAGTTATGCCGAGAATCAGCATCGAGAAAGAAGTTGAAAAGACAAAGAAAGGGAGCAAAAGGAACAGGTTTTTAGAGAGGGAAAGGAAACGAACGGTGGGTACGAGAGGAATCTGAATACAGATGTGGGAGCTGCGCACAAAGAAGCAGAGGAGGCAGGGGAGCACGAAGCACATTAGAGAGAGAAAGGGAACCTTGAGAGGTCTTCATTTTTGGAGGGAGACGAAGAGATTGTAAATATGATTTGATTGGCACTAACATTTTCTATTCATGTAACATATTTATTATGCTTATGTGTATTTTATGAGTGGTTGAGGTTCAATAAGTTTGATATTTTAAATTTAAAATTTTTTTTAGATCTATTAAAAATTGACATGATTCGAAAGTATATTATGAATATAGTACAAAACAATTGTGACCAACTAAGATTTTTTGGTTATTGAAGATATTAACTTATGCTAGTATAACACGAAAATAAATTATGTTAGTTCGAAATTATGAAAAATGTTTATGATAAAAATAAAATTGTGGTAAATTTTTTAAGAATAATTAATCATATACAAAATAAATATATTTTAATATTTTTAAAATTAATATATCAATTGAATTATATAAAAACTCATTTTAAAATATTAAAATATTTATATTTATTTTTTTAAAATAATTTTTATTTAATTTGAATTAAGTTGAGCAACATGAAATATAAAAGATTAGCACTCTGGGATTTTCAAATTACTCGAATTGACATATCTATGTTCTTGCAATATAATTTATGCGTCTTTGGGGTTATTCACCGGATTGTAGATTTCAGGTGGTTGGAATTCGGGCACAGGAGGACATAGGATGGTGGTGATGTGGCTGACGACTCCTCAAGAGACTTGCAAAGAAGCCAAATATGAGAAGCTGTCCTTGGAATGACCCTGATACATCGTTGTGGAGAGTGAATGAGGAAACAGTGTTTTATGTGGAGGTGAGGAGCACTTGAGTAATGAGAAGTCGAGTCCAACTCAACTTACGAGTTGAGCCATGTCCCCGGCGTTAAGTCGGGTCAGACACCTATGGAAGGAGCCCACACCGATAACCTTGACTTTTAACGACTTTCTCACCGCATCAAACGACAGACGGTCGTCGAGCTGGGCGGAGCCGCGTCGCAGTGACACGAGGAGTTGAATCTGCGGTTTTAGACATCATGGGGACGTCATTGAAACGTGGCTTCTTGGGAACTTCAGGGGCAAGCAACCGAAAAGAGCGGGTTGAAGTCCCGCGAGAAAACAAGCGACCAACCGCCAGTGGTTCCATCCAGTGCTGTTTTTCTTCATAATGCAGCATTTAAATATATATATATATTAATTATGTTAATGTATGTATGTCGTTCTCGGTCAATTCTTGGATAATAAGAGAAGGATTTTACCTTTCTTTTTCTTTATACAAAGAGAGATGTAGAAGTAAGAAGAAAGAGCTCGATCCATCTCTCCTCCGTTGAGACCTCGAACCCCTCAATCCCTCGTTAGAGATTCGACACACTTGCAAGAATTTTCTTGCCAAGATCAAGGCTATTCCGCTGGCTCTCCTTGTTAGAGCTGAGCTGACCTCTTTTTAGGTCGTGCCCCCCTTTTTTTTAACCGAGTCTAATTAAATAAATACGATAAAAAAAACAGTTTTTTTGGGTCTAAGCCCACTTTTCCATTGTTAAGATCAAATTGAAGTTCTATATTCTACAATAATCTCAATTTTATTTTTTTTCTTAAACTTTCCCTTTAAAATGCACGCATCAAACATTAAATTGTTGCATAAGGATGCATTTAAGTTATTTAGGCTACCATCTCAGCCAATCAAAAATTCTAATCCAAATGTCAATATTTCATGTTTCGGGCATATATCACGATCCAAATTAAACAAAAATAATTTTATTAAAGAATAAATTTATATAATTTAATATTATAAAATAATTTTTATATGATATAATTAAATTATTAATCTAAATATTATGTTAATTTAAATAAATAAATATTAAAATATAATTATTTATATATAATTAATTATTTTAAAAAATTTCTTAAAAGTTTCTTTTTATTATTGTAAATATTTATTTTTGTGCATTAAGATAGCATGATTTTTTTTTATCATACTAGTACAACCCGATATCTTTGAAGCCTAAAACTCATGACTTAGGTATAATTTTTTCATGTGATGTCTTCATCTTATTTTCAAGGGAGGCCAACTTTTGACAGGCCTAGATTTTATGTCTCGGAACATAGACAATTTTACTCGTAGCTGGTCGTGAATTTCTAGCAGCCGGGGAATGATGCTCGCTCAGGCGGCCAAAATGATGAGGTTCTAGTGAGTTTGATGATGATGAGGCTTAAAGTTGAATGCTTTAGGACTCTTTTTCAAGTGCGTTTAACTCATTTGGGTCTTGACTTTCAGGGGCATAATTGAAATTATGCATTATCTTGTATCTCCAAATGAACTTATATATCATACATGGCAGTTGGGACCAGCTTTCCATGACTGGGCAGTACGACTTGACGAATTACCTAGGCCCGGGAATGATTAATTCGTGCTACCATGCCACATGGTCCGACCCGATAGGAGTAGTATAATTATTTTTTAAAAACAAAAATTAAACAATTTTGTGCTTCAACTCAACTCCCAGGAGCATAGTTTTAAAAACCGGACAGGGCCGGCCGGTTCGACCGGTTCAACCGGGAACCGGCCACTCACCCGGTCTGGTTCCTTCAAAAAATCCAATTGCACATTAAAAGAGAAAAAATCTGATTGAACCGACCGGTTTCCGGTCCGACCGGTGAACTCAATTGAACCCATGAGAAAATCGGCCTACTTAAAATTAAAAAAAAACAAAAACCTATTGTAATGTACCTATTTTATTTTACTAAACTTATATTTACATTTTATATTAAACTTTTGTTTAATATAATGGTTATATTAATGATTTTTGTTATAAATTATATTCAAATTATGATATTATATAAATTTATTAGTAATATTATATTATTAATATTATTTATTAAACATACGGTTCAACCCATTGAACCCCCGGTTTGACCCATGAACCCATGTCTACACCGGTTCCCGGCCCGGTCCGGTTTTAAAACTATGCCCAGGAGGCATAATTAGTTGATTAATGCGGTTTTTGTCATAATTTAAAGGGAACATTAAAACATTGTATAATAAAACATGATATTTTTATATAATTCATCGAATGTTCAAAATTGTTATTATAATTCCCTTTTTAATTTTTTCCATGCTTTGGATTGGTATAATACAAAAATCTCATTCAAACTGATATAATGCTAGCCCAAGCATAATTTTTTCGTACCTAACCTAACCCAGACTGTCAGGCCTTACTGTCATACATAACACTACAATTGTATAAGTGACTGTTGAGTGAATCGTTTGCCAAAATTCATTGGGACGTCAAAGTTGGATAAATTGAATCTGTTTGGACTTCAGTCTAATGTTTGTGATATTTGTCGGATGTAAAATTCTGATGGATTGCTGTATGCTTCAAGTGAATAAAAAATTTCACGGAAAATTTCGACAGAATATCCAGCATATTTTGTCGGAAATTTCATGAAGTTTTCCGTCGGTAATTTCATGGAAATGTTTCTAATTCGATTTCTGATTGGATACTTCAGACGAGAATTTTCGTGGGACTATTTCTGACGGAAACCCATCGGAAATCAGCTAAATTTGACAGATCTCCACTCCATTCCATCTTATAAGTCTCACAGAAATTTGCTTTTCTTCTTATTATTCAACAAAAATATTTTTCTTCAATCAACTACTGATTCTATAGAACAACATTTGGGGCTGAACAAACATACAACATCAGGACAATGTTGATCTATATACACCTGTGATTTATTTATTTTATTGGTTTGCAGTCCGGAATCGGAAATGGAAACAAAAATATGATAAAATAGAAATGAAAATAGAGTGATGAATTTTAATTTTTGTTAAGTTCAAATCTTGAATTCGAATACGAATTTTTTTTTATTATTGTTAAAACTTTTAGAATTAAAAAAAAGGGGGTTATAAACAAAACTGCTAGCTGATACATACTTACGTTTTGTTCTCATGATTACAATTTTTTAATTAATATATCAAAAATTTTAATACTTACTATGTACAAAAGATATACATATATAAATAATTTATCACGATTTATAGTATTGTAAAAAAAGAAAAAAATTATGAGGATGTGATCATTATTATAAATTCAGTGTTGATTTAGATTATTAAAAATAATTATAGATATTAAAATAGATCTTTTATTAAAAAGATTTATGGAAGTTGATAGAAATTTTTTTAATATTGATAATGAAAAATTGGCTTAAATTGTGGTTAGTCTTAATTTCAAAGCTCGATTTCCTTAATATATCAAGGGAATAGGATTCCCCTATCCACGTGATCGAGATTAAAATCTTATAAAATTCAATTTCCTTAATTTTAGAACTCCGGTTCTAGTAATAAATTAAAATTTTATTGGTTTATACCAAAGAAAAGGGAATGAGATTTCTCTTTACCAAACACCAGAAAGGGAATCGATCATTCTAGTTCTGATTTCAATCTTAATTTTTCACTCACCAAATGCACTCTAAGATCCTAGATTTTGTGGTCCGCTCACATCACCTTCGAAGACCGGAGGACAGAAATCGACTTTTCATGACTGGGCGAGGATGACAGTGATTAAGATAGAAACGATTTGAGGACTGAATTCGGAATCACCTACTTCTCTTTTTTTCCTGGCAACCCCGTAACTTCACCTTTTGGGTACATAAATTGGAAACCCTCGCCGCTCCAGCTCCTGGTAGGGTTTCTTGTCCAGTCGGCGTCAATGGTGCTGTTTCCTCCTCCTCCTCCTCTTCTCTATCCGTTCATGTATCTATACTTACAAAGATAAGCCGTTCTTCGTTCGTTTCTTTGAAAATTTTCAGGGCAAGGGAACAGGGAGCTTCGGTAAGAGGAGGAACAAGACCCACACCCTCTGCGTGAGGTGTGGCCGCCGCAGCTTCCACCTCCAGAAGAGCCGCTGTGCTGCTTGTGGCTTTCCGTCCGCTCGCAAGAGAAAGTGTAATTCATCTTTCCTATCTCACATTTTACATCCTCATTTTAACATTGCCGTGGTCAAGGATGAAATAAATACTCTCTTCGTTAGGTTCACTTCTCCGATGAATTTGTATGTCAAAGTTGCGTCTACTGAGAGTCATAATGGAATGGAGTGTGATGTTTCAGTTTCTATCTCGAGGAGATCCTTCTATAATTTGAATTCTCAGCTTAATCTGCAGCACTTGCTGATTCTTTGGCTTGATTTTCTTTTGATCTTGAATTTCTTCTTGTTGTAGTAAACTGATTGTTGTTGCTATTCAGACAACTGGAGCGTGAAGGCAATCAGGAGAAAGACCACTGGAACTGGTAGAATGAGGTACCTCCGTCACGTCCCTCGCCGATTCAAGACTGGATTTAGAGAAGGTATTCTCTAATTGTAACTTCATGTCCCCACTGATTTAGTGTATTTTTTGGTGCTCGATATACTTATCTGTTAATTGAAAACTATGCCACTGCTTAGGTACTCAAGCCACGCCAAAGAAGGCAGTTGCTGCTGCCTCTTCTTAAGATGCTGAAGGGCGGTCATTCATGCTTTGAGTTTGATATAACAATTTTTACTCGGTGCTTCTGCTTGAACAATCTATATTTTAGATGCTATTTTTTATTCATAAATATTGGAGATGTTATTTCATGAAAGTTTGTATTCTCCTTTTTGGTTTGTTGCCACTTTTGTTCTCATGTGATATATGGTTATTGCAATTTTGAGGTGAATTTTTGAGTTCATCATTGCTCTGAAGCTCCTATTAGTGTCTATGCTAAAACTTATATTCCAAACTCCTATTTGGGCTGGAATCTGTGGGGTGAGGGGTTTTTCAGCATGCTCTTTAACACTTTCCAACTTAAAATGGCTCTCTTAATATGTAGATGTATTTAACCAGGTTGTGATATGGTTGAGGTCAAGGACTGTGCCAAAATTATCTATGGCAGCTGCTTGTGGAATTGTTGGTTCAGAACGAAATTATGCTGTTTATGGGTTGCAGGCAGTGGATTCCTGATGTTGATGTTTTCCATTTTTCTAACAGTCATGAGTTTGAGAAATTGTGGGGGGTTGATTTCTACTTGTTTGTTAGCATGTCTTGGAGGAACGTGATGCACTGTTTTGGCTCGTGTGGTTATGCAATGCTTAGACGTTATGGAGTATTGTCAAGTGGGTTGTAGTGATGGTGGCGAGTAATAGATGTCAAGTGTGATCAACTAGAGTTTGATTTTACCGGTCTGCCTGAACCTTTTGGGCATGACCATTTGCAATGTGAATACATGAGACTTCAGACTTGTGGGTATTGAAGTTGGCTTATTGCTTACAATTTGGGTTCTTAGTGCTGAGTCTAGGCCAGTGATCTACAAATTGGGCTGTGGTAGTATAACAGCTGAGTCGATTATAACTTCTGATTTGGACGAGTAAATGATTGTTCACTTGCTGCGTTTCCTTCTGTTACATATGGGCCATACTATCATTTTGAGAAGTCAATTGTATACTGCGCATCAACACACACACACACACACAGAGAGAGAGAGAGAGAGAGAGAGAGAGAGGGGGGGGGGGGCGTCTTCACTGCAAGAGACAGGGGTCACCTTCCTTCTCACCCACAGTTCAGACCATGGATCTCTCTCTCTCTCTCTCTCTGATAAGGTAATGATATTTTTGGCTTAAAAGTTTACTAATCTCGGGATCCATGGATCAGACCATGCCTTAGTATATGATACATCCCCTATTAATTTACATGCAACAGTTTTGCTTATAAGTATCTTGACATATTTGAAAGTGATTTCAATAGGATGGCAGTTCACTCAGCTTCCATTACTGGGTCTAAAAACTTCCCATATTTGATTTTTAGCATTGCACCAGCCAGGCTGTTAGTTTCTGTTGTTAATTTTGATAAAATAATTGTTCTTAATAAATTAAATGAAAACTTGGGTAGAATTTTAATTAATTATCGGCTATTGAGACACACACATGCATAAAGCAAGTATTGTCCAATTGTTCCTTCTATTTTGTGGTTTATTTTAAGTGCTATTAGATACAAATTTATTGTATTCTCTGGTCCAATCTTAATGCTTCATTGATTATGTAGCAATAAGTTTCTGTATTGAAAAAAATGTGCTATTATTTTCAGTTGTAGACAGAACGCTATTAAATTTTTAATTATGAAGGGATATGCAGGGAGATACTACGAGTGATATTGGAATCAGCAATGGGCACAAAGACATGATTTTTAGATGCAAATTGAGAATATCATCCACGGTAAGTCTATGCTGTGACGGTAAAAAGATATTTTTATTCCTCAACCTGTGTCACTTTTGTCATTTTCGTCTTAAATCTTTACCTTTTGTCATTCTTATTATCAACTTTTCGCATTTTTGTCAGTTTAATTCTAAGGTTACATTTTCTGTCAAGCAGACCTTTGTCGTTCGGAAAATAATATTTTTTAAATTAGAATAACTTCAGAAAATCAAAAGAAAAGAAGAATAATAATAAAAAAGGAACAAAAATGGGGGTGACAGTGCGAGAATATAATGATAATTGAAGGGGTGAAATTGATTGTCTTCATAATTCACCCTAATCTCAGCACAAAAGACAATAAAAAAGCCGTCCTCTTCGTTGGATAATCGTAAAACTGAATCTATCCCCTTGGCAGCAAAAAGTTATTTCCCATTTATGCTGCTTTCCGAATTTCTACCTCATGGCTTGCAGTAACTCGAACAAGTTCTTGAGGCTCCCCTGACTTATTCGTATATGATAGAGATATCAACCACACTTGGTCGGATCATCCTACTACGCCCAGTCAACTAGGCATAACCTGTCCGACGATCACCAAGTTGGCCAACCATACCACTATACGGATATCTTTCAGATAAGTGTAAATACCCTACTACTACATGAGGAAGAGGGTAAATTTGCCAACCCTCTCATAACTGCCCTCTCAATCCTCTAATACTCATCTCCTGTTATGCTTTTGTTCACTCAAGTATAGGAGGATTATTAGGAGTAAATCCTACTCCATTTGACTTTCTTGCAGATCCTACAGTCACATCATGGCCCATCAGGAGAACAAGCATCTCCTCGAAGAACTAGCTCAGCTCATCACCAGACTAGCCCATCACTATGTCCTCATCAGCATACAAATAAATAGCAGAGGTTCATCTCATCTTAAAGTAAAAGTAAATACTGCTATAAGAAAATGTTTACTGTGCATTAACTTCGCAGGAGTCCCAATTCGTATAATTTATCTTTCTTTTTTTATTGAAATGATAAAAAAACCCAATTATCTTTATTTCAATACTCATCATAATCCTGAATATAAAAAATTCAAAACTTTCTAGCCCACATCAAGCCTGATGGGCAGCTTTCTGTGATTCTGTTGAGCCTATAAACATCTCAACCTTCCTACAGAACTACTTTCATCTCGAAGTTCTGATGGAGTTAATCTAATAGCGATTGTTCTGATCACCTATTGGCGACAAATGAATTATCTTTTTGAAAAAAATATTAAATAGATTAATGGTCTAGTGATCTAAACTTAGTTCTAAGTATACTTGTCCATTCGAGTCATTGCTAGCATAGCCCATCATCTCAACCATACTAAAAATCCCGGTTTAGTCCAAATAAAATAAAATAATTGTTTTAAAAAAATAAATTTAAATTAATTTTATATTATAAAAATAAAATTTTATATGATATAATTTATTGATTAATTTAAAATTTTATATTAATTTGAAGAAAAATATTAAAATATAATTATTTATATATAATTAATTATTTTTAAAAAATTTCTCATAATTCTCTTTTATTATTATAAATATTATTTTTATATTTTCGGATCAGTATGATATTTTTCGAGCATTTCGGGTGATCCGAAAACCCAAGTTCAGGAATGGTTTTTATGTGATGTGCTCAAGTTCTGCTTTTGGGTCAAGCCAGTTTTTAACAGGTGTACTTCCAAATGATTGGTGAGTTTGATGTCCTGAGTTTATATATCTTCTTATACTTGTGTCAAAATATTTATTGGAAGTGCATTACTTGAATTTAGGCCTCAAGAGGATATTGCCTTCTTGAATTATATTATGCCTTCTGGTGATCCAACCGAAACATGACGTAGCGGAGTAACTGTATCGCCACTAATATTATCCTCCTTTCACCAATAGAAAAACAAATTTGAATATCTGTAGATTTACCCTTAAAATTATCTTATTAATTTGTGCATATATTTTATATGTATTTATGTACGAATGTAAATCACCTTATCAACTCGACTTTATACAAGAGAGAAATATTCCCTTTATGTAAGAAAGTTAAAACTTGATATCGACTTTCAAATAATAATGTAACTTACACTTATCACATATATTTGAATTCATGTCTTCGACAAATGTCTAAGAGGAGGGGGTATAATTTATCCATGAATTGGGTATTTTTCTTCTTCTGTACTAAGAGTTATCAAAAACTATTTTTAAATTGGGTATTTTTTTTATCCGTTCTCAATTTACTGACCATGTCAAATTCCATCGGAATTACAAGAGAATTTGACTTATGTTTGACCAAAAGGTTTAAGTTGATAGGATAGTGTGCCCAATATGATGTGAGATCTCATTGCTCAACAATTATTATGGAGAATATTCATATCATATCCATTGATTAGTTTAATATCTTAGATTCTTATATATTTTAAATTTAATTTATATATTCCAATAATATTTTGGGATTATGTATTTCCAAATTTATGAGTTATTCCAAGCCTAGATAATTTTCTTAATTTCTTGAGCAATCCAATAAACAACTTATCATTTACTTGAGTATGTTTGGCATTAGGTCACCATGTTTCCATCCTTGCTCTACGCTCCTTCTCTCCACTTATATTAAATTTTTACATATGGAGCAATAAATTAGAGGCATAAAAGAATACATATTTTGATTTGAAAAACATAAGACAGTTCTGAAAATTCAAAAAAAAAAACCAAAATCTATTAAGGGGACAATTCAAATACATATATATTTGGATTAAAAACTTACGATTAATCATGAAGATATCAAAAGACAAAATTTATTAAGGGAAAAATGCACTAGTAATTGGGGATAATTTCACGATTCTTTACCCAATAGACTCTTTGAAAGTTCAGATTGCGCTAGGACTCAGCTCCAGTGGTTGCGATTATCTTGGATGCAAATCGTTCATTTCTGTTTGTCTCTAATTTTTGTGTGTTCTTTGAATTGTCTCCCTCAGAACAGAATCCCAAAGGCTTAGTAATGGTTACTTTTACAGGAAGGGATAATTAAAGGACAAGGGCCGTGGCCCGGCAGATGGGGCTGGGATGAACTTTCCGACGGGGCTAGAATGACCTTGTCGTGAGTGAGGCTGGACGAGAACCTAGTATCCTGGCGTCACAGAACTTGGCCGTGGTTTTCTAGCAACTAATGGGTTCAGCTAAAGATCTAGGTATTTCCTGAGTTTTAGGGTAAGGATTCATTCAACAGAATCATCGATTATTCATCAATTTTAGATGAATATGGATGATCCAGTAGAGTGAAGCCACTTCATCACCGTCTGCCATATAGGCCAACTTAACATGTCACAGTAGTGTAGTTAATGGAAAATGAGACGTTATACCAAATGTGGTATAACGGCTATAATTTATATACTTTTAAATCAATAAAAAAAATCATTCAAAAATAAAAAAACCTAAAGTTTGTGCTTTTTTGGGCTAGTTTCCCTTTAATTGATGATCTAGTGGAACCTCTTAAACTGGATGTTTTCCTCTGTATCAAGGATCTTTCTATAGATATTGTCAATTCCCACATTTCTCATTATCATCTCACTCAAAATATATCTTGATTCTAACAAATGATACCAGAGATAGGCACCAATGGATCTAGAGATACAAGGTGGAGAAATTTAATAGGATCAACAACATCGGACTGTAGTGGATAAAGATACATGTCTTGCTGGTCTAGCTGTGGTTTGAAAGGATCACCTAGAGAAGAAGCCCAGGCAACTCTAATTTGGCCAAAAAAAAAAAAAGAGTTGTAATACTAGAGTGGAGACTCTTCTTACTTGGTCTACGACAATGGAGGTTGTTTGTTTGGGTGGCTAAGTTTGAGGTAACGCAACAACCTCTACAAAATGTTTGCAAAGAAGATGCAAGCAAGATGCATTGGTGCAACCAAGGAGAAGTTTTAGGAATGTGAAGAAGATTGTTTTGTGCACTTTAGAAGTTTGGAAAAATACAGCTTGTTCAAGATAAGTTTCAGAGTTGCGTCCAAAGAAAGTTTAGATATCCCCACAACTCGAAGGACTCAAACAACACATGATCAAGATGAGTTGAAGCCCATGAAGGTCTAAAGCGGAGAGTTGAGTAAAGTTTACGTGAGTTAAAGTAGAGATTTTTGGAATGTCTCATGATTAGTCAAAGTTAGAACTTGAAGAACAGAGATTTGAGGAATGTTCATGATTTCTTATAACCTTAGGATCTCTTCAAATGAGGAAATATTCTTAAGAGATATTTTAGATATTTATGGCAGATGGTATAATTTTTTTAGAGATACTAAAATATATAATTGGATTGCACAAGTGGAGAAGATACTTCGTGTGGCGAATCCCTGGGCGTTGGGCCCAACTAAGAAAGTTCGAGATCACATAAGTTGATGTTGGTGTGATTTTCTGTGGGGTTTTCAGAGTATCTTCTTTGTAAACTAAAGTAAGAAGTGTGAGAATGGAGATATCGTGTCTATGTCTTACCCTGTATGCAGTTATTAATTGGGGTTAAGGATTGTATCATTCATGAGGGCTCTAATGTCATGCTTTACGATCTCTTTTATTTAGTTGTTTTACTCTGCATTATGAGTCCAACTTTTGAATTTATCTTTCTTGTCTCACTCGGAGAAGGATGCGGGAGAGGATGGGGAAGCCTGTGAAATGGGACAGCAGAAGCTTGAAATCTGATGCGTGACTATTGTAGGGGAACTAGGTGATGTATCCTGTACAAATGGCTGACTTAATTGTTGGAAAATCAACGCAACTGATTGTGGGATCTTGTGGGTTGATCTTCTAGTTGTCGTAGGCTGCTCAGTGCTCTTGAACTGAGCTTTAGAGGTCAGAAGATTCACAGCTCCTCCTGATTTTGCTCAAGTTTAATTCGTGGGTGAGCTCTAGCCTCTCGACTTTACCACCCAATGCTTTGTACACTGCTGACTCTTATAAGCTTCTCCAAATGATTCCAATGGATTAAGTGTTTGATCTGAATTAACATCTTGAAGATAAAACCAATAATGATCCAAGTATAAAATTGATGGTGGTCAAGATGGTTCTGCTGTGCAGTTAAGAGCTCATCTTGGTTAGAGTTGTCGCCAACTCATATCAAGCAAGAGATGCGGAGTGATTTTAACCTACTCCCTAGGACAACCAAATATGTATGGAAGGATTTGAGAGAAAGATTTCATCAGAGAAATGCGCCATGAATTCTTCAGCTCAAGTGGCAATTGAACTCTTTACAACAAGGATCTTCTGATGTTAATACATATTTTACTTGCTTTAAGAGCATATGGGAGGAATTGCGTAGTCATCAGCCAATAACTATCTATACTTGTGAAGGTATGAAACCGTGGATTGATCTTTAGCAGCAGAGGGTGGTGTTGCAATTCTTACTAGGCCTAAATGAATTGTATGCTGGAGTATGTGATCAGATATCCATGATGCATCCACTTCCCAACATATCCGCAACCTTTAACATGGTAATACAGGTGGAGAGCAAATGCAACATGGGGCACCATTCCTCTGGTGCTGCAGATGCAATGACCTTCACAATCTCAACTCCTCAACAGCACCAATAGTTTGTATCAAGTGTGAATGTTGCTACAGTAGCTGGGAGAGGGCGAAAGGAACGACCTATGTGCACACATTGCGGCATGCTTGCGCATAGAGTGGATAAATGCCACAAATTACATGGATATCCACCTGGTTTTCATTCTCGATCAAAATACACAACATCTGGCACAACACGAGCCCAACATTCTTTCAAGGAGCCACACAATCAATTAGGTGTTGCAGCTTCTTTTTCATCCAATCCAGTCAATAGTCTATCCACAGACTAGTTACAACAGGTAATTGTGTACATTAGCTCACAGTTGCAAGATAAAGCACCAGCATCAACTAATGAAACTCCTAATCCATTGACAGTAGACTCTATTTTTTCTCACATCTATGGTAAGTTTTGTTGTTCGACTCCTTTTATGAATTCCACTAATATGTGACATGCATGGATATTGGATTCAGGATCTACACATCATGTGTGTTGTCAATCGTCACTCTTTGAACAGTTGCTTCCTATTTCAAATGGATCAGTTCAAATGCCCACTAGTAAATGTCTTACAGTTTCTCACATTGGATGCGTTCGATTAAATGATCATATTCTGCTGAGAAATGTGTTGTTCATTCCTGATTTTTGTTTCAATCTAATTAGCATTAGCACATTGATACATGATTTGTCATGTCGAGTGATATTCACTGATGATGTTTGCTATATTCAGGAGATGTAGCAGGATTGGACGATTGGGAGGGGTAGCAGGAGATGCAATCTTTATTTTTTTGAGTCAGATTTTTCTATTATTTGGGCTACTCGACTTGATCTTGCTGTGTGGCATTCTTGTTTGGGACATCCCTTATATCTTAGGCTTCGTACATTACAGAATGATCTTGGTTTGTCATCTAAAGATTTTTCCAAGCTATTCACTCATTGTAAGATTTGTCATTTGTCAAAACAAAGGCATCTGCCATTTCCTACTTTTAAGAACAGAACTCAACACCCCTTCAACTTGATTCATTTGGACATTTGGGGACCTTTCGTAAGTGCTACTCACACGAGTTATCGTTCTTTCTTGACTTTCGTTGATGATTATACTCCTATGACCTAGATTTATCTACTGCGTTCTAAGTCTGATGTTTTGCATATTTTAGTTGCCTTTTAACACATATGTGAAAGTTCAGTTTAATGTGTCGATTAAAGGTGTTCGTTCTAATAATGCTTCAGAACTAACCTTTGCACAATTGTTTTGTGAAAGTGGCATTCAAGCCTATAATTCATGTGTTGAGACCCCATAGCAGAACTCAGTAGTGGAAAGAAAGCACCAACATCTCTTTAATGTTGCTCATGCTCTCCTATTCCAGTTTGGTTTACCCCTAGGATATTGGGGAAGTGTGTCCAAACTGCTACCTATCTTGTCAACCGTATTCCTTCACCTTTGCTATAGAACAAGACTCCTTATGAGTTGCTCTACAACAAGAAGCCATGCTATGATCACTTACGTGCCTTTGGCTGCTCTGTTATGCATCTTCCTCTTCCCATGGTCGACACAAGTTTGTTGTGCGTGCATAGGCTTGTCTTTTTCTTGGTTATCCTGTTGGTTACAAAGGTTATTGATTGTTCGATTTGCAGGGTAATAACATGTTCATATCCCACCATGTCATTTTTCATGAGCACATTTTTCCTTTAGCTAATAATGTTTTTGGTTTGCATAAGTCTTTCTTTGCAGATCATGTCTTGCCTTGACCGGTGTCTGATCCTTCTTATGACTCGACTCTTGCACAAACTTCTCTAGATGGAACTTCAAATTCTTCTGCACTAGCTCCTTCTCCAGATGTGCCGAGGTCCACAAGGCCACGTAGGCCTCCTATGTATTTGTCTGATTATCACGCTTACCTTACTGCTCCCACTAATGCTTGTGTGTCTTCTGATGTGTCCCATGTTAGATCTACAACTCATCCTTTACATCATTTCCTTGACTACTCAAAGCTATCAAACACTCATCAACGTTTTATTTGTGCAATTTCTATTGAATATGATCCTTTGACATATTTTGAGGCTGTGAAGGAACAAAAGTGGCGTAATGGAATGCAAGTAGAACTAGATGCCTTGAAGTAGAACCACACTTGGGATATCGTTTCTCTACCTGATGGGAAGCAACTTGTTGGATGCAAATGGGTTTATAAAACGAAATATAATGCTGATGGTTCCATTAAGAGGCATAAGGCCCGCCTAGTTGCAAAAGGGTTTACACAACAAGCTGGCATTGATTTCCTTGATACGTTTTCTCCTGTGGCTAAGTTAGTAACAGTCAAGCTCCTGTTTGCTCTTGTAGCTATTCATCACTGGTCCATGACGCAGTTAGATGTCAATAATGCATTCCTCCATGGTGACTTACTTGAGGAAGTTTACATGGACCTTCCATTGGGTTACACTTGTAGCTAGGGGGAGTATCTGCCTCAACGTCCTATATGTAAACTTAAGAAATCCATCTACGGCTTGAAACAAGCCTCACGATAGTGGAATTGCAAATTCACTGCTGTAGTATTATCTCTTGGGTTCAAACAGTCGTAGGTAGATCATTCGTTATTTATCTAGGGCCATCCTCAATCGTCCTTTACTGCAATCGTTGTATATGTTGATGATATTTTACTTGTTAGTAACAACCCTAATGCTATTGTTCTCTTGAAACAGGCGTTATCAAAGGAATTCAAAATGTGAGACTTGGGCGTGCAAAAGTTTTTCCTCGGGATTGAGATTGCCAGATCAAAATAAGGGATTTGCCTATCTTAACGTAAATATGCCTTGGAACTACTTACTGATTCGGGTTATCTTGGTTGCAGGGCAACATCTATACCCATGGAACCAAACTCACGGCTATCCAAAACTGATGGAGATTCTCTGTCAAATCCAGCAGAATACAGACGCTCGTTGGTAGATTAACCTACCTAACAATTACGAGGCCTGACTTGTGTTATGCCGTTAATAAACTCAATCAATTTGTGTCTGCACCAAGAACTGCACACTTGAGAGCAGCTTATAAAGTACTACAATATATCAAAGGCACTATTGAACAAGGCATTCTTTTCCCATCTAATTCAGAGATACAACTCAAAGCTTTCGCAGATTTTGACTGGGCTGCATGTCCAGATACCAGAAAATGGACTAGTGGGTTTTGCCTCTTTCTAGGATCAGCTCTAATATCCTAGAAATCCAAGAAACAGTTGGTTGTCTCACGATCAACTGCGGAGGCTGAGTATCAATCCATGGCTCACGCAACCTGCGAAATAGTCTGGATTAAGAGTTTGATGATGGATATTGGTGTTGCTCATTTAGGCTTGGCTCTCCTCTATTGTGACAACGAGGCAACACAGCACATTGCCGCCAACTCTGTGTTTCATGAGAGAACCAAACACATAGAGGTGGATTGCCATTTTATCCGAGAAAAACTGAGGGACAAAGCAATGCCTATTTCGACAAAGCATCAACTGGCAGATCTCTACCTCCCATCTTGAGGGGGAGTATTAGAGTGCCACTGATGTAATGTTACTGAAATCTGTTAGTTAGCTACTCTGTTTAGTTATGTTACTGACATTTGTTAGTCAGTTACTCTGTTTCAATTCTGTTAGTTAGCTACTTTGTATGATACTATAAATATAGTTCTTGGTGATCAGAATAAGACTGAAAAAGAGAGATTTTTCCACCAGCAGTTCATTCCCACTTCTATTCTCATTTTGTTACTTCATTGTTCATAACACACTGGAAGAGTACTTACTTGTTCTAGTATTCAGTTTCCGGGGCCAGATATAGTACAGGTTGTCGCATAAACAGTAGCTTTACTATGAGCTGTTTCCTCACTTCAATCAACCATCAGAGGCTCATTTCCGGAACCTCCCTTGTCTCTTTCGCTGCGACGATCTATTGAATGTCATGCCGCAGATTAAGTTCGATTGTATCCAAAGCGATCAAGCAGCAAAGATCAGCAAGGGTACTGGTGGTAAGGCTCGTTTGTAATCGTACCTTGCTAGCTGTCACTAGTGGAGGCAGAAAAATCTGTCCCAACCTTTTTCCGGCAAGATATAGTACAGTGTCGTTTATTGGGGCGTCCGCCGCAGAAGTTGGCAATGAGCTCCTAATGTCATCACACCAATTCCGAATTTCCCACATCAATTTGTTTCTTAATCTCTTGCGATCTCATCTAAATCAAATGAAAGTGTTTTCTCGGGAGAAAATTATATATATTTATGATCTATGTGGTTGTAATTGGGTCTTTAAAATAGTATCTTGAGTCTTTAGCCGGCTTGAACGACAATGTAATCTTTATTAAAGATTCATCCTCGGCGATGAGAGGAACCTGAGAACAAGCGATACTGGAAATCGGACTCTTACTTGAATGAATTTATAACGGCACCTGCAAATTAGGTGGGTTGTGCTTGTGTCTCCTCCGTTGACGTCTCTTTCAAAGTGAGAGCGTCTTATACATTCCAAGTTTTCCTTACCTAAATTTTGACGGAAGGGTTTATTCCACAACACCCAGATGATGAGACATGGGTATGGATACGTGTGGACTGTTATGACCAGAACAAAGCCTGCCCAAAAGATGATTTTCCGCTCCCGCACATTGACATTGATCCTTGTCGACAGCGTTGCAAACAGCCCGACCGAGCCAAGTAGCAAAACTGAGGAATTAATCTGCGATAATATTCACGAGTTTTTTTTAATCTTTAACATAGCGACAGAAAAAAAAATTATTGAAAAGTGACGTGAATGAATGCAATAGCAGTAAAATTCAATGCAAACTAAGAGATGGACGAATTTAATTATATATAACTTCTTTTCTCTCCATTATTATGGGGCCCGATAGCTGTCATTCCACTAATTATATTGATCAGGCTTTCGTCTTCATAGCATAGTTTTAAAAACCGGATTGGACTAGCCGGTTCGACTGGGAACCGGCCACTCACCCGATCTGGTTCTCATAAATACTCCAGTTACACTTTAAATTAGATCAAATCTAATTGAACCGGTCAGAAAATTAGCTAACTTAAATTAAAAATTATTATAACATACTTATTTTATTTTATTTTACTAGACTTATATTCATATTTTATGTTAAATTTAAGACTAATATAATGATTATATTAATAATTTTTATTATAAATCATAATTAAATTGTAATATTATGTAATTTATTTATAATATTATATTATTAATATTATTTATTAAATATACGATTCGACCAATTAAACTCTTGATCCGATCTATGAACCTATACCTTGACTGGTTTCTGATCTGGTCCGATTTTGAAAACAATGCTTGGTAGTGCACTTTTGGTCGGTGATCTCGACGTAATTAGATGAAATTTGCCTTGCATGCATGAGCCCCACCCGACTCGTCTAGCCCCTATCTTTAGCTGATGACGTTATTGATGCGACATAAATTTCTACTGTTATAATTTCAATTATACTGTTGCCTTTTCAGTCCACTCGCTCTTTCATCATATTATAAGCCACGAATTTTTTTAATTTAAATTATAGCAAATATATATATATATATATGCATCTCATGCATTGACTTATCTTTGTACGTTAGCAGTCACCTTTCATGTTCTGATAATCCAGTCGGGTCAGATATTGAGTTATCACATGAGAAGATGTCATGCGTACAATACCCAAACCTAGACATGTACGAGATAGATAGATATATGAATATAATTGTTTAGATATATGAGATATTGAATTTATTTTTATTATTCAATCAGTAATTTTCGCTTACTATTTGGAGGATCGAGCTTGTCTCTTGGCTCGAGAGAACAGGAGGAAAGAAAGTAAGTTAATCTGAAACATGGAGAACCGACAGGCTGGACGAGGATACTAGTGAAGGCTAGAGAACCCCACTCAAATCACGTTGTAAGAGTTAACGGCATCTTTTATGAGGTCCCGATAACAGGAAAGGATTAAATGTAGTAACCAACTGATGGGACTTGTGGTCCCATAGTCGTGAGGTGCATGGGAACGTAGAATACAATAACTTTGGACAGCTTCTAACCTACCGCATTTATTCCAAAGCATTTATATAGAACATAGTAATTAGAGCACGTGGGCTCATCCCCCTGTTCGTATTCGGATGATCCATCTACCAGTCATACACTTTCCCGACCTTCAATGTCCCTATCCATGCTACGGCCGGTTGCTAGCTATATATTGCGACAGGGGCTGCCAGCTGGTTGCTCCAATTCCATGTTGTGGGTCCTCATCATGTCTCCGAGACAAGACACCCTACAAGAAAAAAGGTTTTGTTCCGGATTCTCACTTGCTTCGTATCAATCACTTTGCGGATTGTCCCGTGGATTTTGACAGCATATGACCCACATAATATATGTGCGGATGAGATTTGCTCATTCTTACTACCTTACGCGTAAAGTTTAGGCACCAGTGTATGTTCAATCAAATATATATGATATTATTCTGCGCACTATAGTTTAAAAGAATCCTAACTCGCTCTCAACTTTATTGGCTGCATGTATCTGCGATGTATGGGGCATGCGCAGGACTAATTGTGTCATATTCTACTGTTCCAAACATGTGATACAAGATCGAGATATTTGCTTTTAATTAGGAAACATCAAAAGAGGAAGACGAGCAAGAGATACAAGGTACATTTACTCGAGGTTTTGGATCTAATGGTTCTACCTGCCGGTTCAGTGTACATGAGTTGGCTTACTCTAGTCCATCAATGCTTTAATGAGGGTTCCCCAAGCATAAAAGACAGCTGAGTCCCGCCGAGATGATAGTCTTGATTGGCCGTTGTGCATGCTTAAGTCGGAATAAATTTCACGGGAGAAAAATTGAGAGGCCATATATACACTTTACCTGCAAAAATGTGGACGTGGTGGAGCCTACTGGGTATAAGTAAGCCAGCAACTCGAGAGGCAATTGGGATAGGTCTGATTTCCAGCCGAGTCGTTGGATGATCGAACCATGGGTTGGTCAGCCAGTTGGTCCATCCAAGGCCAACTCGGGTAGTGGGTCCAACTATGAGCCGGACGGGTAGTTCAGCTCGGATTCTAATAGGATGAAATTCGCTGGCAAATTACTTGATGAGCGTCTTCTCATAATCTCCGTTCTGATTACTTGCAAAAGGGGAGATCGGGAGGGAATCTCAATTTCTCTCTCTATTGCTTAAATCAAAATTGAATCATGTATAAAATAGAAACAAAACTTTTAAGTAAAATAGCTTCTGCTGTGTGTGTATGGAGAAGGATATGAAAGTACTGGAGTCAAGCTTCTGGAGATGGCTGCGGTCAGGATGTAAGGTTGTCCTCCCATGATAATGTTGATATTCTTTATATAGGTGAGCATTTAGAGCGACCACATTGCCTTAATGACTAGTTAATGGCCTTCAATTAAGGATAGATAATTAGGGTGTCTTCAAAGGAGCTTTATTGTATTAACGGCTAATAAGCCTACCCCTATCAAAGATTCCATGGGTTCGGTAGTTTTTCTTTAGTTATATCTCCATCAATTTAGCAAGTCATATACCTTAGTCCAACACGACTCTCTCTCCCCCCACAGTGGGAAATTCATCTTCGGTCACGTTGTTTAATTGGGTAGTCAAAACCCAATTAAACAACGTGAAGATCTGAGGTGAACAACGTACGTAAAGGTTAACGAACACTCAATGGATTTCGGCATGGACTTTCTCTTGATCTCTTTCACATCATATTTATGATACGATCGTTCACAGGAATCATTTCAAGACCCGAAGGCTGGTTGCTAAATTAGGACCACGGCAATTGAAAAAGACAGAGGGTTGATTGATCATGACACATGCCGGTGTGAAGAAAATTTCACCGGAGCTCGAAGTCGGATTTACATGGATCAGTAGTGTATCCTACGGAATCAAAGATATGTACGCCGTTCCTTTCTGGGCACTAGCTATCAACAGATCATTTTTTTTTTTGGAAAAGTGGTGGGAATAGTAATGTAGTAGAAATGTGAATTTCAAGAATTATATTCTCTAATCTAATATGCTTTGATATATGGAGAAATAATTAGAAAATATAATTATAAAAATTTTGAATTAGTCATTGTACTTAAATAGTTGATTTGGCAGTGCCATACAATGCTTGCACACACAACTCTGAGAATTGATCCTCTGACTACTGTACATATGTATATGTATGCTCTTCACGGTGTTCACACCAAATTATCTCATTGAATTGGGAACGTCTTTCAATAATTGATCACATTCAAATCAAATAATCTCAATTTTGTTTTACCCTTTTTCTTCTTTCAAAAGTTGATAATCTTCTCTAAAAATAAAGTTAAAAGAAAAAAAATATAAAGGAGAGAGTTATTGCCGAACAACCAACCACACAAACATTTTTTTATATCTCCTTTTAAAAATATTCCACTTCCGAAAAGTGAAAAATTGATTGACAGAAATGTTACCGAGAATTAGTTGGTGAGCGTTACGAGCAAGCATAAATGTCTCATAATTGTATTTTGAACATCAACCAATTAATGTCCATAAATTCATGGTAAGATAAATATGCCAACTAACACTTTTTTTTTCACAAAATTCATGTGCATATTATATATATATCTCCACATTTATATATTACCAAATCACATTTGTCAATTTAATGCACATGCGAGAGACCGAGAATATAATAAATCTAATTATAGCATAACCTTACCTAATAAAGCACGCGTTTGACTAATATGGGTAATTTTATATTAGCAAAATTTAATTGTCCAAACAAAAACTTAAATTATTAAATTTTTATTATGAGAAATAATTTGTATTATGTGTAATCTAGTAGACTCCACAATGAGTCGGTAGTAGATTAATATATTTTATTAAATCATTCAATGAGATTATAATTAACTCTTAATCAATTAATATCCATAAGTTAATATTAAAGTCTATTAATGTGTCGTGACTAGCCAGATAGTGAGGATGTTAATCAAAATGATTGAGTATCCTTTAGTGATTAGTTTTTGTATAATTAAATCTTTTGGTTATAAAATATTCATAATAAGTTAGAATATGGATAAAATGTCATATTCCATTACATATTCATATATATCTCAATTATCTAGTAATTGACTATTATGAAATATCGTAAACTCTTTTTCAATTTTCCAGCTACTATAACCAGAGATTTTTAGTCAATACTAAATAAAATAAATATGACATTTTCTCCCATTATGATGAGTAGCTGATCTTTTTATTGATTTCTCACCACCATCATAATAGTCTTTTTGGGTTTAGAATACTCTACACATGATTTAGAGAGTTGTGTTAAGAAATAAACTAAAACTACAACTTAACTCTCATAAGATGATATGATAATCTCATATTTAACGATCATTTACGCCAACTATCAGTTAGGGAATAATCTATTGACATTTATTTAAAATCCAATAGGTTAATCATTAAGTAGATCAATTCAGTTTGAATGATAAATACCTACACTATTACTTAATAACTATTTACAAATAATCTGAGATTAGTTACCCTTTACTTTAGAGCATATAGAAAGTGTATTAGTTTTACCGAATTACTAATCCCCTACTAAGTAATTCTATTACTAGAAATATTTTAAACAAAGGCTTGTGGATTTTAAATGTCATTGACATGATCTCATTATTGATGTAAAATCGTTATTATAGTTTATAGGTTTTATAATAGAATACAAGCATATATGATAAATTATAATACCTCAATTTTATTACATTATAAAAAATAAATCTAATTACATCAATTGCAATTAGGTTTAGAGTACTAATCCCAATAATCTCCCTCTTGTACTAAAATTAATCGCTTCAATATCTTATACCCATTCTATCTATGTGGCAATCAAATTGCTAATATCATAATGGCTTACTGAGTGGATTTCCAATGTTATGCCTTGTATCGACTTTTTTAATACTAATATAAACTTTTCCAATGATTTCTCTAACTAGATGATATTGACTTAGAATGTGCTTTGACTTGTGATGGATCTTGGTTCCTCGCTTATGCTGTTACTCTAGTATTTTCACAATATAAGGGCTTAGGATTCTGAATCAGATGAACAATTCCCAATTCACTAACAAAACTTCTTTATCCACAGACTTTCCTTCGTAGCTTCACTTACAGTGATGTATTCTGCCTCTATCATTAGATCAACTACAATGGGTTGTTTAGAACTCTTCTAATTTATAGTGGGTTAGCTTGAAATCTAGAGTTTGTATACCCTTATAACTTTAAATCTAATATACCATATATGAGGAAAATATCTCTAGTCCTCCTCAAGTATTTGAGAAAATTTTCCACAACTCCAATACTCCTCTCTTGAATCAACTTGAAACTTGCTTGTAACCCCCAGGACACAGGCTACATTAGGCTTGGTAAAAAGCATGACATATATGATAAATCCCATTGCATAAGCATATGGAATCCCATTTATTCTCTACCTTTCCTTTGGTGTTTTTAGTGACATCTTATTGAAAAGGTGAGTACCATGATCCATAGGCAAGTAATCACACTTACTGCATTCCATGTTAAGCCTTTTTAATGTAGTATCTATGTACAACCAAGTATCTTATTAGATCTATACATTTTTGTTCTCAATATATAGGATACTTCTCCCAAATTCTTTATGGAGAAGTTTTTGGAGGGCCAAACCTTGATTGATAGCATCATTGGTATGGCATTTCTAATAAACAATATGTCATCTGCATATAATATGAGAAAGACGATAGCGCTCTCACTAACCTTCTTGTAAACACAAGTTTTATCATCATTTTTTATGAAGTCAAACTTTCTGACTGTCTCATCAAAACAAATGTTCCAAATCCTCGAAACCTACTTTAAATCATAAATAGATTTTTGTAACTTGTATGCTTTGTTTGGCCAAACAAAGAGACAAATCTCTCCGATTGTGTCATTAGACATCTTCCTAAAGGCTTACATTTAGGATAGCTATCTTCACATCCATCTGCCATATGTCATAATCATAATATGTAGCTATAATAAGCAATATCTTTATTGACTTGAGCGTTTTTATTGGCAAAAATGTTTCATCATAATGAACACTTGTTTTTATTTGAATCATTTTGCGACTAACTTGGCTTCATGTGTCTCAATGTTGCCATTTGCTCTGATATTTCTCTTAAAGACCCATTTGTAGCCAATGAGAGTAATTCTCGCAAGTGCATCCACCAAAGTTCATACTTTGTTGAAATACATTAAGTTCATCTTAGACTTTGTGGCTTCTCATCATGTCATTATTAAAACTATTGACAGCTTCATCATAGTTTTTGGATCATCCACATCCATGACGTTTGGATATGGATCATTCTCAATAGCTAGATTCAACTTTTGAAGTTCCTTATGCACTCTCATGGATCTAATGGAGGTTTAGAAAGTCTTAGTAAATCGATTGGTTTTGGGGCAACATGTTCTTCCTAGGATGATGTGAGACTAATGGTGGATTAAAAATTTCATCAAGTTCAACATTCATTCCACTCTTACCAAGGATAAACTTTTTCTAAGAAAGTAGCATATCTATTAACAAACACCTTTTATTCAGCAGAATAATAGAACTAATGTCCTAAACTCTTTTTAGGATAACCCATAAGTCTACATTTTTTAGATCATGGACCAAGTTTGTTTGGATTTTGCACTTTCATGTAAGTTGGACAATTTCAAATCTTAATGTGCCTAAGAATTGATTTCTTACCCTTTCATATCTCATATGGAGTGCTTGATACAAACTTGGTAGGAGCCTTATTTAAAAGGTATATGGTAATTTCTAGGGCAAATTCCTAAAATGATATAGGAAAATCGGTGAAACTCAATATAGATTGCATTATATCTAATAGAGTGCGATTCCTCCTTTTAACTATCATGTTTTGTTGTAGAGTAATGGAGGGAGTCCATTTGAAAACTATTTTATTTTCTTTGAGATAATCTAGACTCTCTCTAGAAAGGTATTCACCCTTTCAATTGGATTGATAAGGCGCATGTGTAATTAGATTTCTATAAATCGACAATATAATTAGATTTGTATATATTCAATTATAGTATAACCTTATCTAATAAGGTACATAAATAACCGATGTGGGTAATTTGGTGCTAGCAAAATTTATCTACGTAAACCAAAACTTAAATTATTAAAATTTGGTTATAAGAAATAACCTGTATTGTGTGTAACCTATGGGGCTCTACGCTATGCTAGTAATATATTAATATATCTTATTAAATAATTAAAAAAAATTATGATTCAATCATTTAGAATCACAAGTCAAAATTGATGTCTAAAAATTTATCATGGTTACTTGGATAGTGAAAACTTCAATCAAAAGAATCATGTACCATTTGATAATTAGTTTCTAAGTAATTAAATCTTTTAGTCATATAATATCTCAAATAAGTCAGGGTACAGACAAAATGTCAAACCTCATTACTTATTAATATATATCTCAATTATCTAATAATTGGCTATTATGAAACATTGAAAACTCTTTTTTGATTTTTCATCTACTTTGGCAATAATTTTTTGAGTCAATACTAAATAGAATATATATGATATATCTTATCTTAGGAGAAGTAACTGGCCACTTAATTATTTCTTACCACCTTCATAAGAGCCTTATTGCATCTAGAATACTATACACATGATTTAGAGAATCATGTTAAGGAATAAACTAAAATCATAGTTTAACTCTCATAAGATACTATACTAATATCAAGTTTAAGTATCATTTATATCTACTATCACCTAGGAAATACCTATTGACGTTTATTTAAAAACCATTTGCTTAATTCTTAAATGGATCATTTAGTAAACTTGTTTTATAATGAGTACCTATACTCTTATATTAATAACGTTTTATAAACAACTATAAGATCAATTATTTTTTTATTTTAGAGTTTGTAATAAGTGTACTAATCTTACGAAATTACTAATCCCCTATTGAATGATCCTTCGATTAGGAATATTTTAAACTAAGATTTTTGGATTTTAGGTCTCAGTAATATGATATTATCATGATCCTAAAATCATTACCATAATCTATGGGTTTTATCACAGAATACAACAGTACATGATGAATTATAATACTTCAATTTTATTTCATAAATAAAAAATAAATCCAATTATATCAATTGCAATTGAGTTTAGAACATTAATCTAATAAAAGATTGGGGGACAAATCATGATTTTGATTTGGGAAGTCATAATTCATAGAGTTTGATATATTTCCCAAGGGAGAATTAGAGAATTCTTGTATGCTTGTCATTTTTAGTAGTTGGATTTTATAATGTTGAAAATAATTTTTTCAGTCACATATATTTAGTTTTATAATATATTTAAGTATTAATTTTAACAGTTTTCTTATATGTAATTTAATATTATCACATGATATTTATTCAAGTAGCATTTTTATTCTAACATTTGTGCTAATGTGGCATATCATATCAGTTACTTTTTTACCATATTATCATGCCATGTCAATTAACGTTTTTCATGTTGGTGTGACATATCAACCAATTCTTCTTGTATAATCAAATAAACAATCATATTAATGAACCATTAAAATAAAAATAAAAATATATTTATAAAATCAAGTATATATTTTAACATAAAAATGACAAAATATATTCAGTTCTCCCTAAAATTATCCATATTTTCTTAATACATATATCATGCTTCTCATTATATGCGGAAGTTTTTACCCAGCTACATTATATGCACGAGAGAGAACGCAACCACATGGACATACGTGGAAGCAGGCCCATAAATGATTACGTCGAGACAATATCTTAGGTGATCTTTCCTTTCAAGGACAAATATACATGCAAATTGGACAAAAAGCTAAACATAATGTTGTCCAGTTCCAAAGCGTTCTTGAATGTTCATACCTTAGTCAGGGGATGGTTTGTAAAAATTTTCATCATTCTATATATAAAAAGTCTGTCTATCCTCTACCTAGAACACAACTTTGTACGGTGTCTGATGAGCTGTAAGTAAGTCTATATATATTTCCCGATCATACTATCATATAAAATTTTCATAGTGTTTATAATAGTTTTCTATTTATATCAAATTCAAGCACAATTAAAGTATGATAATGAGTTGGTTAAGATAAGTTGGTATCTTAATTTTACTATTAAGTAAGACCCCAAATTTGAGTACCGTGAAAAGACAAATTTTTATTAGAAAAATCTTACCTATAATGGATCGATTTAATTTAAATAAGAATTATTTAGAAATCACCCACCTTTTAGATATGAGATGGTGTGAAATGTGGATGTATGTCAACATACGTGAGGTGTCCTGCCCAAGAATTGACCAATATTCATCAATGGATGTCTACATAAGAGCTGTCCATTGAGTCCGTTAACTAGACTTTCTAAGGGCTTAAATTAGGGTTAAAATAAATCAAATAAAAGAGTGAAAAGACGAGATGTGATAGACTGATAGTTCAAATATTCCCATAAGGAAGATCAGTATCAGAATCCCACTAGCAAGACACATAAAATGATCAGATGAAGAACATATATATGGAAACTGACGGCTTCACAATTATTTCGTTTTGAATTAGTCTTAGTTTCAAGGTATAGTTTTCATCTTCATCTGATGATTTTATTGCTTTTTTAAATTTATAATAAATTTTATTAATTTTCCGGCCATTGAATAATATATCCGGTCCAGCTACATGCTTGCCACATGATGTGCTCATTCTTTAAGCATCCTTAATATCATAAATAAGACGATCACACCTCTGGAATTCTCATCAACAATTAACAATTACATACATACATATATATATATATATATGATTCTCTGGACCTAGACAGTCATGCGATTAAGATTTTTCCCCTACTCTATATATATATATATATATACACACACGTATATCATTACTTCTAGGAGTTGACATAATTTCATGCTCAAACTAAGAGTTTGAACTAATCTTTCAATATAGTTTAAACTGAAGTAATTAAAAGGTCCCGTATTCAGGTAAAATTGACTTCGATGATGGTCAAAACTATCTCCCCTTAAGAAATTATTATTAGTTTTCACGTGAAACTTGACTTTAGCCACGGTCGAAGCTATCTTATTCCTTCAAGAAATCCTTAGTTTCATCCCTTGTTACTGGAATATATAAGAACCAGTGAACTAATAAGATTGCACCCGGTAAGAGTATCGCCTCGATCTACTTCCCAAAATTTTGTAAAACTTACTAAAAAAGAAGTTAACCCTAAGCATATAAATTAAACTTTTATATATATATATATGACAAACTTATGCTTATAAAATTGAAATTTGGGCAGGCATCAATCATTTTCCACGAATTTTCTTTCTGATTTTTGTCGTAGCACTATATTAGTTGCTCTCACGAATTTAATTCGGAGGCTGACGGGTCGTGCTTCTTTTGCATCATGCTCCAAATAATTGCTGGCCATGTCTCTTGGACGGTGCAGAGGTTTCCTTTTCCCCCCTTCGATCGGCAGAACGAAAAAAGGTATTTTTTTGTAAAAAAGAAAAGAAAATATTCTGGAATTGGATCAGCCCGGGAGACATGGATACTTGAACCTAGAGGTGGCAAATTGTGCCAACCTGGTCTTATCAGGCTTTATTGGCATGGCACAATAAAGGGGAGGACATAATAAGGGCTAACTCAAGCACGGCCCATTAGGATATAAGACCGGGCTAGCACAGCAAGATAAGACAGATGCAGCCCTGACCCGGTCCGCTAGTATGATAATCTCTTAATCGTGACTTGTCAACAACTGCAAGTGAGTTCACAAAGGGGTTTCTTCTATTATTCAATAATGTTTAATAATTTATTAGTTTTTTTTAATTTCCCTAATCCAGCTATCTGTTGGCCCGGCTTAGGGATTGTTCAGCCAAGCACACCCGATAAAATTAGCAGGCCGTGCCAGCATGGCACGATAAGCCCCGACCCAACACAATGTTATCATGCCAGGCCGGATTTTGCCAGCTCTACTTGAACCTACCCATGAAATTGGATCTCTTCTCTGCATTTTCCCGTTGGCATATCTCACCCAACTTCAATGTTCTAATTTCTCCTAAAAGAAGGCCATGTGGATCAATCATGAAACTTCCCAAGGAAAAACACATCAAATCTCCCGTAGTTTGTATCAGATCTAAGCTATGCATCTCGTTTTAAGTATTTGGTCGATTCGATTTAGACCCTAAACTGTATTAGAAGTATAAATAGACATAAAATCATCATGGATTTGTTGAAAGATTACACTTAAACTTCGGCACTGACTTAAACCTCCTGACCAAGGCACAACGTTCTAGATCTAGGGCTTGGGCAATTCAGAGTGTTTGAAGAGATTTTAATTAGTGTAGTTTTTTTTAAGAAAAAAACATTTGAGATCGCACGATTATGCCCGTCAAAAGCTTATATAATGGATACATTTTTCGATCCCAGTAAAAATTGATTTCTATATAAGGCCAAATAATTGTTAATTGTGTAATCTTATTTTTTAATTATCTAATTTACCTTTTATTTAATATTAGAAATAATTTATATATAATTAATTATCTTAACATAATCATAAATTTTTGGATTTACACTTTTTATTTCTTTTCAAAATTTGAAGTTTACATACTTTTTATATAGTTCGAACTTTCTCATCATTAATATAGTGGGATCTTATTTCTAAAATTAGAGAAAAAGAGTATTTTTTCGTTATTAAAATAATAGTTAAGAGTCAATTGTAATCAAGTGAGAAACATATATATAATAAGTGATTATTACCTATCGTATATAGATAATAGATTAGATGTCCTCGTCATGAAGTGGAAGTAACAAGTACTTGAAAAGGTACTTGAGATGAAGAGGATTCATCAAATGCTTTTTTTTTAATAAGAAAAGGGAAGATAATAAATGTGAATCAAAATCACCTACACTATCATATTATGTTCAAATATTGAATGTAATCATGTACGTGTCAAATAAATCGAATAATCAGGTCATGAATTGACTCCTTCAATACAACACAAACACTACCGAAACTATAGTATACTCTAAAAAATTAATGACTTTCAAGATTAGGACGAAAGAGCGTGTTTATGATCATTTTTACTCAAATGCAAGGAAGTATTCCAACATGAAATCTTGCACTGAATAAGCTATATGCACCCTCCCTTCAATTTTTTTTATTACAACTATTTTGGGGAAAAACTTATAGTACAATTACTAAATGATCTAAGTAGACACTGTAATCTTTTGTAATTTTATTATGTGTCATTAATTATAAAATTTTTAAATACCTCATATTAAAGGTATTACTTTTTTATTAATATTTCTTGGAATCTGTCGCTTTCCATTAATTAAAGGGATTTCTTTTTTTGTTTTTTTATCTGAATAGTAAACTTAAAATTATTGGGTTTGGGTTGTCTAATTGTTTATTTCATTATAGCTCAAGTAATGTCATGTTTCAAGTCAAAACTGTAGTGCACTATGCATTTTATAAAGTGGACCGTTTGAAATAATTTAATGCTACACTCATTAGTCAAAATCTTGTATTTAAATATTACGAATAATTAAAATTTAATATCATAAAAGTTTTATATTTAATTATTTTATTCTCTTTTGAATATAAATTAGTTAAAATATTATATTTTTGAGCATGGGATTTCTTAGCTTTATACACTTTTTTTATGCAATTAACATTAAAGCTTTACTCCTCCAATTGTATTTGATAACATGAGTCTCAGAACTTTATACAACCTTTAATTTATATACTTAATAAAGCTTTACGCACGCACACCGTAATAATCAAAATGATTAATTACATCCAAACTTTCAGATCTTTCAACATCTTTCACTCTCACTCCCTAATCTAAATGGAAGGGCTAGTGCTCGAATCCCATTAGATGTGAAACACCTTTTCCTTAAGAGGGATTGATTGACCATCAAGCTTCCGCGCTCTCCGTATGTGATCGTAGAATATGATAAGCAGTCCTAGCTAGTCAGAGACAACCCTCAGTCCAAACCTCCCTGTGTTTGTGGGCCTTGAATTGAGCCATAGCAGAGAATTACCTGTACTTCCTAGGCTCCTACTGTCATCTATATTCATCAATGGCAAGCATGATTAGATTTGATCACTAAACAAGCCGTGGGTCCGATTAGATTCTCCTTTACCCTTTTCGGTTAGTAATTTTTCCATCTGCAATGTATCCATGGGCCAAACAAGAAAGGTTGCAGGAAAAGTGGGAATAAAGTAACATGAAAGCCTAAGTAGGGCTTTCGAGTTGATAATTTGGACCACTTAGTGGACTTGTCATTTTTTTTGGCTCAGTAATTCAAGAAGACTACAAGCTACCTTTCCTGGGTAAAAGTATCAAAAATATACAACCCATTTACCTGAGAAGCTTTTCCCCTTTGGCATAGTTCATGCGCACTTTGATTGTATCTTCTAGGAATCCATATACAGTCAAAACTAGTAAAAGAAAATGTGGTAGTTCTAATATCATAAATTGAAACCTTACAATCCCATGGTGGGGTTCTAAAAGAAGAAATTGATTGCACTATTTCTTGAGCGTCTGAAAAGATCACAATATTTTGTCAATTCCTTTGTAATGCAATGTGGATTGCCAAGTGGATAATCTTAGCCTTTGCTTGCTCTGGAGAAGATGATATGCCCTTTTCCCACAATGATAAAATTGATTTCCCCTGTTTGTAAGCGATACCAGCTAAACATGATGAATATTTTTTCTAGGCTACATCAGTGAAAATAACAATTTATTCCTTTTGGTTATTTATGATGTGTTTAGTTATCAAAGAAGGAAATCCCTTTTCAACATCAATTCTCATGTCTTCTTCATCCTCAGTGATAGTTCTAATGTAACCATTCAAATGTTCTATATAGAATTTGTCTAGATTTTCTAAAAAGGAGAACAAATTCATGTTTTTACTTGAGTGGATGACAGCTAATCTCTCCTTCCATAATAGATAAAGTAATGAAGCCCCAAATAGTGTAAAACATCTTTTTTCAATTGATCATACAAAGTCAATGATATTCAAAATAGTTTCATTATAGCTTGACTTAATAACATTAGCAACTTTCCATTTTGACTCTCTCCATGCAATTCGAGTGAAAGTACATTCACTGAATAGATGAGTACTTCATCGGGGCTTGTTTTGCACAAGAGACATGTATTATTCTAAGTGCGTAACCAGGGGAGAGAATTTGTGGCTATGCACCACATATGGATTTTTAGTCTCTCATGAATATTTTGAGACCAAAGGTTTTTCCACAAAATCTCCCTACCTTTATGAAATCTTTGATATTGATTTTGAAGGTAAAAAGACTTGACAGAGAGATTGCCATCCTTTGAAGGCTTCCATATAAGTTTCATCTATAATTGAAAGAGAATGAGTAATTTGTAAAAATTTTGGATAGTAGATGCATAAAAAAGATGATGCAATAAGAGCATGTTTCATTGTGCAGTGTATAGAAGTAGTGGACTTGTCATGTTGGTCTTTCTAGTAGGAGACCTATATAGTCAGTATATGAAGTTCGCTAAAGAGAGAAAATTCTCTCTCTCCTCTTTTTTTAATTAAAAAAATGAATTATATTAAAAATACATTTAAATAATTATTTTAATATTTTATTTAAATTAATATAATATTTAAATTAATAAATTAATTATATCATATAAAAATTCATTTTATAACATAAAATTATTAAGAATTATTTTTTAAAATAATTTAGCACATGAGCCATAAGTTTTATACCAGTCAAGATGGTAGGTCGTGCTAGCATGTCCAAAATAAAATGGTGCTAGGCAGCTCAATGTGACAGGTCTAGTTATAACCAGTCCCACAAATCGGGTAATAATCGGGATGGCGGGTCAATATATCCGGATCATGGTCAAACTGCGATGACCAGAGGACTGGCAGGTGAAGAACTGAGAGAACATGGGTCCTCTTTCATGGAGATAATCGAAGAATTCCCAGTATAAATCTACTAATCTGACTCTCTCTAGGACCGGTAATTCTGCGAAATATCTTGACTAGAGAGAGGGGATAGAGAGGTTGGCTCCATTGTTCTCGGAACAGCACCACACCCTTTCTTGTGTTCTTCCCTGTCTGGAGCATTCAGCTGCCAATTCTACGTCTCGAAGGCTGCCTCGTGGGCACTAAATCAACTCACTCAAGAACCGTTCTTTCGGACGTTTTGGTGAGTCTCTTGATGGGCACAGCAGGAAAATAGTGGGCTTTGCCTCATAACTGAGCTTGTGCTGAGTCTTTCAATTTTCTCGATCCCAGACTTTAGTAGGCTGATTTACGGAGAGTTGGAATACAGGTGAAAGCTTCTTAATGCCGGCTCTGATGTCGGGTTTCGGATGTAGATTGAGAGGATGGAAATGTTTCGCGGTGATAGTGGTCGGGTTCCTGGTGATAGCAGCACTCTTCGTCTCAGTAGAAGATGGAGCAGACCGAGATGCTCCGAGAACCAAGGAGGACAACGCCCAGTCACTGCTCACCAGTATAAGGAACTTTCCGTGGCGAAAGGGGAGAGTGGGCTACACCCATGTTTGGCCTGTAAAAACTCCTTTTGAATTCTGCTTCTGGGTTTCCTTTTCCGATGGATTGTTCTTTTGATCTGTTTGGACTTTACTATTTGGTCCATAGTTTAATAAAAAAATGGAGATATACTTTTGTAGCTACGTTGATCATGACAGTTAAATTTAATGAGAGTTCCAGAGAACTTGTCTTTTGTAACTCCTGACGTGAGATCTGCAGGAAATGAAATTCGGCTGGAAAATCGTGGTTGGTACCGTAATTGGGTTCTTTGGAGCGGCATTTGGGAGTGTGGGAGGGGTTGGAGGTGGCGGTATTTTTGTCCCCATGCTTCATCTTATCATTGGTTTTGACGCCAAGTCTTCTACTGCAATGTCGAAATGTAAGACTTACTTAGAAGTCATACAAATGCAGTTGGTTCCTCAATTCCCTCACTCTCTCATTCACAATTACACTTAGGAAGTTTACCTTAATGAAGGTTTATGAAAATACCTATTACCGAAGAGAATGATGGTAACAGAAGGTCTTCAGATCAAAATTGTGATGTTGGAAACATCTGATTATCTCTCGACGGATCTTCAAATAATTGATGAGTATATGCCATTTCTTTTTTTAACAAGCTCGAAATTTTAGATTAGTTAACAAAGTAGTTCCTTAAAATTTCTGTATAGACAGTGGTCGAGTCTTTATGCTACCTCCCCTTCAATCGATTACTCGTATTAGCACCATGTTTCCAGCCCAGGCGCAGGGCAGGGACAAATAATACATAAATATTTATGTCTTTGGCTTACAAGTTTAGTTATAACCAGCTCAGTAGCATGACTATACCTTGTTTTATCTGACAGGTATGATCATGGGAGCTGCTGCTGCAACAGTCTACTACAACCTTAAACTGAGGCATCCGACACTTGACATGCCCATCATAGATTATGATCTCGCCCTTCTTTTCCAGCCAATGCTTGTGCTTGGGATCAGTATCGGAGTTGCGTTCAACATTATATTTGCCGAGTGGATGATCACAGTCCTGCTGATTATCCTCTTCTTAGGTAAACTAATAGCATTGGAGTTTCAATCAAGTTGAAATGAGGAATAACTTCTTGGAAAAAGAATGGAAATGAGCAATAACTTCTTGGAAAAAAATGGAAATGAGTAATAACTTCACAAATGATGACGGTATCCCGTTGGAATCTTGATTTTGCAGGCACATCCACAAAAGCGTTCATGAAGGGTGTTGAGACTTGGAAGAAGGAAACCATACTAAAGAAGGTAATCTCGTAATTGCCTCCTGACGCTTTTTAAATGATTACTTCTTTTCTTCAAATGTTTGCCCTCATAGCTCGTGTTTTTTATTTTTATTTTTTCTCATCCTGTTTCACAGGAGGCGGCTAGGCAGTTGGAATCAGATGGTGAGGAGACACTTCATTTCACATTTACATACTTCCCATAGCTTCCTTTTTTCAATATGTTTATAGCCTAGAAATCTTGAATCTGCTGAGAGCATGGTTTTTTGTGATCCCGTGATCTTCTGCTAGGGAATGAATATAAGCCTCTGCCTGCAGGACCATCCAGTGGTAATAGAACAGGAGCCACTGAAACTAAACGAACAGAGGTAACATATGGACAGTCTCCTAGATTACGAATTTGCGTTGTTCAATAGCTGGCATGAAATGAATTTTGTTTTACCTCCGCAGGTCTCTGTCATTAAGAATGTTCAGTGGAAGGAATTCGGGATCCTTTGTGCAGTCTGGGTGATTATACTTGGATTGGAAATCGGGAAGGTTCCGTCCAGTCGCTTTTTCTTTTCTTATCTCTTCCTTGTAAGTTCTTGAATTTCATTATGAAGAGCAACGACTGACGCTGAAGCTTTACGTGCATTCTGTGATGTAGAATTACAGCACCACTTGTTCAGCACTGTACTGGGTATTGAACCTGCTGCAGGTGACTTACACATCAACGATGATGAACAGATTTTCCATTTTTATATTACCACATGAAGAAATCAGAATGATACCTTCGTTAGATACAAGGGTCGACGATAATGTTCTGTTTGTGTTTATCAGATTCCTGTGGCAGTAGGAGTGTCAGGTTACGAGGCGGTGTGCCTTTACAGAGGGAAGAGAGTGATAGCATCAAAGGGAGAAGAGGGCACTATCTGGAAAGTTCACCAGCTGGTTCTCTACTGTTGCTGTGGGATGGCCGCTGGTTTGGTCGGTGGGCTGCTTGGCCTCGGTGGAGGGTTCATTTTGGGGCCACTTTTTCTCGAGCTGGGAATTCCTCCCCAGGTCAATCTCTCTCATCACTTTTCATTTCATGAGGTCATGAACTTCCACAACAGTTATCAGTGATCACTGTAATCGGACCAATGTCTGAACGTAGCCAGAATAATTCTTGGCAAGAATAAAGCATGACAGACTGGCACTCAGACTTGTTATATAATGCCATGATGTTGATCGATGTAAAACTTTCTTCTGTGCAGGTATCAAGTGCCACTGCTACCTTTGCCATGACATTTTCTTCATCCATGTCTGTCGTAGAGTACTACCTTCTTAAACGTTTCCCTGTTCCATATGGTAATCATTATTCTTTGACTGAAAATTTTCTGATTCGCATCTCTTGGTTGCATCTATAGCGAACCTAGTACTACTGATACCTGTTACCTTTTCTCCCGATAATTTTCTCACCTACACAAAAAAATTGTTGCCTTGCAGCTCTATACTTTGTTGCTGTAGCCACATTTGCTGCCTTCACAGGGCAGCACATTGTCCGTAGGATGATTGCCATTCTCGGGAGAGCGTCTCTCATTATTTTCATCCTCGCAGGAACAATCTTTATCAGCGCAATATCACTAGGTAACATTCCTCGTCATAAAATTACTCCACTGAAATGTATTTTATCGTCCCGCTTTAATACTGGAACAAACTTTTTGAGGTGAAATTGAAATGGGTTTTTATCTCTATCTTGTCATGTTCTTCAAGAAAATAACTCGGGAATATCTTTCAGAAATGAAGATTGTGCTTTTTCCTCTTAATCCTTAGTAGCATTCCAATGTTCTCTGTCCATCTCAATTTTGCAGGTGGAGTCGGTTTAGCAAGCATGATTAAGGAGATAGAGGAGCATGAGTACATGGGATTCGAGAACCTGTGCACATATGATTCTTGATGAATATTAGAATTTAATTTCATTAGCTTCTCTGTTGCAAATCCAAGTTTCTATTCCCAAAGCTCAACATACGCCTGTATCCAATAACAGTCCTGGAGTTTCCGGACGAATCTCAATGCCTTTCCTTTCACCCCACACATTGAAAATCTTACTCTGGGACCCCTAAGTTAAATCTGCTGTATTGTTTTCATGTTCGTATTCTCATTCTTTTTTTTGTATAAACCGCCGGTATCCAGTTGTCCAATTGATTAATCCGGGTCGGCCCATTTAAGGGATTAAGAGTTCCCCACCACAGGTGGGACTCGAACTCGAGTCCTCCTATTGGGATGATGAATGTCGAATCACTCTACCATACCCACGGTGGGTGTTCGTATTCTCATTCACATCTGACTCTTTTCTGTCCCGAGGAATTAATTTTGTAGCATGATAAAGAATTTTGAGTGAACTTGTCAAACTTCCTTGAATTCAATGATGCTTAACCACTTAAAAATTTTCATGCCTTATCAATTCATTGCCTTCTCAAGTGGTTGAAGTGTCAAATTTCATGTGATCGCATCGTAATTAGTATATGATGTTACACACCCAACGCCACCCCCCCCCCCCCCGCCACACAATGAATTCATCAGCCTGACGTTTGGAGATGGATTTTGCTTTCCGATTGCATCAAATCCATAAAGCATTAGGTTAGTGAGCTCTTGGCAGGCTATCCTACTTAAACTTAGAATAGGCGCAGTGCTTCTTCCCCTAAGCCGCCTACTGGTACTAATGGAGCAGGGTTGACCTGCAATCCACTACCCAGTCTTGTCGCGTTGCTTCTCCTGGGAGGGTATTAAGGATGCACAAAAAGAAAACTAAAAAATTAAATCAAATCTCCTATTAAATTGAATTAAATTAAACCTAAAAAATTAGTTTAGATTGAACGTGTTCTCATATGATTCTTTTCTTTTAGGTGAAGTAATTTAATTAGTTACTAAATTTAAATAGTTCACTTCAATGACCGAATAGTTTTTAAAATAAAAAATGTGAATATATTAAATAATTTAAAGATATTTGAAATATTTTAGACATGGATTCTTGTGCAATTGTGTGGATTAGTTTCCTCTGATTCACCCTAAACTTCCTAAATAGGCCTACTAGTCCTTAGCAACCTTGCATATTTGTTTATGTTTAATTAAAACTCCTATGACTTTTATGTTTTTTTGGTTATTTTTATATATTTTTCTATTATGTTATGTTCCCAATATGGTTTCCGTTTGGTTTGGTTTTGATTTAAATCAATTTGGTAATTTTATTATTATTTTTTTAAAAAGTGATTTGATTTGATTAACCAAAGCACATAAAATAATTCATTTTGATATATGTGTAACAGTTACTGTTCTTAACTAGTTTAATGGTTTGGCAAGATTTGGCCAGTTCGAGCATCCTAGGAGGTGACCTGCACCAAAATTGTTGTTGATGCCAAAGTCGAGATTTTTTGGTGGATTAAAGGAGTCGAAGCCCAACTAATAGAAAAAATATTATAGAGGGCAAAAGTAGGACAAAGCAGCCCTACAACATCCCCACAAAAGCAAAAGACCAAGCTCAGGACGGCTTGTTACTAGCCAATGAAGCCCAATAATTCCCCAAAAGCTTGATTAGCAAGCTAATCAACACAATTATTACCCACCCTAAAAGTATGTCTGACCATCACTAATCTAGAAGGGCATGAACATCACAAATAGAAGAGTTTGATTCCAACCAAAAACCCTTTTGATCTGAAATTATAGATTAACAAATCAACTCCAACTCCATCTCGAGAATCAATTTTCTAACACCCAAGTCCCAAGCAAGCTCTAAACCCAATTTTATTGCCCAAAGCTTTGCATTAACTGAAGATGTGTATCCAATACTCTACATGAATACTCTAACCATTTCCGATCCTAATCCTGTAGACGTGCCCTAGCTCCAGCAAATACGAAGTTCCCTTAGCTATGCTATAAGTATTAACCTTGACCCATCAGCTCTTTAATATGGTCCATCTAACGAATTTCCTTATTTTCACCCTCCCCACAATACTTTATGACTCATATTGTAAAGCATAGGAGAAACTTATGGCTTGTTGAAGTATAATATCAACACCATTATGAGACTACAGAAAGTCGGGATCAAAAAAAGAGCTATTCCTCCATTGTCATATATCATCCAACAAGTTGCAAATATCAACGACTATGATGGACCTAGTGGAGCAGCACAGAAGTCTCTCAAATTGCGAAGAATCCATTGCTCTCAATTATCAAATAAAAATCTTCTTTGTTTTAACCTTAGAACACGAGATAGCCAAATTTGTTGAACTTGTGGGCAATTCCTTAGGGGATTAAGAATCGATTCCGAGTCTACATTGTAGCTTGCAGAAATATTAACATTGCATAGACCCCTGGAGCATGCGATGTGCTCGTTAGTAAGCGGTTATAACCCACGAGCCAAAGGAAGATTTGGATTCAATGCGGTCCCTTCCATTACAAATAACATCCCAAATAAAATATTCGATTCCCATAATTCCTTTATGTGAAAATTTTATTTGCTAACTTGAAAAAAAAATGTAGCATTGGATGTAAATCCAATAATTCCACATCATATCAATATTCTGATCTCTTGTTTTCACTTCATCAGGCGTCCTAATTAGAACTCGTAAGAATCTACTTTCACATAGATATGAGACGATAGCTTTGACTCTTAGTCCTTAACATGGACGATGCTACAACATACGAAATATGAAATATGTAAAGGTGTGATCAAGATGTCCAAATATTTATAGAAAAAAAATTAAGGCAATTTCAACTATTAAAGTGTCCAATTAGTTTGAAGAAAACGAGTCTGTATGGCATAAAATCTATCTTATTGAGAATTCCATTCCTATGGAAGATGGGATACGCTATAAAACTGAGAATTTCGTTGACTTTTCTCATTAATATTCTACTGAAAATTACAAGATAAATAGAAAAGATACATAAAAGTTGAAGGAAAGAATCAAACAAAAATGAAAGATATAGCTAGCCTTCCGTATATGTGTAACTCAAATAAAGAAATATAATTAAAAAAAATATTCCAATATTCTCCTTTACTTCAGCGAACTTGTCTACTAACAGCAATTTGATGGAGACATGAAATATAAAATTGGACTGTGTACATCAAGAATACATTTTTATATTTTATGGGATGAATGAAGGATGAGAATTTGACATTCATCTTCACTATGGAGGACAAATGCTATTTCAACTATTTATTACGTAAATTGGTGGGAAGATTACAATTATAACTAAAGAACGTGATAAAATGACATAATTTGAATTGAAGGGCATTTTAGATGATTTCAGTTACAAAGAGCTAAAAAAATATATTGCATATGGTTTTTATGCAAAATACAATTGCTGGATTGGGGCAAATTAGGATAGATACTGATGTAATGCATATGGTTGATGTAGAGTATGTTATGAGGATGGAGAAGTGACTCCAAGTCAAAATTTTCTTTGAATGACTATGACTATGAATATGAATTGAATAATGGACAAGACAACGAAGAACATGTAGAGGGAATAAGAAATATGAAATTGCCATAGAATTTTGAGATGGCAAATGAAGAAAGAGTTATAGAAAAAGCAAGTAACATGGTGCCTAGTTCACTATTTTGGGCAGGCCATGCAACATTATTAATTATGTATTAACAAGCTTGGTTATCTACGTGACAGCTACCTTCAAACTACAATCCTCCACTTGTAGTGAAATTGATTAGATCATAAGATTTTTTTGGAAGGAAGGCAGCGATGTAGTGAAAAAACATTACATTCAAGTAAATTGGCTTAGTTGTGTCAATCTGAGATGTATGGAGGATTAGGCTTTTGTAGAATTGCTTATATGAACGGAGTAATATTAGCAAAATATGTGGGGGCCCTATCAATCAATATAGGGAGCTTAGCAACCACCCAAATGCAACTCGAGTATGGCACACCACTATACCCAAATAACCAAAGTAATAAATAATTTTCTCAAGTTTAGGAAGATATTTTATCTCCAATAAATATTCTCAAACAAGGAATCTATAAAAACTTAGAAAATGATAGGGACACCTTAACATGGTTGGCCAATTGGATTCCATAGAATAATTCATTTAAACCCAACCCAAATCAAACCATAATAGTCAAAATGCTTTGATAAATGATCCAATAATCCCCCACACAAACTAATGGGACTCAAAAAAAAATTAAACTAACTCTTTGATCCAAACACTATAAGTAATATATTAATGATCCAACTAAATGCAGAAACCCAGACAAGCTCATTTGGACTTTAACTAAATTCGATGGATTCTCTGTAAGAAGCTTTCATAATTTCTCAAAGGGAGATAGGTCCAAGAAAAATAGTACACCTTTTAGAAACAACTTTGGTCACTCAAAATACATGAGAGATTCTAAATGTATTAGTGATACATGGCCACCAAATCTCTCCCTTGATGGCATATGGTAGATGAGCTATGCCCTCAATGTTAAGCCGGGTCCAACAAACCAATACATCTATTCAAAGAATGCATGTTTTGTCAAATAGTATGAAGAGAATCGTGTTCAAAAGTAACTAACTCGATTACAACTAAATACCACTCTAACATTCTTAGTATAATTGATTTTAACATGAACCTCCAAGAAATATGCTAGAAAGGGTAGATAAGGGAAAGTTAGTAAATTTTGGATCCATCCTATATAATAGCATTTGGAAGGGACGAAATGAATCCATTCATTCTTAAAAAGAAAGAAAATTTATTCAAAAATTTGCAAGACATTCAATTGAAATACAATGAGCACAATCTTTTATAAATGAATTTTGAATCAAATGAGACATATAACTTGTCTCTTAGGAACAAATAATTAAATAAGGAATCCTTAAACTGTTTGCACAATAACATCAACAATAAGACTATTATCTATATAAATTCTTCATGGAAACTAAATGAAGCTTGCATTGTAGGTCTTGCATTAAAGAGGAGTATATTGTATTGACCTAGCACAAAAAATACAAAGCCTTCTCATCCACACAAGTAAAGCCAAAGCACTCTTTTTGGCAACTATTGTCACTACATAGTAGCGTTGGACTCGCTACTCTCTATTCACTAATTTTCTAAAAATTTTTAAAATGGTCCATAAGCTTAAATTGTGTTCTTGGTACTATATGAACATTGTAAAGACCTTTGCATCCTACGTAAATACACTAGGAAATTAATGGAATATCTTTTGGATCCTAAGGAAGGAAAATAGTTGAGCACACTACCTACAAAAGATAGGAAAAAGGAAATTTGACAACATTGTACATATGAAAAAATATATCACCTAAAAATATTTACTTATGAGAAAACATGGTACCTAGTTTTATGGCTAATGACGCTTTCAACAATGAGCAAAGCAAATTTAATGATCTAATAGCTCATGAGAATAGTGATGATGAGGTTGAGGTCCATCAAGTGAGAACAAGAATTAAGATGTTCAATACTAACTATCTATAACTTATATTAAATTTCAAACTAGGTTGGGATTTTAATTAAAGGAATAGTTTAAGTAAGTTGTAACTTATCATATTATTGTTAGTAGATTTAACATTAAATAGAAGAAGAATTTTAAAGGAAGAACTTATGTCTCATTTTTGGCAATTGCAATTAGAGGATTCATACTAGTTACAATTGTATGGTCTTTGTAACCAATCATTTGTGTATCTAGATCTAAGAATAATTTGTTATTCGAGGCATCAATGAAAATATTATAGTAACTTAGTAAAAACATACTATATAAGAAAAAAAATCAATGAGTTAGACATTATTGAATGGCGCATTTGAGGTAAGTTATAGCTTATTACTAACATATATGAAGAAGTTTAAGAAGAGTTTTGATGGCAATACATTTGATATTGTTCTTGAAGAGAAAATCTAGAATGAGGTCCCTGGTTTCAAATTCTATACATGTTTTGAACCAATGAAAGAAAGATTTTTAAGGGGTTACAAATAGGGTAAATTGTATAGATAGTATAAAATATTTTACTAATATAACACTTTATTACAAAATCTTTAAAATATAACTACATACTATATATCCTTTCAAATGTACTATACTTTAGTATATTTCGTCAATTTTTGACTAATACTGTCAATTTTTTATGGTGTAAATTATTTATGTGAAATTTTTTTATGGTGCGACTTCTTGTTTAGACTAAGTGGATTCTCGTGTGGTACAATGGTGGGATCCACTACTCTATTTCTTCCATTTTTCTTCCTAACTATTCCCTTTCTCTTTATCTCTCTCAATGCACTATTCCCTCTCTCTCGTGTTGCCTTTTCCTTCACAGAAGCTCATTTCGGCAACTTTAAATTTTTCATGGATTAAAATTGTCCAACAAGAATAATACAGCCAATGGCCCACAAAAGTCAGTTGCCCCAAGGGCCATCAACAACTCTCTCTTCATCTCTGACACAACAACTCTTGCCTCCACCTCTTCCCTCAACTGCCCTCACCTCGGCACTCTCTCGTCCCATCACTCATCCCTATGGCCTCTCAGGACTAAGTCATCCACCACTGGCTTCATCACCACCCTGACTCAGTGTAGCATCGTCTTGTGCAATCCCAGGATGAACGCAAGCCTCCCTAATAGCCCTCCCTCCCTGATCCCAAGCCCAAACCCATCCTGTGCCGTTGGAACCTTGGAATGACAGGGTTAATTCTTGCTTAGGTGATATGTTAACATGGCAGTCCAGTATGATATGACACTGCCACATCAAAATTTTAATATAGAATCAATATGAGATGCCATTATCATGTTTGATGAGAATTACCATGTTAACAAGAATTAGCACAGTTATCTTCTTTTAAAAATCCATTATGTTCATAACTTACTTGAGTTATGGAGCAAAAGTTTGAGGATTGAATAGGTTATGGTATAAAAGTTTCAAATCGATTGAGCCAAAATTAAAATTTTAGGATTTAATGTCAATAAGAGTTGAAATTTTAGAATTCCCACTATAATTTGGAACGATCGGAGGGAAACAACAAATGGAGGGAAAATGGAGAAAAATATATTCAAACACGACAACATCCACATTGTTGGGAAGGCCATGTCAGCATGCCAAGTAGGAACTTAATGAAAAGTGAGTAGGGGCTCATGAAATTTTTAGAAATTTTTGTAAAGTTCATGATAATTTTTATCATTACTTTAGCTTAAGACACTAAAAATATTCACTATAGTAGTGACATTTCATGCTATTTTTCTTAGAATTTTATTTCTGGTTAGACATAAAAGGAAATGAGTGTTCTTGATTACTTTGACAAATTTCAATGTGGATCTCCATCATATAACTTGTATCACCTTGCAATTTTTCGATGATATTGGACTACTTGAATATAACTTTTTTTTTTATTTATCTTCCACTAAATTTCATAGTTTTATGTTCCATTTCAAGCAACCAAACTCTCTCGTTCCTCTAGATTCCCAACAACAATTCCTAGTAGGGTCCAAAATGTGGGGTCTCTGTGGCTTTTGTTTTAGAATTGTCCTCAATGATATCTCAACAAATTCCAATTTAGGGTTTTTAGATCCAGTGTCCTTAAATCATCTCCTTCATTGGTCTTCACATGCATGTGAAGCAATGGGTGCTTTGCACCTCGGATTTGTTACCCGAACAATGAATTGCATTTATTCTTCTAGATCGAACCTTGTAACTGGAGAGGTAACAATAGAAACAAAAAGGAAAATACAGCAACTGGAGGCTCTAAATTCAATGACGGTGGTCTGAAACCATTAACAAGGAACAAAACAAGGTAAAAGCACAGGGTAGAATGAAAAGGGAGGAACAAGTGGATGGCTTGCAATAGGAGCAACAAGGACGGTGGTGCCAACAAGAGGACTGTGATCATTGAAAGAAGGTAATCCTTCTGAATCAACTAATCAGGACAACGCATGGCAAAATGGAGTGGCATGCATTTTGGGAGTGTGAGTGGACGATTGAGGTCAAAACTTTATCTGGTAGGAGAAGATATCTGTCCAACTCCTATCCAAGCAGAAGTTAGAGCAGCACTTGCAGCAGCCAAAATAGCTTTACGACTGATATGGAAGAAAACAAAATTGGAGATGGATGCCATTTAATATTGCAGGCTAGTAATAAGCCAGTTAGACTCTCCATGGGAAATTGCGATAATTGTTACTGACGTTTTGAGTATTCTATGGTCATTGGTTTTCTAGTTGGATTCAAGGGAACAACACTTGGCAGCCCATAATATAAGACCATTCGGTAAGCAATGTAATGACTCTTAGTTTGCCATTTTGAGACCTATCCTAGGGTCACTATGATGTATTTTGTGGACAGAGGAATCACTTCCTGAAAGTATTGAATTATATTTATTAAAAAAAAACACATGAAGAAGAAGAAGAATCTGTTGTTCCTCCAGGATGGGAAAGCCGAGGTTACAGTCAGCCATTCTTGCAGGTTTGCCCTCTGGCTTCAACTACTCGAGCATTGTGTCTGATCGGTGCTAATGGTAAACATGAAGTTCCCTTGGCAACGCTTCTTACCAACCAAGATGCTTGAGGGGACGGAAATGTCTCAGCACTTAGGCTTACCTTTCCTCTGCTACTTTCTTCTCTTATCATATTTCTTTGATAGAGAGATCCTTCCTAAAAGCGTCCAACTTCCTTGCATTTGTAAGCGATGATAGGATGAAGCAGTTTTTCCTGACGTGTCTTGCAAAGGAGCAATCTTATGACATTCGGCCTAAAATGACAAATGACATGCAACACACGCTTTTCTTACACGTAGACAAGACCATCCAAAAGTCAATGTTGCAGAGACAAGAACTCTATACACACATTTATAGTGAATAAACAAACGTAGCAGAAAAAAGAGAACTTGCTGCAGAAATACTGAAGATCTTGAAAACGACTCTTAGATTTAAGATCGTGCTGGATTTCATCAGCTTGAGAAATGTGAATCACTTATCAGAATATACTAGTCGCCAATCTAGATCATCAACTGTATGTGCAGGTATCTTTCTTGAATTTGATGGGTTTGGTGCTGGTGGAGTTGATGACGATGGGGCAAACGATCTGTTTCCGATGCCTCGTCCTCACCAGTTTTCCCACCACATATCCACGTGATCGGATCTCAAACTGCAACATCAGTGGAACCTCTCCACCACTCTGAGAAGCTGTTAAGCTTGATCCTGCTCCGTACAGAGGAACCTTGTTACCCTCCAAGTTCACGAGAACTGTTCTGTGGCTCTTTCTCGGTTGATAATATTTCTTCAGCTGCAGATCAAGGTGCCAACATCTTCTTTTAAGGGGAAAAAAAATCTGTATAACCTCATCTTCCTTCACAAGATTCGTTTATTTGAAATCTAATGTGATATTTTTCAAACAGTAATGGAAAATCTTGAGGAACTTGAAATAACATACTGCATGACCCTCTCACCTGCTCCTTACTAATCCTCAGTATGATTTAGCTGATTGCTCGATCTTCACTTCCTAGCTACTAAGAATTGACATATTTTCCACGAAGAAATTTTACCACTCCTTGAAAAAATATATATACGGAGAAAAATTCTCACCTGACCAGTTGCAACGGTGATTTCAGAGAAGGCAAGATCGATTGGGCTGGAGCTCACATGAATGCCAAACAATGGAGCTGGATTGTAGACACTCATCCTCAAAGAGCAATTCAGTGTCACCATCTTCGTCACAACTCCAGAGAAATCTGAGCCCTCACCAACATAGAAGTTGTTTGCCACAAAACTCTGCAAGTATCCAACCAATTGGATGCAATAAGATTGTCACAAACGTGAAGTCCCTGCAATTGCTTTCTAATGGAAATTGTTCTACAGCATGAAAAAGGTTTCTCCATGTAAAAGATTCAACCATAAACTGGATTGGATTGCTTCAAAATTTCTGTTTCATCACAACATGAACAATCCCATAATCGTACTTGAATGCTTTTTGTAGGTAAATGTCCTCCTTTCCTACATAGAAACTAATCATAAAATCAATATGCATGAAAAGGATGCAATACCATTAATTTATGCCCAATAATATTTGATGCAAATAAGAACTACCACATGAAATACTGTCACTCTCTGAGCTTTCACTGATTGAGGGTAAAACGAAGATGAGCCACTGCAAGGACCCAAAATGCCACTGAGATTAACATGTTAAAGTGGAGTACCCTGACTGTGACCTCAGCCTTGTAAGGCCGACTGGCCCCCCAAATGATCAAACAGAAGACCGTGAAGAGGAGTACAAAGCTGAAGAGGGCGATCAAGGCCTGGAACCGCCTCATGAACGCTTTCTCCTTGAACTCATCATAGGACCCCTCCTCCAATATGACATTGCACTCGGGCCACCCCTTGTCATTCCTCTTACGGTTCCCTTTCCTCCCAGAGGAGGACCTGAAGATCCCCGAGAATCGACTTGCGGAGGAGTTCCTTGAGTGGCGTCCAAAGGATGGGTGGGAGGGAGAGTCCATCGGGCTGTGGGAGATTGGAGTCGCCTGCATTGACGAGGACTTGTCGCCATCATGGGAATCCCGAGAAGGGCTTTGGACATAGTACACAGGACGCTTGGGGGACCTCGAGGGAGAAGATGGGGCTAAGCTCGTGATGTCGGACTCAGATTTTGCAGAAAGCATCCCTTCTAGATTGCAAATTACTCTAAACTGGTAGTATGCTATCAGCACTGTTATGTCCCAAAAGCTGCATAGAAATATCTAAATTTGTCAAGAATTCGGAAGTTGTCAAATTTTCTCCATGCACCTGTGCATTAACTGAGAGAAACTCACAGAGTGAAGGAAAAAGGGGTTACTTTCTTTGACATAGGAGCTAAAGCTCAAAAGCAAAGTTCACTTTTCTTCCTTCTCACTGTTTTTTCTGTCTAAATACATGATGACACGACAAATCTCAAATGCGACACATAAGTTATGTGATCAGAAAGAATTGAACACGAACATATCGACTGTAAATTGCTGAAATAGTATCCGTATGACATGAAATCAGTAGCTGAAAGTAACAATTGCTCGATTTAGACGTTTGTTTTAGATGGTAATTTGCTTGAACAGAGCAATCTTTCAAGTTCGAAGGCTTTAGTGGGTTTTCTTGAAAAACTCATGCAAACATCAAGATAGAGGGACCGCCATGCACAAAGAAGATAGAGCCTGAATTAATTGAGATAGGAAAAGAAGAGAGCAAGACGATACGGCAGATCCTTTCTGATGGGGTACAAAGCAGAAACACGAGAACAGAGCTCGCACAAGTAAAATTAATCAGGTGAAGCCCAAAACAGAGACATGAATGTACTAAAACGAAAACTTACAATTCACAGTTCTAAATTTAAATTGATCGTGAAATATGTCACCAAATTGAAACGACCCAAGCCGTCGGCCAAAATAGTTAACAAACAACACATGCTGAGCACAAAGTTGATATGAATGGCCAGCTCTAGCCAATAACACGACATTACTGGACGGCAGACAAACAACAGACGAGAAATTGAGTACCAGATGATGAATCAGAAGGGTCACCTCGTCAACCTCTGAAGAAACGTCACCTGAAACCCCAAATTGCTTCAGCAAGATGGAGGGATAAGCGCATTAAAAGGTACACTGCGGGGAACGCGAACTGTAGAACTTGCAAAAGTGTTCCCTTTATGTTTCCCACTCAATCCCTCTCCTCCTCTCTCCTCTGTGTTTTGTTATCTATTTGTTTCTTGTCTCCTGCATGAGATTGAGATGAGAGTGGAGCGAGAGTCTCTCTCAACGGCCATAGAGAGAAGAGTAGAAACCTTCTCACGTAACGCTTTGTATAAGGGACAGTAACAGTCGCACTTCCAGGCTCGGATCCACCGAACCTGTCTCCGAGCCTTCGCAGACCTTAAGCTCCGGTGGAGGAGTGTCGGCAGATCATTTATTGTTGAATAAAGTGGAAAATGAAAAAAAAAAAACAGAGAGAGAGAATTGATCCTGCCAACCCTAATCGCCTTTGCTAATTAATATGGATTTGTCCCCTCGTGGATTTACGCAACCTTTTATTAAACATGTCAATTCGCCCCTAACGTTTCGAATTAAATAAAAATAAATAAAAATAATTTAATATTTTAAAATAAATATTTATATAATATAATAAATTAATTTAAATATTATATTCATGTGAAGAAAATTTTTAATAATTATTAAAATATAATTGATTATTTTAAAATCTTTCACATAATTCTTTTTAATATAAATGTTTTTTGGTACTACTTAGGTTAGCATTTCTTTTGAACCATACCAACATGACACAATATATCTAACAACTCGAAAATCTCAACCCAAGCCTAATTTTTTCATAATGTACCTAGGTTGCACCAGTTTTTTCTAGGTCTACTTTTCACAGCAAATGCTCCATATGTCCTGTATTCTTATGGTATTCAAAATTCATTTTATGTAAAATTAGTCCCTAATTTTGAATTAAGATGAAACACTATAAATTTTAGGAATTAATAATTCCAAAAACTGTATTACACCATAATTTTTAATTACAACATTGAATGGTGATTTAAATTTTTTTTTACAAATTCAATAAATTTCAGATATCTCTTCGCAAATTTCAGTGCATGGCATTATTATCCATTATTAGTAAATTTTTTGTAATTGAGATCCAATAGCGCAAATAACACAAAATTTGGAATTCAAACAAGAAAATCATGGTTAGTTGAAGTCATTTGTTGTGCAAATCAATTTTTCTTTATACACGGACTCAGTTTTTTACTAGCTCTAGGTACACTATGGTTGGAATTGGGAGCATAGTTTTTAAAATCGAACCGGATTAGAAACCAGTGTAGGTATGGATTCATGGGTTGGATCGAGATTCATGGGTTGCACCGTATATTTAATAAATAATATTACTAATAAATTTACATAATATTATATTTTGAATATAATTTATAGTAAAAACCATTAATATAACAATTATATTAAACAAAAGTTTAACATAAAAATATAAATATAAATTTAGTAAAATAAAATAAGTATATTATAATATATTTTTATTTTTTAAAATTTTAAGTTGACCGATTTTTTCATTCATTCAATTGGATTCACTAGTCAGATCAGGAACCGGTTGATTCAACCGGAGTTGACCTCATTAAGAGTGCAATTGGGTTTTTTCTGGGAACTAGACTAGGTGAGTGGTTAGCTCTAGATTGAACTGGTCAAACTAGCCAACCTACTCTAATTTTTAAAACTATGATTGGAAGTCATCCTAATTGACCTTACCAAATTCCTTTGGATCCATCTGGAGCCTATCCTATCTGACTGGTTTTAGTAGAGTTTGAGAATACTACCATAACAGGTGTACTCAAAATGTTAATTTTATTATATATGTTTTTCTATTGTATACCTAAAGATATAGGATAAACAATTAATACTTCACATAAATGTTTTAATATAGCATTAATAAACATGAATCTATATTTTCCAATACCACAAATACACTTCTTAATTTGGAAATTCCTAAAAATATTTTAAAAAATCCTAAAAAAAATTAAACCATAAAATTTTATATAAAAAAGCCTAAAAATCAAGCAATCGTTAAATTTTCTAATTTTTCAACTTTTTTTTCCTATTATATGAGTTTAGGGTTATTCAAAATTTTCTTTCCTAGATTGTAGAATTTATATTTGTTAATAAAAAATTGATTAAATATTAGTTTCTTTAAAAAATAAATAAAGTGCAAATTAGGTACTGAAAAGTTTTTAATTTGTGTATAAATGATAATCTAAACATATATGAAACCACTGATTGCTTATTCTTATGGCACAAAATAAAATTTTCATTAGGTAACACTATAATACTATATTTGCTAATCATTACTTAATCCATTCCTTACATGTAGACTTCATTAGTTTTGACTGTTGGCGTAGAATTACTTAGATAGGGACTATGTCAATACATGTTTTTTGGGTAAATCAAATTAGTGCTCTTCTAACATCATAGAATTTTACATTTGAATAACTATTTATTTTTAAAGTTTAATTTTGTTAGATAATAATATCATTTATTGTTTGTTATTAGTTAATAGTTCTCAACCGATTTCATTTCTGCCGGTTACCCATATACGTACCTAAGTTTTTTCTTGGAAATAAATTAGGAAAATCGAAACATAAAGTTGCCATTTCGTGGGTCCGAGTTAGCTAGCTGTTTGGGCCACCTCGGATATGACTCTACTGGCTGGTTTCGGCGGCTACCTAGGTCTCCAATGACCTAGAACATGCTCCGAACTGACCCCTCCAACCTTTAAGTCGGAAAGCGAGGATGAATGCAGAAGCAAGGAGAGTCAAGACAGGTGTTTTGTGGAGTCGGCAAGCAGAATCCTTTATACGTTCTAGTGCGATTAGCTTTGCATGACTGGATTAAGGTCGAACAACTGTATCGAACTGCTCATAAATCACTTGTACCTACTGAGATATTCAATTGAAATAATTGAGCCAATCAACCTTCTTTCGTGTGTGTGTGTGTGTGTGTGTTGTCCACATCCCCGTTTATTTTTGGCATTATTTTGCCGATGAGATTTTGACCGATTACCTGAACTTGATTCGGAGACGAAGTGCCCCCATTTTTCTGATTTAACAACTTACACACACACACACACACATATATATATATATATGCTTTTATTATGTGTTTATTTCAATTCAGAGAAAAGTGATTATTTCAATTCATGGAAGCGAAAGCTGGGAAAACTTACATGTATATATATATATATGCTTTTATTATGTGTTTATTTCAATTCAAAGAAAAGTGATTGTGGTTAGATAGGCTTTTTCTTTGTAATATTATGTTATATTGTATTTAATCATGTGCCCAAAAGTCCTAATCACTTGGAGGACCGACACCCTCTATATATATATATACATCTGTATGTACATATATTGACAACCACTCACCATACTTGAATTATTCGAGCTTGAGGTGATTGCTTGCTGGCATTGCATTATTCCATCCCCTATTTATTAGGGTTGGGGGAGCCCAAGGGGGCAGTGGAACTTCGCTTTCAGTGTCAACGTTGGTCTAATATAATATAATATAATATTATATTATATTCAAGTTGGGAAGAAAAAAAAACTTCTGATTATTTAGAGAGAAAAAAATTACGGGGCCGACAAAAATGGTATCCAACCACTTGATGATTATATGTTGATAAGGCAATAAGGGTAAAATGGTCTTTAATTCCTACATATTGCCATCCACCCTGCGCAGTATGGACCATCGACCTTCACGTCTGTCGGAGGATCTTTTCTCTTCTTCCTTTTCCTCCTTGGGTTACCGAAGATCGAACGAGAGATGATTTGCCTATTTTATGTGACTTTAGGTCAAGACAGGAAAAATCATCTAAAATATCGTGTGTATTGTGAAATTGTCTGTAATGCTATAAACTTAGAAAATAACAAAAATAGCTACGAATTTTTTTAAAAAATTTCCTGTAAAATATTATGGGTTCTTATTCTGTCAATTTTTGCTGCTAAAGTATGATGTGGCCGGCTATTTTGTCTTTTTATATGCCATGCAAAGGCTGATGTGGTTGTTTCATGACAATTTGCATAAATTAGTTAAGTATGATATTATGTAATACTGTAAATCAGTAGAAGTCTTTTTGGGCCAATAAATCAATATAATTTAGTTAAAATAATTTGACATATATTAACTTACATAAAATTTTAGATTCGAAAATTGTAAATTGATTAGAGAATTTATATTGGAAAAGTCTATTCCTGAGTCAAATCAACTCGAGTTTTAATTAGTTAGAATCCAATATGGTTATGCATAAAGTATTATATATGATATTATAAGAGAATCCAAGATAGTTATTCTATTTTCCTTTTTTATGTTAGGAACTTTTAAGATATTCTTATTAGATCAATAAATATCAATTTGGTATATCTACTGATTTATATAATTATTAAGCTATCAATGTATGCATCATGCTTCTTTTATTGCACGCTTAATGTTAGGACTAATATATTAGCATGTTATGAAATATTAGTTCTTATTCTTTAATTAAGAATTGACGTCAAAGATTAGTTTTTTTCTCTGTTAAACATGCTATAAACCCTAATTAATAAGCTATCAAGTGACCACAGATTAATCATAATATTACCAGCTACTGGTCTCTTTTAATCGAAAAGGCAATTAATATATAACATATAAAATTTAAAGTCTAATTAAAGATCTAAAGAAATTATTTAATTGAAAAAAGTTTAATTTGTGTATAACATATGAAATTTATAATTTAGTTAAAATAAGTAAAGGAAGGATTTTAATTGAAAAATTAATTATTATATAATATAGTAAAAAAGCATAATTAAAGATTTATATGAACATGCATTTTGATTTTTTATTTGAGAGTACCGTGGAGCATACCAGCAAACTATAAAATTTTGGAATTATATTAAGAAAAGAGGTGAACTTAATTTGAATGAGAAATCACTATTTACATGAAATTAATAGAATATAATGATAAATCAATAAATTTTGAAAATTTATTAATCCGTTGGTTTTTTGTTAGTGTTTTTTAATAAGTAATTTATATTTAAGTTTGTTAATAAGATCTTGATTTCCTTGTAGTTTGATCTTTTTCCTATAAAAAAAAGTGAACAATATATTTTAATTTATATTCAATCTAAAACTTTAAACTATACGTAATAGATTCCAGCTTTCGTATATTCTTAAACACCTTTATTAGCTTTCCAAATTTTAAAATTTTCGAATATCCAAATATATAAAGTTGAAATTTGAGAGGCTTCAAGTAATTAAAAGAAATTAATTGAAGATAAGTGGGTAAAAATAATAAAAGAAGCAACAATGGTTAGAGGCATGTCAATTGTTTTTGTATGTACTATCTAACTTATGGTATTGGGTAAGGCCTAATTGATTCAACTTAGATCCCATTTGGTATGCATGGATGGAATCGAAATCGAAACGATTATTCCACATTTTATTTCATTCCTCTCACTTGATGATGCTGAAAAGAATTCAAGTAACCATTTTAATCCCCCTTATTCCTCTTATTTCATTCCTTAGTTGAACTAAAGAATGACAATTTCTTTGTATGCTTTCCTGATTTTACCCTTTTATTTTTCTAAAAAAATTATAAACTTCAACCCTCAAATTTTCAAAATTACTAAAAAATAATAAAATATTTATAAATAAATTTAAAATATTTATAAATTTCAAAAAATATTTTGAAGAATTTCAAAATTTTCTGAAAAATCAACAAAAATCATTATCATTTTGTAGAAAAACATTATAGAATAATTAAATAACTATGAATTTTAAATACAAAATCATAGAAAAAATTAAAATTATACTTTAAATTATCAAAATTGAAAGTTAAGATAAAATAAGAAAATACGGACATATAAATATTATAAATATTTTAAAATATTATGAAAGTTTTAGTGAATTATGAAAAGTGTATAATTGGTACAATAATTTTTATATCAAAATTTATTCAATTAATATTAAAAATAGTACCAAATAAAAGAATAGTAATGATAATTCCTTATGATTACATCCTACTCCATTCCTAAGGACATTTAGATTCCATTTTTGCGTACTAGAAGGAGCATTAATTCATTATAAGATAAGAATTTCTTAATATGGAGTTTTTATTCACAATCTATGTTGCACACAAATTAATTTCAAATATAAAAATTGCATGAGGATACACTATCATTTTTCTAATTGGAAGTCACATCATTTTCAATATCCTAATATTAACTATTAAAATTTGGGAATTCTTGTCGAGCGTATAACTTTTTAAACTTTTATTTTGGAATCACCATTTTAGTTAATACTAAATATATAATTATAAAGTATAAATATACTAGCTCTTCATATAATCTAGAAACAACCATGCGTCTAAGATTATAAGATGATTGAAGGGTGCCTATAACTCTTCATATTATCATAATGAGCAAGTATTTATTAAATAATATCAATGATCTCATTTATTCATAATATGATAAACAACATATTCTTTGGGCTTGTTAGATAGTTACATATAGCTAATATAAAACACCTACAATTTGAGGGAATTTGTTGCAATAAATTTTTGAAATTGAGATTGATTCAACTTTTTCGACGAGGAAAATGATGCAACTCTATTATATCTAGAATTAGTGAAGATTGTATACTTCGGTGTGAATGTCAATGTGATTGACATATTGGATATAAATTGTCTATAAAAAATTATCCACTTGCTAATCACTACATTGGATGAAATTCTTAGAGTTTTAATGAAAGTTGTTAACAAAAGTGACATAAGATGAGTAGCATTTGACAAGGCTGTGTGGGAAGACTGTAATGGATATGAAAAAGAATTGTACATAAGATTATAGTGTGTATATTTCAATCATGATGTGGGAGTATATACTAGATAATAATGTGTACATAATGTGACATATTTTCACCATTAGTCCCATTAGCTTGCCCATTTAAAAACTCGACACATGTGTAAAGCTGTCCATACATTGCAAGCTAAGTTACCTTATGCCCTTCTAATAATCAAAATTCTCAATGAATGAAATATCAAATTGATGGATCAACCATTTGTTTACTATGGGTAACAAACTTTTTGGATATGCTTTGAGGATCATAAAGTATAAATATACGAGCTCTTCATATAATCCAGAAAAAACCTAGCGTTTAAGATCATAAGATGATTGAAGAATGCCTACAACTCTTCATAGCATCATAATGAGCAAGTATTTATTAAATAATATCAATGATAAGAAAATGAAGCATGTTTGGATAGGGCTTCATCACAATTCACAAGTCCATGATAGGCAATCAAAATGAGAATGCAATTAGTTGATTGATCAAGACTTGATTATTAATTATGACAATGATATATAGAGTTATGTAAAATTTTTATATTGGTATAAAATGTTTCCAATCTATTCCTCATTAATATTGTGAAAATCATGATCATGTTGTGATAATGCAATAAGAAAATGCTTATTTTGAATCTAATATGGTAATAACAATCTAACATATATCCAACACCGACATAAGTTGGTTGAGGTGATTTGGTATATCTTCCTCTTAAATAAGGTCTTTGATTTAAGTTTTGTAAATGAAGATAATTTATTTTTGGAGAGTTTTACACCCTAAGTCTTAGATTTGAGTTTGTACATGTTAACTTTTGCCATTGGACCAATCTTATTCACTTGCTTAATACTTATCCTTCCACAATAGCTGTAAACCATATCTCGGCTTTCACTCCTATAATAAATCTTATTCATATGCCACATTTCTATCCATTTCACCAAATACAAAACTCAAACATATCATAATCATTATCATCTTTAGAGTATCAAGAAATATAACTGCTATAATTTTATTATATAGTAATTTTTAAAGATATATAAATACACTCATCTATGCTTAGTCATAACAAAAATTATGCAATGCTTGTGGCCAATTAAGTGTAGATAGTAATGAGATATGGTAACATTAAATGTTAAAATATTTTTCAAAATTGATTTTTATGTAAGTTTCAAATTTATTTTTCCCTTCTAATTTTCTATTTTCTAACCATGGTTGTTAATGAAAGTTTATAAAAAAAACAAGGGAAATATTGATTAGATCTTTTAGTTGAAAACATTCCATTTTCAACAATTTATAATTATGAATATTGGGTAAAATGTGTAGAATTGTACTTTTTTTTCTATTATATAACAGATAATGAGTTTAAAATGGGATAAGAGATGAGAGAAATAAATGGGTACAGGAAATTTCATGATAAAAATTGAATTTATAACATTTTACTTGTTAGGCTAAAGATGGTGTTACAATACCAAACCCCTTTTTTGTAGAATTACACTTTAAAAATTTTAATGAAATGATGAAAGATAATTTGATAATAAAGAAGGAATAATATCAATGCTTTAAAATTCGAGAATGGGAATTGCATCTATGATTAAGAGGAGATGGGAGCATATTTTTTTAGAAATTTCTAGACATTATTTACTTACATTAACTCACATTTTCAGAATAGCTTAATCTCTTAATTAGCCAATGAACAAATAAACAAGAGAACATGACCTCCCAAATTTCAAGCAAGGACGAAATCTAATAGATTGTCATATCAATGAATCCTCTAAAATCACCCAATTCAGATGGAATGTTGATCATATTTTATAAAAGATATTGGCACATAATCAAAGATAATTCTATTAATTTAATACAAACTTTCTTTAAAACATGCCACTGATTTAAAGAATGTAATACAACTTTCATAATACTAATCCCAAGATATCAAAAAGCTACATATTTGAAGATTATAAACACCAATAAGTCTCACAAATGTATGTTGCAAGATTATAACCAAGATTTTGGCAAATCATTTTAAAAATAGTCTTGGAAAAGATAATTTCTCTAAATCCAACCACCTTTATAGAGGGAAGATGGATAAACAAAGATGGCATTCTTGCATGACAAATAATTCATTCCATGAACAACACCAAATCACAAAAAGGGTTGGAGGGATTAAAAATCAACTTCTCTAAAGCTTTTGACAAAATGGAATGGGATTTCATCAAGATAATATTGACAAAACTAGGCTTTCATCACATATTTGCAAATTGGATTATGCAATGCATCTAAACTCTGTCATATTCTATCCTCTTAAATGGCTCTCCACTAGATTTCTTTAAACCTTCAAAAGGGCTTCGATGAGGAGACCCCCTTTCACCTTATTTGTTCATATTAGCAATTGAGGTATTGTCCTGAATGTTATATAAGGTAGAAGAGCTAAAATTGATAAGGAATCAAAATTTCAAGAAATGACATCTTGATACATCATTTACCTTTCACTGATAACTTGATGATAATAAGTAGAGCATCTTTCTCATATGCAATAATATGCAAAAACATTCTTCAAACCTTTAAACAATAAAGTGGGCAAACAATGAATCTAACAAAATTGGGGATTTTCTTCTCCAAGTTTATTCAAGGAACAAATAAAAGAACTCTAAAAGATATCTTGCATGTTAAAAATCTAAAAGAAAATAGCAAATACTTAGGTAATCCTCTTTGCATCAAAATAAGGAGATCTAAATCATTCAATTTCCTAGTTGAAATTGTTCAAAACAAATTAGCCTCTTTGAAGGCAAAGCACCTATCTTAGGTAGGGAGATCCACCTTGATCTCCTCAATCCTCCATAGCCTCCACTTATATGCAATGGCAACTTTTGAATTACCAAAAGTTATCTTCAATAAAATGGCCCAACTTGCCAAAAACTTTTGATGGGGAAAATAAGATGAGAAAAGGCACAATTATAGACCAAAAGGTTAGTCCTCCATTTTTCAACCAAAGCACCATGGAGGTCTAGATTTCTAAAAATCATCAAACATAAACAAGGCAATATTGACAAAAACTGCCTTGAATATATTAACAAATCCAAATAATTTAGTAGTTAGAATATTGAAATTGAAATATGACACTCCATTCCAATCCCTAAATAGATAGAGCAATTTATACCTTCCATTAGAGATGTTAAATGAGCCGTGCTAACTCAAAATCTAAATGTCCAAATCGAAACCAACTTAAACTGTCTATAACCCAGCCCATAACCGTTCCCATTGGACTAAGAGGCAGTTATGAGCCTGGTAAAAATGTAGGCCTGTTGATTCATAACCAACTGGCATGTTCCCCGGTTGAATTGACCTAGAATCAACCTGGAATCGTTTAGAAATCTACCCGTAATCGTAATTGGCCCAAAACAATTGCGAAATCAGATCACACCAGCTTGGACCACTAGATTCCTTGCCCTGCCCACCAAGTTTCACTTCTTCCTTACACCTACACTACCAATCAACAATTGAAAATGGCTACTCATTTGCTTGATGATTACAACAGCCATCAATATGGCCATTGCAATCAATAGCAAAAATGGCCATTCATTTGCCCGTTGATTGCAACAGCCATAAATATGGTCTTTATAATCAATGGCTAAAATTAGCTTGTCAGTTGCAATGGTCATATTTATGGCCATTGCAATCAAAGGCATTTTTGAATAGTAGGCAAATTTGTAATTTTCTCTACCAAAAACTATCCTTTTCTCATTTTCACCCCCACAACTCTCAAATTCTATAAAAACTTCATCATTCTCACAATTGCAGTCCACCCAAAATCCCTCAAACTCTCTAATTCATTCTCAAATCTCTCCAACAATTCTCTCAACAAATATCCATTGCAATTGTGTTTATTTTATAAGAATATTATCAATGTCAAAGTATAAATGACAATGACAATTAGTTAATGAGTTATTTTGGAGGTTTGGTAACTATTGGTAGACAATCAAGAAGAGATGATTAGAGTTTCTTCTATTAAATCTAAGTTTGCATCCCTCTTCCTCTAATTACTTGCATTTACATTTAACATTAAAAAAATGACACCAATCATCTTTTGGTTCAATATCTAACATTAACATTAACATCGATGATAATGTTCAAGAAACAGTTTCTCCTACACAAATATCAATGGCCCAAACATCATGTAGGAAAAAGGTTGAGTGTGTGGGATTTTTTTTATTATAATAAGGAGGAAAATGCTAAAAGTAAAATTTGTAATGTCAAATATACACATAAAATCAGTAATGATATAGATAGTTTTGTAAAGTTTCTAAAACATATTTTATAAAATGAATGTAGTAATAGGTAAACTAACTTAAGGGTTAATAATACTACGTGTGATATTGTTGGATATTATAAATTTGATTCTAAAATAGCAAATTGGGTGATAGATAGAGATATGACTTTTATAGAAGTAGAAGAAAATTCTTATAATGACATGATGACATGTTTTCATCCTTCTTGATGTACAATATATAAACATTAACTTAAAGATGATATAATTAGATGATATGAATTATCTAAAAAAATTTTACACACCATATTTGCATTATTTATTTGTCAATTTTCATTAACAAGTGATAATTGGAGGACTCTTACTCAAAATCATTTTATTTGCATTACCTATCATTAGATTGATTATGACTAGATTATGTAAAAATGTATAATAGATTTTAAAATATTTGAATTTCCTCGTAATGGCATATATATTTCAAGAATTTTGCCAAATGTTTGTCATGCATTTCATACGTTAAATAAGATTTTTTGTATTTCTTTTGATAATGTGAGTAATAATATTACATTAATTCCTATTCTTAAACAAGCAATAAATCCCATGCTAGATGGGGCATTTTTTCATAATCATTGCATATGCCATATTTTGAATTTGTGTGTACATGATGGCATGCATTCTAGGGGATAAAGAGTTTTATAACTCGTTAGATGTAATAAATTTCATTAGAACTTTAGGACTAAGAATTCAAGATTTTAAATTAATTTGTCAATAAAGTGGAATTAGTTATAAAAAAATTAAAACCAAATGTTCTACCATGTGAAATTCAATGGTTGATATGTTATCTAGCTTGTTGCCTTATCATCAACAATTAATTGAATTTTGTGCTAATCATGAATGTCAACAACTTGATAACTACGTTTTTGAAATAGGTAATATGTTTATTAGTTTTTAAATGCTTTTCAAACAAGTGACAGAATTATTATTTGGAATTTACTACTTGACAACACATCACATAATTATGTCACTTTGTTGAGTTGCTTTGACAATTAAAAATTTTAAAATGACTAACTCTTTCGAACTTATGGGTGCAATGATTTAAGAAAATTTTAAAAAGTATTACGAGGAAATTTCTTTACTTTACTCCACTACTTTAACATTAGATTGTAAGGTTAAATCTAACGGCTTAGAACTTATACTTGTACACTTTTTTAATTTTCTTTATGATGATGATTCTAGTTTTCTTATTAATACTAACCTCCATCATTACTAGCAGCTTATGCAAGTAACATTACAAAGAATTTTCACAAGATGAGTATATGAGTATGAGATGAGTCAGTGAGAATTTAACATTAATGAGCACCTCCACCACCACCCAACCATGGTACGACAAAGACACATTTCATATGTCATGATATGCACATCAACAAACAAAGGCATCCTACATCCCACTATTGATGAACTTGCTATCTATCAAATGATGCCACTCGTTGATTACACTAGTCCATCATTCAATATACTACATTGGTGGAAGGAGCATTCCTCCACCTATCTTGTGCTAGCAAATATGGCTTTGGATTTTTTTAGCGCATTGATATTAATAGTAGTATTAGAAAGCACATTCAGCATATCTGGGAGTATGCTTGAAGAATGGCACTCAAGATTGGCTTCTAGCACAATAGAAATGGTAATGTATTTATAAGATTGCAATTGAGTCGATCAATGAACGCAAAACATTTTCAATGCTTGGATCCATGAAGAGGCCAAGGAGGACAATAAATCTGAACATACAACATGATAGATTTTTCAATTTCACACTTAAACTTATATAATTAAAATTTAATATTGCACATTGTAATTATCATATTAATGAAGAGGTTGGTAGAGGGTCAATGCCTAACCCTTGAGTGGTTTTTTAAATCAACACATCTATTTATCACAATAAAAAAATTTTAATAGTTGTTTTAAAAAATATAATATTTCATTTATATAAATGAAATAAATAGTAAATTTATTATTTATGATCACAAGTAAAATGTGGAAATATATGTTAATTTAAAATTTTTAAATAATTTGAATTAAAAAAGAGATAAAATGGCACTAATCATGGTTTGAACTAGTCTGCTTAGGCATAGTTCCAGGCCAATTTATGTTTCATTGAATCGTGAACCGTAACTAGCCCAACCTATTAAATGTAATGGGCTAAGCCGTAGATGTGGCAAATGGTTTTAGGCCCATTTTAAACTGGGTCAAATTATTCATTTAACAAGACTATCCCTAATTTGGAAAAGCTTGTAGGTATGTAATGACACCCTTAGAAAAGGAATATGCAATAGAATAGAAAATGGACTTAACACTAAGTACATTAGACCAATGGATACTAGGAAGTAGAAATTTTAAGCCAACTCCATCACAATGTATAAATTGATCCTAAATTGTTGGTGAAAGATCTATGAATTGAAAACAGAGGAAATTGGAACATGTATCTGTCAAGATCCTTGTTTGATCAAGACACCATTAAAAACATCCAAAAGATTACCCCTTCAGCCTCCAATTTGAATGATGAGTCCATCTAGATTCATTCTAGGGTTGGAAAGCTTACGACAAAGTCATTTTATTACACTAACCAAAATGATAGATTTAATAAGGGTAATGAGTCTTTCTAGAATATGTTATGGAAGCAAAAAATTCATGAGACGTTAAAACATTATATGTGGCATATTGCCATGAATAGCCTCCCCTAGTTCACCATTGAGGATGCTTTGTGCCCCTATGTGAAGCTAAGCCCAATGACAATGCACATCTCCTAGAATATAACATTTTCACTCAAGTGGCATGGAGGGAGTCATTGTGGAAGGTTCAAAACCATATGCTTAATGAACACCGTGACCTTAATTGGAATGTTTATTGACTTCATGTGCAATCCACCAAATTTTAAGTTAGGATTAGAGAAAAAGAATATATTCTTTGTGTTTGGGGTAGTTCTACTATACAAACTGTGGCAATGTAGACTTGATGCATTTTTTCTTGAAAAAAAAAGTTTGATATGTACCAATTCTTAAATGGTGTAAGGAAATCATATAGTGAGCATATGAATAGTTATTTGAATAAAAACAATTTTTTTTATAAGATTGAATCTACTTGAAGGGTTACAAAATAAACTACCTTATCAAATAAGGTCCTTAATGAGATAAACCAACCTGTAGAAAATAAATTCATTATATTTATTGATGCAAGTTGGAAGAATGGTCGCTGATTTGTAACTAAAGATGGCAAAATTTGGCACAATCCGGGCATGACACGAAAAATCAATGCTTGGACCGATATTTTTGGACTGCTTGAAAGATTGTTATTTTACAATAAAAAGAAAATTATGAGAAAAATTAAAAAAAGTGACTAATTATGCACATATAATTGTATTTTCATAATTATTTCAATATTCTATTCAAATTAATACAACTTTTAGATTAATCGGTCAATTATATGATACAAAAATTTATTCTGAAATATAAATTATTTAAATTTATTTTTAAAAAGTAATTATTTGTGTGATTCGTGCCTAGCTCGGCCCGACATTTTTTGGTTGCTTAAGATGGCGGACCATGACTAGATCTGTGCCATGTTAGCATGGCCTGAAGACTCCATGCCGACCCGAATTACCAACTCTATTTGTAGCAGGAGTTGCATATTCATATGGCAAATGGTATTATTTTGGCAACAAAATAGTCTTGCTGCCCTCTCTAGCCCAATAGAAGGCCAAAGCACTAAAATTGGCACTACTAATTACAAGGAACAAGCAATGGAAGGCAATACTCCTTCTCATAAATGCTCAGGATATTATACATTCAGTCTCAAAGAAAAAGGACCCACCATGGGATCTACGAACAAATAGCACACACTTTTAATCTTTTGACCTAAATATTTTTTAGCGCTACCATGCTAACCTACTCATTCCATGTAATTAACTCAGATTTACCAAGTAAAAAACAAGAATTTGGAAATTGAACTATCTTTCTACTACATGAAAATTTCGAATATAAGAATGCATTGCTTTTAGGGTTAATAACATAGAAAAGCACAAATTTTGTACATTTAAAACACTTTGATAGAAATTTTGTGGCTTGACGTAGAAGTTTCATTTTTTATCCTGTGTAACAAGCTATTTGTTTTTCCATCCAAAGTAATGGTTTAGTTTAACGACTTTGCACATTAGTGTTGCTTACATGTTAAACAACTGCTTATGGGGCATTGTCACGTGTGACTATGGCACATACACCCCACTTTATGAAATGACACGTTTGCTCTCTTTTCATCAACTAAAAAAAAATTAATGGGACAAATACGAAAATTGAATGTCTTCTTTCTCCTCTCATGTTGCCACTCTAAGCCTTTATACCTCTTCTCTACTAGAAAAGTAGTACATCTATTTTCAGAGAAACAAATGCAAATAGAATGTGCCTCAACATATTCAAACATTTACTTTCCTGCTCTATCTCTTGATTAATTGATCATAAGTTTATTGATGCCATCCCAGAGCCATTTCCTCATATTTTTTGCTAGCCATAGTGCAATCTAAGTAAATAATTTGCAGAGAGTTGCTGAAGATAGAAAGAAAGTAACTTTCTAGGAAGATAAGCAATCAATCTAAGGCATTTTGACTCTTAACAAAGAGAAGACAATAAGGAAAATGTGCTACCTATAGCTACTAAAGCTTTCACATCAAAAGAAAAAATTGAGAGAAAATGAGCAATGGCAAGAAAAGAGTGCAAGCATCTCCCTCAATGCTCTAGAAGGAGATGTATTCATGAATACGAAATGACAACATTAGCATGAGATCTCCATAGTACAATTCAAGCCACTTCTTTGTTGAAGGGGAGAAGGAATTATGGTTTACAAGGGGAGAAAGGCAAGAGGAAGAAAATTGTTAATTTACGTATTTATCCTTGAATTTTTTTAGTTGCTAAAAGGAGGGTAAATGTTTTGTTTCACAAAACGGGTCGGTGAGGCACACATGATAGTGCGACTTGACATGTAAGTGGCATTAACGTGCCATATTAGATTGAATCCTTTCTTTTGATGACAAAACAAATTGTGTGCTAAATGAGGTAAAATAAATAAAAAATTCGATATCTTTCTAGGTTACAACCCTTATCTTTATCTAAAATTTCTCAGTATAATAAAACAAGTAAAAGAAAAGAATCTTTAGTATGATTGCAAAAAAGTAGAAAAATTAGAGTAAAGCTTATAAATATTATTAAATAGGATTATTATGGAAACACATGTCTACTAACTCCACCCTTGATGAAAAGAAAAGGCTTATGACACGTTATTAGTAAACTAACAGAGGCAACTGCATAGAAAGCTCACCTCAAGATGCTCTCCCAGGCTATTGAAGTTCTCCCAACAATTCAAGCTTGAAGCTCATATAGTGTGATAGAAAGTATAATGAATCCTCCCTCCAAGCATTAGTATTTCCTTCCTCTCAACAAGTGTATGTATCAACCTTGCTCTATGGAAAAAAGAAAAGGAGAAAAATTTAATCAATTCGTGTTTCCAAATGTAAGTTATCCATTATTTGATACTATGACTAATAGTTAAATTTGGGAATTTCATATAATTTTTGAGTTTTCAATAAAGAAATAAGTCGCTTACTCTACAGCTACAATGTTGCCATTCAATGCCTTGCACATAAATGCAATGTTATTGCTTACATTCCTTTCGTGCATTATAACTGCGTGTGAAGGTATTTCTTGTAGCCAAATTGTTTTATTGTAGGTATTAGTGATACCTTATAATAATCTTTGCTGGTCTCTCTCTCTCTCTCTCTCGTGGACTTGAGTAGGGCCATGAATAGAATTCAATAGGTAATGCATGAAATATCCCAACTCCCTCATGAGTTTCATTGTTGGCTTTGATGAGAATGAAGCTATCATTACTCCTTGTATTTGTTTTCATTGTTGATATTGATGTTTCAAAGAGTATGGACATGTTTATAGGCACTACATATAGAAGGTAAGTACATTATGAATTGAAGTCCATAAAGCTCAAAATATATGATAATATGTTTAAGGAAATTATAATAATTTGCTTTATTTTTTTTTATCTAGTTCAAGATATATATATATATGTGTGTGTGTGTGTATTGATAATGAGGAGTTTATTCACCCTAAACTTAGTCACAAACTCATGTATTAATGTAAGTTCATGTGCAAGCACATAGATAGGTGGTATTGCCAAGTGTTATATCCTCAACAAGAACTTGAACTCGCATTCACATAAAACTACTATTCATAAATCCTATGCACATTTTATCTACTTGAGCTAATTCTTAGAGTTCAAGATATATTTATGTTTTCTCACATAGTAACTTAAGATTTTTTTTCCTTCATTTTTTCAACCAATGGCATCATTTACATATATTTTTATGTTAGTAAAATTTTGCCTTTTAGTGAACCAATCTACTCGAATTTGAATTATTTAGGACTTGTTAGACTTCTAGATCCCAATAGTTTAGATCAAAAAAATATTGCAAATTGCCCTTTTTTAAAGTTTAGAGGATATTGTATGATTTTTAAGAGACCACATTTCATTCAATAAGTGCTAGATTTTATTGTTGTTTGTTCTTTGAAAAAACTATCAAACTTATTGAAGCCTTTCAACGTATTCACTCTTAACTTATAAATCAACATTTTGCAGCATTTTTACTATACCAAAATCTTTATATCCCTTGATGTAGTGTTTTATCGTGTTTTGCATGGTTATGTCAATGATGATGGAATGCTTGGATCGTATGGCCTCTTCCTTCTCCTATTAAGTGATTTTCCTTGGGAGAGTACATTTGACTATTCCATTTGGAGGGTGCGCTTGTATTTCTTTTGGAGGCATGAAGGCGCTTGCTATATTTCCATCATTTGAAAAGAAGACCATCGTGGCTATTGTAAGGCATGACTCTTGTAATGACCCAAATTCTATATCAGTTATATAAGGAGGAGATCTTAGCTATATATATGAGCCCTAATTACTCCAAAAGCGACCAAACTAGTAATTTTTGGTTATGAGTCCATGGTATTACATATGATACCAAACCTGACTTTGGCCCAAAACCATGAAGGATTACAAGTAGTTTATTGAAGATTGTTAGACTTAACCCAAAAAAGGGCAAAGAATATAGATATTCGGACTCAATCCAAGAGATAGCGAGGACACTGGAGTTTAAAGGGGGAGTTTGTAATGACTTAAATCCTATATTGATTGTGTAACAAAAAGATCTTGAGTGTGTAGTGAGTCTTGGTGACCCTAAACTAGCATTTTCTAGTGATAGACCTGTAGTACTACAACTCTTATAAGAGACGATAAAGAAGAAAATGTTGTTGGGAGTAGAATGGAATGAGGACTACTACATTTGGAGAGTGCACTTGTATTTCTTTTAGGGGCATGAAAGCACTCGCTATATTTCTATCATTTGAATAGAAGGCCACCATGGCTGTCATATGGCACGACATTGAAGGGAAGCGATAAAGAAGATGATGTTGGGAGTAAAATGGAATAACAACAAAAAGGAAGCAAAATACATTACAGTTAAAGAAGTAGCAATACTAAATTTGAAATTGTTATGTACACATGGTTAATGTTGAGTAAGTTCGATAAAAGAAAAGATTTAAAAGTGTTTTCCTCTAATAACATGAAAGATGTTAAAATGAGCTGTTTGGGTTGATTTAAAATAAGCCTAGAACCATTTTGACTTAATTATGATTCGGCCAGTTAAGCCCAATGGGTCAGTTCGATTATGGGTCACAGTTCAGAAATACATGAACTAGCTTGGAATCGTTCATAAGTGAGTCGGTACACAGTTCAGGCTAGTTTGACCATAAATTGTTCATCTTTGTTTAAAATATTTTTTCAAATTATTTAAAATAAATGTTTTACTTTTTAATTTTATATTGAACAAACAAATTTTGATCGTTGATTTGTATGATTTTTGATGGTTCATGTCGTTGTAGACGTTCCTAAACAGTCTCAGGCCGGCTCAACAAGAAAATGTGCCGGGTTGGTTTGGTTCAACATGTATATTTTTTGTACTCAACCCATAACTGTTTATCAATCCAATAATAGTAGTTACAGACTAGTTTGGAGTGGGCCAAGTCGGTTATAGGTTTTGAGGGACTGATTTTGGGGCAAACCAGTCATTTAACATCTCTATTTAAGGCTATGATGTAGATGTGGGTTATATTGTCAAGTGAGATGCCATGCACTGGGAATAGAAAGTATGAAAAGAACTCTTTGAGAATCACGGCACTCGGAAATATTATATTACAGGAATTGCCCGTAACCTTCTTCTTCTTCTTCTTCTTCTTCTCCTCCCCCCCTCCCTCCCTCCCTCTCTCTCTCTCTCTCTCTCTCTCTCTCTCTCTCTCTTTCTCTCTCTCTCTTGGTGGGTTGTGTGTAGGGTGTGGCTGGGGAGAAGTGCCTGGATGTCAGTTCTATAGGAGTTAGACCTGGCAAATTTTAGCTCGGCATGATAACATTGTGTTGGGCCACAGATTATTGTGCCGTGCCGGCATGGCCTAGTGATTTTATCGGGCGTGCCGGGTTCGATGATCCCCGGGCTAGGTCAGCACGATAGCCCGATTAGGGATATTTAAAAAAAAAAAACCTAATAGACTATCAAATACTATTGAAGGATAGAAAAAATCCCATTTATGAGCTCACTCGTAGTTACAAATAAGTTACGATCAAACAAGATTATCAGGCTATCGGGCCAGGCTATAATCGCTCCTGTCTTATCGTGTCGTGCCGGCCCGGCACGATATCCTAAAGGGCCGTATTTGGGCCAGCCCGATAAGACCGGGCCGGCACTATTTGCCACATCTAATTAGAGTAGTAAGGCGCGAGAATAGATTTCTGTTTCTTGTTTTCCTTTTACTGAATCTAATGGAAAACAGATTACGTGATTGGAAAACATATTTCTATATTGCAACGACGACGTTTGTTACTTTTACAACCTCGGCTCAGAAAGTTCACATCTGATTTGATTTCTTTCTGCTAATCATCAGATCGACCCCATTCCTTTTGCAATTGCCTGATCTACCGGACGTCTCTCCCCGTCGCCGCTACATTCTTATCGATCTCTCCTCATTAAGGTCTCCACTCTCTCTGCTGAATTTGACTAATTTGATACTCATCACCGTCAATGGCGCTCAACGGAGGCGACCTGATTTGATCAGAGTTACTCCCCGCATTCATCGAGACCTCTGGTTCATAATTCATCTTTATGCTTCCTCGGGAACTTTGATTTTGATTCCCAAGTATACCGATCAATGTTGGGTCTTGTTGGGTTACTAATCTTGCTAACTCTTTTAAATCGAATGCAGGGCCTGTTGATGCTTGCGTACTGTAGGGTTTGAGGGCGTGAACCTTGTATTGTTAGCCGAATGGCTTGGTTTAGTGGGAGAGTGTCCCTGGGGAATTTCCCCGATTTGGCAGGGGCGGTGAATAAGATCAGTGAGAGCGTCAAGAACATAGAGAAGAATTTCGATACTGCTCTAGGCCTCGAGGAGAAACCCGAGTCTCATGGTGAAGGTAATTACCTTATTGATCTTTTATTTTTCCTTTCCTGACAATCAATATATCGAATACTCTGCTAATACTCGACTGGAGCTGTGACAAACTTTTGAACTTTGTGCACCTCTGTGGCCCATGGGCTAGATAATTAATATCGGAAACTGTGGCTCTGCTCATGCTGTTGATTATGTTAAGATCAGGTGCCCTAGATACATTGCCTAGTGTTCTTGCTGTTAGGCCAATCCTTGGGTTCAACGTTCCTCTCATCAGTTTTTGTAAGATTAGTGATAAAGAGCTGTCCTTCGAAGTAGTATCCTTTAAAAATCAGTGCCTATTGGGGTTGGATATTTTCTGTAGCAATTAGTCTGATCGAGCTCTTGAATCAGATCTGTTTGAGCTGATCTATGTAAAGTCAAAAGCAGGATGCTCGTTTTGTGAAATTTCAGTTGATTTTACTGATATCAACTTATAGGATTCTATGTTTCTAGGAAAATGACTCTCCTAAGTTCTAAAGTCCCATTCTTGATTTCTTACAGGTTATATTTTTGTCCTCTGGCGAAGCTCTGAAAAATTTTGGCTTTATTTTATTGACAAATTGGCTCTTTGTTGTGCATGTTGATGGTTGCATTTTACAGTTTGTTTCATCCATATGTTGGCACATGCACTTTTTGTGATTTTCATTTTAGTCATCTAGAGCTTGTATACTAGGTTTAATGAAATGAAGAAAATGGAGTTTGCTACATGTTTATATTTTCTTAGACGACCAAATAATAATCAGTAGTGGATGCTAATCAGTGGAACTGAAACATTAAGTCTTCATTGATTGTATTAAGTTCTCTAGCTCACATTATGTTGATAGTGGGATAAAGATTGAATCCACTGTCACCAGAACTTGAGACCTTTTTCCTTTGTTCATCAGCCTCAGGTATATGGCCACCAACTGACACAAAAGCATTATTTGAACCTGTCATGGCCTATATGGGGCAAAAGGATGGAGAAATAACTGCTGAATCAGCAACAGAGTCCAAGTCTCCAGAACATCCTATAAAAGTTGAGGACAAAGAAGCAGAAAATGATGGGGCCAACATTGATAAAGCAATGCCTACTGAAGAAGAAAATGAAGAGCTCAAGGTGATAAGAGATGATAACATAACAGAAAAAGATGTGGGATTGGATACAAATACTGTGGATGATCAAAAAGTCAAATCTGAACCAATGTCAGATCCAGTTGAATCTCATTTGCATACAGTTGAGAAAGCTGAGATACCAGAAGCAGTTCCTGATGTACTACATGGGAGTTTAGACATGAAGCCCTCTGATAATTCACTGGACGCAGAAGAGGAATCAAAATCTGCCGAAGAAGATGAAGTTGAGGTTGTTGCCTCTGTGCCTGAAGAGCCAAATAGGTCAGTTGATGTGGTTGAGGGGCCTGCAAAAGATAGTATACCAGCTGAAAAGACTGTAGAGGATGTGCCGCCAACTCAATTGGAGATAAGAGATATTCAAGCTGGAGGTGGAGTTGAGCCATCTGATTCAACCATTACCGTTACAACTGAGGCTGAAACTACAGATGTATTTCAAAGTGTAAATTCTTCTGGTACACGTGATGATTCTGCGAGAATGGTGCATAGTGGAACTGATGCACTTGCTAAACCAGTTGAAGTAATTCCACAATCAAAAGCTAGTGAATTTGATGTCAAGCAGCAACACCGAAAAGTGGCATCAGATGTTTCTGATTACCCTGATACCGTGCAAGAACTAGAGAAGGTAAAGATGGAGATGAAAATGATGGAAACAGCGCTGCAAGGTGCTGCAAGACAAGCTCAGGTAAGAATTAGTTGATTAATTAGTTCTAGGAGACTTACTGCAAGTATTAAATAATTCTGGATTTGTGCAACATGGTATATCAGTTATATAATGGTCTTTCTGTATAAATTATATGTTCTTATCATAATATATATCACTGTAAAGCAACCTGCTTGCCTTTCCCTTTCCTCTATTCATGTGATAAGTTGATAGCATGTCCCTTCTGCTAGACTCTGTTTGGCATATTTTTTATTTGTTTCAATTTTTTTTATCTTCTGAAAGTAGAAATACCCCCCTTTAACATTTTCAGATATCTAATATTGTATCCTTTTCCTTTTTGTAATATTTCAAGGCAAAAGCTGATGAGATTGCAAAGTTGATGAATGAAAATGAGCAACTAAAAGCTGTGATTGATGATCTGAAGGTTTGAGATCTTCCAAAGTTTTCTTGCTTCTCCTTCTTTCTTTTACTTGAAGTAATCTCCTTACTATCTACTGACATGTTATAGAGAAAATCAAGTGAAGCTGAAATTGAGTCTTTGCGTGAGGAATACCATCAACGTGTTGCAACTCTTGAAAGAAAGGTACATGTATTGCATTTTCATGCATAAACTGTTGCTTGAGCAGTTCTGTGCCATCAAATGCTTAAACATGTTCTTTTGTTTCAGTTATATGCTCTGACTAAAGAAAGGGACACCCTCCGAAGAGAGCAGAGTAAAAAAAGTGATGCAGCTGCCCTTCTCAAGGAAAAGGATGAAATTATCAGTCAAGTTATGGCAGAAGGTAGAGTGCTAGGGACCGCCTATGTATAGTTTGTTCATAGTGGTTCATGTTATGCAGTATTTTGCTGCTTAGATGGCGGCCCTTTTAGAGAGTTACTTGAGCTGTGAACAATATGGTGAAATTCCTTTTTTAATTACGTATTTCAACTGCCAGTGTTTCCTGACAAATGTGTATATATATATATATATATATATTTTTTTTTTTTTGTGTTCTAAGAGTCAACAAGACAGGTATTGGTTGAATGTCTCGAGTGGCAAAGGGTCTCTGGCTTTGAAATTAAATTGACTCTTGAAAATTGAGAAATGTCTTTTACCAAGTTGAAATATACGGCAACCCATGATTTTGGTATATGACCACATTGTTCTGAATATTCTTGTCTTGGCAAAATTGCAGTTAAGTCAGAAGATAATTTGAAGGCATGTTCATCTGCTACTGCTCACATATATTATTGTTATCTACTGCCAGGTGAAGAGCTTTCCAAAAAACAGGCTGCCCAAGAGTCTACTATTAGAAAATTAAGGGCTCAGGTTGTACAAGAAATTTTTTTTGTTATCTCATTAGTTAAGTCATCTTATTCCTCCTTCCTAAAACACTTGCATTGTCTTTTTCTTCTAACCTAGATTAGAGAGCTCGAAGAAGAGAAGAAAGGGCTGACCACGAAGCTTCAGGTAATTGGACCTTGCTGCCTTATTCGGCTTGTTATGTATAAACATTTGATCTTCTTAGTTTATCACTATTTAGGTGCAAAATTAGGAAATTCAGTGTTCTTCACTTTCATAGGCTTTTTATAGTTGTCGTGCTGGTTGATAAAAGAAAGTTCATGATTTAGCTGTGCTTTGAAACTCAGTCGGTAATATGTAATTGCTTTATTGGTACAAAGCACAATCATAGCATGCTCTGTTATTAAAATTGGGATAGATCATCTCAACAGTTGAAATAATCTTACAATAATAAGTGTGTGGGAGTTTGGCCAGGATGGGGATTTAGACAGTGGGATCATAAATATCAGGATCCAAATAATAAAAAAGGATGGTATTTAAGTCATAGTGCAACAGTCAATTGCTTTTGAAAGGTATTTTTGGTCTTTTGACACATTCAAACTTTTCTAGAGACCAAATGATTCTCAAATTAACTGTAGCATCAACACTTAGTTTATGGTTGTGTTTTTTTGTCTAGAAAGAAATAGAAATTTCTGCTTCTTCACATGGTACTTAATATTTTTATTATTATTCTAGTAAGGCATTTCATCAGCTGTTGTACGTTTTTTCTGATTTAACTTGTCCCATTGAATTATTTTTTTAGTTTTATAATCTTATCATGATCCTATGCTTCAATTTTATGAACTCTTCAACTGAGCCTGAATGAGATCCCAATATTAGCGATCTAATCTCATTTTGTACCAACTACCAATAGAGAGAGTAAAAGCTACTACAAAATTAAAATGCTAATACTGTGATGGAACCATTGTGTGTCTATCATATCCTTTTATTTGCTTTCCGTTTATTCTCCAGGTAGAAGAAAATAAAGTGGAGAGTATTAGGAAGGACAAGGCAGCTACCGAGAAGTTACTGCAAGAAACAATTGAGAAACATCAAGCTGACATTTCTGTCCAAAAGGAATTTTATACGACTGCATTGCAAGCTGCAAAGGAGGCTGAAGCACTAGCTGAGGCACGTGCTAACAGTGAAGCTAGGTCAGAGTTAGAGAGTCGTCTTAAAGAGGCTGAGGAACGTGAGGCTATGCTAGTCCAAACACTGGAAGAACTAAGGCAAACATTAAGTCGAAAAGAACAGCAGGTCTTTTCATGCATTCACCTGTAAATTGTGTTTTTATCATCCAACTCCATGACATTGCTTTTTTCACCATCTTTTCCCCTTGGCTTATTTGGCCTAATTTTATCTTGCAGGCAGTTTTTAGGGAAGACAGGTTACACAGGGACATTGAGGATCTCCAGAAACGCTATCAAGTAGGCTTAAGTTTTGTAGTTTTCCTATGATCAAGTTTCTTGGAAAAATTATCAAGTTGCAAGAAGAACATCTGCTTATCATTCTTTCTATCTTCAATTATTAGGAAAGTGAGAGGCGCTGTGAGGAATTGATTTCACAAGTTCCAGAATCTACAAGGCCTCTTTTAAGACAGATTGAAGCCATACAGGTGAATATCATATTGGCATGCCTAGAATGTAATCATTTCAGCTGATTCATCAAATGCTGTTGGTGTTTATTCACCCAATACTTTTGCAACAGGAATCAGCTTCTAGGAAAGCAGAGGCCTGGTCTGCTGTTGAGAGGTCCCTCAACTCTCGACTGCAGGTAACTTTATGTATTCATTACCATGCCTTGTAATAACATTCAGTGTGATATTATTTTTATACATATGATAACATCGTTTTACTGCAGGAAGCTGAAGCTAGAGCTGCTGCTGCTGAGGAAAGAGAGCGATCTGTTAATGAGCGTCTATCCCAAACATTGTCTCGAATTAATGTTCTTGAAGCTCAGGTTGGGATGTCCTATTGATCTCTGTATAGATTTTTTACTTTTGAACCTCAACTGACTAGTCTTTCTATCAGATATCTTGTCTCAGGACAGAGCAGACACAGCTGGGCAGGTCCCTTGAAAAGGAAAGGCAGAGAGCAGCTGAAAACAGGCAGGAATATCTTGCAGCAAAGGAGGAAGCTGATACTCAAGAAGGTCGTGTAAACCAGCTTGAGGAAGAAATCAGGGAACTAAAACGTCAACACAAGCAAGAGTTACAAGAAGCTCTCGTGCATAGAGAACTTCTGCAGCAGGTTCATTTTCATTCATGATCGGAGACATACATTCAAAATTTGCATAGGTCAATAGTTTCTGATGTATTGGCTTCCACGCCTAGTTATTTGGATCAAGCTCCTCTTTTTGACAGGAGATTGAAAGGGAAAAAGCTGCTCGGCTGGAGTTGGAAAGGAATTCACGAGGCCATTCTGTTGCACCTGATTCTGCAAATCATCCTGTTAATAATGGTCTGAAGCACTCAATATCGCAATTTTAGGCTTTGAAGGATCCATGACTTATTTATGGTAACTTATTCTAAGCTGTCCTGCAGGAAATTTGACCCGAAAACTTTCAAGCACGAGTAGCCTAGGCAGCATAGAGGAAAGCTATTTCCTTCAGGCATCTTTAGACTCATCTGACAGCTTGTCTGAAAGGAAGAATCTTGCTGAGGTGAACTTGAGTCCATACTATGTGAAGAGCATGACACCTAGTGCTTTTGAGGCTGCTCTTCGTCAAAAGGAGGGCGAGTTGGCATCATATATGTCTCGTCTGGTGAGAACCCTCCTACAAAATTGTAATGATGATTTGGTTACACTGTCATCTAGCCTTGCTGAAACCTTTTTGTGGGCTAACAGAGAGAGTAATGTTGGTGATGAAACCTCATTAAGTGATTAATTATCTAGATTGGAACCCACTTGATGGGCCTCCTTGAGGTGTCTCTTCACTCTCCCTTTCTTCTCAACCAGTATTTGAGCATTTAATTGTGTCAAATTTCATTGAACTCCTCTCTAGACTTGAATTCTTAACCGTTTCCTCCATTGGCTCAACATCTCCCTACTCATATGTTATATTTCATTGGATTTTCTAATGACTCGTATAGTTCTTGCTCATCTTTTGGCACTTCAATTGACCATTGTTTGCTTCAAATCCTTGCCTTTTACGTTAGGCATCTATGGAATCTATCCGAGATTCTCTTGCAGAGGAGTTGGTCAAAATGACAGCACAAGTAAGTTGACTTTCCTATATTAGTATTCCTTCTTTAAGTTGCAGTACTTTAATATGGTTTGGTTTGGTTGCAGTGTGAGAAGTTAAGGTCAGAGGCATCTGTGGTTCCCAGCATTCGGGCAGAATTGGAAGCACTTAGGAGGAGGCACTCAGCTGCACTTGAGCTTATGGGTGAACGTGATGAGGAGGTATGCAAAATTCTCCAAGTTACTGTTTGGTGGATCCTTTATTTTCTTGAGTTTGTTGTCGTTGAGGGGTGGTGTATAAAGGTTGGTTGCTGGGTCTTGAATGATGCAAAACTTGTGCCTGAGTTTCTGGCAATATCCTGTGGCAATGATTTTGATTATCGTTTCTGTATGTGTGAAATACTAAAGGGAAAATAATATTATACACATTACCTAGTTTACCATGAAGTGGAAACATGAGAGATAAGTGATAGAATAATCCTATTGAGACCTGAAACTTGAACGTGCTTGCCTATTTCTAGCTGGAGGAGCTTCGAGCTGATATTGCTGACCTGAAAGAGATGTACAGGGAGCAAGTAAGCTTACTTGTGAATCAGGTATCTTACTCCTGGGTCTTCTTTATTTTGTTTTACTTGCCATTTCATCTGAGTAACTTGGTATGATCTCTTTTCGCTGGCTAAAGCATGCACTTTTGCAGATCCAAACATTGAGTTCATCCTTGGGTACAGCTCAGTAATTCAGTAGTCCGGTCTCCACATGCTTCTGAGGATGCACTGATTATGACAATCTTTTGTGAGCAAAATGTTGTCATCCTAAAATTTTCGACACTGAAACGGTCAGATATTTTATTCTTCTCGTTTTTTTGGGCATTGATAAGTATAAAAGAGTGAATTTCATTGTCTTTTCCCCCCTTTATATTGAGCCTGCTGTGTATTGTGATTCCGGGGGAAGTGTTGTATAGTGAAAAAAGCTGTAACACATTCCAACAACGTCAAAAGAACAACTCTATTTGTACAGTGAGGATCATTTGCTCCCTGAAAATGATCTGCTGTACTGCTCTCCAATTTTGCCATGTCAATCAGAAATGCCTTAGTGAAAATTATGAATCGGTGTTTTATGTGTAAAGATTGGTGAATATGGTAAGCCCTGTGAATGCTCAATCTGCAGGAGCTCCTGTTCTAGCATCGTAATTGCGATCAAGTTTTTTATGCCTCCAGGAAGTCGTGTTCCCTGTGCTGCTTTTATGGTAACTAAAACTGAGAACTGTCAAAATACAGTCATAAAGTTAGTCCTCTTTTGTTTTTTTTTTTCTTTTTTTTTGGGCCACCAATTGGATCAACAGTTGTCGTACGGACTCCTGACATCAACATAAATAAATAGTTTTTTTAAATCTAAAAGCCCATGCAATTATCTTTTTCTTTCTTATCCCTTGCAATTTGTCAAAATTTACACTAATACACTTTTGCCTAATAACCATCTTCTCCTCCGCCCTCAATGGTTGTACTTCCTCTACTGAGGCCTTCCCCATTCGCTGCCCTTTTGATTATATCAATCAGCTCTTCACGGCATACATATCAGATAACATTTCTCTCTTTGGGATCCGAGAATTAGTGGGTAGGAAAAAAAAAGTTGAAATCAGAGCAAACATTTTTGTTAAACAAAACAATATGAAGCCACCATTTCCTCCTTTTTTGTTCTTTAAAAACCATTATTTTTCTCGCCCTCTTCAATCAGAGCAAACACAAGTTATCCTCTGCCATCACTATTTGTTGTAACTTTAAAGGCAAGAATCATTGACCTTTCAATAGACTTATTTTTCTAAAAGTCTGTATAGTACCTAATTAGAGAAATATTTACATGTCAAGTAATTGATTGATTTAGTTGGTTTATTTTTTAAGATATTTTCACTTGAACTTTAGGTTTTCGATGAAATAAGTAAGTGAACAAAAAGATGGAATTCTTACTATGCTAAACAATAGTGCTAGTTTATGCGGAATAAAAATTTTAGTGTCAGTATTGGTGCTTGTCTAAAGCTTTATCTTAATAGTTAATGATATATTAGAAAGAAATGATATGTACAATCAGATGCCATATTTGATAGAGATATTATATTGTTATGTTAAGAAGGTTGTGATGGTATATGTGATGGGGAAAAAATTATTACCGGCGAGTTTTTGGCCAATCCCTCAATTGTGATGGTTGATTACATGTTGTTTAGTGATTGCCTGTAGGTTATTTAGTGGATGATTTAAGGGATATTTAGTCATTGATTAAGGACTAATATCTTGCTCACTGGTTATCTAGGTTGTGGTTTCTTGGATACTTTGGATTGATTTCTAATTGATTTGGGGAAATTGACAAGTATATAAAATAGAATTCCTTTTAATATACATTATGTTTATTGCATTTATTAGTTTATCATTTCTCATTAATATACATTCTAAATTTTATAAATTGAACTAGGTGTAGGGCTTTGACTAAGAGTGAAGGAATGCACGTAAGGAAAAACACAAGTATATCATAGGAGTTTTCAAATTTATCCACCGGCAAGAGTTAGAAATGTCAACATGTTTTAGAAGTAGTGCAAAAGATTTCACACTTGTCAAAAACCCTAGAAGGCGATTTCTAAGATGCTGAAGATACCTCTCCAACAGATGGTGTGGATATTTCAAATAGATTAAGCTCCATTTGAATCCTCTCAGCAAATATAAAAAACTTACATTTTGAGAGAAGAAGTGACTTCTCCTAAAATAGAAATGAAGTGTTCAATGTGGAAGATTGAGAAATTGGAGGAAGAGTTACAAGTTAGGAAAAGTAGCTCGTAATTTGATAGGTTTTTTTATTGCAAATTTGACATGTGGAATAATTTGGATATTGTGTGGAGCTTTGATTAGTTGTAATATTTGTATAAATGATTAATTAATGACAATAAAGAGGAATTTGTATGTTTTTATTGCAAATTTATATCTTTGCTAGTAATATATATGTTGTAGTGCTGCATATTTGCAATAAAATTAGCATAATTGCTATAGTTTGCTGTAAAATACACTAAATTTATACAAAATATAATGTGTTACAAAATTGATGCTATTTTTGCATAATTGTTGCTATATTAATACATTAACAATGTAATTCTACAAAAAAAATTTAATTGTATTGATACAAAAACGGTAGAATCGCTATAGAATTGGATTGAATTGATGCAAAATACAATGGAAATGATATAGAAATGACCTAAATTAATGCACTAAACAAAATTGCTATAGAACATTAGTACATATTTTGCATAACATTACAAAAGTGGAATATCATTAAATTGTTCAAATTTCAAAAAACATTTTCTTAACATAATCGCATTGGTACATCACATGACATTACAAATACCATTAGTGCACACGATCATAAGACACAAAGTTCCTTAAAACTATTATTGGATACCATTAATGGATATGACTATTAACATCTATAAGCAGCGAAGACTTGCGAAATCAAATTTTATATTAGTTGCATACATGGTGAACAATACAAAAAAACATTGAAGAACAACACAAACATTATTGGTTCCCATTAAACTTATCTCCATCAACTTCACCTTGTGAATTGTTAGTTGAGTCTATGGACGCTTACATAGGTAAGCATGATAACCAAATTAAACATGGAAGAAAATGATGAAATAGAATTCAATAATTCAAATTAATATAAAAGTATCAAACTTAACATTGTAGTAAATGGAAAATGAGTATGATCGAAATTATATACTGATGGAATCTACATTATAACATTAATAGTATTTATAACATTTTAATCACATAAACCGAAATAAAAAACTCAAAAAGTATAAGATTCACTTTAACATATTTTGATAACTTAAGTTTATGGGCGCAGTTGAATTTATTGACATGACTTAATTGATGGAGGGGACATTAGAATTGGATAATTGTTTCTATGACTCATGATTTGATTACACCTTCTTCTTCTACCTTTTTTACCTTTTCAATTGTACTTTTAAACCAACTAGCAATACACCTTTTGGCTTCCTTCAAAGAGGATCAAACTCATTTAATTTTCTTCAAGCAACATTTATGACATCTTCATCTTTTGAAGCTATACTCATAATATTAAAGAACATACACATAAACTCCTTCAAACCACAATAATGTTGTTGGAATTGAATATTGAAAATTTGAACCACAATTATCAACAATAGAAACTCCTTCCCTTGCACTTTTCATCCACCTTTTTAAAACATATTGAGATGGAAAAAAAGTAAGATGGACATAGTTATTCATCACAGATAGTGCATGTCGACATAACCAAGCTCGTGATTCAAAATGTTTGCCAGTGCATACAATGGTGAAGTTGCTACTATTGAAATAAACATTATGTTGCTAGTACCCATGTTCTTCAACAAAAAAAAAAAAAAGAAGAAGTGTGTGATGGCTCCCCTGAACACTTATGCATTACATGCCAAGCCATGACTACTATATAGTCATCTTGAAACTTCTTAAATATATGCACGGTTTGCATATTAGAAGCTTGTTTCAAAATACTTGCATTTACAATTAATCTAGGTCTGCCTCTAACACACTCAAAATCTCAATATTTTGTATTTTACACATCTTTCCAATTTATTGCTCATATTGATTAACAAATTTTGTTAATGTTATTGTTCCATAAGACATTTGTATGAAAATATATTTGTACTTTTGTTTCATCGGAACTTTTTCTATATTGAACCACCTTTTATCCCATCTTCAGATAACTTTTTGGCGAATTCTCTTTAATTTTGCTGCTCTTTCTTCCCGCCTATTCAAATAAATATTTTCAATTTTTTTGGAGGAAGATTTTTGTGGAACGTGCTGATAAGTTGAAAGGTGATTGGCTAAGGACAAAATCTTTGGTAATTTTGGTGATTTTGATGTTTTAATTAAAATTATTAAATGCAAAATATAAATTAAACAAAAGATAAAAAACAAAAAAATTATGGTTTATTAGTATTTGTGATTATTAGAGTAATTTTACATTTTTATTCCAAATTTATCATTTTTAGTTAAATTTACGGTTATTAAAAATTTTAAAAATAAAATCAACTACCTTCTATCTTTTTAAAATAATATAGATAAATTAAAAACTCAATTATATACATTTATATATGTTTATATAAAAATTAATAATGTCAATTTTCTAAGGATATCATATATTAAATATAAATTTAATGTTTATTATTTTGATAAAAAAGTAAGAATTATTGGTTTTAATAATTTGATTCAACTAATACACTAATACTATGCATCTAGTCATATAAAATATTTAAATATTTGTCATAATACCTTCTATTAAACATTTCAATAATTATTACTTTATTAGTACATTAAATATTATATTTCTCTTATTTTGTTATCTTGTCATAATATGTGTAAACTTCAACTATAGTGACAAATTTATTCTGGATAAATATATTAATCAAAATAATAAAAAAAATATGATTACAAAATTTTGTAGTCTAACTAGTCGTGATAAAATATCATGACAAAATCAAAAATCATCACAAAATATATATTAATAGTGACGAAATTTAGTGATGAAAGAGAATTCATTACAACATCATGTTTGTTGTGATAAAATTATATTTTGTCACCATATATTGCATTTGTCATGACAAAATTATCTTTATGGTAATAAAATTCATCACAATATATTAAATTTCTTATAGTGATTTGATGATCAACAATAGGTTATATATTTTTGAATAACTTCAAATCTATGATTAACATGGATGATAACTAAAATGCTGCATCTCAATTTCCGATTTTATCTGTATCCGAATCCGAACCTCACCTTGGGATCTAAGTTCCAGTGATTGAAATGTGTTAATAGTACAATCGAATTCTCATAGTACTAGACAGATAATCATTTATGTTATGATTAGATTCGTCAATTACAATTTTGGGCCGGTGTCACAACAAAAATTGAACTTGACAAGTGACAAACAATTGATCAAGAGAATAGAGAAGAGAGAATTATACATCCAATATACTGGTTCTAGACAACAGTGGTCCATAGGTTAAGCAAGTTTAATAAGTGATTGAACTCTTAAAATGGCACCCTTCAATGGCCTCACAATGCTCTTCTCTAGAATGACATGAATGTGTATTTTATATATTTAGATAGCATATAAGGAAAAAATATATATTGATTATAAGAAATTCCACCATATAAGGGAACAATAAAATATCCCAAATTATTTAGAGCCTTCTTTTTTCTAATGGAGTACCATGGCACTAAGGAAGAATGTCAAAACACTAAGTATGCTTATTAGCTTTCATGCTATGGCACTTATAAAGAGTGTCATGGTGCTACATATGCTCACTAGCTTCTGGCCTTCGGTGCCATGGCGCTGGACACAAATGTCAGACACTCAACATTATAAATTACATTATATCATCTAATGCCACAATACTCCAAGGGAAGTGTCACGACACTCTACACAAGATCGTTCCCTACAACTTTAACTTCACATATAAGCAAATGGTGGCTCTCCTCCTCATCCCTTGAGTTGATAACTCACTGGTTGAGGATCGAATTGCATGGACAACAAAGGTAAAATGCAAAAAGTGAGAGAGTTACACACACAATATACATGATTCGGGACAACGATGGAGGGCCATCCATACGTCCACAACCAAAGGAGAGTTAGCAATGTCTTCTTCATGAGGCAATAATGGGAAGAGTACAAGACCCCTAAGTAATAGCCTAATTCTCAAATCCCACAAGCAACCTTAGAAGAGGAATCCAAGAACCCAAGAAACACAACTCTCTCACAAACTCTCCACACCCATTGAGCACACCAAGCATATAATACAATACTACTCTCAACTCCTATATATATATACCGATAAATTTATACAGGTATCATTATTTCTATCTCTATCCAAAATATCTTATAACATAATATTATCAAAATATGATCTTCCTAGAGTGCTATATCTAGAAAAATAAGGAAGCAAAATCAGGATCAATAATTACCTTTAGAATTCTAGACACAATCCCAACAATTTATGAGAAGAGAAATACAACAAAATCATAGCAGACTAGTTACACATCAATTTCTCAATCTCTATGAAATACATAATTCATCCAGTTTAGAAGTGGAATTAACAAATGTCCATTTTCGAATAAGAAGAACTCTAGTTTTTAGATGACATGATCCTCTGAACAAGACGCTAGCTAAGTACTCAGCTCCTGCCACAAGTTGAACCAAATTCCATCTTTTCAAGGATTACGTCCTTTTGTCATTCTAATGTAAATTTTGATGGTATTTTCGTAATTTTCAATTCTATGCACCCTTTCATCAATTTTATAATTTTTCTGCACCTATAGTTTCATTGTTGTCATCCTAAAGCATTTTCGCCACTAGATATTGTTATTTATTCAGTTGGACAAATTTTCTTGAATTCCATTCATATTTATGGGTATCCTTGAAAATCAATGAGCACTTGAATGACCATTCTCATTTTCACCTTGCTTACAGCATGGACAATTCAAGAAAAATTTCTTTGCATTTTTTTATTGGAATCCGCAAAGCATTTTTGCTACTAGATACTGTTATTTATTTATATTCAGTTCGAGAAATTTTCTCCTCTTTTCCATTCATATCTCTTGGTATCCTAGAAAATCAATGAGTACTTGAATTGTTTATTCTTGTTTTCACCATGCTTGCTGCATCGACAATCCCTGAAAAGTTTCTTGGCGTTAATTAAAGATCGAGATACGGGGGCATGAGGGTGAACTAGTCGGTAGAGCCTATGATCTCACGCGAAGAGTTGAACCCCCCGAGATCATCTCCTGGGAGCATAGAAGGTGTGTTCGCCATAAAATATTGCCCCATGGAGATCGCAGTCAGTTTTGTGCAATTTGAGTTTATTGCGCACGAAGTCTTCATCTTTCACAATCTTTGGACATGAGGAGGTTGAAACTGGCGTTGGAATTGGTCTAAATTAACAATGAGGGGGAGAGGGTACCAGAAATTGAGGGAAAAGTGGGTTTGCTCAAAGTGACGCAATCATTCACTTGGATTAGATGGGCGCACTCATCCAACTTCCCCCCACCACAAGACCTGACCGATCATCATCTTCCTTAAACCAATCATCATACCTTTTGATAATAATGAAAATGTTCACTAAACGCACTAACACCCATTTTCAACCTTCAATTATATATACATATATATATGTATGTATGTGTGTGTTCTAAATTGTTTTGCATAAATGTATAGGCTCTAGAACGAGAAATTCTATAAACAAAAATTGAATTCAAACATTTTAGTTTTAAGTGAATAATAATATCATTATATTGAATTCTTTTTTTCTATTTATTTTTAAATAGAATACCAAAACAATATGTGGTAATAACAAGATGTACTCAAAAGCTGTGTTGCAGTCGTACATTCTCTTCAAGTTTGTAAAAAACTATGACATGAAGTTATTCTCTTATAAATCAAGAGAATTTATGTTAGAAGAGTTAATTATACTTCTTAAGTGGGTCGATTCAATTCAAATTTGCATTAGTTAAGATCAAATAACTTTTTTGAAAATTAAATGATTAAAAAAAGAGATTATCTTTATTCCCGCTATGGTTTACAATATGATTTTTGTCCATGTTTAGATTCCTAAATTCATTTTGGTCATAAGATCATGGAAAGGGTCGACTAAGTAAAAGGATGTGAAATTTGGTGTTGGTTTTTTTCAATAAGTGTATTTGATTGCGTAGGTGAAAGTTGGTTGCTTAGAGCCACCAAGCATGTATCCTATTCTCTTTTGCTTTACGCAATACATCTCCTAATGAATATCTCTCACAGGAAAACAAAATAAATAATTAGCCACAAGTATATCTACCACCACATCATGTCGTGTCATGCCATAAGGTAACGTATGATCGGTTGTATCTACCATATGTAACTGATGATTTCTCTTATCGTAAATTCAATTTTTACAATTTATTATGCATTAGAATGTCATGTCATGGAAGGATTTTTGAAATACCAGTGCCATAGGTTTGTGCATGCATGTGAGCATACATGCACATATATATGTATATATATAGATAGATAGGTAGAGTAAACCATAATTTAATAGTTCTAACAGAGTTTTTCATTTGACAACTTGATTCTTACATTGGACATGTTAAAGATTTTATGTTTACTAATATTTGGACAAAATTGTTCTCTTAATAATCAGGATTATTTCTTGGATTTTAACCCTTTTAGACAAATTTCAGGGATTTTTTTGATATCAAATGTTGAAATTTTAATTTATTAAGATGTTAAGTAATTAATAAAATAAGTGCTTAATTGAATAAACATATTCACTAGTATGAGATGGTTGTTTTAAAATTGAATACGTTATATACATGTCGAAAAGCTCATTTTATAGTTGTTGAAAAATTATCGAGGAAAAACTAATATTTACTTTAATACACATTATTTACTATTTATAAATAAATAGATGCCAATTAATTAAAATTCAAATAGGATCAGCTAAAACTTAAACATTTAATAAAATGATAACGTAGTTTTTTGGGTAACAAATATTTGTCTATGAAAAATTAAAAATTTCAACGGTGAAATGGTGTGACACGTGGACTAGAGGGGGAAATAAAGACACGTTGAAGACGTGCCAGCATATAAATAGCCCCTGCAAGCGGGTCTTCCGTCTCTCCTTTCTCAACTGAAACTGACTGAGCGACCCAGTTCGAGTGGGTTTGTTGATCAAACGCCCTCTTCCGCCGCCGTGATCTAACCGCCACCGGTCATCGCGATGGATGCGTCGGAGAGTGTCAAGCGGGCGTACAGTTTCGGACTGGACGAGTCGTACCGGCCGCTCCCATCCCTGTACCTAGCCTTCCTGATGATCTGGTTTGTTTCCACTTGCTGCTGGACCATCAACACCTACCGGAACCGCCGCTTTCAGGTCGCCTAATCGCCTGCCTCTCCCGTCTCTCTGCTGTAGTCTTCTCTCTTTGCTATTCAGTTTCGTGTTATTCAGTTGGTCACGGGTTGACAGCTCTGTTTTGGTTCTCCATTTCGGCTGAGGATCGAATTTAAGTTGGATTTTCAATCTTCCACTCTTCAATTTACAAGTTCAGAAAGTATTCATTTTCCAATGAATTTATGCCTGAGAAATCAGTTGTTATTTATTGTGGTAGAAATTGAAATTTTCCAGTTTTGCGTATAAGCCCATTGATTTGGTTATTTTACATATATTTGGGTGATCATTTTCTTGGTTGGAACCTTAAAAGGAAAATTTTGATTGAATGTCAAAGATGCTCGATCATTTAGTGGAGTAAATTGTATGAATTTTTAGGTTGAAACATCCTGTTTCGTGCTAATTATCAACTAGTAAGCAGACTTGTCAGCCACTCTCTCTCTCTAGAAGTTGTCAGCCTCTTTATCGAAATATGATACCGATTCCTAGCAGTTATAGTGAAATTTTGCTCAAGATGTTAGCATGAACTAAGCACTCTTTCTTGTTTTTCCTACTTCACAGTTACCTGTGCTCTGGTCCATAGTTGTCCCCTGCAAATTTGATCTTTATAATAGTTACTTTGGTTGAAGCAATACCTTATTCTTATATTTCCTTGTCGGGTTGCTTTTCTTGCTGGTGCAGACAAATAATTTGCAGTGGACTCTTGCATCCGTTCCATTGATCAAGGCTCTGCAGCTGACTCTGTCTTTCCTCTTCTGGTATTTTGGTCCTTTCTTTCTGCTGTCTCCAGTTCATGTAATTGTTTAAAATTTGAAATCATAGACTGCGGATGGTTATGCGGAATGCTTCACCAATAAGTTCTCACCTCTCGGTCAGTGATAACCTTTTACAGTCACAATTAATCCAGTACAAGCCCAGCTATCTCTTAGCTCTCTCCTCCTCCATCCCAAATTGCTGAAGAGCCACTATATGGATGACCCATCCGGTTCCATTTTCATAGATGTTACTGTATCAGGTGCTAGTATTGTGACTCTACCAAAGGGAACTTTCCGTCAGCAGAAAATGCAAAATTGCCAATCTCAAGGGTGGTCTAAATTCATGTTTAGGAACTTGGTAGTGTATATAATCATGTTTGGTAACCATGGAGTAGAAAGGGAATATATTAGAATTTTTATATACTACCAGGCGAATTTGGTACGATGACATCATTTCCAAGCATTTTATTCATCATACCAGACTGCAGAATGACCCGTCTGCACAGAAATGGATTTAAAGGGAAAACTCGGGGCAATAACTCTCCTTAACTGCAAAAAGAAAAAAGTGGGAATCCTCGTAGAATCTGTTTTTGCTTATCTTGCTCTACCATTGACCAAGGTGGGTTGATCCCTGTCTCTGAATCTATGGCGTGAAAATGAGTTACATGATTGAAGTGCATACTGAGATGTTTCCTCTTGTTAACTCAAAAATTGTTTCTGCTGCACAGGTATTCATGTTTTTATCTTCAAAGATGTTCTCTATGGATGTCTTTCGGTGTTTACGTAACAGGAGTTCTCTTTCAGACAGCTTCTTTCATTTCTTTCTTGCTTATATCTCATGGTTATTGCATCACCTGTGAGCGCCTCTCCTTAAATGAACGGCGGACAACAGCAGCACTCGGTTGTGTTTTTTACCTTATTCTTGTTGGCTATAGAGCTTCTGTACCATATTTCGCGGTGAGCTTGGGCTAATTAATACTTAAAAAAAGTGATAAACTCAAGTTTTTTGTTTCAATCATAACTCTGAACAATTAACTCCTCCTTTTTCTTGCAGGTGCTTCTGCTGCTCAATTATTTTGTTTCCTTTTATACAATATTTTACCACATATCTCAAAATTTATCAGCATTGAGAGAACAATTGACTTTCATTGAGGATGAAGACGTTCACGCAATGCATGATGCCGTGTATATGAAATACCTCATGTTCAAGTATGTGTGTGCTCTTAAGATTTTTTTTTTTTTAATAAATTTTGTTAGCAGTATGTACTAACTATATCATGAACTTTTATTCCGTTTTACTTGGACTGTGCAGGAAATTTCAGGGAGCAATGCATATAGTGGCCATGGCAGAGATAGTTGTATGTATCTAGTCGAATAATTACTGATTTTCACTTTCCAGTATCTTGTTCATAAATGATTGAATTTCTGAAGTACTGAGCATTTGAATCCTCAGATATACATCAACATGGATGACTCGTCAGAAAATTACTGGCTTCGATTGTTAGTTCGAGAATGGGCAATATTCTGTATCTTCCTATATGTCGGGTATGTCATGATCCTATGTTTCTACATTAGCCTCGGAGATTTATGAGCTTTCTTGGAAATGAAACGCACATAAAGCTGTTGTGCATTCTGAAGTACAGATATCTCATGCTATGACTGTCTTCCTTGCAGGTGGACTTTCAGATCACAAGACATGGCACCACGCTTTTCTGTAATGCCAGCCCTAAAATCAATGGGGCAAATCATGATTCCTCCCATCTACAGTATCGTAAGTTATGCAGATGATAAAATTCCAATTTTAATCAATAATAGATTTGGTTGATAGTTCAGATTTGATAAAGGACAAGAAGATTGGTCTCATTATGTAAGAGAAAACTGCTAATGTGGGATCACAAAGTTGCAGGAAATGGATGCAGCAACATTCAAAGATATTAGCAGTCAGAAGTGGCACATCGGGGTGGTAAGGGAACTGAAGCTTGACATATCCTGCCCTAGATTCTCCTTTTCAACTCTTGAGAGCTACTTCTATGTGGGGAGCTTCTTTGGTTCCATGCACAGGACAGTTTAGGACTCCTAGCAATAGGGAGTGAAACATGAGCCCTACTCCCCCGCCAATACTACGGATGGGTCCTGAACGGTTTTGGGCAGGGAAATATTAGAATTTTCCATCATATGTTTTGCTTTAGTAAGGGTTGTGGGATATTCTCTGACATTCCAGTAAAAAATTGTTGCAAAAGAGCTGAAGAAGACAGAAAGCATTTCTCACTAAAGGGTTAAAATTGTGCAGCCAACTTCTCAAGGTGGAAATGGGAGCTCAAAGGATCCAATTCTGGTGGTCATTCAGCATCCACATTCGCATAGGTTGACAACACCCGGCACCACAACTCTAGCTTGAGTTCTTCGCTTAACATACAGCGCCGACTCGTAGGCCAAAGCCCATCAAAATCTAGAAGGCCGAGACAGCAGTAGACAAGCTCGGTAAAAGCTAGGGCCAGCTTCTCGGCACCGGCACTGGCTGGTCCGAGAGCAGAGAGGGGTTTCTTTTTCCTTTTTTTAGAAAAATATTTATATAGCTTAAATGCATCAAATCCTTTGAACAGATTTGCGAAGCAAATGTTGCAATTGGGGGACTAACTGCTGGTTGATTCAGTCGGCAGAACCTGTAATCATGCACCGCACCGAGTGCTGCCTTCGAAAGGAAATTGTACATTCTTCTTCTGCGTGCATATGTTGGAGCCGCGACAGGAGTCAAATTCATCTTCTAATATGATGTGATAGGAGTTTGAAGAATGTGCCCCACTTGGCTTCTTTCTTTTCTTACTTTCGGATTGTGGTGTGAAACCATGTCGAAATATCCATCCTCCAAGATACGGCGGCCCTAAAGGTGTAGAATTCCAAGCATGTCGGTCGGCATATTTTATAATATAAAGGAATGGTAAAGATGAAGGTCAATAGCAATTTTTTTCTGTGTTCAAATTCGAGTAAGTAGTTAATATGAAAGGTAAAATTTTTTAAATTATAAATTCTATGTATGGAAAAATTATTGCGAAGGTTTTAAAATTTTTACCTCTTTTTATATTTAGTCATAAAACTTTTATTACATAACTCATTCAATTCTAAAAATTTTTTTTGGTAACTTTGTAAATCCTAAACCTAGCAAACCATGAAATAATGAATAATAATATTAGATTTTACTGATGTAGTATCCTGATATAGTGATCCTAATTTGATCTGATAATGATGCATCTAAAATTAATTTTATATTAGGATAATGAAGGGACACTAAATTGCCACATTAGTGTGCATGTCAAAAGAAATTAAGACCATTGTTTCCTATTTGACGATCGGTTACATTCATGACTTATATAAGTTAGGAAAAAAATTATATGATTGAATGAAGTAAAGTTAAAAGTTTTAGGTTTTAGTATTAAGAAGGGTTAAAGTTATAGGATTTTGGTTGTAATTAAGTCTGTTTTTATTTATAAAATTAAAACCTAACCTAACACAATTACATGTTTCTTAGTATTAATATAATTTTAACATGTAGGAACGACCCGTCGTCCACGACTTTGGCCATTTCTTATATATTTGCTGATGTGGATGATGTGTATGTGGACCCATCACACACGTGCCATAACTCATCATATGCCATATTAACAGGAACAAAATAAAAATTATAAGAAATTTTTTTTTAAAAAAGAAAAGAACTAAAATAATATAATAAACTTAATTTAATTTATGTAATACTAAATGCTAACCCGTGTTATACATGACACACATCTACCAATCAAATTGATCAAAAATACTTATTTAAGTGCAATTAAAGTAATTAATATAATTTATTGTAAAAATCGATCGGATAAAATTGAAATGCCTATTTTAAATGTATAAACTAAATGATTTTTTATATTTGAATATAATTGGAGTTAAAAAATAAAATATATATGTAATTAGTTGCAATTTTTAAATAGTTGTTATAATTTTAAAAGTGATTTTACTATTTGATGATTATTTTTTTATTTTTTCATTAGTTAAATTTATATCTGTTATGAATATTTTGATAAATAAAAAAATAAGGTCAACTAACTCTCATATTTTTTTAAATAATATAAGATAAAATAATGTAGAAAAACAATATTTTACCGACATAAAATCGACTAAAACTATAAATAAGAGAGAAAAACTTTTAAAAATAATTATAAATTTTCAAAAAGAGAGAATTGAAAAAAAACTAATAATAGTAATTAAAGCATAAAAATAATTAAAATATGTAAAGAAAACTGAATAAAATTCATAGAATTATAAGAAAATTTTTTAAAAACAGAAAAGAACTAAAATAATATAATAAACTTAATTTAATTTATGTAATACTAAATGCTAACCTGTGTTATACATGACACACATCTACCAATGAAATTGATCAAAAATACTTATTTAAGTGCAATTAAAGTAATTAAATATAATTTATTGTAAAAATCGATCGGATAAAATTGAAATGCCTGTTTTAAATGTATAAACTAAATAATTTTTTATATTTGAATATATAATTGGAGTTAAAAAATAAAATATATATGTAATTAGTTGCCATTTGTAAATAGTTTTTATAATTTTAAAAGTGATTTTACTATTTGATGATTATTTTTTATTTTTTCATTAGTTAAATTTATATCTGTTATGAATATTTTGATAAATAAAAAAATAAGGTCAACTACTCTCATATTTGTTTAAATAATATAAGTAAAATAATGTAGAAAAACAAGATTTTACCAACATAAAATCGACTAAAACTATAAATAAGAGAGAAAAACTTTTAAAAATAATTATAAATTTTCAAAAAGAGAGAATTGAAAACAAAACTAACAATAGTAATTAAAGCGTAAAAATAATTAAAATATGTAAAGAAAACTGAATAAAATTCATAGAATTTAAAAATGACAATACAAGCAAAAGGCATTGAAGAGATTTTTTTTTACTCTGTCTCCTCCTTATTGGCTCAAAGCACACCTAAGTTCATCTCCTATAAATATCTTTTTTAGTATAAACCGCCGGTATCCAGTTAGATTTCATCAAGCTGACTAATCCGGATCGCTTCGGGTCAACCCATTTAAGGGGTTAAAAGCTCCCCGCCGCAGGTGAAACTCGAACTCGAGTCCTCCCATTGAGATGATAAGTGTCGAACTACTCTATCACGCCCACGGTGGATCGTCTCGTATAAATCTCACCATCCATCACTGCTCCAAAAATTATGAAAGAGCAAATTTTGGTCTATTTCAGCGCTAAAAGTTATGTTTTCGAGTTCTTCGAGAAGGGCATTCAGTCAGAAATTACATTACTCCCTCATGAGAGAGAGTTAAAAGCTCGCTCCTCTATGATGATGAGTAAGGTCGTTTCTGAAACTGGTGGAGATCTACCGTGAAGACGGGTAGCATTAGCTGAAACTGGTGGATTTTTTTTATTATTGTAAAATTTGTAATGTTAAATGCACACATAAAATTAATAATAGTATAACTAGATATTCTAAAATATATTTTAAAAATGAGCATAATAATAGGTAAATTATCTTAAAGATTGATAATATTACAAATAATATTACTGGATATTATAAATTTGATTCTAAAATAGGTAAGTCTAAAATAATAAATTGGGTAGTTGATAGAAATATAACTTTTACAAAAGTAGAAAAAAATTCTTATAATGATATGATGACATATTTTTATCCTTTTTGACATAAAATATATAGAAATGAAATAATTAGATTTTATAAAGAATCTAAAAAAATTTATGTGTCATATTTGCATCATCTATTTATCAATTTTTATTAACATGTGATAATTGAAAGGCTCTTACTCAATATCATTATATTTACATTATTTTCATTAAATTAATTCTGATTGGATTATGCAAAAATATATAATAGGATTTAAAATATTTGAATTTTCTCATAATATTTGTCATGAATTTAATATATTAAATAAGATTTTTTTGTATTTCTTTTGATAATACAAGTAATAATACTACATCAATTCATATTCTTAAACAATCAATAAACCCTATACTAGATGGGGTATTTTTTTTCATAATGGGCCGCAAATGGTTCTAGACCCGTTTTGAACCGGTACAAAACTTGTCCCGACTGTTATTTTAATAACACTAGCTGCAATTATTATAACAGGAAGGCTATCCCCTCTCCTTACATACTGAGTACAGCTGAGTACGAGAGTACGTCTCTATTCTCGCCCTGTCTTGATTGAGGGAGGCTGAACTCATAAGAGGGTGAATTCTTCTCGCAAGTGTATTTATGGGAAAGAAGAAAATTAAAGAGTCGGGAACAGCTTCCTGGCTTTACAAGCGGCAACTGCGTATCAGGTGCTTGGGAGCATTCTTGATCTCAAAGTTGATTAGCCACAGCTGCATGCAGCAAATTGATTGAGAGGATGAAAGCCTAGTACTACAAAGGCCTCAAAGAATTTTTCAGTTGCAGGCAGATTGCAACTACTTTCATCTGCGCTCTAGAGAACATGACAAGTGAAAACTTTATACTATAATTACCCGGATCCCATGTGTAAGGAAGAGTTCTTGGGTATATCTCTGAGTTATGATGATATCAAGAGTAAGTCAAGTTAGCACTTTTGGGTGACGGGTTTATGGTGTTACGTGCGATATAAAAGCTTATTGCAACCCACAAATATGGAGGATTTTGACTAGTTTATTAAAATTGTCTACTAGCCGGAATCATCTGCCCAAGGAAAATATTGTAAGAGGAGTGCAACAAACATGAAGTTCGTCTTCTACAGTAGGGTGAAAGGGCAAATGTAAGAGGAGCTAGAGATGGTTCCCAAGAAATGAAGCTGGTGGACTAGCTACACCTCAGAGACTTACAACTGTGGAATAAAGTGAACTTTTGATAAGATCACAGTCATTGTGGGTAGTAAACCCATCGAAACTGGCAATTGAATTGATCAGTTGTATGAAAATCTATAAGAAACCAGATGGCTGCTGCTGTGTGTTGTCTCCACCCCCATTAAAAGGAAAATAATAAAATACGACCCAGCTTTTCAGCCGAACAATAGATGCATAGTTTTTAAAACTGGATCGGGCCAAGAACCGATGTAGGCATAGGTTCGTGGGTTGGATCATGATTCAATTGGTTGGACCACATATTTAATAAATAATATTACTAATAAATTTATATAATATCATAATTTGAATATGATTTATAATAAAAATTATTAATATAACCATTATATTAAATAAAAGTTTAACATAAAATATAAATATAAGTCTAATAAAATAAAATAGGTACATTATAATATATTTTTATTTTTTTTAATTTTAAGTAGGCCAGTTTTCCTATCAATTCAATTAGGTTCACCATTTGGACTAGGAACCAGCTGGTTCAACTGGAATTGACCTCATTAAAAGTGCAATTGAGTCTTTTATAGAAATCGGACCGGGTGAGTGGTTGGTTCCCTGTTGAACTGGTCGAACTGGCCGGTCCGGTCCAATTTTAAAACTATGAATAGATGTAACAGGATGAATGAGAAAAATAAAAATAAAAATCGAATCAAGATCAACCCAAAAAAGCCGGTTTCTTGTCCCTATATAAAATTTAGGTGGTAGTTTTTTGGACAAAGAACAACAACACGAGAAAATCGGGTCCTAAACTGAAAAAGCTGTCTTCTCTAAGACTGATATAAATTTTACAATTATATCTGTTGATTTATTTCATTAATTATAATCATACACCTAATATTCACTTTCATAGCTATATTTCCTGATTATACACTTAACGTTCTTTTAGTGTCAAATTTGCAAGTACTTACTTCTAATTATTCTATATCATGCTTATAATTAATTGATTCCAAATTCTAATAATATTCTTTTGTTATTAAAAATCAGGGTCTAAGAAAATGAGTGATTTTTTATGATCCCAAAATTATTTTTTGTATGATTCTTTTAGTATAAAAATCGCCCGATAAAGCCAGAATTGGACAATCTATCCAAAAAAAAAAAAACCCATACACATGCCACTAACACCCCTATTCCGTCAATCACTTGCTTCAAGCTTCTCTGGTTCTGAGTAGACTTCCAATCATGTTCGTCTCTGATTCTTCGCCTATCATCTAAATGGTCTGAAACACAAAGAATTGACGTCTTTTTCTAATCTAAGTCTACGGTGATTTCTCCATTCTTATTGAGTTTTAGATATCTCTTGTTACATTTCCACAGTGGCGGTGGCGGTCTCGGATTAGACCTCGCTACTGGAATCTGATGAAATAGAAAAGAGGGGAAAATGGAGGTGAGAGAGGAGGAGCCGCGAAGTCAGTGAGCGGGGACCTCACCAAGACAACCACTGCTGCCCTACTTGGGGTCCCCGGTATCCCTAGTTGTTAAATTCATTGTAAGGTCATAAAAAATTGGGTTTATTTTCACTTAAAAAATTAAACTGATAGATAGCGATACCCAACCTTCATATAAGCTTACAACGTTTTTTTTTCATTTAATTAATGTAAAATCGTATATCTTAACACTTGCCCTCACGTGACAATGTGGTTCACTTTGCCACATGCCATTAAACACCTGCCTTCAACCGCTGTTTACAAGCTGGATATTCTTCTTCTGGTCTCGGATAAGAGAGACAATCGACCATGAGTTGAGCAATTTTCTTCCGTACTCGAACTTATACCAACTGACCATGAGCTAGGCTTCTGGACTCAGGTTGGGCAAGGTGCAAGCCCACTGTCTCTGATACCATATTCAATTCGTTGTGAGCCCATAAGAGATTGAACTCATTTCCACTTAAAAGCTTAAATGTCATGGGCTCAATATCTGAGTCTAACAATGCTATGAAGGGATTCATTAAATTGTTGATAAGAAATATGGTGCTCTATGGGATAAGACTGACTTGAGGAGGCTGTGGGAGAAGACAAGGGAGAGGGGTCATGATGTGTTTGGGTGTGGTACACATAATCTTTGAAATGAGTTGGGAGTTTTCTTTCTCTCCTTGGTCGTGTATCCTATTCAGCCTCAACATCAACTTGTGCCTCTTCTATAGACACTCGTCTTGGTTGTTGAGTTGTTTCTTGACTCTCCATTATGGATATCTGTCTCCCTTCCTAAACCAATTCTGCTTCCCCACTATCAATCCTTAACTCATTTCTCTCCTTTTCATTATAATTGCCAATGGTCACTAATTCCATCCCATTCTCCTGAATATCGCTGGTCACACTTTTAGAGTCACCATTTGAACTTACTTTAGCGAAAGGAAAGGATTCCTCATAAAAGACCACATCCCGTGAAACAAAAACTTCTCCTGTATTTAAATCATAAAGTTTCCATCCCTTCTTTCCATGCGAGTAACCGATAAACATGCACTTTCTTGATCGATCTTCAAATTTATCCATTTTCTTGGGCTTATATAATGCATAACATAATGAATCAAAAACCCATAAATGTTCATAAGTAGGTGGTCTCTTGAATAGAATTTCATAAGGACTCTTACCCGACAACAATGGCATAGGCATGTGATTGTTGAGATAGGTTGTTGTCAAAATGCATTCTCCCCATAACTTTATTGGTAATTGGGCTTGGAATTGCAATGCTCTCTTGCTACATTTAGGATGTGCCTATGTTTCCGCTCCACCCTGCCATTTTGTTGTGGAGTCTTGACACATGTTATCTAGTGGATGATGCCACGGCTTAGATAAAAATCTCTTAGTGTTTTTTACATAAACTCCAAACCATTGTTAGTTCTCACAATCTTGATAGAGCATTTGAATTGGTTTTGCACCATATATGAGAAATCCATAATCCGCCTCTTAACCTCTGATTTCTCTTGCATTAAATACACCCAAGTCACTTTACTGTGATCATCAACAATTATTAAAAAATAATGCGCACCAGTCAAGGATGAGGTATGATATGGGCCTCAAACATCACAATGAACTATACTGAAAACTTGTTTAGCTTTATTGGTGCTCAAGGGAAAGGTCATACTATTTGCTTTGCTCTACACTATGCATCGCAAACTTTATTCTCAATATTATTTAATTGAAAACTAAAAATTGAAGATAAAGTTGTCTGTGATGGGTGTCCCATACGTCTGTGCCATTTTTTGTAGTCCTCCATTCATATTGCTCCCAATGTTGACTGTGAAGTCAAGCACTCAAAATGGTACAACCCACCTAGCAACTTAGCCACCCCAATTGGCCTCCTCAAGGTTAAGTCTTGTACCACACAAAGTTCATGAGAAGATACCACAAACACTTCATATCTTTTGTCAATCATCCGACCAAAATCAAATTACATTTGAACTCGCGAACATAAAGTACATCTTTTAATATGAAGTATGAACCTAATGCAACACAACCAATATTTCTTGCAAGCAATGACCTTCCATCTAGCACCCATATTGGATGTGGCTTGGTGATGGGGAGAGGGTCAATCAGTTTGTTCAAATCACTAGTCATATGCATGGATGCCCCTATGTCTAAGATCCAATTTGAGCTACATCAATTAAAATTAGAAAGCAATCCAACCATTTGATTAGAATATTATCAGCCGTCTAGACAAGTGTGAGAAGTTGCTGGACCACATCGTCAGTTAACTTTGTGATTGCCCTAGTTGTTGACGAGCTCGAGTTTTCATCATGGGCCGTAAGGGTAACATTGTTAAATTCGTTGTGAGCTCATAAGGGATTAGGCCCATTTCCACTTAAAAGCTTAAGCTAATAGGTGATAGTACCCAACCTTTTTATAAGCTCACAACGTTTTCTTCATTTAATTTAATTGATTTAAGATTGTATATCTCAACACCTGCCCTCCCGTTGCAACGTGGTCCACTTTGCCACGTGCCATTAAACACTTGCCCTCAACAACTATCTACAAGCCGAGTATTCTTCTTCCGTCCTCGGACGAGGGGGACAACTGGCCACGAGTCGGGCAATTTTCTTTCGTACTTGGGCTTATACCAACTGACCACGAGCTAGGCTTCTGGACTTAGGTTGAGCAAGGTGCGAGCCCACTAACTCTGATGCCATGTTAAATTCATTGTGAGCCCATAAGGAATCAGACTTGTTTCCACCTAAAAACTTAAGCTTATAGGTGGCGGTACCTAACTTTCTTATAAACTCACAATGTTTTTTTCATTTAATCGATGTGAGATTGTATATCTCAACACTCGCCCTCACATGGCAACATGATCCACTTTGCCACGTGCCATTACGATGCCATTAAACACCCACTCTCAACAAATGTCTACAAGCCAGGTATTCTTCTTCCAGCCTCGGACAAGGGGGACAACTGGCCACGAGTAGGGCAATCTAGGATCGTATATCTCAACATCGATTAAATGAAGAAAACGTTGTGGACTTATAAGAAGGTTGAGTACCGCTACTTATCAGCTTAAGCTTTTAAGTGGAAATGGGTCTGATCCCTTATGGGCTCAGAACAAATTTAACATGGTATTAGAGTTAGTGGGCTCGCACCTTGCCTGACTCGAGTCCAGAAGCTTGGCTTGTGGTCAATTGGTATAAGCTCGAGCACGGAAGAAGATTGTCCGACTTGTGGCCAATTGTCCCCCTCATCCAAGGCCAAAAGAAGAATACCCGACTCGTAGACAGTTGTTGAGGGCAGGTGTTTAATGGCATGTGGCAAAGTGGATCACATTGCCACGTGAGGGCGAGTGTTGAGATATACGATCCCACATTAATTAAATAAAGAAAACATCGTGGGCTTATAAGAATGTTGGGTATCGCAACCTATCAGCTTAATCTTTTAATTGGAAATTGGTTCGATTTCTTATGGGATCACAACAAATTTAACATAAAGGAAGTAGTGTAGAGAATGATAGAAATACGTGGTGGCAATGTAACCAAATCCACGGGAGTACAAGATTTATTATTCAGACTAACTTAAAAAATTACATTAGATGATACATCTATTTATAGGTTCAGAATAGTAATAAAACATATAAATAAATAATACTAAAATATTACAAGAATATCTAAATCAAATATAAAATATTTTAATAATCTTAACTACCTAATTTATTTGATATCGAAAATTGAATTTCCTAATAATAATAAAATTAAATATCTAATACTTCCCCTTAAGACAAGCATGTAGCAATGTGAAATGCTTATTTTGCACGATAAAATGTTACGTTGTTTTTGAGTATCTGATCAAGGTTGATGATAGTAGCAAAACTTCTCAACCTAGTAATAATAGGAAAATTGACTTGAATATCTTTAGCTTTAGTGGTCGAAAAATCAATGTTGACTTGAGACTTTTTGTCTTCAGAGATCTAATCAACTGGCTTGAGTCTTCTCTTTTTTTACTTTAGAGGCCGCAGGAGGTAAATCGGTACCTTTGTTGTTGCATTATCGATTTGCTTGATCGTACTACTCTATTAGCATCTTCTGCACATCGGACTCTTCAGGATTAACTGCTCTGATACCATGTAGAAATTTAAAATAACATAAAGAAAGTAATGTAGAGAATGATAGAAATATGTGGTGGCAATGTAACCAAAACCATCGGAGTATAGATTTATTATTCAAACTAACTCAAAATATTACATTAAATGATACACCTATTTATAGGTTCAAAATAGTAATAAAATATAAAAATAAATAATACTAAAATATTACGAGAATATTTAAATCAAATCTAGAATATTTTAATAATTTAACTATCTAATTTATTTGATATCAAAAATTGAATTTCCTAATAATAATAAAATTGAATCTTTAACAAACATGTCATGGCCGATTTAAAGGAGCTACATGGGTTGAGTGATTTGCATAGTTTGCTTGCTGATCTGGAGTTGACCTTTTCACCCAAATCTGCCCATGATTTGTTGCCTTGCTCCCCCTAACTTGATGTGGCTGCTTTGCTCCCAAACTTGATCCATTTCTTTGTCGTTCTCCCCAATTGGCTGGATAACCATTGAGTTTGTAGCAATCCGACCGATTGTGCCCCACTTTCCCATAATAGCTACAAGTGGATCTCCCAAATGAATTCATTCTTCCATTGTTTGCTGACACGAATGCTACCAATTATGCCATTCCTTCACTTCCCCTAGCAGCTATCCTTTGGCACTCTTCTTGTGTCACCATGGAATAAACTCTAGCCATGGATGGAAGTGGATCAAATGTTAATACCTGGGATCGGACGGTTCCAAAAGCCTCAGTGTTCAGTCCCATAAGGAATTGATGAACCTTCTCCACCTCCTTTTCCCCAACATAGACCTTAGCAGCAGCGCATGTACACTGTGGAACCTTGGAGTAATTTTCGAGCTCATTCCAGAGGGCCTTCATTTTAGTGAAGTATTGAGCTACGGTGAGCCCCTCTTGGCGTAGAGTGCTCAAATCCATCTTAATCTGTTGGACTCGACTAGCATTCTCTTGTGAGAACTTTGCTTCAGATCATCCCACATGACTTTCGCAATTTCTGCATATGCTATGCTTGCCTGCAAGCTCATGTCTAGCGAGTTAAAAATCCATGCTATCAACATAGAATTGCATACCTCCCATGCTACATATTCCGGTGCACCAATGTCCAACTTGGTCAACCTTCCATCTATGAATCCAAGCTTGTTCTTGGCACATAGAGCATTCATCATTGCTCTCGACCATGTGGAGTAGTTATTTCCAGTGAGTCAACATGTCACGAACATCGCACCTAGGTTGTCTGAACTGCTTAGATAGTAAGGTGATGAAATATTGGTGGTCTTGTTCTCAATCATGATGAAGGAACTCTCAATCTCTCAAGTAACCTTGCTATGATACTATGAAAAATATAATGAAAGAAACGAAAGAATGATCTTGTTCATATTACATCAATGGTGTGCACATGTAAATACAATTACATCTTGCTATCACTACAAGGAAATATTGTATACGAAAAACATTAAGAATAGAAATGAACGAGTTTGGGGATTGAGGTAATTAGGTGGCGGAGATATGGGAAATCAACCAAGAATAGAAATGAACAAGATGTGTATGTTTCCAATTCACGTTCTCTAGAGGAATATTGCTTCTTCCCGATTTAGAATTTCAAGAATATATCTTCAATACTAGTGATAAACGGTGATCTCGGTTGGACGAATGTAGCCGCCGGCGAGTCCCCCGCCGGCCTCACCTCCCTCCTGCTGCAAACAAGCTGTTTCATTTCCCTTTTTTGTTTTTATTTTTTAAAATTTTTTTACAATATTTTATTAACAAAAATGATATTTTTATACGTGGACACTAAAAGTAACTGGCCATGCATGGTCCGAAACAACTTTGTATATAATAAATATATCATATTATTATGGATTGATCAATTATTACATGAAATGTGTATAATTTTAATGTCCGTCAATAAAATTTTAGGGTTTTAAAAATTTTTAGAGTATGTATTTACTTTTTTTTAGTTCAAATTTCCCATTTTAATTATTAATAATTTTTAAATAACATGCCATTTAATTATTAGATAGTGATATTACGTTATACAAATATGGTGATAGTCTTTTAGAAAAGACTTTATCATAAAGTTAAAATTTTGAGAACCGAAATAAATAAATAAAAAGTTTAGGATTAAAAAAAATAGTGTAAATTAGAGGATAAAATTGACTTTTCCCCCATAATTTAACCCCAGTTTTGTTCATATTGCATCTTCTCTGTGTGCTACGCAGGCCGACCGCCGGCATTCGTAGAGCGTTCATCTTCCTCTTCCTGCCTCCTCGAAGCAGAACGGAACGTTCTCACTCGGGTCACCGCGGTTAGATCAAATAGAAAGGGGTAACCTTTTCTTGCGTTCTTGGAATCTGAGCTCCCCAGAAAACATCCACGTAAAGAGAGGGTCATCCTTGCATCCTTTGTCGCACGGTGACCTGGTCGTTTGAGCCGACGGCTCCAATATTCTGCTCCCTTTCGACAAAAAAAAAAAAACACCAGTCTCATGAGTGCAGGTAACATCGACCCATCTTGCCTTTGCTTCGGTGTGCTGCTTCTCTTTATAACCGATACGTTTTGGGTATTCTACAATCAACGATCCCTAATGTGCGGCAGTGAGCTCGAAGTTCAGAAATTGTCCTTCCAATAGGCTGCATCACTTATGGTTCTTCCCAATACTTGGGTCCTTGATGCTAGCTGCTATTTTACTGTTCTCTGCATTGATTTTATTTTAATCTGTTGGTTAATTACTTTGAGCAGCTGGCTATTCGATCTATTGATGCAAGGAGCAAACTTGTCTGTATATTTCTGAGTCTTGAGATGAGGTCGAATTTCAAATATTTATACACACCGTGGTTCCAGTTGTCCATATTAATGTCATGGGCTTTGGGCGACTTTCCCGTTGAGTTTCTTCAATTGCTATCGTAAATAAAGAGGTCAAGGAATGTTTGATTTTGATTGCGACGCTTATTTTACCTAATACAAAACAGGAGGTGCATTTGGCGGGAACCGGGGTTTGAGACCGGTGCCTCCGGAGAAAGGTATCTTCCCTTTGGACCACTTGCATCAGTGCGACCTGGTACTCTTTCCTTCTTTGCATTGTTTGAGGAAACTGCTATTATTTCTCAATTCCTGTGACTTTTTTTAACTGTGTGCACTTTCCTCACATAAAGCTTCCTTCATGGATTCTTGCTGTGGTGTTCAGGAGAAGAGAGATTATATTAATTGTCTGAAATCTTCAGGCCATCAATCCGAGAAATGCAGATACTTCTCTAAGAAATACTTGGAGTGCCGCATGGAGAAGTATGTATATTTTATCTACTGTTTATTTCAAGTTGTGAACATAATGTGTCCTTAGACCATTGTTTCCAGTGGAATAACCAGTGGCCCTAAAGATAATAGACTTTGTCAATGCAAATGATGCCTACTGCATGGTTTCATACTAGGTTGATAAATGTCAGTTTGAAGGGAGAGGAAAGGGAAAGCAAATTAAGATTGTTTGGAAGCTTTCTATTGGTTGTCTTGATTGTCTCAATTTCTAAATTAAAAACTATGGAGATAATTATCTGTTTATGAGTTCAACTTGCCTATGCAAAAGCGAAGCAGTGATATTGATGTTGATATTTGTGAATATGGAATAAGATCAATATCTGCTTAGGTTTGCATCTCAATTCTGTCTCTGGACTAGTTGTTACAAGTCAAATTGATTTGACTCTTCATCTCTGCCGGTTCTTAAATTCAACTTTAGAATCTAGTGATAAAGTAAAAGAAAGTTCCGCTTGAGAGACAACTCTTGAATAGTGTCATGGCTGGGCTTGATCAAAGGCAATTTCAGCCACAGAATGAAGTGATTGTGTGATATACGGTCAGTTGCTTGTACTTATGAAGCCATTCTCATTGAGGTTTTAAAGTACTCTGTGCTGATGCCTGCTTCATCATTCAGGAACTTGATGGCTAGGCAGGACATGTCGGAGCTTGGATTTGAAAAGGAAACTGAAAGCAATAGAGAATCTTCAGAAGAAAAGAATCCCAAGAGGATCGATGTTTGATGCCAACCTCTCAATCCTGTGCTGCACACAGTGAGGGATGACATTCGTACTTTTCTACCAATAACTTATTTGTAGCCGATGTTATCATCAATCATATGCCTTTACAAATCTCTGCGGCAGAGCTGTACAATCAATTTGGAAAGGAAGTTTTCTACACTTTGCAATTTGTATCTGTTAAAATTTCATGATTTTGCCTCATTGCCTGAGAAATAATGATGCTGATTGATTGAAGGTGCGGATAATACGAGCACTTGTCGGAGTCTTAATCTGCTTGAACTGAATAAGGTCCATTGACTGGTGGTGTTTTCTTTGGGAAATGATTAACTGTTTGGACAACTCTTTGTAATTCTATTAGAAATTATGAGCTCTGGACTCTTAATGTAGATGGTACAAGAACAGAAGGAAGCCGATATTTGAGAGAGCTTGATATTGGAAGTCTCCCAGGGAACAAGTATGCAATCGGACACTTGCTGGGCATAAGAAATGAGGATGTGTGCTAGTATAGTTGGAAAAGGTGGGCTTACAAGCAACGGGAATATGATTGTATAAAGGGCAAAAGTGGGCCATTGGACAGGTTCCTATCTATCTTATACTGATGGTCCACTGTACCCCGTATCCTAACTAAGTCTGCAGAAAGAAAATAATAGAGGCCAAAATCAGTGGATCACATCTCCAGCAAGATGACAGCCTTCTCCTCTGATGATGGATCGAAAAGTGAATTAAGACTTGGGGCGAGAGATCTTTCAATTGGCACATGTGCTTCAGATCTGAGAATGGCGTGATGGGAAATTCTAAGAGGGGAAGCCCATCCAAGGGGACTTAATTAGGAATAGAAGAAAAGGATATGAAAGTACCCAACTGAAATCCTCTTTAACTACGTAATAAGGATATGGGTTCTATAATAAAGAATTCCTACTTCTTGCCCATGTAAACACCTTCAAGTTTCTTCCTCTCTCTTCAGTTGGGCCCACAACTCTGCAGATTCTTACCCTCTCGGCCAGTCTTCAAATGGATAAGGGTAACCATAACTAACCACCGCAGGACCCAGCCTCCTATCCTCCTCAGCTGCAAATATCATCCCTCCCCGAAACGATCTTCTAACAGGAAATCTTGTTTCCTGTAAATATCAAGAAAATGGGGGGTCTTCGGCTCAACCCCTGTGGTAGCCTCTCTTCTCCCTCAACTGTCCTTGGATTCAATCGCTACTCACTGTTCAGTCAGCAGCTCCCCTACAGACTCGGAGCACAACGAATGCGAGGGAATGTATCCTGTGGTGGTGAGAAAATCAGAGCGGTTGGAACTACCCCCGAGAAGGAGTCTGAGGCTGCTACCTTGGAGGAACCATCTGCCATAGGTTTCGCTTTTGTTAGTGTAAGTTGATGAGGTCTGTGGGCCTGCAATGTCCCAAGAACTGGTTTGAATGTTTTTCCTTTTCCGCATTCATTCAGCATGAAATGTGACAGTTGCATATCCGAAAGAGGTTAGGTTACATTTAATATGGAGGAACGGAGTGGAAATTTTGGTGATTTTTGAGTTACATCTTGAAAATGTGGGGAAATGTGGTTGTGAGAAGTGATAGACTGAGGACTAATTTCCAGAGGAAATGTCATTTTATCAAAATGGAAAAAAAAAGTCTAATCTTAATGGAATGTGCATCACAACTATCAAGAGTGCAACTAAGTAAAAAAAAAAAAAAAAAAGAAGAAATGGAATGATAAAATACTTATTCTCTTCTGGTGTACCAAAAGTAGCCTTAGTGTGCAACCATAGAATGGTTTGATACATCTGATAAGTGACATTGGCAAAATTTAAGCTCTCAAGAAACTGCCTTGGCAGAGTATCCATCACGTGGTATATGATCCAGAATGATTACATTGAACATCTATCACGTGATATACAATCTAGAATTGATTGTCAGCTCAATTTTTAAATGGTCCTGAAACTTCCTATTCAAGCCATCCTGGGAGTGTTGACTAAAATCAAATATAACATGGTAGTACAGAGATTTGGAACTTAAAAATTGAAGTATGATTGGATTATTTTTAAGGTTGAGAAAACCCTGAAGTATGTTCTTCTTTCAACACATCTAATCTTGGCTCTACTTCTCAGTCTGTTTTGCTTCCCGATGGGACACCAGATGTTCAGCTTCGAGCAGCCACTGGCGGGCAGAAACTGCGGGACATAATGTTGGATGCTAACATTGACCTGTATGGACCTTATGTAAGTTTCCTCATCCCTACTGCATATTCTCTGCTAGTTTGCTTCTAATCATTAACTTTTGGTACTTCAATTCATAGGCTCGGCCACTGCTAAATTGTGCTGGAGGAGGGACTTGTGCAACATGCTTGGTTGAGGTAAGTTGCTCAAGTTGGCTGATAAGAACATGCCTTCATAGTTCAGCTACAGTTGAGCGACTATAAATGCAAGTTAATGAGTGAAAATTTGATCAAGGAATGTTTTCATTAATCCTATACAGGTGGTTGAAGGCAAAGAGCTGCTCAGCCCCCGAACAGAAAAAGAGAAGGAAAAACTTAGAAAGGTATTCCATATATTGTTTGCTGGGCAGCGCAGATACATTGACTTGGTATTGCTTGCACTGGTATATCAGTCAAATAGAAATGCAATAGTTAGTTTTTGAAACTTTAAGATAATTATAGACAGCAACAACTGTTTTGAGAAAATGAAAGCACTAGAAAATCTTTTGGCCTTTATTATGTTTCATCTGCTGATTTATGCTGATGGATTATGTGCAGAAACCTAAAAATTGGAGACTTGCATGTCAAACAGTGGTCGGAAAACCAGATTCCAGAGGAATGGTAATCTCTTTGCTCTGCGTTCTTTACTTCTACGATCTGGAATCTGCTGATTGTTATCAATGAATGCAATCTGCAGTTTTGTGATACACGTAAATAGTGTCATTCAAAGCCCTCATGTTGCATAACTATAGTCAAGGATCTTGCTGTTCAAATTTTATAAGAGTCAATCAGAAAAGAAGGTGGGATGTTGCATATTTCATAGATTAATAAACTTCATGGAAAGGAATGGATATCAAATACCTGTTTTCAACGATCACTGAGAAACAAATGCTTCTATTTTTGGTAGCTGTTAACAAGTTAGCCTTGAGAAACAATCCTGATATATGTAAGAGCCTTGTTGTTGCTAGAAAACTTCCTTGTTTAGGTGGCCGACCACTTCCCATTCTCATTTCCTAATTTATGAGATTCCTCGGGTTAAATCTGGCCTTCTTGCTATAACGCAGGTTGTGATACAACAACTGCCCGAGTGGAAAGCCCATGAATGGAAGTACGAGAAAGGCCTTCCTGCGGAGGACTTCTGAGACATTGTAGTAGGCATCATCAAATCGGGAAAAACATCACCATTTTTGTACAGACGTCTATTCTGTACAACATATACATATGGAGGCCGAGTTACTACTTTAATATGATGCATTGACTCTATAGGGCGATAATTAATGGGCTTATGGCCTATGCTGTGCGGAAGAACAGGAGCATGACCAGAAATTAGAAACAAAAAATGCTGACCGTTTGCTCTAGTCATACATCAACAAACAAGGGAGTGACAGGGTGACAAAATTACTAATTCTGCTGTGTGCCAATAAAGGAAGTCCTACACGCCCATCCAAGATGCAAATCCGACTCTGAACATTCACAACCGAGAACCTTGCTTCCCTGGGACCTGATAATGGACAAATACCTATAAATGTTGAGTTCAACAATGGAATGTGATACGAAACTTTTGACTAATAACTGTAGTGCTTACTAAACTTCCTGTCTCCTCGGAATTTGATACCTCCAAGCCGACAACGAATATAAAATCTTATGTGTGTGTATATATATATATATATATGTATTTACAAAGTACTGTGACAATGTGAGCAACCCAAGTTCCAAGTAGAAGAAATAACGAATCGATGAAGTGCGCTGTCATGGGTTCATCGTGTCATCAGCTACACCTTCACAGTATTTGAAGTTTATATCATGTGATATAACTTGACTGAATAATAGGAGACCAACAATGTTTGCCATAAAATTACTTCTCAACCGAAACTTTCCGAGCTTCTATATGATTTTAACTCTTAACCAAACAAATGAATCAAATGGAGGAGGAGGGGATATTAATTAACCAGAAACATTGTCTGAGCCGGCGCCTGCGAAGAAGACCAAGAGCAAGGTCGAGCTGAACTCAGCAAGACAAGCCTTGAAGGAGCCTTGGCTGAATGAATTATCAAATCTTCCGAAAGCACGTGAAAGTTCTATTTGAACATGTCCTAAATGAAAATTTTACAGTTGGATAGTTCATGATATAATAGATTGTCACTGATTTTTAAGTAGAGTGGTTTAGCACTCATCATCCCAATGGGAAGATTTGAATTCGAGTCCCACCTGCGACAGGGAGCTCTTAACCCCTTAAATGGGCTGACCCGGGGCGATCCAGATTAGGCAGCTGGACAAAATCTAACTGGATACCGACGATTTATACCAAAAAAAAATTACTTCAGTTGTTACACCAACAGTTAGTTTTTCATTTTATTTTTTAAATTATGAAGTTGGTTAATGAATTTAGAGGGCATGAAAGAAAAGAAACTAAAGAAATAAAGTCAAATTTTACCAATAAAAATTATTTTTGAAACTTTAAAATCCTAAATTCGGGTCATGCTCATGCTTATCATTATTGGGCAATGTCTTATTGGACTTTGCAGTTCGGCACAATAATATATTGGACCAGCCTGATTTGCCAGCTCTACCTACAGTGTGGATGACCCCTAAGCTAATAGATGCATGCAAATGGCAAAAGTTCATGTTAATACAAAAACAAGCAAGCTAGTCTTAGGATTCCTTTGAGTAGCGTAGCCTCTTTTCCACTTGTCGTTCATTTCAACCCTTTTTTACAGCTGGTTACACGATCCTTAGTGTTCTATCTTTTCTTAGATATTTTTGGTGACATTTTCTTGAAAAGATAAATGTTATGACTCATAGGCAAGTATTCACATTTATTATCTTGCATGTTAAATCTCTTTAACACAGTATAAATATACCTAAATTGGAATAAATTAAGTAACCTATTAGATTTATTTTTATAAATCTTTATTCCCAATATATAAAATACTTTTCCCAAATCCTTCATTGACAAGTTCTTAGAGAGCTAAACTTTGACTAATTGTAACGTTGGCACATCATTCCCGATAAATAATATATCAACTATATATAGCACAAAAAAATGATAGCATCCTCACTGACTTTTTTTGTAAATATAAGGTTCATCCTCATTTTTTATAAAATCAAACATTTTGACTGTCTCATTAAAATGGATGTTCCAACTCCTCGAAACTTGCTCTAACCCATAAATGGATTTTTGCAGCTTGCATATTTTGTTTAGTGCAATAGAAGAGACAAATCCCTCTAATTGTGCCATATAAATATCTTCCCCAATATTTCCATTAAGGAAAGTGATCTTGACATCTATTTGTCATATCTCATAATCATAGTATGTAGATATAGCAAGCAAATTCCTGATGAACTTAAGCAATGCTATTAGTGAAAAGGTCTCATCATAATCAACATCATATTTTTATTTGAAACCTTTTGCAACTAATTTAGCTTTATATGTTTCAACATTGTCATTTGCTCTGATATTTCTTTTAAAGACCCATTTGCACCAAATGGGAGTTATTCCCTCTGGTGCATCCATCCAAGTCCACACTTTATTGGAATACATGGATTCCATCTCGGATTTCATGGCAATTTGCAATTTTTCGTGCTTTTTTATAATTTTGTGGATCATCGATATTCATAACACTTGAATCTTGATCATTCTTAATGGCTAGATTCAAATTTTGAGGTGCTTTGCCCACTCTTATAGTTCTTCGAGGAGATAGAGGTAGTCTTGTTGAGTTAACTGATTTTATATTAACTTGTTCAATCAATTGATGCAAGGTTGACTGTGGGTTAAGAACTTCATTAAGTTCTACATTTCTTCCACTTCCACTATCCTGGATGAACTTTTTATTTAAAAAAGTGGCATGTCTACTGACAAATACCTTTGTTCAGTACTAGAGTAAAAGTAGTACCCCAAACTTTCTTTACGGTAAACTTTCTTTACGGTATCCCATAAATTTACATTTTTCTAATCTTGCACCAAATTTGTTTAGATCTTGTATTTTCACATAAGCCGAGCAACCCAAAATCTTTAAATGCTTAAGACTCGATTTCTCACCCTTCCATATCTCATATGGAATGCTAGATACAGACTTAGTGGGAACTTTATTTAAAAGGCATATTGCAGTTTCAAGAGAATATCCCCCAAAATGATATGGGGAGATCAATTAAGCACAACATGGATCGCATCATATATAGTAGAGTGCGATTTCTCCTCTTAGTTATCTCATTGTGTTGAGGTGTGCCAAGAGGATTCTATTCGGAAACTATTCCGTTCCCTTTGAGATAATCTAGAAACTCTCTAGTTAAGTATTCGCTACCTTGATCTGATCGAATGGCCTTAATACACTTTCTAATTTGTTTCTCAATTTCAGCTTGATATTCCTTGAATCTGTCAAAGGCCTCGGATTTGTATTTTATTAAATACATAAATCCACACCTAGACATATCATTTGTGAATGTTATAAAGTAAGAATATCCTCCTCTAGCTTAAGCTGCCATTGGTCCACAAACATTGGTATGAATCGACTCTAATAACTCTGATGCCCTTTCTCCATGTCCAGTAAATGGAGCCTTAGTCATTTTTCCTTTGAGATAAAATTCACAAGTTGGTAGTGATTCATAATCGTATGGGTCAAAATACTCATTCTTATATAACTTATTAATCCTATTCTCGTTAACGTGACCAAGTCTTAAATGCTAGAGATATGTGAAATTCATATCAAACCTTTTCCCTTTCTTAACTTGCTCAACATGAAGCATATTGTCATTAACTTCTAAAACTATTAAGCTATGGACGACCTTTCCAATTTCTTATAATTCTCTTGAATGAGATATAGAGCAACCATTGCCTTTTAAATTTATTTCATAACTTTATTCAAGCAACAAAGGAACAAAAATAATATTTCTAATAAAAACTAGAACATAATAATAATTATTAAGCTCGATAGTTTTGCCTGAAGGCAAATACAATCAAAAGGTTCCTTCTGCTAAAGCTGCAACTCTTGCACCATTTTTGACTCTTAAGTCGTGCTCCCCTTTGTTCAACTTTCTACTTGTTCTCAATCTCTGCAACATATTGTAGATATAATAACCACATTCAATATCCAATACCCATGAAGTAGAATTAGTTAATGACATATTAACCTCAATAACAATTGCACCTAAAGAATTGGCTTTAGAAGCCTTATTTTGCTTCACTTCCGTAATATATAACTTACAGTTCCTTTTCCAATGAGCATCCTTCCCACAATGGAAGCATGTGCTTTTCTTAGAGACTTTCTCTTTTCCTTTCTTCTTGATATTTCCTTTAAGTTTCACAGCATTATAAGAAGATTTTCCCTTTTTAGGGGTCTTCTTCACATTCTTATTGGAGGTGCCTCCCACTAACAAAACCTGACCCTTATCCTTCACAAGGTGGGTCTCTGCGGTTTTCAGCATATTAAGGAGCTCGAGTAATGAGACATCCAGCTTGTTCATGTGGAAGTTTACTATAAACTATGAATAAGCATTTGATAAAGATTGGGGAACTAAGTTTTGACTTAATTCTTCATCTATAGTGAAGCCCAGATGCCCCAACTGCTCAATCAAATTGATTAGTTTTAGGATGTGCGCCTCTACAGAAGTGCCTTATGCCATCCTAGCTTAGAAGTGTTGCTTAGATATCTCATATCTAACAGTTCTACTCTCTTCACCATACAACTCCTTGAGATGAAGAATAATAAACTTAGTATCCATCTGCTCATGCTGTCTTTAGGGCTCATTGCTCATGGATGCTAGCATGATACACTATACCAAAGTACTATCATCTTGTCACTTTTGATAAGCAGCCTTCTCTTCCTCAGTAGCACTTTTTGCCACTAGTGCAAGATTAGGATAATCAAGAATGTAGAAGACTTTCTCCTATATAAGGATGATCCTCAAGTTTCCCAACCAATCCATGTAATTCGGCCTAGTGAGCTTGTTAGCATCGAGTATGCTACGTAACGGCAATGACATAATAGCAAATGAATCTACAATCAAAGAACAATATGCTTGAGCAAATATTCATAAAATATGATACATGATAATCGAGGCCTTTTGATTGAATCATGTCTCCTACTAAATTTGGCAAGTTCCATTGCCCTCCTAATGGAAAACAAGAGACCTCGTTTGAAGTTCTCCTAGTGGAATTAAAGGAATCTCGTTTATCCTACCAAGACCTGTAACACGACAAATCTTGGATAAGTCCGCGAGTAAATAACTCTTACCAATTATATTTTATGTAACTTCCATTTATTTTTACTTCTAAGGTTAATACAGTCTTGTATATACACAACAAACTATAAAACTCTACTTAAATTAAACCCATTATTCACTAGATGGGTCTGGGGATCAGACGATGAAGCATCATCCACTGGGTTCTTTCACTATGTAATTGAATATTTGAGCCATATACCTAGAGCTCAAATATTTCCTTAGAAACTTTCCAAATGTCGTAGGAACCCATTATCGATAGGGAAATTTGATTTTATTATTGTTAGGAAATTAGATTTTGATTTAGATATTTTTATAATATTTTTGGGATAATTTATTTTCTAATTTGGTTGTTATTATACACTTATATTTAGGCAAGTTGTTTTATATAATTCCTAACTTATTTAATGAAGAATATTAATCATTTCCATATGTTTGACCTTCAAGCCTTCATATTTCTATATTCTCCCTAAACTCCTCTATCTTATATAAATTTTTACACATTCAGAGAAAACTTGTTATGCATGAACTCTAATGCCCTATGTAAGGTCATGTGGGCTTATAATCTATACTTGTCGCTCATAATTCAGTTTTCTATGGCAAATTAGCTTGGGCTTGTCTAGCTCAATCTAAAATTTCTCTCCCAGGTTGATTAAGATTTAGAGAAATAACTAGACTCAGTTCATTAACTAAATTCTCTAATTCTCAAATTCTTTGTTCATTTGAATTTTCTTCTTCCATGTTTGGCTGAGAGGAGGCAAATGGCATGTGTCAGAAAATTTTTTCTATACTTGATCTTAATATCAACTACCCATGAGTTAGTTTTCTGCATTTGCATCAGGCCACATGCGAGTACATTATCTCTTTAATATCATATTAAATTTAGTAGTTGATCTATAATAAATCGAATTCGCTTCTATTTAAAATTTTAAACTAATAAATAATAATATATATTCTTCTTATAAATTCATAATTTTTTTTATTTAGCCCATGTGATTGATATTCTACACATAACTTTCCATTGATTTGACATTTACACTATTGTCACCCATGTTAAAAGGTCTCAAGAGACTAAGGATTAGTAATACTTGTGCTTAACTAAAAATATCTAAAACTAATAAAAGCTACTAAACCCAAATAAATTATATATATATATAGGGTGTATAATAAGAAAAATATTGTAAATGGGCCATTAAATTGTTTTAATTTCTACTCAATTCTCAAAGTTTTTTTTGTTGCAAATAAGATTGGTAATTTTTGACACGATATAATATGAAGTTAAATGAGTTTGAGTTAATATATGATAAACATATTTAACTTAATAAGATATAATTAATTATATTTATTTAAATATATATTGAATATATTAAATTATTTAACTTATTTAAATGTGTGTATTATTAATTTAATTTATCGATATTTAATTTATAAAAGTTTATTTGTTAAATTGTATTTTGATAATCTTGTTGGTATAATAATATTGTAAATATTTTGATAGGATTTTTATTATAACCACATTAAATATGTTAAATGTGTACAATTATAATAGGCACATTTAGATTTACTTGAACATATTTAGTTTATACAAATTAAGTGAATTAGAAATGGGTTAATAATTTTTTTATGCCAACTATTTAAATACAATATATATAAATATGATGCAACACCAATTAAGCGACACAGGCTGAAAATTTTTTCTCCGGGAAGGAAAATAAATTATGAAATGACACTTATGCCCATGCCCACTTCTCTCGTCTGACGCCGTTACCGTCAAGCGCTCCCGTTGTTGACGGAAAAGGACGAAAACCAAACCACACGCACGAACTGCACTTGGTGCTCTCTGCTACTCTCACCCTCGACAGGAAGTACTCCTTACCGTCAGATGCTGGAGCGAGTCCTCTCGATGCGCAGGGCGGCGCCGCACTCCGGTGACTCTGACGCCGACGCGGCCGACGAATCCAAGACTAGGAAGCATAACCACATCTCGATCGCCACCGCGAGATTCGTCTATCACGCGGCCAAGCTCAGCCACATCTGCCCTTCATGGCCGTGGCTGCTGCTGATTCTCCTCCTCTTCTTCCTGATCCCCTCTCTCGTCCACCACTCCCGCAGCATCATATGCGTCTCCAGCCCCTACGATGCCGTCTCTCGCGCGCACTTCTTCGGCTTGGATGGCCTTGAATCTGACTTCGGCGCCCTCGGTGTTCCTTGGTGTAAGTCTCTCGAGTTTCGAATCAGTCTCTTTCCTTATTCAAATCTCGTCGTCTTTAATGGAATCTGGTGGTTTATTTTATTGAAATGTACAGAAATTCTACTGTTGTCATGATCTATGATTGTGACAGTTTTCCTGGTACAGTGGAAGCATTTCTGTGAGCTAAACCGACAGTAATTATTTCTAATGGTTTGCTATATATCTGTGATAACTCTGGTTTTTACATGCCGGAAGACGCAAGTTGAGTCAAGAATCTATCTTTGCATTTCGTTTTGGATTTTCCTTTCTTTTAGAATCTTTCAATAGTTGTGTTCCCTTTCATTTTCTATGAGTTTGAAATGCAAAGAGAAGTTAATTTGTTTAGAACATCTGCGTTGGGATCTATTGATGTCCTGTCAAGCTTACTAAAGTAATAACTAGTTGTTCGAGGTTCTTGTGATTTAGTTCTCTTGCAATGTGATGCTTCCCTTTAGCTACTTGGAAAGTGCAGAAGCAGGAATATTAAATATGAAATATCGGCTTCCCTATTTTCCCTCTTTTTAAACTTTTGCAGACTACAATGTAATATTTATGCTAAATGCTATCTAAAATTTTGTTTGTAAGATCTCAATTGTGGAAATCTTTATCGTGTTCTGTTTCTATGTAAACTACGGGTTCATCCTCATCTACCGTTATTATATCTTGATTACATGGACAATACTAGTTCATCCTTGTGCATCTTTAAGCTGAAGTTCTGTTCAGATGGTTCTAGAGACGAAATCTGCCGTGTATTTCCAGTATTGTTCAATGCCACTTAATTATTTTTTGCTGGGGTAAAGGCAGATCGAAACATGGAAAAACAGTGGAGTGGACATCAAAGGATTTGCTGAAAGGTTTGGAAGAGTTTGTACCTATATATGAAACCCGACCAATCAAGAATAACATGTATGGGATGGGTTTTGACCACAGTTTTGGCCTCTGGTTCATTGCACAATGGCTAAAGCCGGATCTCATGATTGAAAGCGGTGCTTTTAAGGGCCATTCTACTTGGGTTCTTAGGCAAGCTATGCCCGATACACCAATAATATCACTTACACCCCGACATCCCGAGAAGTACTTGAAGAAAGGTCCTGCTTATGTTGATGGGAATTGCACATATTTTGCTGGAAAGGATTTCATAGATTTTGGTAGTGTTGACTGGACAACAGTGATGAAAAAGCACAAGGTTACTGATCTTGGCCGGGTTCTTATCTTTTTTGATGATCATCAGAATGAATTGAAAAGGTACTGTGGCCAATTGAACATGATGCCATTATGGTTCTATTAATGCCTCAAATATTCAGATTGGATGATTCCTTTCCTTTCTATCTTTTTTCATCAGAACAAAGCAGGCCCTGAAAGCTGGGTTTAGACATCTTGTTTTTGAGGATAACTATGACACCGGTACTGGAGATCATTATTCCTTGAGGCAAATCTGTGACCAGTTTTACATCAGAGGTATATATTCACTCCATCCTCAAGTAGCTGAAACTCAACTTGCATCTTTCATTTTAGCATTTTTTGATTGGTCATATCTGTGTTGAATAAATTTTGTGCAAGAATAACATGATATGATGGAAATTCTTATGATGATTAATCATGGTTTATCAATCATCAATGCAACCCTCGTTGAAGATGAATAACTATGACTTTTCATATATTCATTTTTTTTCTTCCTTGCAGGGGGTGGTCATAGCTGCTTTAAAGACAGTGATGAGGCCAGGATTAGATCGAGAAGGAAGAAATTCTGGGAGAAGGCAGTTGATACAGATGAATTGTGTGGCCCAGGTGAAGCATGGTGGGGAGTTAGAGGTTATGCACGTGACAACTTCAACCACAGCAATCAGCCTATCTCGTTGACTGAGCACTTTGAGAACAGTAGGTTTATGGAGTCAATCCTTGATGTGTATTGGGAACTTCCACCTGTGGCAGGACCATCCCTCACTCATCAGTCACGATATGATCCTGCTCGAACAGTTCCTCCCATTGTAGAAGATGGAAGGTATGGGTTGTTTCAGCGCCTCAGACTAGGCAGACTGGAAAAATCTGTGTTCAACGGCTACACGCAGATGGTTTATCTACAAATATCAGAACATTAGTCGGTCACCAAGCTGTTGAAGGTAGAGAAAATGCTGTTCTGTTAATAGTGGCTGTTAATTTTTCGCTCATCATGTTGTCATTGTATCCCTCATTTCGTTTCAGTTTTCTGAAAGGGCAGGTGTAGTGCGTATCCTCTTTAATTTCTCCTTTCTTCTTAAAGCTGGGTGGATCCAAATGGATGATAATGCAGCTATGTGAACTTCAATTTCTATTACATATATATATTGACGAATTTTCGGTTTCACAGGACATCTCTCAGGTGTTCTGTGGTTCAATCCTGCTGTTCAACTCTCTTGACTTTATTTCCTGTCGGTTCTTGGTGGATTGCCAGTGGAACATCTTTGCAGAGGCAAGTAGATGTCATTTTTGGATCAAGTTAAGCAATGTGCAGTGATGTATAGAACAACACTGAGATTCTGCTGACACGAGAAAGGGAAAAAAGTATCACCCAAAACTGTTTTTACTTGTGACTGTTCTCCATTTAGACATACCTAGACCAAACCTCTAGGAGACATACCTAGACCAAAACTTTTTAGGATCCTTAAGTCTCCTGCACGAGTCAGTAAACGTCCTGTAATTCCAATGGCCGGGCTCTGAGCATTGATGGAGTTTAGTTTTTAGTGGATCAAGAGCCCCGGGATCAAAATAATCCTGAACTGGATGTGGTAAGCGAACGGGAATCAACGACCGAAGGGAACCAGCATTCACTTTATTATTTTCAATCTTCAGTAGAAGAGCATTAGATCCCCTATCTACGCAGATAACTATGGGGAACACATACTCCCGAGGTACGTCACGAACAGGCAGGCATCCAGTCACCATTTCTGTCCTCATAGGAGAGGACATTAGTCAGAACCATCTCGCCCTGAAAGTCCATTAGAAGCGCGCTGCCCTGTTCCAACCATCCGCAGGAACCCAAAAAAAGAGAGAATAATTCAAATGCCTGCAACTGTCTGTGATATCTATTCCAGACTGGCGATAAAATTTTCACAGAACCTCACAAAAGTCTATTATAGCTTGCACGAAAGGAATAGCGAACAACAGCTTACGAGAATGTCCGTTGAAAATACCTCTGAGGCTCAGCTTTATTTTCAGTTACCGATGGTGAAGAAGCTGAACATTTTCTCAAGAGCCATGTAGAGAGTTCGGCACGGCTTGCATAGGTTTTGAGGTCGACCTTCCTCAGGGATAAGGCGCCCCATCCAAGCTAACCTTAATATGGAGGCACCCAAGTTCTGATTTTTCAGTTTCTTCACTGTCCCTCACCAAGTTGGAAGCCACGTTATTCTTCCGGAATGATCGAATCGGTGGCCATCCCACCACCCACACCCTGTCAATCGCCTCTAGTCGACAGTTCATCCGACAGCATCAGAGGAAAAATGATTTTCCGCGGTACAGATTAACTATTGCCATGAAAGATCACTTCAATGCCAAAACCCATCACTTTTCTTATCACCAAACTAAAGCTGGTAGACGCCTCAACGGTACAACTCCAGCGCGAAGAGGAAGAATATGCTAAAAACTGTAAAGAAGAGTTAACTATATCCATTGGAATGAATTAACAATTAGAGGTAGAATAAGGAAGAAAATAATATGTGCAGCAGAGAAATAATTGGAGTTTTTCCACCCCCAGACATCCACGATGGAAGCGTTAAATTTAAGTAGCTGAAACCTTGCTCTGCAGCAGGTGCTTTAACCTGACTCTTCTTGTCGTGTAGAGGATTATGCTTTGGTTTGACAGAAAAGCTGGCCCCTTTCGCTTACAGGCTTTGAAACAGCCGATGGATGAGAATTGCTAGCACTCATCATTTTTACAGCTCCCACGTCTTGGAGAGAACAGACCCTCTCCTCCTCCTTTGGACAGCAAATTCTCAACTCCAGGCTTGGAGACCACACACTTTCCGTCATTAATGGCGTCAGACATATCTCTATTGGCCCTACAGACAGGGAAACGGTTCTTCGAAGGGCTGACTGAGGCCGAGAATGCTAAATCCTTCCCGAAGATTGAGACCCCAGAAAAACTGTCTATCGATCTCTCAAGCCCACACAATCTCAGCTGAGTTTCCCTGAGGCTCTGTCTAACCACATTCTTGACGCTCTCGGAGGCCCCTGCCGACAGGGGGGCATTCGAAAAGCCTATGTAGTCATGCTGTAACGGCGTATTCATTAAAATTCAAACAAAAGGAAAATTGCAGAGATGAAGCTGAAGAAAATGAAACCAAGAGATGGGATTAGAACCGTGTGAAAGTGATGTGTGCTAGGGATAGAAATGGGACAACTTGTAAAATGAGGGAGTGAATTGAAACATAAAAGGTATTAAAGGGCTTCTAGTGTAAAGACTCTACTGGTTTCTGGTTTCTGTTAAGGTGGTTACCTACGGGAGTCGTTGGAAGTTGTTACCTTGACAGAAGCATATAAGCTGACAGGGATGCTGGAAAAAACAGAAAATCAAAGTGAATAAATCTTCCTTCCTGGCTTGATCTCTTCTTCCCTCTTCTTCTACCTTCCTTCCCCCACGGTCCGGCACTTTGAAACTCATCAGTGGTATCAGAGCCGCCCATCCTAGCACATGACGAGCACACGAGCCCAGGAGGCAGCACGCGTTGATATGGTGATCAAGGAGCACGAACAGCAGCTCATGGATCTTCGGGAGGCCTTGGCCCGTCACGACCAAAGAATGGACGAGCTCAAGGTGGACATTCGGGAAATGTTCCAGGACTTCTTGGCACAGCACGCCCAGGGCCGTGGACCAGAGCCACCTGGGGGTGATACGGGACAGAGGGGTTTGATGGGGTCGAGCAGCGGCTACTTCAACACTGCACGTTTGGGGAAAATGGAATTCCCTAGGTTCTCAGGGGATGATGTAGAAGGTTGGATTTATCGTTGCCAGCAATTTTTTGAGTTCGATGCAACCCCGGAGGAGGCCAAGGTCAAGTTGGCCTCGATCCATCTGGAGGGGAAGGTCCTGCAATGGCATCAAGCGTTTATGCTACAAATGAGTTACTTAGGACGTGTGACTGGATGGGCAGATTACGCTGCTGCGGCACGAGCCCGCTTCAGCAGCAGGGCTTATGAGGACCCCTTTCTAGAACTCAAAAACTTGTATCAAATGGGCTCCCTGCAGGACTACCTCGACCAGTTTGATGTCTTGCTTAACAAGGTCCTTCACAAGGTGGAGGCCAATGACGAGATGGTACTAAGTTGGTTCTTGGGTGGACTTAGGAAGGACATCCAGAATCCTGTGCGTATGCTACGTCCCCGGCTGTTACATGAGGCAATTGCATTGGCCCGCATACAGGAAGACACCTTGTCCGCACCAGAGGAGTCAGGGGAAATTCATGAGAGGCCACCACGGGAGTGGTCCACAGCAACCCGTAAGCTGCCAAGCGGGTTTAAGATCACGCCACAATATCACCACAGGGCTCTTGAACAACGATCAGGTCCCTCGAGGGCGGCTGGGCTGCTGCCACTGCCGGCTCAATCCAAGCCAATCATGCCTGAACCTAGGGGGCACAGGTGTCTGACACCTCAGGAGGTTAATGAAAAGCGAGCCAAGGGCCTGTGCTTCCTTTGTGATGAGAAGTTCAGCCCCACCCATGTTTGCTCCAAGAGGCGACAACTCTATCTCCTGGAAGGGGAGCCAGAACCTATGGAAGGGCTTGCTAATGAAACAGAACTTGAGGAAGTAGAAACGGCTGCAGAAATTTCCATACACGCCCTCAATGGGTCCCCTAGCGTGCAGACAATGCGAGTTCGGGGGGTGGCAAAGGGGCACTGCCTGCAGATTATGATAGACTCCGGAAACACCCATAATTTTGTGGATGAGCAGGTAGTGCAGATGTTGAAGTGTCCAACGATGGCTATCAAGCCTTTCCGAGTAATAGTAGCAAACGGCTGTGTGTTAGAATGCCAATTGATGTGCAGGAACTTCCAGTGGACAATGCAAGGAAGCGACTTTGCCATTGAGGCGTGGGTGCTGCCACTACGGGGATATGATGTTATATTAGGAGTTCAATGGCTCAAGACCCTTGGGGAGTTTAAGTGGGACCTCAACCGATACACCCTTAAATTCATTCGGGATGGCAAAGAGTTTGTACTCCAAGGCATCTTGCAGGAGGACCTCAGGTGGGCTGATGATGAGCAGATGCGGAGGGTGTTACACCAGTCCGAACAAATTGAAACAATTCAACTCTGCAGCCTTATTGGAGCGAAGCAGGTAAGTGAGGGCACGGACAAACCTGTTGTAATTGACCCTGCTATTTCTAACCTTCTAGATGAATTTCACGATGTCTTTGAAGAGCCCACGGAGCTCCCTCCCAATCGCGAGCAGGATCACCGAATTCCCCTGCGGGAGGGTGCGTCTCCCGTTAACATCCGACCCTACCGGTATTCAGTTGAGCAAAAGACTGTCATTGAGCAAATGACTAAGGAAATGGCCGAGGCAGGGATCATCCGTCCGAGTCACAGCCCTTACTCATCTCCCGTCATCCTTGTCAAAAAGAAGGATGGATCTTGGCGTATGTGTGTAGACTACCGTGCACTCAACGCCATCACTATCAAGGATCGGTTCCCCATTCCCCTCATTGATGACCTCTTAGATGAGCTACACGGGGCTCGACTGTTCTCCAAGCTCGACTTGAGGTCTGGATACCACCAAATCCGTATGCATGAGCCAGACATCTACAAAACTGCATTTCGGACACATAGTGGCCACTATGAATTCCGCGTCATGCCATTTGGGTTAACAAACGCCCCTTCGACCTTCCAGGCTATGATGAATGACCTCTTTCGGCCGTATCTACGGCAGTTTGTGCTTGTTTTCTTTGATGATATCCTGGTGTATAGCGGTCAACTACCAGAGCATCTAGAGCACTTGCGAACAATTCTTCAACTTCTACGACAAAACCGGCTTTATGCCAGGAGAAGTAAGTGCTCATTTGTGACCTCTCGAGTAGAGTACTTGGGGCATTTCATTTCCGCAGGTGGTGTCGCGACTGACCCGGAGAAGCTGGAGGCTATACGCGAGTGGCCATTACCAAGAACCCTTAAGCAGCTGCGAGGGTTCCTTGGCCTGACAGGGTACTATCGAAGGTTCATTCGGCAGTATGGCATGATCAGCCAGCCCCTCACGAACCTACTCAAAAGGGGGGCCTTCCATTGGTCCCCCACGGCATTAGAAGCCTTTGAACAACTTAAGGCAGCCATGATTAATGCCCCAGTTTTGGCTTTACCGGACTTCTCCCAACGATTTGTGGTGGAAACAGATGCCTCCGGGTCTGGCATTGGAGCTGTTCTATCCCAGGGTGGGCACCCCCTAGCATACCTCAGTAAGCCCTTGTCACCTAAACATCAAAGCTGCTCTGCCTATGAACGAGAAATGTTTGCTATCTTGTTTGCTGTCCAGAAATGGGGGCATTATTTGCAGGGCAGGCCCTTCACTATCCGGACTGACCACAAGAGCTTGAAGTTCCTGATGGAGCAGAAATTGAATACGCCCCTGCAACACACATGGCTGGTAAAGTTGGCTGGATACGACTTTGACATACGATACAAGAAGGGTGCAGATAACGCTGCTGCAGATGCCCTCTCCCGACTACCTGATGATCAGGTAGAACTCAATGCAATTTCCACCATCTCCACAAACCTATACCAGCAAATTCAAGAAAGCTGGCAGGAGGACCCCCATCTTCGGAAAAAGCTGGAAGCCTTGCAGACAGGAGGTAGGGATCACCATTATACATGGGTGGGAAATCAACTCAGGAGGAAAGGGCGTCTCGTGGTAGGTAATTCCCCACGATTACAACAAAAACTTATGGAGTTATTCCACAACAGTGCTTGGGGAGGCCATTCCGGGGTGCACCCTACCACAAAGCGGCTCAAGGCTGTCCTAACCTGGCGGGGATTGCAGAAGCATGTTCGGGAATATGTCCGAGCCTGTGTTGTCTGCCAACAGAATAAGTACGACTCAATGGCTTCCCCAGGTCTCCTGCAACCACTCCCTGTTCCCGACTATGCTTTTCAAGAAGTTTCTATGGATTTCATCGAAGGGCTACCATTGTCAGAAAGCAAGGAGGTCATCTTGGTAGTCGTAGATCGACTTACAAAGTATGGCCATTTTGTGGGACTGAGCCACCCCTATACTGCCACCACTGTTGCTCGGCGATTCCTTGACCAGGTTCACAAACTCCATGGCCTGCCGGCGCGGATTATCAGCGACCGTGATCCTGTCTTTCTTAGTAACTTTTGGAAAGAATTGTTTCGACTACAAGGGGTCGAGCTTCGTTTTTCTTCTGCCTACCACCCACAAACTGACGGGCAAACTGAGGTCCTCAACCGGTGCCTGGAATGTTATCTACGCTGCATGTGTGGGCAACACCCACAGCGATGGCACAAGTGGCTGGCCTTGGCAGAATGGTGGTACAATACCACCTACCATTCGGCCACTCGCACCACCCCTTTCCAAGCTCTTTACGGCTTCTCACCTCCAGTCCATGTCCCTTATATCCCTCGAGACTCCAAGGTGGAAGCAGTCGACCAGCTGCTCACAGAGCGCGAGCAAGCCCTTACTGTCCTCAAGGCTAATCTCCAAAAGGCACGAAACCGCATGAAGACATTGGCCGACAAGCACCGATCAGAACGATCCTTTGAGGTGGGAAATTGGGTGTTCCTTAAGCTGCGGCCCTACCGTCAAACATCCTTGAGGCGCCAATCATTCTCCAAACTAGCTCCACGATACTATGGGCCATTTGCTATCCTGGAAAAAAAGGGGCCTGTTGCTTACAAGCTCGCGCTTCCAGATAATTGCCGCATTCACCCTATCTTCCATGTATCCCTCCTTAAACAAGCAGCCGGGCCCCCGACCACGGACCCTGTTGTACTACCTAATGAGGTGCAGTTGTCCCCGCCTCAGCCGATGGCCATCCTTGATAGAAAAATGGTCAAACGAGGAAATCGGGCGGCAACCAAGGTTCTAGTGCAGTGGTCTGGATTGCCGCTTGCAGAAGCCACATGGGAATTCCTCTATGACCTACAACAGAAGTTTCCTACCATGAACCTTGCGGACAAGGTTCCCGAAGGGAGGGAGTACTGATGTGTGCTAGGGATAGAAATGGGACAACTTGTAAAATGAGGGAGTGAATTGAAACATAAAAGGTATTAAAGGGCTTCTAGTGTAAAGACTCTACTGGTTTCTGGTTTCTGTTAAGGTGGTTACCTACGGGAGTTGTTGGAAGTTGTTACCTTGACAGAAGCATATAAGCAAGCTGACAGGGATGCTGGAAAAAACAGAAAATCAAAGTGAATAAATCTTCCTTCCTGGCTTGATCTCTTCTTCCCTCTTCTTCTACCTTCCTTCCCCCACGGTCTGGCACTTTGAAACTCATCAGAAAGCGATCATGAGAGGGGGCTGGGTAGTGGGAGGAAGACAGAAGGGCGCGCTAACGGTGGTTGGAGAACTCCACAGAGGAAGAGCTGTTCCGTGCTGTCGATGCAGAACGGGAAGCTTCTTTGGCGTTTTGTCAACTTCCATTTTTTCGTCATTTGCCCACTCCATTATTCATTTTTTACATGCAAAATTATTTTCCAGTTTTATCCACTTTTCTACCCTAATTTTTAAAATCAGGCCGGGTTAGAAACTGATTAAAGTATGAGTTCATGAATTAATAGGTTATACCAAAAATTTAATTAGTCAAACAGTATATTTAATAAATAATATTATTAATAAATTAATATATTATTATAATTTGACACTTATTTATAATAAAAAATCTTTAACATATTCATTATATTAATTATAAGTTGAATATAAAATATAAATTTAAATTTAATAAAATAAAATAAATGTATTATAAAATATTTTTTAAAAAAATTTAAGTTGATCAGTTTTTTTACTTATTTAATTGGATCATCGATCTGACTGAAAATTAGCTGGTTCAGTAGAAGTTGATTGGGAATTGGTCGGTTCAATCGAAACTGATTGTATTTTATAATGTAATTGGCTTAATTATGAAAATTGAACTAGGTAAATAGCATGTTCGTAGTCAAATCAGTCAAACCGCCGACCTAATCTAGTTTTAAAAAATAAGTTTTTTACAACCGTGGAAACTACTACCACCATGCGGCAAGATAAGTATATCATATATTTTCATAGTTCTTCTTATCTAACATTATATAGAATTAATTTTTATCTGCAAATTTGAACTCTACCCTACAAGGTTTAGGAAGTAGATCATACCCGAATTAATTTCACTATCCCCGGCATATCTATTACCCCATGGACAGCCAAGGAGAGAGGAAGAAGAGGAAGAAGAAGAGGAGACAACAAGAAGCCTTGGAAAGGAGGGGAAATTCGGTGGCCGTAGACTGACGACTCTGGGGAAGGGAGGAGAATCGAGACCCAACAAGTAAAAATTAGAGTGGACTAACAAATTCGTCACCAAAGTTTTCATGGGCCAATATTTGAGGACCTGAAAAACGTTTTTTCGCACAAAAGATCCCAAACTTTGGTTTCATCTAATAGATTGCTCCGACGTCTCCTCCCCCGCTAGGAAAAAGTGATGTGGCATCCATCGTGGCATTAATGGCATCCATAAAATATCGTTATATAATACCACCTCGTCTTTTTTCCCTCTATAGTGCAAAGGTCAACTATTTTGGCGATAAAGCCAAAATTTTATTTAGTTGGAAGTGTGCTGGTAGAAGGAATTACTAAGAGTGATCAATCATCCATTTGAGCTTTTATCAGGAAGATCTGGCCAGCATTTTCGAGGGATCGAGGTTAGTGATCTTTCTTCTCACGAGAGCTTGCTCTTTTCTTTCGAGATACCTGCTCTGGTGGGATCGTTGGAAGTGCTTATTACTATTCAGCTCCTGTAACTCCTACTGCATGGCCCAAACTGGAAAAGACAGAGATAACTTCCAATGTGGGCAGGGGATCCCAATGGTGCAGTTTTTCAATTGCAGCACAGTTCAGTTGTTCTTTGGAGTATCTAACTTGGCTTGCAGTTTTTTGGATGTGAACCTAAACTATATTTTTATAAAATCAGATTAGATATTATTATGTTACTCATTACTGAGCAAATGGAATTAGTATGTTGTTATATTTTAATGTGGAGTATACTAATATTGTGGTCCCTAAATTGTGTCGGTCACTAACATTTAAGGACCAAAATTTCAAAATTTATTAATTTAATCTAAATATTTACATTTCACTAACACTTAGGTCCTTTTATTAAATACTTTAACATAAATTTAACATGACAAAATGACATGTTAGCGATAGAGATGTTAAATGGGCCGGCCTGACCCATAATCGGACCGTCCAAATCTGAAACTGGCCTGGACCGCTCCTAATCCGGCCCATAACCGTTCTTAGTAGGTTTGAGACGGTTACAGGCCGGTTCTGAAATATAGATCCGTTAAACCGTAACCGGTCCAAAACGGTAACCAGCACTAAACAGTTGAAAACTGGTTCGAACCACCAAAAATCTTGTAAAATCAACAGTCAAATTTTGTCGGGTCAATTAAAAATATTCATTTAAAATAATTATTTTAAAAAAATTAAAAAGATAGACGATTCACAGGCCAAACCGGCCTAGACCGTAATTGGCCTGTTTATAAACAATTCCAAGCTGGTTCATATTTGCCTGAATTACAACCCATAACCGGACTGGTCCGTTAAGCAAACAGGCTAAACCATAATCAAGTTAAACAATTCCAAGCTTGTTTTGAATAAGCTCGAATCGCACTTTTAACAACACTAGTTAGGGACACATCATATTTTGGTTGAATGATTTGTTGGAAGGCCTACCTAAATATTAGGATGTAAATGATTGGATTAAATTGATAAATTTTAAAATTCAGGGTTAGTGCTTAATGAATTAAGGACTAATCTATTAGTACGCTCTTTTAATGCGTATGTTAATTCAGAGCAGCGCTGTTAGCTGACTGAAATGGTGGCTTCAATTGAATGAAATCATGTAAGTTCCTTGTGAATACCATATATATACTCTGTGGTCTGTGGGTAGCCTTTTTCCCGTGAGACTCCCGATGGCTGCATCTAACAAAATCTCACAAGTTTACCGAGAGATCAGCCAGAACAGACTTCTATCGGAAATATATGCGAGAGCTGTCTCCATTGCTAATATCTCGCAAGCTCTCCGACGGATTAGCGTGAGCAGCCACTCGTGGAGAAAATATTGTGCGAGCCTATCCAGTCGGAAATCTCTCGCAGGTTTGTGTCCGATGGTCCGCCGGAACTTCTCTTGCCATTGCAATAGATTTCCGGGAGACCGCGAAATTCCGAGGATATTATCGGCAGAGAGTCTTTCTCAGGGAAATTCTCATTTCAGTGAGATCGCCGTCAGCTTTCCGGTCGCCTCTGCTGACGGAAAAACCATGTTTCCTAGTAGCGTTTCTAATATTGAGGCCGGATAAATTTCCTTTCACATCAAAATAGTACGTAATTCGATATAGATGGTTTGAAGTTTAATGAAGATGCACCTCTGTAGGATATCGAAAAAAATAATGAAAATATATTTTACTGATAATATTAGAGAATACCAGAGGCAGACCTTTCTCATTTCCGTGAATGTTGACACTCTGAAACATCATATATTTTTCCCGATCTGCAGGATCAGAGAGTGAAGAATCAAATCCAACGGATGAGAGGCAAAAAACCCAAGAAGAAGAAGAGGCAGCTGCATTTGGATTGGACCATCTCGATTTGACAAAACACACTCAATTATTCCATATTTTTCATGAAGGTCATGCTACCAAAAGAGCATAATTGTACGTTTATGCATTAAAGATTAGTGACTGTAATTTGTTAGATACTGGAAAGGAATTGATAGCCCATTGAAGCTGCTTGTTGATGCTCTATAACTGCTGTGGTCGAATGACATTCTTGAGTAATCCTTTTGTCGGTGATTTCTTTTACATTGAGAAGGCGTGTGACTATTATATTAGGATATAAAGTTAAATTATAAGAAAAGCCGCTTTTTACCGATCAAATTGCCTATAATTTGATATGATTGTATTTGGTAAATATTTTAATTTATAAAAAAAAAAGATAAAAATATGATATTATAATATTTAATATTATATAAAATTATTATACCATCATTTCCCTCTTTCTTCCCTCTCTCACCATGGGATACGGTCAAAGACAAGATTTAATGAGTTAGTGGTCGGTCGGTCGGTCCATATAATTGAAGAATTTTATCTCTCTAGAGAGTAAAATTGTTCAATTCCATAAACTTGGGGCCAATTATTACTAACCACAGTCTGAATGATGGGTGCTTACGTTTTCTGTACGTGTAAACCCATAGTATTGGGCTGGAGCTCGTACAGAAGGAGGTTTCGCCGCCCGATTTCAGCAGGCCCTATTAGTATCTGGCGTGTAAGCCCTCGGAGCAAGGCTCACAGGCCCAAAAGAGAGGAATAAACACTTTACAGCGTCATGATGTACCTACATGGCACAATAACAATTAATTATAAAGGGGCCGAGTTCAATTTGCCAGAATAAATCTCGTAACTTACTAGTTCAAGCGCAAAACGGCACCGATGCACCAGTTCCCATCTCCTGGAAAATTTTATATTTTAATGCTATATTTCTACTGTTCTTTCCATTTCTTTCTTGATCTTTGTTTATTTTCATCTCTTGCCTTAATCTACTTCTCCATTTTCGTCCTTTCGGTCCATTTACCCCATAACTACACCGAGTTGGATCCGATGTGGTGTGGGCTATTATCAATTTTCTGTTACTTTGGTCGAGCCGAATCGGGGCTTTGAGCGCTAACTGCTCATTAAAAGTATAGTACAGAAAAACCGACCGTCCGTCACACATTCCTGCTTTCCCTTCTCTTAATTATTTTCTACTATTTATATACTTTATTGCATAGTTTTTAAAACCGAATGGTATCGGACCGAAAATTGGTCAAGGTATGGGTTCGTAGGTTGGACCGGAGTTCAATTAGTCGAACTCTATGTTTGATAAATAATATTATAAATAAAATTGACATAATATCATAATTTAACAATAATTTATAATAAAAATTATTAATATAAATATTATATATAATATAAAATATAAATATATTAAAATCAAATAATAATATTATAATAAATTTTTATTTTTTTAAATTTAACTCGGTCAGTTTTTTTATTGATTCAATTGAGTTTACCGATTCGACCTGAAACCAGCTAGTTCAATAGAAACTGACCGTATTTAAAATACAATTGAGTTAATTCTAGAAACCGGACCAAATGAGTTACTGGTTACCGGTTTTTAAACTATGCTTTATTGTTGCAACTGCTTTTTATTATTATTATTATTTTACCTGTATAAATTCTTTCCTTCCAACCCTTCCTTCCCTTATGACCTCCCCCTTTAAATAGCCACCTGCTCCTGTTCTCTTCTCAACCCAATTGCTTCCACTCACCTCCTCTCTCTCTGTCTCTCTCTCACAACACTTACCGAAGAGAATCAGTAAAAATAGAGGAAAAGAAAATGGAAAACAGCATTCCCTTAGGAACGAAGAAAATATGGAGCGTGGTGAGGGCAGTGCTATTCATGTTAAGGAGGGGAATATCCAAGAAGAAGCTAATGGTGGATCTCAACATGATGCTAAAGCGTGGCAAGATCGCTGGAAAAGCCTTTGGCAACCTCATGTTCCACCATCACCATCCTGACATTGCTGGTGTCCACTCATCCAACTCCACCTCCAGCTCCACCGCTTGCCCCATCGGCCCACTCGAGTACGAGTTCAGCTGCAGCAACAGTCCCGCCAACGCCCACCACCCCAACGACTTCCACCACTTCTTCACTTCTTTCCACCTGCGCAAGCACCGGAAGGGCACCGGAGGCCTCAACAACTTCTTCGGGTGTGCCCACCTCCCGCAGACCCATGATGACGATCCCAATCCCTTTCAGCTGGAACGGGCAGTTCTCGAGTTCCTGAACAGTTACAACGCAGATCTGACACCGGTAGTAGAGGCATCACCAATGCTCCCAGGATTCGGGCAGACCCCTCTTGTCCGGCAGCTGAGGATAACCGACTCGCCGTTCCCTTTAAAGAACGAGGACGAGGATAATTATGTTGATAAAGCTGCCGAGGAGTTCATAGAGAGGTTCTATAAGGAGTTGAGACGGCAATGAAGGGAGAATAGATCATCAGCATGATGTTGGAAACTGTTTCCTTTCCTCTTGTCGGTTAAGGTTTGCGGGTACTTCATTGTATATGCTGTGGTCACCAAGAAAATTTCTCTTAGTTGTTTCTGCGGGAAGTACAGCTACTTTTGATAAATTCTGTCGATTAGAATAATTCCATCCTGTTTCCAGACAAGTTTGTACCAATTGGGACAAGTCCATATTCTAGGAATATTTAAAATTTGAAATATAGTGCATATCCCAAAATTTGATTAGTATAGAGATAAATTCAATCTCAATCAAAATTGGTGATCTATCAAATTGAAACTTCTTCTATTATAAAATTTTTTAATTCATAAAATTAAAATTTATAATAATATTTCAGAGGAACAAATATTGAACAGCTCCACGTGGACAGTATAGTATAACTACATGTGGTTTTTTGACGTGTACAAGCAAATAGAGCTTGGATCATGGAGCAGGGTAATTGAAAATCGTAAGCATTCTCTTCTTTTACTCGATGATGAGTTTGAGATATGCATGCAAAATTTATGGTTTTATAACACTTATTACTCTTATGGATTAAGATACAATCATACTTATTTATTATGATACACTCCCCAATTCAACTTGTACACCTCGAAAGATGAATCAATAACGGCATTTTCAGAGGTAATCTAGTTAGTGGTCTTGTCCAATTGGATGGGTTCTAATTTTATTGAATTTCTTTTAATCAAAACTCATTTCATTTTAAAAACAATATATATTTATACTTTCATTGAAATATAATATAGAATCTTTGGAGGGACATCAGTGTATATACTCTCAAGGCACTCTGATACTAAGGCATAAAATAAACATAGACAACCTCGTTAAGGCACCCCACTAACATGTCCTGATGTGATTGAATCCACTTAGTTCAAAGTGAAACCCATTGGCCGCTTGCCCCTACTCTGTAATATACACCCAACCCCTTCTAGCTACTTTGTTCTTCCTTTTTAATTTCTTTATTTACTCTTTCCACCAATTGAATAATTGTAACTTTAGAGAAGCTTGAGAGAAACTTCTCACATATTTGTGGGTGATCTAACATTATAATTAATAACTTAGATTAAAAATCTAATAACTCATATAAGTCTGTCTTACCACATGAATTAACATTTTAATCAACTTTTCGTAATTAACAAAGTTAATTAAGAAATCCAACTACTCGTATAATTAAAATTTTCCTCTCTATGATGGACTTTTTGTCAAAGAAGTGCAGTCCACAGTCATATTGGGCTGTGTTACTTTAAATTACTTCCCTGGCAAATAAATCTCAATTATGCAAATGTGCTTTAAGCAGAAATATTATTTAATTATAGCAAATAATATCTTCCTAAAAAGGTACCCCTAACCAGTTATTTATGGCGAACTAGAAAATTTTTCTATCTTGCAGAAGATAGGGATGAAGTTGATAGATGAAATAATGAGGAGATAAATTCAGTAAAAATTTAACTTAATTATTTAAATAATCACCATGAATGATTCTATGGGTATGATTTCATCATTTTCTGGAACATAATACAGGCAAGGATCTCAAAATGGATGTCTAGCCTTTTCCTGGTACAGTAATACAATGTGACAGCACATATACAGAAGGGTGCTCAAAAAAAGCCAAATGTTTAGGTGATACGTGGGGTTGGGTCATTTTTCATTTATTTATTTATTTATTTTTATGAGGGTTAGATGGGTGATTTTTTTTAATTTAATATGATGAATGTAATTTTATGGGACAGATGTCACCTTTCAACCCAAAGTTTTGGCCTTGTTGACATTCTTCAATTGCAATCTCTGTTGGGTTCTCGTAATCTTCCCAATTATATTCAACTTACATCACTTGATTGAAAATTATACTTTGTCATTCAATTGTAGGCTAGCTACTGTTGATATCGGGGGACGGTGAGACAATTGCATTTTTATGTTTTTTTCTTATGTATATCTTATGATATTTAGAGATTTAATTAATTCTTATTCATTTAAATTTGAAAATTAAGAGAAAGATATATGTGAATATATATTGGCAACTAAATGAATATGTTTTGCATCCACCAAGAGGTTTGATTGATCATGGGTGAATTGCAGGTGTGATTGCAAATTAAGGATTTTTTTTCAAACTTGTCGTTTTCATTACTGAAAGTCGCGCCAGATGAAGCCAGCCAGGTCTTGAAATTTTCTTTAAAAGTCAATGTATTCGAAATTTTAAAAAGGGGAAAAATTATGGATGTTTGCTTATTATTAATTGCATGCAAAACAAAATGTCGAATTAGCATCTCAGATTAAATTTATGCAGAACGTGAACATGAAAATTTTCTAGATTTTTTAAATTAAAATATCACCGGATACAAGAGATTTTTTTTACCTAGAGTCAATTAAAAAAATTAAACTTATGATTGTTTGTATCTGTCTCAAATCTATTTTTAGGGTTTGCTTTCTATTTTTCTAATACAGATTTATATCCTCAAATTGTCACCCTTCCATAGCATGACAATATAATCTACACTTATCACACATTTTACGGTACACTTCTTCACTGACTGATTACAACTTAGGCAATTTCTCAATGCCCGCTAGAGAAGGGAAACTGATCGTGCGTCATCATTTCTGCAATTGGGTTTAGTGACCTCAACTTCTATATGTGGATTTACAAGATTTTACGATTTTCAAGGATCTGGTAAACAACCAAACAAGTTGGGTACGCCTTGCCTTGCGGCGAGGATATCTTCCATTGATGAATTTTCCTTTGTTTTAAACTAAAGATAATCTCCCTAAAGTGAGATTAATAGGCAATAAGTAAAGGCTGATCATGTTTTAACTTTAAGCAATTATTTTTGCATGGTCGTTTTCATTTGACATGAAAATGTTATAGAGTTGGGACCCATAAATTGACCCTGCCATCGTATTTATACCGCCACGCATGCAAACGTGTGTATAAAATTAGGCGAGTTAGGCGGTTTCTGTACTTTTCTTTTTTGGCAATCTCTCCTTTCTTTCTTTTTTCTTTAAATGTGTTTTTACACAACATTTCAATTATTGAACTTTCTCATTCCATTCACGTTAACAATAACAATATGAATATTTTTAATGTTACGTGTTATTTTCAATCATCCTTTGGTCGATCTCTGTCGTTTCCTTCTGGGAGCGGCTGGAGTTTTCTTCATCACATACTCTCCCGCTCTTAAGGGCCGGGAATTTGGAAAAGTACAGTGAAAATATCAGTTGCAGTCTGAGATTAGTTCGCATGTCATGTTTGTCTCTATATTAGCAGTGTCTGAATCGTTTGATTATTTTGCACTTTCCTAAATATCGCGAAGAATCGCCGACAATGGCAAGAATCCAATATTGTGCGTAATCCTCATGCTAAATATTGGTTTTGTGTCTGTTCATACACATAAATGTCACTCTATATATACCACGTTAAGGGTTTGATCGGAAAAAATCCAAGGTGATTAATTCCTCGATTATTTAGATGAACATGTTCCATTTTGTGAAGCGACCCATCCTCGCATGTACAATTATGATGGACGACCACATGATAAAACATATAAAAGATGGAACTTGGCAACACTCTTGTCTCTGGTACGGTGCCTTATTGTTACATGCACATAATAATGTCTTGGAGTTGCTAGAATTGGCAAAAGCACTGATCAGGTCATTGCTTTTTCGTAGACTGCAAGAGAGTCCATAAATTTAAAAGGGATAGGAGGAAGATATGAGAAGTTTTACTAATAAAAATAAAAATAAAATTTTTTAATTTTATATTAAGAATGATATACTATACTCAACTTTATTTTTAGTTATTTTATTACCTTGAATATTATGGTAACATAATTGAATCAATGAAAAGCGAAAATGCTTTCAAAGAATCTACATACAAATAATTCAATGTCTCAACTTAGCAGATCATGAAACTTAAGGAGGAGACCACCTGCCTATCATCACGAATAAATTGACCGTTGACGTGTCATCTTTATATGTATTGCTCAAAGCATGGGACTCAAAAGCCAGTCAGCCACTCATTTTAAAGGAGTGCGAAAACATCAGGCCTTCAAAGAATTTATTAAGTGCTGATGAATCTAAATTAGAGTACAACCGATTGACTAAAAAATAAATATATTTTAATATAATTTTTTCTTGACTTAAAAAGTATGGACTTGATACTTGAATTTATTGGGGGAGGGAAGAGGCGGTTCAACAAACGCATGTGGGTAACAGTGAGCCACCTTTTTTTCCGGGTTATTATTGTAAAGGAGGAATTAGGGCTCCTGATTGATAGTGGGGAAGGTTTGGGGAAATGGAAAAAGGAAAGCTTTAAAGGAAAACGTTTTCAAAGTTTACTTCGCAGCAAAGCTTTCACCAATCTCCACTCACAAAAGGGGCCACCTGCCTGCCTGACACTACAAAAACAAACAAACAAACAAACAAAAGAAGAAAACGAAACTTCATTTCCTTAACGCTTTGCTTTCACCCGTTGTTTTCCATAGGGCCATCGTCTTTGCCCACTTGCCAATTTAATGTGATTCAATTAAAGATATACCATTAATATACAGATTTGTACGGGTTTTTCTGTATAACTTAATGGGTTTCTTAGACCAACCGATAACTATTATATTAGTATTTTTTCATATTATTGATTTTCATTGATTCATAAAGAGAGTAAATTTAAAAGATACAAACTCAAAAGCGGAACATCTACTAGGGATTGAACAATGAACACAAAGAAAAAAAATTGAGTGTTTTTCATGCACGAGTTCACTTTCGTCAAGTGTGTAATAATAAGTCCAATTATTTGTCTGTTGCGATTTGTTACCTTACGCTGCACGACTATGTAGACTTCCCTGAACAAATTATCCTAACTGTTGGGATTAAGGTTGTTGCTCGGATGAAAATGCCGTTGCGACACTCTTAATGATACACTGACAGCTAGATCAAACTTCAACTGTGCTGAGACGGTTAATCATCATTGTAAACACTAGCATTATGGGATTAGTTGATCGTTTAAATGATAACATCAAGACGAACCAAAAGTGCCAAAACACATTTCAGCGTTCAGGAAAGAACTTCAGGACATTGAGGGGCCAAATAATTGTTCGCTAATTGAAGGAATTGGTCGGTATTTTTCTCACTTCGGTTCCCACGTGGGCAGGGAAGTTTTACTGCATATAACATCGTACGCATGTTTCAGAATCGATATCTGTCTGCAGTTAAACCATGCAGCAGCATGTATTCGATGTAAAATGTACGGAAGATGACTTTCTTGGGCCATATTTCTGCGATACATGGATTCAAAAAGGGTAGAATTCTGACAGAAACTTTGGAAGCCATATTCCACAAGCAATTTGGAGCCGAAAGCCCCAAAACGGAAAATGACTGTACTAATGGCACTTGAAGCAAATAAATGGGACAATTTAGAGCTTCCAGGCAATTTTTGATGCATTAAACAAGAACTTCTCATTAATTGCGGATATATTCACATAAATGCTTAATTCATGAGTATTTATTATAAAAATGTCACTTTTAATTTCAAATTAAAAAAGTGTAAATTTGACTCTTAGGAGTGGCATTATACATTCCCCTTTATGTTCATCTTTTTTTTCTTTCTTCTAGGCATACAAACACATCTTTTCCAATGAACAAAATTCACATAATTGGCTAATGAATAAGATTTGGTGCTGGGACATATTTTCAATCTATAATTTAGATCAGGAGTTCCATTTTCATTAATATGATTTTATATTCCTCTTTATTTTCATTTTTTCTATGAAAGGAAAACAAGGGCTGAATAATTGAAACCCTCCAAGTACATAAACACTTCAATAATCTCCATTATTTGACATGCCAAAAGAGCTTATTTGCTGCCGATGATGTTGTAGCCCTGCTTGTGCCTTTTGTCTTTCATGATGTTTGTTCTAGAACCCGTCGTTTGAATCCTGGCCGTTGGTTCAAGAACATGTTTCCTAAGCCATCTGATTTCTGACACGTGGGAGCTCCCTACATTACTTAACCTGGAAGATCAATAAAGGGAAGCAATAATGTTAGATCTGCACTAACAGGGTACCAAATCAAAGGAGATTTTGACTAACCCATAAGATAATTTAGTATTTCTTTTTTTAAGTGAAATTTTAATTTAAATATGATAAACAAAATAATTTAACCTCAAGATTAGCTCCAATGAAAAGAGCATGTATATAATAAATAAGTAATTTATAAGGTTATAAATTTAATTCTTTTTTTAAGTGCATAACTTTTTATGAAATCATTCACACACACATATGCTTACATATGAATTTATCTATATCTATAGGTATGTGAGATGTTTATGGTATGGGAGTTGTAAACGAATATAAATAAAAAAATTTATACTAGAGTTTTTACTTTTTAATTAACTAAGTTGATTTGAATTTAAATTAGTTAAGATTGGTTAAATTAAAAAAAAAAAAAAAAGAGATTGCGACTTTTACTTTACACGAGACCGTTGGACAATTCAAAGATATTGCATATGCTAGAAAACTATGAGAGTAAGTACCTATCTTATGGAGGATCTTCATATTGAATACTACTAATGAATCAAAACAAAATAATTTTCTGACGATTATTGGATGTAAATGAGAATTTTTTTTTCAGTTAGATTCGACTGAGCCTATAATTTTTTTTATTATAATTTGTGAGCCAAACCTTTGAGCCATGATCTATTAATCGAGAATATCATTAAGCATGTCTGAGGAATGTAGGAAACTTTATCTCACATTAGTGGGAGAAGTAAAGTTGGAAATATGATTGACAATTTTTTACATGACACAACAACATGATATAACATGATACAGAGTTAGATGAACTTTGTTGATACATGATAAACCTATATAATTCTATAATATACAATTAATACTATTTAATTAAATATATTTAAAAGTGTTTAGCTTATTTAAATATATATATTGTTAATTTAATTTGTTATAGAGTGTATTAAATTTTATTTTTTTATATTTTATCATTATTTTAATTATATTATAAATATTTTGATCAAATTTTTGTTATTATCTTATTAAACATGTTAATTGTGTACTAATATAATGATACATTTTGATCCGTTTAATTTATATGGGTCAAATGAATTTGGAATAGATTGAAAGATTCTTGACATGGACTGTTTAAACATGAAACACCTAAATACGATATGAAACGAACTGCTAATGCTAATACGAAAGATTTATATATTAGTAGTGAATATAATGGGTAATTACTTATAAGTATATTATATGATGCACGATCGCCTCGCACACTTGCGTAGTGGGGGTGCGATTGGCGATCTGAACAATTAAACTCGTGTGTATGGGCATGACCTACGTACGCGAATAACGGTCCGAATCACGGCCCCTGCATGGTATCCAATTCGAGTGGATATAATCAAATCCATCGGAATTCATACCAGTCAGATTCAGTTGATTGGATCTCATTCAAATGTGTTTGGTTTTGATCCGACCTGATCGAGTTTAGCCAAGATTTAGCAAATTTTGATCCAATCTAATTGGATTCCAACCAAGATTTCAAGCTTAATCAGAATTTAACTAGATATGTTTGGTTGCATCTATTTAACAGAATTTGATCAATATTCAGTTGGATTTTTTCATTAAAAATATCGTATCCTGTGACATTTGAGATGATTTCCTCCCACCTCTATAAATTTGAGCCAGTTGCTAGTCTTTGAAACCTGCATCAAAAATTTTCCCTCCTTTTGGAGCATTTTTTCTGTAGTATTCTGTATTAGCAGGGTCGAATCAATTTTAAAAACAAGCCACAAGTCTCGGCTTTCCTACATTTTATTTTACTTTATTGTACACCTTATATATATATATATATCTATTTCTTGTCTAGTTGTTCTCTTTAATCCATAGGTGGACTTCCCCCTTCTTTTTCTTTTGTTCCGACACGTGGCATTCAATAAAATTAGAAAGCAAACTTTTTTTTCACTATATTTCTGTTGTGGTGTTGGGATTACGTTTTACTGTTTTGTATAACTATACTTACACTACACTAATACATATAAAACTATGGGGTTTTTTTTTTGTAAATCTCAAGAGGCATTTTATGATCTGGGCGAGTTAACTTTCCAGTCTGAATTGTTTTTGGAGTACCTGATCTCACCAGTTCTTGGTATATTTTTCCACAGAGTGGCCATAAGCGGTATTGCATTGATCAATAACTTTTTCTTTGAAGGAAAAAAGAAAAAGAAAACAATTGGTCACTCGATGCGGGTTATCCTACCTTCTTATTAATTGGGTAACAGCATAACAGGTGAGAGTAAGAGAAGTTTCTCTGGTTCGCTTATTGGATTATTTTAGCAACTTAATTAACAATTTATAATAGATATAATAGATTAATGAATGCTTATATGAGTTTTTTTTTATCAACTCCTGAATGGTCTTGGGACCATATTTTTAACAACCGGACGGGGCCGGCTAGTTTGACCGGTTCAATTGGAAACCAACTACTCATTCGATCCAGTTTCTATAAAAGATCTAATTACACATTTAAAGAGGTCAATTCTGATTGAATCAGCTCCTTGTCCGACTGGTAAACCCAATTGAAATGGTAGAAAAATCAACCGACTTAAAATTAAAAAATATATATTATAATGCACTTATTTTATTTTATTACATTTATATTTTTGTTATAAATTAAGTTCAAATTATAATATTATTAATATTATTTATTAAATATACGATTTAATTTATTAAATTTTCAATTTAATTCACAAATTTATAAATTTATACTTATACTAATTCTCGATCAGTCCCATTTTAAAAACTATACTTGTAACCATTAGACCTTCCAATTTTGTGGTGGATTGCTCATTTATCAAAAAAGTAGGAGGGAGAAGAAAAGCATGAGGAGAAGGCTAAAAGTACTCCGGCCCCTTTACCAGTTCCCAGCAAGGGGTATTGCACGCTAAAGAGGGCGACCACTTGCGTGCTTTGTGGCCACTCATAACACAACTCACATAAATTAATTATTACTCTATCCTAATCCACAAGGAATCTTTAAATTAAGTTTCCTTAATCTAGCACCCATCCACAAAATAAAAAGCAAGTACGTGCCCGACTCCTTATGCCGTAGCGAGAGCACTTTGTAAGGATCAGAGGTGTCACGCATCCCATTCTACCCGAATTTAAGTAGTGCAATTTCAACTTTTGCTCCCCTTCCGAGTCCCGATTAAGAGTCACCGTCGGCAAGAACCGAGCTTTTATCTAATTGAGTTATCCAGACTCGGTGTGCGAAGTAAGAATGGTACAAATATATGCTCAGCCCTGAGTTATCAGACAACCGAGCATATAATAGAGTGATGTCTCACTGAACTAGAAGAGATTTGTCATGATTCTCTCTCAATATGAGACATGTAAAAATAGAGATGAGTAAACTAAAGGTTCGAGATGGGGGAGGGTGTTCTGGAGGGGCTGATTAACAGACCTAGTGGATCCATGCACACGAAGGGAACAAGGTCCAGGGCTTAAGCAATCGGCCCCAATTAATTGTTTAGGATAGCTTTTATCTGGGCTGCAGAAAATGCAGAAAAATAGAACAATTCCGAGGGGGCCTAGTTGGGCCTATTCTTAACAAGGCCACCATATTGGGTCACGTCTACATGGGCTCATCTTGCCATTTGTGCATATAGATATATACTCATGTTTTGATGCATTCTGTGCCAACGTTTTTGTGAGAACTAGGCAAACTTGTCCTAAAATCATAGTTTTAAAAATCGAATCAGGTCGGCCGATTCAACAAGTTTAATCGGTAAATGGCCACTCACCTGGTCCGGTTCCCGATCAGAGTGATGGACCCAATTGAACTAGTAGAAAAACTGACTTACTAAAAATTAAAATGACAAAAACCTATTATAATATATTTATTTTATTTTACTATACTTATATTTATATTTTATATTAAACTTTTGTTTAATATAATAATTATATTAATAATTTTTGTTATAAATCATATTCAAATTATAATATTATGTAAATTTATTATTAATATTATTTATTAAATATGCGGTTCGACCCATTGAATCCCCGATCTAACCCATGCCTACACTAGTTCCCGGTCCGGTCCAATTTTAAAAATTATGCCTAAAACAATCAATTAGGGAAATGAAATGTCAAAATTATAAGATAGTTATGATTAGAGTGGGCTAACAATTTAGAACTCTAATTTCTCATGAGCCAACACATGATAATTTTAATAATTGTTTTGGAACATTTATATCCCTCACTTTTCATTCCATCCCACACTTTATTATGTTGTCTCACTTTCTATCACTTTGTCACGATGGCGGACTAAAGTAATAAATGGAATAAAAATTGGAGAATATGTATGTTAAAAAAGAATATATTGAAGTTCTAAAGTATTAGTTGGTGCCATTTTTTTTTATTAATTACATCTCTTAATGACCACTTTGGCCTTCCATCACTGTGGACCAAATTGTTCGATAGAATGGAAGGAGTGGATATAAATGTTAAAAAAGTTATTAAGAACCTTAAGTGTTGGCTCATGATAAATTAGAATTCCCAATTATTAGTCTACTCTATGATTTATGAAGATTTGAATTTTTGTACAGGTTCCTCCCATCTCTGGAGCCCGACTCGACAAACTACACAATATATTATTATAGTATATTTTGCCTACTTGAATCTCCATGCAAACAGGATCAACCCGGTGTAATAATAGAATGAAGTTCGAGGAAGATCTTTAAAGGTATTTTGGAAAAGCATTTTGAGTTTTAAAATGTTATCGGAATGATAGTATGAGCAATGTGATCTATCTCTGTGGTCATGATGGATAATGTTGGAGTGACCTGTATGTATGCTCTATTATGATTTCCGAAACATAAGACATAGGTTCGACACCTACAAGAGCATGGGTTTTACATCTACGCTCAACCATCACTCTCTAAATGAGAGATTCCTATCGCCCTCTTTGTTAGGGTTGATCTTAATCTCATTGCGCTATTTGAGTCATTTGTTGCTCGCTTCGTTAGGGTTTCATATCAATTTTATCACTCTCCTAGTGAGCAATTGATTTTAAAGGGTTAATAACTCATAAAAATATGATGATCATTTTGAACATTTTGGCATGTCGTCACATTTTGTCAAGAGAGATGTGGCACGTTATAAACATGGCTAACGTTTGGTGTTGTGTCATTGCCACATTGCACCAGCTATTGGAATGGCGATTTCGTCCCTCATTACTCGTCTTTGATTCAAACTTAAATGATGATAATTACGTAAATATATTTTCTTCTTCTTCTCCCATCCCAAACCCTCTTTAATGGCTGCCCCCTTTCACCACTCCTTCCCTTCTCCCACGGCTGTTGGCGTCCTCCTCTTCCCCTCCCATGGCCACCCCTCCTCCTCCTCCTCGTCATCCCTTCCATAACCACCCACCTCCTATCTCTATCCCTCCTTGGACTTCCACCTCCTTCCTCCCCATGGCTACTTTCCTCCTCCTTCTCCTCCCTCTCCCCCATAGCGATTTCCTTCTCCCTACTCCAAGGCCGCCACCTCCTCTCTCTCCCATGGCTGTCCCCGTCCTCCTCACTCATCTACACCCTCCTCTCCTCCTCATCCATCTAAATATCTCCAAAAAGACTAAAACGAATGAAATTCGTAACTCCCACGGTGGAAATGTTAATTATGCAAAATATACATTTTTATATACAATATTCAAGCCTTGACTTTCAGCTTTTCCTTGAATTTAAGTTACTTTCAATTTTATATTTTTTTTATTTTAATTTTGCTCATGATAATCAATTGAACTGAAGGTGAATTAGGTTAAATTTTTTCAATGTTGATGCTTCCTCATGAGTTTAATCAATGTAAGTTTTAAGTAGGTTGCATCAACCCAACTCTAGGTAAAAAGGACAAGGTGTTCATATCTCTCTAGCCAATTTATATAGATTTTGTACAAGCCTCTTATACTTGAAGTGGTGCAAAATCATTGGAAAGCACATCGAGTCAAAATTTCAATGCACTAAGCAATCATAATTAATCGAAGTTGGGACAATTAAGTTATGATGGAAAGAAGAGAGATGCACCAATTATGGACTGGCCACGACCCTACACCTTCTTCAGACCTGCAATATAAAAGATAGAAATGGCATCAATCAAGGCAATGTGATAGGCCACGGCCGGTAGTTCAATATAAGAAATTTGAGCTAGAATAGGAAAGCTTGATAGGCCCGACTCCCTCGCAAAATGTCCTACTTTCCTATTTTGTGATTATTTTGATGTCATTATTATATCTTGTGCTAAATATTTTCACTCCTTTAGGCAAGGTTTTTACAGATGTGGAAAAATGCACGCAAAGATATGTATCACAGAGGTGGTAAAGTGGTGAGTAGTACAGTTCTCATGGGGACTTTACGATACTAAACACTGATATATAGTACTCAAACCAAGCCAAATCAAAGCAATAGTCAATGAGTTGCAAATGAAAACAAAGATAAAAAGAATAAGAAAGCAATTGCATGCAAAATATTGATGGAGACGTAAGGTTTTCAATTTCACCTAACCCTAGTCTAAGTTTGGTCTCACTTATAATGCAATTAATTGAATCATGTTATTGTCTTAGAATTCTAAATGCACCAAACCCACCTCTCAATGCAACTATGATGAACCCCTGAGATGATACTACTCTACTATATCTCCAGGGGATTAACATTAAGGAATCAAGTTTACAACTTGACTCTACTGTGGATTCCTAGGATGATCAACTAGCTCTTAATACTCCTTGCAAATTACCTTACATCCTAATGTTGGTAAATCTAGATTATGCTAACTTTAGCATGCAGGCAAATCCCACTCTCATATTCATTACTTATTCCCAATTGATTCATTGGGTGATCATGCCATAAAAATGCATTAAGAATAAGTTGGACACAAGCAACACTTTGTTTCAATAAATAAATAAATATATATATATATATATGAGTTCGACATTACAACTTAGACATTGGACTAGGATTTGAAGATCCTCTGGGAGAAGAAATTTAGGGCGACATAATGAAACTAGAAACACCCAAATTCAGCAAAGAAAACTTATCAAACATAAGATTTCAAAGCCATCTTCCCTTCACTTGTGATCGGTGGAACTTGGATACCGAAATTGCCTAAGATCTCCTCTCCTTTGCAGCAGCAAGTCCTCTCTGACTTGAGATGGCTCTAGACTTGAAGAATGAAAGGAATTTTGTGCTAGTGCGTCCCTTGCTGTCCCCAAAAGCTTTTGAACTTATATCCTCCCGATCTTGCCGAAATTGACGAACAATGGAATATATCAGTATATTCCAATATTCTGCACTTAGGGCGCACTCAAATATACTCCCTAACTTCTTAAATAACATGCCTAAGATGCTAGGGTGTGAAAGTATTCTGCCTAAGATTCAAGTGAAACAAAATAAGTTAAATCGGGAACTTTTGTAGTATGTGAAGAGGGTCGTGACCATGTTTCCTAAAATAACTCTTGTAGATCAGGGGGGACAGTTGCAGCCTAGCATCAGGCCTTAGTTGGGCCCCCCTCTGTTTCTATTGGTATAAATAATTCTTGTTGCAAATCGCCCTAACTTGTTAAAATTTGCATCCATTGTCATATGACTTCCCTTCCTCAATGTAAAAAATTCGTTCTCCTTACTACCTCAACATTGCATGGGAAGTACTATTTCAAAAATACACTATTAAATTCTTCCCAAGTGATTGCTTGATTACTGACTACAGCTGGATCATTAACCATCTACAAATAGTTAGCTTCTCTAATAAGTAGGCTTGTAGTGAAACTAACCCTCAAACCTGCTTCCAATCTCTTTATCTCAAACAATTTCTCTATCTATCTCAATTGATATTTTGCCTTCAAGGGACAGCACCATTCTCGAACTTTCGATGGTTATAAGCAGAGAAACCGCTCATAGGCATAATTAGGACCCCTGATTCCTTCTAAACCCTTTTTGGCGAATTTTTTCATTTTGCTCCGCTATAGCTTGACAAACTCTTGCAATGTCAACTTTGGATAGCCATGATACTAGGACCCACTATATTCTAGCACTTGATATTCTGGGTTGCATTTATCTTAAATCCTCATATCCAATGGCAGGTACAATATGATCGTTTATAGTGGTCCTATCTTGAGTGCTATCAGTTGAGTCTCTTTGTGGCAGCATACGATTCTAATGTCGTTGAGAATAGGATTTATATTTAGATAGGAACATTCAGCTAACGAGGGACCTATCTCAATGCTAATCTCAAGACTCCCCAATATATAGTTGGATACTTCCCCTAAGACTAACATACAACCTACAAGAATGTATACTTAACTTTGATACTAATGTAACACTATATACTCATCCCCTAAGAGAGTTTGACGTGGGATCCTACATTAGCTGTGCAAGGAGGGGTAAGATCTAATGATCCCAAGTGTATCCACGTTTGCAATTTTGGACGATAAGCTCATGGTATTACATATAGTAATTAGAATCAACTCTAACCCACAACCTTGGGGGAATTGTGGGTTCTTTTATCAAGGCTATCCATTAGTCAGAATAGTGGACGCTGTTAGACTACAGCTCTAGAATGATGGAGAATACTTGGACTTAAGCTAGAGTCTAACGAGTATCCTGGGATTTAAAGGGGGAGTTTTATAATGTCTCCCTATCCCACAATGTGCAAGGAAGATGCATGTCTCACATATATATAAGCTTTGATAATCCCAAGAGCACCAAATTAGCACTTTTCAATGATGAATCCATGGTGTTACAGCTTATGTTCCTGATGTCGGAGCCCGTGGAAGTTGCATCAAGATACTCTATAATATGAAAGAGTTGGTCTTAAAAACCACCTAGCTAATGACTCCTAATTCCTTTCAGCCTGCTGAGATATACTGCTGTAACCAAAGTATTGGCCCTTGCACTTTTGCATCTGCAATAGTTGCAACAACTAAAAAAAAATGCACGATATCAAAAGTTGAGCTCATTCACTCACAATTGGCAACTTGTTAGCCCGGGTGATTGAGTTGGAATCAGTCTAACGTTTTGCAAGTCAATAAGACATAAGTGCTAATAGTCCAAAGAGACATTACAATTGTCATTTTATCATTTTCAGCATGAATTTTTCAAGTAACAATACATGAACTGTATTGTATCATATTTGACATAACGCCTATTTTTCCATCGTAACAGGAATATTCAAGTTAACACAAATGGTGATTATGTAGCAAATGGCATACAACGTGACAACACCCTTTTGTGGCCCAAATAATAGAAAATTCGATTTTATCCTCGTTACTCTCTATTTTCCAACTAAATGACGACAAATAAGGCAATTCCTTTTTTTTTTCCCCCTCCACCTGCTGCAACACGGGCACAGCAATTCCCACGCCACCAAACTTCTCCGGCAATCTTTGCGTCATTTAGATTCCGTTCCTTTATCATTTAGTATTCAGGTTGTTGGGTAAAAATATCCTTGGGAGACTACATTCCTAGCACCCCGGCACTTATTGACACATGCTCGATATTTAGCACACAGACACTACACATCACATGAAAATTTAGCATGATTCAAATTATAAATGAAAAGCAACGACTCATCTAGGAGGGAAAGCAGCTGCTTCTCATAAACATTGACTTTACCGGTTCCTGCTCAGGAAACCAAATTGGTTGAGAGAATAAATGACATTGCGATCTATCCCCACAAACTTTGGGGAGTGATACACAAAGAGTCAGCCGACTCGGTCTGCTTTCCATAAGCTAATAGAAGAGGCTGCTGATTACCCTCCTGCTTTGGCCTGCAACATAACCTCTGTAGGTTGACTTTTTCCTGTCATTTCACAGGTTTGGTCACAAGTAATCAATCCAGAGGGACTATCATCAAGTTCGAAATGCAATTTTAGGCAGTCATTGGCTCTATATAGATAATAAAATTTTCCACATTACTATGTCAATAGGGATGTCATCAATGCAGTTCAAAGCTCATGCTAGTGTTCCATAATGCTTTGCTTCTCTTTCATCACATTTGGACAAACTAGAGATGCAATAGGACTGCTCAGTATCGGCATTTTCTGTCTGCTAGCAGTACAAGGTGATTGAGATGGTGAGGCAAAAGAAGGTCAGACGAGTAACAATGAAAGTGGAGAAAATAGTGACAAAGAAGAGCAACGGAAGAAAAAAAACCACTGAACCGATCTAACTGGAGAAAAACTAAAATGTTAAATAAATGAATCCCTTATATATGGCACCAGGACAATAAATTTGATTTTACTCAGTATTTATTGGAAACGTATTTAGTGGAAGCAAGGCACAAGGAAATTTTTGGCCAAAAACCGACAAGTTTATAAGGGTCTCAATCCTCACAAAAAGAGGTAATCTTGGAAGATTTATCCAATTGCACTGCACCAGGATGGATATAAAACTCAGAACTGTAATTGCACCTACATCTAGAGAAATGATTCTGTAGAAAGAGGGACAATGAGTATGAAGATGAGGCTGGGAATTATCTTGGGTCTACCTCTCTATCACTCATAACATCATGCAACAAAGTGCCTGAGTATGACCACAGCTTGTTAGTGATAAAATTATATAAAAGGCATGAACATGCAGCCTCAAATGTTTTACTTGATCTACCAACCTCAAAAGAATCATGATCATAGCGAACTGTGAAGATGCAACTGCAATCATTTTCATGGTGCTGCTTCCTCTCTATCTCTATGATATGTGCATCATAGTAGATTGCTTGGTACAGTCCGTCCTATATTTAACAATCACCAAATTAGTCCACAATGTCAAAATTCAAAATCATGTTTGTTGATATAAATGGAATAGGATATATCATAGTTTGCAGATATATCTATAGATGTACATATGGGTAGAAGACTAGGGGAAATACCCGGAAGCAAAGAACAAGATCTCCACTCTGGACTCTTTGGCATTCCGAAGGTTCTAAAGGAATTGATCGTTCCCGAAGATCTGTCTTAACATTTACCCATTCATCATCTGCTTTACCATATCCAGAAAATCGGATGCGAGCTTCCTGAGCAGAAACAAAGTATAAATCACAAGATCTACTTCAACCTAGAAACATCATAATTTTAAGTGCAATGGATCTTGGAGCAAATTAATAGTTTCAAAAGTATGATCATTGGATACAGAAAAGGCAAGGGATCATGCAAATGGCTGGGAAGCTTCTAAGATTAAAAGAGAGAATCTTACAAGTTCTCCTGTACTGAGAACTCTGTAGGAGAGAAATGAAGCAACATCATACCTGTCAAACCATGAGATCTCATTCAATACATGAACTTGACACATGCAGATTTCATACATAAGAACTTGGGATAAGAACATAGTATTTGATGCATCAGACCAAGCCTGATCTTTGTACGATTTAGCTTCAAAAGCTAGCTCTGTTACATCATTTTCTTGGTCACCTGTATCAAAATGAAAGGGTGAACTTCACCAGTATCTAGATCTGCAGATTGAGAGTGCATGCCAGAAAAACAGAATCATATATTCAAACTATGTGAAGATTTTCACCATTCAACCAAAGAACAATTGTATAGAATCTCAACTTAACTAGACCATGACCAAACCACTATTAGCAATGTATGACCTTCAGGTGCTTCCAAGCTATCAGGGGCATTTCCTGAAATTGCTGCATCTGAAAGATCTATGCATAACTGGACAGCAGCAGGAGAGGATGGTACACAAGCTAGCAGCGCCTTCTGTTTATCCTGAAACCAACTCCATACCTGTTCATGATAACAGCATGAATTTACACCGGGAGAGGATGTTCCTACTTATTTTGTTTCTTATATGTTCTTATCAGTTCTAATTCACCTTGCAAATTTTAGCTATGTGAAACAATAATTCGAAACTACATTGTTTGGGCATATTCCTACAAGACTGAAGCTATAGTAGAATTGCTTAAACAATTATTTCACTAATCTGTCTTCTTCTCTTATATGTTTCAATTTTGTAGCAGTTAATGGGTTAACAAGAGCAAAGAGGGAAAAAAACCTGTTCCCATGTCAATGGAGCTTTTCCCGCACGATTTGCAGAAGAACTGCGGTAGCAAGTAAAGTACCAAGCAATCATGATCAGACAATTCCACCACAACAAGAAAAAGTAAAGGCATAAAATATATTACCTAAAATCATCTGAAAGCTTCTGACAGAATTCTTGATCTATGGATTTATCCCCCGTCTCCTTCAGTATATTCTCCATTTCCACGATCTTTTTCAGCAGACGCACAACCATTCAGAAAAGTTAAAAATAATTAGAAGTCCAAGCTTTGTAGCATAAAAATTAACAATTTATAGGGCTGTAACATTTGACAGATAATCAGTTCAATAGTCATAAGGGAATTCAAGAATTTATATCTAACTATCCCAATTATCCAAATCAAATTACCCAGTGAAGGAAGATTATATACAAATAGCTTCAATGATAAAGCATCAGCTATCTCAACCATCTAATTCGATGAAAACCAACCTATGATCCCGAAACTCGAGCACAATTACACTTAAAATTTTCAAACATCTCAATAGATTTAGCAGCAGGCTAAAAAGAATTTAGGCCACAAAAATCCGAAAAAAACTTGTAGCTTATTATATGTAACAGTGACCCAACATCTGCATCTATTTTTTTTTTTCAACAAATTGAACTCCAACTTTGCACCCAATAGTGATTCTTCAATCAGTAGAATTCTAGAAAACATCCTCAGACATTTGGAAGTATCGGAACAAGCAGGTCATGAAGTCATAACAGACCTCGGACAAGGAGAACAAAGAGTGAAAACCCTTTGGTCTGACTCCTTCCATCGACGCCAGAATGCTCTCTCAGTGTCAATTTACCAGAGATCACTGAAAATAACAGGGAGAACTGTTGCCTAAGCGGACAAGGGAACTGAAACCTCTAGCCGGAGAAAGTTAGCAGAGTCGACTGGAGTGATGTTTTCCGACGATCTGAAATGATGTTTTCTCCGACACCCAAGTGTCGAACAGCCTCCCAGCACACTGTTTTTTTTTTTTCGGGGGAAATTTCTTCAAGTTCAACCTTGCCCTTGTTGAGCAACCTGTGTCTCCAGCTCTCTTCACTCTCAGTCCCAATCAGCCACAAATAGAATCAGACAAAATCAGCCACAACTCAACAGACTCATACGAGAAATATTAGAGTCGACGGGCAGAGCAACGAGAGCTGACAGCACGAGAAAGCGTCGACTCTCTCGATCTCAATGGAAGAGAGATGCTGCGAGAGGACGCTACGAAGAGTACGCACGGAGGAGAGATGGGATGGTGGTGGCGGGCTGCCGGCTGACTTTTTAGAGTAGGGCACGAGAGGAGTCGTTGCTCAGGAGTCGAAGGCGTCGCGGGAGCGTGCTCGCGGCCCAGTAACAAGGGGGTTAAAATATTCGGAGACACTGTGTTATGGTCAATTTAGTTGAGGGGTTGATCTGTAAATAAAGATAAAAGAAGAGAGGGCTTTTTTGTAACCATTGAATAAATTGAGGGAGTTGATTGTAAACCGGTGGTTCTTGGCCTTTCAAGCCGCTGTGGGGATTAAAACGGTGAAAACAGAGGCCAGTGAGGGGTAGGCGTAAACAGTTTTTCTCTCCTCACTCTGGTGTCGTCTTCTTCTTTCTTGAACCCTCCTTCTCTTCCCCTTCTTATTTCTTCTTCTTCTCCCTGAATCAACCTCGATTCTCTTTACTGCTGATTTGGTCCATAACACACTAATTGTGAATGAGACATACAAGTGAGATGTTTGCTCGGAGCGTTCGTTGAACATCGATTATTCAATTAAAAAAAGGTTAAAAGTAGAAAAAAATATAAAATTATTATATTGATAATTTAAGTACGAATTTTGTTTCTATACTTAAACTTATTTACCAAATTTAGCTATCGATGACACGGCAAAAGTGGCAGGGGAGCACCACATTGATGATGTGGGGGCATTTTAGTAATTTTAGCTAGAGATCGTCGAGCCATGGATCCCCTTATCTTCTTTAATTGACGATTTTTCCTGACTGTTTTTTCATTCGAATTTAGTTGCCTTTCTCAGAGTCGCTCAAATTTTCTGTTAGTTTCGATTTTGAAGAGGCTGCTTTGTTTTTCTATTTTTTCCAATTTGTGAAAGATCAATCCTTGTGAATCTCTGAGCCGATTGAGACCTCCAAGTCCTAGAATTTCCTTAACAATCAGTATTTCTTTCTTAAAGATTAATATTGTCTTTTCGGGCTCCTGTAGGACATTTTTCTCGTAGGAATTTTGCTGAATTCGGCTACTTTAAGAGCTCGGCTTATTGAAATGGCAGGCGGAGGTAGCAGCAAGAGAGACGATGGCTCGCTGGTGATAAACAGCACCAACGCTTTTGCTGCTCTTGAGACCTTGAAGAAGAACAAGATGTCCGGTAAGGATAAGGGAGGATCGAGTGGTGGGAAGTCGAAATCTTCGAAGAGCTTGGCCCGGTCCACAGAGCCCGAGCCACCTCAAGTGTTCCTGGTCAACTGTGCCACATTGAACGCCAAGTCTTGGGGAGATGCCAATTGCCAAACACCAGGCTCCTCAAGGCAAGGAGCAACATGAGACTGTAGGTAGAGGTGCAGTGTCATCCTTCCCATATTGGAATCTTGACCTATGCTATATGTGATGGTGATGCGTATGAATGGAATCAGAATCATAATTGAAAATCGAAATGATTTTAAAAATGGAATTGGATAAAATGAGAAGAATAGTATAATAAGATAGAAGACAACTCGTTCTCAACTGCTTCATACAATAAATTATTGTATCAAATAATATTATAGAAAATAGAATCTAACAATGGCATAATAATATTTATTCATGCATCTTCTAGATATGATGGAAGGATATGCATTGCATGACTAGTCTTAAGGGATGGATGAGTTATTTTATCTTGTGTTGAAGCTTGTGGACTTTAGCTTCAAGAATGGCCAGGTTGTAAGAACGAAAAAAAGTAAACTACTTCATAGACAACCAAGAAGCTATTGAATTGATTGCTGCTGTGAACAACACTAATTAGAAATATTCTAACGTTTCGAATGATCTTGTTAAATATTTTAAATAATGTAATAGTTGGGATTGCCATTGGTTATCGTGCTACAAAAATTATCAAACGTATCATTTAGCCAAAACTAGAAGAAGATATAAGGACATGAATCTACACATAAAACAAAACCCTCCCTCCTAATGGTAAGCACTAAATTTACCTATAAAAAAAGCAATTAATGCATTATAATGTTGAGTTTCTTGTGGATGTAGGGCCTTCTATTGCAGGTGGGGGCTTTCATTAGGAGGGTTGGAGGGAGGTATGGAGAGATCTAGCTCGGAATAACTATGGCAATTTGTGCCAGCGTGGTTGTTTCAAGCACAGTTGACATCATAGTTTTAAAAACCGGACCGGGCCGGCCGGTTCGACCGGTTCAACCGGGAACCGGCCACTCACCCGGTCCGGTTCCTTCAAAAAATCCAATTGCACATTAAAAGAGAAAAAATCTGATTGAACCGGCCGGTTCCCGGTCCGACCGGTGAACCCAATTGAACCCATGAGAAAACCGGCCGACTTAAAATTAAAAAAAAAAACAAAAACCTATTGTAATGTACCTATTTTATTTTACTAAACTTATATTTACATTTTATATTAAACTTTTGTTTAATATAATGGTTATATTAATGATTTTTGTTATAAATTATATTCAAATTATGATATTATGTAAATTTATTAGTAATATTATATTATTAATATTATTTATTAAACATGCGGTTCAACCCATTGAACCCCCGATCCGACCCATGAACCCATGAACCCATGCTTACACCGGTTCCCGGTCCGGTCCGGTTTTAAAAACTATGGTTGACATGTCCCAAAAAAGTAGTGTCCCAAGTAGTTACCCAAGCCTGGGCATGGTTTGTGCATGCTTTGGTCCACCTGCACGACCCAATATAAGTATAATTATTTTTTTTAAAAATCCAAACAATTTTGGGCATGTGACCTAATTTTAAAGTGGCATAATTAACCGATTGACCCAAAATTTACCCTAATTTAAAAGAAATATCTAAATAAAGTTTTAAGATATTTTTTTTGTATAATTGGCTGATTAATCACATTTTTGTCCTCAATTTATTTATATTTTTTTAAATTTTTTCTCATTAAGGGACGTCCCAAATTTTGCATTTGACCCAAAACTCCCAACCAAAGTACGGTTTTTTTTTTTTTTTGGTGTTAGGCCCGGGCTGGGATATCAAGCCAAACCCAATTTTGCCAGATATGGTCTCATTCCAAACAAGTCCATATGCACTCACAGGTAAAGCAGCGGCTCTGTGGGAGATTAACAGTATTATTTTGGACATATTAGATACTCATAGCCTTTGATGCGCGCAATTGTGTTTGGAATTGGAGGAATGACAATAAACATGCTCAAACCATCTATGAACGGATCAATTATTTCATGTGTATTAATTACCTAATGAACTCATTATAATAAAAATTATAAGTGGATTATATTTATATTTTTAGGGTTTTTTGAAATTTTATAGAAGTATACGTTTCCTAATTCATTTATGTTTACGGAACTAGTTTTTCTTCTTATACAATAAATTGATTGTGTAATAATACACATTGAGTATGAGTTTGAATGGATAAAATACTATGACTCTACAAACTGAATGTGAACGGGGTTAGATGAAGTTGATTTTATTACTGTTACCTTTGATGTTAATTTTTTTTTAAATAAATAACAGCATTGATGAATTAATCGGCAAAAACCAAAAGAAACATATATTTTAGACTCTTATACCATAGTTTTAAAAATTAAATCGAACCGACTAAATTAACTGGGAACCGGTCACTCCTCCTGGTCTAGTTCTCTTAAAAAACTTAATTACACTTTAAAATTGGGTTATAATTGGTTGAATTGGCTAAGTTTCAATTGTACCGACGAACCCAATTATACAATTTGACCGTTGAATATCCAGTTTAACTCATAAACCCATAAATCTATATCTGACTGATTTCTGATTTAATTTAATTTTAAAAATTATATAATATAGAGCCAACCCTTTTAGAAGTCAACGCCAAAAAAATGAAATACCAGATTCACATTATAATTTTCTTTCTCATAGTAATGCAGTGTCACAATGAGATTCACGACCTTGACCCCACAACACAGTCTTGCCGGGCCCCACGTAGCACTTTCTTGGATAGTCCAGCATGCTCACGTTCAGTTGACCCCCTCCGCCTAACTCCCTCCGCCATTAATGGGTTCTTTGTCGACCGCCCACTCGATCTCACAGAACAAACACCGAGGGCGAGAGAGAAGGGACCGGGGAAGAGGGAGAGCAGAGGGAGAGTTGCTGGGGAGAAAATCGAGGGAACCTTGCTCTCCATTTGAAGAAGACCCATCCTCTCTCTCTTACGCTCTCTCTTCCTACGAGTTAACTCAACTTCTAGCACCCCATCCTTTCTCCCCTCTCTCTGTCTCTTCGCAGTTCATCTCACGCCATGATCTCCCTCGACAGAACCAGCTTCCTGGTGAGTAAACCCCCAAAGTCTATCTGAAACCCCGCCTTTTTTTTTCTAAATTGTTTTTTCTACTTTTCCAGTCCGTGATCTGTCCTTTTTTAATCAAGAAACTTCGTTTCCTCATCGTCAGTTCATCGAGTCGTCGCTCGTGCAATGTGACTTCATTGTAGCGTTCACTTTGCGAGGAACCGATTGGCTAATCGACTGAGCTCAAGCTTGTGTTTGCTGATGATTCGTCTGTGATTCGGTTAATTTTCATGCTTTGGCGCAGGGCAACTCGAGGATCAGTGAGACCTTCAGGGAAGCACATAGGAGGCCTGCTGTTCGTTCGAGAGTGCTCGCGTTGAGCTCGAGCAACGGGCAGCCCCGACCGTTGAAGGAGTCCAAAGATGACTATGCTTCTTCATCGTCTTCTGTGGTGATCGAGCCGGCCTCCAAATCGACCAACGCAGGCGGCGTCAAAGATCTGTATAATGAGGATCAGTACACCGAGGAGATACCTTGGGCTATCTCTGTTGCTAGGTAACTCTGTATATGCCGATTCGGTTAGTCTTGGTCGCAGGATTTGGGTTCTTACGGTTTGACTGCAAACTTTATTCTCATTAGTTGATTGTCCTCACTAGGGACAATTTTTCTCCTTTTAATTTTGTATTTTTGTTTAATTTTTTTGCTGAAAAAATTCGTCTTTAATAAGTAAAAAGTGCCAATGCTTTCCTCAACAATTTTAACATTGATAATGTCTCTTGTGTCTTTTACCGGAATACATTGGTGGACTGTTGGATCGTTCCAATTTTATCAGATGTCCCTGAAGGGACATTGCTGGTCTTTTGGAAGTATTATAAATGATCTGATCCTGTCTCAGATAGCAAAAGTGCTCACTTTACCTGAGAAATGGACGACTTCTGACCTGGAAAATTTTTCAGAGGCTTGAACACAAAGATAGCTGCAACAGCTTAAAAAAATATGCATCGTCTCCGAGTCACTAACTGCTTGAAAGTATGTGTAGTGGGTAAATTTTACCCTACTGGTGCTGGTAGCATTTTAGTATCTTGTGATGAATTACATTCATTGCATCAACACATCATTCCTGGTCATTTTTTATGGTGACATTCTAGATTCAAACTATACATTTCTTGCTGTCAGTGGGTATAGTTTGTTGCGAGATCCACACCACAACAAAGGCCTTGCCTTCTCTGAGAAAGAGAGAGATGCACACTATTTGCGTGGTCTTCTACCCCCAACAGCCGTTTCTCAAGATCTCCAGGTTACACTTGGCTTGGTCAACTTGCATGAGCTTTCAAAACATGGTTACCTATATAACTATCAGTTCCGTGCTGCTAAATGCAACAGGTGAAGAAAATAATGCATAGCCTCCGGCAATATCAAGTCCCTCTGCAAAAATACATGGCAATGATGGATCTCCAGGCAAGGCATAGTTTCTTATTTCTTGTGTGTTTGCTGTTCTCAAAATCATTGTATTTTTTGAAGCCACTTGCTTGTACTAGGCTCAGCCTTCACAATCCAGAAATGCAGCAAACTTCTAAAATTTTAAACCATTACTTTTCTAGGAGACAAATGAGAGGCTATTTTACAAGCTTCTCATTGAAAATGTTGAGGAGCTACTGCCCGTCGTCTATACTCCTACTGTTGGTGAAGCTTGCCAAAAATATGGGAGTATCTTCAGGCGTCCTCAGGGTCTCTTCATTAGTTTGAAAGAGAAGTATGGTTTGTTTTTCACTCTGCAAACTATCTCATCCTTTTCCTTCTGCACATTCTTGATACTGTGATGTTGGGGAGTGAGAATCTTTCCTTTACCAATTACCAGGGGCAAAATTCTCGAGGTGTTGAAGAACTGGCCTCAAAGATGTATTCAAGTTATTGTCGTTACTGATGGATAGCGAATCTTAGGACTTGGAGATCTAGGCTGCCAGGTATGTCCTAATCAAAGAACTCTCTCACTTCGTGTGCTTTGACAAAGACCCTACTGATGGGATTACAACTATTATACACAGGGTATGGGAATACCAGTTGGCAAACTTTCTTTATACACAGTGCTTGGAGGAGTTCGTCCATCTGCAGTAAGCTCTCCTCCATGAAAATTAATGGGCAGTTCTGTTAAGGACTATATAATTTATGAACTGAAGAGGCCAGAGATTTGACTTTAACCTAAAAAATACAGATTGCACGATTCAGTTTTATTTTTGAAAATTATAGTGATAGAGCTCTTCAAGAATTTGATGGCATTAATTTTAGGAAACAGAAATAATCAAGGTTTTAATTTATTTTCATAAATAGTAATCGCTATTTGGTGAGATCCAGTTTTACTTTTATTTTTCAGGTGACATTTGTTGCTTCTTATACCGTGAAATGTCTATCAAATTGCATTCCCTTTATCTTCTTAACCCCTTTCTTTTGTTCTTTAGTAGCCATCCATTTTGCATTTTAAAAGTCTGGCATGTCTTATATGTTTCTGATTCCCATTAAAGATGCCAATACTACATTTGATATTCCAGTGCTTGCCTGTGACCATTGACATTGGAACAAACAATGAGAAGCTATTGAAGGATGAGTTTTACATAGGACTTAGGCGAAGGAGGGCCACAGGAGAGGTTCCAATCTGTTCCTTAGTATTATGCAATTGTAGACAGAGTGCTGATCAATGCTTATCTTAAACTAATTTTCTTTCTTTAGGAATATGCTGAACTTCTGCACGAATTTATGATGGCAGTAAAGCAGAACTATGGGGAGAAAGTCCTCATCCAGTTGGGTCTTTACTTGGATTTGTCTCCGTTTTATCTTTTATTTGTTTCATCATGAGTTCATCAATTTCATGAGCAAATTTTGCAGTTAGAAGACTTTGCAAACCACAATGCTTTTGAGCTGCTTTCAAAGTATGGTACTTCTCATCTTGTCTTCAATGATGATATCCAGGTAAATGTTCAATCAGCCTTCTTGATGGCTTTAAAAATATCCAGTAGATCCCATGTTTTCTCACTGTGTTTCTACAGGGTACGGCTTCTGTGGTCCTTGCTGGGCTTATTGCTGCGCTGAAATTTATTGGTGGAAGCTTGGCCGACCATAGATTCTTGTTCCTTGGTGCAGGAGAGGTCTGCTATAGTAACACTTCATGTCCAATGTCCACAATTGTTTTCCTCTATCCGTGCATAAAATGTTATACTAAGGACTGAAAACTTAATAAAAATAAAGATCCTTCTCTCATTGGTTCAAGAGATTGTTCATGGAGTAAATCTCTCTCCTTGCATCCTGTTGTTGTCCTAGAATTAGAGGTCCTTTCAAGATAGTTATCCTTTTTTTCTCTGATTCATATTCTGCATCTGAATTATGTAAGAAGATTAATTATGGGGAAAGGAAGATAAACTTATGCTTATTATTTGCAACTACTATTGTCTCTGCTGATCCACATGCCATGGTATATTTGATTGGTTTTCTAGGCAGGCACCGGAATAGCTGAACTCATTGCCCAGGAGATGTCAAAACAGGTGATAACATCTGCCGTTCTTTGTTAAATTTCCTTTATGTTTATTCATGAGTATCTAGAAGAGAAATATCATATGGGCTTCATTTCCCTGCTCCACTTTCTGCAGACGAATGTTCCAGTAGAAGAGGCCCATAAAAATATATGGCTTGTGGATTCAAAGGTATGTGATGGTAGATTCAAGTGGTTCTTTTTTTCTACTATATTCCTATAGAGTATGCTTCTATTGCAGGGATTAATTGTCAATTCCCGTAAAGACTCACTCCAACATTTCAAGCAGCCCTGGGCGCATGAATACAAGCCTATTACAGAATTGGTGGGCGTTGTAAAGGTGCACAATGAGCAAAGAGCTTTCCAATTTGCATCTGTTCAAGCAAAGCATGGCTACTTTTGGACTACTCCAGGATCAAGTTGAACTTACTCTAATTCTACTAGTTTTTTTCAAGCTAGATTTTAGTTAGCTTATTTATAATTCTCCATCAAACAAGCTTCTGAGACCAACCAATTATTGTTTTGTCAAGCTTGAATTTGCATCATGTCATACTTATGTCACGCTGTACTAAAGTTTGAGTTTTGCCTTATTGGGTTTCATGAAATGAAATTAAGCCAATTCAGCTTGAGCCAATCTGGTGACCATCAGGTATTGCATGCATAAGAAAAGAGATTATGATGAAGTTCAATCAAAGTTTTGATCCAAAATTTTTCAGTCTAGCTGAGCACAAGCCAGATAATGTTTGGCCAAGCTTGACTTTTCTCTTTCTCAACCCTTTCCTCCATCATTTAAAACTTTTCAATTGTTTCTTGGCATCTTCATTCTGCTTAATAGGCAATCAGACCAACTGTATTGATTGGAACATCTGGAGTAGGAAGGACATTCACAAGGGATGTGATCAAGGCTATGGCTTCTTTTAATGAGGTATTGATATGTTTTCTGGTTCGTGCTTTTAGCACAAATTTTACAAGAAAAAGATTAATGTTGATGAATCTCTTTTTTGCAGAAACCCATCATTTTTGCTCTTTCAAATCCAACTTCACAATCTGAATGTACGGCAGAAGCTTATACATGGAGTCAGGTAACATAAACACGTAGCTGCAGATCCTTTTTTTTCTGGTTTTGCTGCTGATATTCTCTTGCAATGCTACATGTAATATGGCATTAATAGTTGTCTTCTCATTATTTAACTTCAGGGACGTGCTATATTTGCCAGTGGGAGCCCTTTCAGTCCTGTTCAATACAATGGGAAGACCTTTGTGCATGGACAGGTTGAAAATGCACAGTTTTTTAAACAATACGGGGTGCACTTACATGAGATGTCAGATGACTAATTTGTGATTTTTTAGCCCTCTCATCAGGCAAATAGCGCATATATTTTCCCTGGATTAGGCCTGGGCTTGATAATGTCTGGTGCAATTCGTGTTCATGATGAGATGCTTTTGGCAGCCTGTAAGTGGCATTTGCTTCAGGGCTGTTCTACACTATTCTACAAGAATAATTACTTTCTTTTCACAAACTTCTTGAAATGAAATTTTGCATATCATAATTGTCCGTGATTCTTTCGCTTGATTCTCTGGCACAAGATGCAAGTTCGATGACAGCATAGAAATATTTTTAACATGATTCATTTCTTAAGACTTCCTTCTTTTATCTCGGGGAACTGAATTCTGACTAATTTCTCTTTCATTTGATGTATTTATTTGGAATAGTGGAAGCCTTGGCTTCACAGGTGACCCAAGAGAACTTTGACAGGGGACTCATATACCCTCCATTCACCAACATCAGAAAGATTTCAGCCCAGATAGCTGCCAATGTAGCTGCCAAAGCCTATGAACTAGGTGGGCTGTTCCTCTCATTCCTATCCCCTCCTATCCCCTCTCTTTCATTCCATTCTTTTGTCAGTTTATTGTTCTTCCTTGCATGTGTGCCGAATAGGTTTGGCAACTCACCTCCCTCAGCCACGGGATCTTGTGAAATATGCTGAGAGCTGTATGTACAGCCCCACATACCGAAGCTACTGGTGAATCAACGGGTATGGTTGTATCCAACCTTGTCCTACATTTATTTGCTGTGATGATGTACATTTGTCCCTCACATGAGTTTACTTTCATGGCAAGTACTATTGGGTGCTTGTAATTGGATGGATTATACATAATTATATGCCTTGGACAACATTTATTCCCCCGTGAAAGATCAACATGTAGTAGAAGGATCATACAAATGTATAACCACATGCCCCTGTTTGCATGGTCTGTGCCTTGGTTTTGCGGCACATTTAGATCGTGTTTCTATAGGCGTATATGGTGGGGCACAGGTACCACTGGCGACCCCTTTTTCTGCTCATGTTAAAATTCCTAGACACCAACATTGGATGAGACTCATACAGATCTATGGTTAACATGATTGTTGATGCATCCGTTGGCTTGTCAGTGTTTTATTTAAATACGGTGATTATTATCATAAGTTCAAAAAGGTGATTTGACGACTCTTCCCTCAGCATTGACTTAGTTTGAATCTTGCAAATGTATGCATTTTATCGTCTTTTTTTTTAGTAGTTTACATTGATTCTTTCTGAGCTCTCTTTAGTAAGTGCCAACTCACAGACATAAATTGATTCTTTCTGAATTGTCAAAAATGGCATGGCTTGAAAGCACGGTTCAGACATAACACAAAAAAACAATGCCTCAACTGGAATTTGTGAGCCACCAAAGACTAGTACTAGTACAGCTTGAAAAAAATTATGCTAGTTTGAAAGTAAAAAATTATTATAATAAAAAATTATGTGATTTTTTAAAAAATAATTAATTATATTTTAATAGTTTTAATATATATTTTTAAATTAATATAATATTTAGATTAATTAGTTAATTATATTATATAAAAATTTATTTTAAAATATTATATTATTTAAATTTATTTTATAAAAATTATTTTTTGAGTTGAGATTTTCGGGTCCATATTGCTATGCGAGAGCTCTTTTTCTTGGTCGTTGCTTTCACTCCAGCCGGAAAATAGTTCCGGTAACCACGAATTTGGGTGAATTTTGCATTCCTCCCATATTGTTTCAAAAATCTTTTAATGAAACAGATAAAATTATTCACCAACTACCATGCTCGACACTTCTTCCATGTTGGACGTGGAAAATTAAGTGAAATAACCAAAATGTCCCTCACCTGAAATGCTGAAGTAATAACATCAATACGGTGTCAGTTTACAATTTGCCTGGCCTTTAACAAGAAAGAATTACTCAACAATAATTCAACTGTGAAGTACCCACGAACCTTTGGACCGACCAGAATGTCATGGAAACTATCCTAAGGCCAATCGACCGTCCGATCCGTATCTGAAGAATGTGCGGACTAACAGGTTGCAGGAAAACATGACATGGGAAGAACAGATTTAGATCATAGAAACAGCTATATCACGGAAACTCATAAAAACTTACGGGGTGAACAATGCTGGGGTCCTTGGCATTTAAAGGGATCAAACTTTGAATTTTCGATCAACTTAATAGGACAAGTACTTCTGCAAAAATGAATAACAATACTGAAAAATAAGTGACTTAGAATTTTTTTATATTTATATTTCATAAAACTTAAGAATTAACAAAATTAACCAAAATTGATGATGAAAAGTCTGATAAATAAATATAAAGTTCATAAGGACAATAAAAAGGCAAATTAAGAAAAATATGCAATAAAATTTTTGAAAAGAAACTAAGTAAATTTTCTAGTAAAACAAAAATTTTAAGATTTTTTTTATATATAAAGAAAATTGTGAGTTTCGATTTTCCTTAAAAAAATTAAATAAATAAAGTTATAAAAAATAAAAATTACACAAACAAATTCAAAACTAAGAAATAATTCAGAAACCTACTAAAAATTCTCCTCTTTTTTTTCTTTTTTTTTTATGTCTTATCAATATCTCTCTCACATTTCACCTCGACACCTCTTTTTTTTCCCTCATTTTTCATAAATTCCCCTACTACCTTGGGTTGCACAAGCCTCTTTTCCCCGCACTACTAGTAGGAGTTTGACTTGATGTGAAGATCAGATGTAGTCTTCTTTGATATCTTTCTCTGATAGATTAGAAATACATCGAATTAAAGTAACTATAACTTATTCTTCTTCTAGTCAATTCTATAGTATTTTAAGTTTAAAAGTTTATATATATATATATATATAAACCAACTCATGTTCATAATTCATTGAAATATTGACTAAACCAGTTCAAACTTAATTGACCTACTAAGGAGTAAAATACTTTTAATGTAATTTTTTTATTTACATAACTAAAATTTAAAATTTTACTTAACAAAAAAAAGATGTCGAATCATTTTAAATAATTTACGTTATTAAGTTCACAAGTGCTCACCTCTTATAAAGGCTAAATACTTTATTGAGATACAAAATAAAGGGAGGATGTCAAGGGCAAGATCTTGGCTCGAACTTCTTATCTACTCTTTAAAGATTGCGCCACTTGGAAAAAATTGCACATGTTGTGTATAGACTTGCCCGCCCCCTAAGTTTACAAGTGACTTTATGTAGCGCATGGGAATTAGCTGGTTGAAACTCGGATACTGCCGCATGAATTAGAATAAGATAAATATTTTTTTTTGTAAAGTATGATTTTAGTTCTTGACATTTACTTATTTTATTTTTTTCATCTTAAACATTTTTTTTAAAAGGTGCATTTGGTCCTCAACCTTTTAAGTAAAGATAAACCTTTAGTCCTCTTTAATATTTTAATAATAAAAATTTTGATGAGTCGCAAAATAATAATTAAAAATGGGGAAAAAATGAAGGAAAAGAAGGCATGGGGAGCTGGCCGGCCACCCCTCCCTTGCAGCATTCACGTTTATGCTCAACTAAATATTTAGTATGCATTACATGACCAATTGGTTGTATAAAGATCAATGAGAAATTAACATGTGTCATTTTAAAAATTTTTAGACACCCCAAAAGTCATAGAACATTAGTTGATTTTAACAAAATAAACTTGTTGTATATCACTCAATAAATTGGAAGAGAAACAATTGATTTTAGTATGACAAACTCGTTATATATTACTCAATCGATAGAAAAAAATGGGATGATGATGATGATAAAAAAAGGGACAACGACTCCACCTTTTTTAATAATTTGATTATATATTATTTTATTAATGTTATTGCCATATCATAAAAAAATTTTAATGTTAAAATAGAAAAAAGATTAAAAGTGCACTTTCTATGAGAGTGGAGGGCCCAAATATGTCTCAAAAAATGTTTAGGATGAAAATGATAAAGTAAGAAACGGTTGATGACTAAAATCATATTTTGCCCAATAATTTATAGATTTTGAGTTAATTTTCTAAAATTAGCAGATTTTTTTCATTTTTATAAATTATTTGCTATTTTTGTTGTTCTTCTGATTTCTTGTTCATTTCGTATTTTTATTAGTTTCAATTAAATTTGTGACTTTTATCAGTCTTCTTCATGTTTTTCTAACAATTCAAAAATCATACATTTATATTTTAATATTCTTTGGAGGATTATAAAATTTCTCTGTATTTAAATTTTTAATTTTATATAAAATGTAAAAAAGAAAATTAATGATTTTACGTGAAAATTTTCTGATTTTGTTATATTTATATTAATTTTTTTGTTGGGGATACGGTGTTTGATGTATGGTGCGATTTATGCAATTGTTGGTCCATCTTGGTACCCGTTAAATCGACGTCAGTGAATGAACAAGTAATTAATTCTATGACAGAATGAAGCATATTATTATAACAAACAAATATCCATAAAAAAATGTGTGATATTCCAAGCAAATAAACAGCAACAAAGGAAGAAAGCCTCGAAAATGAGGAATCCAAGTTACCATTTTATCGTTACGTTGGTTCTTGAGGTCAACGTGCCCTGAAACGAAGTGAGTTATCGATTGAGTAAACCTTAGAGAAGAGATGGGAAGAGACGATGGTACCGACGGTGTTTGAAGAGAGTGGAGATGAAGATGATGAGAGGGAGCTTGAAGCGAAAGTTTCGCGTAAAAGGTGAAGACGAATGATATGTGTCAGCATGTGGAGGAGATAGAAATTAATTTGAGTAATTTTATTTTTAGTTAAATAATAATGAAAACGGTGTAATTATATTTTTATTTAATGTAATAATAAAAATGGTTCAATCCGATTAACTGCTGTTAACCGAATTGTTTATACATGGAATTAACCGAACCAAATAATCTCTGAGAAATTGAACTGAATATAAATCGGTTTGAGTGGTTTGTTGTTTTGGATTCTATGGTTAACCGGTTCGACTTAGTTTAGTGGTTTATTTGAACAATCCTAATTCTAGCAATATCTTTAATAGAACTCAATCATAGTTAATATTTTGAGTTTCGTTTGGAATTTAGAATGAGAAAGTCATGCTGAAAGTAATATAATTTCTCACCTTTTGGATTTGAGTCATGAATGTATCAATTTGACCTGGTTGATTTTAAAGTACTGATTCCATTATACGTCTTCAGCCAGCAGTGTAGCGGGTACCTGTCATTAGGTCTCTACCAATCCATAGAGGTGGTCGATGAGAAGCCTCCGCCGCAGACCCTGACATTCCAATTCTCTCTTCAAATTCTGCTCGTATATGACCGACAATGCATCAAGTGATCTTCCTTTGGGGCCGATGGTCGAAAGGGGTGCAGGTTCTCACAGCGCCGGGAATACTCTCATCTCTTTCTCTGGAAAAAATTCGAGGAGAGGCATATGAAGGCTGAACCCAACGAGCAAAGGCGTCCTCCAGCTAATGTTTGCATGCATTATTAATTGGTCGATATTACAGTGGTAAACCGCTGTATTAATTAATGTTTTGTAGGAGCTGTACATGTATACAAAAGACAGCAGATAAGCCAAAATTACAAAAAAGACAGCTGAGATCAAGTGCTAATTGGGCTAAGGGGCAGCAGACAGTCTCGTATTCTTTCTTAGGCAAGAAACAGCCCGGCCTTTAACAAGTAAAATGACCCACTCCTGAATAACAGAAGAGGGTGAGGGACATTACGGAAGATCCATGAGTTACGTTCACCTCAAATACAATAAATATAAGATGTGAAAGCAAACCTCCAGATGATGGAATTTAGATTTTTCCCCTTCCAGAAAGAGCAGGCATAGTTGAGTTCCTGAATGCAACTACTAAAAGCTATATATATGACCCAATGAGATTTTGGATGTTTGCCCAAATGGCTGAAGTCACCCTGAAACTGAAAAATAGCTGGTCGTGCTATTCAATGGCCTCGGTGCAGAAGTAACATAGTGGGGTGTTAATTTGAATTTTCCCGATCAGTCCGACATTTGTTCCCAAGCTTGTCAAGTATACCCAGCCAATGAATGAATCTAGGAATCTGACCCGAAAACCATAACAATTTCCACCATGGGACAGCCTGCCTTTTGTCACGAATAGAATTCCAAATGGTGGAGACTTTGAGACGTGTGTGACCTTCCTAGCAAGACCTAAATGAAACAGCTCTTTGGGCATGGATAGTCGCAAGCATTCTAATCTGTATAGCATCGGTATTTGAGCTGAGAGGCCATAAGCAGTTTCCATCTTTAAGTACTGAGGATACTCGGGCCTGCGGGCATATGGGGAATGACTATAGCCTCAAGAGCATAGAGATGTCAATGGTCTAGTATGGAGGTAGTTGTTATGCCAGAAGTGAATGTTATCACCATTATCCACTTCGTAAGAGTAAATGGTCTAGCAATATCCCTAAGATTCAACAATTTCCGCCAACCCACGAGTTGTACTGATATTTCATGTAGATTTTCATTCCAATACTTTAATAGCATCTCTCTCTCTCTCGCTCTATCTCTCTGACTAATTTGAAACTGAGGACAGCATGTCTCAGGTAAAACCTCTACCTGAAAAGTCAAGCCGGCCGTGTATTATAGTCATAGGAAACTATAGTTAGTAGAAGTGAAACTAGTCGGGCATCACTTACGTCTCGCCTGAAGATGCTATATGGGTATCTTTAGCGTGGTCTAGAGAAACTGAAATGATGTTCATTGTGGTAACTAGACAATGTTGTTGAGATTATTTTAATCAATTGGAAGCTACAAAGTTTCCAGCTCTTATGATTCTTTACTCTAGAGCACTACTAGGAGGATCATGTCCCATTCACTTCATTTGGATAAGACTTTGGTAGAGGCAGCAAAAACCACTGTTTTTAGTGGGAGATGATGCTTTCAGTTAATTGTCCCAGGCCAAGGATTCCGTGGGCCGAAGAAAGAAAAGACATAAATTAAAGGGGTTGTGTTGCAGTGTTACTTCCTTGTAGAACCAAAATGTCATGATTCAATTTTCAATTGTCAACAATTTGTACCTTTGATTTTCCCTCTTTCTATTTCTTTACCGTTATCGAGCACCTTTGTAATAAGGGGACCAAAAAATAAAGAAGAGAAAAGAGACAGGGAGAGTAGATTTTATTTTTACCCCACAGAGAGAGGGAGAGTAGATTTTATTGCCCAAAAATGGAAGAATAACTTGTAAAACAGCTATTCGACAGCCAAAACGAAATCAAATTCATTAAGCTTCATGTAGTAGAAAAACGTCAGTCACTTGCAGCCGAAAAGGGAGCGGCAGAAAACCTCAATCATTGCCCACAATTTCGGATTTATTCTCAGAGCGGGCACAGTTCTCTATATGCGGGGGAAAAAGGGTTGTGGTATTTTATCTCCTCTTATTATTTTATCTCTCTCTTCTTTAAAGACGATTCTCCAGAAGGTCCGGATTCCAAAAAAAAATGGCTTGCCCAGCAGCTTAATTATCCTTTCGTTCTTTGATTCTGCAACGCTGTCCCTGACCTCGACCTCTTTCTGCTGGACTGCGACGGAAGTAGCCCCATCCATCTCTTTCTTATCAAAGAATCTTTTGCCATGCTTATCGCTTGTCCCCTCTTCCTCAGCCCTCTGTTGGTGCTGTGCTTTCTGATTTGACTTTCACGAGTATGATTGCTTGTGGTCTTGCACTACTCCATCGCTGGCTGATTCCATAGATTTTTCGCCTCTTTTCTAGGATTTCATCAACAATTAATGAAGAGAATGATACCACTTTATACATGCATATATTTGTACAATAATAGACAATATGTGATCTGTTATTTCAATGGACCTTTGAACTTTGGAGCTAGCAATTTTAGAAAAACAGGCTTAAAGATGAAAACTGGATTTAATTATTATGTATTACTCAATGCTCCCTTGAAACATGAGATAAAATAAAAAATAAGATTGCATTTGAACATGTAAAATCAATATGTTAAATGCAAAAGAATGTCACTACAAGAATGTCGTTCATTGTTAGTGAATATATCAACTCACTTTTTGGACGAAAACATAGTTTTCGACCAATTGTTTACCACTTACCGTTGTTTTTTTCTAGGCCAGTTACGCTACTGGTAAGAAAATTCTTGTCCTCTATTTGTCATCCAAAATTTTCAACGAGATTTCTAGCTAGCGTTTTTGACCGAAAATTGGCCAGTGAATGGCATGAGATTCAGCCAATCTCCGGCCAAAAGTATGATCTCTTTTCCCGGTTAAAAAAGACAAATAAAATTAGATGTACTAATCGGAGCAGGTTAAGCTGGCCTGGTCCAGGCAGGGCCCTCTGGCTCCAGTCTACATTCGATTTGGTCTTCCTCCTGTTCGCCCCACAGGGGTCCTTGAACAAGCGAGTGGTAGCCTACTCCAACGGAATACTGCAACAAAATTGTATTTAATTCTGATTTGTCCGTCTAAATTTCGGGCCGCACTTTTCTGACCGATAATTGGACGGATATACATTAATAAAAGAAGACATTTTTCGACCACTAAAAAGTTAAAGAAAAATTATAAACGTGTGCTATAAACGTGTCCGGCCATCATGTCCGTAATTGATAGCATTGGCCAATCTTCCAGCCGCAGGAAATTAGCAAAATTCTTGTAGCGGATGAGTAGGAAAAGACCTAGGTTTGGCTATGACACGAATACCAGACAATTTTTATGTCGAATCTATTCATTGTTTAAAGATGCAAAGCTGATACACACATGGTGTAGGTTCGAACCTACATGGGAAAGTAAGAGTGATTCAAACCAAGAAGAGCCGGATCTGGATTTGCATGTTCCGGCCGGACCAATCATGAGATCTCAGGGAAACGAACATGTAATGCAAGGCTTGGTAATACGCATCATGGAGGAACATGCTGCCGAGTTGCATCTAGAGCAAGTTGAAGTATTCAATATCATACAATTTGATCTTGAAAATGGTCCGATCACAGGTTAAAAGCTGGAGAAATATGATGCCGAAACTTCCTAATCCAAGACCATACTTAAATGCAAGGAATCAGGTGGTAAAATATTTTATTCCATTCCAGGTGGGGGTTCTATATTTTGGACGAATTTGCATTGGTGACAGCTGAATAGTTGAGTTAATGCCTGAAAACTTTTATTTCTTTAGATTTAAGTGTCTTTTCTAACTCCTAGGTTATCCCCTTCCCCATACATGGGAAGTAGGCATGTCACAGTTAATCACTTCTAAGATAGCATTACATAATTAAACTCTGTGATCAAAACTCGTTTTATATATTGCTGACAAAATAGTCAATATCTCACTTATATAATGAGAAAAACCTTAATTTGTCCCATCAATATAACGGTCAATCTTGTTTATATTTCATGGCAGGACAACATAGTTTATATCCCATGTGGAATAATGGTTTATGCATGTTTTCAAATGTTCGGATTTTTTTGAAATGTAACTTGCCTAGCAAACTCATTAGAATTGATATGCTTTGATACCATATCAAACTTCATATTAATATTAGGGTATAGAGAATAATGTATAAACATTGTGATAGTAGGGCCAAAAGCACAAGAGTAGATAATATATTATTATGATTGACTCATCTAATAATATTACAAATATACTTATATATAGGCTAAAATATGATAATTAAATCTGGAAATAAATATTACTATATAGGTAATAATTCCTATATATGTCATTAGAATACTTTAATATATATCTAACCTAAATTGTCACAATGATCATATGAGCAATATTATATATTTTTTTATTTTAAAGATTTTAAGATGAGAATGTAATAATATAAAATACTTGCCTTAAATCTTGATATTCATGACAACTTCAGCCCAAAACAAACTTTAAATGCAAGGTAATCAATACTTGTAATCAAAACTCATTTTATATACTGTAGCAAACCATTTTACTTCCATTTTATATATTGCTAGTAAAATAGTAAACATATTACTAATACAACTATAAAGTCTTTTTCTATCCCATTGGCACAATGGTCAATGCTGATTTATCTTTCATGATAGGCCAATGCCATTTGATATCCCATTGAAGTAGTGGCTTATGCATAGATTTTCTACGACTACAACTCATGTAGCAAACTCTTCAAGATCAATATGCTCTAATGCCATGTCAAACTTCACATAATATCAATGGGGTGTAGAGAAGAAGGTATAAACGTGATGGCAATGGGTTCAAAATTACAGAAGTAGAAAATATAATATTAAGATAAATTCACTGAATAGCATAGCAAAAATGCCTACATATGGGCTACGATATGATAATTAAATTTGGAAGTAAAACCACTAAATATGTAATAATAACTAAATATGTCATTAAAATATTTTAAAATATATCTAACTTAAATGATCTTAATGATTTTATTATGCAATATTAAGGAAAATAGCTCATTTAGCCATGAACTTTGGATGTTTTTCATTTTCTACCACGAACTTTAATTTTTTGATAAAATGATCACAAACTTTGCTTTTTGCTCACCATCTACTACGAGTGACATTTTGCATGATGGAACAGTAACTTCCAGTAAATGAGATTTAAATTACTTACATGTTACTCGTCTCATCAAACGATTGAATGATAAACCGATTTTGGGAAGTCATAAGTCTCTCCACATGCCACTAATTCTAGTGTTCTCAATGTCTTGAAAATATTAAATCATAAAATACAATTTAGAATCAGAAACAAAATAAAAAACTTAAAAATCAATATGAAAAAGGAGTCTAGAATTAGTTATTTGAAATTTGTGCAAATTTGAAAATTTCGAGAGCCAAGTTCGTGGAGTTGGTTCTCAATCTATATACCTTGAAATACAGATTCTTGGTATATTTGGGAACCTTTCATTCTAAACTATAAGTTAGAAGCAAATGGAGTATCAAGACTAGAAGGAATCAATGCAATAAATGAGCACTAAATAAGCTCTTCACTTATGAATAGTTTGCATTATTCTTATGCAATATCAAAGACCGATTTTGTTGAGTTAAATCTTTCATTACAAAGCTCTTATTAGAGCATTTTACGCATCTCTAAAAATTGTGCACAATATACTACATAATTTGAACAAGTGGAAACAAAAATGAAGATAAAATGACCTCAAAAAAATAAAAAGCCAAAGATGGTTTATTATGAAAGTAGAATCTTCAAATTGTTATAACTTCAAAACTATTCAAAGAAATTGAGTTCCATAAATTCCTATGGTTTCTTTTTCGAATCATTTCTTGAAAGTTAATTAACATTATTTTGATATTTTTGTAGAGAGAGTTCAATTTAAGAGCATTAAAGGTAATTTATTATGCATATATTTTCTGTCGTAAATTTGTATATAGTTGCATTTTTCTAATCATAAGGAACCCACAGATTTTACAAAACTCATTTTCATTTGATGGTTTAGAAGTTATGGTACTTCGAAGGTTCTACTTTTATAATGAATATTCATCTTTGCTCTTATTTTTTGACATCATTTTGTCATCTTTTTTTAACATATATCTATTGCATAGTACATTTAACAAGGTTCTTAGGGATATTAAGAATGTTAAAATAAAAGTTTTGTGCCTAGAGATTCAAGTTAACAAAATCAACATTGGATATTATGTAAGAACTTTCAAACTATTGATAGATGAAGAGCTAATTTTGTCCCAAATTGTTTGGATGCTCAATTTATTTCTAACTTATAGTCTATAATATAAAATTTCAAAAATACCATGAACTCTAGATTTCAAGATATATAGATTGAGAATCAACTCCATGAAGCCAGCTTTTGAAAAATTCATATGTGCACAAATTTCAAATAGTTGATTTTGGATGCCTTTGTTGGAAAATGGCAAATAATTTGGATGAATAAGAAATTGTTTCTCATTGAATTTTGGAGGAATTTTTATTGTTTTAAATCTATATTCAATATAGGCTTATATAAATGATAAAGCTTGTATGATTATGGTGTTTTCAAGGAGTTCATAATGTTGAAGCCCATATGGCTCATGTAGGAAAGTGAGAAAAGGCATTCCCACATGGATTGGAGAAGGTAAATTTGAATGGTTTTTTTGTAAAGAGTTTTTTTTGTATAAACCGTCGGTATCCAGTTGAACTTTATCCAGCTGACTAATCCGGATCGCCCCGGGTTGACCCATTTAAGGGGTTAAGAACTCCCCGCCACAAATAAGACTCGAACTCGAGTCCTCCTATTGGGATAATGAGTGCCGAACCACTTTACCATGCCCACGGTGGGTATTTGTAAAGAGTTGTACTTAGTGTATTACATGCAAATAAGTATGTTAGATGATGCATGCCTGCCTTGCCACTTGTGAAAGTATTACATGCAAATAAGTATGTTAGATGATGCATGCCTGCCTTGCCACTTGTGAAAGGGGATGTGATTGGTGGTCTGAACAGTTGAACTCATGTGTGCGTATAACTTGTGTACACGAATGGCATCACTCCTCAAATTTACTATTTAAGTCACCCTTATTGCCCAGATTAATTGAGATTCCATCTTAATAGACAAATTAATTTTAATATGCCCATTAATGTGCATTAACCCAAATTAATATGACAATTTAAGGCCTTTTAGCCAGTTGGAGTGCCGTGATTGTTAATCAATTTCTCATCATAAAAATACATAGTTTTCCAACTTGCACAAAGAAGCTCTCTCTCTCTCTCTCTCTGTATCCTGCATTCCTACATTTGTTTTGGCAGTGTTCACTCATTCTCTTAGTTCGTCTTTGAGCTCAAGAGCCAATACTACCTTTTGCTTGCCAAGTCATTGTATCTATTCTAGGAGACAACTAATTGTATTATCTCAACACACCTAGGAGAGGTCATAAATTATCTTAAGGACACTATGACTATTACAGGCCTCGACTACTATCATCTGCCACCTTTTTGTTAAATTCTCTTTGTATTACAATTATATATTGGAAGTTTCTTCTATATAAAATTTCAATTCTTGCCTTTCAAGATTATTTTAATACTATTTCTAACAACCTTTTTCATATTGATTTTTCACCTTTTTGATCTTGTTCATGATTTTAAAATTGGGAAAATTACACTGGGAGTCCTAAAAGTTTTATAATTTTTTTAAGTAAGTTCTAAAAGTTTGACAGTGACTCATTGAGTCCTATAAGTTTCATTCCATCACAATATCAAGTCTTATATGTAACTTGTCATCACGGAAATACCCGTGTGGGCAAGATGTCGTCGTCATCATTCCCCATGGCAAAAAATTCGCTGACATGTTCTTACTAACGTGTCAATTAAACATCACATGCGGGAAAGGTTCTAAAAATCATAGTTTATATATGGTATTCTAAAAGCCTCTAAATGAAGGAAGGAAAGCAAGGAAGCTCCTAAAATTTTCCTTTGTGATTGAAGAGAGAAGCTTTGCTTCTAATCAAGCAACAATTCCCATCCCTTTAATACGAAATCTGTGAAATCGATTGGTGGAGGTAAATTGGTGGGGTGTCATTGTTGCTAGGAAGAGCCCAAATAAGAGTGTCGTTAATATGCTCATTTAAAGAAATCAACTGTGTGAAGGTTAGGGTTTTCGATTTACTACACATCTTGAACTAGACTTCACAATCGAGTTCCCATATTATGTGATGTTTATGCACATTAATTAAAAGTGGGGTTTTTAAATATAATATGCTGTGATTTTTTTTTTATGATCAGAGATTCAATTTTGGGGTTTTGGTCCCAAATAAGAGTGTCGTTAATATGCTCATTTAAAGAAATCAACCGTGTGAAGGTTAGGGTTTTCGATTTACTATACATGTTGAATTAGACTTCACAATCAAGTTCCCATATTATGTGATGTAAAATGCACATTAATTAAAAGTGGGGTTTTTAAATATAATATGCTGTGATTTTTTTTTATGATCAGAGATTCAATTTTGGGGTTTTGGTATTTAAGGATTTAATAGAAGAATCAACAAATCAAAGAATCGCAAAACGAAGGTGAGTTTATCTCGTAGTGAACTCTTCAAATGAATCAGTTATGTGATTTTATTTGACAATTGATGGTCTTTCTCATAGAAATGTGTGGAAGAAAACAAAATAGTACTTTTGAGTAGTCTTCCATGTTCTCTGCTAGTAAAAGCAAGTTGTGCAAATATAGATTACACATCATCCAGAAGATATCGTGCATAGAAACGGATCCAACGAGGTGATTAATTGGATGTCAAAGATAGAAGTCAAATGGAGGAGGTTGTGGCTGTTTTAAGTGGATCAATCCCCGGTTGATGGAGCTGAGCAAAATGTGAATTGGACTTTAACTCATAGATATTGATGATGGATGAAGAGAACATGGAATTGAAGCAATTGAAGGAAATAACTGGCAAGTGTTGTAATGTAAAAAGTGTTATGACATATACTTTGGTATGAGGATTTCCTTGTATATTTATTGAGATATGGTTGGCTTATAATATATGTAATAATTTTCAATGAAATGAACTATTTTGTTAATTAATCCAATTGACGTTTATGCTTTTTAGTTGCAACAATGTGTTTTTTTTTGCTATAATATTGATTGTTCTTTTACTAGTTCATAGTGATGGTTGCTATATAATATACTGCAGTAAATTTTGTTGTTGAACAAAACATTGAACCAAATAATGAAGTAAGACAAATTATATTGTCATGGCTACAAGAATTTGTGGGGTAAATTGCATAGTTGGTACAAAATATTTTACTAATATAACAATTTAGTATAAAATTTTTAAAATGTAACTCCATCATACATTTTCTTTCAAATATACTACGCTTTAGTACATTCCATTAATTGTTGATTAATGCCGTTAATTTTTAATAACGTGAACGGCTTACATGACGCTTTTTGATGATGTGGCTTTATATTTCAAATATGTGGATTGCCACATAACACATAGTGGGACCCACTATTTCTTTCTTCCTTTCTCTCCACACCTCTCTCTCTCGGCTCTCTCTATTTCTCTCTCTCTCTCTCTCGCTCAGCTCTCTCTCCCTCTCACTCGACTCTCTCTCTCTCTCACTCGAGTCTCTCTCCGTCTCTCTCACTCGCATGCTCTCTCTTTCTCACTCGGCTCTCTCTCACTCTCTCTCTCTTGCTCGGCTCTCTCTCCCTCTCTCTTGCATGCATCCTCTCTCTCTCTCTTTCTCTCTCTCGCTCGGCTCTCTCTCTCTCTCTCTTGCACACTCTCTCTCTTTCTCTCTCTCTGTCCCTCTCTCTCGCTCACACACTCTCTCTCTCTTTCTCTCTCTCTCGCTCTCTTCCTTTGTCCCTCAACCTAGATTCAATTAATTTTTTTTACCGTTTAATAACATCTAATTTTTTATAACTGTCTTTTATTTATGATTTTTTCTTTTTTTTTACAAAATGATAATAATATAACATAGTAGTATAATAAAGGATAATGGACACGTAATTCGATCTCAAGATTGATCTTCAAAAAAATTTTATAATAAAAAAATTAACTCAAAAGAAACTAAAAATTGGTAATAAGATAGTAAAATTAGTACTAAATATTTTCTTGTTCTCTCTCGCATTAAAATTTTGTGACAATTAATTGAACCTTCTCACTCTTCTCTTCTCATCTAATTTTAATTCCTCCCAAATCGTGAAGCCCCCCACATAAAAATACAGTTGCAGTATTGGTTGGAAAATTGGCTACTTTATGGCAAAGGTGGTCATTTGCTTGTCCCTAGCAGAGAGGGATTGCACTACCAGCTAATGAAGAAGAGTCATAATAGTCCTTGGGCTGGACATCCAGGTCGTGAGCAGATGCTAGCTCTATTGTTAAGGTCCTATGTTTGGCCAAAGATGGCCGATGACATTGAGTTATACGTCAAGACTTGTCTTGTGTGCCAACAAGACAAGGTGGAGAGGTGAGCAGAGGCCGGTCTCCTACAACCCTTGGCAGTGCCAGAGAAGCCTTGGGTATCAGTTTCCATGGAATTTGTGCCCCGCAATGGTCCCGTGACAATGGTATCAGAGCTATGTTCGGGTTGAGAAGATCCTTTATCAAAAACCACGTGTACCTTACGATCAGCAACCGTGTGGACCAGAGCGATGGAAGCGTTGTAGGAGCGATTGGCAGCGCTAGAAGGCCGCATTGCAAAGCTCACTGAACGAGCAGACTCGGCCGCTACATTGGAGCCACGTGTTGCTACCCTGGAGGATAATGTTGACAAAGGCGACGATCTTGGTGGAATCGTAACTGATCTACTAAAAGAGATTAGGTTTGATGTAGTGACCTTGAAGGATGATGTGGTCATTGTATTTTTATTTGGGGGGCTTCACGATTTGGGGGGAATTAAAATTAGATGAGAAGAGAAGAGTGAGAATGTTCAATTAATTGTCACAAAATTTTAACGCGAGAGAGATCAAAAAAATATTTAGTACTAATTTCACTATCTTATTACCAATTTTTAACTTCTTTTGAGTTAATTTTTTATTATAAAATTTTTTTAAAAATCAATCATGAGATCGAATTATGTGTGCATTACCCTTTATTATACTACTATGTTATATTATTATCATTTTGTAAAACAAAAAGAGAAAATCACAAATAAAAGACAGTTAGAAAAAAATAGATGTTATTAAACGATAAAAATTTTTTAATTGAATCTAGGTTGAGAGATAGAGGAAGAGAGTGAGAGAGAGAGAGAGAGAGAGAGAGCAAGAGAGAGAGAGAGGGAGAGAAAGCCAAGCAAGAGAGAGATAAAGAGAGAGAGCCGAGAGCAAGAGAGAGATAAAGAGAGAGAGCCGAGAGCAAGAAAGAGAGAGAGAGAGAGAGAAAGGTGTGGAGAGAGAAAGGAAGAAAGAGATAGTAGATCCTACCATATGCTACGTGGCAATCTATATATTTGAAACATGAAACCACATCATCAAAGAGTGTCACATAAGCCGTCCACGTCATTAAAAATTGACGACGTTAGTAAAAAACTAACGGAATGTACTAAAGTATAGCATATTTAAAAGAAAATGTATTATGTAGTTACATTTTAAAAATTTTGTACTAAAGTATTACATTAACAAAACGTTTTGTACCAATTGTGTAATTTACCCAGAATTTGTTGCTGTAAAATATTATGTTAATGTTTTTGCAACAATAACAAAATGCAATAAGATTAGACCAAAATAATACAGTATGATCCTATTATTGTAACAAGAAAATGCTTGCTTCAAAATATATAGAATACGAAAATTGTTGTTGCAAAACATTTAACTATTGCAAAACAAAAAGGAATTGTTTCAAGTAAATGCCCTTTAACTATTACTTTTAAGAAACATTCAACAAGACCAGTGATTTATTTGCATCCCCTTTGGAATCCTCTTCTTACTACCTCAAAACACATATAAAATTTGTCAAAAATACCAAACTCAGTTGGTATTGGTATTTCAACTTGCATGTAAATAGAGGATTATCTATTGGATTTCATTAATTTAGATGCATAGTCTCATAACATGGCATACTCAGCTTTGAGTGTCACCAACAATAAATCGTACACCTACTCTACACCTAATTGCTTTACAAGCATTTTTAACTCATTTAGTTTGATAAAAGGCATAGCTCTTATTGTGCTTAAGTAGTGTCTAGTTAGCCATGAGCTATTTACTCTCTTGTTATTAAAAGTTATAGTGCAAGTATATTTATCCATCAATGTCTTCACCTAAAATGCCCCAAGACTTTTCACAAATCTAACTAAAATTCTCCGAGGACAATCTTTTAGTTTACATCTAATTGTTATAAACTTTGTGGTATTTTTCTTGAAGTACAAATTCCTTTGAAGTTTCATTGTAGTTAAACTAATAGCTTCCTTCAACTATTTTCCATCATCAAATAGTTGCCCAATAGAGAAACAAGTTATCTCATATATTTTTTCATATGTTTAGAACGTATCTTTCTTCCAAAAATAAGTTGTTTGTCATCTCAACTTAGTTGATTTCTCTTTCACAGCCCCTTTATCATGTTAATTAGTCTCCTCAGACACCTCCTCAATGCTGTAGTTATCATCAGAAGAGAAATATTCTTTCTCATAACCCTCACATGGAGCACTACCCTCTTCCAAGATTCTCTTCCCCTTACTAATTTCTTCAATCATTTCCCTTCTTCTACTGTCTTGACCCTTTTCTAACTTCACCTCCTTGAACTCCATTTTTTTCTCCTAAGACCTCCTCAGTTGCTCCCTAATCTATGCAATCTCAAAGCCATCATCATCACAGCCCTCCTCATTGGCAAGCCATTCAATGCATAAATCTAACCCACTATCAATTCTCTCTTGCAAACTGATATGAGTATCATTTGTGTCTTCTACACCCTTTCCTTCACCTATAAGTTTGGAATTAGTACCTTCAATTACATTTGCCTTTTGAAATCTACATTTTTTTTTAGCTTCCCTTGCAGATTTACTTTTTCGGATCCCTTTCTTTCAATTGTAGGTCTCCTCACTATTGCATACGTACTCCCACCTACAATTTCTTCTTCAGCCTTTGTAGTGTCTACTAGAGCTATCTTTATTGTAAGTGGAATTTCTATAGGTTGTGGCAAGTACACACTGTGTAGTATGTATAATTTATAGCTATTCCATTTACGCAAGTGGCCAATAAGTTCAATGACTGAATTGTCCCTATAAAGTTCTCTCAAACCCTCTTTCAAACGCAATCCAAGGATCCTATATAATATTTGTTGCAAACTTGTTGTATATCCCATTTTTGCCATTGCTTTCACTATCCCAAAGCTTGACAAATTATCCGGGTCCACATCTCAGACGTCCACTTATCTACCAACATAGATGAGGTCCCCAACTTCTCGTTTAAAGAAATCTTCATGATGCACTTGCAAGCAATGTTCATAAAAGTGGACATTTGACTCGTCACAGTTTGACATGTTGCAAAAAAATAAAATCACAGCATATTACATATAAAAACCCTACCTTAATCAATATACATAAACATAACAAAATATGGGAACTTGATTCTGAAGTTTAACATGGATAGTAAATCAAAAGCCCTAACCTTCACACAGTTGATTTCTTCAAATGAGCAAATCAACAATGACACCCTTATTTGGGTTCTTCACAGCAACAATGACACCCACCAATGCACCTCCACCAATCGATTTCATAGATTATGTATTAAACGGGTGGGAATCATTGCTTGATTAGAAGCAAACCTTCTCTCTTCAATTACAGAGGAAAATTTAGAAGCTTCCCCACTTTCCTTCCTTCGTTTAGAGGCTTTTAGAATATCATGTATGAACTATGATTTTTAGAAGTTTTCTCATATGTGATGTTTAATTGACACGTCAACAAGAACATGTCAACGAATTTTTTGCCACATAGGCACCAAGCTTATCTACATGGGATGATGATGATGACATCTTGTCCATGTGAGCATTTCCATGATGGCAAGTTATGTATATGACTCAATATTGTGATGGAATGTAACTTACAGGACTCAATGAGTCAATTTCAAACTTTTAGAACACACTTAAAGAAATGATAAAAATTTCAGGACTCCCAGTATAATTTTCCCTTTTAAAATTCATGATTTAATGTTTTCATGGATACCAATAACATCAAAATTAGAGGCTTGTGAAGAGAGTTAAGGCATCATGAAATTGGATTATCATCCAATCATTTGATGAGGTGAGTGAAATTTTAATGATTTTGCTATTATTTGATGGACATTACTGTTCTATCACAGAATATGTCACTTATGGTAGACGGTGAACAAAAATCAAAGTTCATGATCATTTTTTGCCAAAAATTAAACTCATGGTAGAAAATGAAAAACACTCGAAGTCTATAGTTAAATGAGCTATTTTCCCAATATTATATTTTTTATTTAAAAATAATAATAATATCTCTTATACTCCCCTTCAAAATAAGCATACATTACTACAAAATGCTTATCTTGAATCTTGATCTTCATGATAACTCCAATCCAAAGCAAACTTCGAATGCAAAACAACCAACACTTGTAATCAAAACTCATTTTATAAACTATGGCAAACTGACCAACTCCCATTTTTTATGCCATTGATATTTTAGTGAAAACATTATCTCCCCATTTTTCATCGGAATAGCTGTCAATGTTGATTTATCTTTCATCATGGGCCAACAACATTTTATATCCATCGGAATATCGGCTTATGCATATGTTCAAATGCTCGAACTTCCTTGGATTGTAACCCATGTAGCGGACTTGTTAGTATTGACCTGCTCTAATACATTGTCAAACTTTATATAATATTGGAAGAGTGTAGAGAAGAATGTATAAATGTTGTGGCAGTGGGGCCAAAATCATAAGAACAGAGAATATATTATTAAGATTGACTTACTGAATAATATAACAAATATACCTATATATAGGTTACAACATGAGAATTAAATTTGGAAGTAAATACTAACAAATATGTAATAATAGCTAAATATGTTATTAGAATATTCTAAAATATATCTAACTTAAATGATTACAATGATCTTCTTAACATTATATTTCATATTTTAGAAAAAATAATATTTCTTACATTCTCCTTCAATATGAGCATGTAGTATTACAAAATGCTCGTCTTGAATCGTGATCTTCATGACAACTTTGATCCAAAGCAAACTCCGAATACAAGTCAATAACACTAGTAATCAAATCTCATTTTATATACCATGGCAAACTGATTAACTTACGTTTTATATATCTCTGGTAAAATGGTCAATATCTTACTAACATAACGACAAGGTTTTTTTCTATCTTGTCGACATAATAGTCAATACCATTTTATATTTCATCATGGGCCAACACCATTTTATATTCCACCAAAGAAGTTGTTTTTGCATATTTTCAAATATTCGGATTTCCTCGGATTATAACTCACTTAGCAAACTCATTAGAATTAACCTATTCTAATATTATGTCAAATTTTATACAATATTGGAAGGTATAGAGAAAAAAATATTAACACGTTGGCAATAGGGCCAAAAATACATGAGTAGAAAATATATTATTGATATTGACTCATCGAATAATATAACATGACTATGTATAGGTACAATATGATAATTAAATATTGAATAAATACTACTGCACATGTAATAATATCTAAGTATGTTATTAGAATATTTTAAAATAGATATAACCTAAATTATTACAATAATCTTATTATGTAATATTATATTCCCTATTTTAGAGAAAATAGTATCTCTTACAAATAAGGATGTATTAATTAATTGAAATTAACTCAAAATCTTTCAATTCCTTTCAAGATGTTATCGTAATGAGGCATATGCATTTAAATCCAGTGCAACTGAAAAATGGGGTTAATTTTGTGGCAACTAAAAATAGGACAAGTTGTCAGCTGTGGCACTGAGAGATCTTTCGTAGCCTGATCTTGTTCATTTTGTAAAGAGGACATCATTCAAGTCATGATTAATGGCATATATTCACCTTTCAAAAATTATAAAAAAAAGGGTTAAAAGTTGAGGAAACCTGGAGGATTCCTTTTATTTTTTCTCCTACTTCGCTCGTGCTTGGTCCATTTGTCTTCGATACAAAGAAATAGAAAACAGGGAGGGATGTTGACATCTGCATACTCGCTTCTATTTTATGTTTAAGTTTCTTTAAGCAGAATTCAACTAGCTATATTTACGACATATGGTTTGTCTCTGTTCTTGTTCTATATACACACATATATGATACAGCAATATGTACCTCGCTTAGCCATTTAAAAATGGGAAAACGTAGTAGATTTACAAGTTCTTCCGTGGAGGAGACCGACGGGACAGCAATGGAAAGATGGTTTTCGATATCTTCAATTTATCAGGAAACTGATAGAAGCGCATAATTTATGTATTAGCAACCTCTCAATTATAATAGATCCATTACCAATTTAAAATTTTACCATATTTTCAATAAAAATATCACACGAGATGAGAGTACGACTATAGGTTGTAAAGTGGACTCAGCGCAGAGGTTAAGAACAGATGGCAGCTCCAGGGTGGGATTCTTATCAACATAGGAGAAAGTGATTGGCAGAAAGGAATTTATCACAACACCTGCCTCTGGAAAAGAATGCCAAAAACATATTCTGATCCCTCTCCACCCACAGCTTCCCCTTTTATCAAAGGGAATTGATGTGCCCACACAGTTCTACAAAAAAAAAAGGGAAAATCATTAACATCCTTGGCGCAACCAACACCCCCTCACCGTCTGGAACCTAATGGTTCTAACTTTGCTCCTCATCATTAGACCTTCAAGTACCTTTTATCTTTTTTTTTCTTTAATATCATATTCTGAGCTCATAAATTTTTTTATATATCAAAAAAGAGAAAACAAATTAACATCAAATAAGAGAGCAGCAAAAAAAAATTAACATCAGCTCAGAAAAGAAACTGTACAAACAAATTTGCAAGTTAATTCTCCTCTCACTCTCTGGAGTTTGGGCAAAGGATTAAAAGGAAGAATCTCTTCCTCATTACTTCTTTCCCTATCGACATCTTGCTCGACAAACAGACAAGACGGGACCACTAAGGAAAGGGCCAGAAGTTTTACGTGTCAATCATTATTTTTAGATGATGGCCAAGAAGATCATTATTTAGCATTTTGTTTTTCTTTTTACCTCTTTTGGGTCATTTGATGATGATTCCCTGATTGCAACTCCGTTTTTTTCTCCACTCACCAAATGGCGCTTTTACATGTCATCTATAACCAGAATGGCCACTGGGGTTGCATAAATAACTTGGGAGAATATATCTACCTTATTACTTTAATGGTTGCGATTTTTTCTTTTCAGATCCTTAACTATCATCTTGCACTTTGAAGTGATTGCGTAAAGTTAATCTCAAATAACGAATATTTTCCATTTTTTATTGATCCAATGCTACAGAAGAAACCATTCATTAGCTCACTTATATAAATAGAAATTAATTATAGTAAAAAAAAACATTTGAAAGTTAACTAGGAGAAGATTCTGCAGTTGAAATTTAACCATAGGACACCTGATATGTAAGCTATACAGCTACAACTATCCTATCATTAAGAGGTAAATCGGGATATGGTTCCTTTCTCTCTTGGACATGCAAGGTTTTATGATCTGCTGCATGGGATTAATAGAAAGAAAGACGAAAAGAATTTTTTTTAGAACACTATTCAGCTAAAGTTAAAAGTAATATAGGAAAAAGAGTTAGATGTTTTTATGTTTCAGTACATAATTTCCTTGCCTCTAATTTCTCGGTTTTGTTTGTGTTGTTCTGTGGATTCACTTTTAAATATATTTCTACCAGTTAGTAATGGAAGTGTTACCAGTAATGGCAGACCTATAACGAAAACACTATATTGGTCTTTGTTATAAAGTGTGCGTCCGTCTTATGCTTCACAGGTGATAGATGGAGTGATTGTCAGAATTAAGACCACATGTGAACATTGCAAAACAAAAGAAACTTAAAAAAAAAAAAAAAGATTAGCAGCAAATCGCCATGGGATGCACAATGATGCCTTAAGCTTAGGACCACCATGGAGTCAAACAAATCTCTCTTCTTATTCAAAGTAGTTGTATAAAGTGTATCCCCTCATTCCGGTCATGGAACTGATAAAATAAATCAAAAAATGTATTTTTGTTCAAGAATGAAACTTGAAAGTTCTTTAATGGATTATGAATGCATTAATAACTAAAACCCACCCAAAAATGGACCAAAAATTGCTAGAAGCCACTAAAATGCTAAGAACATCTCATTTATTCACTTAAAACTTTTAGTGCATTCATATGAGGGTCAAGGTTACTGATACAGACAATAGACGAGTTCAATAAGAAGCTCTTGCTCCAAAAGAAGAAGAAGAAGAAGAAGAAGAAGAAGACGAAGAGGCTTGTGCAGGTCGAAGAACGCGATAAGGAACCAGTGAATTGAATCCCAAAAGCTGGCGAGAAAAAGCAAGAGGAATTGACCTTCTCACTAGAGAATCTATCTGTACTGCAAAGAAAATGGGGGACGGCAGATCAATCAATCATAGTCTGAGCGAACAAAACTAGAGCCTTCGCCAGGTATCATGATAAAATTGCAGAGCTTAAAGAATTTTGATGGCAACATTATTTGTTGAGGTTTCGTCCTATTATGAATGGTATTTATATACTTTAATTTATCGAGAAGATAGATTCAGCTGCAACCTTTTTTTTTCGTTTTTTCTTTTCCTAAACTATCTAAACCCTATAAAACTCCAATATTCAAAAAGTTTCATACTCTACTAATTAGACTTTTCTTCTGCTTATTATTTTTCATAATATGTCGATAATTAATGTAGTTCTATGTTTGTTTCCAAGATTAAATAAAGGTGCATTAACCATCCGAGTAGTTGGAATCAGTTCATAAAATGATTTTCGATCCTATTAGGGAATTGATAATTAATTAACATACATTTATTCCATTCATCGAGCTCTTCCATGATTTGGGCAAACTTTGACAGAAAAATGTTACACAGGGGGTGTTTCCATAACATGGTTGAAGTACCTATTAGTCTCTATAAACTTAATAAGTAAATAAATGATATGAGATTAAGACAAAAAATACATCTTTCCTCTATAATTTAATCAGTAATCTTAGTGAACCAATCCTATTTAGGAATACTTTACCTTTATAGCTGCTGTATCCTAACATGCAAACGCATTTTCCCACATGAACTACAAATTGCATGTTGGCTTGGAAAAGAAAAGGGAAAGGGACGTGTGTTTACATTTACGCTATGCAGAATAATTGTGCTGGAAGAAGTGTAATAATAGCATGTGATAGTGACAAAAAGGTAGGACACTGACAGGCGGCTGTGAGGATTTTTCAAAAAATATTTTAGTTACAGAAGTAAAAAAGCTTGGATATTAAGGAATTATACTAAAAGTGGAAATAGGCAACGGATGTAGGAGAGGCCATTCGTGCTTGCTCGATCTTACTGGCATGGCTTGATAAGATTGGAGCACGGTAAGAGGTGGCACGAACACAGCCCAGATGTGATATCTCGCTACTTACCACGGCCTGATAACATGAATTTCACGATGACCCATGCAAAAAAGATGAAATTAAAAAGGATAAAAACCATGGGAACCAAACATCAATTATTTAAAAAAGAGGACAATGCGATAATGATCTCTTCGCCCTCTTACCTATTGACAAAACAAGCACACACCCCAATAGGCTATAGTACCTCTTCTGACTCTGTTCCGCGCTCTTCTTAAAAATCTTCCCACTCTCCCTCCCTCCCTCCCTCCCTCCCTCCCTCTCTCTCCCCGGGACTAATACAAGTGGCCCAGGTACGGCACGATAACGACGTGGCCCAATAAGAGTCGGTTCAGGCACGGTGTTATTGAGCCGGACCTTTTTTCTGCCACACCTAAACGTGTATACAATTTCATTCATGAAAATCAAGGGAAAAAAAACCCTATTAATATCTGTCTGAGAGCAACAATCACCGATCAAAATCCCTCTTTCTCTCTAGGAGTATCTAACTATATGTATCATTCACTCATGTAACTAGAGTCATGGCTTAGGTGCTTGGATTCCTCCTCAATTTATTATTTCTACATTTCGGCAAATAATAGAATAATTCATTTTCCTGGTCTGGTTCATCTTTGTTATTGATTTGACAAGCTGAGGGTATATTTCGAATAAACATACAATTTTATTTTTAATGTTTCATATGACCAACAGTTTGCCCTTGATTTTTTTTATATCACCAACTTGTTCTAAATATTCAATATTTTGTCATCAATGTTAATTTTTTTATTAAAAAAATCATATGCGGCTGCTGATATGTCACGCTATATAGGGAGAATTGAATGTAAAAGATCAATAAGACCAAAATGATCATTATACCAAACTTAAGAAACGAATATGTAAGTTTACTCTTATATTTCTCTCACCTCAATCATGCATCATAACGTTGTATGTGTATTACCTCTGTAGATTAAATAACTTTAAAGTTTCTAATCTTGTTCCGATGTATTTAAGTCCTTGCACTTGGAAGTTTCATATGGGCAACGTGTAAAGAATTCTTTTAATAAAAAAACTTACTCTCTCTCAACTTAATAAAAAAAATATCATAAATTTAATTTTTATTATAAAATTTATCAAATTTTCCTATTTCTTCATATCATTTTTTAGGATTATGGTCTTTAAAATAATTAAAATTTTAAATCAATAATATATTAGTGTCCTATAAATCTATAATTTTATTTATTTGGCATAAGTTATATGATATTTAAAAGACTATTAATTTTAAATAATTCATATTCGAGTCAAATCAATTACACTTAAGATGTAAATATCTCCTAATATGTCTTATCCATTCAGTAGACTCAAGCCCTATAAATTATTTAAGTAAAAGAAGTATTAAATTTTCTTAACTCATTTATATTTATAAATCAAAGTAAAGAAAGGGGATATATTATTTTTTGAAAAAAATGATATCTATAAATTTAAAAGATGATATAAGAAAGAGTGGATGAGCATGTACAACGAACTTGCTCCATCAATTAAAATTGAATAAAGAGATTTCTTGATGTTAGCTAGTAAAAAAAAAAGAAACAAACATCAAATCTCATTTCTAAGAAAAATATCGTCAATCAGTATTATGTGCTACTGCTGACTGGGTACCTGAGATTCCTCTCTTTCCTTCCCACCATGCTAGTCTGTCCTCACACAAGCTTGCCCCACCCTTTCTCTCTTCTTCCATCTCACTCTCCGCCCATCTTTCCTCTTCTATATAAACCCATACAGCTCGCTTTGCAATGCATTGTATTGCCTCGTCTAGCAGCTGAACATAATAAACCAGACACCATTGTCCCTTAGTCTGTCTCTTTTACCAACGAAACAAAACCACACTGCTATCTTGTTGCACATTTCTTGAATTAAATTGTGCGATGGAGAGAAATCAGATCCACAGACAAGTTGCAATTGCGAGGCAATCCCTCTTTGATCAGGTCAGCCATCGCCTTGATATATGTTTAGTGAACTTGAAAACCTTTCATTGTGATACTTTCAGAAGTTTATGGCAAGTTGATGAATGGATTGTTGGCATACGTATATGTACCTTCATTTAAACAATCTCACGCATTTTAGTAACAAAGTAAACTGCATTTTCATCTGATTACCACAACCTTTTAACTGTGCTGCATTCTTTCGCAAGTTTTGCAAAGGAAAGGTTTTGAGATCTTCTCATCCATAACCAATTGATCGCACGTGAAAGTGAATTTTCATCGTACAGCATCACGGATGGTGCTTTCCTTTTCCATTTATTGAACTGTTATCGCATGAACTTTCTCATGGAGAATTAGATCTGATGAGCGTGCATTCACCGTTTGAACTTTCTCAGGTTGAAAATGAACTTTTCAATTCGGATCGATAACTAAAACTACATATATTAGGAATAATTAATACATGAATTAGCATTAATGAAATCAGACATCTTACAGGGATTCATCGATGAACAATTCGTACAGCTGGAGGAGCTACAGGATGATGCAAACCCGAATTTTGTGGAGGAGGTCGTCACATTATACTACCGAGATTCAACCAGGCTAATTGTTAGCATAGAGCAGGCACTGTAAGCAGTCACCTCCGACATCTGTTGTCTTACGGCTGGCAAGGATCTGCACATTTGAAACAAGCATTGTATTTGATTCCGGTCATTCTAATACGTGCAGGGATAAGAGCCCACTTGACTTTAACAAGTTAGACAGTCTCATACACCAGTTCAAAGGAAGTAGCTCGAGGTATAATCAATTGCTAAATTCCTTTTGCTTCTTTCTCGACTGTACATGAAAAGAAAGGAGATATTGTGTAGCCTTTCCTAGAATTTTCTCATGAAAATCACGCATCATTTGGAATATTCTCTCGTTTCCATGTGACTCTTTCCCCTCATTTTTACATTGATTATTTAATTTTTTTTAATATATATTTTGTTTATTCTGATTCTTTACGCAGCATTGGAGCTAGAAAAGTGAAAGCTGAGAGCACACAGCTCAGGGAATACTGCAAAGCAGGAAATGGAGAAGGGTACTGAAGATTGAACTATATACCCGTTATTCTCGAAACTTTACATGTTTCCGGATGAATTCGTAACTTTACATTCTTTCTTTTCCTTTTTGTTCAATTATTTAGATAGGCCTCTTCTTAAAGAGGATTTGAGCTTGATGCAGTTTAAAACTTCTAATTAAAACTATGAGTTCAATATTTGACTCTCCTTAATGCGAGTGCCATTTTGATCTCTCCCTATTTTCTCTCGTAGATCAAGGAACTATTTTATAATGAAAAAAAAAGCCCCCTTTAGGATATCTACTGTAAGCATGTAAGTTAATATGGGACACCATAATCATGAATGGATCTAGAATATTATTTAAGGGGGCATAATTTAATATAACTTTATGCATTCAAATTTGAGGAGAATTTAATAAGGTATAGATAAATTCAAATAAAATTTATATAATAATATTACACTAATTTCTCCGAGTTTAAGGACGATCAACCAGGGCAGCTAAACAAAACTTAAAAGGGAAAAAAATAAATAAAGAAGGAATTGCTTGACCCACCCACTGTTTGTTACATCTATTTGTGTGTGTCCTTTTCGGCAAGAGAATGGCAGATTCTGGTCATCTGATCAGAATTTGTCGACTTGCTGAAAGAAGCAAAAAAAAAGCAGAGAGAGAGAGAGAGAGAGAGATATCGGCATGCTCATACTATACATACATCTTATCCACGTCATACCATTTCATTGACATCTATTCAGATGCATGAGGTCATTCCAGCAAATGAAGAAAGAATACATGACGCTGAAGAAGAAACTTGAGGCTTATTTTCAGGTACCGTTAGTTATCTACTTCTTCCTAATGTTCTTTTCCTCAGTGCATTAATTTCCCTCTTCTCTGACTGTTCTTGAAATAAATTAACACTGTATATAATAAAACATGTGTGTTCTAGATGTTCATATGTTTTTGGTTCTCCCTTATGGCGCAGCTAGCAAGGCAAGCTGGGCCCATCGCTTCCGCTTCTCGCCCCAAGTAAATGAAAGTGAGAAAAGTGATTCCTAACAGAGAGAGAGAGAGAGAGAGGAGAGGGAGGTTGTGAAAGGATGATAATCAGTTCATTAATGTATAATTTTAGTGGTGAATTTGCGCTATCTATAATAATAACATATGTATATTTTGGGTTTGTAATGTTTAAATCTGCGTTTCATGGCCCAAGATATGATACGAAAATTATAACTTTCTATCAAACTAGACTTGTATCGCATGATTTCGATTCTTCGTACTCGAACGAAAAAGGGCATAGGAAGTTGGCGGCTTCTTCTCTGCCCATAGTTGAATTATCCCATGACTTGCAATTTGATTGCATAGGACGCAAAAGGCCTAAGGGCTTTGATCATCTTCGAGGACTAGACGCAGCAATAGTGTGATGTGATCAGGGGTTGCGGATAAGATTAAAATCAAAGTGAAATATCAATCAATTGATATGGATAGATCAAAACTAGTTAGTTCCGGTGATATTTGTGAGAAATTCTAAAAAGATATTTCCAAAAATATTTAAACAAAAGTACCTAACATATATGTCGTAAATTCATCATAATCTGCTGTCATGCATCATTGTCTCCGGGTGGAGAAGCTTCGCCCTCGAATTTGAACGCTAAGTCATTTCAGCTAATGGTTGGCTCGATTGGCATTGACCTTTGCCTAAAAGTTGGACAAGGGCAATTGAAATGCCACCACTATTGCCTTAAAGCTAGTTGACTGACAAGTAGCTTGAAGCAATGGGCTGGTATGGGTGAGTAAAGGGTAAACGAGTTCTAAGTTTCAATCCAGTTCTCTTTGAAAATTTCTCTACACTCTTCCCCCATATCCTCGTTAGTCTCCTCATCATAAATGGCCTCAAATTGATGTTTTCATTGGATTCTTCATTGTAGATAGGCCCTAAATCAAGTTAGGGATCTTTAGCGAGAAATTTGCAAATACTATGAGTTTCCTCAAGACAATCCATCCTAAACATGCGACTCGTAGGCCCAAAAAACAAGTAGTCCCCTAGACGAAGGTCTTCTTCCACAAGGCCCAAGTTAGTGCCAGCACGGCGCAGTTGAAGTTTGCCAACCGATTGGTTAGTTAGTCAATGTGTTGGCGGATCTCCCGATGGAGCTCTTGTTGAGGTTTAGTAACCTCAACCTGACGGAACACATCCTCCAGTTGGGCATCAAGGACAAGTCTTCGCGATGCCATAGTGCCAGATTTTGTGCCTCCCATACCAATCTGATGCAACAAACGTGTGATGGGATCGATGATTGCGGATAGGATCAAAGTCTTGTTGATTCTAAGTGAAATACCGAGAAATAGATATGAATAGATCAAAATTTTCACTGATTTTGAAAATGCCGAGAGATAATAAATTGAAAAAAAAACTCAAAATTTTCATTAGAATAAGAATTGCCAAATTATGCATGAATTATTATGATATATGTATAGGATAATAAAACCTGAAAGTGAACTCCAAATGTATTTTTAGAATATATCCATATTTATGAGAAATTCTAAAAAGACAATATCTAAATGAGAATATATCCAATTTTGTTTTAATTTCATCATAATCCTATCAAAATATCAAAACAAATTAATTTCCTTGGTATCCTGCACAACTCAAGATCCCCACCACCCTCACCGCATCAAATTGTTATTAGAATCATGAGATCTTCTGCCATGCCATCCTGAAACTTGTTTATCGCGAAGACTTGTCATTGATGCCTAGCCGGAGGATGTTACGTAGGGATGAGGTTGCTAAACTCTGACAAGATATTGATCATAACTTCCGCCAACATATTGACCAACTAATCCCTTTGTTGGCTGCCCTTCAACCGTGCCACTCTTGCAATGGCCTGCACCCTGTGGAAGTAGATCTTGGTTTAGGGGATTACAAATTTGTTGGGCCTCCGAGTCACATGCCTTGAACGAATTGCCTTGAGGTAATGCTTAATATTTGCATATTTATAGTTGATGATTCTTGACTTGATTTCTGGTCTATATACGATGAAGACATCAATTTAGGATCTATCTATGATGAAGAGACTAATGAGGAGAGTATAGAGGAATTTTCCAAGGAGAGCCATGCTGACTTAGGCTTGTCGCCCCTTATTGACCTATACAATCCAACTGCCTACCTTACCTCTCATATCAGACTGAAGCGCATGTATTTCAGTTGTTGTTTTACCCAACTTGGGATTGAAGATCAATAATTCAACATCCATGGGAGTTGCCAATCAAGCCTATCATAAGTTGGAAAGACTTGGCATTCAGATTCCAGTACAAATCTTTTCCACCATGGAGAAAATTATCCAATGCAAAAATATGAAATTAAAATATTTTTAGTATTTTATTATATTAGAATAATATATTGATATGTTTAATATAATTAGTACGTAAAGTTATATTAAATAAATATATTAGATAATATTGTTGCATATCAATAAATATATTTAGGAAGTAGATTTTTGTAAATTTCTGCTAACGTTCTCCATCGGGATCTGAAACCCGTGAACATCCTCATCAACTGTAACTGCAATTTGAAGATCTGTGATTTCGGGCTGGCAAGGACCGTGGCACGAGACGAATCTGAGTTCATGACCGAGTATGTCGTCACTCGATGGTATCGTGCACCGGAGCTCCTCATCAGCTCCTACAACTATGGGCCTGCAATTGATGTCTGGTCTGTGGGTTGCATCTTCGCAGAACTTCTCGGGCGAAGGCCCATATTTCCAGGAACAAATTCCTTGAATCAGCTGAACCACATCATCAATGTGTTGGGGACACAGAAGGAAGCAGATTTGGCGTTCATCCAGAGCCCTAGGAGCAAAGAATTCATCAAATCCCTGCCATACGCGAGAGGAATTCCACTCTCAAGTCTCTTTCCCTTAGCTGATCCTCTCGGTTTGGATTTGCTTGAGAAGATGCTCGTGTTCAGTCCCGACAAGAGGATTACTGTCCTTGAAGCACTGCAGCACCCTTATATGGCAGGCCTGTACGATCCCGAAATCCAGCGTCCTGCCCACTGTCAAGTGACTGTCGATGTGGAGGAGGGTATGAAGGAAAATATGACCAGGGAGGTGATGTGGGATGAGATGCTTCACTTCCATCATAGACAGGCTTAGCTCAACTACCCAGAGGTTGTGATGCCTTCGAAAGTTGCCCGATCATCACTATTTGTTTTTCTTTCTTCAGTATAAAGGACAAGTTCTAGGTTGCAATCAGCTGACGAGAGTACTTTGGCCTGAGGTTGATTGACAATTTGTTAAGGGTTACTCTTCTTGTGAGGCAGAGTATGAGATGTCCTGTGAATTCCAACTTTCATAAACAAAAAAAAAAAAAACTTCTCTACTTCTGATTGACGAATGAGATTGAGATGGGATGTTTTAACAATCCTGTAGGAGGGCACTGTAGAGGAAGTAACCTTCAAGTCTATTATGAGCTTTTGAATATAAAGGTCTAGAGTTCAATTACTCTATTTGCAATAGTTTAATCGAATTGTTCTTCTTCGGTGTTCTGTCGGTATTTGCTGGTTATACAGTCTGTACTGTGTCAAGATTTGTAAATTGTTGATAGGACTCTTTTCCCAGTTGATATATAGGCAACCATATGTGTTGTTCGGGAACAATAGTAAGACTAAAAAATAATAAAATTGAGACGATTGAATTGTAATTTGTACGTTCCATGTAACTAATTCATTCTTTTTAAAATTTAAAAATAATAAATAAATAATATAGTTGATTTATCGTTGAAGTCAACAGACCAAAATCAATTAAGGAAAGTAAGAGTAGACGTAATGTCCGTTGGCTAATGGCATAAAATACAGGATGAAAGATGACGGCTATACTATACACAAATAGATTTATACTATTCTTGGTAGGCATGATGGCTATATAGTAAACAGAGAAGGTAGAATGACATCACTTCCATCCTCGACAACCTTTGCTCAACCCCACATATAGGTTGCATAATTATTCACCAACGCCAAATACTGTCCTACCTCGCGGCATAAAGTAATAATATCCGTAGGTGAATCTTCAACAAAATGATGGAAGTATTTGAATATGTGGCGAGAATGAGAAATCCTAGTCTGGCGGCAGTTAACATAAAGAGAAGTCCAAATATGCCATGAAGTTGCAGTCAACTGTCCTGGCACAATACTATAATTAGTGCACAAGTCGACTACTAGTTCAATCAATGGCCATCGAAGACCGGCCTTAGCCTGCTCAGGAGTCATCATCATCTTCCCCGCAAGCGGCTCCAGTGGGTCATTTACCCACGCAGGAAACCTAGGCTGATATTCTTTACCAATCTTTCCCCATTGTAAATATTCAATAAACTTGCGAGGAGAAAGTCGATTTTCCCATTCCTCACCTTGTCCCTACGGAGCTCCAGCTAATGAAGCCATTCCCTTCAATCAAGGACACGGAAAAAAGGAGGTAGAACAAACTCGTAGAGAAGGACGATAGAGTGCTGGAGAGACGAGAGGAGAGAGAGTGTTCTTAAAGAGATTAAGAGAAGAACAGCTCCTGTCACATTTATGCCTTTCAAATCCGTGATTTGAAAACCAGATGAAGGGTCGAAACATTACGCTTGGAGTTGCAGAGGAAGCCTGACCTTCGACGACTAAAACAGCGGTAGCTCAGATGACGAGGCAGGAAAATTTTTGAGGAGGCATCATCGTTGCGACGTAAAGAAGGTGGGAAAACGCGGATAGTTAAGAAATGATCCATGATCAAAAAACAAAAGAAAACTCAAAGCAAAGAAGAGAACAGACGGACATTCAGAACCCAAGTTCAAAATCTTTTTGTCTAATAATTAATTTGATATACTAATATTACTTTTAATTTAATAATTAAAAGAATATATATTTAATTTTTATTATATAGCTATTTATATCATTTTAAAAAAAATTATCAATTTTACCTTTACAAATCATTCTCTCTCCCTATCACTTATTTTAATGCATTTTATTTTTGGTTAGGTGATAACTTATGTGCAACATGAGAACAAGTTGGTGACTTCGGGATTCCTTGCAAAACACTATTACCATAAAATTAGAGTTGCACCCAGCTATATATGAAATTGAGGGGACAGTGAAGGACAAAAGGAAAAGGAAAAAAGCTTTGATATGTTCATTTCTTCTTCTCCCACTAGATTAGGTCTTAAAAGCCTAACTGCATTCATTACCTCCTCAACCATCTACCAGCCCAACTCCTTCCTCAATTCCACATGGCATTGTTGGGCCATTTGCACCTACCACTCTCCCTCTATAGGCTCCTGCCAACCCAACCCAATCTGCCTCAATAATAGCCTTATCAATCCTCCCGCCAAACCCGGCCAACTGAGCACCACAACCCACTCTCATGTCACTCAACTAAACCGGTCCAGCCTTCCTCAAGCACAGCACCTTAGGTTCACCTTCCTGCCTCTCTCATCTCAATCCCTTCTCCTCTCTTCTTCCTCTACCTCCACAAGACACGACTGTTAGTTCCAATCACCACATGACTACATATTATTTCCTCCATTACACTGACAGCTATCAGTATGTAATTTTGTCTCCCGTGGTCCATAATCGGAGAATGTTCGTTTGTATGTATGCAGCAATTCCAGTCAAGCATATATCCATTCCCTATAAGCCAAGTTTGTTTTCTCCATCTCAATTCATCATTCTAATCGCGGTCCCCGATTGGTCTTAGTATTCAATGGTTTCAACATCATAAGATCACACATTTTTGCTCACGTTGTGTGTCTAGTTAAAATGCTCTTCGTAGGCATTTTTTAATAAGTAACATTTGGTTCCAATCCTGCATATTTGATTTTATTCATTAGATAATATACATGTAAATATAGCAAAACAAACAAGGCAAATCCACATGTGTGTATTCTATCAAAAAGCCTATTTCTATGGAGACTTAAGCCTGTCTTGATGAAGGTAGGGAACGGATGGTAGGAGGGAGATATTTCACGAGGGGGAGGGGAGCGGAGAGGAGGGGAAGAGACAAAAACAAAGTATACTATTTCTCCAAAGGTAACAATAGTATATGATGATCCTCTATGTTAACAATTACATGACCAAAAATGAAAAGACCCTCTATGTTAGTTTTAAGTCCTAGTTCTCATCCATGTGTTTATCGAACTTTACCTTCATCCGGGTAGAGAGAGGAAATAGTGGAACAAAAGAAGATCATCAGAAAATCTCATAATTACAATAAAAATTATAAAAGTTTTCTGTCTCCTCACTTTCCCTCCATTTCCCTCTGTTAAAAATAATACCGGAAAACTTAAAGATCAAAGTGGTCATTTGCCTCATGACAGACGCAATCTGCCCCGTAGCCTGATTGGATCTTTTCCCTCTTTAAATGACAAAAATGGTGGCCCGATTGTTCTGTTTCACGACTATTACATCGCTCATCTCCCCGCCACACTGCTTCCTGCACCATGTTGATTTTAAGGGGAATAGAGAGTGGGAGGGAAAAAAAAAAGAGCTTTATTGGACTAAAACCAATAACAGAGTGCAAACAAACAAAGCGAATACTTTTCCATAGTATTACAAGTACAAAAGTCGGCTTCAATTCGCCATGCTTTCCACCTGGCTGTCAAGACGGCAGAGAGAGCTTCATAATCCCACCAGAATGCACATAATCCATAGGTATTCGCCAAGCAGGAATGGTGGTCTCCACTAGACTGCTCATCCCAGCTAATCGGAATAGTCATTGCCACCACTGGACTGCTCGTCCATCATCTCACCAGGTTGATGGTACCTTTCCGGTGATTCAGGCCCCTCCTCATCATTCATTCCTGTCATCATCTTCGTTTTCCCCTTCGAACTGGAATAGATCTACATAGCAGTACAAGGTAATACAATGATGAACAACCAAATTGTGTGTTTGTGCACGTTTGCATTTGTAGCAAACATAAAACAGAGAAACAACTCAAGAATTATTTCTATTCCAATTTTTCATACCCCAGAATCCTTCAGCTCTATAGCAGCAACATCAGGCCTCTGCCTCACAATAATGGAGGCAGGCACAGGGAAGTGCTCCACTTCATCAGCAGATCTTCCCTCATTAGCCCTCTTCTTCCTAAGACTGAGCTTTGTAGGAAGAGGCTGGATTACAACATCAAAGAGATCAGCCATCTCATTGAAACAGCTAATTCAGTCTGAAAACTGTGACTGTAATTAACTCAAACAAATATGTACCACATAGCGAGCAACATCATCATCAAATGACACAAGAAATGTTGTGGGGTCATCAGCATCATCACCTCGCACCTGTTCAATTGATTTCACAACTAGTTAAGCAAAAGCAGTATTGTAAAAGTTTCTTCCTTATTATTGACCAGTTAAAGGACATTCACAACATACATCCCAGTGATACTCTCTGATCCAGGAATAGTTGATATCTTCCTCTTCATCGAGCATATCTTTTGATAACTGCAAGAAGGAAGTGCACAGGAACATCAGTGCAGCAAGTTTGAAATTCACACTGTAGATCCAAACACTCCAAAAATTGTAAAGAGCTAGTCTACCTCATCAGTAGATGGGACCATGTAGGCCAAAAACTTCTCTGGATGGGAAGGATCAGAGCCACTTGCAACATAACTCTTCATAATTGCCTGAATTTAGCCAAAAAAGAGCTCATTATCACCATTATCAGAAACTTAACCACGATAACTTGTGCAAATGTTGCAACCATAATGGTCCTTGGTGCAAGTCCTTAGAGGCCTATCTACTGAGCATATGAAAGTTTTTACTAGCTCCAACTCACATAATACAAGGTTGCACCATTCAACTCTTGAAAGCCAAAATCTCATCAAGCAGACTAAGTAGCATAAAGATTCTCAGCCAGATGAGTCAGTTCATTATTGAATCACCACATTGATTGACCCTATCCATTTCACACCTAAATTACCCTACACCATGAACAGGATGTTTACTTGGGTGAGGTGACAATAGTTAATTCATCCAGGAAGCCTAAAAATCATCAAGAGATCAAATATGCACAACATTTAAGAGGTTTTCATTGATGGTTTATGACTGATCAGACGGTATCACTTGGTACCCTGACACTCCTGCTTGCATTGTTTTTATGTATGAATGATAACAAATTCCCGAGGTGAGAACTGACTTGAAGAATAGTGTAGTCACTAGTTTGGCACAAATGACAACAAAATTTGCCAACTTACCCTTGATTCATGTTCATCACGAATAGTTTGGTCCAACTTGCTGTAGGTTTCTGAATCAGCTGTAGGAGCATTGTCAAATGAGGCAAGGACAAATTGATCATTGTACCTAGTCCATGCAAAGTGACACCCAAGTCAATCCTAAAATATGCACAAAACAGAAAAAGGACAGCGAATTTACAACTGCCATACAGGAACGTCTAACAGTCCTGATGGATCTTCACACTAATGCTCCATTTATTCCTTTAGACAAGGAGATAAGCCAGCAGCCAGCAAACATTCAGTAACTGTTGACTGTACTACTTGAATAAACTACAATAATCATTGAATGTTAGAACCGCTTCTAATGGATCTTCACTTTAAACTGCTCTATTTTTTCTTTAGACAAGATGGTCACCACCTTTGCTCATCATTTTAAGCCAGCAGCCAGTAAAAATTTAATTACAACTGTTGACTACACCACCTGACTTCAAAATAAAAAATCAACCATAATATCATCTACTCACTATGTCACTATACCCTTGCATTGGTTTTTTTTAAACAGTACACTGAAAAAGGGTTTCTAAATGAGTTGCATTTTCTTGCTTCATCTAGCTGATTGGATTTAATCTGGTCAATCTAATCTCATACAGATCATCTCTATATCACTGCACAGTTTATGTTCCTTCTGTCAGTTAATTTGGCTTTGTTTCCATATAAATATATTTTTCTGAGGATAACTCACAAAGAAAATGTTGATCAACTTATTCTTTTCTCAAAAATTTATTGACACGGTAAGGTTTCACACTAAAGTATCATTACAATTATCATTAAACTTTTATAGCCCATGTCTCATTTTCCTCAACTTAAAAAATGTAGGGTCAATTAGAACTCATCTTGACATTTCATTTTTTCATTTTCTTTTCTAATTTCTCTAGGAATGAGTTACAGTTGCTCAATATCGATCTTATTAATGTAATCAAAATATTATAATAGCAATACTCTTACGTGCAGCTCTGTCTATATAGAGCTTTAGACTGATTTATACATAGTAGATATTTTCCACCTATAGTAGTCCTTTAATAATTACACAAGCCAATTCCTTTCAAAGTTAATCAGGCAATTGGGTGGAACTATCTCAACATGAAGTACAATTTTTTAGTCAACTAGCTCACTTAAATTTCATTTGCAATGTTGATAATAGGAGCACTTTAATTTTGAGCAGCAAAAAAATAAACTAACAACAAACTACACTTTAATTTTTAAATAATTTTACCTGTAACCTTCACGTCATATCTGAGATTAAAATTTTATTGATTAATTAAATATTGTTCTCCATTTTAATTGATATAACATGTATATATTTCAACATTTTTCGATAGGAGTATATATATTCAATATTGTATATCTTTCTAGGTAAATAATATATATCACATGTTATGTACCTTCTGCTTGAGAGTGCATTAAAAATAATTGCAGTAAATTCACCATGCCCCTTTTTTGGATTACAAAGAGGCCTCCAGGGAAGACCATATACATAACAACACCAATTTCCAGAAGTGGTTTTGCTATTGTAGTGTAGTTTCAAAAACTGAGAGATCTCATAGACCACTGTAGAGAAAATAATACATGGAGAACTGCATTTCTCTCCAAATAAAGCATATAAAAAATGAAACAAAAGCCATAAATCTGATACTATTCAAGCATATGCCTCAAAATTCCAGGTAAACCAACCATGAGCAAAAACAGCTGCCCATCTCAATGAATAATAGTTGAATGCATAACCTATTTCCATCAAACCCATGCATGAATAGGAAATAAATAACATAAGCAAAAGAAGTTTATTTAAAGTAACTAGATCAAACATGAGGCCTCAGATGAGAAATCCACAAGAAAATATCATCAACTGAACCTGGACAGAAGAATAAAATACCGATCAAAATCAGGAAACAGGGGCAAAACTTCAACTGGATAGAGATTTTTATCTGTAGCATGCACTGGGCGTGATTTACAGGCCTCAAATGATGCCTCAATCTCCCTAATTTGTCTTTCCCTGAAATCACATGGTTATTCAGTACAAGGAGCTTGAAGATAATAAACTTAATTATTACAAATCTGCTTTACATAATGCAGAAAGAACAAACCGATTATTAAGGTTCTCCAAAAGGTTTTGGCCTCCTTTCAGCTCGCGCAATTCCTTGGCTTGTTTCTCAGTTAAAGACTGCAGAATTCAAAACATTTAGCAAAAGATAGAATGACATTTTCATTTTCTTAGCTAAATGATGTAGCAAAGAACAGAACACATATCACCTGTTTTGCTGAATCAAGACTAAGAGGAGATATGTATTGTGTTTTCACTAGCCAAGAAACGCCTTTATCAGTGGGCCTTTCTTTCTTTCTGATGCCATCCTTCTTTGCTGGGGTCACCACGCCATCATCTCGCAATAATTCTTCATCTTCAGGAGCAAGGGGTGGCCTAACAGATGGAGGGCTGAATCGGCAAAAGTTGTCAGATCTCGAAAAAGAGAATGCAAAAGTTGGGCATGGAAAAGTTTTGTCAGTAGGATTAGTACTTGTATACACTAAGATCAAGCAGATCAAGTGGTATTCCAAGATCTGGCTCAACATAAAGCTGAGGCTTCCACATCTTCTCAAGAGATGTGATGGTATACTTGGTAAATCTGCAAAACATATCAGAAAACTGGTAAAAGTAGAACATCAACTCACATCATGACAATTGATTCATGCAAAAAGAAAATCGATATCAAGCTTTTAACATGAATAAAATGCTTAAGTATAACATCGCCAAGATCGGGGGGTAATATTTTGCTGACTGCAAGCAATGAGCATCAGACTAGCAACATATAGATCAACAAACTTGCAGCTTGCTCAAATAATGCCAAAAGCAGTTTCCTGCTACAATCCCTGATTTGAGTCCATCCAAGATAATTCTGTGCACAATGAACGAAAGAATGAATAAATGCAAACAAAAAGGAAAATTGCCAAGGGCCTTTCCTGTTATTGAAGGGCATGTTGAACTATCATAAGTGTAGATGCATACACATTGAAAACTACTGAAAAGTAAAAACCAATAAACAAGATATAAAAGAAAACAACTTTACGTACCGGTCTTTATCTTTTTTCACAGACATAAGCTTCATCTGAGCACTGGGGTCTGGAAGCTCATTTCGGAATCTTAGAAAAGCAACATGCCAGAATAGGTAAGTATTTTCATGTATTTAGTATAAAATCCAAAACATCCTAAACCACGCCACGTAGTGATCCCATACAAGGATGACATCAACCATTAAAGATGGTCATCTTTCTCAGAAAATAATATACAGTATGCTATCTCGCTCAAATCAGAACATATTAATAAAATAAAGAAGACTCAATTGCATATATCTGGCATGCAATTTGAAGAGGATAGGAAATGTCAATTACATGAACGTCCCTTGATATATCTGCATTATCAGTATCCAGTGCAACTAATCCAATCAGTAAGAGCATTCATGAGACTGCTTAAGAAAAACCAGTAAACTGTACTTCCAAACTTATTTTCAATTGCTACAAGGTTAATGTTACACGAGTGAAGCTCAGCAATGGGGCAATCAAAGTCAAAAGATTATTACTTTTGCATTCAAACACACAACAAATGAAATGCCCAACAAATGAAAAAGTTCAGTTTAAACATAGAAAAAACAGTTTCCAAGTAACATAGATTCACTAGACAAAACCAAACGGAAGGGCACAGCACTCACTTCATTTTGCACAAGAATGTGGTTGGCTTTTTTAACCTATTGTCAGTCCTCTCGCTGCTCAGCAATGGAGTCACTCTCTTCTCACCCATTCGAGAACCCATAATAGAGCCTTGGCCTTTGCTAGAAGACATGTTCTGGGTCTTTTGCAAGATAGAATTTTGCGAATCCTTCAACTGCTGTCTGTGCTTCTCCTCCTGCCTTAGCTTCTCATACTCTCTCTTCTTCCTCAACCGCCTCTCTTCCTCAGTCTCCATTCTTGCAAAATTCCCATTAGGCCGTTTCTGCCCAGGAATTGTGGGCTTTATTGGCGGTTGAACAGAAGCACCACGACTAAGATGCCCTGCTTCTCGCTCCCTCAGTGCCACACCTTTGTCATGCTCATGCAAGTTTCTACTAGGTGCAACGCTCTCTTTACTGTGAGGGGGCGGGGGTGGAGGAGGTGAACCTGGGGGAGGCGGGGGAGGGATCAAAGAGCTAGGAGGTGGGGATGGAGGTGGAGGGGGTGGTGCCGGCGGCTGTGGTGGTGCTGTTTGGACATTGTATTGCGAGTACTGAGAAGAGGATGATGGATAGTACATAGGAGGCTGTGAAGGTGGTGGCGGGGGCGGTGGTGGATATGAAGAATCTGCTGGAAGCGGAGGGGGAGGTGGCGGAGCGAAAGAGTAATGTGGGGGTGGAGGAGCCTGTTGGGGTGGTATGGTAGAAGAACTATATGGCTGGTGCTGATAATTCGAATTGGGCAGCACGTGGAAATTAGATGACCCATCGCTGCTGCCACCATAACCCCAGCCCCGTGAATACTGACCTCTCGGCTGGGGTGCATGTGGCGGTGGAGGAAGAGGGTTCGGGTTTGGGGGAGGGGCAAACGATGACTGCGGAGGATGTGGCCTGTATGAGGCCATTGAAGATGTCCAGCCCCCACCTGAAGAATATGTATGAGGGCAGTTGACCCTTGTGAGAATTCGGAGGTTCTTGCAGTTCCCTGAGGCTGTGAGGAGGCCTCGCTATATAGAACAATCAATCATTGCAGCTTGCCCCAAACTGCAAATCGAAGCTTCTCATATCTCCGACTCGGATTGGGACCGTCGCCACTAAGGAAACAACTAATTGCGGATTAAACAACCCCGATCGCCAATTAAGCCCGCAAAATTGACCAAACCCTAATCGTAAAAGACTGTCACCCCGTTCACTTCCTCAGCTAGGGCAACGACAACGCAACTACAGAAGCGGCAATCGTCGCAGTTGAAGACCAGAGGAGGCCGCTGAGAATGGGAGTATACAGAACGGCGTGGGAGAGAAGAAAGGCCGCCGAAGCAATTGAAGGCTCTGGGTCAATCAGCTTCACACCCGGCCAGCAATCGACGACGAAGAGAAGCAAGCGGCTAGCAGCAGCAGAGACCGAGAACCGTACTGGTTCGGTTCGGGGAAACGAAAAAAATGGGCTTATAAGGCCGTAGACGAAGGATAGAAATGACCGACCAGGCCCAGGAAATAATGGCTTATGTACGAGTAAATCACATTCACGGCTTCCATATAATATATCATGATTTTCGGGATAAAAAAAACTACCCATTTTCAATTCAAATTTAAAGTCGATTAGAACAAACCAGGTTAATACAAAAATTCATATTAAGCTTGGTACTTACTATATGACGACGAAAAGAAATAAAAACATTAGTCAAAAATAAATCATATGACTTTTACTATAATTCCCTCATTATATAAATTAATCATCAAGAAAATAGCTCTTTTAATTATGTATATATATATATATATATATAAAAAGATATTCTCTCAAATTTTAGGAAATAATTTTAGAAATAGGAGGTGGGGACCTTGCATAGGGCGGTGAGGTAGCAAATCTTGGTGGGCCAAAGCTGACTGGGAGGAGTAGGGAAGAAGATTGGAAGGATCATGGGAACTGAATTTTATCAAATGTTCAAAGGGATATTTAGTTTCAATAAATTGAACATGTCATGAAGTGTAAACTCTACTAGAGGATGGATCAAGATACTGAAATCTTTTGTGATTGGGAGCATAGCCTAGAAAAACACAATACTTAAATTGAGGTTCACATTTAGTTGTTATGTATAAAGTGAGATGGGAAAAAGATGAACACCCAAATACATGTAACACTAAATAGTCTGAAGCAAAACCACAGAATTTTTCAAACGATTGCCGAGCACACAAAGAGGTGGGGAGCTTTACACTAGATATTTGTTAGAGCCCGCATATAGGCATTGACCCTATGATGAATATGTCTTGAGTGCCCTAAACTAATTTTGAATCACATCAAGTCAAGTATCTCTAATCCCTAAAAAATAGCATACTTAACTTTTCTCACAATTATGTCCAAGACTCAAATAGTGATACAACTAGGACATCCTTGAATACAAATCTCATGATATATTCAAAATAGTCTTCTCTTTGCCCTCTATCACTCCATTTGTAATTGACTACTTTCCTAGTAGTGCCCTAGTCGACGAATCAATCATGATCATAGGTAACACATGAAAGTAGTGATCATTAACTTCTCACTTTGTAATAGAGTCAAAAGCGACTAAGGGTACCATAATATTATTTAGGACTCACAAATGATGAAGCACGAATCCATTCATCTATTTCCCAAATAGGTTGCTCAAGCACATGTAGTATGAAACACGGTGGAGTTACCCTTATTCAAAGTACGTATCAAACTCTTTATAAACACCATGCATATTTTAGTTCAGTTGCTTCTAAGTGCCTAACTTGAGTTCTCTATTAGCTTGCCCTTTAAAGTACCATAACTATGGTCTTACATCTAGCTATCACCATTAGACATAATGAATAGAGTTGGGATATTCATTTTAGTCATAGTTCTATGATCTCATCTCAGCTCTATCCGAGGTGACATAATAGTATCTCAAAAGACATCTTCCATCAAAAATTGATACCCATGCTATCTCATCCTTGCTTGCTCCTCTAGCACCAAGGGTGATTGCCCATGTGAGAGAGCCAATCTTAGCCTATTGATATATTTGTCTTTTGTTGTGCTAATTATCTCACAAAAATGCATAATACAATTGTAAAAAATCATGCATTTATTGAAAATATGTGATAACAACAAATGTCATCTCAATAGGAAATGTTCATATCATAAACATGAAATACTATCACCGTCTATGAAGTCCTAATTCCCTTACATGAGCCCGAAAAATCCTTGTAGTAATAGGCTTAGTATGGGGATCTACAATCATCTGACTTGTAGACATGTGTTCCAATATCATTTCCTTTTGCACAATCATGTCTTTGATGAAGTTATATCTAACCTCTTTGTGTTTTGTCTTGCCATGATATTTTGAATTTTAGCATAGGCTAAAGCAACCATGATATCACAGTGTATCAACATTGGATTTGAATCATCTCACTCAACATTGAGGTCATGCAAGAAGTGCTTTAGCCATATGGCTTCTTGCACAGCACTAAAACACACCAAAAACTCTACTTCCATCATGGACAAGGTTATGTAAGTTTGTTTCTTGCTTGCCCAAGTCACGGCACCTCCATTTAGCAAGAAAAAAAATATCGGTGGTTGACTTCCTTTCATCCATACCTCTAGCCTAGTCGGCATCACTGTATTCAATTGGGCTCAACTCGGTACCTCGATAGCACAATGCATAGTCTATTGTACCATTTAGATAGTGCACCATCCTTTACTACCTTCCAGTGAGTGAGGCCCGGATTAGATTGGAATTGATTGACCAAGCCAACAACATAACATATGTTTGGCTGTGTACACATCATAGTATATATCAAGCTTCCCAAAACACTAGCATAAGTGACCTGTGACATGTTGCTTCTCTTCTATGGCCTTAGGGCACATATCAAGACTCAAACTCTCACCCTTGGCTACAAGAGTGTCACATGGCTTATAGTTGTACATATGAAATCATTTAAGAATCTTTCCAATGTAATTCTCTTGGGACAATCCCAAAAGTCTCCTTGAACGATCTCAGAGAATCTTTATTCCGAGCACATAGTTTGCCTCACCCATATCTTTTATCTCAAAGTTGGAAGATAACCACTCCACAGCTTCAACAAGCATTTACTTGTTGTTTCTAGCCATCAAAATGTCGTCAACATACAATGATAGGATCATGAAGTTTACTTTGGAGCATTTAACATACACACAATGATCATTCTTAATCATTGTAATATTGTAAGATGTGATAGTTTGATGAAATCAAAGAAACCACTATCTAGATAACTGTTTCAAGTTATACAACGATCTTCCAAAGGTTGCACACTTTGTGCTCCTAACCTTGCACTAGGAAACCCTCAAGTGACCCATATAGATTTGATCATCTAGTTCTCCATTAAGGAAAGTAGTTTTCACATTCATTTGATATAATTTAAGATCTAAATATGCCACAATAGCTACAATTTTGTAAATTAAAACAAAACTCACCGCAGGTGAAAAAGTTTCTTCATAGTCCACACATTCTTTCTAGGTGTAGTCCTTTGCTATGAGTTGAGTCTTGTCTCTTTCAATTGAGCCATCAACCTTACATTTGACTTTCCAGACCCACTTGTTCTCGATAGTCTTACAACCAACTAAAAGGCTAACTAAGTCCCAAATATGGTTAGTTCTCATAAACTTCATTTCCTTGTTCAATGCATTCATGGACTCTTTATTAGCAGGAGATGAGAAAGCTTCTTGACAGACTAAGGTTCTACATCGTCTTGCATAGCAATCATGAAGACATCCCCTTCCATTTAAAATCTACCTTGAAGAATGTTTCCATGTCTGCTTCTATGCAACTAGGGTTTGAGTGGAGCTCCGTCTAATGAACTAGGTCCAGCAACTTTCAAGTCACTCCCACTTTCCCAAGAGATGAAGACACTAATCCTTCTTTCTCTACTGGTCCAAATAGAGTACCTTTGTTGGAGTACTATTGTTCAAATAACTCTATATTTTTTGAAAACTCACCCTCGCTAGGGAAATTCATCTTCCAAGAAATCCACATCTCAAGAGTCAATCTTAGAGACCATTCCATCGGCTTTCTCTCCAATTAATGCATATCCGTTAGAGTCCTCAGAGTATCTTATAAAGATACACTTACAATTACTAGGGCCTAACTTTTTATGCTTATGTGAAAAAGAGCTGTGCACATAGGCTACTGATGCCCATGGTAGGAAATTACCTAAATTAGGTTTTATGCTAGTACATGGCTCATAAGGGGTTTTTGGAACTAATTTAGAGGGCACATGGTTTAGTATGTATGCAACAATCAATATTGCATCTCCTCAATGGGAGATAAATAAGTTAGCTTGTGCCATCATAGATCTAACCATGTCTAAGAGGGTACTATTCCTCCATCCTGCCATTCCATTTTGTTGTGCAATTTCAAGAAAAGTCAATTGCCTTTCAATTCCCTTTTCATAACAAAGTCTTTCAAACTACTTAGATAGATACTTGTGTTCCTGATCAGTTCTTAGAAGTTTAATTTCCTTATCTAACCAAGCTCATATATTTTTGAAAGCAATCCAATGCTTCAAACTTATGAGAGATCGAATAGATATGACTGAAGTGTGTATGGCCATCTATAAAAGTAATAAAATAATATGCACCATAATGTGCTCTCACATTTATTAATTCACATATGTCTAACTAAATAATTGCAATGGAATAGATACCCTTTTACCTTTACCAAATGATTTTCTAATTGTCTTTCCTTTAAGACAATGTTCGCAAGTTGGTATGCCAAGCTTTGCGAGTGAACATAAAAGGCATTCTCTAGCAAGTCAGTTCATTCAATCTAATCCACATGGTCCAATCTAGCATTCCATCTAATCAAATTAATGTAAACATCATCATTTCTTGAAGCAATTGAAGAAAAGGATTCAATATTATTATTATTATCATAGTAATCAATATCTAACACCATCAAACCATCTAAGATAAAGCCACAACTATACAAAGTATCGCCAAAAAAGATGCTCATGGATGAGCTCTCAAATATATACTTAAAACCAAGTTTCGACATGGTTATTACTGAAAATAGATTTTGTTAGATCTCGAGAGTATGAGGACATCATGCAGATACATTGTGCGTCCACTACACAAATTGAGCTAGTAAGTGCCAATCCCATGCACTTGCATGCTCGAATTGTTCCCCATATTAACACCTCTTCTAGTTGGGACTTGGCAGTAATCTATATACCCATCTTGGCTCCACACTAGGTGGCTAGTTGTGCCTAAATCCACAATCCACAAAAGGAGTAGAATTAGCAACTAAACCATTGGTGATCATTAAATAATTAGAACGAGAATTTAGGTATGGTAGTACTTCTTTGCCTTAGCACAATCGCAAACAAAACATCCCATCTTTTGACAATTATAGCATTTGATCTTATTCAAGTCCTTTCCACCATACTTTCCTCCTTTATGCTTAGAACGCTTGGATTTCTTGGGCTCATGTTCTCCTTGTTTCTTACAAGCACCTTTAGCTTGCTTATGTTTAGGCCTAGAAGCCTTGCGCAAACTAGAGACCACCACATTTGCCTTTGAGTTGGATTTAGTAGCCTTCAAGCACTTGTCTTCCAACTCCAAGTGATGAGCAATATTATCAAATGTTTTGACGCTCTCATTGTGGGTCATGTTCACTTTTATGTGCTCTCAAGAATCAAAAAGTGATCTAATCACCATATGAACCAACTACTTGTCAGAAAGGACTACTCCAAAAGTCTATAGGTCCTAAATCATGGTGGCCATGTATCAAAGATGTTGCTTAATTCTTTGATCTGGCCTCTTTTGAAAAGAATCGATCCTCATGTTCAAATTTTGAAGTCCAGTGAAAGACATCACGTCAAACTTAGCTTTCAAGGTTTCCCACATTGAGCAATTTGATGCATCTTAAACTCGTCAATTAGATCATTATTTATGCCACTTAACATACTAAAGCATGCACAATGATTTTCCATCCAACAGGGTGTGGATATCTATCTACAAATAGCAATTTAGGCTAAGAACATTTTACCACAGATATTTACATTTCTCTCGTGCCAAATTTGAGACCGCAAGGGACATGATATTTGCAAATCTGGGGGGGACTCGAAGAATGTCTCGAGGGCTGGCCCATTTCAACAGAGGGAAAACCATGCCTGACGACATCTTACAGCTTCAAGACGAACGGCCCTCTTTGGATCATCTAGAATCCTTGAAATAGATTGCAGCACCTGAAACGGGAAATTATTAAGCACAAGTAATGGGACTGCATCTTAAGCAAAAACAGAAGGGAGACGAAGAGTACAGTGTGCCAGCTCCATTTAAAAACGAAAAAGCCAACTGAATTCTTTGCCTTTTCCATTTTCCCCCACCTCAAAGAGTAAAAGCTAACCTGAGTTCTCAAGGGATATATTCTTGTCTGGGGCAGCGTAGATATGGCAGTGAGACATTGAACTGCTGTCTCTCGGACAAGCTATCAATGGAAAAGAATGCGTGTGATGATGATTTAGTTCGTAGATGATGGATGCATTATAATTTTAGGGAACAAAAATGAACCTTATTTTCAGATAATTCCTGGAGCAAATATTAGTATTTATATTTGAAAGCTCAAGAAAATGTCCTGTACCATCATATGAGGGTACGCCATGATTCTTACGAGGCAATTAGTGATCATTGATGCATTCTCAATGACAGACTCCTGCCCTGTACACGTAGAATGTAGGCAAAGTCAATCTTAGGACAAATTAACCTTAGCGCACATATTCAAGTGTGATTTGATCAACATCCCTGGAGATATTCAAAACTTTGCTCAAACAAAGTCTCAGATCGGTGGTAACACCTGCAGCAATGTTACATTATCTTTTTTACTTCACTTTTTTTTTCATTAGATGGGATGTAATAAAAGTTGAAACTATAGTTAACTGCCGGACTTGACAATGCCTCATGTTTTACCAACCAAATTTGGAGGAACAAGAGATTGGCCAGAGGCCCAGTGGGAAATGAACAGAAATTATAATACTACTTACCATTCTTGTCTGTCAAAATTCCGGACAGGACCAACAGGAGACCGTATATCATATCCTTGCCGGTATGATCCTCGCTAAATATCAATATAGCATCCAACAGCAATGGAATGAGCTGGAGAAGGCAAAAGAAAAGAAAAAAGAAGACAAGCAATTACTGGCTTTGGGCTATTGCAACTCAAAAAACAAACATCTGCTCTATGCAAGCGAAAGGCTTTTTCAAGTGTCCCAGAGAGTTTGAGATTTGCTAGACTCTCACCTTCTTAGCTTGATCCAGGACAGCAATTATAGGTGACTCACACACAACGTGAGTGAAAGCCCGATAGAGAAGGGATCTGATTATGTACAGCAAATTAGCATGTATTCCATTATATCCTCAATGACTACCCACTGACAGGTAAGTGCTTTCAATTTAGAGCAGCAAGGAAAATGTGCATACCTTGTAAGTGATGAATCACATTTCACAATCAAAGATTGAAGAATGGGCACCATGGTCAAGAAGAATCGTTGCTTGTACAGTGGTCGTATAATTGCATGGAATCTCCGATTTAAACAATCTTCCGAGTCACTCATGAGAATTTGAAAGGAATCAGCAGCATACTTCAGTGCAGATGAATGTATATCATGATCTTGTTCATCCTGTAGCGAGGCTTGCTTTGAGGGCCTTCCATCAGTAGGCAATAAATACTCAAGGAAAACCATGGTTATATCTTTAATCTTGTCGTGACCTTGCAACAGCAAGCCCTTTCCTATCCATGCAAGACCAGCAAGGGCATTGATCTGAAGAGATTTACTGGTTGATGCAGCATAACATATATTAGAGAGACTAATCTTGCTTTTGTCAGGACATCTCATGGAAGGGCCACTTGAATGGATGAAACTCAGGCTGAAGATTACATCAATTGCTTCTTCCACGGAACAATCATTGAAAGCCCTCTCTCCATTTCGCTTAGGACATAATTTATTTACAATTGAGCCCAACGCTTGTGCTGATGGAATGTGGCCCATGAGGAAAGTTCTCATGAATAAATGTATTGCTGCTCTCAAATTTGGAATGTGAGTTTCTGGATGCAATGCTATAATTACAGAGGCAAACAATGAAAGAACCCATTTCTCCCAAGCAGGCAGGCTTTCCAGCTCATGAGTCAATAACAGAGACTCTGCTGCAATTGGAAGGGTAGGATATGGGTACTCATTTGCGGAAAAGTACGAACTTGAGGAAAGCATGCTGCAAATCTTCTCAACTACTATGCACTGACTTGTGTGTGAACAGGTTCCCACTGCAAACTTCACTGCTTCCATGGTTGCATCCATAACTTCCTATACAAACTTCAAGTACTATTGTTACAATTTGTAGAAGAATGATAGATATAGCCATATTGAAATCATAGTAAGCAATCGCCATCATAATTGAGAATATCAATCAGATGAGCAGTACTATTGGATTTCATATAGAATTTTATCCATATACCTTTTCCTTTATTCCAGAACTGAAACCTTTCCAGCCTTCAATTTGATTCAACAAGGCAACCACAAACTGCAATGGAACTTGCTCGATACCACCAGATTCCTGTATCCTGGATCAACTCAAAGAGATGTTTCTCATGAGTGATCGGAAATTATACAGTATGTAAAGGGACCAGTTCACCACAAGTTACTGCAACTGGCACTGATTATTCCTGTTCTTTAAGGTGAACTACCAGGATTTCTTGGAAAGTGACTCCTCAGAAAATGATTCTCAGAAGAGTAGCTTTACAGCATTTTCATCAAGATAGATATTCCAGTCCATCTTAATTGTTTTGGAATTTTTTTCATAACGAGGAGTTTATTCTCCCTAACCCATCAACACCCTACAAACCATAGATCAAATGGATCAAAGTAAATCCATGTGCAAGGAAATGTGTGGGTGGCCTTGGTTAGGGGGACAATCGAACCCTTATTGTTTGGGAATTGTCTGAGGTAGTTTGGTACTTTCAAACATTATCAATGAACCCCTAAGCTTCGACCTAGTACAGTTATTCCTTTAAATTAAAGAAAAAATCTATCTTTAAACATATATACGTAATAGTTTGATATGAAAATAATTAGAAAAAGTCACTGGCAGAAGAACAAAAAAAGAAAAGATAAGTGAGCATGTAATTGATAAATGCACTCACTACAAGAAACAGTTAATTTATCTGTAAAAACAGCATTAATTGTTCCTACAATGAAGGTTATAAGAGTCAAAATGGAAAAAACAAAGGTATTGAGTATACGCTTCTGGAATCACCAATCAAATCCCTATCTATGAGGCACTCTAATATTCCCAGGAAAGTTGGAAATTTTGAATCCTATCAATCTGGGATTCTATATAAGAGCCAACTTAGAATTATCTGCTTTATGGGATCCAGATCCTAAGGTTTCACAGAATTCATGAAACAAATACCACCTAAAATGAGAAGCTCATTTATAGAGCAATTACTTTTTCTGCAAATATGGACCACATATAAGCATAAGTTAGTGAGGCATTTTTATAGCAAAATGATCATTTTCTTGCTCTTTTCATTTTTAAATGGATCTTGAGCCATGTAGACAAGATATAAAGGATAAGTCATGTAATGTACCAAGGAAGAATCTTCTTAGAGTAGCATTGCAGAAGTTGCACCATCTCTTCAGATGATTTTGCATTTCCACATGTCTAAAAGCAAATCCAAAAGGATAAACAAATGAATAAGATGGTGCATAAAATTAGAAAAAAATTCTGACCTCATGAAATGAAGCTTAACAAACTGGCCTCTACTTACATAAAGCTCAGATAAACTAGTGAATAGTGCTACTTCAATTCCTTGGATGATTCTTAGCATATAATTCATCGTGACCATTCCGACAGAAGAGATTGCTTCAAGCTTGAGCAAATAAGGCATCCCATGTTCAGTTGAAGTCCACAGTGAATTAATCTTCTCAATGACAATAGTCATGAAGCTAGTGACTTTCTCTGACTGACTAAACTTATTAATGTAGGTGCCAATATTGATAAGTGCCTTCAATGCCAAGTTCCACAGCCACTTGTTCTTGAAATTTTGAGTGATGATTGAAACAAGCGTGTCCAGGATACCCTCAAATAGGTTTTCCTGACATGGTAACAGATGTCCCGGAAATGTAGCTAAAATTTGCAAACCCTTCACTGCACACATTAAGAGCAAGAAAATGAATGAGAAATCCAACAACTTGCCTGCATAATACATCAAGGACAAAGAAAATTCACCATGGTATTTATTCAAATATTAAGAGAGAATAACTAATCAGAGAAAGAAACTAAATATATAAAATTAATAAGGGTTAACATCTCAATTAAGCATGAGCTTTGCTCATCTTTTCAAATTTAGTACAAACATTTTTACATACCCCAATCATGCACCAACTATACATTGTTTATCAATTGTAATATGATGTTGATTTTTCTGTCAAGTCCTACATAGAACATTGATTTTGCTGCCACAGCTATTGTTAGCTTACGTGGCACTGACATGATTTAATGAAAAAATGAACGTTGTACTAAATTTAATAAAAGACACATAATCAGTGCTTAATTAGGATACACGAAAAAGGTTGTGCGAAATTTGAAAAAGTGACCAAAGTTCGTGCTTAATTGATATATTTACCTAACTAATAATTAAGATAAGAATAGAAAATTACCACTTAGATATATATGTGGGTCATACGTTTCCTGGTAACAATTTCTTGCCAATGTAGAACCAAAATCTCGTGCAAGCATAGCATAAAAACTCTGAAGGATGGTGCAAAGTGACTTGGATATAGACTTCAGTAGAGAATTACTTTTTCCAGACCCCACAATCAGATCCCTAGATGCCTCCAGCAGCAGAACACCAAGGAAGAGGGCACCAAAGTTGAAATCTTCAGAAACCACTTCCTTAAGATGAGGATGAATCAAAGGAGGATCATTAACGGAAATACCCATTTCTTCCAGTAAAGAAGGAAAGATACTCTCAAAAACTCGACTGCAGGAGGTAATTGAAGTTCTAGCAGAAACTGCTAGGATATGACCAACAACATCTAATCTCTGTTTTCCTTCTGAGGAAATTTCAGTGTGACTCCTAAAGCCATTCATGTTTTTTATGATCAGATTTATATCAGTGTCACCAAGGATCAGGTCTAAAAATAAGGCATCATTCTGCCTAACAGCCATCTCTAGAAAGGTCAAAGCTCCATTTGCAATGTCATTCTGAAAATGTCTTGGGCTGTCTAGAGATTCCTGACAAAAGGATAAAACTGGTTCTCGATGAGACAACAAAATTGCATTTTTCAGTAATGGCCAAATGGCTTCAGCATGTCTAGCCATTCTCTCAGGGCCATAATTCATACAGCTATGCTTTAAATACATCAGGGCATCAACCTGCAAGTATTCATAACCAAATGGACAAATTTAAATCAGCTAATTCATGAACCCAAAAAAAAAAATGAGGAAACCACTGCAGAAGCAATTCTAGATAGCCAAACCTCATTTTCCTGTCATGAACTAATGTTCAGCTTATAAGTCCATCCTTCACAAGATTATTTTTATTTGTAGCACAGTATTATTTTACTATTTTTATGGCTGATGCATCCATATTGTGCTCAGGATGGAATCATAAACTAAAGCTATGAAGAAGTAAGCAAGTATAGATTCTTATACATCTGATTCACATCATTATTTGTAACTTGGTTGGGTATGACATTGCAAAGATGATTCTAGCAAATAGAGAAATCACAAAGACAAAAACCGAGTTATTTTATTTGCAGTATGCTAACCTTTGCAGACGGAAGATCAGAAGAGAGTTTTTCAAGGAGTAGTGGAATTGCAAAAGGCTCAAAGAAGGGTGTTGAAGAGAATGCTATCTGTGTAGCCAGAAAAGACAATTTAAAATTTGTGGAGCCAGCAGAAGTAACTTAAGAGTTGACAGTAAAAAAGATACATGTGACACAGAAAAGGGGAAAAAGCTTAAGTAATTCCAGAAAATTCACATATCCAAGTTCAAACTTCAACAAGTGAATTGCAAATAGACATAAACCCATAATATCAATGCAAACTGGTGCAGGTTCCATTTATAAGCCTAAATTCACTTAAAAATATTTAAAGCACATGGAATAAAATAAACAGGTCACATGACACAATAAAGATCTTCATCTGAATTATTGCATATATCACAGGACAAGCCATGTTAATGCTAAAAAGTTCGTAACAGACAGCAAGGGACTTCCAGACAGACAGAGAAGAAGTAATACAGCAAGAAATACTCCATGGATATCATTTTAATAACTTTGAAAAAAAAGGGCTAGGATTTACCATCAATGACTGGGACAGGTTATCCCTTGTTATATTGATATCCTCAGCATTTTGCTGGAAATTTGTGCAAGAGACAAATGAAAATTTCAGTGACTGGTAACCAGAACCAAAGTCAAATAAGAAACTGTTGGTTTTACACAACAGCAGATAATATTTTATTTTCTTATTCTTTTTAATAGTGAATAAAGAATTTCATTACTGATGCACCAAGTAGGTGCGAAATATGATATAGAAAAAGATCAGTACTCTACAAATATTCATGGACATGACATAAAATTGATCATGTCCATGAATCCATGAGTCCCACCACTATACTTTTTGCCTATACCATAAATATACATCTCTTGCCCATCTCTCCACACAAATAGTATCTTCTAATTGTGCTCCTTCAAAAGCCCTTTTGTTTATTTCCTTCCACATGCACCAAAATACAGAGAGGTTTCAATCTAATTAGCCCTTTTTTCTCCTTGTCCCTAGTTTTAGCAATGCACACCCATGCTCTAATATTTTACTTTCTAAGCAGCAAATATTATTACCTACTCAGACAGAATATAAAATCCAACAAGGAACATATTAGGTTGATATTGTACAGCTGCAAATGAGTAAAAAATGATTGCCAATTAAAATGAAGGAACAGTTTGCTTCATCAGCAAAGACAAAAGAGAACTCATGCACATGCATAGTGAGGAGATTCCATCATGACAGGCAGGAGCCATAGCAAGGTGGCATGGGAAAATATCTTTTAACTCAGAAATATTATTGAAAATATAATATGATAGGCTTCACCATTGAGCAGGGCTAATAGGAAATTATACATAGAAGGATGTTCAGATATTTATCTACATAATGTTCTTGTCCATAGAAGTTCATAAAACCTGAAAGATAGAAAGATCAACAGACAGAAAAAATAGAGAGGAGAGATTAGTAACTCACATGAGTAAAATGGATTGGAAAGTAACGACCCAAAGTCTCAAATAGTTCCTCAGCAACGCTAGCAAGAGGACCATCTGGATCTGGGAAAAGCTGTGCAACAAGTTGTACAATATGAAATGTGAGGATTAGACACTGAGGGTCTTTTTCCATGTCGATGGCTTCACAAATTCCGTCAATAACTTGATTGCCCTGATAATGCCCAAAAAAACATGTCCCACAGATTCCATCAATAACCTGATAGCCCTGATCATGTCCAACTCTAATGAAAAGTTTGTGTTCAATTATAGTTCGCCAGATCTTTTAGAGAGATTAATTGTTTATTGAAGTGAGAGCACTTTCTGCATAAGCACATGCTTCACTCAAATAGCACAAGAACCAATTTGCTGAAAACTGAACATTAACACAAGGAAGTCTAAAATTTTAACCTATTGCATCACCATAAGTCATTGCTTATAAGATTAAACAAACTCATCTAAATAGCCCAACCAAACATCCAAAACCCTGCCACAAATGCAATATGTTTGGTTGGGCATATTTGCATAGAAAACCCAGCCCTTTATACCACCAACTCCCCTAGGCCACCACAGCCTCCACTACCACCGCTGCAACTAGTACTCCACCTCAGTAGCTCGAGCACATCTGTGATAGAATTAGGCAAACCTTGACCTAAGCGCATGTTACTTGACCCAGGCCATTGAGGTTGCTCAAGCCCTTAGTGATGCTCATCAAGGACTGGAAAATACAGAATGTCTCACCAGAACTCATGGGGGAAAACTTGATCAAGATTGCCCTGACACCAGGCCAAAGTGAAGTCCATGGGCTTGAAATGGTTCTCCTATGCATCCCGTCAGCTCAATTTGTGGGATGAGAGTCACTCCAGGGCTTCCCCTGGCTTATGAAGGCCAGATCCTATTGGAAAAGTACAATCTAGCCAGATCTAGCTACACTCTGATTCCCAGAGGGATTGTCAGAGGTCCCATAGGTAGAAGTTGACTGGCAAAACAGGTGATAGAAAAAGCTTTTTGCCCATTTTATCAATTACGGAACTATCATTCCGCCTACATGAAAATTGAAAACTATAAACAAACTAAATCACTTTTGAACTTACTTTTAACATCTTTTCAGCTATTATCCATATTAGCCAGCACTATATGAATTGTAAAAAATGAAATATTCTAGCTAGTTCACAACCTAAAGCAGGATCTTCCTAACTTCAGTTCAAAACTTTTAATGGCTCCAATTTCTCCTTAATCTTTCAGTAGCCATTTAATTGCAGATGCGACAGGATTAAGATAAATTCATGCACAGATCTCATTGTATCATATGATAAGGTTTCTTGAAAGAAAATATTAGAAACATACCAGTGGAACTACTGCATCAGAGTAATTTTCTAGTAGGCATTCCAGCAGCTCAAAACAAAGCTGCAAGAAAGTTTTGGAGCTCCAAGTAAAAAGTTAATGCTACTGAGAGTAGAATGGCCCAAGAAAAATATGTTATACATCTGAATGCATCACGTACCCTCCTGTCGTGTTGTCCTAAGGATTGCACATGTAGTGATTGTAGGAAAGACTCCAAAACTGCCTTTGCATCATCAAGTGAGATCCTACCAACTTCGTCCTTTCTTCTCATCAGAGATAGGCAACCAACAAGGGAACCTCTTAAAGCTTTCCAATCTGCCTGGTACAAGAAGGTATGATTAATACCTTATGCTTAAAAGAAAATTGAACTTTATAGAATTAACTCACTTTCACATTGTTTCATCTTGAAAAGCAGAAACAAAACACACCAAATCTATCAGATTACAAATTTTCCATAAAAACTTTGCATCCAGCTTCTTTAAGATCTGTAACACCATTCAGACCCTTGGTCCCGTCAATCTTCAGCATGTAACATGACCCATCCAGTATAGAACCCCCAGCATTCTAGTTGATTTAAGATGTTCTTGGGAAAAAAATAAGACCCTAGGTTCAAGGAAAAAAAAAAGAAAAAGTTGATTTTCTTTAAATGAAATCAACTGATGTCTTCTGAGAAATAATTGAAAGCATAAAGTCCATCACTAACCAGCCTCTCGGTGAAGAATGTTATCAAGCTGTGGATAGTAACTCTGTCCAGAGGCTTCGATGAGAGGCAAGAAAGTGCCTCCGCCAAAAGAAGGATACCTGAAAATGATCTCAATTTAAAAGTTTCATCTGGAAGAGATATAACATCTGGTGGCAACTAAAGTTGACCGGGCCAGGTTTACCAAGGATAATCAATTCAATACCACATAAGCAATGAAGACTCTCAAGAGGAGTTCCTAAGGAATAACATTCAAAGGAAACACCTTCGTCTAATTAAGTATGCTTGCTCTGTGGGTACAAGCTATGCCCAGTATGTTTTGCACATTCATTTAGAAGTTTTAATATACAAATATGCTTAGCTTAGCACCTCTTATGGTGACTAAACAGTACCTCTAGCACGGATTATTGCATCTGTAGTAGTTAAATACAAACCCATTTCCCGCACCTGTTTTGCAAGGGAAGTAAAGTAGGCATCAGGAATGAACAACATTATCCACAAACAAATGTACAATGTTAACTAATTTTAGAGTGATTACAAGTGGAGAATACCATTGCTTCTATAGTCAAGTGGCCATTCTTCAAAAGGGAAGCAATTGCCTCCAAAGTGGCAGCCTGTTTATCTTACAATTGTTAAATCAAAGGGACAGAGATAACTAGACCTAAGATAGCATGCTTATGCTTAAGGACTATCTAACATTACCCAAAAAAGGACCTATATATCAACAACAAATCTCAAACAAAATCAAGATGCCAAAGACAAGACACCAAAATTAAGTGAGCAAAGCCAGGGACAATTATTCATACATCGGTGCATATAGTAATAATAATAACTTAAAACCTTAAAATATGAGCAAAGCGTGAATGCAAAATCCTAGGTTGTCAAAGTAAGAATAAAACACATCTTGCTCCTTTTCTTTTAAGAAAAATACTGCATAGTAAGGTCTTTTAATTTTGTCATAGAATGATTTGATTTTATTAATGAAACGACCAACGCATCCATAAAAGATGCACACAAAAAAAAGCAAAAAAAAAGGAAACAGAAGTTACCACCAGAAACTAAGTCACATGCGCAAGTAAATTTCCATCACCAATCAGCAACTCTTCGTCTAAAATCCGAAAATTTTAAATCATCTACCAGAGAAAAAGCATATGGGGATCTCATTGTTTAGAAAACTACTAGACAGTATATCAACTGATGACAGGAGAACTAAACGCCACTACCTTAGTATTTTATTAGAGGACCTAACAACCAGAAGTAATTTACTAGTCTCTCAAGATACTTGGCACAACCGAAGTTCCCTAAGCATATACCGAACAAAATGGTGCTTGATGCTGCAGGAAAGAAAGAAACTGACCACAACCTAGTCCACATAGCCTCCTCTTTAAGGACGAGAAAGTATAAATTAGGATCCTTGAAACCCAACAGATACTGGCATGGAGCCAGAAATCATCTTGAACTCTTCAATGGTCAGGGATATACAGAATGCCCATAAGAATCCTTCGATCACAGGTGCATTCCCCGTTCCAGTGAGAAATAACGACCTTTTAAGTCAAAATATCTAAAAATGGGAGAAAGTGTGCTTTCGACATCTGAAAGCAAGGCTACCATCATCGACCAATGCCAAGACCCGCTTTCGACATGAATCTAAAGCAAAAACCTCTAACTTCGAAAAGGAAGTTTTCATTAAGCAATCGTTGATCTAGCAGATAGCTTAAATCAATTTAAAATTCTTCAACAGCTTCAGTCATGATTTTTCCAATGGATTCCAAGTGAAGAGGCTCGTAAGTGAAACGAAGTGAGAAGGTGATGAACCTGCTGGGTTGGAGAACGAGCAGTGTCCATATAAGCTTCAATATGCCCAGACAATTCACTGGGCTCCGCCATTGCTCCGCAGAATCGACAGGAAACTAGGGTTTTAGGGTGTCGCAGTCTCTAAGAGAGTGACCGAGCATGGGCAGCAGAGGGGTTTAAGTTTAAGACCGGAGGCAAGCATCGATGGCGCCCCTAAAGGAACCAACACCGCGCGAGGGTAAAAATGCTTCTATTTCAATTAAGACTCTACATTTTTATTTTGTTATAAAGAGAGTCCTCAGATATTTTATACACATGTGAAACAAGGGAAGCTTGAACCTTCTTTGTATTCCTAAATTTGAGGAAGAACTTATCTTTAACTATAAATGTAGGAAAATAATTGTTTAATAGAATGTGAATTATGAGTTCAACGTTCTCTAGTTCAGTTGAGGGATTTGAATACCACAATGAAGTGTTGAATTCGGTGGAGTCACCTCTTGAACTGTAGTATTCATTAGCTTAGAATAGGTAGAGGAAAGAGATAAAAATTGGATATGGTAACCTGGCCTACATGTTGTTGAGGACGTTAAGCCACCAAATCCATCATCATATTCTGAGGCAAACTGGGCTATTGATTCGTAGGAGTTGAGAACTAGTTGAACCACTCACAAATAAGAGGAATGTTTCAAGAAGAATCAAGGATCAATAATAGAAGGCACCAAATAAGACTCAATTGGGTGCGAAGCACTACAACCAGATTAAGGGAATTGATTTCCATAATATGTTCTCCCTAGTTATGAAGTATATCTCCATGGAGCAGCTAGAAGGATTTTAATTTAAGGGTAAGGAGATAAGATTTTTTTTGTTAAATATCACATTTATGAACGGTTAAAATTAGAGTTTAAATGTGTTATATAACTAAATATATATGATTTAAATAAAAAAATAGTAAATATATAAATTTTTTTACTGAAACTTTCCCTTTGTGTATATATACAACTACTTTTCCTTCATGTATTTGCAGCATTATGTTGATCATATATTCATTATAGCAAAAAATCGGTTAAGTTGAAAGCACAACTCAGTGCAGAATTTGAGACGAAGGACCTTGGGGTAGCTAAGAAGATTTTGGGCATGAAGATTGTAAGAAATAGATGTCCATTATTAACTCAACTATACCGTGAAAATTGCTAACTAACTTGAGCCTCCAAATCAAATTCATAAAATAATTCATCACAAATTGATTTTTACAATTTCGATATATTTCCATAATTTTAATCAATTTTCATTGAATTTAGAATTCAAATAATTTCACAAATAAAATATTTCTCCAAATCATAACTTATATTCACAATATAAATTTTCTCAATAATTAATCATTCTTTAGAAATCATAAAACGAATTTCATGCTCAAGAATTAATAATTATTTAAATTTCATAAATATATTGACATGCAACAAATACTATATTTTTTATATTTTGCAATTAATAGAGATGAGTCCAAATTACTCACCTCATTTTATCCCAAAATATTAGCTCAAAATTGAAATTTTGAATATAAAGATAAACTGATTACTAACAAAAATATATTCATCATAATCTATTGGTGAAATAATTAATAAATTACAATAAATCAATTTACCAATAAAAATTACAACTCAAACGTTCAAAAATATTATTTATGATAATAATTCTTAAAATAAATATAATTAATTATAATTTCCTTAAAAAAATCAAATATTTCAAAAAGATCTAGAAAAATTACACATAGAAATTTACAACTATTCTCATAAAAGATACTTATTCTTGTCTTTCTCTTCAGCTTTTTTCAACTTTTCATCCACTCTCCCCGACCAAAAGGGATTGATTTATATTTCACACTCCAAATCAGATTCATCCGAACGAAAAGATCCATACTTTCTTGAAAAGAATATCCAAGAAATAGTATATCATATATATTATTGATTAATTGAACTGAATACAATTGATTTTGAGCATGTATTATCAAAAATAATTATTGATAAGATTTCTATTAATTTAATCAATCAAATATATTGAAATATGTGGAGGAATTTCATAAATCCCTTGAAGAATTAAGTTATTGAACTCAAAACCGTGATGTGAAATTGAATTAAATACACTTATACAAACATGCAAGCTTTCTCACTCATTCTCCAATTGAAATGAGCAATAGCAATTACTAATTAATTGTGATTAATTAGTGATTCTAGGGGATTTACACAACTGTCTGATTGCCATTAATTTCTTGATTGATTTTTTAAAAAATTCTACTAATCAATGCATTTAACTATTGAGTTCAGGTTCAGTCAGATTCTATAATAAGACACTGGCACTTCACGGATCTATCAACAATGAACTATTCATTTGTTTTGCCACGTCACAGGTGAACGATTCTTCGACACAACAATGATAATGACACTAGAACGAGTCGTCTGCGACCACTCGCTAAAGAGGGATTGATTTTTTATATTTCCATGCATTTCATGTCCCACGATTTATAGAATGCAGATCCCTCCCTCTTTTAAGTAAAAATATTACTTTAATAAACCAAATAAGTTAAAATAAATCATCAATCAACCTTTGTGATTTAAAGAAATATCTCCATATTGAAAATCTTTGTTTTATGAGTTATTCCCATAAATATGTGGTCAAGATGGCATTGCAATTAGCTTTTAATGAAGAATATTTATCGATCATATTTTCATAAATCTAATAGAGATGTCTTAACATGTACTAGATATGTACTATGTAGCTTCTACTTTTTGATCTCAATCTAATAAAATTTTTATATGCATATTTACAAAATTTAAAATAAAATCTGCTTTTTTTAATAAAATAATTTTTCCCATCTCAAATTCTCTACTGATCTTCCAAATGCAATGCAGGGACCAAGATAAATGCAAATATGGGTTTCCCATTGAGGCAGAACCCACCGTCACATGGAATGCGACGGAAATACCCAGCAAGCCTCCCAAGTTACTCTCAGAAAAGGATGAAATTTAGTTGGTCTAGTCCCTTGAGCTCTGCATAATCTCAAACCACTGCAAGAACACACAACTGCGTGAGACCATGGAACTTCTGGGTTGTTATCAATGAAGTCGAAGATCACATAACTAACGAATCAAGATAGACATTACTTGTCTCAACAGGTCAGCAAGGGTTCTTGGGAGCGCTTCAATGTTTCTCAGCACCACATAATATGGGAAAGGAAAGGAATCCATGTACTTGGAGAATTTCATATTCCCACCTTCAAATGATGCTTCCTGCAAAAAGCCCAAATGAAATGTTTAAGAGGCAGCAAGCATTTGACTGATCAGTCAAACAATAAGTTAATTTACCATGAGATCCATGATAGATTCCTCTGGGCTATCCAACAGCAGAAAAGCGATCATTCGATTGCTACTCAGGAAGTCCCTAACACGGCACTTAAGGCTCTCCTGTGATTACCAAAAATACGGGGAAAATATTAAGTACAATCAAACTGCTTTCACTAAACACCAAACTCTGCTAAACTTAGATTACTTTCTCATGGAAACGGCCATCAGCAATAATCAGCACAAGCTGCTGCAGGGGGTTCTGTCCCGAGGGTAAGCGGGCTTTTGTGACATTGGTATCAAGCATGCTGTTCAAGTGCTTCAACAAGTCAACTACTGGTTCGTCCATGAGAGTATTCTCTTGCTTGAATGTCAAATTTGAGATCATCTGCTTAAGCAAAGGCCAAAAGGTAAATCAGCTTTCCATGCGGTTCACTTACTGGACAACATTGAAACTTCGCTTTAAAAGCAAAAGGATAACAAAAGAATATAATAATGTTGGCAATATATTATTTCATAGACCTAAAAGACAGATATTATCTTTTGGGTGTAAGAGAGAAAACTGGGTTCAGTATTTCAGAAGGTCAGACCTTAATCCCTGACTCTGCAGTGAAAGGCCGATCAAAGTGATGAAGCACTTGCATGTTGCCCTTTTTCCCAAAACTTACAACAGCCAAGCTCCCAATTTCAAGCTGGGAAAGTGCCTGACAAACAGTGACTAAGGCTTCAACAGCTACATCTCCACAGCCACTCTCAGACATGCTCCTGGAATCATCAACAGCTACCACAACTTGGTAATCACGCTTGTTTGGCCTGTTCCTTCTCAACCAGATCTTATCCTTCCGGTAATGACTTGCTATATAGGGTATCACCTGGCAATGTCCATATATGGCCAGAATCAGTTACTGTCTTCATCGATAAATGCAGAAATGACACAGAAGCAAAAAACACATTGTTACCTTCTTCATGTTTATACGTTTTCCAGTTTTATAGTCTCCCTGGAGCTTACTAGCTAAAGATGGTTCTATGACAAGACGAAGTTGCTCAGCCAGTTCCTGGGACAGTCTTGTCGTTCGGAATTCATATGTTCTCCACATAAAGACAGCATCAGCTCTTGCAGCATCAGAAATCTGCAGCATGACCTCATCATCTAGGGGTTTCACCTCTCCATGGTTGCTTATTTTCATAACACTCAACTGAAGGATCTCATCAGTGGAAGATCTTTTAGCATGAACAATGCTGTCCAAGTGCTTCTTTAGATGACCTTCATGAGGATCCTGACCTTCCATACACATTTCTTCAGGCAATCTTTCATTGTTTGGGCACACAATTGGCTCCTCAAACTTCTGCTTGACAGCAGAAGCTGACTGGACCCTAGGCCTTGTTTCTGAGGACTGCATCTCAACCTCCATATCAACAGGGTCATCAGCATGTCTTGTAGTCGGACCCTCCTCAATGTCCTTTCCGTAATCAAGTAGGCTGTCAGTTTGCTCAGAATTCGCAGGCCCAAGGGCCTGAGCCAAGCCCTTTTCAAGCTCAGTGGCAAATCCATAGTCAGCATTCTGATCCTCGTTCTCAACACTCTCTGCCTCCATATTATTCTGGGCAAGATCAAGGCGAATTTTAGCCCTTTCTTTCCATCCTTCAAGTGCATCCCCAACATTCCTATAAGGATTAAGTTGGGTTTGCTGCAGGGTTGAGGTTTCATCCTGAGAAAACTGAGATTTTATATGATCCTCAGACCATTTCCCAACTTCTGACTGACCAGTGACCATGAAATCCCGATCTGACTGGGCACCAGATGGTAGGCCACTCAAAGGGGCAAGATCATATTTGGAATTATCATTATTCAGCTGCCCCATTTCCTGCCTACCATTGACAGCACCTGAGGCCACTGAGTCCTCTTTCAGCTGACTTCCTGATTCAAAAGTGGGCACACAATCACTAGTAAGATTTGATGTCAGAGGTTTCATTAGATCTCTCTGGGAAGTTGTCAAATCACTCTCTTGCTTATGCTCAGGATCCTGATTTTCCGTGCTCTCTTCGTAAGCCCCTTTTGCTTGCTCAGGTTCTCCCTCTTCAACATTTTCATCTACTGGACTGGAATCTTGTCTGAAACCTTCCTCCTCTTGAGCTTCTTCTGGACCACATTCTTCCATAGCACTTATATCCTCCAATTCTTCCTTTCTGTGGTCTTCTTCTTCAGGAATCCGATCCAATTCATTAGGCTCAACTCCAGTTGAATCCATGTATGCATCATCTTTGTTCATTATCATGTCTTCCTCATCCTCAGTACCTCCCATGTCTTCCTGATCTCCACTGAAATCAATTGATCCATTGACTTCAGTACCATCATTTTGAGGTTGACCAAGCTCAGCCTCTCCCTCATCCTTGCCTCGAAGCTCAAGAGAGTTCTCATCTGTGTCTCGAACAGAAGGCCCACATTCATACTTGTCATTTCTATGTTTAAGGTCATTATTATCATTAAAATCTTCATCTTTCTTGAGAAGTTTCTCATCAACAGCTTCACTCTCTTCCCCAGTTTTCCCCATAGCAGACTCAATCTCTCCATTCTCACTTTCTTCATTTTCATCATCATCTTCTGAGTCTTTACTCACACTAAACATATCAGCTTCAAAATCCTGCTCCATCTCGACTCCTTTATCATTCTTATTTGGGAGCTCACCTGTGGCATCTCTCTCTTCATCCATCTGCAATAACAATATATAGTTGTACACAAGATAGATAAATACAATCTTAAGGTACAGACTACAAATGGCAGCTTAGTCTTTACCTTCGAAGAATCACCAAGAAGCTGATCCTCATCAGTAATTTGATCACTGACATCATTTACTCCTGTGCCCTCACCAATACCAGTTCCAGCGGCATTCTGGGACACAAACTGATCTTCCACCAGTTCTGCAGAATCGCCATATCCCTTCGAGTATAACAGTGCCAGGTTCTTTGCCAAATTATGAGTCATTACACACATCTGTGAATCAAATCACAAATGAATACTCAAGAAATTTGTGTCAACTGCTAAGTCTGCTAAGGGGGAGAGAGAGAGAGAGAGAGAGGGATTAAGCCATCTGAAGGAATGAGCTGAAAGCTTACAGTCCTGTGAAGGGCCAGAAGATCTTCCATCAAACCATTGCCAAAGTCCAAGATTAGGTCCATGGACAAGCTTAGAGTCTTCAAATATGACCCAACATGAAAGGTGAGAGACCCAACTTCGCCATTGGAAGACCACATTAATTTTTCCTGGAAAAATCCAAACATACAAGGTGATTTACAATATCATACTGTATGATATATCAGCTGCAACTCATAATAGAAGAGAAAAGAGAACATGATTATCGCAGTACATACAGCTGATCTTATTGCACCCAGGATACTGTCACATAAGGTCCCCACATCAAGCTCTGCCGCATATAAATCAAACATAGGTTTCCATGAAGGGATATTTCGTTGTAAATCATCACAAATAACTTCCTTGCCAAACAATGACCCCATTTGTTGCAACATGTCTGCAACGTATTCATATGCAGTCCCAAGCACTTCTCTAGCTTCTTGCTTGTTACTACCACAATCATGCAAATTTGTGGATTTCCTACTTCCTCCTAAGTTGCTGTATTGTTCTAGCACCCTTTTGCCCTGCATCATGAGGAGTAACATTGAAAAATAAGTAAATTTAAAAATTGCAATTTCCAGTTTGATGTCACTTTATAGGGATGATGTAAATATTATAACAGTAAGAAATAACTGTTGAAGTCAACTATAAAGCATTTGGGGAATGAAAAGAAAAGTTTACAAGACAAAGAGGACCAATAATGTACCTTCTTTAATATATCATCCAAACGATCAAGAAGCCTGTGACTGACTGAGCCTTTATCAAGACTTTGTCTGTGAAAAGATATGACACCCTCCTCAAGGTCCATTAGGACCTGGAAATTCTGAAGCACTAGTTCCTCAGTAGTCTTCGAAATAACAATTCTAAATGATGATTGGTCAAGTATGGTTATGCCATCATGCTTAAGAAGGCTCTTATCCAGTGTTTCCTGCATTAAATTTAATTAAGCATCTCAGATAGAGAAAACCACTTCAATAAAGTGATTGAACAAGAAATTTGTCTTACCTTGGATCGTTGCACTACTGGAATGAACCTTTCGAATAAAGCTGAGATTTTATGAGTAGCAGCTTGTACAATTTCACAAGTTTCAAGATGAACGTTTTCCACCTTCTTGAGCAACAACAACCCCTCATGCAACATGCTCCAGAGTCCATCAAACAGTTGCTGAAGTAATCATAATTTTTTTTTTTTGAGTATTCAATGAAGAAATTTCATTAATCATGCCTCGAGAAGATGTGTAAAAGCATATACAAAGGGTTTTGAAGCTATATGAAAGCACGAGCCTAATCATAAATCACTAATGAATACTTAACAATGAGAACAGTAGACACGTGACAACACTTAAATGTTCATCCTGTATCCACCTCTAGTTTTCCAATTCTTGGATTTCAGAAAATGGAAAACGTATTTAAAATTCTTTGTTTTCCAGGAACAAAAGTTTGTTCAAAGAAATCAAACCGGTACTTTGATAGATCAGTCATACTCGCCCAGACTTTAGCATGATGTAAACTTGATGAAACCCAGTAAACTAATATCAGTGAGAACAAACCTTCTGTTGCCACAAGCATTCTAAAATTGCATGTTGATCTCGACTAATGATGCACTCGGAAGAGGAGTCTGCATATGAATGCCTAAGTAAGGAAATGCACGTCTCCAAATGTCTCAAATTGTGAGCTAAATTGTAGAGAGCATCCCGTTGCTCTTGCTGCATGACTGCAAGGTGTTGGAGAAAAGAGCCTGAACGAGTGACCTACAGAATATAATGGGCTAATCATCTCACTGAGTAATAAACTAAATCATTATAATGGAATAAATAGTTCTTTTTGGAGGTTTGATCAGGTTAGATAGGACAATGAAAGTAAGATCTCAAGATCCATTTACCTGTTCAAGAGTGAAATCTTTGTGAAAATTCAAAGAAACATGCCGCAAAAGCTGGATTGCTGCAATGCTTTTGAAGTGGTATTCACTACCAGTTTTCCATTCAAAATCTGCCTCATTGGGAAGTACATGAGATTCATGAGAAGATACAACAGCAGTTCCATTTTTTTTCAGGAGCAAATGTGCTGGATCATGAGAAGACTGAAGCAACCAGTTCAATAAATGTTGATCCTGTAGATTCAAATTACAGGAAAATGACAACATTGTTTCACAAAAAAACACAGAAATTAAAATTTATATAAGCAGAAAAGTAAGGTGATTTCTGTCAGACAACACCTTTCTCAAGTATTAAAAATTCAGAGCATTCAGGAATCTACCTCATTCAATGACCACATGTGACGAGCCAAGCCACAGTTCTCTAGCAGCTTCAGAAGCTCAGACAGGGCCCACCTCTTCCTATTAGGCTTCAATTCATTTTTCCAGAGCTCACCATAATTGCCGACCATCTGGGCTATATTTTCCAGAGTTCGCATAAGATCCCCCCATTGCTTTTGGTAAAGGCCTACAGTCTGAGCAACTGAACATTTCCTCATAACACTCTTTGCTTCTGCATGAGATTCAACTTCATGAGGTGAAATGTCTAAAAATAGAAAACTGAAAAATAAAATATTAGCCCAAACTAGAGATTATCATGACCAAAAATGCTTACTTTCAGCAGCATTGAAGAATGACAAAGAGTTACAAGCTTCAGGAGTCATTAGGGACTGCAAATTGGTATATGTTTTCATCCAATTGCCATACCAGACAAATCTGCTTCATAAACAAAAATGTATACAAAAATCACAGCTGAACCAAAGTAGCGAGGACTACCAAGCATTAAATGACCATCAGTTGACCAATTACTCTACTAGCACAGAAATGATAAACAAATAAATACATGTGTGCACCTCCACCAATATATATACTTGAGTCAGATGAGGATCACTCGTGCAGCCTTTATAAGTCAAAATAAGTATACATTTACCTGTCATCACGAGTGGATTCTTTCAGTGTCTGTATATTTTCATGAGGAAATATGCATAACAACTTTGGAGCTTGCAGGAACTGCATATCTATTCCAACTTGTGCAGCTCTCTGGTTAAGAACAAGCTTCACAGGTTGCTGCAGTGCCTCCTATAAGATGCACAATAAAAATGTGAACATTGTGAAGGAGAAGCAAACTTCTAAAAATGCTTTTGTCAAGGGATGTCCTCAATCCTATTAAGCAAATAAATACAATATGTTTGCAAAATAGCCAAAATTCACAAGAATTTCCCATTGTTAGCCAAAATAAAACAACCAGAATTTCACTTTACGGTGCTATTTACACTTACACTACACTTTTGAATAAGCATTCTCAGCTTCTTCCTTATCCTTTTTGAGTTCTCCATTGACATTAACTGCCCCCACTTACAAAGGGTCAGAAGTTCCCCGACTTCCTTCTTTGTACTTTTTATACTAGTTTCCATGCACTCCATTATTCTGCAGTTCAAATCAGAATCAAATTGAGCACTCTGCAGAATACATAATGATAAATAAATAGAAACTCAGATTAAATAGACTTACATTGGCAGGAACTGCATGTTCATACCAAACAAGTTGTACAAAATCCTTAGATGTTTCTCGTAACATGGACTGGACATTATTAAACATAATAAAGTCGATTAAAACCTTCATTAACAACATTATAATCTTAATGTGTACTCACAACAGTGGGTTAAAATTTCAGATGTGCTACAATACAAAGGCACGTAAAATAAGAGATATTAAACTACAATAAGTAGAATACTATACCTTGAATATATTCCAAGTCTTATGCCAGTGCTGATCTGACCATGGAAAGCAAGAATTAGCTGCAGTCGTTTTCTAAAATCTCCAACGCTGGATGTGAGAATGAACTCTTGCAAACTGTCAAACAGTTGATTAGATTTAACAATTACTATCACAACAAGATAATCAAAGTCTGAGAGAAGGAATTCAAAAAGAAACCACATACACACCTTTGCATCATGCACTCACTGTATGCAGAAACATCAGCAGAATGCCTATGAAGAACTGAATATAATGGAAACCAGAGCTGCATTACGGAGAAATGAACTTTTTAGGTAAACCACGAGATATTCCTTAAATGGTACTTCCTCCTTTAAGACAACTCTTACTCCAATATTGCATCAACATTTTGTTGGAGTGTGATGTCTTACAAAGAACATAAAGCCAAAAGTTACCTTATCAGCATTTTTCTCATATTGCTCCTGCAGCTCATCAAGCAACTGCGGCATAGCTTCAAGCTCCATCTTTTGCCATGATATGGCCAACCTCATGATATGATCCAATTGATCTATGAGACAGAAAATAGAATTATCATGATGTTAATTCATGATGTAGATGGACAATTTGCACCAAAACACCAAAGGATGTCAAGGAAACTCATAAAAGCACAAAAAGAGAGAGAGAGAGAGAGAGAGAGAGACCTGCTAGAGAGAATTTTGGACTACTTCCATTAACTATGAATCCCCAGTTTAGTAAATATTGGAGTCCCGAAAGTGCCTTTACAAGAATAATCAAAAGCACATTAGCCTTTACCTAGGAGAGATAAATGAAACATCTTCTGGAATTGGAACTAGAAACCAACTAGAAAAACTACCATTAAAAATTGGGCAACCTGTATAAGCAGTAGCTCCATCTATATACATACATATATATATTACCTTAGCCAAGGGAGTATTAAGAGGGATTGATAATAGCATCTTGACGATATCCAGAACTTTTTGGAGACCAGGGTGATTTTCATTCTCATTCAAGAGAGAGATAACCCTTTCTTCAAGAGCAGAGAGGAATTTAACCATTTTTGCCATTAAAGGGGCATTAGGATCCTATAGATATAACGAAACAAAGAAATTAGCACATCCCACTACCAAGGAACAATTTCTAAACATGAGGGGTGATAACGGAAAACCTTATAGAAGTTATATCGGTGACAAGGTGAAACAGATTTGCGTTCATGATCCAAACAAAGGTGGAGCAAATGCTCAGGCACAAGAGTTGCATCAAGAGCTGCAGACTTGACGCTGCTCAAATCTGAAAAAGGACAACAATGACGCATTCCCATGATACATAAATTCTAATACTCAGGAAAACAAACAAAAAACTTGTTACTGATACTCACTCACCTTTGATAATTCTTGTGCCCAATCTATAACACTCTGAGAAGGATTGCAACATTTCTGCATCAGACATCTGACAAGTCCCAGGCTGAGGAAAGGACCAACATATCAGGGAGGCTCTTGGAGACAATACCAAAGAACAAGTTGCATGAGTCAAAACAAACTGAAAAATAACTTACTAGGATGAGAAGATTACTCGATCCAAACAGTTGGATGTGAATTTTCACCATTTCATTAAGGATAGATTCTTGCATATGACTCCATATTTCTTCCAAATTCTCACTTTCACCAGCTGCTTTAATCTGGAAACATAAATAAAATCAATTTATCATGAAATTATTAGTATGTCCTCCCCCAGTAGCCAACTCTTAACAATACTCACAGGGGGTTGGGGGAGGGTGGTGGGGGCAGGTACCAGGCAGATATTGGGATTGAGAATGAGAAAGGAAGTTAAAGCATCTACCTCTTCAGTATGTCCCTCCTCAGCAGCCAACTCTTGCCACTCATTAAAAATCTCAATTTCAAATGACTTGCCAAGAGTAGAAATGTCTACTTCAACAACACTCTCAATCTTAACTTTCCGAGTCCTGAATTTGTACAGTTGGGAAGCAAGTTCTTGCTTCTCTTTTGCTTGAACTTTTGTATCCATCCAAAGGTTGGAAAATGCATTGAAGATTTCATCCAAAAGCTGAAAACAAAAATATGATATGATCATAACTTTCTTGCCACAAGAAGGTAGACATCAGTCAGACCATAATAGAGAAGCTATGTACTGTGAAAGATGTGTCACTCATGAATCGTCCATTAAAAACGGAATGAGCGACTTGAACAAGAATATTGTGATCAACAACAGCTTTGAGTTGTAACGCTGATTCTTCATTCTGCTCAAAGAAAAAGCATCTCCATTAGCAATAATGCCCAAGCTACAATGGTTACATATTTCAGAAATTGAAAAGCCTGGAATCTGCTTAACCATGTAAAACTGGATCAATGAATAGGACAATCACATTCAAATCCTTCAACAATTCCTCTTACCACTTTCAGTCAGAACATGCAAAGTAAAGTACAGATTTAAAGGGACAAACCATTTCATCAGGGTGGGAAGCTGTTGTAACTGAAACCAACTTCTCCAGCAATCTCATATCTGACAAAGAGAACTTTGAAGATAACTCTATTTTATATAAATAGAACTCATCCAAACTGTTGCTAAACAGCAAGACTGCAAACTTCAATATAGTGGCCCTTGGGAAGCTCATGAATGAGTGAACAGTAGCCTGAGGATTTAAGTTAATTAGTTTTGTATAATATAAGACATGAAAACAAGATTAGACCATCATAATATTGACAAAAAGAACAATTACATCACCATAATAGAGAAGCAAGAAAAGGAATCAGAAAAGAATTGTTCCATACCATAACTTTGTCAATACTTTTTTGGCCAATTTTATTTAAAAATTCCTCCTCGAAAATGCTTGAAAGAACAAGAGACAGGCCCAATTTCATCTCAAAGATTGCAACTTGAACTGGTTGGACAATGTCGACATATTCATGATATTCGTCAGACAAGTGATCAATGAAAGATATCGACGTTTTCTGTGATTGCACATATAAAGAAAAGATCATCAATCTCTAACTTATAAATAAAGACAGCAAAAAAAAAAAAGGATATACTACTTTAGATAAGGTCAAAATATACCTGCCAATCACAGATTTGCTGAATAATAGCTTGTTTGTCTGGACCCCTGAAATTCCCAATAGTGTACATCACTGATGTGATGCGATCACAAAAATCACTCAACTCACCTCTCAGTTTCTTGAATTTCATTGGATCAGACCGGAACACAACCTGGTTCAGAAAGGAACATTTAGCATTTAGACCAAATTGCAAACTTTTTTCCCAAGTAAGATGCAAAGCAACTTTGAAGTTGGGGTAATAAAAGCTTTTCTGCAATAATTCAAAATTGACAACTTGGTCAGTTCTCAAGATTTATCATATCTTGTCTCAGTAAAGACACATCCAGTGCTCCCTCCATTGAAAAGCAAATATTTGAATGCATAAACAATAGATCAGTGTACCTTTCTCTGGATCCTTGTAATTTCATTTTCGATGTGATCTAATGCCTGGAGCCTTCTTTCATCATGCCCTTGTGAGGAAAACCATCCTGCTAGGTAATCACACTCTTGTCGGACCTACAAGTCAAGCCAAAAGCAAATAATGAAATTTGAACGAATTTTATGAGGTAAATTTTCAATAGTTTATATAAGAATAAAAAAAAATTAAAGCAAGCATTATCCCAAGTACCTTGATTTCAAGTCCGAGTAGAGATTTTTTCTTTGCTAACAGAGACTGTTTGTAGTTATACTTCATTGCAGGATCAAGATCATCCACATTATGTAATAGAAGATAACGCATTCCCCCAATATGCATCCATGCTAGACCCATGTTGTAGATGGAATGTTCTGCAAAATAGTGAAGTGAACAGTGGATAGATATAAGCAGAAAACTCAGTAAATAAGCATCAAATGCAAATTCCCACATTCAAAAGGATGTGAATTTTGGTAATTTGGCGACAACAGGAAAAGGCAATATAAGCACCAGTAGCTGGAGACTGAATGTAAAGCAGTCTAAGGATTGGCTCAACAAATAATTGTACAACATCTCGAAGTCCTTCATGCCTTGATGAGAAAATACGAGAGCAGAGAATTTGGATATCATCTTCCTGAAATGGGACAATAAAATGGCTGAATAACTGGCTACACTACAAACTAACTTATGAGATGACTCCAACAGAAGTTGAAAGCACATCCAACCAGCTCAAAGCTACAGAGATAAGAACAGTACCGTCATTCTATCTCGAGAACAAACAAAAATGGACTTAATTGCTTGGAACTGTTCGGCAGTGAAATACTTCCAGTGGGCATGTATTATCTGTGAAGTGAGAGAAATCAAAGTCAAAGAACGAAACAGCAGAAATTAAACATATATAAGGAGTAACTTACCTGCTGAAAAGCACCCTGTGCAGTGGACAGAAGAAAACTGGGTATTTCAGTCTCCGCATAAGAACTTTGCCAAATGTTTCGTGATGCAACTTTAAGCTTCAGACAGCATGCATTGTAATCTTTTATAGAAATTGAATGTTCCCTAAATTGCCACGAATAGGGATGTATTATCAAGCTAATTCAATGGGAACGCTCATTTGTGGATTACCCCATTAAAGATTCACCTCTCAAAGCATTGTGACTTCAAAAGAACTCAATGATTCAAGACAATAAATGATACCTCACTTGGCAAGAAACAACCAAAAGAGTACAATTCTAAGACTCAACCAACAAATTGGATTTAATTGTCTGTAAACATATAGAAAGGTTCACTCACTGGTTCTCGGCCATTTTCACTCTGAAAGGTCGTATCAGTATATCTGGCATTGCGAAGTCATATCCATGGGATCTCAAAGATTCCTGCAGTATAGTACAAGTAGTGAGTCTCCACATCACAGTTATGCAAGAATACTCACAACACAACATTTAACTTGATGCTATAAGTGCATGTACCCTGGAAGAAACGATGGTGACATTCCACAGAGAAGAATGCCAACTAAACCACATCTCAAGAACAAATGCTGCAATCTTCATGTTTACTGCAACCAGGGTAAAGATAAATATCATAAATTTCTCACAAACCAAACTCAACAGGAATGACAAATATCATTGAAAACAAACCCGCATTGATATCATGCCATGCATCCAGTGTCCATAGGAGTTTTTGATGGCCAGAAAACATCTGGGGAGGTCTCAATGAGGAGTTCAGTGAAAATCTCAAAGCAGAATCCAGAAGGTGAGATAAATTTGCAAGTGCCTGTATCATGGAACATGAATCAGCTTCTTTTTTAATAATATTATACTGGAATCAAAGCAAAATCTATCTTCCACACAAATATTGAACGTGAAGAAGCCCATAAGAAACAACTTCATTCTCTATCAAACTTCATAAGTCAGTGATCTTACTTGCTGCAATTCTTCAGGGCCAAGCAAAAGAACCAACAAAATCTCTTGAAGAATCTCCATATCAAAGAAGAGACTCGTGCAGTCATTTATGCGGAATAGGCCCACCGAACTACTATCACCTCCCGTAACTGTCAAAAACAGCTGAGGAGAGAGAATGCAACAAGATGCTGGCACTGTCTTCCAGCAAGCAACCTCATTTGATGCCAAGTTCTTTTCCAGTTTGCACACTTCATGCCTAAACCTCTCCAAAAGCATCCGATACATCTCTTCCAATCTCTCAACAATGTGAATGGTACCTTTGTCTGAGAGATGTGAGGCGATGCAGATACCTATGCAAATAATTGTACAAGCACTACAGCATCAAATATGACTAAGGCACATGAGTTTTTTTTTTTTTTTTTGAGTAGTAAGGCACACAAGTTGACCAACAGGTCTCTGTAAATAAATCTTGTGCAATAAGAAAAGTAAAGATTAAGTGGCAAAAAACACTGAAATGCTACACTAATAAGATGAACTTTCATTTTGAGAAGCCATTCACATATTGTGCATATAGGCATAAATCTGAACTTTCTCACAGGTTACCAACAGAAGACCCTATAAAACAAAAATGATATAGAATAGTTGGCCGGGGTCCTAAAATTTCAGATACAGCCTAATTGTAGTAGATACCGTATATTGTAACTGCTACTTGTCTTTTTTCAAATACAATGAAAAGTAAAAGAGGAATTTATTTCTTCAAAGCAATACCTTGCACTGCCAAAAACCGAAGCTCAATACATGAGGAAGCAACAAGATCCATCTGACCTATAGACCACATGGAAAATCATTGGATAACTCCAAAAAGCATCTATACCAGGGGAAACAAATGTAGATAGACAAGAATTCCATACAATTCTCCCCTGAGCTTGTCTTCAATGGCCAAATTGAGTCACAGAGCTTGAAAAACTTGAGCTGCGCAGAGTATATGTCTGCCGAAGGAGGTAAAAGGGGATGACCACCATGGATCCACAATAGACTCTTCTTCGGATAAAAGTTCCAGGAAGTATTTCCAGTCAGATTCCTGCTCTCTCCCTGTGTTTTAGCACAAACAGATTTTCTGAAGTAAGAAATACCTAATGTACAGAAAACAGAAAAACAGAATAGTTCATTCCATATTTATCTGATCAGACAAGACACTAAACAAGTCATGGTATGGATATGTGGGTTGCTAATGGATGCAACAAGAGTTTCAATGGGTCCAATTGGTTATTTAGATATACCAAACACTGATCAGTCTGGTTAGGCACATCATACTGCATGTCCAATTTAATTCATATCAGTTCATTTCCACGCTCAACTTACCAGTACTGATATGGCAGCAGCAGCCTGAGGACAAAAAGGATGCAATTTCTCAGAATCCTTCACCAAGCATCGCCAGAAAAACAGCAGCCTGTCAACACTGTGTGTGGTAAGACAGTCCCAGAACTGCACATGATCTTCAACAAGGCGACTACACAACTTTACAAGAACATCATAGGAAGGAGACTCTGGAAGCATTTTTAGCAGTGCCTTTTCCAAATGTCTAAGAGACTTGAACAATGGCTGGAAACTCTGGAATTCGTTGCTCTTTTTCTCAGCATCCCACTGCTGATAACAACGCCTCAGTAGAGGAATGCAGTTGATTGCTTTTTGGAAATTGGAAGTGGACAAACCCAAGGCACTGCCACTGGATGATGAAACCAAATCAACTAACTCCGACGAAAGAAATGGTACTCTCTCCAAATGATTCTCAGTTTGACTCACTGATTTCACCTTCCCAGTGCAGTCAATTATATAGCTCCAGATTGGATGATTTAACTCCTTTTTAAAGGAAGAGACAAAATCATTAAGAATATGAGAAAAAGGAAGTAATCGAGAGCTGAAC